>OY776676.1:85358348-87758348 GCA_963675555.1 Leptura quadrifasciata
CTCTATCAGACCTACAAAAGGAAGAAATGGGTTGATAACCTGCAACGATTATGGATGCCATTTCTTGCTCATTAAGCTAATGTTCATTTAAACATAGGAAATTGTAAGAAACGCTATCGTTTAAATAAGCTTCAAGGTCTAAGGTTTTATTACGTAGGCACTGTATATTCAAATGCAAAATATTTATCACAGATTGATCATTGTTATTATTCTCTTGTTTAGAGGGATGATTATCAATTACGTTTATGAAAGTAGGGTTTTGACCGAAAAAATTCAAATCGGTGAACAACTAAGTCTTTTAACCAAAGTTCCGGATTTAACAGTTCATCTTTAAGTCTTTTCTCAGCGTCTATCCGAAAATTGTTGTATTCACCCGATCTTGCAGGCAATTCTTTGATAACAAACGTTTCATTTCCAAAATTGTCATGTAGAAATTCCTCCATATCACTTGCTGAGACATCTCGTGACACCTTACCGACAAAAATAGCTGTTTTTTGCGGAATTACCGCTGCTGAGATTTTAGAGTTTCCCGGTTTCCTCGTTCCTATAATGGCATTCTGATGGTTACTGTCTCTTGGCCTGGCCTGATAGTTTACTGATGAGGGAGGTTTTGAACTGGCATTTGCATTTAGAGAGTTGGGTTTACGTTGAGTTTGGAAGTGTCGACTCTGGGCAGGACCAAGAGTGTTCGAAGACTTAGGAGCTGAGGAAACTGTGGTTTTGCAAGATTCCAGGATATTTGGCAATGTAGCACAGACATCGGCTAGGGAGTTCTTCAAGACTCTGAACTCCTTTTCTAGTGTGTCTAGTTGTGGTTTAAGATTAATTGGTGGAACAGTATTTGATTTCTTATAGGAAGCATCCATATGAGAATTTGCTTTTGGTTGATGTTTGTTAGAGTTAAGATGAGGTTGTTCAGTTAGGAATTTAACTAGTTCTACGTTAGATTCTTTAATATAATTCACGAACGTTTCCAGTTTGTTTGTTATTTCATCAGAGTGACTTCTAAGCAGTACTTCCACTGTTTTAGATATTTCATTTTTTAAATCTATTGGTGGGCTGTTCTACAGTCTGCAGACCAGTATGTTATTATCCTTTTTTTAAAAGTAACAGCTCTCAGTTCAGTTGCAGTTAATTTAGAACATTGTTAGCATAGCCCTGTGTTAGAATTATCACACACAGCTAGTGGATCTTTATCAGTATCAAAAGTTCCATTGCATTTCATACAGTTTATATTTGTCACTATAACTTATTTGCTAAGGAGTGAGCTACTAAATAGGAAGCACCTTCACTCACCTGGACTATTTTAAAATACGATTATTTAAGTTTTGGCCTGAACTATTAATAAATAAAAAGTCAGGTTGAAGCTCAGTTTTTGTGGTTCCACTTTTTTCATTTGAGGTTATTTTTTATTTTTATTTTACTAATAGAAATGCAGTAGTTGCAGGAAGCAAAGCAATTACATGAGTCACTGGTAGCTTTACACAATTTTCAAATAAATAATTGAAAAGTTGAGAGTTTAATGAACAGTTCGATGTAGGATAGAAGATTAAAATGCACTTAAATACTTGATAAAAAAGATAAAAACGATAGAACACAACACAACTCACATATACAACTAACTACTTTCTAACTAAATAACCCAATGCATAAGGGCATTGTACAAAAGGTAGCGAGAAATTTGGACTATACAATAATTGTAGATTGTTATAAAACTCCTTTTTAAGGTTACTAAATGCCAGTTCTCTCCTTTTTTCCCACGACCATTTCACATTCTTCCTTAATACTTCAATTAATGGAATTTCTTTATCTGCTAAATTAACAATGAATAATATAGAACACCCAGAAAACCTCGTAGTCCGTAAATTTTGCGTCCTCGGATATAAGCGAATCTCGTCTAACCGTTCGTTTCCCACACTTATACCATCACCATTTATGATGTATCCTAAATATTTTACCGATGTCAAAAAAATTGACATTTTGCAATGTTCAGTTTCAACCCCGCGGAATCCAGTGCCCCCAGAATTATCTCGACGTGTTCCGAATGACTTGTCATTTTCAGAAAAAAACTAATATGTTATCTATATGATTTTTTTTTTACATTTATTTAACGTCTGTCTATTTCCGCTACTGAGGCCTATCACGGACGCCTGTAGGCGAGCTACCCCCAATCAGCATTTTTGCCGAACCTCTTCCCTTAAGAAGAGTAGGGATCTTTTACTTGCCTAACATTTAACAGACAAGGGACCCACGGCTTTACATCCCCTCCGAAGGATGGTATATCACCTACACAACCCTCGCCTAAGGTTGCATAGCTTCCGTGCATACACTGATATACAAGCCGCTGGAAGATATGGAGGCGAGGGCACGGTCTTCTTTGAAACGGTCGCCCATCCAAGTACTAACCGCGCCTAACGTTGCTTTACGCATATCGAAGAATGTAGTATCTATATGATGCAAACAAAAATTTTCATACTTGTCTAGTATGAATTGCATTGCTCTGCGTTATAATATTGACAAATATTCGGTGTGTAACATTTTAAGAAAGTGGAAAATAAACGATGCGATTAGTAGAAATCCTGGATCAGGGCGACGAAGGATAGCAACTTAACAACAAGATTTGCAACTGGTAAATGCTTTAGTAGAAAATTCGTTTTACTCAGTTATTTAGGCTGCTGAAGAAACGATTCTTCCTGGATCGAGTAGTACTGGTCGCCGGCAAGTAAGAGAATCGGAGCTACGCTGTCATGCAGCAGCACAGAAATACTTACTTAAAGCTGAACATAAAGAAGCTCGAGTAGGATTTGCGTTTGAATTTTTAGCGCATGATGTAAATTTTTGGAACAATGTAATCTTTACAGACGAAAAAACTTTCCAGTCAACACACAGCGGTCGTATTCGTATTTACCGCCCTCCGAATACTCGATTCTATGAGAAATATATATCTAACAATGATAAAAGTGGTAAATTTTCCATCAATATGTGGGCTTGGATATCGGCACGTGGTCCTGGTGTTTTGTGGCATATTGAGGAACGATTTAATAGTGTATCGTATATTAGGATTTTAGACAATATTATGCTCCCTTCTGTGTCACTATTATTTCCTAATAATGAATTCATATTTCAACAAGACAGATGTTCAATATCATTTACTATAGCAATAACTACAGCATTTCGGCTGCTTATTACATATTCAAATAGAGACAGATTTACATTAGAAAAAAAGTTGTCCTATTTTCTTCTGCTCACGACAGTACTACGTTAAATTGATATATTTTTACTTCTATACTGAAACCTCTATATTTACGCGATTCTTTAGTTAAAGGAAATAACCAAAAATTCTTAAGATAATTTTGTAAGTACAGTATTTTACCCAATCGACTCAGCATAACATCAATAGTTTTAGGTGCGTCAAATTGATTTTTTGAAATCTTATTCAATTTTCGTACATCCAAACACAGTCTAATATCACCGTTCTTCTTATTAACAATAACTAATGGGTTTCAAAAATTTATTCTCGAGCTTTCAATAATATTGTCCCGCAACATATTTTGTATCTCTTTAGATACTTTATCTCTATATTTAAAAGGAATGGGGTAGGGCTCACATCGATATTCTTTAGTTTCACCAACTTGTAAATTGTGTACATATTCTCTCGCAATTCGAGATCAAAATTAATTAAATTTTCATGAGTCTTTAAACTGACAAGTACATGATTTCTATATTCTGGTGGACATTCAAAATTTATTACTTGATTGGATTTTATAGAATGTGACTCTACATCAATCTCCGTATTGTGGATTTCCAATGAAATTCACAATGCGGAGATTGGCATTTCCACAAAATTCAATAGATCTTAGCACTTTATTATCAAGCTGCTTCTCCCAAAATGTCAGCACCAAGAATTACATCAAATTGTATTTTAGGCATCAATAAAAATTCACAATTTACAATAAAATCTTGAATATTGATATCCACATTTACTAATCTATTTAATTCCGCAAGTTTCTTCTCATTTGCATTATTTAAATTAATCTTAGAGATATTTTTGATTTTATTCCCGAAAAATTGAAGATTTTCCGTAAATATTATCATTTATCCACCTTATTTCCGCTCCTGTATCTACTAAGGCTTTATGATCTTTATTATCAATTCATATATGTTAATTATAGGTAGTATTTTGTCCCTTTTCCCTTCGTATGCGGATCCAACAACTTCGTCGATAAATTCACGCATGTGTTGGTATGAAGTATTAAAAATTACTGTTTTTGGCTTGCAATTGATTTTGCGGAGACGATCTTTGCTCATCCGCATTATTATTTCCGTTATTAACTGGTCGAGTCTCCCTCGGTCTATTAGCAAAACGATTCCGTGTATTATAGTCCTAATTTTCATTGTACAGTCTGCCTTGATTGTGTCTAAAATTGCCTTGTGTATTTGCACGCTGATGTACAAATCCACCTTCAACATGTTGTTCGTGTTGGCAACTCCTCTCCTCCATTCCAATATTTTGTTGTTTGTATTATTCGGCGCACGATTAAAATATACATCGTCCAGCGATCTCATACACTTTATCAATTGATCCATATCTGTGATTCTATGCACAATAATGACCTTGCTTATATCCTCATCAAAATGTCTCGCTAAATACTTGATAGCATAGTACTTCCTTATCAAATACTATTCACGTGAGTTTCCATACCTTTCCCTGAACTTTCCATTAAGTAAATCTTGACGTAGGTACCTTTTGTTGGTTATACTCGCCCCAATAATTTGACAGGAAAATGCTTTTAAACTCATCAAATGTCTTATATTTTTCCTCAATCATTGAATATCACAACTCCGCATTACTCTTCATTGTGCATTGAATCTTTAATATTAATATGAGTAGGAAATGATTCTATGTTGTTGTATGAACACCTTCGGATGTATCTTAAAATCGCCGAAAATTTTTAATTCTAATTTATTAACCTCCGACAGATGGCGTCTGTTCTAATTGTAAATCACGAATTTCACTACTATTCTTTAATAAACCATTGTCAACCGCTGCCAACTTCTCATGATATCTCTTCTCCAATGTTTCCACATGATCAGCGATGCACCCAACCACTTCTTTGTTATTCGTGACCTCCGTCGTGACTGCTGTCATTTGTGTATCTTTCTATACAATTAAATTTCTCATTATTTTGTTCTGTCATAATTGCAATCTAATTATTGACACTACTCTTGTGATCGTTTAAATCAATCTTAATCTGGTCAATTTCTCCTTTGGCTTGATTTAAATCCTCACATATCTGACTGCTATTCCATTTATTTCCAACAAATAATCTTTTATTTCTTTAAAATTGTCATCCATCTCAGTCTTTTGTTGATCCATTAGGCGTTACAACATTATCCGCAGACATATCTGTTTGTTGTTCCCTAACTTCTCCGGGAATATTATCAATATTTTCCGCCATTTCAGTGTTAATCACTTTACCTGTACGTAATTTATATACGACCAGAATACTATAACTGCATATTCAGTCTGGTACTAAAAAAATTTGAATAAATTGCTTGTGATCTGTGCTTTTTCAATGATGCCCCACGTTGGGCGCCAATCTACTATGATATGCCCTGTGAAAGGCGGTTAAATATCACAAAAAACAATTTAACAATTACAAATTTCTAATTCATTGTAAACAACTTAAAGCTATTTTATTATGAATTTATTATGATTCGTACATTTTCACGTCAGTATATATATATATATATATATATATATATATATATATATATATATATATATATATATATTATACTGACGTGAAAATGTACGAATCATATATATATATATATATATATATATATATTTATAAGTACATAAGTAGAAATCTGATTTCGTAAACTATAAATTGCCAAAAAATGCAAAAGAGGAATATTCTTACCACATATGTCGTTATAAACAGTGTACAATTTGCCGTTGAGCCCTTTATTAGTAAAGTGGTTCAATGTTACAAATGTTTGAAGTACGGATATGTTTCCAATCAATGTAAAGGTACCAAAATTTTGTGTACTAAGTGTGGTAAAGAAAAACTAGAAGAACATAACTGTGAATCTGGTGAGACCTATTGTATTTTTTGTAAAAATAATTCTCATAATTCAACTTCCAAAAATTGCCCTAATTATGAAAACCAAAAGAAAATAAAGGAACAAATGTCCTTAAACAACATCCCTTATTTAGATGCAAAAAACATGATGAATAATTCTAATTCCTCCATTGTATCCAATAATAGATCTAATGTTTTGGAAAATGAGCAAGAATTTCCACCCCTACCAAAGATTTATTCTCAACCCATTCCTAAATTTTCGCTGTCGCAGCCAACATCTAGTCCGCGTAAACATTCTTTAACTCAAGCTTAAAAAAAACGGAGAATAACATCTCCATATTCCCCGCAAATACCTATTGAAAATATGTTCCCTTTTATTTTTGGGCCTAGTAAAGCCCTCCCGCCTAATAATAATAGTTCTAATTATAACCCATCTAGAATTACAAATAATGTGCCAGATTATCTTACACACTGTATAGTGTCAATTTTTAATACAATAAAAGATGTCGATGAATTCAAGCATTTGGATTTTAGTTCATTAAAGACTGAATTTGATAGGATATTGGAGGGTGTCCTTAAAAACTATGACCAATAAATGTCTGATACAAATCACAATTTAAATATTACGCAATGGAATGCCCGTTCAGCTATTGCAAATAAAGCTAATCTAACTAAATTTTTAATTGATCAAAATATCCATATTGCTTTGATAAGTGAAACTTGGTTTAAACCAAGTTAACTCGTGAATTGCCCGGGTTTTAACATAATTCGTAGAGACAGAATAGATGGACGAGCCGGAGTTGCCATATTAGTTAAAAAACAGTTTTATTTTAAAGAAATATCCTTTGATAGTAATGCATATAATAATCCTGACATATTAGTATGTGGCATAACAATGGAAATTAACCAATCTCCCATTTCTTTCATATCATTATATAGACTTCTTAATGTTACTACTCAGTGTAGCGATTGGATTAATATTTTTAAACAATGCTCTCATCCTGTAATAATTGGTGGCGATTTTAATGCCCACAGTAACTTCTGGGGTTCTTCCAAAAATGATCAAGTAGGAAGACAATTAACTAATTGTATAGAGGAGAGAGATTTGGTTATATTAAATAATGGTGACAAGACTAGACTGTCTTCCCCCAATATTATTAAATCTGTAGTAGTCATATCAATGGTTACGTCATCTTTAGCCTCACAAACAGTAGTATACAGCTAATTTAAATTTTCAAAATATCATATATCCCAAAAGTAAGTGGAACACTGACAAAGCTAATTGGAAATTATATGACTCAAGCCTTCAAAATATCTTCCAAAACTCTCCCACGAAGCTGAATTCTGTTGATAAATATCGTTACTTTATCGAAAATATTAAAATCGCTGCTGAAAAATCCATTCCAACTTTTAAGCCTTTTAAGGTAAAAAAACGTCCTCCCCGCCATGGTGGGATGACGAATGCGAACAAATGTTGAAAAATAGAAAATATTCCTTACATACATATAAGCAAAATAGCTCGATGGACAATTTTATTGCTTGTAAAAAAATATTAGCTTTATCAAAAAAAATGTTTAAATCAAAAGCAAAGGAAAATTGAAAACATTATTGTGAAAATCTAAATGGGTCCACCCCATCTAAAGTATTATGGACAAAAATTAAAAAGAATTCCTGTAATAATGCTACCCTTCCTCGTTCTGACTTGCGGATGGATGAATTTTTTAATCTAGTTGCCCGACCTAGTGTTTCGAATAATGATTCAGAAATCAATTCTGAACCAATACAGGGTCGCTTAAAATTAAATACCCAATGTTGTTCCACTTGCCAAATAACATGAAACATTTTCTCTTAGACATTTTTAATGACATCTGGCTTAAAGGCACTGATTAGAATCTCTTAAAAAAGTCGTCATTGTCCCTATTTTCAAGTCAAGTAAAGACCCTGAACTGGCTGACTCTTACCGTCCAATAGCTTTGTTGTCGTGTGTGCTTAAGACTCTGGAACGTATGATAAAAAATCGTTTAGAATGGTGGTTGTGTAACAATATTTGATTACCTCATTTACAGTTTAGATTTAAGAAAGGTTTAGGTACACTTGATGCAGTAATCTACTTGGTTACAGATATTCAAAATAATTTTTCTAATACACATCTAGAATCTCTCTTTTTAGATCTTAAAGGGGCTTATGTATAAATTTAGAAATTCTTTACTTAAGAGGATTCGATAATAAAAAAACTTGGATATAGGGTAAGTTCCATCTGATTACCCCAGGGCTCGGTTCTTAGTCCTATTTTATTTAATATTTCCACTGCCGGTATACACAATTATATAAGTCCTTCCTGCAGCATCATCTAATATGCAGATGATTTTTGTTTTTATTTAACACACAATAAATATGATATCTGCATTAATAAGCTAAGTAATGCCGCTGGACTTTTGCAAAAATGGTTCCTTGATTATGGATTCTATATTTCTGTTGAAAAATCTGTTACGAGTATATTTACAAGGCACAACATCCCTAACATAAATGAACTAAAATTAGGTAATCACTCCCATCCTTATAAAAATCAAATTATGTATCTTGGCATTACTCTAGATAAAAAGCTTAATTGGGGTACTTATATAGACCATATTGTAGCCAAATCTGAAAAAGGCATTAATTTTTTAAAAAAGATCTGTAAAACATGGTGGGGTGCTAACCCTAATACATTATTCTATTTTATAGGTCGTATATTCGGTCTATAATAGATTATGGATCCACCTTATATGGATCTGCCAGTAAATCTGTCTTAAAACGCTTAGATATTGCTCAGAACAAAGCCTTGCGTATCTGCCTGGGTACCATGGGATTTAACAAATAAGTATTGGTCCAAAAGAAATTCCCCCCTCTTTGCTCTGGATTTCGTGAATTAAGTGGACAGTTTGATTCAAATATATCCTATCTAAACCTGGAGTACCTCGATCTATTTTATGAACCTCGTATTTTAATTTCATCATACTCAGATATCACCACTGAGAATAATTTGACAATTAATAACTTAGTAACTCTAGTCATTTACATATATATACACACTACACAATACACTGATGGTTCTGCCTTTACATTCCATCTGAAAATTTCGAACAGAAAATTAAATTAGAAACTCGTACAACAATGTTTGTGAGTGAAGCTGTTGCTATATTAAAAGCTTTAGATTATGTGGAATGCAACGAAGTTAGGCGAGCCGTAATTTTTACGGACTCCTTAAGCATCTTAATAAACTTAAAAACAGTCATAATTAATGACCACAGAATTAATAGTTACATTCTCAGAATACTTCTACTTCTTTGTAAATTACATAAAAACAAAGTTAATGTTGAGTTTATTTGGGTGAAGGCTCATGTGGGTATTACTTGTAATGAACATGTGGATAATCTTGCCAAAGAGGGTGCAGTCGCTGGCAGAAACCTCAAGTTTAAGATGTGTTTATCTGATTTCTTGAACTCAGCAAAAAATAATATAACTATTAAATGGAGTGATTATTATGAACAATTCAAAATTGATAACCCAAACAACCGTTATATTCAAATTGATTATAGGTCCCTTGGTTTAGAGATTTGACAGCAAGCAGAAAGTTTATCACCACTATCTCTAGATTGAGGTTTGGCCATGCTTGTTATGCTCAACATCTGAAGAGAATTGAGGTTGTGGAAACAGATATACGCACAGCATGCCATATTATTTGTGACTTGGACCACATTTTCTTTGGGTGTTCATGTCATAATGGAGCTTCTGAGAAACTTATTAAGGGGTTACTGAAATTAAGGATTCCTCTGCCCATTAATCTGTTACATCTATTGTCACTTAAGAACATATGTATATATAAAGAAATAATGAATTTTCTGAATAATATCAACATACTGTTATGAAGTACATAGATTAGAATCGAAATGTTTTGCCTTTTGGTTATCATACCTCCTCTCCGTGGCCTTTAACCTGTGTGTTTAATTATTAATGCTCTGATGGGCTCCTGAGCGGGAAGAGTGTCACCCTGCGCTTTCCCCATTGTGTTGGTCGTCTATTAATTTTCCTTTAAAATCGTGTTAGGTTAGCTTCGTATTGGTATTTCTTCGTGTTTTTTTTATTTTTGTTATTTTTATTCTATTTGTAGAATGAAATGACTGGCTAACGGATTTCGTGTTCAATGCCAAAAAAAAACTACTTATTAAATTTAAAAGAATTGACTTTGAATTTAAATTTATTTTAAAAATCATTGAAATTAGATCAAAGACAAAAATTGAAGTTTAATTAAATTTTATAATTAGTAATAAATGAAATTTACCTGGATGTTAAACACTTGTTAACGCGGATATAAAAATGCAATATCAATTACTGACGTCCACAGTTATGTTTAGGTATATATGTTCGAATCAGTACAAAGGCTGCAAAGCAAGTTTTACTAATAAGGTCAACTTTTTTTGTCCTACTTACTGCAAAATAATGCTACTCGACAAACTTGAAAAATCTGTTTCCCATAATTAAAATATATAGTAATGAGAAAGGTAAGGAAAATAACCATATGTAGGTGCTTACATAGTAAACAAAAATATAAAAATTGAAATATAGTTATCTGATGTAAATAAATGTTTTTAGACAATCGACAATCGTTTCCTTAGATGTTATAATAGAACGGAACAGAGATACATAATAGTGTAAAAAACATGACTGAGTTCCTAAGATACAAAAATATGTACATAAAACAGTGTGAAATGATTTAGCAGTTATACAAGTAAAACTCTGCTAGTTGAAAACAGTTTCACTTACAAAAACTGAATCAAAATGTTACACAGATCGTGCCAAATATAAACAAAACACAAGTTTTTATATAAAACTGTTAAATAGACATAGGCCATGTAACAATCTCCAGTAGACATAAATCCACTAATCAACTGAAATGTCGGAATTGGATCCAAAATATTGTTTTAAATCTTTAATGTGCCATTCACCTGCCGGTGAACCATCGGCATTTTCAAGATCATAAACCAAACGGGAAATCTTTTTACGAACAGTACACAACACATATTTTGGCGCGAGCTTAGCTGAAAATTTCATTGCTGCATCAGAAAGCACTTTATTGCGCTGCCAAACTTTTTCACCGACATTAAATATTACATCACATTTTCTGAAGTTGTAACTTGCGGCATTTCTTTGGTAAGCTCCATGAATTCTATTTCGCACGTGTGTTAAACACTTTAAACCTTCTACAGGTATTACGGTCTCCAGGGAGTAATTCGACATCTGCAGTTGATGTAATTGAACAGTAGTACTTCCCAGATAGTGGAACATATCTGCCAAAGGCTATAAAAGCGGGAGAGTAACCTGTAACTTCATGTTTAGCAGTGTTAATTGCGTGCTGAATTTTTGTAATTCGTTATCCCAATTTGTATGTTCATCAATATAGCTACGGATTGCTGTAACGACTGTTTTGTTATTACGCTCGACAAAATTACATTGTGGTGCTAAACCAAATTTTTTGAACTTGATATTTGTCAGCCAATTTCCTAAATTCAAGTCCAGCAAATTGGCTGCCATTGTCACACAGGATGTACTGTGGGACTCCAACAAGAAAACTTGATTTTCCATGAATTTAACGATAGTAGGTGCAGTAGCTTGACGCATTGGATGTAACAAAGTATACTTAGTAAACCAATCGCCAACTACCAATACATAAATAAAACTTTTAGAAGAACGTGAAAACGGACCTATTATATCCACCGCAATGATTTGAAAAGGATATTTGACACTTTTTTCTGAACCCATCAAACCCATGGGAGGAGTATTTGGCATTTTCTGTAACTGACAAATTTTACATGCACGCACATATTTTAGGATATCATGGCGCATTTTGGGCCAATAATAGGTATCTTGAACTCGGGAATTTGTTTTAAGAACCCAAAATGACCACTTGTCGACGGGTCGTGACATGGACTAATCACAGCTGCACATTGCGGCTTTGGAACTAATATTTTCCACTCTTGAAGATTTGGCTGGATCGGGGATTTCGACGGTATATATTTAAACAAAAGATTGTTCTCTACTTTCCACTGTGGATAAAGATCCGGATTTCGCAACACTTTATCACGCAATGACTGATACCAATTATCGAGAGTGTCTAGTGGAAGGTCCAAAATAGAGACTTCTGCTTTTTCCTGCGGTAAAGTAACGTTAGGTGAAATGCGGGATAAGGCATCCGGTACAACATTTGCAGAACCCTTATGATGTATTAAATCAAATGAATACTGTGTAATCTGACAGCCCAACGAGCAAGTCTACCGGTTGGATTTTGTAAATTATTGAGCCATAGAAGACTATAATGATTTGTAATCACAGTGAAACGTGTCCTCTCGACGTATGGACGAAATTTGTCGACACAAAATAATAAACTCAATAATTCTCTTTCTGAGACTGAATAGTTTCTTTCCGATCGAGATAAAGATCGGGAGGCATATGCGATTACTAGTTCGTGTCCGTCAATCGTCTGTGTCAAAATTCCGCCTAACCCTGTATCGCTAGCATCGCATTGGATGGTAAAAGGTAAAGAGAGATAGGAAATATAGGAGCTGATATAAGGGCATTTTTATATTTATAAAAGACGTTTCGGCCTCAAGGGACCAGAAAATGGGTTGTTTCTTTTTCTTGCCTTTTAAAAAATCGTTTAAGGAAGACACTAGTGCAGAAAAATTATCAATAAACCTGCGATACCATGAACATAATCCGATAAATCTTTTTATTTCTGTCGAAGTGGTTGGCCTTGGATAATTAACCATGGCAGAGACTTTGTCAGGGTCTGTGCGTAGACCATTGTAGTCTATAATGAAACCTAAATAGATATTTAGGTTTCATTATAGACTACAAGATTAGCGATGTCTTAAAAAATTCTAATTTTTTTAAGATTTATTGTGAGTTTTGCTTCCTTTAAACGTTCTCGTACTTCAGTCAATAACAAAACATGCTCCTCAAATGTTGAGGATGTGATACTAATATCGTCAAGATATGCAAATATTTTTGGTTCAAATTTTGGTCCAAGTAGTGCGTCAACTAAACGTTGTTGCGCCTGCGCACTATTACAAAGCCCAAATGTAAAGTGAAAAAGACCTGTACCAGGTATACTGAATGCAGTCTTCTCTTTCGAGGTCTCATCAAGCCGTATTTCCCAAAATGCTTTACGTAAATCGATACTTGATATAAATCTCGCATCCCTAAGCATATTGAGGTCCCATCTATACACGGAAGAGGGTATGAATCAAGTTTTGTAACCTCATTTAATTTGCGTCCGTCAAAACAAAAACGGTATTCACCGTTAGATTTTTCACTAGTAAAACGGGACTATTCCATGGGCTGTGGGACGGTTCCACAACGCCTAACTGTAACATTTCATCTAACTCTTTATTTAAGATTTGCAACATGTACGGTGACATAAGATATTGGCGTTGCTTAAAAGGTTTGGCATCACCAGTATCTAGAGATAAAGTAATTTTATCGGTACGACCTAATCGAGAATTACTACTAATTTCCTCGAAACTATCGACAATCTCCTTAGCTCGGCGTTCCTGATTAGCAGAAAAGTTCTCGAAACTACACAATTCGTTAATAACGTTAATACTGCCCAGATCTGTAGTAACATTAATATCTGAATTATTTATTTTACTTTGTACAGTCCACGAGTAATTTTTAAAATCCATTTTAATTTGAAATTGTCTAATGAAGTCGATTCCAAAAATAAAACTATGGGTCACTGTAGGTACTGCTAAAACTTTGACCACTTGGTAGCTATTATTGACCAAAGTCAGCAAGTCAACTAAACCTTCAACGGGTTGTTGAGTACCGTCTGCAATAGTGCTTAAGCACAAATTTATTTATTTTTAAGTTAAACTTACTTAATAATTTTATTCCACTGCCATCCACAATTGACATTGTAGCACCGGAATCCAATAAGCCTACTATTTTATAATCGTAAAGATTAACCGAAATATATGGTCTGGTATCTGAACCTTTCTTCACAAAAAGTGGAGATATGTTACCACTAGAATTTATAAAATCATAATTTTGATAAAAATTCTTAACAAAATTTTTCCAAGCTCGCCATTTGTTATCGTTAAAGCATTTAGGAGATGAATATTTACAAATGTTGACCTTATAAGATTTATTTGGAGGGGAGTGATGGTCAACTTGACACGCCTCCGAATTTAGTTTCCCTTGCACTTCTGACAAGTGCGAACAGTGAGTCAGGAGTGCCACACCTAAAACAAAACTTTTTTCTAATTTTTGGTTGGCACTTATTATAGGTATGGTTTGCTTGGTTACAATTCCAGCAAACTAGAGCATGAAATCTACCCGAGGACGCACTAGGTTTATTTTCGGTAGCGCCGACGACAACAGGTCTTTTTATGCGCTTTCGAGTTCTTAGTAGTATTACTGGAAGTAGCACTTCTTGATACACTAGTAGAACCAGAAAATGAAGCAGAGCTGGAGACATACGCCAGTTCTGGAGCTATCAAACTGATCGAGGTTTGATTATGAGAACTACTACACTTTAAATCTAGAATATCGGCTTCCTCTAATTTTTTACATAGATTAGATAATTCCAAGACAGAATTGATATCATTTAAAGCCAATCACTTTCTATACTCATACTGTAAATTTTCACGTATATATTTTACTTTAGTAGTTTCAGCAGCAGGTCGACTTAGACGACTAAATAGAGCCTCCATACAAGCAACAAATAACACTACAGGCTCTAATTTTCCCCGACGACGTGTTTTAATTTGTTCCCAAGTTCCCTCGTCAAAATCTGACGTAAGAAAATTTTTTTGAGTTTAGAAACTAATGAATCCCAGTCATTTACTTGCGGCTTAGCTTGGCGTAGCCAATACGTTGCCTTTTCCGTAAATAAATCACTAGCTGCGCGTTTGGCTACGTGTTACCGGTCCCCCACCACATCACATCAACCTGTCCGAAATGGACCTATCACGAGGAGTCAGAACCGAGCGCAGACCAATCAAGGAGAACCACGGAATTCTGCGGCACCGATCGGACACGATGATGCCCGACCACCGGCGAGAAGTCACGTGGAGCGTGACGTTTCAGCGAGGCCACTTGTCGGGTTGACCCGGGCGCCCGCCACGCCTACCACAGGTGGTGGGGGACCGGTAACACGTAGCCAAACGCCCAGGCGCGCCCTAGACCGGAGCATATATAAGGAGCCGCACAACGCGGGGAACGTCATGAAGCCCAGAGAGAGGAGACCGAGGCCCCTCAGAAAAGCCAGAGGATAATAATAATAATAATAGTTTAGTAATCCTTTTAAAATTTACAAATAGAGTATATGGACAAGTCAAAGAAACATATATCTTGTATAATAATATAGTAAAAATTGTATATAACCGTAAGCTCATGTATAAATTATATATAACATTTAATATTACAACATACATCTTATATAATAATATAACGAAAATTGTATATAAAACCTTAACATGATATATTAAACATATAAAATAAAAACCTTTTTATTTTACGTGAGCCAGGAGCCTATGAAACTAACCTACCCTATCTAATTATACTGTATTGAATAGAATTCCTGTGAGCTATAAAGACAATTTTCAGTGAGAATCTTTTTGACTGTTTTTTTAAATGACTTTACATTCATTTCGCGAATATCTGCGGGAAGAGTATTAAAACATCTTATTCCGAGCACTGTACTTTTTTGTAATCGCATTTGCGGTTGTATAATGTTGTTTTGATTACGCGTATAGTATGTATGCACGTCAGAGTGTGAAGTAAAATTTCCAATATTATTTTTGGTGTAAACTAAGTTGCGAAAAATTATTAGGGAATACACTGACATGATTTTTAATTGTAAAAATAGTGGCTTACATGAATCTGTGTGATTTGCTTGAACAATGCCTCGTACTGCGGCTTTTTGTATTATAAATATTTTTTGAAGGGCATATTGTGCAGCATTTCCCCACATCAATATACCATAATCAAGTACTGAATTAAACAATGCATAATAGGTTGTTAATGCTGCTTTTTCACCTGCCAACATGGATATTCTTCGAACAGCAAATACGACTCTCGAAAGTTTACTACTGAGGTAAGTAATATGATATTGCCAGCTCAAGCATGAATTCATACACACACCAAGAAATTTAATTTTTTCGCTTTCAATATTTTGTTTTATTTCAAAGTTTGTTATGATTGTTTTGTTTTCATCTAAGAATAATTCGTTTTATATAAACCACTGCTGAGCATCTTGCAGTATTTCAGCTGCTATTTGAGGTGTGTTGCGGTATTTCTCCGTTTTTATGACAAAAGAGGTGTCATCAGCATACATAATAGTTGTCAATTCATATCTGTTTATGGTGTGTGTATTCATATAGTCAGGCAAATCATTCACATAAATAATGAACAAGAGTGGCCCAAGGATAGAACCTTGGGGCACACCCCTCTTCATGATTAATTCACTACTATAGCAGTTTCCATGGAAAACTTGTTGAGATCTATTGTTTAAGTAAGATTTCAAAAGCCTCAGGCCTACTCCTCTAATTCCATACATTTCCAGTTTATCCAACAGTTTTCCATGGCTAACACAATCAAAAGCTTTAGTTAAGTCTGTAAATATTCCTACGCATGCCTGTTTTTCTTCAAATGCATCTAATACTTCTTTAGTTAGGGTGTGAATTGCGTCAGATGTAGTATTGCCCTTTCGAAAACCGTATTGTTGTTTTGTTAACAAACTGTTCGTTTCCATGTAGTGCATAATTTGTATGTATAATATCTTTTCGATTACTTTTGACATAGCTGGTAAGAGATGTATTTGCCTATAATTGTCTGGGTTGTCTAAGTCACCTTTCTTGTGAATGACTATTACTTTAGATTTTTTAAATTTCTTTGGAAAAACACCCTGCTCAATACATGTATTTATGATTTCACACAAAGGATAAGCAATACATTCAGCACATAATTTTAAAATATACACGCTGATACCGTAAATATCTTCGGATTTTTTATTTTTTAACAAACGAATCACCGTTATTATATCCTGTGGAACAACTGGTCTAAAGAACAGTGAACACTGAGTGTTTATATCTGTCATCGTTTGAATCGTGTTTGTTATTTGAGATAGCGTAGAAACAATATTGTCTGCGTTATTTGTAAAAAAAATATTGAACGTATTGGCTGTAATCCTTGTACTAGCATTATTTCTGTTTATGTTCTTACCTGTTTCTTGATTTATTATTTTCCATACTGTTTTTGACTTATCCGATAGGTGAATTTCGGTTTTATGGAGGGTTTGTTTTGTCTTTGTTAGCAGTTCATTGTACATTCTTTTTTGACGAATATATTGTTCTTTATTATAGTCGGTGGGATGTTTTTTATAAATATTGTATATAAAATGTAAGTTGTCTTTACACTGCTTAATTTCTGGAGTATTGATATTACTTTTTAGTTTTCTGGGTTTTACTTCTTTTAATGGAAAACAACTATTAAAATGGTGCAAAAAGATGTCTAAAAACCTGTTCATTTTACCATCCGCTGAGCGTGCGTTTAAAACATCATCCCAGGGTTCATTCTGCAAATAGCCTAAAAGGAAGTTGCAACTTTCTTGACTGTAAAATCTTTTATACTCTATCGTATAATTTGTAAGTTGAAAATTAATTGTTTGTGCAGCATGGTCAGACATAGCCGTGCATAAAACATTAGCTCGATTGTAATTAAAGTTTACAAATATGTTATCTAAGCATGTTTTACTATTTCCCAAAGTTCTTGTGTATTCAACTATTGTCATATCTAAATTGAATTGACTAAATATATTAATAACATTATTTGTTCATTTATTATTTTGATCTCTAAAATCAACATTAAAGTCCCCCGTAACCAAAATATGTTTATAGTTTTTATTTTCAATATATTGTAAGGTTGATAGCAAAATTTCGCAAAGAGTGTTTAAATTTGTATACTCTGGTGCTCTATATAGCACAACTATAATTAGCTTTAAATGTTTTATATATACAGAGGTGAGTTCGCATACTCTTTCTACCGAAAAATCTTTAATGTGCTTTATTTCTGAGCATTTAACAGATTTATGTGCATATATACATGTTATATTAGAAATATACTATGATATATAATATCACCGAGACAGGCTTAACCTTCTCAAACATATCATGTTACAAATTGCGCAACAGCTCTTCTCTAATAACCGCTCACGTTGGCTGAGCTTAATGTTTCTTTCTTGGTAATCCCTTATCATGCTGAATTGCCAATTTAATGTTCTTTGTTCTCTTATGTTATAAATACAACCAACAGACATTTGTACCTACAGTCATATACTCATTTTCGACCTAATACATTCTAAATTTATTATTGTTCATTATTGTACCTAGAGTCAAGCTTGACTCCCAAGTAAATAAAGTTTTTAAAAAGTGATTTCTACAATCCATTATCTAACATTGGCGCAGTCGGTAGGATCTGAAAAACACCCTGTAACCCAGAGGTGGTGGATTTCAATCCTTCAATCAGAAAAGAATCTACGAGAAACAAGAAAAATACAATTTCAAGCAGACAAGCAACGTCTCAACAAGCTCACAAGAAGCATCATATACACATCGAGAAATAATTAGCAAGTAAGAAACATTCCTGGCCCCTGAAAGTCGGTGTCTTCGGCACTTGGAACACGTCACCGTGGATAGGAACACCTAGTGATACCCCTGACGGTACATCCCAGTGTAGCAACGCTTACGAAACCGCATTCGACCTTCCATCTGGACCCCAGGCATGAAGATAGTAATGTAAGTAATTTAAGAATCATCTCGATTTATTTTCTATTTCAAACTGCACTAAACATTTATATTTTATCATTCGTACATTGCATTCACATTTGCATTAAACCCACGACAGTTCTGCAATCTAATTTAGTTGAATATATTATCTAAATATCGTATTACTTTAGCCGATATTTTATTTTATTTTAACACATAAATATTTTCATTGCAATCAATATATTAATTTGACATATATCAAGTTTAATCTTTATCTTGTAACGTTTTTACTGCAATTTAATACTACTACTACTAATAAAGGTTAACGTATTGTTTATACCATATGACTATAATATCTGAATAAGTGCAAATACCATCGCAAAAATAATTTGTTACATGCTTTATACAGAAAAGAATACAATTTCGTTTCCTTTTATTCATTATTATTGCCAGTGGCGTACTCTTGCACCTTTTACAATTAATTTTTATTATTTTTTGTGTGTACCAAATTAATTTTTGTTTGTTTATCTGAAATTTATATACAAATCTTAATAATACAAAATGGCGAACCAACCAAATACTACAGCAAATAATACCAATAACGCTGACGAAACCCTTACCATAGAACCCTACAGGTTAAGTGAGATTTTCTCAATAGTTCCAGAGTTCGACGGGAACCCCATTTTCCTACAAACCTTTATTTCCGCGAGTGTTTACGCATACGGTATGTCCATAGAAGACCAGCGTATTTTACTCACCCTGCATATTAAAAACAAACTTCGCGGAAAAGCTGCCGAATTAATAAATTCGAGGAACCCTGCCACTTGGGCAGAAATTAAAAGCCTACTTGAGGCGCATTTCGGTGATTCACGCGACTTGACAGCCCTTATACAAGACTTACAACGGATTCACCAACTACCTAATGAAACTGCCCTGACATTCGTATCTCGTTTACAAACACATAATGCCAAAATGCACGCTGCTGTGCAAAAACAGACTTTGACGTTGGAAGAAAAGACAGCCCAATCATCCTTAATTGAAACCATGACTCTAACAACACTACTTACCGGACTAGAACCCAAACTTGGACAAATAATCCGTGCCGGAAATCCCAGCGACATGCTAGAAGCAATTAATAGAATCAAACGCGAACTCCAACTGTCCTACTTCGAGTCACAAAAATTCCCAAAACAAACTATCAACAAAAACCCCATCCAGAACCAACAGAGGCGTCCCAACTCCCAACAATTCTGTAATTTTTGCAAACGTAACGGGCACAACTTTAATGAGTGCCGAACAAGACTACAATTCTCACAACAAAATCAGAACTTTAGACAAAACAATTTTGCCAGTCCTCCACAATTTTCTAGACCGAATTTCCAAAATTCTCCCAACCAGCAATATCAAAGAAATTCCATGCCGCAACAAAATTTCCAACAGAATAGGCCTTCTGTAATAAGACCTAATCCGAACTTTCAGAGATCCCCAAATCAACAAAATTCAAATTTCAATCCTAACTTTAACAGACAAAACCCGCAGAGAACACATCACGTTAATTTTGACAATCATTTCGACTGTCAAAATTATGATACTAATTTTTACAATGAAACTGATAATTTCAGTGACCCGCAATTCCATAACTTCGGAAACTATCAAACTAATTCTAGCCTTGATAATATGGCAAACATGCCACAAATAAATTATGAAGATTACCCCCATTTTCCGCAAAATAACGACGATAACATGCCATACCAAAATGAGAATTATACAGCTAATTCTCAGATGTCGCAGGATTATACTGCTAATCCTCAGGATTTTCCATTAGGCCCGGAGTATTCAATGAATACTCCAACCCAAGAAATAAATTTCGAAGTGGACCAAATGTCCAACCAAATCCAAACGTTAAACCTGAACGACAATTACAACCCCCTACTGAATTTCTCAGACCAGAACTTCGCTTAAATTGGCCTACACACACACTATTGACCGTGAATTCTAGTAATCTTTATTTCATAAATGACATTTCGAACAAATTTAAACTCTTAATTGATACTGGCGCAGGTATTTCGATTTTTAAGCATAAGACAGCGGAAAATTTTAAAAATAGATCTCCAGAAAACGCGATTATACAAGGCATAACCGACGAAAAAATTAAAATTAGCGAATCTGTTCTTATACCATTTAACGCACGCGACCCGCACAGAGTCTATATTCACGACTTGGACATAGACTTTGACGGATTATTAGGTGCCGATTTCATGGAACACTACGAATGTAGAATAGATTTCAAAACCAGGCAACTAATTACAAATTTTAAAACATTGCCCATCTTCAAAGTAACTGACGATTCTCCAACACCCGAAATCAACAAAATCCGACAAAATTATAATTCTAGCCAAAATACTATCCAAATTGACGGTCGCACGGAAAAGGTTTACAAACTAAAATGCAATCTTAGAAACACTGACGCTGTACTGTCAGCGCAGGAAAACGAAAAAGTTCGTTTGCCTAATGCTCTTGTTAGGGTAAACGAAAATGGAGAATTTTTGACAACCGTAATTAATGCAAACGCCATTCCGAAAATTATAAATTTTTCTAATCTAAAACTAGAACCATTACAAAAATTTAAATCGATTTTTAATTTAAATGTTCAAAATTCCGACTCACACATACAGACCGACCGATCATCTGAAATTATTAATCAGTTACGTTTAGATCATCTAAACTACGAGGAAAGTGAACTAATTACACAACTTTGCCTAGACTTTTCTGAAATATTTTACCTGGAAGGAGACAACTTGACTTTCACTAACGAGATTAAACATTCAATCGACACTAATAATTCTAAACCTGTATTTACAAAATCATATCGCTACCCTCAATGCCATAAACAAGAAGTCAAAACACAAGTTTCTAAAATGCTGGACCAAGGCATAATCAGACCTTCAATTTCTCCCTGGTCATCTCCCGTTTGGGTTGTACCCAAAAAACTCGATGCCTCTGGCAAACAAAAATGGCGAGTCGTAGTAGATTACAGGAAATTAAACGAATTGACTATTGACGATAAATACCCTCTCCCAAATATTTCTGACCTTTTAGACCAACTAGGCAAATGCCAATATTTTACCACACTAGACTTAGCTTCCGGATTCCACCAAATAGAAATTGACGCGAAAGACATTCAAAAGACTGCTTTCACAGTCGAAAACGGTCATTTCGAATTCGTTAGAATGCCATTCGGTTTAAAGAATGCTCCATCAACGTTTCAAAGAGTGATGGATAATATCTTGTTAGGAATCCAGAATGAACGCTGCCTTGTTTACATGGACGACATTATCATTTACTCCCCTACTATTCACGATCATATTTCCCGACTGACAGAAGTATTCAAACGCTTAAGGAAAGCTAACCTCAAAATTCAACCCGACAAGTGCGAATTTCTACGCAAAGAAGTCGCTTATCTAGGACATCTTATAACAAAAGACGATGTTAAGCCAAATCCCAGTAAAGTAGATGCCATTTTAAACTTTCCTCACCCGAAAAATCAAAAGGACATTAAATCTTTCTTAGGTTTAGCGGGCTATTATAGACGCTTTATTCCAAATTTCTCTAAGATTTCAAAGCCCCTGACCAAGCTACTACAAAAAGACACTCCCTTTAACTTTGACAATGATTGTATGAATTCGTTCGACAACTTAAAGCAAACATTGACGACGACTCCGATATTAATATATCCTAATTTTGATGAGCCTTTCATCCTAACTACCGACGCGAGTGCATTCGCCATCGGATCGGTACTCTCTCAGGGAAATATAGGCAAAGATCTACCAATTGCATACGCTTCCCGAACTTTATGCGGTGCGGAAACAAAGTATTCCACCATTGAAAGGGAATTATTGGCCATAGTATGGTCGGTAAAACACTTTAGACCATATTTATTCGGTAGAAAGTTCAAACTAGTCACCGACCACCGACCACTTACCTGGTTATTCTCAATAAAAGACCCAGGAAGTAGACTTGCCCGCTGGCGACTTAAACTGGAGGAATACGACTACGAAATCGTCTACAAGCCCGGAAAAATCAATAAAAATGCCGATGCCCTCTCTAGAATCAAAATAAACCATTTTTCCAAATGTTCTAAATCCCATTCCAAAATCTTAGCCGCGAATGAGGACACAGACGATGACGGAAATCCAGACAATGACGATGAAATCACAAACGAACAAATAATTCAAGAATTTAATACTTTCTCCCGACTATACAAGACCAAATCTTTAATTGACTACTCTAAAATTCAAACTTCGAATAAACAACTCCTGGACCGAGAAAACAAACACATCATAACTTTCTTTCAACAAAATAACCTAAGAGATCTTCATCACCAAATTATTGATGACATTTTCGAGGAAAACCCCGAATTTTACGACGACAAAATAAATATCCTTTCCAGTAGATCGGTTAGACATAGGAAATACTATATCATTCCTCTACCCTTTGACCCTGAATCTGTAGTAGAACATTTGTTCTTAGCAATATTCAAAAATCAAAATGAATTAGATCTTTCTAATACTTACCATGTCGAAAATAACTTAGACCTCCCGATACTCGAAATTCTGTCATTTATCTTCGCAGAAAAGGACCTAAAACTCATTATCTGTCAAAACCTAGTACAAACACCTGACGAAGACCAAAGACCGATAATTCTTGACCAAAACCATACCGGCAAAAACAACCTGCATCGCGGAATAAACGAGACTATGCGTAGGATCAAAAATAAATACAATTGGCAAGGACTAACCAAAGATGTTGAAAATTTCATAAAAAATTGCGAAATTTGTCAACGGACTAAAGTTTGCCGTAAAAACCTTAACAACCCTCTAGTAATCACTGAAACTCCAAGAACGCCTTTCGAAAGAATTAACATCGACCTATTCGAATTTCCTACACGAAATTACGCTCTAATTATCCGTGACGAACTTACAAAATTCACACAAGCCTATGCAGTACCGGATAAAAGCGCAAAATCTGTGGTAAATACCCTATTGTTATATTTTCAACATTACGGTACCCCACTGAGGATTCACTGTGATTACGGCGGTGAATTCGACAACAACTTACTAAAAGACCTCTGTACCCTCTACGATATAAAACTGACATATTCTAGCGTAGGACATCCCCAATCTAACGGTTCTATAGAACGCTTTCATGCTACCTTAGCCGAAATGATCAGAATTCACAAAACTGAAAACCCAAATGAACATCCTTTTACCATATTGCCGTATGCAGTAATATGCTATAATAATTCGGTTAATAAAACGCACGGTTTTACGCCATACGAACTGATCTTTGGACACACAGCTAATAGACCACCAGAGACCCTGTACAACCAAAAAGACCTAATAACTAAATATGTTAGGGACTTAAATAATAGGATATCCCACTATTACCAAATTGCACGCAGTCGGACTGAAGCGCAAAAACAAAAAGCTAAAGTCAGATTCGACAGAAATATCCCAGAAAATCGACCCACGTATAACGTTGGAGACGAAGTATATGTAAAGGAATCCCAAATCAAAAGTAAGTCACAAAATAAATTCAACGGCCCTTTCGAGATCAAAGAAATCTTCCAAAATTCTGCCACTTTGTTAAATCCCGAGACAAATCAAACAAGTAAAGTAAATTTTGATAGAATGAAACCATATACTGAAGATTAAAATTTATTTTCAGGTTTCTACTGCTGTTCGGATCAGCATTTTCTCAATACGAAATAACACCAATAAACAATACTATCGGTGTTTACTATCACAAAGACACGGACATTGTCATCTCACACAAGAAATGGACATTACTCGTACATAAAAATATATCGACCTTTAAGACAGCTCTTGACAGAAACGACAAAATTTTACAGACAATCCTTACCACCCTTGACCCAGCATACAAAAACATGAACGAATTCGCGAATGAGGTTAAAACGCATTTAAGCCTCCTAGGACAAATCTCAAAATCCATACAAACTAAATTTGACGAAATACATCTCGACACGAAACGCTACAAACGCGGAATCATAAACGGAATTGGTTCAATATTCAAAGCAATTACCGGAAATTTAGACGCAGAAGACGGTAAATACTACTCTGACTGTATCAATAAATTAAACCAAGACGAACATCAGATAGAAAATTTGATGAAAAATCAAATATCAGTTACAAATTCAGTTATTAAAAATTTTAACACGACAATTCAAAAACTACTAATAGACGAGGAGACATTCAACAAAGACATAAAAGAAATCGAATACGCAATCTTAGACATTACGTATAACGTACGAGCAGTTGAAACAAAATTAAAATTCTTGGAAATTTGTGAACAACTCATGGCGAGCTACCTATTTATAGAGGACAACCTCAACGATATTTTAAATTCGATCACTTTCGCGAGACTCAAAGTAATTCATACGTCTATCATTAACCCCCAAGATTTGGTAAACTCATTGCAGGAAATTTCACAAAACCTACAAAAGAACAATTTGCCACTCCCAATTAAACTTTCAAAAATTGCACAGTATTTAGATATTATTGAATTAAAAGCTTTCCAAATTAACTCAGAATTAGTATTTGTATTAGATATACCCCTAGTAGACCCTCAAACGTACTCTGTTTTCCAATTATACCCCATTCCTATCTTAGATAGTAGAACTGGTCTGTATCATATTTTGTCAACTTCTCAAAAATATATCGCGAGAGATGATGATTCTTTGATGTACATACCCATTGCTGACCTCAGAGAATGCAAGCCACTCCATACCAATACTAAATTATGTCCAAATTTGTTTGCATATCCAATTGACAACAACGCCATATGCGAAGCCCGCCTTTTCAAGGATCTACAAACTCTACCAGAAAACTGTCAAACGTCAACTATCATCGGCCAAGGATACAACATCCAAAAACTAGACGAGAACGTGTGGATGATCGTCAATACAGAGCCACTAAAGATGACTATCAATTGCCCGAAAGTGACCCCAAAAACCGACACCATCCTCAAAAAATTGTATAATTAAATTACAACCAAATTGCTACGCCTTCATAGGTATCACGAAGATCCAAGCCAGCTCAGACGAAACGACAGACGTGAAGAACGACGCTCACCCTATACAAATCCCGTTCGAGTGTTGCAACCAGGTTCCGGACAAAGTTCGAGTGCCCAACCTGAAACCACTAAAACTAAGTGATCTGAACACCGAAGACCTCGATGTCGCCAGACACCAACTAGACCAATATTCAAAAGACTTAGACGACCTAATCAAGGAACCTTTCATCACGAGACACATTTCTTGGTTTACCTATCTTACCATAGTGCTAATTTTCGGACTCTTATTCTTATATCTATTCTGTAAGTGTAAAGCAAGAAGACGAAGACTAGCCATCAACGTTTCCACGACTCCTCCATCTCCACCAAGGCCTAGTGAACCCCTCAGGACAATCACTAGCCTGTTTCATCAACGAAGACGACCTACCTTAAGAAGAGAAGACAACGAAGCCGAAGACATAGAACTTAACTAAAGACAAACTGTTTTGTGCCTTTTTACTGACTTTTAGTGCTAGACTCTTCAGTGAATTTCATTTCATTTGTTTAATCATTATACTTCATTATTTTTCTATCCTTTGTTAATTTCAATTTTATTAACATTTTTACGTTATTTTCATTTAAACTTATCATACTCATATTGTATGCTTTTATATTAAAGCTATATTTTAACCTTGGGAATATTTTACCCCATTTTAAGACAAACTTATTATGTTTGTATTTTACGCTTTCTTGCTAAAGCTATACTTTAACTCTAACATTTTTATGTTATTTTACTTTATGAATCAAGCTTATTGTGCTTGCATTTCATATTTTAGACACTAAGGTTATACTCTGTATTTTAAACTTTACGACTTAACATTTTTGTACTCTTTATATTTTTCCAAATTGTACCATTACCTTTTATATACATTTTATATTCATTTCAAAAGTTGCTGCATAAAACACCAACTTTTTTTATAAGGGGGAAGCTGTTATATTAGAAATATACTATGATATATAATATCACCGAGACAGGCTTAACCTTCTCAAACATATCATGTTACAAATTGCGCAACAGCTCTTCTCTAATAACCGCTCACGTTGGCTGAGCTTAATGTTTCTTTCTTGGTAATCCCTTATCATGCTGAATTGCCAATTTAATGTTCTTTGTTCTCTTATGTTATAAATACAACCAACAGACATTTGTACCTACAGTCATATACTCATTTTCGACCTAATACATTCTAAATTTATTATTGTTCATTATTGTACCTAGAGTCAAGCTTGACTCCCAAGTAAATAAAGTTTTTAAAAAGTGATTTCTACAATCCATTATCTAACATACATACCCCCCGTGAATATAGCGCCTTCGAAAGAAGATTGATGCTAAATAGTAGTTTGCAAAATTATAATTTCCAACTTCATTTTCGTTAAGCCAGTTCGGAGAGGCAAATAATTTTTAGATTTTTTAATTCATTTATTGTATTTTCTATTGCTAACATTTTGTTTCTTATGCATTGTACATTTAGGTGAAAAACTGCTATATTAACATCTAAGGTATATGACGGAGTTTCTGAAATGTGGTTTGTATTGATGACTTGGGAAATTGGTATTTGAGTAATTTCGGTTCTTCCGAAAAAAATTGAATTCCCGGACACCTCTAGGCCATGATGAAGGATCCATAAGTGTTTCTTTAAGGGAGTGATCAGCCAGAACTTTAAAAGATTTGTATGTTTTACTGGTCATATTAGCATTTAATTCTTCACAGACTATGTGTTGGCAATCATATTTTTTATTTAAGAATTCTGCAATTGCTTCTGTTTCTGTATCAAGTGAAAAGGGTGCAATATAAATACCTGTTTGTTTTGTTTTTTGCACTACTTTCATTTTTCCAGGCAAGGTTATGTCACTATTTCCGATTATGTCTGTTTTTAAGTTTGTGTTTGAGAATGTTTGTTTAGTTTTATTTAGTGTTAATTTTATGGGATCATTTCTGGCAGAGTCTACCTTGATATTTTGTGTGTTATTATTATTTTCTGAGCGAGTACTTTTAGGTATTGTACCTGTTTTAGTAGTCAGCTGGGTGCTTCGATTAGAAATGCCATGATTTGTATTTATGTTTAGGTTTCCTGACTGCTGTCGAGCGGTGACTACTGCTCTGTTCATCGTATCATTATAGGTGGTGGGTGTGGTCTCTTGTGGTGGGAGTCCTAGCAGATTATATGAGAAAGACGGCTTTGTTTTGGTGGAATTTTCCACAGGATTTTTGTTAATTGTTTTATTTTGGTTATTTAATAACTTTTCACAATCATTTTCGGAGCACTCAAAAATTTTCTTTTTCATCTATTATACATCACCCCTCAAATTATGTATATTATCACCTATTTGGTTTAGCACATTTTTAAGTTTAGAATCGATTAACACTTCCATTTTATTAATTAGAAACTCACTTTGATCATTGTGCACTGATGGTTTATTTTTTAGGAACTTTGTTAACACATCACTGTTTACATTTTCAGGAAGTTTGTTGTATAATATGATTTCTATTAATTCAGCTTTTTTAAGTTTGTACTATAAAAGATAAATAAAGTCTCCCTCCCTTGGAGACATCATTTTTTTTTTTTACTGTTATTAATCATAACTTTTTCCCATAATATTATAGGTATTCCCTTGCAGGACACCCACAGCGACATTACCGTGGAGGACGGTAGCATGGACTACAGCGAAGACGAAACGTCCCAGAGCGGTAGCTCCCGAGGGGGTATCTCAACCCCAAGGGATGACAAAGAGACGATAAAACGTCTCACAGAGGAGAACAAAACCCTCAGGAAGAAAATCGACGAGCTCACCGAGAGGTTGGAGCTGATACAGAGGGAACAAAAGTCCCAGCACGAAGAGCTTCTGCGTGCGATTCGAGGAGAATAGCAAACGCAGAAGAGGAAAAACCCGCCCGCCACCAATACGGACTCGGACGAAGAGGCCCCTAAGGCGGCAAAGAAGGTGGCTGAAGAGACCCTTAAGTGTCCCCCCGAGTCTGAGCCACCCAGACGAAGCAGATCGGGATCTAGAGCCCCCCAGCAGGAGGCTAGCGTCCCCAGACAAAACGCCAGGGAAGAGGAGACCGAAGCCCCTCAAACAAGAACAAGAAGCCAGCGCATACCCCAGGTAGTGCTGAGAAACAAGGAGACATGGACAACGGTGAGCCGTCGTCTAACCGAAACCGGCATAAACTTTAGCAAAGCTAAAGTTACCGCGGAAGGAATCTCCATCGAGCCCGCGACATCCGAATATTATCGCAAGATGACTAAGATGTTCGCTAACGAGAAAAGGGAGTACCACACGTACGCCCTGCCAGAGGAACGGCAGCTATGTGTGGTCATCAGGGGGATCCCGAGCGGCGTTACTTGTACAGAGGTGGCAGAAGACCTCCAAGACCAAGGTTTCGCACCCACCGCGGTGCAACGGATGACGTCAAGACGGACGAAACAGGAGGTGCCCCTCGTACTTGTTCTAGTCCCACAGGACCAGGACAAGATACTCCAAGTCACAAGGTGCTGCTCTCTAGTCGTAAGGACAGAGAGACAGAGAGCCAAGGTAGCGGCATCCCAATGCCACCGCTGTCAGCGTTTCGGCCACGGACAATCCAGGTATACAGCGCAGCCGAAATGCGTGAAATACGGCGAGGCGCACCGGACGACAGAATGCAAGAAGAAGGCAGACGAACCGGCCAAGTGCGCGAACTGCCAAGGGGCCCACCCGGCCAGCTACAAGGGGTGCCCAAAATACCCCAGGCAATCAGCCAACGCCACTCAAAGGCCGGTACAGAGGCCGACGATGACCTCAACAAAGAAGGGCGGCGTAGCGCCAGGCACTAGCTACGCAAAAGTAGCCCAGGGCAAGGCAGAACAGAACACCGTCCCTGCCTCAAAACAACAAGCATCGCCAGAGGCCAAAAACCTCACAGCGGTGCTAGCACAGATGCAACAAATATGCTCAGCGACGAGTGCATTTTTTGCTCAAATGCCAAACTTTACTAATCTGTAATGCCTTTACAGATTAAACCGAAATTCCTGCAGATGGCGGCCTGGAATGTAAACGGCCTGCAACAAAGGAGATTTGAAGTCGAAGAGCTCCTGACCAGGTACGATATAGACGTCATGGCACTGCAGGAAACCAAGATGACCCCGGCCAAGGAGATCAACTTCTCAGGATACCACACGTACAGGATGGACTGGGTAAACATACCTCAGCGACCCGCAAGAGGAGTGGCTCTACTCGTTAAAAAGACCATAGCCCACCATCCGACGGTACTGCCTAAGCTAGAAAACATAAATGCCACCGCCGTAGTAGTGTCCACAGCACGAAACGGCGACGTCCAAGTGGTTTCATGCTACCAGCCACCCCGCAGCACGCTTACCGAGGGGGATCTGGACGCAATTCTGCCCGCCAGGACACAGGTCGACGCAATTGGCGATTTTAACGCCAAATCCCAGCAATGGAACAGCGGCACAACCAACACTCGAGGACGAGAACTGCTGCGGTTCCTGGGACAGCACGCCGGCGAACTGATGGTGGTAGGACCGGACCAGCCCACCTTCGACAACGGCAGACACAGGCCAGACGTACTGGACATAGCCATCCTAAAGGAGATGACCTTCGAAGCGGAGATCACTACCAGAACGGAGGGATCTACCGAACACAACCCGATCTTCCTAACTCTAGGAGGACAGGCGGGTGATGACAACGCTACCTTCACGAAGCGACGAACGGACTGGGAATCGTACCGGCTGCACCTGCAGCAGTACATCGCACAAATTCCCAGACTAGAAACCGTGGAGGACGTTGAGAGGGCCGTCATTACCCTAGAGGAAAAAATCCTGGGAGCAATAAGGGCCAGCACGACAGAAACAGAAGTAAGAAGACACCCAGCACCGATGGCGAACCTACCAGAGGTCACCAGGCAGCTGATAAGGGACAGAAGAAGCGCCAAGAGACGGGCTCAGAGGACGAGGCTCCCCGCCGACAGAAGGGAGTATAACGTCCTCAGCCGAAGAGTGAAAGCCGCCCTCCAAGAACACCGCCAGGAGGGGTGGCAACGCTACCTTGAGTCACTGGATCCACAGGACAGAAGCATGTGGAATACCCAACGTGCCCTGCGAAACCGGAGGAAGCCTATGCGCTCGATTCACGGAGAGCGAGGGATCGTCTACACTAACCAGGAAAAAGCCGAGGCGTTTGCTGACAGCCTAGAACTGCAGTGTAGCGAGAACGAGCTCGATGACGAGGACGAGGACTGGGTGGACGACGTCGAGCGCAGAGTACGTAGGATCCACCGCCTGCCTGATGACGACCACATCCGCCCGACTACCCCCGAGGAAGTCAAGGAAATCCTTAGGAGCCTAAAACCGAGATGTGACAAGATAGGAAACATCGCTCTCAAAAAGCTACCCAGGAAAGGAGTAGCGGCGCTAGTCAACATCGTGAACGCGATGTTAAGGTTACGGCATTTTCCAGCCAGGTGGAAAAAGGCCGACGTCATTATGATCCCTAAACCAGGGAAAGAACTAATTTTCCCGTCTTCTTACAGGCCCATCAGCTTCCTCCCAGCCATGAGCAAGGTTGCAGAACGGGTCAACTTGAAGAGGCTTACAGAAAAGACAGAAGAGCTGAATATCATCCCGGATGAACAATTCGCGTACCGAACAGGACATTCCACCGAACTCCAAGTACTTCGCCTCACCGAGGAGATTACTAAGGGGTTCAACCAGCGGCAAGTCACCGCGGCGCTGTTCCTAGACGTTGCCAAAGCATTCGACAGGGTCTGGCACGACGGCCTCCTAGCTAAAATGATGAGTATGGGTTACCCCATCGAACTCGTCAAACTAGTGAGGTCCTACCTGCACCGCAGACAGCTAAGGATGAAAATCTCGGACCAACTCTCCACTTACAGGGCCGTGGAGGCGGGAGTCCCGCAAGGATCGGTGCTGTCACCGCACCTGTTCGCTATCTACACCTCAGACCTCCCCAGGACCGACCACACAGCCCTGGCCCTGTATGCAGACGACACAGCAATAATTGCCAGATCCTGGAAAGCCAGGAATGCAACCATAAAACTCCAGGAAACGGCCACACTCCTGGAAGAATGGTGCACGATGTGGAAAGTCGCCGTCAACGCCGACAAAAGCCAAGCCATTCTCTTCAGACGAGTGCGGAAAGAAATTCCCACAGGACACGTCTCCATGAACGGCGAGGACATCCAATGGCACGACACCGTCAAGTACCTTGACGTGGTCATGAACAGAAGCCTAACGTGGAGACAGAACACGGACGCTATCACAGCCAAGGCCCGGCGCACGAGAGCCCTCATCTACCCGATGATGGGAAACGGGAGCCGTCTCAACTTGAGGAATAAGCTCACGCTTATCAAGACCCTCATCAGGCCGCAGCTGACGTACGCCTCGGTAGCGTGGGGCTACCAGGCAAAGTCCTACATGAAGAAAATCCAGGCAGTGGAAAACATTGCCCTCAGGACGGCAGTCGACGCCCCATGGTACGTGAGAACCGCAGATATCGTCAGAGACCTGGAGTACACCACGGTCACTGAAGTCATCTGGGAACGAGCGAAGAAGCTGTACGCCCAAGCCGAGGAGCATGGGAACCCGCTGGTCAGACAGGCCACTGATTATGACCCTGCCGACGCCCCGAGGCATAAACGGCCGAGGGTACAGCTACTGGACAACGGGTGAGTATAACTTATATTACCCGCTAACCGATCTGTTTCAGATACCCCAGGACGGACCACCACTACCAGAGACATGACGTTTTTCTACCCTAACCCAACCTCGTTGCGGGCGTCGGACAACATACCGTCCAACGCCCGTTGTCCCACCTGCTCCGTGGAGTCCGAAAGTGCTAAAATAAGCACTTAGGGTCTCCACACTCCCGAGCTACACAGCTCATATCCTTATCTTTCCGATGATCCGGGGTAGGATATCAATTGATGTCCTACGTACCGGCAGTCAGTCCCAGCCAAAACTTCCTAAACCCAACTCGACCGATGACTACCCCCGGGGGTGACAAGCTGGCGAAGAAAGAAAATATCAAGACAAGAAGAGCGCCAGAAGAGACCTCAGCCAGCGAGGTTCAACAGCCAGGACCAGGGGAGGTCCGCAGAAAATACCACGACACATCTCGCATTTGCAAGCTGGGTCTGGTAGAAGTAAGCGGGCTCACCTATCACGAAGGCCGGTCCAGGTCTACAGAGATAATCTAGGAGCAAAGAGTAGTAGTCCTACTCGGCCCTAGTTATCGAGACCGACATCCAGCCAATGGATATTGGCGCGCGTCCAACTCACGAGCAACAACTGCATCAACACTCGCCGCCATCGTTATATCGTATAGCCCCTGTAGTCCACAGAAACAAGAAATCCTGGACAACAGTCAGCCGGCGGCTTACGGAAAGCCGCATAAACTTCAAGAAGGCCAAAGTAACAGGCGAGGCCATCGCGATAGAGCCATCCACCCAGGAGGACTATCGCAAGATGACCAGGCTGTTTACGCAGGACAAAAGGGAGTACTACACGTACGCCCTGCCAGAAGAAAGACAACTACGCGTGGTAATTCGTGGAATTCCAAGCGGAGTGACTCCCGAAGAGATTAAAGAAGACTTCGTAGGACAAGGATTCAACCCATCCAGGAAAGAATCCTACAAGTGACAAGGTGCTGTTCACTTGTAGTCAAGACAGAGAGACAGCGAGCGAAGCTTGCGGTGTCTTAATGCCACCGCTGCCAGCGTAACGGCCACGGGCAAACACGATGTATGGCCCAGCCGAAATGCGTCAAGTGCGGCCAGGCTCATCGGACAACGGAGTGTCGCAAGAAGAGTGACACACCAGCCAAGTGTGCAAACTGCCAGGGAGCACACCCGGCCAGCTACAGGGGGTGCCCAAAGTACCCTAAAAACACAGCTGGCACAACACAAAAGCCAGCACAGAGGTCGTCGATGGCCTCAACTCAAAAGGGCGGCGTAGCACCAGGAACAAGCTACGCGAGAGTAGCCCAGGGCAAGGCAGGGCAGAACACCGCCCCTGCCGCAAAGCCGCAAAACAGCAGGCATCGCCAGAGGCCAAAAACCTCACCGCGATGCTTGCTCAAATGCAACAAATGTGCTCAGCAATGAGTGCATTTTTTGCACAAATGCCAATCCTAGCTAACCTGTAATGCCTTTACAGGTTAAACCGGAAGTCCTGCAGATGGCGGCCTGGAATGTCAACGGCCTGCGAGAAAGGAGACTTGAAGTCGAAGAGCTCCTGACCAGGTACGACATAGACGTCATGGCACTGCAGGAAACCAAGATGACCCCGACCAAGGAGATCAACTTCCCAGGATACCACACCTACAGGATGGACTGGGTAAACAACCCTCAGCGATCCGTGAGAGGAGTGGCCCTACTGGTGAAGAAAACCATAGCCCACCATCCGATAGTACGGCCTGAGCTAGGAAATATGAATGCCACTGCCGTAGTAGTGTCCACAGCGCGAAATGGCGACATACAAGTGGTCTCATGCTACCAGCCACCCCGCAGCACGCTTACCGAGGGGGATCTGGACGCAATCCTGCCCGCCAGGACACAGGTCGTCGCAATTGGCGATTTTAACGCCAAATCCCAGCAATGGAACAGCGGCGTAACCAACACTCGAAGACGAGAACTGCTGCGGTTCCTGGGACAGCGCGCCGGCGAACTGATGGTGGTAGGACCGGACCAGCCCACCTTCGACAACGGCAGACACAGGCCAGACGTACTGGACATCGTGATCCTAAAGGAGATGACCCTCGAGGCAGCGATCACCACCAGAACGGAGGGATCTACCGAGCACAACCCGATCTTCCTAACCCTAGGAGGACAGGCGGGTGAGGACAACGCCACCTTCACGAAGAGGCGAACGGACTGGAAATCGTACCGGCAGCACCTGCAGCAGTACATCGCACAAATTCCCAGGCTAGAAACCGTGGAGGACGTTGAGAGGGCCATCATTACCCTAGAGGAGCAGATCCTGGAAGCGATAAGAGCCACCACGACGGAAATGGAAGTAAGAAGACACCCAGCACCGATGGCGAACCTCCCAGAGGTCACCAGGCAGCTGATAAGAGACAGAAGGAGCACCAAGAGACGGGCTCAGAGGACCAGGCTCCCCGCCGACAGAAGGGAGTACAATGTCCTCAGCCGAAGAGTGAAAACCGCCCTCCAGGAACACCGTCAGGAGGGGTGGCAACGCCACCTTGAGTCACTGGATCCACAAGACAGAAGCATGTGGAACACACAACGTGCCCTGCGAAGCCGAAGGAAGCCTATGCGCCCATTCACGAAGAGCGAGGGATCGTCTACGCTAACCAGGAAAAAGCCGAGGCGTTCACCGACAGCTTAGAACTGCAGTGCAGAGAGAACGAGCTCGATGACGAGGAAGAGGACTGGGTGGACGACGTCGAACGCAGAGTACGAAGGATCAGCCGCCTGCCAGATGACGACCACATCCGTCCGACTACCCCCGAGGAAGTCGAGGAAATCCTGAGGAGCCTAAAGCCGCGAAAAGCTCCGGGATGTGACAAGATAGGAAACATCGCTCTCAAAAAGCTGCCCAGGAAAGGAGTAGCGGCGCTAGTCAACATCGTAAACGCGATGTTAAGGTTACGGCACTTTCCAGCCAGGTGGAAAAAGGCCGACGTCATTATGATCCCTAAACCAGGGAAAGAACTAATTTTCCCGTCTTCTTACAGGCCCATCAGCCTCCTCCCAGCCATGAGCAAGGTTGCAGAACGGGTCATCTTGAAGAGGCTAACAGAGAAGACAGAAGAGCTGAACATCATCCCGGATGAACAGTTCGCGTACCGAACAGAACACTCCACGGAACTCCAAGTGCTTCGCCTCACCGAGGAGATCACCAAGGGGTTCAACCAGCGTCAAGTCACCGCGGCGCTGTTCCTAGACGTCGCCAAAGCGTTCGACAGGGTCTGGCATGACGGTCTCCTAGCTAAAATGATGAGTATGGGTTACCCCATCGAACTCGTCAAACTAGTGAGATCCTACCTACACTGCAGACAGCTAAGGGTGAAAATTTCGGACCAACTCTCCACCTACAGGACCGTGGAGGCGGGAGTTCCGCAGGGATCGGTGCTGTCACCGCACCTGTTCGCTATCTATACCTCGTATCTCCCCCGGACCGACCACACAGCCCTAACCCTGTATGCAGACGACACCGCCCTGATTGCCAGATCCTGGAAGGCCAGAAACGCAACCAGAAAACTCCAGGAAGCGGCCACACTCCTGGAAGAATGGTGCACGAAGTGGAAAGTCGTAGTCAACGCCGACAAGAGCCAAGCCATCCTCTTCAGACGAGTGCGGAAAGAAATTCCCACAGGACACGTCTCCATGAACGGCGAGGACATCCAATGGCACGACAAATACCTTGGCGTGGTTATGGACAGAAGCCTAACGTGGAGACAAAACACGAACGCCATCAAAGCCAAGGCCCGACGTACGACAGCCCTCATCTACCCAATGACGGGAAATGGGAGCCGACTTAACTTGAGAAACAAGCTCACGCTTATCAAGACCCCCCTACCAGGCGAAGTCCTACATGAAGAGAATCCAGGCAGTGGAGAACATTGCCCTCAGGACGGTAGTTGACGCCCCATGGTACGTGAGAACCGCAGACATCGTCAGAGACCTGGAGTACACCACGGTCACTGAAGTCATCCGGGAACGAGCGAAGAAGCTGTACGCCCAAGCTGAGAAGCGACCGAGGGTTCAGCTACTGGACAACGGGTAAGTATAACCTTTATTTCCCGCTAACAGATCTGTTTCAGATACGCCAGAACGGACCACCACTACCAGAGACATGACGTTTTCAACCCTAACCCAACCTCCTTGCGGGCGTCGGACAACATACCGTCCGACGCCCGTTGTCCTACCTGCTCCGTGGAGACCGAAAGTGCTAAAAGAAACACTTAGGTCTCCACACTCCCGAGCTACACAGCTCATCTTTACTTTTCCGACGATCCGGGGTAGGATATCAACTGATGTCCTACGTATCGGCAGTCAGTCCCAGCCAAAACTTCCTAAACCCAACTTGACCGATGACTACCCCCGGGGGTGACAAGCTGGCGAAGAAAGAAAACCTCAGCCAGCGAGGTTCAACAGCCAGAACCAGGGGAGGTCCGCAGAAAATACCACGACAAATCTCACATTTGTGAGCTGGGTCTGGTAGAAGTACGCGGGCCCACCTATCACGAAGGCCGGTCCAGGTCTACAGAGATAATCTAGGTGAAAAGAGTAATAGTCCTACTCGGCCCTAGTTATCGTGACCGACATCCAGCCAATGGATATTGGCGCGGGGAACGTCAGTTCAGTTCGAGCAACGAAGAGCAGCAGTAGGCAGCTTTCAGCGAGAACCTGAAGATGGCACATGAGATTCTTCTGAAACGTCGTTTAGACAACCGTGACTCCTGGAGGAGTCGACCATCGACGCGGGAGAGCCGCCTGATGACGACCACATCCGCCCGACTACCCCCGAGGAAGTCAAGGAAATCCTTAGGAGCCTAAAACCGAGAAAGGCTCCGGGATGTGACAAGATAGGAAACATCGCTCTCAAAAAGCTACCCAGGAAAGGAGTAGCGGCGCTAGTCAACATCGTGAACGCGATGTTAAGGTTACGGCATTTTCCAGCCAGGTGGAAAAAGGCCGACGTCATTATGATCCCTAAACCAGGGAAAGAACTAATTTTCCCGTCTTCTTACAGGCCCATCAGCTTCCTCCCAGCCATGAGCAAGGTTGCAGAACGGGTCAACTTGAAGAGGCTTACAGAAAAGACAGAAGAGCTGAATATCATCCCGGATGAACAATTCGCGTACCGAACAGGACATTCCACCGAACTCCAAGTACTTCGCCTCACCGAGGAGATTACTAAGGGGTTCAACCAGCGGCAAGTCACCGCGGCGCTGTTCCTAGACGTTGCCAAAGCATTCGACAGGGTCTGGCACGACGGCCTCCTAGCTAAAATGATGAGTATGGGTTACCCCATCGAACTCGTCAAACTAGTGAGGTCCTACCTGCACCGCAGACAGCTAAGGATGAAAATCTCGGACCAACTCTCCACTTACAGGGCCGTGGAGGCGGGAGTCCCGCAAGGATCGGTGCTGTCACCGCACCTGTTCGCTATCTACACCTCAGACCTCCCCAGGACCGACCACACAGCCCTGGCCCTGTATGCAGACGACACAGCAATAATTGCCAGATCCTGGAAAGCCAGGAATGCAACCATAAAACTCCAGGAAACGGCCACACTCCTGGAAGAATGGTGCACGATGTGGAAAGTCGCCGTCAACGCCGACAAAAGCCAAGCCATTCTCTTCAGACGAGTGCGGAAAGAAATTCCCACAGGACACGTCTCCATGAACGGCGAGGACATCCAATGGCACGACACCGTCAAGTACCTTGACGTGGTCATGAACAGAAGCCTAACGTGGAGACAGAACACGGACGCTATCACAGCCAAGGCCCGGCGCACGAGAGCCCTCATCTACCCGATGATGGGAAACGGGAGCCGTCTCAACTTGAGGAATAAGCTCACGCTTATCAAGACCCTCATCAGGCCGCAGCTGACGTACGCCTCGGTAGCGTGGGGCTACCAGGCAAAGTCCTACATGAAGAAAATCCAGGCAGTGGAAAACATTGCCCTCAGGACGGCAGTCGACGCCCCATGGTACGTGAGAACCGCAGATATCGTCAGAGACCTGGAGTACACCACGGTCACTGAAGTCATCTGGGAACGAGCGAAGAAGCTGTACGCCCAAGCCGAGGAGCATGGGAACCCGCTGGTCAGACAGGCCACTGATTATGACCCTGCCGACGCCCCGAGGCATAAACGGCCGAGGGTACAGCTACTGGACAACGGGTGAGTATAACTTATATTACCCGCTAACCGATCTGTTTCAGATACCCCAGGACGGACCACCACTACCAGAGACATGACGTTTTTCTACCCTAACCCAACCTCGTTGCGGGCGTCGGACAACATACCGTCCAACGCCCGTTGTCCCACCTGCTCCGTGGAGTCCGAAAGTGCTAAAATAAGCACTTAGGGTCTCCACACTCCCGAGCTACACAGCTCATATCCTTATCTTTCCGATGATCCGGGGTAGGATATCAATTGATGTCCTACGTACCGGCAGTCAGTCCCAGCCAAAACTTCCTAAACCCAACTCGACCGATGACTACCCCCGGGGGTGACAAGCTGGCGAAGAAAGAAAATATCAAGACAAGAAGAGCGCCAGAAGAGACCTCAGCCAGCGAGGTTCAACAGCCAGGACCAGGGGAGGTCCGCAGAAAATACCACGACACATCTCGCATTTGCAAGCTGGGTCTGGTAGAAGTAAGCGGGCTCACCTATCACGAAGGCCGGTCCAGGTCTACAGAGATAATCTAGGAGCAAAGAGTAGTAGTCCTACTCGGCCCTAGTTATCGAGACCGACATCCAGCCAATGGATATTGGCGCGCGTCCAACTCACGAGCAACAACTGCATCAACACTCGCCGCCATCGTTATATCGTATAGCCCCTGTAGTCCACAGAAACAAGAAATCCTGGACAACAGTCAGCCGGCGGCTTACGGAAAGCCGCATAAACTTCAAGAAGGCCAAAGTAACAGGCGAGGCCATCGCGATAGAGCCATCCACCCAGGAGGACTATCGCAAGATGACCAGGCTGTTTACGCAGGACAAAAGGGAGTACTACACGTACGCCCTGCCAGAAGAAAGACAACTACGCGTGGTAATTCGTGGAATTCCAAGCGGAGTGACTCCCGAAGAGATTAAAGAAGACTTCGTAGGACAAGGATTCAACCCATCCAGGAAAGAATCCTACAAGTGACAAGGTGCTGTTCACTTGTAGTCAAGACAGAGAGACAGCGAGCGAAGCTTGCGGTGTCTTAATGCCACCGCTGCCAGCGTAACGGCCACGGGCAAACACGATGTATGGCCCAGCCGAAATGCGTCAAGTGCGGCCAGGCTCATCGGACAACGGAGTGTCGCAAGAAGAGTGACACACCAGCCAAGTGTGCAAACTGCCAGGGAGCACACCCGGCCAGCTACAGGGGGTGCCCAAAGTACCCTAAAAACACAGCTGGCACAACACAAAAGCCAGCACAGAGGTCGTCGATGGCCTCAACTCAAAAGGGCGGCGTAGCACCAGGAACAAGCTACGCGAGAGTAGCCCAGGGCAAGGCAGGGCAGAACACCGCCCCTGCCGCAAAGCCGCAAAACAGCAGGCATCGCCAGAGGCCAAAAACCTCACCGCGATGCTTGCTCAAATGCAACAAATGTGCTCAGCAATGAGTGCATTTTTTGCACAAATGCCAATCCTAGCTAACCTGTAATGCCTTTACAGGTTAAACCGGAAGTCCTGCAGATGGCGGCCTGGAATGTCAACGGCCTGCGAGAAAGGAGACTTGAAGTCGAAGAGCTCCTGACCAGGTACGACATAGACGTCATGGCACTGCAGGAAACCAAGATGACCCCGACCAAGGAGATCAACTTCCCAGGATACCACACCTACAGGATGGACTGGGTAAACAACCCTCAGCGATCCGTGAGAGGAGTGGCCCTACTGGTGAAGAAAACCATAGCCCACCATCCGATAGTACGGCCTGAGCTAGGAAATATGAATGCCACTGCCGTAGTAGTGTCCACAGCGCGAAATGGCGACATACAAGTGGTCTCATGCTACCAGCCACCCCGCAGCACGCTTACCGAGGGGGATCTGGACGCAATCCTGCCCGCCAGGACACAGGTCGTCGCAATTGGCGATTTTAACGCCAAATCCCAGCAATGGAACAGCGGCGTAACCAACACTCGAAGACGAGAACTGCTGCGGTTCCTGGGACAGCGCGCCGGCGAACTGATGGTGGTAGGACCGGACCAGCCCACCTTCGACAACGGCAGACACAGGCCAGACGTACTGGACATCGTGATCCTAAAGGAGATGACCCTCGAGGCAGCGATCACCACCAGAACGGAGGGATCTACCGAGCACAACCCGATCTTCCTAACCCTAGGAGGACAGGCGGGTGAGGACAACGCCACCTTCACGAAGAGGCGAACGGACTGGAAATCGTACCGGCAGCACCTGCAGCAGTACATCGCACAAATTCCCAGGCTAGAAACCGTGGAGGACGTTGAGAGGGCCATCATTACCCTAGAGGAGCAGATCCTGGAAGCGATAAGAGCCACCACGACGGAAATGGAAGTAAGAAGACACCCAGCACCGATGGCGAACCTCCCAGAGGTCACCAGGCAGCTGATAAGAGACAGAAGGAGCACCAAGAGACGGGCTCAGAGGACCAGGCTCCCCGCCGACAGAAGGGAGTACAATGTCCTCAGCCGAAGAGTGAAAACCGCCCTCCAGGAACACCGTCAGGAGGGGTGGCAACGCCACCTTGAGTCACTGGATCCACAAGACAGAAGCATGTGGAACACACAACGTGCCCTGCGAAGCCGAAGGAAGCCTATGCGCCCATTCACGAAGAGCGAGGGATCGTCTACGCTAACCAGGAAAAAGCCGAGGCGTTCACCGACAGCTTAGAACTGCAGTGCAGAGAGAACGAGCTCGATGACGAGGAAGAGGACTGGGTGGACGACGTCGAACGCAGAGTACGAAGGATCAGCCGCCTGCCAGATGACGACCACATCCGTCCGACTACCCCCGAGGAAGTCGAGGAAATCCTGAGGAGCCTAAAGCCGCGAAAAGCTCCGGGATGTGACAAGATAGGAAACATCGCTCTCAAAAAGCTGCCCAGGAAAGGAGTAGCGGCGCTAGTCAACATCGTAAACGCGATGTTAAGGTTACGGCACTTTCCAGCCAGGTGGAAAAAGGCCGACGTCATTATGATCCCTAAACCAGGGAAAGAACTAATTTTCCCGTCTTCTTACAGGCCCATCAGCCTCCTCCCAGCCATGAGCAAGGTTGCAGAACGGGTCATCTTGAAGAGGCTAACAGAGAAGACAGAAGAGCTGAACATCATCCCGGATGAACAGTTCGCGTACCGAACAGAACACTCCACGGAACTCCAAGTGCTTCGCCTCACCGAGGAGATCACCAAGGGGTTCAACCAGCGTCAAGTCACCGCGGCGCTGTTCCTAGACGTCGCCAAAGCGTTCGACAGGGTCTGGCATGACGGTCTCCTAGCTAAAATGATGAGTATGGGTTACCCCATCGAACTCGTCAAACTAGTGAGATCCTACCTACACTGCAGACAGCTAAGGGTGAAAATTTCGGACCAACTCTCCACCTACAGGACCGTGGAGGCGGGAGTTCCGCAGGGATCGGTGCTGTCACCGCACCTGTTCGCTATCTATACCTCGTATCTCCCCCGGACCGACCACACAGCCCTAACCCTGTATGCAGACGACACCGCCCTGATTGCCAGATCCTGGAAGGCCAGAAACGCAACCAGAAAACTCCAGGAAGCGGCCACACTCCTGGAAGAATGGTGCACGAAGTGGAAAGTCGTAGTCAACGCCGACAAGAGCCAAGCCATCCTCTTCAGACGAGTGCGGAAAGAAATTCCCACAGGACACGTCTCCATGAACGGCGAGGACATCCAATGGCACGACAAATACCTTGGCGTGGTTATGGACAGAAGCCTAACGTGGAGACAAAACACGAACGCCATCAAAGCCAAGGCCCGACGTACGACAGCCCTCATCTACCCAATGACGGGAAATGGGAGCCGACTTAACTTGAGAAACAAGCTCACGCTTATCAAGACCCCCCTACCAGGCGAAGTCCTACATGAAGAGAATCCAGGCAGTGGAGAACATTGCCCTCAGGACGGTAGTTGACGCCCCATGGTACGTGAGAACCGCAGACATCGTCAGAGACCTGGAGTACACCACGGTCACTGAAGTCATCCGGGAACGAGCGAAGAAGCTGTACGCCCAAGCTGAGAAGCGACCGAGGGTTCAGCTACTGGACAACGGGTAAGTATAACCTTTATTTCCCGCTAACAGATCTGTTTCAGATACGCCAGAACGGACCACCACTACCAGAGACATGACGTTTTCAACCCTAACCCAACCTCCTTGCGGGCGTCGGACAACATACCGTCCGACGCCCGTTGTCCTACCTGCTCCGTGGAGACCGAAAGTGCTAAAAGAAACACTTAGGTCTCCACACTCCCGAGCTACACAGCTCATCTTTACTTTTCCGACGATCCGGGGTAGGATATCAACTGATGTCCTACGTATCGGCAGTCAGTCCCAGCCAAAACTTCCTAAACCCAACTTGACCGATGACTACCCCCGGGGGTGACAAGCTGGCGAAGAAAGAAAACCTCAGCCAGCGAGGTTCAACAGCCAGAACCAGGGGAGGTCCGCAGAAAATACCACGACAAATCTCACATTTGTGAGCTGGGTCTGGTAGAAGTACGCGGGCCCACCTATCACGAAGGCCGGTCCAGGTCTACAGAGATAATCTAGGTGAAAAGAGTAATAGTCCTACTCGGCCCTAGTTATCGTGACCGACATCCAGCCAATGGATATTGGCGCGGGGAACGTCAGTTCAGTTCGAGCAACGAAGAGCAGCAGTAGGCAGCTTTCAGCGAGAACCTGAAGATGGCACATGAGATTCTTCTGAAACGTCGTTTAGACAACCGTGACTCCTGGAGGAGTCGACCATCGACGCGGGAGAGCACCCGGAAGTACAACAACACTTCATATATATATATATATATATATACATATATATATATATAAAATGCTATGTATTTGCATATTGGACGATTACGAAGATTGCATGTTTGTGTTATTTGCTGAATCAGGGTTTGAATTTGTTTATTTCCTTTAGATGGTTTTCAAAACTTATTTAAATTAGCTAAAGATCCGAAAGGTATGTGTTTTAGAATGTTAATACTTGTTTAGACTTGTTCTAATAATTTTAAAGTTTTTATTTGATGTCAACAGTAAGTTTGATACTGACATCTATGTTAGTAGTTATTAAGTTGTTGTTGAAATAATTTCTGACATTTAAGTCATTATGACATTTCTTTTAAGTAGGAAATTTTATTTTTATAGTTGGTAAATGTTTTCCTGGAGAAAGACAAGGAGGTTTAAGTTAGGTTATGTTTGGAATGAAATTAATCAAAATTCATATGATGTTTTGTTTTGTTTAGTTTATTTTGGATACTTTGATATTTAGTGATATAGAACAACAAACAGCAGATAAAAGAGAGGTTGTAAAATTGGAAAAACAAATTTAAGAAAAAAAAGAACAAGTGAAAATTAGGGAGTGAAGAAGAAAAATAATAAACAAAAATTAATAATTTGAAATTGAATTGAAAAGTCAGCAATTGTGGAGATCAGCGAAGAAGAGTAAAAAGAGACTGTAAATAAGAAGGAAGAGGTGTTATTGTGAATAGGAGTTGCAGAGGAGATAAAGACGAGATAAGGTGAAGAGTCAATGAAAGGAGAATTGTTGGATTTGGAAAGAGAAGAGTGTAGCTACGAAGAAGGAAGGTTTTTGTATGTTTAATTTTGGACAAGGTTGTATATTAAAATTTAAATAGTGTATTAGACTTTCGAACCTGTTATAAAACTGCTAAATTATCTAAATATCAAGGAAAATAAATTACTTATATCAGATCAAAATTTTACTTTAATAAAATTTCATTTTAAAACAGGAACTGAATTTGAACCTGCTCCTGAAGGAAAAGATAAGCTAGCCGGCCCATTAAATAAATTTGACATACTTTCGGATCAAAAAGTAAGAGATTTTAATTTAATCTTTTTGGTTTATCTATTGGAAATAAACAAGTTTGATTAGTACTGCAAATTATTAAGTTCAATATAAGTAGAACAGCACATTTGGCGCCAACGCGTGGCGATTGTAAAATTGTTGATTTGATAAAGTGTGCAGTCTTGGTGAAAGTTTGTGAACTGTTGATTGTGGTACATAGTTTTAAAATTCAATAACAATTGCATTTATTAAGGGTATATAAAGTATTAATTCTTAATTCTGTGGTATTTGTTTGAAATTAAGATCAGGAAAACAAACAAAAATGGAGAATAAAAATCAAACACCAGAAACTTCTCGACAAGGTGATACATCCCAGCAAACACGAAATGATGATAAATTTATACAATTAATGAACATGATAGCGAACAGATTTGATGAAAACAAACAAGAGACATGAATAATAAATTTGAAGAAAGCAACAACAAAATGGACAATAAATTTGAAGAAAGCAAACAAGATATGAACAAAAAAAATGGATGAGAACAATAGGAAATTGGAAACGAGTATAGTAGAGTTACACAATAAAGTGGACCAGAAAATTAAGAAAGTAGAAGAAAAGGTTTATGAAGAGATAAGTGAATTTAAAAAAGAAGTAAGAGTAGAAGTAGAACATGTTATAGTAGATGGTATGAATAAAATAGATATACGCATGAAAAAACAAGAAGATATAATCAAAACACAATTAAAAGAACAGGATGGTAAGATCGAACAGAACACGAAGATATTGAAGGACACATACAGACCTATATTTAACACATATGCTACACCACATCATACACTGGTAAATCAATTCTATGGTGATTCCAGAATCCACCCAAAAGAATTTTTAGAACGTTTAAGGCAATATCTACAATCTATAAATTTAAATTTTAATTTAAAACATGAAATTCAAAATTCATTGAAAGGTGAAGCCGAAATTTGGTATCAAATTGTAGAATCTGAATTTGAAACTTTAGAAGAATTTGAAAAGTTATTATTAAAAAAGTATTGGTCTGAACATTGTCAGGAAGAAATTCGTTTCAATTTATTTAATGGAGCAAAACATTTTTCTGATGACATCCACCAAGTAATCATTACACAACGCATTACGACATTAGATGGTTTGAATGAGTACTTGAGAGTGATCGATGATCTACATATGGGATGGAATAAAAATTATAAATCATTTAATAGAAAAACATACAACCAAACAGATGGTAATGACCAAAATTTCAACAGGCAAAATTATGCAAATAGAGAACAAAATGGGTATAATAATAATTATCAAAAAAATTATGACAGTAGAAATTTTAATAATCAAAATAAAGGTAGAGATTATGACGGAAATAGGAGGTACAACGGTAATGATAATTATAATAAAGAACAGAATAGGTATGATAATAAACGTGATTCAGTAAGATATGCACAGGTAAACAATACAAATGTCAGATCTGATCAACAGAATGACATGAATAAAATTAAGACGATAGCAGAGGTAAATTCACATTTTCCAAGGGAAAATTTTTAGATAGGGAAGTTTTAATTGGGATGACGACATACGGACATATGCGAGAATTTATAGGTATTGGCAATGAATCAAATTTAGATAATAATCGAATTAGTAATTTACCAATCATCAACATTAAAGTTAATGAAATAAATTTAAAAGCATTGATTGATACGGGATCAGGAATCAGTTTAATAAATGGAAAGATAATAGAGAGTAAAAAAGAGTTATATCAAAAAAATTGTACTAAGATTTCAAAAATTAAATTAGTAAATGCAAATGGTAAGAAATTCACATAATACAATAAAATCATAAATTTAGATTTTGAAGTAAAGGAGATACGTTTTAGAGGCGAGTTTGTAATTGTTGATAATTTGAGTTTTGATGTCATAATTGGTGCAGACATTTTATCACGACTTAAGGGAAAAATAGATTTTGGGGAAAAGTTTCTAGTTTTAAAAGGTACTGCGGTGAAAATATTTAATAAAAGTGAGTTAAACATAGTGGGTTATATAGGTAATTGTAATAATAATAATTTAAATGATTTAAATGATGAAAAATATAAGCCTACATGTGAAATGAATAATTATAAAATGCCTAAAAGTTTGGAGATAAATTGTCCTACTAAATATGAAAATCTAGTAAGAAAATTGTTACAAAATTATATGTCGTTAATAAATTACAAATCGAGAATAGCTAAAAGTTATGTACACAAGTTGATAGTAGATGAAAGTAAACCGTTTAAATGTAAAACTTATCCTATACCCTACAAACGTCGAAATAAAGTACAAAAAGAAAACAAGAAAGTCAAAATATTTGGAAAAAGAAAACACAAAAACTTCAAGACGAGGAAGAAATTTTGCACTGGAAATAATTGGAACAGGAGCAATAAGAAAAATACGGAAAGGGACATGAATAGGGAAGTTTATACGGAATTATACACTATATACAAACACGGATCTATTAACAAAGATAATTTGGATTTGTGGGATATAATGAAAAATATACTAGTGATAAATAAGCGTGGATATAAATTTGAAATAATATGTAATGATGTAGTAAAGGGTAATGTAAATCAAGATCGTTGTAATTTGATATTTGAGAGCAATGGCAATGGAGACGAGTTGGTCATTATGCCTACCCTCAGTATTTGATGTTATATTGTGCAGAGATATTTTGTTTGGACCAAGGGAAATGTAATTTTAAGTGCGGAATAAATAAATAATGAATTATATAAAACGGCCAAGAGTTACCGGAACATATATGAAAATAAGTATGATTATAAATGATAAATGAAAATGTAATACGTGCGGAGACGCGTCAGTTCTCCAAAGGTATATGGATGGTGAAGTTACCACATATAGTCAATTTTAATTTTAAAATATCCAAGGTCCAAACAGAATGTTTATTCTCATTATGATAGACGTGTGCGGGAGTTGACATGTGTTCATATTCGAACGGATTTCCCGAGTTTAATGATATAAAGTTTAATAATATTATAATTAAAGTTATTAATTGCATTCCAGTTAAGTCAAATTATTGTTAAAAAACGCATTACAAAAAACTCACAAGGGTATATCCCACAAAAAGGTGTAATACAAATATGGTTTGTAGAATACTTTCTAAATATTTTAAAACTGTAGGCACTCCTAGAAAAATTTTAGCTGACAATGCGACATATTTTGACGACAGATTAAGGAAATATTTGACAAATTAAAACACACAAAGAAAACACAACAAAACTGATGATAAATACAGTATTTTGCAAATACGGCATAATTGAATAAAATTAAACAGTTTTACGTAAGTAAAAGCTTATAATTTTGGGAGGGAATGCTATGTATTTGCATATTGGACGATTACGAAGATTGCATGTTTGTGTTATTTGCTGAATCAGGGTTTGAATTTGTTTATTTCCTTTAGATGGTTTTCGAAATTTATTTAAATTAGCTAAAGATCCGAAAGGTGTGTGTTTTAGAATGTTAATACTTGTTTAGAGTTGTTTTAATAGTTCTAAAGTTTTTATTTGATGTCAACAGTAAGTTTGATACTGACATCTATGTTAGTAGTTATTAAGTTGTTGTTGAAATAATTTCTGACATTTAAGTCATTATGACATTTCGTTTAAGTAGGAAATTTTATTTTTATAGTTGGTAAATGTTTTCCTGGAGAAAGACAAGGAGGTTTAAGTTAGGTTATGTTTGGAATGAAATTAATCAAAATTCATATGATGTTTTGTTTTGTTTATTTTGGATACTTTGATATTTAGTGATATAGAACAACAAACAACAGGTAAAAGAGAGGTTGTAAAATTGGAAAAACAAATTTAAGAAAAAAAAGAACAAGTGAAAATTAGGGAGTGAAGAAGAAAAATAATAAACAAGAATTAATAATTTGAAATTGAATTGAAAAGTCAGAAATTGTGGAGATCAGCGAAGAAGAGTAAAAAGAGACTGTAAATAAAAAGGAAGAGGTGTTATTGTGAATAGGAGTTGCAGAGGAGATAAGGACGAGATAAGGTGAAGACTTAATGAAAGGAGAATTGTTGGATTTGGAAAGAGAAGAGTGTAGCTACGAAGAAGGAAGGTTTTTGTGTGTTTAATGTTGGACAAGGTTGTACATCAAAATTTAAATAGTGTACTTATTAGACTTTCGAACCTGTTATAAAACTGCTAAATTATCTAAATATGAAGGAAAATAAATTACTTATATCAGATCAAAATTTTACTTTAATAAAATTACCTGCTCCTGAAGGAAAAGATAAGCTAGCCGGCCTATTAAATAAATTTGACATATTTTCGGATCAAAAGGTAAGAGATTTTAATTTGATCTTTTTGGTTTATCTATTGGAAATAAACAAGTTTGATTAGTACTGCAAATAATTAAGTTCAGTAAAAGTAGAACAGCACAATATATATATATATATATGTCTGGCCTGTTGATTATGCTTATCTAATGGAATGGTGTTGCTAATGGGGCCCAGTGGCAACCAAAATGGCGGCGATTGGGTGACGTCGTGTTGATGGATGAACCCAAGAATGGCTCTTTTCCAGACTCTCTAAACCCTGCAGCACGACGGATCGCGTTCCCAAATCAACAAAAAAAATTATGGATAATCTCTTACAGAAAGAATCCTCCTATCCCAAGAAAAAACCCTGAAATAAAATAAAAAATACTAACTATCGGCATATGCCAAAAAAGAAATTAAAAGGGAGAAATATATATAAAAAAGGCAACTAACCTTCCTTAGAAGGGTTTTCTATTTAAGGTAATAGTGGAACTGAGTGAAATTTTATCACTCGGCACGAAATTAAAAATGAAAAGGGAGAGAAAACCTTAGTATGGTTGAGCAATTGAGCGAAAGAAAAATGTACTCACTCAGAGAGAATTTCGAATCCACCTGGGGTTTCACTAAATCGGACGAAATTTTTTCGTGGGAAAACCACTCTTAAACCACGGCGTGGGGTGTAGATCCTTATTTTGCGATACTTTATATTCAAATCCCCCGTATAAAGCGTAAAACTGCGCAAAACCACAAATCCACAAATGACCTTATCACTCCTAAAGTCTGATGTTCTCGAAATTCAAAGAAAAGGAAAAAAAACCCAAGTTCCTGATAAGGATTCACGGTCGGTATCCTGGACAACTTATGCTATCAAGAATATGTCAGTGAAACAATACTAAGGAATTCAAGGAATAACTTACAACAGTACAAGAAAAATACCCAAACATATGAGGAGAAGATCATAGACAAGAGGACGGAAGAAAACATATAATAGGTGGAGTAAGGAGACAAACGATTATAAGGTAAGTGTTCCATTGACACTAGTTTATACCATAATTCATGTTATTTTCTAGGTGCCTTTTGGCGAATTATACACATTAGAGAAAGACGATTGAAATAACTTACTACCCAGGGTGTAAATTAAATCGCACTAAAGGTGCTAAGCTGTAATAACGAATGTTTGGTGTCTTCGAGGAATTAGACTTTGTAAGATGTAGAAACAAATCTCAATTCTATTCTGCTTAACTACACGTTAATAAACTAAACTATTATAATGTTCTCTAAATAAGGTGAAGTTAATTTTTATGCATGTTGATTAAGAATTAGGCATTAATGTTGTTATAAGGTAGCAAAAAAAATTAAATACACATCATCAACAAATCCCATCACATGTTTTATTTCTAAGCAACCAGTAATACATATCAAAACTGTGTACATATCAATGCCGTGTGTGTGGTATCATGCCATAATTAATTGTAATACAATCTCCTTATTTAAAAGAAAGGTAGCAAATAAAAATGCTACAACCTATGTGTAGTGTAATTGTAACTCTTTTAAATCGGTCTAAATATAAAGGGAAAAAATCTCTATACAACTCTTACATATAATTTAATCATTCATAATTTTTCTAATATTACCTACGTATTTTCTAGGCACTGTTAGTGACCAGAAACTACGAGGACTGCAGTGAAGTGGATATTATACAAATTATAAGATCATGGTTAGTGAGATGTAACGAGAGAATGTAATAATAACAAAGATAAGAACGGTGATTTAGATAATTAAATGTAAGTAAACTAAATAATGTTGCTACGAGTTGAACGTACATAAACAAATAGATACGTTGGATCTTAATGATTATCAGATATTACGTAACGAAATCACTTGGGCTACTGTAGCGTAGCAGATACCGTAGGCACTGACTTACCCGGAAAGTGATGTACGTGCCTACGATAAAATTTCTCTAGCTCAGACTATCTCAGGGCGTTAAGCCCAAGCTTACACAAACTATGATAAATTATTAGTTTACTTACTTAACAAATCACTGAGTTTTTCCATATGTAGTGGTCGCAGACGAAATAATGACACTTTCTTTAAAAATGAAATGCACTATATTAAACAATTTACAAAATTGGTTCTTTAGCATGTAACCTGGTGATGTTCACAAGGTGTGGCAAATTTCTCGCTTAAAAAGTTATAACATTCGTAAAATGCCTTGTGTAGCTACACATCGGTTTACAATATGATCATGAATGGTCATAAATTCTGCCACAAAGGTTTGATTTAAAGAACCTCCTTAAATATATGTAAATATATGCATAAAATATTTAAATATGTACAGGTTAAAATGCCAAAAGTATGAGTAGATGTCCAGCGGAACCACTGAAGGTGGTCCCCGGTAAGTAAAAATAATAAACACACACTTATTTAGGGTGGTACGATACCGAGTCCGGTGGAAGAACTGAAGCCCTGCAGAGATGCCTTCGGGACACAAGAAATGGACCCAAGGATGGGGTTGATCGTAGCCTCACCAGCCCTGGAACCTTCCACAGTTTGTGGATGCCCCGTCCGTGGAACTCTCACTGACGTGTGTAGAAGCCCCGTCCGTAGAACCCTAAAGATATCACGATTTAATTCACAGTCAGAAATGCACGTGAAGCGTGCTTAATGTGAGAAATTCTGACATAACCTACAAATGAAACATAATTTACCTCACTGATGAGGGAACAATCCACCAAAACTCCTGGAAGCCACAGTCGGATAAATGGGGTCGAGTCCGCCTTTTGAGTTGACACTGTATTTCCAAAGGAAAGCCTGCAAATTTGCGAAACACGTGGGTATAGAACGGGCAAGATGGCGTGAAGAGGTTAGCTTACCTTGTGTAATTTAATATCCTGCTTCCGTAGATAAAATTTACTCACAAACACAAAATATTCCGCTAAACGAAACAACAACGGATTGAGGAAATTTTCTTGAGTTGATTATTCTAAAATCCACGCGGATGCCTTGGATAAAATCAAGGTTCACAGAATAACAACTAACCAACAAGCCAAGCCAAGCCAACCAAAAATGTCTGCTTCCGTTTTCCCTGTTGATCACGTGTCACAAATGTGTCGCCCTCCCATGGAGAATAGCGAAATGTGTTACGGACGTGTAGCAGTTGTTATAATGCGGCCCACAAAACGCTAAAGCGTATGGTGGGTCGCATACGCCAGAGGTCCGCAACAACTCCCCCTTTACTCGCAGGAAAAAAAAAATCGAAGATTTTCTTTTTTCTTACTAGCTTCTCACCAGAGGATGGATAATTGGTGGGGAGACTTAATATGCACGGGGATGGCTAACCCGCCTCCCAAGTTACCATCAGGCATAACAATGAAAATAAGGAGACTTAAATGCACGAGGATGACTAACTCGTCTCCCAAGTTATCATCAGGCATAACAACAAAAATAATGTCAAAAATAAGGAGACTTAAATGCACGGGGATGGCTAACTCATCTCCCAAGTTACCATCAGGCATAACAACACAAGTAAAAAAAAATACATAGAGAAAAAAGAGAAGGGAAAAAAAAGAACAAAAACGCATAAGGACTTAACAGCTAGGAAGTAGCTCGCCCCAAGGCTACTCCACCAGCAAAACAATGAGGTACGGGAGTGTTCCCCGTCACACCACGACGACCACCCTTGCTAGACAACGAGGTTAGTCTGAAGCCCAGTAGTGCCTACCCGGGTAATGATAACCAGGCCTAGGCCAGGCTACCTCCAAGCAGCACCTCCCAAGCTCGAGCCTCTCCAGACGGATACTTTTAAAGGCAGCTGCCAGCAATGTGAGCGCCCCTAACGAGACGGAGTCCCTCAAGACGCAAGCGCCACACAAGACCATTTTTGGGGACTCTTACCCCTCGCAGGTATAACCACGGTGATGGTATTCGTGCATCCCCCATCACAGAGATCCAACCAAAGACACTTCCTCCCGTGAGGCGGAAAGAGGTGAAAACTTACTCAGTGGGTTTCAGCCACCTGAGCAAGACCAATGAGCCAAAAAAAAGCAAATGATACTACCAAATTAACGAAAGAAGTGACCTACACAAAAAAACGAATTCGTCATTGCCTATTCGGATGCCTAAGTACGTCAACGGAACTAACAGACCACAACTAGTTGTCATCGGGAGGGTGTGCTTTCAGATCTTTTATGTGCCACACCGAACGTTTACCGTCAGAACCTTCGAGCTCATAAGTCCATGATGAGAGAATTTTACTGATCGTGAATGGACCCACAAATTTAGGTGCTAACTTTGCCGTGAAGTATTTAGAGGCATCAGACTGGGCATGAGAACGTCTCCAGACCTTTTGCTTCAAAACGAACTTATCGGGTCGGCGTCTTAAGTTATACTGTTTCTTACTGGATTTATGGGCCTTTAATATTCTACTCTGAACATCCTTATAAATCTTAGCGAAAGCAAGTTTACGGTTTTCAGGGTTTACAACTGGATACTCAGACTCAGAAGGTACGTACTTATCACTATTGCCATCTAACGAAATTTCACGTCCAAAATTGACAAAATTAGGCGTTAGGCCTGTAACTTCATGTTTCGATGATCTAATGGCGAAACCTATTTTCGGCAAAAATTGATCCCAAGCCCTGTGATTATCCTTTACATACGCAGATAACATAGTCTTAACAACACGATTTACCCTTTCAGTCAGGTTGCATTGAGGGTGGTAATTTGCAGTGTACGCTATTTCAATGTTGTATGTTTTCGCAAGATTTTGGAAACGGTTACTCTGAAACTGACGACCATTGTCTACCACTATAGTCTTCGGAGCGCCAAATAAGAGAATTACATTATCCTCAATGACCTGCGATATGCTATTAGCGGTAGCTGACCTCAACGGAAACACCATGGCAAACTTACTAAAATTGTCACACACGGCAAGAATAAACTGATAACCCTTAGCCGTCCTGGGTAATGGACCCATCAGATCGGCACTAACTAGTTGCCAAGGTTTTCCAACGGTAGGTGTCTTACTCAACAAATTTCCCATAAACGACTTCTGTTCGGGTTTAGTACTTATGCAAATCTCACATTGCCTAACGAACTTAGCCACATCGGCCTTTAATTTCGGCCAATAATACCTATTTCCCACTCGAGCCACAGTCTTATGGACCCCTGCGTGTCCACAACTCGCATCACAATGCAACGACCTAATTACTTCTAGACGTTTCTCTTTGGGTAAAACCAGTCTCCAAGTGTCGGCAGGATCTGCGAACTCGGGATAACGCAAACGTACATACTTATACAACTGGCCATTCTGTATACGCCATAAGGGATAACGCATAGGAGACCGTTCGACTCGCTCCAGCATTCTCAAATACCATTTATCGGTGGGAGAATCGGCATGGTCCGTGACCGAGAATACCTCGATGGATTCCACCGTTACTGGTATTGAACGAGACAGAAAATCAGAGACCGTATGTTCAGAGCCCTTGCGATGAATCAGTTCAAAATCATAAGGCTGCAGACGAAGTGCCCATCTGGCCAATCGACCTTGGGGATCTTTTAGCTGCTGCAACCATAGCAAAGAATGACGATCCGTTATGATTTTGAAGTGGAAACCTTCCAGATAGTGACGTAGCTTCTCCACTGCCCAAATTACGGCGATGCATTCTCTTTCGACCGAGCTATATTTGCGCTCCTGGTTAGTCAAAGAACGGGACAAATAGCAAATTACCTTTTCACCAACATCAAATTGCTGCGTGAGCACGGCACCGACACCGAATGCCGACGAATCTGTCTGCACATAAAAGGTACGCTCAAAATCAGGGCAGGTCAAAATAGGTGCAGTAACCAAACACTCCTTAAGAAGTTTAAAAGATTTCTCGCACTCAGGCGACCAACACCAACTAACATTCTTCTTTGTGAGGTTCGACAAAGGAGCTACTATTGTAGAAAACTGCGGTACAAACCTTCGATACCAAGATGCTGTGCCTATAAATCTACGAATTTCCCTAACGTTTTTCGGAGAAGGTACACTCAAAATCGACTCTACTTTCGCTGGGTCAGGACGTAAACCGTACTTATCAACAACATATCCCAAGTACTTAAGCTCAGGACGGCACACTTGTCAAAACTAACTATCAGCCCAGCAGAATGCAAGCGATCAAAAACCTTCTGCAACGTTTCTAGGTGAGATTCGAAATCCTTCGACACTACCACAATGTCATCCAAATAGACCAAAACCGAAGGCTGCAAATCAGCTCCAAGCACGGTATCAATAAGACGCTGCCAAGTCGCAGGCGCATTTGACAACCCAAAAGGCATAACACGAAACCTATACAAGCCATTAGGGACAGTGAAAGCGGTATAGTCTTTGGACGATTCAGCAATAGGAACTTGCCAATATGCATTCTTAATATCTAATGAACTTAAATATTTGGCATCCCTCAACTGATCTAATATGGAGGAAATCAGCGGCAGAGGATAGGCATCCTTTTTAGTAACAGCGTTAAGGCGCCGGTAATCTACACAAAAACGCAAAGTTTGATCCTTTTTCTGCACTAAACATATTGGAGAAGACCAAGGACTTTTACACGGTTCGATGATATTTAACTCCAGCATTTTCTTAATTTCATCATCAATCAGTTTTTGTCTGGCAGGCGAAACAGGATAGTATCTCTGTTTGATAGGTTTGGTATCTGGGAGTAACTCAATCTCATGAGAAATAAGATGTGTACGACCAAGGGAAGTACCCATCAGTTTCCGGTTTTCGTCCACCAAACTATCCAGAGCTAGTTTCTGTGATACACTTAAAGAAGTTTCGTCAAGGACACTGTTAACCTCAACGAGTGGTTCCTGCTCAGAAAAATGCCAAACATCTTGTCGTAAATCTGGTATAATATTCATCGCCACCCAAAAATCTATCCCTAGAATTAACTTATGCGGTATTTCCGGAACTACTAGGACATCTATTACATGAACTTTGTCACCCAAGCAGAAAGGAACAGATACATAACCTATAACGGAACAGACTTGCCCATTAGCCACTCTGCACTCATTGACAGAAGGCTTCAAACTTAAACCAATCTGCTGGAAGACCTCAAAACCAGATGAACCTACCATTGTCCTGGTAGCACCTGAATCCAACAAACCCATCATAGGAAAACCTAACACTGAAAGTTGTAAGTAAGGACGCTGATCACCAACCACATGAGAAATGACATAATCGAGAAAAATTTGTTGTTTTAAGTCAACAACATTACTGGTCGACTCACATACACCGGGAGAAACTGTTCGACCAATTAGCGTCTCCCTGGACAGTTTTCCGAACGCGAACACTTAGGACAGGACCTAATCGTAACCTCTGCTTTACCACATTTATAGCAGAACTTCTTCCTAGGAGCCTGACACTCCCGATGCCCATGACCTACTTGACCACAATTAAAACATTTGATTCCAGAATGTTGGACTTCATCCAAGACGAGACTAGAACGAGAGGTTGAACGAGAAGTAGCAGAACTAGTGGATGCATAAGCCAACTCTGGTATAAGAGATTTACTCTTAGGTGGAGGAGGAACATGTGACTTAGCCAATTGTCGTTTGGAGTCAAGCATACGACAACATTGCAGGAGTTGCGTGACAGAAGTTATATTTTCAAAAGCAAGGAAAGGATGATAGTATGGATCTATGCGCTCCAAAATGATTTCGAGTTTTGTTCCCATGGGTATTGGAGTGTGCATCTTCTTGAACAACCCAATCATATAGCGATGTACAATCCTATACTCTCCCGACTACCTTGAGTACGTCGCTTAATCTCCTCAAACAAGTCGCGGTCAAAAGACTCTGGCATGAACTGTTCCCTCATTGCCTCCACTAAGGATGGCCAATCGGTGGCCCAGTCTTTCACCAGATTATACCAATTGTAGGCATCTCCCTCAAATAAGTCTACTGCATCTTTAAATAATCGTGCCCGTGAAATACCACGAGACCTCCGTTTCTCCTCAACACGTTCTAAAAAAGTCGCAAAGGACATCTCGCCCTTTCGGCCAGTAAATTTCAAGCCCCAGTCTCTAACCGGTGCGGGTTTAGGTTTCGCAGCCTCCTCCTCATCTGAACTAAAATCAGTAGCTATTGCAGAGCTATGCGCATCAGGCTGAACCTGAGCCATGGCATTATGCAACACCGACATATCGAGGATGGCTGACTCTTTAAGCTTACGATCCCCGCGGGCTTTATCCTTAAGTTTATCAAAAGCTAACAATAATTTAAGCCGAGTACTGGACTTCACACCTTTTTGCTCGTCGTTAGTTGGCATGGATCTGTTAACACGACCCAACGCATGAGCTATCTTGGAAACAATCCCCTTATATTTACTATCATGCTCGCTACCTACAAATTCATCAATAAGTTTTTGAATAGCAGCTAGGGATGCTGTTAGAGCTTCAGAGTCGACAGTGAATTGGTACGGGTATGGAGGACTTTTAATAGCCAAAGTAGTCTTCTCTAAATGTATGGCTTCTCTTAAAACAGTACGCAACTCTGCCACAGTAAGATCACTACCATCTCCTAAGCCACGTACTTGTAATTCATAAACAAGCTCCTCCCTAACTAATCTAATTAATATCTAACTTAATTTGTGAACTGGCCATATTGAATTTTCAATCAAACAAACAAAAAAAAACGACAAAATCAAGTAAATTGGCAAAACGACGCTGGGCGTCGGTACGTATCAACAACAAAAAAAAACTGTTGGCTGCACTCAGGAATCTTTCCAATGGTTTATACGTAACAACTATTGTTTACTAATCCGCTCATGAAATAGTAAGACAAAAAAACGAAGTCACCCCCCTACCAAAAACAAGCGAAGCGATTACGCTGAGGCAAAGTAACCCCCTTTTGATGTGTGTCACGTAATGTTACTATGTATCTGACTATTATTTCGTATGCAAACCACCAACAAATGGAACACTCAATTTATCACCAAAAAAAAAACTTAATTATGGGCGATACTACTATCCCCTTGAGATAACTGCACTATTTAAGTTGGGCGCCACTGCTACGAGTTGAACGTACATAAACAAATAGATACGTTGGATCTTAATGATTATCAGATATTACGTAACGAAATCACTTGGGCTACTGTAGCGTAGCAGATACCGTAGGCACTGACTTACCCGGAAAGTGATGTACGTGCCTACGATAAAATTTCTCTAGCTCAGACTATCTCAGGGCGTTAAGCCCAAGCTTACACAAACTATGATAAATTATTAGTTTACTTACTTAACAAATCACTGAGTTTTTCCATATGTAGTGGTCGCAGACGAAATAATGACACTTTCTTTAAAAATGAAATGCACTATATTAAACAATTTACAAAATTGGTTCTTTAGCATGTAACCTGGTGATGTTCACAAGGTGTGGCAAATTTCTCGCTTAAAAAGTTATAACATTCGTAAAATGCCTCTTGTAGCTACACATCGGTTTACAATATGATCATGAATGGTCATAAATTCTGCCACAAAGGTTTGATTTAAAGAACCTCCTTAAATATATGTAAATATATGCATAAAATATTTAAATATGTACAGGTTAAAATGCCAAAAGTATGAGTAGATGTCCAGCGGAACCACCGAAGGTGGTCCCCGGTAAGTAAAAATAATAAACACACACTTATTTAGGGTGGTACGATACCGAGTCCGGTGGAAGAACTGAAGCCCTGCAGAGATGCCTTCGGGACACAAGAAATGGACCCAAGGATGGGGTTGATCGTAGCCTCACCAGCCGCAACAATGTGACGAATCAATATGTATGCTCCCAATTTTTTGGTTTCTGATTATTTAAATATTTTGAATTTTTTCGTTTTCGTACATATACGAGGTGTCCTAGAACTTCTTGGCAAGAGTTCAGGGGCGGGTACATGCGGTCAAGATAATATCAGTATGGAGTTACGGATCACTAAAGTAGGGGGAAGAAAATTATTTTTTATAACTTTTAACTATAATCTCAAAATTAATAAAGTTTTAGTGGTTAAGAAAATTTCAATAGGACATCTTTAGGAAATGAAAAAAAATCTCTTTTTTTGTTTGGAAAAGCATAAAAATATTTACATATAAGTATTTTGCTAGAGAATATTTATTTGATTTGATAAATCTTCAGATTACTTATTTTTTAAAATTTAGAAACAACCAAAAAATTGTATACAGTTGATTGCAAAATTGTGTGGGACAACCATTTGTTTGTGTAAACCTCTTTACTATTTAATGTATTTCAATTAATATAATAAATAAATATAATAAATAAATAAACACCACAAAAATTAGACAACCCCAAATTCCAGAAGACAAAGCTTGTGCGGAAGGGGGTTACACATTGAAAAAACGCGAACATACAACCATTTCCTCCAACAATGCCAGTGCCGGAGCCAGGATTCGAACCCGGTGGTGCGATGTCCGTGTGATTAATTGTGATTGCCACCTCGCGCCTTAACTCACTCGGCTATCGACCAGATATGGGACAAAACTTCATCAAATTAGGATGACGCCCTCTTTTGGATTAAATTTAAAATAAGGCACGTAAACACCATCATTAATAATTTTGTCCACAATTTATTAATAAAAAATCAATAAAAATCAAAACAGGCATTGGAGAAATTATAATCAATGAAATAGTACAAATACCCGCTTTTCCAGAACTTTTTTCAGAACAAAATTTAAATAAATAAATAAATATACACCACAGAAATTAGACAACCCCCAATTCCAGAAGCCAGCGCTTGTGCGGAAGGGAGTTACACATTGAAAAAACGCGGACATACAACCATTTCCTCCAACAGTGCCAGTGCCGGAGCCAGGATTCGAACCCGGTGGTGCGATGTCCGTGTGATTAATCGCGATTGCCACCTCGCGCCTTAACCCACTCGGCTATCGACCAGACCTATGCCATCCTATATTATCTTTACAACTATTTTGATGGAGCACTAGGAACTGAAGATTTACGTAATGGTCAATGTCAGTTTCAAATTAAATTTAGCAAACCCCAAATAACGATTCATGATCGCGAAATCAAAAAAGGGATGACCCCAATTAATTTGCCTGATAACACAAATTCGTTTTTACATGAAATAAACAACGATAAAACATTATTACATGCCAAACATATCTCGTATCAAAACATAACAGAAATTCACAGAAAATTTAATTTCAATTAACAGAAATCCCAAACAAACCATTTGAACACACACACATTGTCACACGTTTTTTATAAATCATGAATCATTCCTAACAATTTTCGACCTATTTTCTAGATTCGGTCAAGCTTATTACCTAGAACACAAAACCAGCATATGTATAATGGAAGCATTATTATTGTTCTTCTCTCATATGGGAATACCCAATAAAGTCACATCAGATAATGGAACGGAATTTAACAGTCAATTAATAAAAATTTTTGCCTATTACACTACATCAAACTACATTTTACAACATCCTATAACTCCACATCGAATTTGTTACTAGAAAGAATCCAATCGCAGATTCAATCCTCTGCCAACTAACAGAACACCCAGAAACCCATTAAATACTGTTACACAAATGACACCATTTGAAATCATTCAAGGACCACGACAAAACCTAGCAGAAACACCCCAACACATTATTGTAATAAAAGAAAAAATACAGACTAATAAAACTACAACAATAAACCAAACTTACACTTGACGACCCTCAACAATTAAACGCTGACCAAATAGTGTATATACAAACTGTAAAAAGTAGTACAAAATATTCATTAAAATTTTAAAAAGCGACAGTTCTAGACGATAATAACCTACCGCAATAAAATGACATAAGAAAACAAAATATAAATACAAAGACGTTTAATCCCTAATACCCGACTTTTGTTACAGGAGCAACATGAAATAAATAACGACACCAATCCCACAATATTCAGTAGTCAAGAATTAATCAATTTATACATAAAATAGAATTAAAACCATTAATAAAGACTTATCACGAAGTTACAAACATGTTTATTAACACTTTTAAATTACATAATAAATTAGACGTTGCACTAATAAATCAAGTAAAAAACTTGCAAACAATCATTCAAAATGAATACGGAAAGTTAATTCCCAGACTATTCAAAAGAGTAAAAAGAGGATTATTCAACTTGATAATAAAAATTGATAAAGAATTATTCGGAGTCGCAACAGAAATGATATTTCAAATTTCGAGTCAAAAATAAACACACACTCCTTACCAATGAGAAAACACTGGAACATGAACTCAATTTACGAACTTCATTATTTGCGAACAAAATCTTCAAAATACCAAAGAATATTTTATCGAACTCCTACTAAGAAAAGAAAGAAAGAAGAAGAAGAAAAGCAGAACATTATTGCGAAATTTTTAATATTCACTTGAAGCGCCTCCAGAGCTGAGTACTTCAGTACAAAAATGTACTGCAGTACTTTACTTTAAGTACTTTTAATATGTCTGTATACTGGTATTGTAAACTTCCAGTACATTTGCAATGTACTTGTACTGGGTACTTATTTTCTGCAATTTTTGATGAAGTATTACTTGTTACTTAAAAAAAGTACTGCAAAATCATAATGTACTGCAAGTATTTTACTAATGTACTCCCAGTAGTAGAAAGTACTCCCAGTAGTAGAAAGTACTCCCAGTATTACAAAGTACTCCCAGTATTACAAAGTACTCCCAGTGATAATAAAACTACTTCAAGTACTTAGGAAAAATTATTGAGCCAGTATTTTATTTTATAATTCACGTAATTTTCGCAAAATCCTGTTGTGACATGCTTGGCGATTTGTATCAACTCTATATAAGCTAACACCTTCAACTGTCAACCTCATTCAGCATTTATTTTGTTTGCTGGTAATGAATGAATTAATTTATTAAGTTTGAATGTGATATAGTGTTATAGTGTGATATACAGAGGTAAGTTAATATGTTTAATAATTTAAATGCAGTTTTAGTTGAATCAAAAATACAGTACATTTTTTTTTTATTTAAAGAAAAGAGATGTGCAAAATGCGACGTGCATTATAGGCGTTTTTGTGAGTTCCTACATGTTTAAACAGCTAATTAAATATTAATCAATTTTATTTCTTGCGACAAAGTGGTTTATAGGATAGGTAAACTGTATAAATAGTGTAGCACATTATTTGTCAAATTTTATATTTTAAAATTGTAATGTTATACGGTTACGACGCGACGGTCCTATTTGTTAAAACATATATATTTTGAATTTCAATTATAAATTTAAAAAAGGATACTTATAGATGAGTCAAATTAGGACTTGAAAAATACGAAATGTGAATTGTCTGATTAGAGCTGTTTTTTTAATTTTAACTTATCCAGGGGGCCAAGTTGAGTCCACAGTTCAGTTTTGCTGTTTCGGCAAGGTCTTTATTTAAACAATAACATTTTTTAGTGTTTTCCATCGATTTTTAAAAAATATCTCTAGATCCGTAAATTCTACAAGACAAATTAATAGAAAAGATGAAACTGTCAGTTATGAATTGTACAATAAATATATATAAACTAGAATTCGCTACGATTATTAATATATATATAAAGCACTCTTAATATGCTACAGTTTGAGCTATCACACACATTTCTCGGTTAGAATCTTACAAGGGTGTAAATTTTAGCAACAATTAGGGTTTTCATCTGTTTCAATGCCTATTCTGATTTGAAAATTTAATTGAAAATAGTACTTTATAAGACCTACCATTTTCCCAAGTTTCATTGGAATTTGCTAATTTTATTCAGAGAAATAATAATTTGTTTAAAAACTAAACTTAATATTTCATTTTTTATAAATAATAATAATAATAATAATCGAAGTAAATTCTACTCTATGTATTGTCGTCCAACATTATAATATTTCTTATCTTTTTCATTTGTCTTGTAGAACTTATATATCTCAAGATATTTTTAAAATACCGATGGAAAACGCGCTAAAAAATTCAATTGTTTGAATAAACAATACACCGATCTTACTGAAACTGCAAAACTGGACTGCGAATTCAACTGGGCCCCCGAGACAAGTTTTTTTTTTTTTTTTTGGCATTCGGCCATTAGCCATGCAGCCAACCGCTACTTAAATTAAAAATTGCTCGAAAACTTAATAAATATTGCGCTGCTGAAAATCATTCATTACATTCATTACAAACTAACCTACAACGACAGAGAAAATAACAATATTTGAAGATCACAAAAAAGGAATAGAAAACAGGGACACACGCTTCTCGCCCTGGGGTCTGTCAGGACATTTTTAATGACAAACACTTTTAGAGGACCACTATAAATTAAAGGGTGTTACAAAGGAAAAACAACAGAGGAAACGAAGCTAAACTATTCATACATTCACACAAAATTTATAACAAAATTTTCGTTTCTTCCAAAAAGCAGATGATGCAATCAAAAACTGGCTTATCAAATTGACTGAGAAGAGAAAGTATATTAAAAGGCGATTGACTTTTGTGCTTAATAAGGTTTGTATATAATCTGTCAGAAGACGTTTTGTATTTGGAGCACTGGAAGAAAATATGATCCAGGTCACATTTAACTCCACAAATGTCACAATTCTCTGAAGGCAGAACGTTTATTTTAAACAGATGTGCTGGAAAACAAGCGTGTCCAAATTTGAGACGTATTATGGTTGTCACGTATTTTCTAGGGCAAACATAATTTTCATGTCAAAACTTTGATGGAAGATCAGGGTGAATAAGCGTATATCTAGTGCGGTTGAAGTTGTAGTACTCTCGCCATATCTTCAACCACCTATCTCGCAACTTGGATTTTAAAATGTTAAAAGAGTCAGACAGACATATATTTGTTTCTGAGGGAATACCTGAGTCGATACTTTCCTTGGCTAAAAGGTCAACAATCTCGTTATTTTTTATGCCAATGTGTGCTTTCACCCATACAAAATGAACTTCTTTTCCCATTTCTATTATAGTACGTAATAATTTCTTTATTTTCAGTATATACGGATTGGTTTTAATATTGAACGAGACACTATTTCCTAATGAGGTTAGAACAGATAAAGAGTCAGATAATACTATGGAGGTATCTGCATTGTAATTGTAAATAAATTCAAGCGATTCGTATATAGCTATTGCTTCTGCTGTAAAAATGGAAACGTGCGGAGGCAATTTGACTTTTATTACATTATTGGTGGAAGGAATGTAGCATGCACAGCCGGTACCTAAGGGAGATTTGGATGCATCTGAGAATACCAACAAAGGGTTATCCCACTTTTCCAGAATTGAGTTTAGGATGTTCGAATTAAAATTGGGGTGATCGCTGTATTGAGGTGTTATTATTGACACGTTCGAAAAAAGATCGAAATATTCAAAATTCGAAATGTAACTGTAAGGGTTGTCCAATAGTGGCAAGATGTTACTGGAATCTCGAAAAGCAATACATAGAGGCGGAGAATTTTTATTACTCCAAAATTTATTTGTTAAGTCGGATGTATTTAGGGTTGATATGTCATGTAAAAGAGGTTGATTATTAATATGTATTTTGTGAATAAACTTTTCGCTAAGATACTGACGTCTGAGCGAAAGGGGTGGTATCAAAGCTTCGGCATATAGAGCATCGACAGGAGTTGATCTCATGGCTCCCAAACATATACGCAGAGCTGAGCTTTGAATGAGATCTAGACGTTTCAAAAGAGTATTACATGCAGAACCATAGAGAGTACATCCATAATCCAAAATGGATCTTATGTAGGCTTTATAAAAAAGAAGAGCGGTTTGAACATCCGCGCCCCACCAGATTTTAGTAGACATTTTTAAGAAGTTTATGCTTTTATTACAGCGATTAATTATGTGTTCAATATAAATGTTCCATTTAAGTTTTTTATCGAGAATGACTCCTAAATATTTGACATGAGATTGGACAGGAAACAAATAATCCCCAAGGTTAATACTGTCAATATTAGGACAGTTGTGCCGAGAGAAAACAACCACTGAAGATTTATTTTCAGAGAGATCGAACCCATTATGGGAGAACCATTTACCCAAACTAGTTATAGATGAAGTAAGAAGTTCTATAGCTATGTTGTACTTTTTATGTTCGGTATATACACAAAAATCATCAGCATATTGCACTAAACTACATTGGAGGTTATTAATTTTATGTACGTCCGCAGTATATAAATTAAAAAGAATTGGACTCAATACGGAGCCCTGTGGAAGACCTGTGCTGTTATAACGTGGTCCAATTAACTGATTGTTAATATCTCGTACAAAAATTGACCTATTGGTGAAAAGATTCAATATGAGTTTTGCTAAATTCATCGGAAATTTGAAATCATGCATTAGTTTGAATTCTAAAGTATAGAGGTCAACTGCATCATAAGCACCCTGTATATCTAGAAACAAAGCTGCCAAATAATTATTACGTGTAAAATTATTTTGGATATCAACCACTAAAGATGATAAAGCGTCAATAGTCCCGAACCCTTTTTTAAATCCATACTGATGATTTGGAAGTAGTTTTTGTTTCTGTAGCCACCACTCTAGTCTGCCCTTTATCATACGTTCCAAAGTCTTGAGAACACAAGAAAGAAGAGAAATCGGTCTATAGGAGTCTGCATGATCAGGATCCTTGCCTGGTTTTAAAATGGGAACCACAATTACGTTTTTAAACAAATCAATGCTTTTACCTGTACTTAACATTTCGTTAAATATATCAAGTAAAAATTGTTTGGCAATATCAGGCAAGTGCACGAGCATGGGGTACTTTATGTCATCGTGTCCAGGAGAAGTATTAAGATTATTTTTAAGCGCATATTCTAACTCGAAAAAATTAAATGGTTGGGTCAAAAAATGGTTGGAGTCACATTGCCAGTGGGGTGATTTGTGGTCATTTTCAACATAAGGTGGGGATATTTTACTAAAAAATTCTTGTACCCAATCATTATTTACTGCTTTGCGAGAGTTTTCTGGAATTCTTTGCATTTTTTTGGCTTGCTTCCATAAAGAATAAGAAGGAGTATTTTTATTTAAATTTGATACCCAATTTATCCAGCTCTGTTTTGCTTTGCATTTTAAAAATTTTTTTGTACGAGCGCTAATTAGTTTGCAGCTTAAAAAATTTTCCAAAGTAGAGGATTGTTTATAATTATTAAGTGCTGTTTTTCTTTCCTGAACCGCGTTATCACACTCGGAATCCCACCATGGAGCTGGGGGGCGATTTTTTATTTTAAAGGGTTTTAACTTGGGGATTGATATCTCGGCTGAACGATTAATAGCACTCAAAAGATAATCCCATTTTTCGTTTATATCATAAAAAGTAGGGGTGGTAATAAATGAACTATGTATGTGTGATGTGTACAGGGGCCAGTTAGTTTTTTTAACATTCCATTTGCTTTTCGGGAAAATTGTGTCCTTTATTTGATGGCGAGAGTCAAATTCCATGAGTATTGGGTAATAATCTGAGCCAAGTGTGTCCGAAGTTACACTCCATGTTATTTTATTTGATATGTCCGTGGATGAAAAAGAAATATCAACAACAGATTTTTGTACACCAGGTCTCTCTATACGAGTAGCTTGGCCATCGTTGAGGCATAGTAAGTTAAGGTCATCCGCAGCATTTATTATTTGAAAACCAATTCGGTCATTTTTAGATGAACCCCACAAATTATTATGTGAGTTAAAGTCGCCCCCTATGATAAGAGGTGCTGAAACTTGTTCAAAAATATTGAACCAGTCATTGTTGTTAGTGCTTACATTAGGTGGTCTATATATAGATAAGCATGATAATTCAAGATCGTTAATGAACACTTTTACTCCACAGACAAGAATACTATTATTAAAATTATTCGAAATTATTATTTCTTTGAAAGAAAAATGTTTTTTTATTAAAATTGCTACGCCTGCTTTACCATCCTGTCTGTCTTTGCGTACCAAATTAAAACCATTAAAATTTACGTTCGAGTCAGGTTTAAACCATGTCTCGCTTATTAAGGCTATATCTATATTATTAGCCGATAAAAAATTTATGAAACTATATTTATTTGAAACAGCGGAACGCGCGTTCCACTGCATAATGTTGATTTTATTAATGATTTCTGTGAACGTTATGAGATATCTAAGTTGTCCTTTACTACAAGTTCGATATCCTTTCTAACTAAATGACTATCAACCCTCTTAATATCTTCCAGCGAATTAATTTTTCCCAAAATACTTATGAAATAATTGGACAGGGATTCCGTTAATTTGTTTTTGTTTATTACTAAATTCGAATAATCTGGTTTATTTTTATTAGGGGGCAGAGGGGAAGAAGGGCCAAAACGAAAAGGGAACATTGGGGTTGTGGAGGGGGACTGAGAAATAGGGGAGGAGACTTTTCTTTTCTTATTTAAATTTCGACCAGAAGGTCCTGATCTGATAGTATGTGGTTGTGAGGGGAAAATAACATTACTAGTAGAACTCACACTTTTATGTTTGGGTTGAGTAAATGTAAAAATGGTATTATTCTGGGTCTTAGGTAAAGACGGAAAATTAGAGTCATACTCGAAGTTGTTTGAGAGCAATTGAAATCTGTTTTCAGATACAACATTCGCATATGAGGAGTCGGACATATTTTTTGCTTCAACATAAGGTATATTATTTTCTACCATAATTTTTTTAATCGTTCTTTGTTTAGTATAATATGGACAATTTTTGGATATGGAAACGTGATCACTTTTTTTTACAATAAATGCAAAACTTTTGATTTTCATCACAATGATGGCCTTCAATTTTAATGCTACCGCATAAAACACACATAGTGTTTGTCCCTCGACACTGATTTGCAACGTGACCATACTTAAGGCATTTGAAACACTGAGTTACTCTACCTAAAAAGGGCTCAACTGGGCAGATTACACTATTAATGTACACATTATTAGGCAAAATATTACCTTCGAAAGTAATTATAATTGTTTGTTTAGGAATATATTCTGTTTTCCCGTCTTTTTCTATTTTTCTAAAAGTTCTCTTAATATCACTTATGGGAGTTGAACTTACCATATTTTCTTTAAGATAGTCTACATCGAAAAAAGTATCAACACCCTTAATAACACCTTTTTTTTCCAGTAAGTGATTGGGAATATAGGCTCTCAAATTCTCAGAAATTAAAAGATTATTATTTAATAAATTATTGGCATCAAGTGTAGATTTTACTTGAACCTTAACCCTATTTTTACCAATGCTTTTGATATCGATTATATTTTTGATTTGTAATTTTTTGTGTAAAATATGTCCCACATACATAGGATGCAATCGACCAATGTTTTGATTATCTGTTTTTTCGACATAAACATAAATATTATGGGAATTGTACTTATCTGGACTTAATTTAAAATATTTTATCTTATCTGTTTTTGTGTGGATAAAGAAATGTCAGACTGATTCACTGGGGGACCACCACTGCTGGACGGAGTCGTCGTAGGTAAATTGCCAATATCCATTTTCAACAAGTCTTGGGAACGTGCATTAGAAATATCGAACTCGTCCAAAGTAATCACATCATTATTAGGCGTCTCTATCGCAGTACCCGCCCCTACTCGGGGGGGCGGCATAATTATGGTTCCTAACACTAATAACTTCTAATTGTTTTTTCACAAAACCAATAGAAAAACCTTATATACACTTCACACAAACCAATAAATACTCTCACGCACGTGTGAACACTAGAGGAACCGTACGTAGACTGCCGAGACAAGTTAAAATAGAAAATCACCCTAACCAGACAATTCATATTAAAATCTTAATTTGACTCTAGTATTACTTAATTTAAAAATAAAAAATACATATTTTTATATTCAAAATTAAAAACAACTCTAGTACTTAGTTATTAAATTCCGAAAATACATGAAAGGACGGGTGGCGATAAAGGCTACAATATAATTTATATAAAATACACAGAATACGAGGTTTATGAATAATTAAAATGTAAAATATATTTATTTTTATTTCAAAACCATCCATGAAAGAACTCCTAAACTATTTTTCATAGAGCACATTCAAGTACCACAATGATTTTTTACATGTGATCCGTCATTCGTACATAATTATATAAGCTTAAATATACTTAAGAATTGTCGTGGTACCCCAATCTACTGTTATGGTAGTAAAACAGCCATATATACAGGGTGTTTCATGACGAACTGTAGATACTTCTAAGGGTAATAGAGGTTACGTAGCTTACTCATGAAAGGCTATACAAATTTGTTTGTAGCTCTTAATTACTGAGGGTGATTTACTATCAACATTTCTCTTGGTCAGGACTTTCTTAATATACTTATCAGATTTTGTTTAAATTTTGAACGATTTCTGTACTTAGCACAGTCGATATACTGTCAATATGAATATGTTAAAAGTTCAGAACCGGATTTTCTTAATTTGATTTCCTTAATTTCTGTAAAATAGATCACCTTGCATATGTTCTTTTCAAAATTCACTATAAATGTTTATACATCAGTAAACAAAAGTATGTGAATAGATTTTTGTCGCATCTTCATTGATTTTTTTACAAACTATTGAATTTGGCAAAGTGGGAGAATGAGTTAAAGAATTATAATTTGCGTAAATATTGAAATGTAACCCACGTATTTATAAATCTTAGGAGTAACAAGTAACACTATCAATCTATTACGAAAAAACAAAGACATCAGTGGCGTTGATTCTAGCCTTTATTGGCCACCCCTCATCTTGAATTTTTTTTAAGTCATATATTAATTATTAATGTATAAAATAATAATAATAATAATAATAAATAAACACCACAGAAATTAGACAACCTCCAATTTCAGAAGCCAGAGGCTTGTGCGGAAAGGGGTTACACATTGAAAAAACGCCACCAAACAACCATTTCCTCTGGGATTCGAACCCGGTGGCGCGATACCCGTGTGGTTAATCGCGGTTGCCATCTCGCGCTTTAACCAACGCGGCTATCGGCCAGATGTCTTAATAATGTCTATAAAATTTTAGAAAGTACGATAGAGGATAAAGACGATTTATTCGATTCATCTGTGGCTGATCCATATGCAACATCAGATGACGACGATTCAGATTATGACCCTAAAGAAGAAATAAAAAAACAAAAACTCCTACCCGATTACTTTGGTTTAAGGAATAAAGAAATTTCAAATAAACAAGGAACATCTAAAAGTAGTGAAAAAGAAAAATTTTAAAATTTAAATAGCCAAGATGATGATTTGATACTACAGAAGATACAAAATAGTGCTATTTTAGACGGAAAATTTTTTGGAATTGTTGGAAAGGTAAAGTTTAGAAAATATTCACTAATACTAAAATCTACTTATCTATGATATTTTACTGATAACGTCTGATGGATGGGGGATGTCTGGAGTTGGAGTATACATACAAATATTTTGCATCCTAATTTGTTGGACCAATAGAAGCAAGAAAGTCTTATTTTGCCCTACTGCAACAGTTTTGCTTATATTAAATATTTTTCAAAAACATGATATTTTCAGGTTAGATAATACTCATAATATTGATTAGTAGACAGTAATGGCTGACCTAAACTAAATTCAATGTCCTTTCGCAACCATCTCTCTTTTTATGCTCTTTGCACTGATAATAATAAAAAATAAAAAACTAAATTAAACAGTAGTAAAGTCCTACCCCGTCCTGTTGATAATTAATTATTGCTGCCATCTTTCACAAATAAGAATGCCTCTGGCTTTCATAAATATATATAATGGTCCATTGTCGATAATTTCATAAAGGCGTTTTTGATTAACTGGAGCAATGACCCATCAAGGCTATTGGGCCATATCATCATGCAAAATATTTGTACGTTTACTTCAGACACCCTGCATAGAAATAAAAGTAACTTTTAAGTAGGTACCTACTGAATTCAATTCACTTAGGGCCGGTTTATCAATGCTGGGTTAACTGTTAACTAGAAGATAAATTTGAAACGAATCAATAAAATTTATTGAACAATATATTTTATTGGTTTGTTTGATATTTATCCGCTAATAAAACCTTGCGTTGATAAACCGGTCCTTACTTAACTTAGGTATTTCGTAGTACTCACGCATCCACCTAACATATCAGTATGTCCCACATATATCCCTTCCCACCCCTTTTCTTATTTTAAGTTTTGCATCAGATTTTTTTTTTTTTTCAGGTGAATAATACTAATATGAGTCACATCCAAGCACAATGTAAAATGTATTTGCCAAAAGAAACTTTAATCAAAGGCTCTGTAGACATATCTACAACTTTTGTTAAACACATTAAAAGTAAACATAAGGATCAATACGGAGCCTACAGTGCTTGCAAACAAGAAAAAAAAAAGAATCGTATGGCAAAGACTGGATCTAAAAATTTTTATAATACTAAAAGTAGCGATTCTACAACATCAACAACATCTTCTATTGATCTCTCAAAGATCAAACATTCATTAAAGCAGGGTCAAATTTCATTTCGACAAACAAAAGTTACACAGAAGTGTTTTGATGAAAGAATAATAAGATTTATCATAGAAAGTATGTCACCGATATCTATAATATGTCATCAAAGCTTTATCAATATGTTTGAAGGTATGGATTTAAAAATAATGGACCGATTCACTGCTGTTAAAAAAATTGATATTCTGTATCAAAACATGATTAAAGCTATAAAACTTCAACTATCTAATTGTAGTTGTGTTTGCACAACAGCGGATGTTTGGTCCTCTAAAAAAAGGAGTTTTATGGGGGTAACTTTTCATTGGATAGACCAAGATTTCAAAAGACACTCAGTTGCATTGTCATGTAGAAGATTTCAAGGAACTCATTCCTTTGACAGGATTGGGGAACTCTTGGATGAAATTAATAAGTCTTTTTGTTTAGATAATAAAAAGATCCTTGCAACTATCACGGACAATGGCTCCAATTTTGTTAAATGTTTTAAAGAGTTTGGAATCATATTAAATGATACCTCAAGTGCTGAATTTGATGAAATAGATGGAGAAACTGAACAAGAGTCACCAGAATTTGTCAGTGTAACCGACTCATTTGAATCAGCAAGTTCATCTTCTGAATTAAATAAATATTTACCGGAACATTTACGATGTGCATCTCATACGATAAATTTGCTCGCGACTACGGACTATAACAATTCATTAAAAAACTCTCACCAACTCAGAAGCAAAAATTGTCAAATATTTAACAAATGTTCAAATCTATGGAATAAAGCAGGAAGACCTAAGTCTGCAGAGATAATTCAACAAGTTTTGGGTCACACTTTGAGTTACCCAGGTGCGACTCGATGGAATGGTACTTATGATGTCATAAAAAAAAATTTGAAGTCTAATGAAAAATTGCCCGAACTTTGTGATAAATTACACGTGCCCACATTCAGTGAAAATGATATATCATTTTTAAAAGAGTATGTTAAAATTATGAAACCGCTTGCAGAAACACTCGATTTTCTTCAAGGAGATCAAAATACATACTATGGGTATCTTCTTCCAAGTAGTGTTTCAATGCATACAAAACTTAAAAAAATTAAGATATCGGGTGATATTAAACACCTGTCTAAGCCTCTAGATTTTATTTTAGAGTCTACACAAAGACGATTTAAAAAACTGCTTACACTGCAATCTAAGAAAGCTGTTATAGCTGCCGTAACAAACCCACGGTTTAAAATGAGGTGGTTTAACGCTTTTAAAGACACAGACATTGGAATATCTTCAAAAGATATTCAATCTTGGGTACTGCAAGCTGCTCTGGATTTTAAAGAGTTAGGGGAGCCTCAGTTGATAATCGATGAAAGTACCGAAGACAAATTTTTTGATTTTAAAGAAGACGACCAAATACCTACAGATACAGTGCCGTCTTCTGCGTATTTAGATAAGGCCTTTCAAAATCAAATTGCGTTTGAAATTTTAAAATATTTAAATGTCAAAAGGACAACCCTGGAAATGCTAAACGATTACAAAATAATAAAGAAATTGTTTATAAAATACAATTCTATTTTACCATCGTCCGCCCCAGTGGAACGATTATTTTCATTTGCACAAATAATTAATGCACCAAGACAACACGCACTCAGCGACACCAACTTTGGAAAATTGGTGTTACTGAAAAGCAATAAAGATTTTAAGATACATTAAATGAAAATAGTCGTTCCACTGCACTGGAGGGGATGATGGTAGAATACAGTGCAACCGAATCATTTGAACTAATAAATTCATCTTCTGAATTATCAGTGAAAATAACATAATAACGATACATCATTTTAACTGATAATTCAGAAGATGAGCGATTTTAAAAAATTGGTGTTACTGAAAAGCAATAATAAGAGCTGATGAGATGACATATTTCTCTGCCCCAAAAACATTTAATTAGGTATTCTACATCATGGGAAAAATAGTCTCCACTTTCATCACCAGGGTAAAGGGGTGTGTAATCCCTTACTTAAATGTTTGAGTGCATCTGTCCACCCTTTATATTAACCTAGATATCTGTTCATATTTTTACGGCCATTTGGAAGTCAAAAATTACCATTCCTCAAAATTTCATCAATGTTCTAAGCTGGCAACTAAAAAAAAATTTTTTTTCGGTCTATTTAAAAAAAAACTGCCTAAACCGAATATTGATGGAGCTTTGAAGGATGGTAGTTTTGGACCTATATGTAGATGATCGTAAAATAAGCACAGATGCCAAGATGAGAATAGAGGGCGCTAGGAGTGAATAACTCTTTATCCCGGGAGTGGCATTGGCATGAAAAACACGTTAGTCTCTTAGACTATTGTAAATTATATGTTTATATTTAAGTTGCTTTTCCTTTTTGTAAATTTATATAATATTATTATAAATAAAATGGGTATTAAAAAATATGTATTTTATGTAACTTTAACTTGCATAAATCATTTGTCATAATACATGGAATATTATGTTAATAGTTATTACTACCAATTGATACTATGGATAGTAATAAAAATGGGTCCCAAACATGAAATTATTCTTTTGAAAATTATACTTTCAAAAACTTCACCGGTATGATTGATAATGTAACTGTTATGTTACTGATTATTGTTAGCAATTCTAATATGTTAAAAATAATTTGAATAATGTTTATCTGATATTATAGTACTGCTTTTAAAAAAGTACTTATAAATATACTGCAAGTAATTTAAAATATGTAAATCACTGAGGTTACTGCTAAAAGTAAAGTACTTGCAGTACTTGAAAGTACTGCAAGTATTTATAAAATACTCTAAGTATTTAAAATACTGAAAATACTTGAAGAGTACTTTACTTAATACTGCTACTGCAAATGTTTAATTTTAAGTACATTACTCAATACTTCAAGTACTTTTGAAATATACTGGTACTTAATACTGCAAGTAAAACAAAAATTATTTGATACTGCTTACTGGTTACTCCCAGTACTTTCATTGAGTACTGGTCACAGCTCTGAGCGCCTCCTTGTTCAACAACTATCACCAACTGACTATGTCATTATCATATACCTGACACTGCGATCAAACATACTTGCTATCCAAAGACATTTTTATATAAAACTTTAGTCCACAGCACCAAAGTTTCTTTAACACCTCATTGAGAATTCTATGTTAATAACCGATCATTCCTGTATGAAGAGCCACTTATTACATATGCAACATTTCTGATACCCAATATTTCATGAAATATAATTCAATTAACTAATGTTCCCACCATTTCTCTCAAGGATCTCCATACTGCCAAACTCCAAATTACTAATCTCGACAAAGTCCACCTTAAAGGAATTCTTAATTCCACACTATCTACTTACATATGGATCATTCCACCAATAATTACAATTCTGGACCATTTACCCATGGAGAAGATATAAAGAAAACACATCTTCTACAAATATTACAGTTTCCTTCAATAAGAAGAAAGATGAGGCAACAATGGAATCACTCACTACTTCAGCCAGTCCTCAAAGCATTAGCACCAGGCTTCCGTTCTAAGGAGGGAGAAGTTACCTCCCTCCACCACGTGTACCCTTGTATGTGTATTGTATACACTTTATTTTTGTTGTATTGTGCTTTTTAAGCACAAGGATAAGATCTGATGCAAGCTTTCTATCCGCTATCACAAAACAATATAGATAAGGATTAATAATACATTTGGATTGTATACAGCTCAGTTTTAATTAACCTTTATGATACTAACATCCAATAGTGAATTAAGTGAAATATGTAAATTTCGTCGAATAAACGGTTAAGGAAACTCTGACCATCCCTAGGTCACTCCCTATCTTGGAATTGTATTTAATTTGTGTTAATTAAATTAATCTGTTCAAGAGTTTATGTTCTTTGATCATCTATAGATTTTTCCTAATTATTTATTACCACTGCCGACAGCACTGATTATGTTTTTATCGACGGCACCCACAGAAGTATCATCAGTATATATGGAAATATAATGTTTAATACTTATAGGTCACTAACGTTATTATGTATTATAAAAAGAAGGGATCTAATATAAACGCCAGTAAGTTTCTAATTTTATTAAATTACATAAACAATATTTTCGTAAATACTTTACTAAGCATACATTTATTTTCATTGTATTAACTATGAATGGTTGAGTTAAACAGATCCTACAGATTCAGGCGGAGGTTGAGGAACAGTCTTAGTAGAAGTTGGTGTGACCTGAGTTTGAGTCTGGATATCTGATATTTGTTGAGGGGCAGCCTTTGATGTTTTGATAAGTTCTTGGGCACTTAATGGAGAAACTGGTAAATGATCACCTTCGGGTCGAAAGCCATTTTCATCAGCGATATATCTATAAAGAACAATAATTAACCAAAATAAATATCTAAACAAATATATAAGTATATAAGTTTAAACCACCACAATTATAGCTATTACAGCTTTTATAATATTGTAAAACAAAATTTGATTATACTTCCTACCACGGTTTTAAACACGGTTTCAAAGCATAGCCAGGTTTAAATTACGTAAACATATTTTTGAACACTTAAGTTTTAAACTCTGTTCATGGGCAAGCATACCACCCAACCAGAATTTTCATATTTCCGCGACATTATACAATAATATACATATTCCAAAATAAAATTAATATATTGCATAAATATTTGAAACTAATTCAAAATAAGTTGTATACTGGTTGTTTTGTCACAGATTTACACATCTTATATATATTCCTGCAATATTCACACACGTGTTAGTTGCACATTGTAAACATACACATTTATTTTACTATATAGTTATAATATACACATATATTCCGTACATATAGGCAATATTATTCTATCCATATTGTATACTTTCAATAAACAATGCCTATTGCAAAGCAACATTGGTATATTGAATATTTAATACTGATTCAAAATAATTCTACAGTGTGTTCCAATAAAAACTCCCTAGCCGGACATCTTCTTGAATAGAGGCATTTTAATTCTGTAAAAGCCAGTTTGTAAGACACATAGAAAAATATAAACAATAAGCGTCTTTAAGGATATATAATCTTAATCTATAATGTATAAGTATGTGATATTGTCGAATACACTTTCTACAACGTTTAATGATTTTCTGTGGATTTCTAAGGCCTATTTAAATAAACGAGTTTTATTAAGACAATGCAGATACAATTCTGATAATTATCTATGAGTAATTATTCATCAAAAAATACTTAAGAATTTATGAGTTTTTAGGGGAAACTGCAATTCTAACTTATATCATTTCCTATCAGTTGTTCACCAGTCTAGAGGTCAGTGAGAGATTTGTGAGTTTTGAAGAGTATAAGAGTATCTAAAAAATAGTATCACAGATCACTATGCAACTATTTTAACTTTGGTGCAAAATCAAATAGAATTTAATAATCGTGTTGAAACTCACTCTATTGAATTCCAAAAGGTAGATCATGAAAAGCTAATAAAAATGCTGGAAAAAGAAAAATGGGATGATGTATGTAATCAACCTGACATTGAAAAAGCCACAAATAAATTTATAACTAAGTTTAAACATACAATAAGATCCTGTACAAAAACTTTCTATAGTAGAACCAAAAACACAGAAAAATTGAAACCCTGGATCACCCAAGGATTAATAGTATCAATTCAACAAAGAGATAAAAAACGAGGGTAAAATGCTATAAAAAGTTAAACTAATAAAAGTTTGTCATGTTAATGTAAGATCCTTAAATTCATGCTTTGATGATGTTTGTAATAAACAATGATTATGATATCATTGGTCTGTCTGAAACATGGCTGACAGATAAGGATTCTTCCACAAATTTTACTATTCAGAATTATTCTTTAGTTAGATCGGACAGGTCTACTAAAGGTGGTGGTGTCTGTTGGTATATTAGTAAAAACATAAAATATAAAAAATGGAATTGAAATATGCACCTAGTGATCAAATAGAACAATTATGGGTTTTGGCTAATATCAATAATAGAAGTGGCATTTGGTGTCGTATACAGACCACCTAACTTCAATCTCTCTAGTCTTGACACGCTTAAGGAAGTTTTAACTTACGTTGTGGGAGAAAGTGATGAAGTTATACTTGCTGGTGATCTTAATGTAGACTTTTTTTAAAAAAGATTCTTACAATTTTATCTACCTTCAAAATATCTTAGACTGCCTTAATCTAACACAATTAATTCAAGAGCCTACTAGAATCGCCGAATCTTCATCTACTTTAATTGATGTAATGTGCACTGATCGGCAGGAGAAAGTAGTCGAATGTGGAACAATTGATCTCCTGAATATGCCAGATCATTTCTTGACATTTGCCGTTTTTGACTATTCAGTAATCAAACTACCCTTGGAGAAAATAACATACAGATATTAACGCTTTTTCGATAAGAAGGAATTTGATAAAGATGCAAGTGCTGTTAATTGGATGTTCGTACAAGACTTGCCAAATATTGAGGAGAAAAATAAATTTTTTAGTAATACTGTTAAAACTATATTTGACATTCACGCACCTTATCGAACTGTTGCGCTACGAAATCGATATAAACCTTACTTTACTGAAACAATAAGAGATATTAGTAGATTGAAGTATAAATCTTAGAAAGTTTATAAAAAAACCAAATCTGAAGTAAAACTGCAATTATATAAAGACCTTCATAATTATTTGTCTCTAGCAATACGTAAAGAGAAAATTGCTTATATTAAACAGCAAATTAATAGTAATAAAAATTATGCAAGAAAATTATCGCAAAACCTTCAAAAATTTAATGTGCATACTAAACCAAGAAATCACCTGATATCGGTCATCCAAATGAAATCAATACTTTCTTTTCTTCCATAACGCAACAAAATGTAAATTTAGATAATTTAGTGTATTACCAGCAAAATGTTTCTCCAAATGTAGAAATGGAATTAACTGTAACTCAGATATCAATTGAGGAAATTGAAAATGCACTAAGCTTACTGAAGTCTAAGGCGTTTGGTGTAGATGGTATTAATCTGAAAATGATAAAATTGATCTTCCCTTTTTGTGAATATGCCATTACACATATTATAAACTCGCCATTTTAATCCGAAACAATACCTCGAGTTTGGAAACAGTCCATTATTATATTCCTAGCCGAGATTTAACGTAGCAACTGAATTTGGCCATCTCAGACCAATCAACATTTTACCGCAATGTCTAAACTTATAGAGAAAGTAATAAGTATAAGATTAAGTGTACATTTGAAAAATTAGAACATTTTACCTCTACAATAATCAGGATTTCGAAAATAATATAGCACTTCCACATCTCTAATGAAGATACCTGATGTTCTCACTTGTGCTATAGATATATCGAAAGTAACATATTTGGTGCTTCTAGATTACAGCAAGGCATTTGATGCAATAAACCATAAATTACTATTAGCTAAATTGCATTATTACAAAGTCAGTAACCGACTATTAAATTGGTTTAAATGCTATCTGTATAACCGTTCACAAGTTGTCCACAATTTTTTCTCGTCTGAACTGCAAGTTTCGTGTGGCGTTCCACAGGGAAGCATTTTGGTCCCCTTATTATTTACTATTTTCACGGCAGATCTTCCATCAATACTTTCTCTCAGCTGTGGGATCCATCTTTACGCAGATGACACACGCTTGTAACCTATTACATAGTAATGAAGCAATAACGGAACAAAATGAAAACTTAATTTCTGTAGCTAGTTGGTCATGTGATAACGGTCTTACTATTAATCCTTTAAAGTCAACAGCAATGTGTATAGGAACTAGTGCCTTGTGTAAGAAAGCCAGTGATAATTCGAATAATGAATTATGAATTACAATGTGCTAGTTTTAAAACCATCTGCTAAAAATTTAGGAGTGATCTTCGATGACCTTTTCTGTTTTGAAAATCATGTAACCGCAAAATGTCAACTATCATATGCTAAATTTATGACTTTATATAAGTTTAAATATGTTCTACCATCAGATATAAAATGGAAAATTCTAAATTCTATAATTTTAAGCAACTTTGACTATTGCAGTGGAATGTATTATTGGCATTCAATAAAACATTCAGTCATGTTTTTCCTATATGGCTCCTAAAATACTTAATAAATTTCACAATATTTTCATAACTAGTTCTTCCATGCATCAATGTGTATGTATATATGTGTATATATATAATATTTTTTTCGTTTATATACAGCTATATACTGTCACTTTATGTTTAGTTTTAAATTAGTTATAGATTTATAGGAGAGACTGAAAAATGTCTATGCGCAATGTTTTCCCCTTTTGAAATTATATTTACATATTTTTTCAATAAATTTTTATTTTATTTTTTTTACAAAAAACCAGTCACCCTACTCTGTGGCTCCGACCCTCACAGAGGGGAGCTAGTAATACCAATAGCCACTCCCCACGCCCGTGGGGTGAGTGACTACCGGGTCTGAGAATCGTGTGCCCTGAGTAGACGCAATGAACCGAGGACGATAGCCTTCTGCATTTTGCCGGCTAAGATCTCTGCCGAATCTCGGCATGCCGGTATGATCTTTAGTTCTGAAAGCAGCGTCTGTCTCATTCCACCGAGGGCTCCTATAATCAGTACCAGTATTTTAACAGAATGGCCTGGATAAAGCCTGCGGAGTTCGAAGAGCAAATCTCGATATTTTGTCCGTTTTTCCTCCTCTTCTGCCCTGTTTAAATACTACCGTCCTGATGGTACAAGTACATTTCAGTGTTCCATTCTTTCATCGACTCCTCTACGAATCGGATAATGGTTTGGCTAATACGGTAAAGTCTGAGGGCCTGCAGGATCCAATAATGTGGGACACTATCGAACGCTTTTTTATAATCGATCCACGCCATGCTCAGATTTTTCTTTCTGCTTTTTGCATCCTTGACGACCATTTTGCTAATGTGTAGCTGGTATTTACAGCCTCTTGCTCCTTTTCTACATCCTTTCTGTTCATCTGGCAGAATACTGTTGGCCAGTAGATGGTCGTACAATTTCTCTGATACCGTCGCTGTAAGAAGTTTGTACATCGTTGGCAGGCAAGTGATTGAGTGGTAGTTCTTCGGGTCCCTTGACACTTTGCCATTGAACATAAGGTATGTAGCTCCTCCATCCACTGCGGAACTGTTGCTGCGTTTCTTAGGATTTCGTTCATTGCTCTGGCTAGGTTTTCGTGTAGTGCGCTGAATGTTTTGATCCAAAAGTTTTGCAGTTTGTCCAGACCAGGAGCTTTCCAGTTTTGGGCTCTTTTGATGACCTTAAGCACGTCGTCTGTTGTGAGTTCACCCCACTCCTGTGGTGCTACTCTCTGATATGACCTCTCCTCCTCTTTGATCCAAGCCGCTCTGCTGTTGTGTTGAGTGTCGTCTTCGAGAATACCACGCCAAAATGACTCAACCGCTTGCTAAGATGGTGGCTCAGATATGGTTTCTTGCTGCTGGTTGAGATGGCGGTAGAATTTATTTGTGTTCTCTCTGAACATCTTGTTTTGGGTGAATAAGTAAAACCAGTCGTACTTCCCCCTGCCTCCGACACCAGAGAGGGTACGCTGGGAACGGCAATAATCACTCTCTACACCGTAGAGTCAGTGATCACTGGTTCCGTAACTCGTGTGCTCTGAGCAGACGCAATGAACCAAGAATGACAGCCTTCTGCGTTTTCCCGGCCAGGACTTCTGCCGATTGTCGGCATACCGGTGTGATGTTCAATTCCGAAAGCAGCGTATGTCTCGTTCCACCGAGAGCTCCTATAATCAGTACCACCAGCTTGACAGGTCTGGATACAGTATGCGGAGTTCAAAGAGTAGGTCTCGATATTTTGTCCGCTTTTCTTCCTCCCTCAAGACAATGTTGTTCTCCGCGGGAGCCGAGAACGCTATGACGAACATTGTCTTGAGTTGGTGGTCTATGAGGACTACGTCAGGCTTGTTTGCCTGTATTTGCCTGACCGTGGGAAACGGGTAGTTCCAATAAATTAGACACCTCTCATTCCCCACAACGGACTCAATATCCCCCGGAGCATAAGGCAGCACTGGTGTCTCGTCTATCTCATACGAGTGCCTCAGATGGTAGTAAAGTACTCGTAGTGCTCCGTCGTGCCTTTGGATATAGGCAGAGACTGCATATGTCGGGCAGGCCGACAACAAGTGCATAAGCGTCTCCGCCGCTCTGCGGCAGGCCCTGTAGTCAGCGACCTCCATACCCATGACACGACTTCGATAGACGAGGGTGTTGAATACACCGTCCTGGCAAGCTAATATAAATCCCTCGGTCTCAGATTTCAGCCCGGCTGACCTTAAGAAGGCGAAGGTCTGCCTTTCGGATAAGCCAAGTTCTTTTATATTTCTATAGAAGACACCGTGCAGTGGCTTATCCGAATGGAGCTGCAGAAAGATGGTTTGTTCTGCAGCTTTTATTTGGGCTTTCCGCCGAGCGGGTTCCAACTCGGTGAGAGAGTCGGGATTATCTCGCTCAACGTCTAAGATGAGACCGAGTTCATCGGCTGCTCTGCATGCTGCCTTAAACAGAAAAGCTCCTACCCCTGCATTTTCATGGTCTCGGGCCATGCAGAGGAGTGGATCCGAACTCCTAACGACCTTACAGGCTTCGTCCAGCACAATCCTGCTGTGTAGACTTTCCAAGCTCAAGAGTCCACGGCCTCCCCGATGTCGTGGGAGATATAACCGTGGAACGGACGATTTAGGATGCAGGCTCCTATTGAGGTGCATCTTTCTCCGGGCTCCTACATCGAGTTGACGCAGCTCCTCTCGAGTCCACTTCACTACCCCAAAGGAGTAGAGAAGGATCGGAACGGCAAGCATATAGTAGTAGACGCCTTGTTCCTCCCCGACAGTTCTGAAGACCAGATCTATCGGAGTCGGTGCTGATACTTGCCGCGGAGAGCGTTTTTCACTACACCCACTTCTTGGGTGGAGCGTTGCTCGACACCCAAGTAAGTGTACGACTCTCCGGCATCTAGGTGGTGTAAGATGCTTCCGTCTACGAGCTGCGCGTCCTCCCCGTAGCCTCCACATCGTCCTCTCTTGAGATGGACCAGTGCCCATTTGTCCAATCCGAACTGCATACCGACAGCCTGCGTGTACTCCTGTATCACCCTAAGGGATTGTTGGAGATCCCTTTCAACGGGGGCATAAAGTTTAAGGTCATCCATATAAATAAAATGGGTGACCCTATGCCTCCTGTCGCCGGGGGTACCACAGTTGTAACCGCGGGTTTTCCGGAGCGAGACGGATAATAGCAGTGGCGAGATGCAAGAGAAAAGGGGGCTGAGGGAATATCACTGAAATACTCCCCTTTTGAACGTTACCGGCTCTGTTTTGTTTGGACTCTGTCATTACCATAACATCTGGTAATGACGAGTCCTCCAGAGCGGCATCAGATCTTCAATGCATCTCACTACGGGATCGGCGACCGCAAGACATCGGAGCAAGTGTACAATAAGCTCATGAGATGTCATGTCAAATGCCTTGCGGTAATCGATCCAGGCCATGGAGAGATTCCACTTATACTGCACGGAGCCCTGCGTGACACATCTGTCAATCAACAGGTTCTCCTTGCAGCCAGCGACATCTCTCTTCGACCCTCGTTGCTCATATATCCGCTCGTAAACCGGGTTGACTGCTTGGAGTACCCGCATGTACAAGATGCGTGTGAACACCTTGTAACATGCGTTTAAACAGGTTATCGGCCTATAGTTCTTTGGGTTGGACAAATCTCTGTTCTTGGGGATCAGCACTGTCCGCCCCTCAACAACCTAAGAAGGAATTTGCTGCTCCCCATTTAGCCAAGAATTAAAAATTCTGGCCAAATGGTGGTGGGTACTGGTTAGCTTTTTAAACCAGAAGTTATTAATCCCATCGGTACCTGGAGCAGCAAAATTCTTAGAGCCTTCAAAAGCTCTTCGAACCTCTTCTGGGGTTATTGGTTGGCACACCTCCTGTGGTAGATGAAGCCTTTGGCAAAAGGCTTCAAAGTGTGCCAGGGCCGGAGAGTCTCTGTTGAGAGGAAGCCTCTGTTCGTACAACGTTTTCCAGAAAGTTTCCACCTGATCGACGGTCGTTGGATTGTCAGCAACACGCTGAGGCGGTTCGAATAGGCGAGAAGGCTTTTGGCGAAAAAGGTTATTTTCCGCCAGCACCCTCGCCCGCCTCACTAGTGACTTTTTGCAAGCCACTAGCATCCGTATCCTATCGAGGCAGTGCTGTTTGATGGTTTGTAGCACTGCCCCGTTGAGTGTGTGATGGGCGCGTCTTAAATTGGCGGCTATACGTCGAACTTTAGGCGTGAAAGGCCTATTGGCCGCCATGTAGTCCATCACACATTGGACACGGGATGCGTGTTGTCTCGCCGACCGGATTTTGGCCTCCATCTTTTGTATGCGCCGCTGCGCTCTCTCCTGTGGGGAAGAGGTATTTCGCCTCTCCACCTGAGACGAGCGTTGAGCAGCGGCATACACGGCACAATTCATGTGCCAGATGTCAGCCTCTTCTGGTAGCGCTGTACGAAGTTCAGTGTTCACTCTGGCCAGGTCTTGTGGCCCGGAGGTTTTCAGACGGTGTAACCCCCTTCTGGTACTGAGGCCCTCTGGTATTGGCGGAACGAGGAGAACTACGTCCTCAACCGGTGAATGTGGCGGCTCTTTAGCCACCTCATTCACCGGCCCAGGAGTAGCCCTCACGTAGCCCCTACTACGAAGGTGGGATACACAGTCACGCAGATTTTGTGGCGTGAAGGCGCTATGCTCTGGAAGCCCCTCACACCACAGAGCATGCATCCGCGCCATGTGCCCCCTCCGCGCGGGCTCACTGCTTTCATAACAATGCAGAAGCTCATCCCTCAATTCATCTGTCCACTCAAAGCGTCCTTGGTAATTGCAAATGTCGTCAACGGGCGGTCTGTCCGGTTGGGCCCCACCACCTTGCCCTTGACCCCTATCTGCACGGGGTCGGTTTTGAGGGCTCTGTCTTCGGCCTATTGGAGCCAAAGTTTAGGGCCTGCGGGTGGTTAGCCCAGCAGACCCACGACCGACACCAAAGTAGAAGACGCTTTCCCCTCCCGGGTGCACTAGGGCTGCCGGCTCGATCTTGCACCCCAGCTGGAGTAAGTGGTGGCGCTACTCACCAAATGCTGATATCTATCAAGAAATCAGCCCCTCCTGCTTATTATTATTATTATTAATACATCTATAAAAGCGAAAGAAACCCCTCTCTGCTCAACAATCTTAAGAGTTGACGATAAACACACGCCACTAAACTTAAGAAATGAAGAACTACCACAAACTTTGGTAATCGTCAGCACGCAACAATTAATAATAATTGTTTGCGGTGGTTCTTCATTAAGTTTAGTGGCGTGTGTTTATCGTCAGCTCTTAAGATTGTTGAGCGGAGAGGGTTTCTTTTCGCTTTTATAGAAGTATTTTCTCACATCATATATTTGCTGATAACATGCATTTCGGATGTCTATAATGCCTCTTCTTCCAGCAGATCTGGGTGAGTTTACTCGTATTTTGCTGGCTATTGGGTGATGCATTCGGTGCTTGGTCAAATATGTGCGTACTTTTCTATTTAGTTCATCAAAATCTGTTTCGGACTATTTTATAATACCAAACAAATACGTTAGTGTTGGTATCGCGCAGGTGTGTATCGCTTTTGTCATATTTCGGGCATTGAGCTTGGATTTCAGTATTCTGCTTAAACGTCTCTCAAATTCAGCACTTAGCTTTTTCTTCACCTTCGTATGATCTATCTATGTTTTTGTGCTATACCGAGATATTTGCACGGTTCACTAAATATAGATCTCAGGTGTGTATCTTCATTCAGTTCAAGAGGTGGTGTTTTTGTAAGTCTTCCTTTGTGGACTGTTACCATTTTACATTTATAGAGGCCAAACGTCATCCCGATGTTTGAAGCTTATCTGATGCACTAGTTTAAATACGCTTTCTAACTGGGCTCTTGTGGAAGCATAAACTTTCAAGTCGTCCATATAAAACAGGCGATTCAGCTTTAAATTACCTCGGTCAGTTTTTATGTTCACTCCGTATTTAGTGTGTTTTAGTGTATTAGAGAGAGGGTTCAAAGCCAGGTAAATCCAAAGAGCACTCAAGGAGTCTCCTTGGTATTCCTCTCCTCAAATGTACCTCTCCAGCTCCTATCCAGCGTCTATCTTTTCCCCGTGTTTTTCTATGATAGCATTGTTGTCCATTGTTTCATTGCAATGTCTATAGGAAATTAATAATTTTGGGATGTATCTTATAGAGGTGCAATGTGTAAATTAGCCAAGTGTGCGGCACAAAGTTAAAGGCCTTTCTGTAATCTATATATTATGTACATTTCTTTTGTTGGTTCTTATGTGTTCCAGGACTACTTCGTCTATGATTAATTGTTCTTTACACCCTAAAGAGTTCTTTTTATATCCTTTCTGTTCATCTTTAGTATGTTCTTTCCAATTAAGTGATTGTATATTTTTTAGCATAAAATTAAACTCAAGAGTTTATATAGAGTTGGGAGACACGTAATAGGGCGATACTGTGATGGATCTAGTGTGTTTTCGTTCTTTGAAAGCAGGTAAGGTATTCCTTTGGTGAGATATTTTGGAAGTTTCTTAGGTTCGATTAACACCTCGTTAAATGCTCTAGCAAGGTGTTAATGTGTAGAGTCAAATTTTGTATACCAAAAATTTTGAACATTGTCTCTTCCAGGTGCCTTCCAACTCGCTATTTTTTGAACGGTTTCAGATATATCTGTTGCCTGTATTTCAAATATGTCCATAATTGGAGTATCCTGATGCCTTTCTGCCTCGTTTATTATCCAAGGTGCCTCCATTCTGTGTCCTGTTTTATTTTCCCACATGCTTTTCCAAAATTCCTCTATATCTTCTGACTTCGATATATCTCTTATCTCGGTGTTACCTTTCATATTTAGTTCTCTATGAAATTTCTTCTCATTCATAAGAAACATGTTGTTTTGCCTTCTTCGTTCTCTGCTCTCTATATATCTTCGTAACCAGCTTGCATATACGGATATCTGTTGCTTAGTAGTGTCTAAATGATTAAACGTGATATGTTTCTGTTGGTGATCAGGCGTGTTGGCTAGTTCATTTTTTAAAAGTTTTGGTAGATTTACCAGTACCCGTTTACTATTAACCCCGTTGTAAAATTGTTGCATCCTTTCAACATCTTTAATAAATAATAATAAATAAATAAACACCACAGAAATTAGACAACCTCCAAATCCAGGAGTCAGGGGTTGTGGGGAAGGGGGTTACACATTGAAAAAACGCGGACATACAACCATTTCCTCCGACAGTGCCGGAGCCAGGATTCGAACCCGGTGGTGCGATGTCCGTGTGATTAATCGCGATTGCCACCTCGCGCCTTAACCCACTCGGCTATCCTCAGATTATTTATCTTTTTCTCTAATCTTCTCCCAGGGGGGTTTTGCTTGCTGTTTCTGGGTGCTTGGTTCCCTTTATTTCCTTGTGTTTTAGATATTGTAACTTTCGCAGCACAGTAGACACATAGGTGTATTTCCTCGAGTGTAGGAGTTATATTAGCGTCCAGTATTCTATGATTATTCTAATTTTTTCCGCTGTATCTGGGTTGAGTTTTAGCCTAGGCAATGGCAGCCAAACATCTGGGCCGAACCCCATGTAATCTGAAAGTCTCTTCTTAAAGTTTGTTTCTAATTTATTTACTAGTTCATTCTCTTCGTTGTTTTCTTGGTTTGTAACTTCCGTTTCCATTGCTGGTTTTGGTTCACTCGTGTCCTCTTCTGCATTCGATTCATTCCGTTGTAATTCTCTCCCTACCTCATCTCTTATAAGTTGAATTACAACTGGTGGCAGTAAATTATTTCTTATAATAGCTCGTTGTTGATCTGATACACGTTGGGTGGTTACGTGATTATATGCAGGGAATTGTTCAATAAATTCCTAGTACATTATTTGCCTGTACATTGTCTTGTCTTGTTCCATATTTGTGGCTCTAAAATAAGAACGTATAATTTGCTGATTCATCTCATTGCTCCAGCGCATACGTCTTAATGGTTCGGCCTGATTGGGTACCGCTATATGCGGTGCAACATTTTGAGCTAGGGTGGACTGTTCTTCGCCACTTGTGGGTCTTCTTTCACGAGACTCTCTTTCTGTTTCTAGTTCGGCTGTAGTTTCTTCCACGATAGGTGCCCGCCTGTTCAGCATCCTACCACCAGCTCTGCCACTGTCACGTCCAGTGCTGGCTCTAGACGTGCTCTGACGCTCCTCAGGCAGCAATATTTGTCTTCCACTTCTTAGAGACCTCATTTGGTTAAAAATGGTATGAATTTCATACCTACTATCAGGCTTAGCCTTAATAAATTCGGTTGGATCCCTTGGCTATTAAGGGAAAATACTTTTTGGATTGTGTCATTGTCTGTTTGGTCCGTGGGAGGTATTTTATTTCCGTCCTACCCTTCAGCAATGCTGAAGAGCGTTCCCCTATCCGCCATCCTGGCGACGCGCCAATTGTTATTATTTACAAAAAACAGTCACTCTACTCTGTGGCTCCGGCCCTCACAGAGGGGAGCTAGTAATAAATACCAATAACCACTCCCCACGTCCGTGGGATGAGTGACTACCGGGTCCGTGAATCGTGTGCCCTTAGTAGACGCAATGAACCGACGATGATAGCCTTCTGCATTCTGCTGGCTAAGATTTCTGCCGAGTCTCAGCATGCCGGTATGATCTTTAGTTCTGAAAGTAGCGTCTGTCTCATTCCACCGAGGGCTCCTATAATCAGTACCACTATTTTGACAGAATGGCCTGCATAAAACCTGCGGAGTTCGAAAAGCAAATCTCGATATTTTGTCCGTTTCTCCTCCTCTTTCAAGATAATGTTGCTCTCAGCGGGGGCTGAGAATTCCACGACATACATTGTCTTGAGTTGGTGGTCGAGGAGTACTATGTCAGGCTTGTTGGCTTGTATTTGCCAGACGATGGGAAACGAGTAGTTCCAATAAATTAAACACTTCTCATTCCCCACAACGGACTCAGTTTCCTCCGGAGCGTAAGGCAAAACTGGTGTTTCATCTATCCCATATGAGTGCCTTAGATGATAGTAAAGCACTCGCAATACTGCGTCGTGTCTGTGAATATAGGCCGAGACTGCGTATGTCGGGCAAGCCATTACAGTCTCCGGCGCCCTGCGGCAGGCCCTGCAGCTGACATCAGGGACCTCCATACCCATGACACGACGTCGATAGACGAGGGTGTTAATTACACCATCCTGGGAAGCCATTATGAATCCTTCGGTCTCGGACTTCAGCCCGGCTGACCTTAAAAAGGCGAAGGTCAGCCTTTCGAATAATCCGAGATCTTCTATATTTTTATAGAAGACTCCGTGCAATGGCTTATGGAGCTATAGAAGGATGTTGTGTTCTGCAGCTCTAATGTAGGCTTTTAGTCGAACGGGTTCCACCTCAGTGACAGAGTCGGGGTTTACCCGCTCGACGTCGAAGATGAGTCCAATTTCATCGGCTGCTTGCCGTGCTGCCTTAAAGAGAAAAGCTTCCACCTCTGCATTTTCTTGGTCTCGGACAATGCAGAGAAGAGGATCCGAACTCCTGATGACTTTACATTCTTCATCCAGAACCATCCTGCTTTATTATTTTTTTTACCACAACTTCGTGTGATATTTCTTGGTAACATGATCCACCGGGGTCTAAACGACCAACGGTGTGCTCATATGCCAGCACCTTCGAACAGTACTACAGGTAGCTAAGATTGTAGCTTTTTGAGCAAGTCCTAGCTATGATTTTCATTCAGATATACCCAGTTGTCCTAATGTCTTAGGCAGCTCTATATCTACCAGCCCATTTGCCTATATTACGATGGGAGTGATGGAAACTTTCTCCAGCAAGCTTTCAGCTCGTTTGCTAGGTCCTGATACTTATTGATCTTTCCATTCCTTGCTTTTCGTATGTTGCCATCCAGGGGAATTGTAATGTCGATGTGTGCAAGTCTTTCCTTTTTATTTAATATTAAGATGTCAGGTTTATTATGCCTGATTTCCTTATCGGTGTAGCAATTACACCCCCTGTATATTTTATTTTTGCTGTGTATGAATTATGTTGATAAAAAGTTAAGTAATTTGTATGTATAATTTTATTTTATATAAGCCGTATTTTTCTAAAGGAATTTTGCGATAGATTTTAATATTCCATGGCTTGTGTTTGCAACTTATGTTACAATTAATTGGGTATCTGGATTGAATATTAACACTGAGGAAAGGAAAATCAATGTTTAGCATCACCTTGCCTGTACTATAGAAATGCTCTGAAAGATATTTATTTTGTACGCATAGAAGAATTTATTTTGAAGGGAACCGTTTAAAGTCTAGACGGTAGGACCGGACGTGGTCGCATGCTTTAGAGATTATTTTATCAAGGGTGATAAGGAGTTTTAGCATACCTTACATATTGTATGGGAGCGTTTTAATGACCATGCGAAAATAGGCCAGCAAAGCATATAAATATATATAAATGTGGCACATACAGCGGCGCCTGTGGGTAAACTGCTGAACCACTATTGACCTGTATTGAGTAAGCATATGATTGTTATATAATGGGGTTGTGCGGTGTAATCCGTAAGGCTGCAGGAACCTGTAAGCTAAAACGGGAAGTCGGGAATAAAGGTAGGGAGGACGCTTAAATTGGCATATTTTTAGAGGGTATAGATTGTTGTGAAATTTTGAAGTCAGCAATAAATTTAAAACTGAAGGAGGGCTACACGGGAAGCGGAGGATCGAAAGAGAGTCGAAGTTGCGGGTCGGAAGTGAAGAGTCGAATTTGCGGGTCGGAAGTGAAAATTCGAGGTTGCGGTTCGGAAGTCGAGAGTCGAAGTTGAGGGGTTCTCGAGCGGGGAACTAGTCAGTTTATTTGGGAAACGCTGAATTGGTGGAACTGGAGAGTTCCCGGGGAAACGACGAATTAGTTGGGCGAAGAGTTCGAGGGTTCGAGTGAACGAGGCGCGAGGGTTCGTGGGAATTCTGTGTTAGGCGGTTTGGCGATTACAACAAGGCGTTTAGTGTTCGTGTCGGGATTTCTTTTGTAAAAAGAAATTCGATTATCAGGGAGGCCTTTAATCGAGTGCGGAAGTTACTTAAGAAAAAGTGAAGTTCGAGACGCGGTAGTTGGCGCCTAGGACGAGGCATACGTAAGGAGAAAAACTAGAGGCGGCGGAAAACGGTAGGAAAGTTTGTAAGCGTTTTTTTTACCCCTTTGGTAATTTTTTTCTCTCTCTCTCTCAGTAGTTGATAACAGATGGGTTTGGTTTCTTTGTTTAAATAGATAGAAAATATTGCAAACTAGAAAAATAAAATATTCTAACAGTATTAATGTTTATTTATTATCTAGGAGAATCTCATGGTTCACGCAGTCAAATGCCTTAGAAAAGTCAATGAATAATGTTACAACTTTGTGACCACTATCAATATTTTTATAGATAAAGTCAAGAAATTTATCTAATGCCGAGATGGTGGATCTTTGGTTAATCTTATTGCAATTAATTTTTCAATAATTTTTGAAAAAACTGATAAAATTGCTATTGGGCGATAGTTGCAGAGTTGCATACGATCACCTTATTTAAATAGCGGGACGACTTTAGATAATTTTAATAAATCTGGAAAAGTGCCTTCAGTGAAACAGTGGTTTATGATGTCAGTTAAAGGTATCGCTAGTAAACTTGCACACTCTTTCATAATAATGATTGAAAAAAGTCAGGCCCAATTGAATTAGAGTTTTTTAGACCATTTATTACATTAATAACCTCGGATGTATTGGTAAGGCCTTAAATAGATTGAATTGTTATCAGTATGGCGTCGAGTAAAGACATTGGCTCGCAGAGCTTCTACTCAATGAATTTTAAATGTTGTAAAAGCAAACCCTTTTTACATTTTGTGTGCGTAAAGTACTCTAACGTATACCACAAGTGTTGTGCTCCAAAGTTTAAGAAACAAATTCGGTTTATTAAACAAAATAAAATCATATGTTGTGATTGTTGTGAAGAAGAGAGTTCGGGTGATCAGGAAGAGGCTGAAAAAAGTATTCTAGAAAAGACAATTGAGGATCTCAATGAGGACAACCTTTTGAAAGATAGGCATATAAAAAAGCTTAAATCTGAAAACAAACGGTTTTTAAATGACGCATTGAAGCGAGAAGACGAAATGAACGAACTCATACTAAAACAAGAAAATACTATCAAAGAACTAAAAGAAATTATACTCAACCTAAGAAAAACTACAGAATTAAAACAACTAGAGAATAAAAAAACAGTCAGCACTCAAACACTAAAAACCAGCAAGAACGTATCTACATGTACGGATTTATCGTTGTGTAACAAGGAGTTAATAGCCCAGTCAAATGAGAATAAAAAGGGAAACAGCAATGAACAAGAATCATCTGGGGTAAATAAGGAGGCAAAAATGCAGAGGCAAAACTTAAGAAAGAAATACTCTACAGCCATTCGGAAGGTTCTTATATTAACAGATGATTTCGGACGAAACATAAACAAAACTGTATATAGGAAATTACCAAGTGAATATTATCTTGAAACCATAATCAAACCAGGCGCTACTTTTCAGCAAACTACAGAAAATATAGATCAGCTAACCAGAAATTATGGACTCAATGATCATGTTGTAATTATTACGGGTTCAAACAATTTTAACAAAAATACAGGATATCCCTCTTTTAAGTACATATGTGACAAATTAAAATCATGTAATAAAACTAATGTTATTGTCACTACGGCACCTTACAAAAATAGAACGGAGGACAGATTTATTCGAAAGTTCAACTTGAAACTGTATGATTTTATATATAAACTTATTAATTGTGTTCCTGGAAAAATTAAGGTTATAGAAGTAAATAAAACATTAAATAAAAAACTAAGTAAAACTGAGCTAGGAAGTGCAATTGTTAGCACAATACTAGAAAGAAACGTTGTTAAGAATTTAGCCTTCATTTCCCTAAATACAAATGAAAATCAGTTAGTTACACCTCAAGAAGCTACAACTCAATCTACTATAGTGACCAGTTCAATATCAGCCATTCAATATACGCAAAGAGACGTTATTCGAATAAATAGTAATGACAATGGGGCTTTAAACCTACCTTCTACCGTATCTCGACCATCAAACTACTATTCTGTTTCACCAAATAGTTCTCAAACTTATGTACAAAATCTCAATGAATTGACAACTAGCCGTTATATGAAAAATAGTGACGATTTTTTATATCCAAGGTTATCCCAAGTAAGTCTAATGTGAACAGTACTATTCTGAAGAATAAACCTACAAAACAAAAATAAAGGCAACTACAAATTGTACAATTAAATGTGCAATTAATTGCAAATAAAATACGAACAATTGAAGTTTTTCTAGAAGACACGTGCCCCGATACAATTAGTGTGTCCGAACATTGGTATAATAGAGATAATATAGAATTTGATGGTATTAAATGGTTACAAACTGGCTGCAAATTACTGTAGAAAAAACCACATCCATGGTGGAACATCTTTATATGTCAAATCTGAACACATCCCCAAAATAAAAGAGGCACAAGTGGAACAATATTCCTGTGAACGTCACTTTGAATGTTGTGCAATAAAACTAGAATATGACTTAACTAAGTGCTGTGTAATAAGTGTCTATAGGCCACCAGACGGGGATTACGGATTTTTTTTTCTAATTTATCAGATGCTCTAAATTATTATAGTAAGGTTTCAGATATTTTATTTGTTTTTGGAGACATTAATATTAGTTATTTAGTAGAGAATATTTATAAACAATTGCTGGCAGATTTACTTGAAAATTATAACTTAAAATGTATATCTATCAAACCTACGAGAATACACACAAATAACTTAGGAAATACCTCTGAATCGGTGATAGATTATATATTCACCAATCTGGACAAAAGTCAATATAACTCAATTGTAGTACAGCCTAACATAGCAGACCACCTAGCTCTAATTGCACATTGTAATTTGGCAAATTCAAAAGATTACCAAGACAATGAAAAAAAATACGAATACCGAAAATATACACATAGTAACTTGCAAGATTTAAAATGCCTCCTAAATAATATCAATTTCTCAGAAATATATAATATCATAGATACTGATGTAGCTTTCAACAAATTCATGGAAATACTAACCTGGTCAATTAACAGTACCTGTCCTATGCAATACATAACAAAGAATGTAAATAAAAAGAACAAAAAATCGTGGGCAACAAACAAAATAATCGAAAAAGGTACAAACTTAAAAAATCTATTCTGGCTACAAAAAAATTCTAATAATATAAATATTATTGAATATTACAGAAATCAAAAAAAGGAGTATAAAACATTAGTTCGAAAAATCAAAAAAGAATACTATGCTAATATCATTGAAACATCTACAAATAAATCTAAAAAATTTGGCAAATAGTGAATGACCAAACAGGCAGGAATAACAAAAACAAAATAATTATGCTTAAAAACGAAAATCAATACGTAACAGATCCTGTAAAAGTAGCTGAAACTTTTGGAGATTACTTTTCAAATATTACAGATATATGCTTGAAAAATCATTACGGTACATTTGCTTCTAAAAAATGCACGCTTTCACCTGCCAATGCAAGATCATTCTTTTTTACACCTACGAATAGAGAGGAAATTCTAAATATCATTTCTCAATTGAAAAATAAAAATAGTGTTGGCGTGGACGGTATTCCAACCAAATTAGTTAAGACTATTGCCGAAAGCATTGTAAACCCACTAGTTTACATTATTAATTTATCTTTTGAACAGGGACAATTTTCCTCATTGTTGAAAGTTGCATCAGTATTCTTTCCTATTATTTGGGTTTTCTACCACATGTACTATTATCCTCTTCAAAACAAATCACCGAATCTACAAAATAATAGAATTATTGGAAAAAAGGCCTCTGCGCCCGTGACGTTTACGCCAAAGGAAAAGTCAGAGGTAATTCCAATTTATAAAAACAAAGGCGATCCTAATAGTGTAGACAACTATAGACCCATTGCAATTTTAAATGTGCTCTAAAAGATCTTTGAACGACTTATTTATAACAGACTAACAGCTTTTTTAAAGAATCAAAACATCTTAACCGACTGTCAACATGGTTTTTTGACTAACAGATCAACGGAAACTGCAGCTTACCAACTCATGGAATATGTTTATAAACATTTAGATCAAGAAATGTTGGTAGCTGGAGTATTCTTTGATGTGTCACAGGCATTTGATTGCATAGACCACTTTTTTCTTAAACAAAAACTTTATACCTTAGGAATAAGAGGGTGCATTTTATCATGGATAATGTCCTATCTTGAAGATAGAAAAATATGTGTTAAAGTACAAGACAATACTTCAAATTGCTTTAGTATACATAGAGGTGTACCTCAGGGGTCAGTGCTGGGCCCATTATTATTTATTTTGTACGTCAACGAGTTGCCAAATTTTCTTACATCTACATGTGTTACAATGTTGCGTTGGTGTAAGAAAAATAATCTCATTTTAAATGTAGATAAAACTGTATGCCTGAATTTTTATAACAAAAAGAAACACCTCATCGATGAAATTGTTGTCAACAATATTAGATTAAATGAGAGTTCAATAACAAAATTTTTAGGGGTCTTCTTAAATGATAATCTTACCTGGTCAGTCCATATAAGCCACGTCAGCAAAACGATTAGCAGATCATTTTATGCTATTCTAAAGTTGAAAGATGTGCTTTCTATACATAATCCGTTAAATGTGTATTATTCCCTGGTCTACAGCCATCTTTTATATAATATTGTGCTTTGGGGAAATGCCCCCGAAAGTATAAGGATCTTTATAATGCAAAAAAAGATATTAAGATTAATATTCAACATGAAGAATACAGAATCATGTAAATCTGTTTTTACTGACAATAAAATTATGACGCTCCCTTGCATATATATTTTTAAATTATTACTGTTTATAAAGAAAAAATATTAGTTTGTATGAAACAAATTGTAAATATCACAATTATAATACGAGAAAAAGGAATGAATTGAGTACGGTAAACCATAATACGTCTAAGTATGAACATTCACCATCATATGCAGGAGTAAAATTGTTTAATAAGCTTCCGGAACACTGTAAAAGTGAAAATTATAATTCATTTAAAAACATACTGAATAATCTTCTTGTTAACAAATGTTTTTACAGCATTACTGAATATATGAATGATACTCTAGACTGACAAATGTTTATATCTTGTCTTATATATTATTTATTTATGTATATGTATATATATGTATGTATGTATATATTTATGTGTATGTATAGGTATGTGAATCTATGTGTAAATGTTTGTTTGTATTTACTCACTGTATTAGTTTGTTATATTTATATATGTTTTTCTTAATTATTATTACGATGTTTAGCCCGGCTAAACCAAACAAATTTTCTATCATGTTATTTAATACTTTTTTATTGACATGTGCATCCATTGTAAAATCGCCTAAGTATGAATAAATTATTATTATTATATTATTATTATTATTATTATCATTATTATAATTTTCATTCGTGCTGCAGGTCGAATTCTATTTAAATTATCATTTGGTATATTTAAGGATTTTGTAATATTTAAAAAGAATTTATTGAATTCATTAGCAATGACCATTTTATCTGTAGTTACTACATTGTTGATTTCTAGTTCTGGATTAATATTAGCGCGTCTATCTTTTTTTTACTGATTGATCAATTACATTCCAAACAGCACTTGACTTGTTAGATGAGTTCATTATAATGTTGTTAAAATACATTTTTTTTGCTTGGCGTATAACTCTATTGTAGCTAGTTTTATAAGATTTATAAAAATCCACAGTGATTATGCTATTTTTTGTAATTTATAAAGTTATTTAAGGCGAACTGATGAAATTTTGAATCCGGCAGTTATCCATTTATTATTTTTTCATCAAGATTCCTTGTAATAAATTTAAATGATGCGTTATAATAAGAATATAAAGTGTTATTAAATTCAATATATTTATCTATAATATTGTGCCACAATTCGCTACTTAAAAATTTTTTAAATTTTGAAACATTTGCCCTAGAAAAAGATCTAAAAGTATGATAACTATTTTTTGGATTATTCACGTCAAAGATAATTTTTTGACAGTTATGATCTGACAGATCTGTATCTAAAATATCTCTCTCTAACAAAATATCGTTAAAATTTGTAATTACATAATCAATTGCAGTTTTATTATTACCTTGAATACTGAGTACAAACAATAAGAATTTATAAGATCAATAAGTTCTAAAGTATGATTATTTTTTAATAAAAAATTTATGTTAAAATCACCACAAATTACGATATAAGTAGGCCGAATTTTATTAAATATGATGTTTAGTGACTCCTCGAATTTCAACATAATTTCTTTATTATGAGTATTGGGGGCTCTATAAATACACATGATATAATATATAATTTCATCAAAAGTGATTTTGACTGATGAGCATTCGAAGATTTTTTTTACACCTATATTAACTAAATCAGTTATTCCTACTGCGTTTATTGAGTTTCTAGTCAGTATTAGAGTTCCTCCATGTATATATGAATTTCTGAAGAAATAACTAATATCCTTGAAAGTACATGTAATCAAATTCCTCGGGTTTAATTAAGGTTTCCGAGATACATAGAACAACAATATTTTCTTGGGATAAAAGTAGTTCCACTTGTTCAATTTTATTTTTTACACACTGTAAATTATGATGAGCGATACATAGTGTATTATTTGAATTTAGTTGCTATTCACTTGTAATGTTAAAGAACGCTATAAACCCGATATACTTTTCGACGTTGTAACAAAATCCGACTTAGGAAATACTTCGTAAGAAAAGCGTTCTTCACGTAAAAACGCCGTGGAGGAGGTTTTTAATTCTTGGAAATATATTTTTTTGCTCTTCGGAGCATTTTTTATGCCAAATTTTCGCTAACTCTTCAAGGAGCGTTAATTTAGAAAGTGTAGTGAATGTCGCTGCACAGGGACGTAATGTCGCCCCGACCACCCAATTTTAGAAAGTATACTAAAATTGGACTTGAACTTCAAAATTTCCAAGATTAAAAACCCTTTTACGAATCCACGTTGTCAAGCACTGCAACTCTTACGAGGTATTGAATATGAGGACAAGTTAGTCCAACGACTATTCAAAGTATATCGGAAGTTATAGCGAAAATAGCCCTTAGCGACATGGGACCCCCATCATTTCCTAGCAGTCGGATTTGACGGGGAAATGATGTGTTTTGACGGGGTTTGCCCTAAACCGGTTCCTCAGTGATTCGGAGTCAAAAAAGTATCTATACCATGTACTCACACGTGCATGGGATCTGCCTTGCCTGAACGTAAAATTTGTTATTGCATAATACAAACGAAGTAGAGACGCTTCAAGCAATTTTAAGCTCCGAGGAGCGACCAAAATTTATGTGAATTAATAAATACGTTTATAAGACAGGCAAGCAAAAGCCCACCAAAATTTCAGTTACATGAAACTTTTCTTGAATCTTTTTGTGCATCGTTAGCTTATCAAACTGCATATTGGATGGTAGTTGGTACCGTATGAATCGTCCCGTTCCTCACCATGTGTTGTACACGGGTCAGACCATTGTTTGTTAACATTTTCTCTTGAAGAAGTTGTTGTAAAAACATAATTTTTTTTAAAAGATTTAATATACATATTTTGAACTTTATATTGTCTTTTAGTTATGTTTTCTAACAAAATTCCCTTTCAGGTTTAATTTTAAGAGAGTTTGATACAGACAGTGTTAGATTTATAGTGTTACGACGTCTTCCAATTGATACCATCAGAGCCGCAGTTAAGCATAAACGACAGTAAGTATGATTTATTATATTATTCTCCGTTTGAAACAGTCGTGTTGAACCCTAAAAATTTTGTGAACGTTTTAGAATTAAGAAAAGGTTGAGGAAAAAGAAAATTAATTTTTTCTTTTTCCTATTTTTTAAAATTTTTCTAAGTTTTTCGAGCAGAAAATACGTCCTTCAGACTTCCATCAAAGCATGGATCGTTCACAGTAACAGTAGTTTGTAAAAATCTTTGCTTGATTCAATTAAGTTTATTCACGTAGCTAGGGCACTTATGTGCATCTCGAAATTAGTTTTAACATTTTTGTTATACCATATACAATTGACACACTTTTTAATGGTAGAACTGCACATTTTTGGTTCGTGACAGTCTGCACATAAATAACAAATTGGAAATTTATTATGACAACTGTTTGATAGATTGCCAAAACCACAACAAATGTTGCATCTCCTCACATGGTACGAATCTGCTACTGAACATCTCTTCCAGTTAACGTATAAATGACCTATGTTTAATATAGACATTCTTGTATTTGTGTCAACTGCAACAATCAAATTGACTAATCCATCATGATTGATTTTTCTGACTATTTTAAATAAAAACGTATCTGCATCCGATGAGATATTATTTGCTGTTGTTATATATTGTGCTAAAGTGTTATCATCAATCGGTACATCCGGTTTTTCTGTGTGATAAATAATTAATTTAGGTACTATATTTTTGGAAATACTTATGTCACAGTTTTTTTCCAAATGGGGTGTTAGTGTGTCTTTTAGTTTATTAGCAGAATCGGCATTATCACAATGAATTAATACTCCATTATTTGTGGGTTTGATTTTCTTTACAGCAAGTGATAATCTAGCGGGGTTTACTGTAGATTTTATTAGTTTACATAAATCTTCAGGATTGTGTGATTTAATAAATAAGGAATTGTTATATGGTGGCATTTTAGTTTTAGCGTACTGTACTATAATTTACATTATTAGAGTTATTTACAAAAACAGTAGAAATTGGTCGGCTTATCTTATCTCCGTCTGTTTTATATGTTGATGGTTTTTGTGTACTGCGTATTGTTTTTGTTATGGAGGATGCATCTTTTAATATATCTTTAAGTAAAATTTCCTTATCCTTTTCAAATTTGACATAAAGTTCACAAAATGTATTGTTTAATAGATTTTCAATGGCATGCTGAACAGGAGCAATTAGTATATGGCTTGACTCGTTACATACCTCACATAACCATTTTAGAGATTTTTGCGAATTGGGCACCTTAACCACACTTTTTTTTAAGTCACTACAGTCTAAATGAAAACTCCATTACACAGACCGTCGTTAACATAACATTCATCGATGATAAGTTTGTTACACTTTTTACAAGAGAGTTCAGATACATCGTCTTCACTTTCCGCCATCTTAACTCCTACGAATACAACCGGCACTGGCGGGGTCACTGATCCCGAATAGGTGGCACCACAATAAGCCAGTTCGAAGAAAAACAGCCCGGTTAACAAAAACACACTGGCAAGTCCGACTCCGAAGAGAGAGGGCAAGTGGCGAATTCCCGGCGCCAAAAAACGGGGACCCTGTCGGCTATGGTATGGCAACCCAGACAAAAGAATCCGCCGCAATGAATATGGAGATGAGTCAGGAAGCAGAGATAGATGTTAGGGAGCAGGGTAACGGAAACCCAGTTCTGGTCGGTAGTGTGGGTGGTAGCGCAGGCCCTGGCCGACCATCAGCAAACGACTGTGAGGTGTTTTCAGTAGGACCCAGGCTGATACACTGGAAAGTGCTACTGGAGGTAAAAATGGAGACTATAACTCAGCACATCTTGTCTTTACGCTAAGAACAAAGCTGGTTAGAACACCACCAGGAGGATCGAGAAAGAATTCGCTAGTAGAGAATAAAGAAACTGCCAACATAGGTATTACACTCCAGGAGAAGAAAACCACCAGAGATAGAGAACCGCTACAAGTAACAAAAATAAAGAGGGTTGATCTGACCCCGGGCAAACAAGAAGAAAATAGGGAAAATATTTTAAGAGATCCTTTGATGCGATAATTAAACAGGTTGGGCTACTCGAAAAACTAGTGGCGGCAACCTACAAATCAAAGAAAGAATTAACAGATATAAGTAGTAAGCTAACATATTTAGTCAAAAAAACACAGGAAGAGGAGCGAAGAAAGTGGTTAGAGAACGCAACGAGCAAGGCGAGCATAGAGGAGCAGGTCTCACAGGCATAGATTTAGCAATACCCACATGAAGCGCATGGGAGAAAGGAGTTAAAATCTGTTGGCACACAGGCAAATGCAGAAGAAATTCAAGATGAGTGGCAAAGCAGAAAAGCACAAAGGAAAAAAGAAATACAAAAAATCCTTAGTAGTGAAAAGGATTTTAATAGACTGACAGAAGTTATAGATGATGAATGGCCTGAAGAGATATACACAGTGACAGGTATAGGAAGGGAAAATGGTACCAAATAGACATGGAAGAAGACCTGGCAATATTCACAGACCAAGCGTCCACGAAGCATGGAACTACATATGAAGAAATAATAGGTCAGTATTCGGAGATGGCACATTTGCTACGCGAAGGCCTCACAAAAGGAGAAATGGAATATGTAACATTTCAAATTGGCGTCAGGAGTAGCAGGAAAGGGGAAGAACAAGGAACATACAATCAATCTGTTTTCATTATGCCAGTGAACATGGACGAAAGTGAAGTGGAAGACGTGGAAGCAGTCTATAATCTTAGCTTACAGTTAAAGGAGGAAATAAAAAAGAGTCACTGGAGTAAACTGAGGATAAGCGCATTGGGGGACATAAATTTTGAATATTTGAGGAAATGCGCGGAGTTTGTCTTTCGAGATCTCAAAATCAATCTATGCCCAAAAGAGATAAAAAAAAAAGTAGGCAGTCCGAAAGAGAAAAGATAATTATAAAGGCTCCAGAAGGAAAAACATACGCGGATCTGCTCAAGTCTGTAAATAGCTCGGCAAATATAGAGGAAAAAAGGATTAAGGTAAAACCTATTAAGAAAACCAGCAAAGGGGAGCTCATGCTGGAAGTGATCGGAGGAAAAGAAAACGCCACGACCCTCAAACAGACTATTCAAGAAACAAATAACGGTGCAAATGTGGTTATCAAATCAAGCGAAACGATTCTACACATCACGGATATTCACGCTTCTATCGATGAGGGCGAACTGAGGAGCGAAATTATGAAGGCAGAAAATATACTGCCAAATCACTTCAAAATTATTTCTAAGAGGCCTACACAAAACGGAAACCAGACGGCCACAGTGGCTATGAAAAAAGACAATGCAGCCCGCGTAGCAGGTAGAGGAAACATTAAAATTTGGTGGGTCCTTTTTAGGGTCAGAAAAAGAGCCAACCTGCAAAGATGCTTTAGATGTCACCACTATGGACATAGAAAAGAAGATTGCACGGGTAACGATAGATCCAAGCTATGTCTCAAATGTGAAAAGGGGAGCCAATTAGCAAAAGAATGCAACAATTTACCAATCTGCTTAGTATGCAAAGAAGAAGGACACATAATGGAACAAATGAAGTGTCCAGTATATAGAAGGATGATCAGAGAGAAAACTAAAATACCATGTACAATGAGCAACAACACGGAATATGCCATTTAGAGTTTTACAAACAAATTTGGAAAGGGGTAGGGTAGCACACGGAGTAGCGTACGTAACAGCAATAGAAAAAAGAAATGTGGATATTTTAGTAGTCGGTGAACCAAATAAGAAGATAGTGAAAAACACGCAATGGATTAAAGATAAACGAGTTGATATAGCGATCTTATTTATAAATAAGAAAATAGAGGTAACAGAGGTCTGCTCAGAGGAAGGGTTTATAAGGATCAAACTAAAACAATATCATTTGTATTGCACATACTGTTACAGTTTAATTTAACATTTATACGTCATTATAAAAAAATCTCTAAATCATTACATCTTACATTTAATGTCTAACGAATTCGTGTTATCCGTCGTCACGCGTAATATTTATTATTTAGTTGTCTATATGAACCCGCAATTGTAAGGAATCTGTTGCACTTAGGTGTAGGCATGGCATTATACATTTTATTGTGTAGCGTGTTGCATATACTTAGGCTTCTATTTCTGTAATTCCTATAAGCTAGGCAATCAATAACTTTTAATTAGTTTATAGGTAGATTCCTATAACCGTACTGACGATCGGTAACACAGATTTATTTATTCACAATAGTTTTAGGCTTAGGTTTCGTCTCCCGGTATTCTGTCACTTTTCACGTGTAGTTCGCTTGAACGCTTGGCAAATTTTTACGTGCTCGTTGCAATTTTTGAAACAAGTAATTTCACCATTTTGGGATATATTCGCAACGTTACATTTTTCGATTATCCATTTATATTTGGATGAGTGCATATTTTTATGGCATTGGAAATCGATTGTCTTCATTGGAAGGATCTATACGTAAAAGCCATTTTGCCAAATTTACACGAGGCCGAGGTCAACAACATTTTTCTAAGAAAACCTTCCGAAACGAGGTAATTATTTTATTTTTATATTCAAACTAGCAAAATATCACTTGTAATAAATTGTTCAATGGTAAAAATTTATTTTTAGGGTTTTTTTTCCTGAAATTTGAGCCGAAGCTGAAGCCCTGCTGCCTGCAAGTTTGTATCCTTCTTGCGCCATATATATATTGATTTTTTTAAAATATATTGTATATTTTGCTTAAAAAATTTCACCACTGTACCTATATATATATATATATATATATATATATATAGGTGTAATTCAATGCAGGTCGGGGTATTTGCCCGCTGAGTAGTTGTTTCCTGCAAATCATGTATATTAACAGTATATAGGTTAAGTCCACCAAGGGCTGAAGGTCGCCGCTCTCGGTACTTGCAAAATGGCAAAGTCGCTATGCACCATGGAGACATCTAGGATGTCTGGTGTATAGTAGCATTAGACCACATGAGAGGATTCACTTACCTCTCACCACTACACCATTTACATTAGTCTATATAAGACTAGCAGGTTGGCCACTGTCATTTGTCTGCTCCATGACCTATGGCATACTGAGGAGAACTAATAAGTTCGAAACCGGTCTATGTCTGGTCAGGGAGTAGACAAATGTCATTGGCTACCAATTTTTCATGATTTGTAAGGTGTAATTCAATGCAGGTCGGGGTATTTGCCCGCTGAGTAGTTGTTTCCTGCCAATCATGTATAATAACACCATATATATATATATATATAAAACCAAAATTAAACACACGTGGTGTATCTTGAGGTTGCAGTCAGAGGTGAAAAGTTTACGGCCACAAAACAGAAAAAGAAAAACTCTTTTGTTACTTTGTCAAGCTTTCGGAAATTATTTATTCCCTTTATCAAGACATTAACTTGAGGTTAAAAGTTAAGGTCACATGTATTATAAAATAGTCGCATTTTTTAACTTAATGTAGACAAATTCATACACAAATTCCTTTACAGGTACACAAATTAAGGTAAACAATTACTGATTATTTAAAATTAAGGATTAAAACCATGATTAAAATAGATATAACAAAATGAACATGAATAACTATCACATGTTCATGTTCATTTTGTTATATCTATTTTAATCATGGTTTTAATCCTTAATTTTAAATAATCAGTAATTGTTTACCTTAATTTGTGTACCTGTAAAGGAATTTGTGTATGAATTTGTCTACATTAAGTTAAAAAATGCGACTATTTTATAATACATGTGACCTTAACTTTTAACCTCAAGTTAATGTCTTGATAAAGGGAATAAATAATTTCCGAAAGCTTGACAAAGTAACAAAAGAGTTTTTCTTTTTCTGTTTTGTGGCCGTAAACTTTTCACCTCTGACTGCAACCTCAAGATACACCACGTGTGTTTAATTTTGGTTTTCTTAACTAGTCAGTCAAGACTACCCTTTTTCTTTATATATATATATATATATATATTATATTTTGCTAAACATTCTATGAAAATATTCTGTTAATTAATTAAAACATCTATGATATTTGTTGGGGGTTTAAGCACTTACGTAAGACGCGTATACCCAGTTAGATACATTTTTTTTTAGTGTTGAATTTACCTGCTATACCATACCCTACGTTATTGTACTGTTGAATGTTATATAAGTTAACCTACTTCGTTTTTTTTTTGTCATTAAAAGATAAAACTGAATTTGAATTTTTCATTATCATCTCGCTAAGTAATTTATTTAGTAAATTTAAGGTTACATTGTACTTGAGCTGGTATTTGGAGAGAAAAAAAATTACTTGGCGCCCTGATACGTCAAAGAAGTTTAGAACCCCGACCATCTCCACTGTCAGTCGGCCGGCAAATACCGTTAGTCAACAGACGACGACCAACTAGGTACGTCAGATTGCAGTTTTAAAATTTGACGTAGCAATACATCTCCCCACACATACAATTTGAAGAATACAAAGAGCAAGTGGATAGTATTATGGAAGATGCTAGAAGTAAAACAGAAGAAAAAATTATTCTCGGAAATATAAACGCCAAATCTCCCATGTGGGGCTCCCCACATAAGACAAAAGAGGAGAGTACTGGTCTGACTGGATGGCGGTGCTAGACCTAAACGTCCTAAGCGATGGCAAAAAGCCAACATTCGTGAGAAGGCAAACAGAGTCTTTCATAGATGTCACTTGCTCAACAGAGAAAATACAAAGGGATATAAAAGACTGGGAAGTGTTAGAGCAGGAAATGCTCACCGAACATAGATATATACACTTCATGGTAACAACTAAAAACGACGGACCTCAAAAGGGTACGATCAAGAGGTGGAACTGCGACTGGGAACTGTTCAATGTCCTGGCCACCTGGAGAATCTCGGCCGGAATAGAGACCGTAGAAGAATTAGCCCGAGCCATGAAGGAAGTATATAGCGCTAGTGCAAAGAGCATGGATAAATGTTAAATACCTTTCTGGAGGAACAACGAAATAGGAAGGAAAAGAATGCCTTAGAATTCGGAGAGTGGCTACGCGGGAGAGCAAAAGGATTCCAAGGAATGAGGCGGAGATAGATCGAGCCTTCGAGGAGCACAAGAAGAATAAAAAGGAATTGAGGACACTGATCAATAAATCGAAAAGACACCACTGGAACGACTTGTGCAAAGATGAGGATATCTGGGGAAAAGGGTATAAGATTGCGTCAAAAAAGTTCGTTGGCTATGCTCCGTTTAAACTGGCAGAACAGAAAGTGAAAGTAGCAAACGAACTATTTCCAAGAAAAAGTAACACCTACCGCAAACCTTATGTAGCAGCAGAAGCTGAACGTTTTACCACGGAAGAGATTAGTAACGTGCTAACAAAAATGATCGGAACGGCACCAGGCCTCGATGGAATTCCTATGGCGGCTATTAAAGCCTTTGCAGAGATTGAACCAAAGATCATACTTGGGCCAATAAATGAAATATTGAGAAAAAAACCTTTCCAAAAGAATGGAAAGTAGCAAAATTGGTACTGATACCAAATGGAAAACTAGAAGATTTTAGATTTAGGCCAATCTGCTTATTAAACTGCATCAGCAAAGTCTATGAAGGTCTAATACGGAATAGGCTCGAAAGGGACTTGGAGATGAAAGGAAACCTATCTGGCCGCTAATTTGGATTCCGTAGAGGCAGATCGACTATTCAGGCAGTGGAGACGGTTGTAAGTATAGCTAAATAATAGCTCTTATCACCCTGGACGTTAAGAATGCTTTTAATACAGCATCATGGGATAAAATAATGCATTACCTAGAAAAAAGAGGCATAGAGAGCTACCTGATACAAATTATAAGCAGCTACTTAGACGATCCGTGCAGATAGCTAAAAATACGTGTCTGGAAGTTACCGCAGGGGTTCCACAGAGCTCAGTTCTTGGGCCTACCCTTTGGAATATATTATATGACGGAGTGTTGGAGGAATTAATACCAAAGGGAGTGACCACGCTGGCTTACGCAGATGATCTAGCAGTAGTTGTTACTGCTAAAACCAAAGAGGAAATAAAATGGAAAGCGGACGAGGCCCTATGGCAAATCCATAAATGGATGAACAAGAACGAATTGGAACTTGCCCCTCAAAAAACAGAGGCAGTTATCCTCAGAGGTGGAAGGGCAAAGGAAGATTTACGTGCGGAGGTGTAGAACTATCACCTAAAGAGAGTTTAGTATACCTAGGTATCACCATCAATGAAAATTGTAGTTTTCGAAGACACATAAAATCAATACTAAAGAAATCTGAAGAAAAAGTCGCAGCTCTCAGTAGGATAACGCCAAACATAAAAGAACCAGGGTCCAGGAAAAGGGAGATGCTCTATAACGTTGTCCAGTCGATTATCCTATATGGGGCACCTATCTGGCATGAATATTTCAGAAAGAAAACTTATAAGATGCAAGCTACAAAGGTCCAACGAAGAATGCTACTAAGAGTTACTAGCGCGTACCGCACGGCATCGGCTAGAGCAGTACAGGTGGGGGCAGGGATGATATCAATCGAACTTTTGGTTGAAGAAAGAGCAAGACTATACCAGAGAGGGGACGGAAATACTTCGAAAGCGAAAGTAGAAGAGAGGACTCGCACCTTGGAAAAATGGCAGAAAAACACGAGTAACGTTGCGCAGTGGAGGAAACGATTGGTCCCAAACGTGAAGGAATGGATTGAGTGTAGACACAGACAGACCGATTATTTTTTGACGCAGGTGTTTACGGGTCACGGCTCGTTTAGACATTACATGTGTCGAATTGGCAAGTCTGAAAATAATACCTGTTTATATTGCAAAGAGGCTGACACGGTGACTCACATAATTATTATCTGCAAAAGGTGGCAAAACGAGAGGGAAAATCTGAGGCAAGACATAGGCATCGATATGACAGTAGAAAACATTGTCAGACAAATGATCGAAGACTCCAATAAATGGAAACTGGTTCACGGGTACATTAAACGTATCCTAAAAATTAAGGAATTTAAAGAGAGGCAAATACGAGTATATAAAGAACAAAAATAGGTAAGCGAAAAGCTAGAAACGATATTTGGTACTGTGGCTGTGCCCCAAGGATATGCCTCAATTAAGGCGGCTGGGGTCCAGAGCGCGCAAGGGGGGGGGGGGTTGGTTACACCACATCACCGAGCGAGGGATGAACTATGCGCTTGGTATCCGAAGGGATTCCCCCTCCCACAAAAAAAAAGTATAATTGTTGATGAAGCTGGAACTTCAAATGTCGTTGAACCATTGACATATCTTGAAAATGTATATGATATTGCTCGGTTTGCGAAAATTCAATTGTTCATGGTTACACAAATATAAATGGCTTGTTTATTCCAAAATAAATGATGGAGCTTACTGCAAATATTGCGTATTTTTTGCAAATCAGCTTGTTGGGCATATAAACAGTCAAAACCCTTCCGAAATTGGAATAAAGCGACAGAAAATTTTGAAGAACACCAGAAATGTAAATATCATGAGTATGTTATTGTTAGGGCGGAAAATTTGAAAAGTAGATTGAATAATCCGATACAATCCATTGATAAATTAATAAATATTAGAGCGGCACACCAGGCAATGAAAAATAGAAGAAAATTGGAGCCAATAATTAAGACAATAATATTTTGTGGTGGTAACCTCTGAGAGGACATAGAGACGGACAGTGGACCTTTAAATTTAGACAGTACACAAAATCATTATTTAGTGAGCTTCTTAAATTCCGTATAGATGCTGGAGATGCGAACTTGAAAGAATACTTTGAAAAAGGCAATTCAACATATATCAGTCCAGTAATTCAAAATGAAATTTTGGAATGTTGCAATTGAATAAGTGTATGAATCAAATCAATTCTTCTGAATGTTTTGCTGTGCGTGCTGATGAAACAGCAGACATCTCCAACCAAGAACAACTCTCTATAAGTGTTACATTCATTGATAAAAATAATGTCTTAAATGAGACATTTTTGCAATTTATTTTCGTTGAAAATACAACAGGGGAAAATATAGCCAACACGATTATAAAATGTTTTCAAGATAGCAACGTAAATTTGCAGTATTTAGGTGTTCAACGATACGGCTGCAGCAATGGGAGGCAAAATAAATGGAGTCCAAACGAGAATACAAAATGTTTGCCCTTTAGCATTATATGCGCATTGCATTTCTCATGGCCTAAATTTAGCTATATCTAATTCATGTGAGATTCAAGAAATTAGAAACTGTCTTGGTATAATTGAAAAATGAATATATGAATACTCCTAAAAAAGAAGCTGTATTACTTCGGAAAACTCAAGAAATTATTCCAGAATGTAAATCGAGAAGACTTAAACATTTATGTCCAACAAGATGGGTTGCGAGGCACGACTCAGTTATGGTTATGCGGCAACTTTATCATACATTGGTAAATTCTTTAGAAGAAATGCAAACCTGGAATGACAAAACTATTTCATCCGAGGCACACTCTTTATTAAACAGTATTAAAGTTCCAAAATATTATTTGTTACTACTGATATTTGAGAACGTAATGAGTTATACTCTACCTTTGAGTAAAATTTTACAGACTGTTAATATAAGTTTGGTCGAAGCACTGAATAATGCCGAAAATGTAACAAAGGAATTAAAATGTATTAGGGAAAACATCGACTCGGAATTTGACATCATTCATAAATTAGCGGAATCAGCATTTATTTCAATATTTGAGAGTGAATTTCTTCTCAAGCCTCCGCGTGTAATAGGTAGACAAATACATAGGAGTAATATTCCAATAAACTCCGGAAATGATTATTATAAAATTACAGTATTCATAGAGTTTCTTGATCATTTTATAAGCAACTTAAAGGACAGATTTTTGAAACATTAAAATCTAATAAAATCTATTTCTTTGCTCCTGCCACTGAAACTAAAGAAACCCATTCAATCGCCAGAGGTGGCTGTAAATGATTTTTTAAATTTGGTGAAACCATGCTCTAAAAATAATTTTCTTCTAGAACAAAATGAAATAGTACTGGCAGCTAAATATAAATTATGGCAACGTACGGTGCAAAACTGCAATGACATTAAAAACGCAATGGATGCATACATTGCATGTAATGAGGAATTACTCCCAAATATTAAAAGAATGCTTAAGACTTTTGCCACTCTTCCAGTTTCAACGAGTACTGCCGAGAGATCGTTTTCGACCCTTAAAAGACTGAAAACGTATCTTCAAAATACAATTGGCCAATCAAGACTGAATGGATTAGCTATGCTAAATATTCACTCCGAAATGGAAGTCCTCCTAGCGAAGTCCTAGATGAGCTGGTCAAATGTAATAGAAATAGAAAATGAACATGAATATTTAGTTTCCAAATTTTTACATTTGTATTTTTTTGTGACATCGAATTGTTATTTTTTTTTTGTTTATTCAGAAGCCCCTCTGAATAATTTATTGAAGTTTTTTTATTTCGATAATTTTATTTATTTACTTTATTTGTTGTTTTTTATTATAATTTAATTATAATTTTGTTTCTGATATCGAATTGTTATTTTTTTTGTTTACTCAGAATCTCCTCTGAATAATTTATAGAAGTTTTTTTTATTTTGATAATTTTATTTATTTACTTTACTTGTTGTTTTTTATTATAATACACAATTAACAAGCAGTTTTTTTATTTTTAAATTTTAATGGAGTAATGAAAAATTAATTTCCTCTTCTGGATGAATCGAAAACAACTGATTCTTGGTTAAAGTCGAGGCAAGAATTCAAGCGATGCACGTCACGAGTGATCTCATTAAAGAAATTTTAATACTAACATAATTTTTAATCATTAATTAAGTTAAAAAGAGTAATTCTTTACACCCAGTTATTAAGCTTTTTTCAGAAATAGGACAGTTTAATGAGGCTTCTTGATTCTCAGCAGTATTGTCTTATTTATAGAATCGATCTGTGACGTGCATCGCTTGAATTCTTGCCTCGACTTAACATGTGAATACTGCGATAAATAGTTTTTCGTAGTTTATGACACAGAAACCATTTTCAAAATACTCATAGTTTCAAAAACTTCACGTCAATAATTTTCAAACGGTGAACGTACTTGTAAACCGCGATAATGAAATTTTATAATTTTTTTAGTGGATAGTTACCAACCCTGATCTCGTGCAGCTATCGTATACACAACTTTTAATAAAATAGGCGTCGGCTATACTGCAACTCCGCTATTTTCAGATGGTTACATTTTTGCCCCTCCCCCGAAAATGGCTGTAAATACGCCACTGAAACCACATCAAGCGTCACGTAGTCCATTATGGTTACACGTATACATTATATATACTCATAAATGGAATTGCATAAATATAGATCATAAAGGTTTTAATCCCCAGATATATCTTCATACATATCATTCTGGAACCACATCAAGCTCATATATTCCATTGAGGTTTCTTATCTAATTGCATGGATACATATCATTTAGGTTTCAATTCCCAGATAGATTCTCATACACTTCATTTTTGAATCACACCAAGTCTCATATATTCCATTGTGGTTTCACATACATTCTTGTAGTATCTTATATATACTCATAAAGGGAACTTATACAATTGCATAGCTACCTCATGCTGAGCCCAGTCAATATGCCTGTACAAATATACTCTAGTTTAGAGACTCTAGCTAGTTGCTTGAATGTAATTCAATAATGACAGGAGAAATTAATTTGTTTGGTGATACTTATCTATAGTCTTTACTAACAAAGGCCACAAGATGCTTTAGTGATGTAGTATACCTGATATACAGGTTAAACATTTCTGCTGAGTCCGCATTAAGTCCCATAAATACCAGCTAATTCCATTATTGTTTCCACATATATTCTCAAAAGATTTCATGATAACCATTTCCTATTTTTAGTGAAACTGTATGAAATCTCATATATTCAAATAACTTGTGAATAGCGAAATTCCAATAAACTATATAAAGATCAATTTAATGGTTACTCGGGCCGGGGTATTTGTAGGTAAACAAAAGGCCACTTTTCACACCAAATATGGTTTAATTTTACTAATTCACATTGACATAAACTAATTGATTTTATTATACACGTCAACTACTCGCGTGACAACTCGCGTTACAACTATATAATAATATCTGGATTTCCTGTTGTTTTTACATAAGAATCTATGCGAATGTGTAGCTTCCCGTCCATCAGTTAACTTATACAGACTCTTAAGAATTACTTATGGAATTACCATTTCAAACTGATTAAAGATATATATGCAAATCCTTTTATAAACTAGTAAAGTTCAATGAGTTCTCATAGAGAATTACGGTTTCACTATCCAACTCAAATCTTATAGATCCATGTATATATATTTTTTATAAGTTTCTATGAGCTATTTTTGGCAGGGCATAAATCATTTATGAAGATCAGTATGTAGGATATCGTCCTACATACTGAAGAAGAAAGAAGAAATATTCCGACGAATGAAACGTTAAAATGGAGTTTGTGTAAAAGGAAATGTATTTCTAAGTAAATCTTGTTCTTATTAAAAAAAACCGCAAATCTAACCATTTCCAAGATATTTAGGTATGAGTCCAAATGTTACCATTTGCTCCTATTGAATAATAATTGTAACCTCTAAAACATTTCAGTATATAAGTGGAACAATATGTATTTCATTTCCAAATTCTAAAAAAAAAATCATATTTAAGGCATTTCTCAAATAATTCAATTTTTTTTTTAAATTCATTGAAAATGAAACTAAGAGGTCGACAGAAGGAAAGAAATTGACTGCTATATGAGTTAAAAATGGAGAAAAATATTATAATGCCCTATCAGGGTCTATTCAATAAATGTAAAATATTATCTTCAATAATAAAAGATGAAGCAGTCTTAAATGACATTTTAAACGGTAAGCATCATATCAGAAGAATTTTTTACTAAGAAGGTTGCTGAAGAGATTAATTGTAAAATATTGGATGAACAGAGTGATATTAATGAAATAGAAATTTACTCTAGATGGATTTAATAGATTTATAGAGTTCCTTCATTTATAAGGAAAACAGATATTCCATGATATTTTTGTAATATATGTAGTTATGTTATCGGTCATGACTTTTTAGAATGTAATTTATGTTTAAAAAAGTACCTACCATACAAAATACACTTCAAGTAAGAAAGTACTCCCTAAATGGAACTGTATTGCCTGTAAAATGCAAATAAAATGACATCCTAAGCAACTTGGCGTTTCTTTTTATTATATTGACAATGTATGTGTATATATGACTATAAGGACCGTATATTTAGTGAAGTAAATTAAATAGATATTTATTTTTAAATTCATTCATTCAGAATTTTAAATTTTATTTTTGTTTTATTGATTTATGTTTAATCAATGATCATTACAGCTTATCATTCTAAATAGTTGATCGTTAATAAAATCTTTCTATTAAAGTCAGATCTGTTAAGTATATTTAAAAAAGCTGGAATTTAAAATATTAGAAAATATAAGAAATAGGCATGTGGGCTACCAAATATAGATCGACCCTATTTCTTATAATTTTTAAACTGAAAAATAGCACCAGCAGGACACTGGAAATAATGATTTCACATGCTCCGCCCCCGTCTATCTTCGAAAGTTCTGGACTGAAAAATATGAATTTATATTTATATTTTGATCTAAAAGAATATGGTGACACTATCAGCAACGAATAAAAATTATATTGATATCTTAACACTTCGTAGACGTTGGATTTTCAGTAATTCTTTAAGACCTGTTTTCAATTTTGTTGTTCAGATAAATATCCATCCACATATTTATTATATATCTACAAAACCATCCTAATATTCGCAAGAATCCTACAAATAAAACCCGTGGAGATGCACCAATATACCTATATATAAGATCAATGTCAGTAAAAATATAATAGGCAATCTCTCAACTGTTATCAACTAAAGTTTTCGCGAATTTCCAATATCCAAGGTAGATTGATCTCCAGGGAGTTCATATTTGATTTTCGCGAATACACAGGTGTAAGCTAAGAGGCAGGTTTTATGATCACCTATGCTATGACCATATTAAAATAAATTAAATTACATATTATGCGGAATTACTATCTTTTAATATTGTAGGTAGGTACTAATTAATATAACCAAAAATTAATTCACATTCCTATAAGTAGGTACACTATTAGACGGGGAGGTAGGGGCCCATTTTGAACAGTGTTTTCATGCTGCTAAATTATTACTTTTACCCATCGATAAGCTTTGGTTGCGAAGTCAGCTGAAACAATAATGTATGGTTGCGCTCATAAATCCATATGACGTACGGTATTTTCAATGGTCCAACTGACGACCACTCATTATGCATGCAGCTGATTAGAATTTTCGAATTTTGTTTTATTAAGACATTATTACATTTCCAAATTTCAAATGCGCTTCTAACAATTTATTGTAATAGTTTTAATAAAACAAAATTTTTATTTAACGCTATATAAAGTAAATAATTTATTTTTACAAATCAGCTTTCCTGAAATAATTAAAAAAAAATAAATCCAGCAACTGCCACCCCTCCCACAACCGCCTCCACCCCCTACTGGAGCACCTGACGGTCGTTTTGGTTATTCGCTATATAGTATCTGCTATGCCTGTTAATATAAGCCGGCATGCGATAATTAGATCAAATGACCTGCCTCCCGGGGTACACAGTGCATATAATTTGGTAGGTAGCACCAGCGCTATCCATTTCATTGCACTAGGTTATCTAACATTCCCACCGGTAGGTTTTCTAGTCACTCCATTTTATTAGGGTTACAATACAATAACTACAACGAGCATTAATGCAGTCACTTAAGCCAAAAAAGAGGGTCAGCCTCGGAATGAGAGATAATAAGCTGTAAACTTGTATAAACCTTTATTTTGATATTCTAAAAATTATCTCAAAGGTCTCATAAAATCTCGTGCCCGCGTCTTAAGGTATTCAAGGTCAAAGGCTGCAAAAATAGAATTTTCGCAAATATCTCGCTTCCTATGATTTTAATGATATTTGCATTTATTATGAAAATAGTAGAGCATAAAATTCTCTGCAAATTTTCTTGTATATTTTATACGCTTAACCGTTTTTGAGATAGAGCGCGGAGAGCGTGCAGCGCTTAGCCCCAGTAAATAAGTTAATTAATCACAAAAATCCATAATTATGAATAATTTACATTATTTATTAATTACTTAATACATTATATTTAATAATATTTTTCATTTATCAAATATATTCATTCATTTAATAATACTTACCTACTTCATGTAATTGAAAAATTGTTCAGTGAAATACTTTAAGTATATTTTAATTATATTCTAATATATCTTAATTATACTTTAAGTAGAAAAAGAATTAAGTAATTTTTCTTTAAAGTGTAAACTCGTAAATACTTATATTATTAATAAGACATGGAAAATATTTTGAATATCTTTAAGGCTGTATGGCAGTATAAAATTATACAGTTTTAATCAGAAATCTATGTAAATTGTTTCACACCATATCATACACATTTATCATAAAAAAATTTATACAAAGTCTAAAAATTATATCGATCAACTGGCTCAAGTATTTCAACAAGAAAACTGCCCTGTAAAAACATTATATGAAAATGGAATACGCATCTTGTTGGCAATATATACTGCTCCAAAATCTGAGAACAATATCGATCATTTTCGCTATACGCAATTCATCAAGTCAACAAAGCTTAATAAATCTGTGCAGCTGTTCAATCTTCCACCAAGTGCAGCGGCTCATCAACATATCAACCGTGTATACTATAAAATTAAAACTTGGTTAGGAAATGATTTAGAACCCCATGAATGGGGTTGGGCGCTGCAAAATGAACTCTTGGAACCGATAACGACAATATTACCACCAACTCCAGATGAACTACTGAACACAATATTTTGCAACTGCAAGAATGGTTGTGGTAATTCACGCTGCGGATGCAGGAAATTGAGGTTGTAATGTCCCTTAGCTTGAGGCCAGTGTAATGGGCAAGCTTGCCTCAATACTTCATCATATGAAAACAATCTCGATGAAGAAAGTGAATTTGACCTAGAAATCCTTGACGATTTAGAGGCAAATATCCTTGACAACGAAGATGATGATGATGATGATGAAGAAGAACAAAATTGAGACTTATGTCCTTCTAATTATTAAAGTTTCCGTAAATCTTCTCCACATTTGAACGTCAATTGTAGTAGTAGTATTTCCTCTATTCCTCTTCTAGTCAAAATCTAATTTAGATATATTAAAATATAATTAAAATATACTTAAAGTATTTCACTCAACAATTTTTTAATTGGGTAATTATTATCAAACGAATATATTTGATAAATAAAAAATATTATTAAATAAATGTGCTAATTAACTAATAATGCAAATTATTCATAATTATGGATTTTTTGCGGTTAATTAACTTTAAACGACGTATTATTTACCGGGACTAACGGTTGCATTGAATTATGCTATGTAAGACTAAGCGCTGAGCGCTCTCTGCGTCTATCTCAAAAACGGTTAAGCGTATAACAAAAAGTTTGCGACAAAGTTTGTAGAGAATTTTATGCTCTACAATTTTTATAATACATGCAAATATCATTAATATCATAGGAAGCGAGATATTTGCGAAAAACAGATTTTTATGAATATCTTAAGACACGGACACGAGATCTTATGAGACTTTTGAGACAACTTTTAGAATGCCAAAATAAAGGTTTATACAAGTTTATAGCTTATTATCTCTCATTTAGAGGTAAAACCCCTAATGTGACTGGATTATATACATTTAGTCCATTTAACGAAGTAGCTAACATCAAAAGTTTGTAGAATCTTTTGCAATATATTTCCTCCCCTGTTTTTGAGGGTGAGAAAAACGTTGGTGATGGTTTCGAGTTTTGAAACCTGTGCGTTAGTACGGGTAGTAGTTGTAGTTGTAGTCCCCTATCAAGGGAAAACCACCCCTATTTCCGGCTTCTCGGTCTTGGGCTTGCGAGGGATTGTCGGATAGGATTTTTTTTTCAGAATAATAATAAATTCAGTTCATTTATATTAGAGTACCCCGAAGCGACCCCCGAGGGTTAAACCTACCCTACTTACCCCTCTCCAAAAAATAAGAAAATCACAAGGTTTTTTTATGGATATTCGAGGGTAGGAATCATGATGGAGGTACCATTTTCACCACCCCTTCCACGGGTTTTCGAGGGCGGTAATCACGATGGTGGTATTTTTTTTCATTCTACCCTCTCGAAACTATCCCCTACGTATAACAACCGCCCCTACTCCATGCTGTCGATCCTAGGTATGTGTGGAATCGACGGACCGGAGTTTTTGTGGGAATATCAGGGAAACTAACCATTTCTCAACGACAGTTGACCCAAGCAATCTCGGGGGGGCTACACATATAGCTTATAGAAAAAGAAGTATTGGGAAAAAATAACACCACCATCGTGATTCCTGCCGTCGAAAACCCGTGAGTTATTTCGGTGTTGCGAGCAGGATAGTTTCAACCTCCGGAGGTTGCTTAGGTCAACTGTGGTTGAGTAATGGTTAGTTTCCCACATATTTCCATAAAAACCCCAATCCGACGAATCCCCGCATACCTAGAAGCGACAGCATGGAAGAAGGAGTGGTATTTATACGTTAGGGGTAGTTGCGGGAGGGTAGGCTGAAGAATAGCACCTAAATCATGATCCCTGCCCTCGAAACCCCATAAAAAACCTTGTCGAGTCCATATTTTCTTATTTTTTGGAAATATTGCTACTACGGTCGAGGGTAGGTTCAACCCCCGTGGATCGCTTGGGGGTACTCTAATCTAAATTAACTGAATTTATTATTATTCCTCCAAAAAATACCCGATCCGACAATCCCTCGCAAGCCCAAGACCGAGAAACCGAAGATAGGGGTGGTTCTCCCTTGATAGAGGTAGTACGCAAGGGTTTCAAAACTCGAAACCATCACCATCGTTTTTCTTACCCTCGAAAATAGAAGATGAAATGTATTGCAAAAGATCCTACAAACTTTTGATGTTCTGGCCTTTTTTGTACCTCGTTAAATGGGCTAATTGTCGTTCCTTGCAGCTGCAGTGGGAAGGCAGACAGAATAGCAATTTTTTAGTCATTGGTCAATTAAATTACTCAAATATTTAGTCTGACAATGCTGTATTACCTAAATGTAAAACAACCCAAACTTACTTCAAAAATATCACTTTCCCTTCATTATCTGTATAATTAACTGTTCCCTCTATTACTTGGATTTTGTCGGTAGAACTATTAGTGCCGTCCTTTAAGTAACCACTTTCTTCTACTTTAATACCATTTCCAGTTTCATAGCTAAAACGAAAAATGAAACATAATCAAAATATTAATTCTAAATATTAATAAATACGTATAAATACATCTTGTTTTTAGGTTTTCGCAGGTGTTAAATGAAGTGTTATTGTACTTCCCGGTGCTCTCCCGCGTCGATGGTCGACTCCTCCAGGAGTCACGGTTGTCTTTGTCTAAACGACGTTCTGGCATAATCTCATCTGCCATCTTCAGGTTCTCACTGAAAGCTGCCTACTGCTACTCCTCGTTGCTCGAACTGAACTGACGTTCTCAGCGTTGTGCGGCTCCTTATATAGGCTATGCTCTAGGGCGCGCCTGCGCGCCTAGCTATGTTTCACTGGTTTTCTACTACTTGTGGTAGGCGTAGCGGGCGCCTGAGCCAACCCGACAAGTGGCCTAGCTGAAACGTCATGCTCCACGCGACGTCTCGTTGGTGGTTGGGCATCCTCGTGTCCAATCGTTGCCATGGAATGCCGTGGTTCTCTTTGATTGATCAGCGCTCGGCTCTGACTCCTCGTGATAGGTCCATTTCGGGCAGGTTGCTGTGTTTCTTCACTATTTCTCAATACTTGAACATACCTCCTCGTGATTGATTCGTCCACGGTGGATCGTCGTGTTTTTTCTATTACGTATCTTCCTACAAGAGCGGGCTTCCAAGGACTGGGTAATCTCTGCGTATCACATCGTTTATTAAGATTTTGTGGTATTTTTTCGATCTCTATGGCCTCTCTGTGTCCTGTGGATTTTACATGCTGTGCTATGTATGATGATGTATGATATATGATATATATCATACATAGGACAGGCCAATAGACGTATTAGTGTAAGAAAGGAAGAACATTGAGCGCAGTACGAAAAGAGCAGAAAACATCGTCCCTAGCACAGCATGTAAAATCCACAGGACCCAAAATAGACTTCGACAACACCAGAGCAGTAGCTAATATCGAGCATTATAGGTCAAAGATTACCAGAGTGGCCATAGAGATCGAAAGAAGACCACAAAATCTTAATAAACGGGATGATACGCAGAGATTACCCTGTTCCTGGAAGCTCGCTCCTGTAGGAATAATACGTAACCGAAAACACACGACGACTCACCGTCGACGAACCAATCACGAGGAGATACATTCAAGTATTGACAAATAGTGAAGAAACAGAGCAACCTGCCTGTAATGGACCTATCACGAGGAGCCGAGCGCTGACCAATCAGAGACTACGGCAACCATTGGACACGAGGATGCCCAACCACGAACAAGAAGTCACGTGGAGCGTGACGTTTCGACGAGGCCACTTGTCGGGTTGGCTAAGGTGCCCACTACGCCTCCCACAAGTAGTAGGGGACCAGTGACACGCAGCCAGTCACGAAGGCGCGCCCTAGACCACAGCATATATAAGGAGCCGCACAACGCGGAGAACGTCAGTTAATTACTGTTACCTCCCTTGCGCTCTCTTGAGGCGACTGCTATAATGCTGCATCTCCCACAGAGAGATGTGGCTGTAATGTCCGCCTACAAGAGACCGCAAACTATACTTGACATACGTGACCTCGACTACCTTACAAACACGTACAACTCCCTTGTTCTGCTTGGCGATCTCAATTCGAAACATCCTTCCTGGAACCACTCCCTTATCCCTAACTCTTCTGGTAATACTCTATCACAATATTTGAATCACTATCCTAATTTGCAATTAATCGCCCCTAATGAACCCACCCGCCCTCTCCCAAGTCAGTCAGTCATAGACATGTGCATAACTAATAACATCAATTATGCATTTGACAATATGGTTTTACACGCACTAAATAGCGATCATTACCCAGTAAAAACAACATTTAACATAAAATTACAACACTCGCCACAAACTAGGCGTCCTCGAGAGGACGACTATGACTGGCTGACATTTTCCACCTACCTATCACACCACATCCCTAACAACCCGTCCTGTGACTCGCCGGATGAGATCGATCAAGCAGTAGACCTCCTAACTCGACACATTACCCAGGCTCTCGCCTTAAGCCAGAAAATACTCCCTGTCACATCCTTTAACCTACAACTTCCCAGACAACTAGTTGAATTAGTTCAGTATAAAAATAGAATCAGGAAACAATTCCACCGAACTAGAGATCCTAATCTAAAAATACAATTTAACCAACTCAAGCGTCAAATCGATTCTGCTATTAAGCTATTTCGTAGTGAATCCGTCGCACAACTAGTTGCCTCCCATCCCGACGATCCACATTTTGCCCCGCGAAAAACTACCCCTATCCCACCCATAAACACCAAAGTTGGTGTGGCGGTTTCTGACCCTGATAAAGCTGCTTCTTTTGCAAACTATTTCTCCACCGTTTTTCAACCTAACCCGATCCCTCAATCTACCCTCGATATTGTTACACCCTTTGTTGACACCCTTAACCTAACAAACCTAATGACTGGCCACGAACCAATTTTTTACTTGACTTCGGAAATTCGAAGGGCACTCAACTCCATGAGCGGTAAAAAAGCCCCTGGGCCCGACGACATCCCCATTTTCGCCCTTAAACACTTACCCATTTCCGCTTACCTATTCCTAACTAGGCTGTACAACTCGTGCATGCGCTGCCTGCACTACCCGCGCAGAGGTCAGACTAGTTAGTGTCCTTAAACCTCGTAAACCACCCGATTTACCATCTTCTTATCGCCCTATTAGCCTCGTCTCATCTTTGGCTAAAATCCTTGACATCTTTATCCTCAGTCGGGTCCAGAGTAGTCTGGATGCCTCTGGATTTTTAAACAAATACCAGTACGGCTTTCGTACCAGTCATTCCACCACCCAGCAGCTCTATCGAGTCGGCGAAATTGTCACAACTAACTTCAATCGAGGTCTGTTCACAGAGTTTATCGCCCTAGACCTCGAAAAAGCCTTCGACAAAGTTTGGTATCCTGGGCTTTTATATCAACTCCATGTCGCGAATATTCCGATTCGCATCATAAAAATGATGCAATCATATACATCTAATCGTAAATTCCGAGTAAAAGTCAATAAGGATTGCTCTCCAATCACCCCCATATTATCTGGCATCCCCCAGGGGTCATCCCTTGGTTCCGTCTTATTTAACCTCTACATCAACAATTTACCCCCTCCTTTAGATCACCGCACTACCCTCTGCCTTTATGCAGACGACACCGCCATCCTCACCACCTCCGTAAACCCTGCCGTCATGACAAACTTACTACAACGACAGACGGACACCACAATAACCTACTACCAAGACTGGGGACTGACGACAAACTATACTAAAACACAAGCCATCTATTTCTGTAAAAAACAGAAGCCTGTCACCACTTTTCTATCACTGAACAGCCACAACATCCCCTGGCAAGAGGACATCACCTACCTTGGTGTCACTCTTGACAGAAAACTGTACCTGAAAAAGCATGTCTCAAACGTCACCGGAAAATGCCGGCGGCGTACTTTTCCCCTATTCCCCATCCTTAAAAATTCCCCATCCCACGTAGCTACTTTCCTAACCTACGCCTCTCCCATTTGGTACCCCCTAATCGCTCCGTACTTACAATCCCAGCTACAAACTGTTCAGAACAAGATATTAAAAATTTCTCTGCATTTACCTTCACGCACTCGCAACACCGATCTCCATAATATCACAGGCACTCCAATGCTCTCCGATTTTATTCTCAAAAGGCTGCTGCCAAACTTTGCGAATACTCTAGTTTCCTCCACCAATCCTACCCTCCTCGACCCCCTCACTCCTAAATTCCATTCCGCCCCTAAATATCCATCCCTAAACTACATTTTCACCCCCTAATAATTGTACTTGTTGTTTGAAAAAATTGAAAAAATACAAAAAAATAAAAAATAAAAATTAAAAAAAAATAAACCAAAAAAATTATACACAAAAAATAAAAATCAACAAAAAAAAAATACAAAACATATAAAAACAAAAAAATAATACTTTCATTATTACTACATTACTATAGCCTTCAGGCCGAATCATCTGAAAAGAGCCATTTTAATTTATGATTCGTTTAGACCAAAAGATGCCAATACCACACCAGCACAAATTAACATCCTAACAATAATACTCATACTAATTCATATCATCCAGACTCACACGTACCAACATAAGCATGCTCACACATCATCTCATACACCAGCCGGCCATGAGCACGACATGTCTAACACTTTCTCATCCTGCGGCAAGCACCCTCGGGTGGATAGCCGACGTGCCCCCGCAGAAGGGGACAAATACTTTCAATGGAGAACGTCAGTTCAGTTCGAGCAACGAGAAGGAACAGTAGGCAGCTTCCAGTGAGAACCTGAAGATGGCAGATGAGATTCTGCCGAAACGTCGTTTAGACAACAGTGACTCCTGGAGGAGTCGACAATCGCCGCGGGAGCACCCAGAAATACAATAAGACTTCATATATATATATCAAGTGTGCTTCTACAGGGCAGAAATATTAAAACATAATATTTTAGTCGCAAGTTCCTCTATAAAATACTTATTTTCCTAAAGAAATGTAACCAGACTGCATTCAACAGCTACTCTCCGGGCTATGTGCTCCGCCGAGCGCTGAATTAAAAGTTACAAGCCTGGCGCGTTAAGTGTAATAATCACATATTACCAACAAAACGCTAATGCTTCGATTGCTACAAACACCAGCCGAAAGACTGATCCTACTTAAAGGGGCTCTCGTGCCAGTCGTCCCATACCACTTGCAGACTGCAGTTTCGAGCTTTTGGCTCTCGTCAGTGCAAGGTAGGCATGTGACAAACGACACGAGGATCCTTTGACTATTTGGTACATCTCGGTATTTTTATAATAGCGAGATGTAGAACAGTAAGCAGGCGCCATCTAGCGGTCCAGTGTCTGTTGCAATCGAAAAATAAATAGCCTGACTGGGCTTTAGCATAGATGAAGTGTGCTACTAGAGGATAGACATATTAAAACATAATATTTCAGTCCCAAGCTCCTCTATAAAATCCTTATTTTCCTATAAGGAATGTAACCAGACTGCAACCAACAGCTACTCTCCGGGCTATGTACCCCGCCGAGCGCTGAATTACAAGTTACAAGCCTGGCGCGTTAAGTGTAATAATCACATATTACCAACAAAACGCTAATGCTTCGATTGCACTGACGAGAGCCAAAAGCTCGAAACTGCAGTCTGCAAGTGGTATGGGACGACTGGCACGAGAGCTCCTTTAAGTAGGATCAGTCTTTCGGCTGGTGTTTGTTGCAATCGAAGCATTAGCGTTTTGTTGGTAACATGTGATTATTACACTTAAAGCGCCGGGCTTGTAACTTGTAATTCAGCGCTCGGCGGAGCACATAGCCCGGAGAGTAGCTGTTGGTTGCAGTCTGGTTACATTCCTTATAGGAAAGTAAGGATTTTATAGAGGAGCTTGCGACTGAAATATTATGTTTATATATATATATATATATATATATATATATATAGGCACTAATTGTAATAAATAAAGTATGACTGATGGAAACTTGAAATAAACTAGTATGGGCGCCAGTCGGTTATATCGACAGAAAGGGATACAAAATAGACAAATAAAATTTAATATATAAAATTTAGGAAAAATGTTGCACAAGTTTCAGCGAGTGTAAAAAATTATATAACTTATAACATTGATGGTAAAAATAGTAAAAAATAATTTTAAACATATAAGCAACACTTAGTAACTAACAAAAATAAATAACAAAAAGTAATATAAATGCCCGTCTTGAAATAGAAGAGGTACGTGATTAGTTTGTATCATATAAGGCCAAAGATATCAAATAAACCCATTTAACAGCTGTTTCATGGTTTACAAATATGAAGTTAATTTGCACTCAAATAGAATTAATACGAATCTGTTAACCTTAATAATATTAGGAAATAAGTAGTAAAATTTGACACAATTGAGTCGATTAAATTTTCAATTTATATTACTATTATAATAAATACGTTATCGTATATCGTATAATAAACGCTATCAACCACCCCAACGACTCATCAAAAGCAGAAACTTTTACCCAATCTAAGTATGAAACGCAACACGAAATCAGAAGAATAAAGAACGAGTGGTGGGCAAGCAATGCCAGAGAAATTCAAAAGTACGCCGATTCACACGACTACAGGAATTTCTTTCAAGGAGTAAAAGCAGTGTACGGCATCAGTCGGAAAAATATGTGCCCTATTAAAGATTTAAATGGAAATCTCCTCAAAGAAGACCAGAAAATAAGAGCCCGATGGAAAGAACACTACTCTAACATTCTTAACCGGCAAAGTCAAGCCGATCACGATATTATAAATCTTATCCCTCAATATGACACCTTCGAAGACTTAGATAAACCACTAACAATGGAAGCGATCTTAACCGCCATTGGGCAGCTAAAAAATAACAAACCTCGCGGCGCCGACTCACTCCCAGCTGAGATCTTTAAAGCTGTGTCGTCAGAGCTCATACCCTACCTCAAAAAACTGTTTGATGTCGTGTGGGAAAGTGGCCAAGCTCCGCAGGAGTTTCGTGATACACTTTTAATCAACCTCTTCAAAACAAAGGGAGCGCTGAGGACTGTGGAAATTACAGGGGTATAGCTCTCCTGGCTGTTGGAGGGAAGATACTCACTAAAGCGATGGCAAATAGGCTAACACCTGTTATGGAAAAGTTACTTCCTGAAACACAGAGTGGCTTTAGACCAAACCGAGGCACATCGGATCTAAACTTCACACTTAAGCAGCTTCAAGAAAAAGCACTCGAACATCAAGGAGAAATTCACATGGCCTTCATTGATTTAACCAAGGCGTTTGACTCGGTGGACAGGGAAGTGCTCTGGAAAATTATGCTCCGCTTAGGTATCTCTAGAAAATTTGTGGAAGTATGTCGCAGTCTACATACAAACAACAACGCCCAGGTTATGTATAATAATGAGGCAACCGAACCTTTCCAAACCCTCATTGGAGTTAGGCAGGGATGTGTCCTGGCACCCCTACTTTTTAATTTGTTTACCACTGCGCTAACAATTATTGTTGACAACAAACTGACAGTCAGAGGAATAGGTCTCAGATACCGTTCTGATGGCGGTCTCTTTAACATAGGGCGCTTTAGAGCTTTCACGAAGACACGCACACGATTCATTTGTGATCTCCAGTATGCGGATGACTGTGCACTTTTAGCCTCTACGCCGGAAGAGCTTCAAGAACTTTTAGATGTGTATGCCCAGAGCTATGATTCCTTGGGGCTTAAAATCAACATTGGAAAGACTAAGATTATATCAGCTCCTCATCAAGTGAACCAAATAGACATTACACTTAACGGAAATTCTCTTGAAGTGGTGGATCAGGTCAATTACTTAGGCAACGTTGTTAATGACAAAGCAAACATGGATAGCGAGATTCGCAATAGAATTAACGCTGCATCTAGAGCACTCTGGGGACTTAGAGAGAGAGAGTATTTAACAACCACGACCTTGCTTTGTCAACGAAAATGGCTGTCTACAGAGTAGTTGTCATTCCAATACTGCTATATGGATGTGAAAGCTGGGTCACTTACCGTCGTCATGTGAAAGAATTAGAACGTTTTCAGCAAAGATACCTCAGAAGTATGATGAAAATCCGTTGGTTGTCAAACGTGGAAGTACTCAGCAGAGCAAACAGCCTTCCAATTGAGGTGCTTATTTCAAGAGCACGCCTAAGATGGGCAGGTCACGTTCATCGTATGCATGGTAACCGCCTTCCTAAATGTACACTTTATGGTGAATTGCTAAGCAGTAGAAGAAGGCGTGGCGGTCAACGAAAGAGGTTCAAAGACGTTCTCCATGAAAATCTAAAATCCTGCGGTATTCCAGACGAGCAATGGGAACAACTTGCAGCGGACAGAACCGAATAACGAGGGGTTGTGGCCAGCTATCAAGGAAATGTTGCTGCAAGAAGGCCGAATCCAAGACCTAACCAGGTCTATGTTTGTCCTGACTGCGGTCGATATGTGCTCTCCCGAATTGGCCTCTATAGCCATAGTCGTGTGCATCGTAGATGAATGGGAATTACAATAGACTACACCTTTTACTTGTTTTTTATTACACACAATCTATCGACTGTAACATTTTTTTATACTCGGACTCGAGTAGAGGCTAATAATAATAATAATAACAATAATAAATGTATCATAAAATACTGTCTCTTTAATACGAAATTTCAGTAATTTACTAGCCAGCAAAAAGTACAGAGTTCCTCATGTAGGTGGTAACATTTCCAGCGGGGGAGGTTTTGAAATATCAATAAGTGTAAAATATTACATAAATACCTTGTAAATCCGGTAAGGCAAATTATGAAAAAAAATTTTTTATTTGGAAGCCATTTTGTAGTTGGATACGCTTAAACTTCAACCTTTTCTCCTGGACTATTTTAATTTTCGATTCAATAGGGCCAGTTTGATGATAATGCTCTTGTATGGGATTTTGAAATGCTTAGTGGTGGTAAGAAGAAAACAGTGAGTGCAGTAAAATCACGTAACAATACGGTATGATCAAAAAGGCCTAGAAAAATAAATAATGTTGTATAAAGATCATATAAATTTACTTTAAAGCTCATGAAACATGAGATAGAATGCATTTTAATTAATTAGAACTTAAATCTTATGAAGCATTTTCACAAGAATTTTAAGTTTACAAATTGCCACTTCTTGAAAATTTTTTAGTACAACTTTTTCAATAACTTGGTACCTTTCTTGTATGATCACATATGCAATTTTACCATATGCTTTACATTTAAAGGTAAGTTAACTGTATATGTAATATTTCACACAATGGGTAGATGTTAATGCCTATCTATCACTCACAGTTCTCCTCTATATTTCTTTTGCCATCTCATTAAATTAGTTCCGAGAAAAAACGCAACTTTTTATATTACCACTTATTTTTCAGTTTTACTTTATAGGATATTAATGGTTAGGTACTAGGCAACCCAAAATATCTTAAATATGTATGCCATTTAGACTGATATTAATTACGAATTTAATGTGATGAACTCATTTGCATTTATACAGGGTTTGCTCAAAAAGTGAACGGTTACACACCCCCTCTCCCTATAAGAAATATTCGGGACTGACGAGAATATTTTACCAGCAATTTAATATATATTGGTTAACAAATTTAAACTCTACTACTAAAGACTAAACTAACCTACAAACTAATAAATGCCTGTCTGTACGTCTGCAAGTCTGCATGGGATAATTTGCCTCCGCTTAAGGTTGGTCAGAAGACAATACGATAAATGGCAAAATCTAGAAACTAGTCAAATTTTAGAATATAATTAGTCATAATCGGTAATCAGATACTAAGAAGAGAAGAAAATGAAGAAAGGAACATTCGATGTTTCAACAAAAGACAAAAATCAAGATAATAAAAACGACTAAATAAAGGTACCTTTTTTAAAAAAAACTAACCTAACTCATATCTGGTAATATCACATTCACAAAACATTCATCTAATCGCTTCCACATTCTCTCAAACACGCATTCTTCAGAAGAATCGATTTCCGATACTAGGTAAGGTTTTAAATCCTTCACGTGAAACCCACCAATATTCTTTCCATTAGCTCCATTCAGTTCGTAGACCAGTTTAGAAATCACTTTTCGAACTGTACACAGTATTAATTTTGGTGCTAATTTCGCAGCATAATGGTTTATCTTACTGGATAACGTGAAATTTCGTTTCCAGACCTTTTCGCCCACATGATAGATATCTGCCGGCCTTTTCCGTAAATTGTAATGCTTTTCATTTTTACGATAAGCTTCTGCGAGATTTCGTCATACATCTAGATATATTTGGGGAATAGTATCCATTTCCTGACCATACTCTTTCCTATTAAGACAACTGAAGCCTAGATCTTTGACAGGTTCTAATTTACCATAATACTGACCATTAGCAGGGACATATCTACCAAAATTTAAGAAAGTTGGAACCATGCCAGTACCCTTCATGAACTGCTGTTCTCAAGGCATATCCTATCTTGGCTAAGTTTTGATCCCATGACCGTTGATCAACATCATTTAGATAGCTACGTATGGCTGCTTCTACGACTCTGTTCACTCTCTCTACTGGATTTCATTGAGCATGACAAATTGCATTATAATAAATCTGTATCCCATAGTCTGTGGCCAATTTCTTAAATAAATTTGCCGTAAACTGAGACCTTTTTTGCGTTTCCCATAAATTCTGGACGAGTAGAAGATTCGACTTTTTGAGCAGCGCATGTTTTACAATGCCTGGCATATTTTCTCACGTCCTGCAATAGACAAGGCCAGTAATAAAGTTCCTTGATCCTATTAATCGTCTTATAAATTTCTAAATGTGCAACCTGGGGATCTTCATGACAGCATTTATATACTTCTTGGTGCTGACATTTAAGCATTACCACTTTCCATTCAGGCATATGGGTTCTAATACCAAAGTCAAAAGGAACGTGTTTGTATAGAACGCCATTTTCAATAAAACAGTTAAGATATTTCTCAAGAGAACCTTGAACCTTAGCGACCATACCAACATACTAAGAATCAGTTTCAACGAAACTCGGATCAACTTCAATAACACATAGCTCTAGTGGTGCTCTAGAAAAAGCATCTAGTACTAGATTTAGAGAGCCCTTCCTATGAACGATATTCATATCGTATTGACTCAATTTCATAGCCCATCTGGCAAGCCTACCAGTTGGATTCTTTAAGTTGTTAAGCCATAGTAAAGAGTAGTGATCTGTTATTATAGTAAAGTGAATTCCGTCTACATAACGCCGGAATTAATCTATGTCAAATAAGCAAGCCGTCGCCTCTTTCTCGGTAACGGTATATTTCTTCTCAGTCTGTTAATGCCTTTGAAGCAAAGGTAATAACAACCTCCTTATTATCAATCCGTTGAGTGAGCGCTGAACCTAATCCTATGTTAGACGTGCCACACTATATAAAGAATGGTTTACTGAAGTCAGGAGTCACTAAAGTGAGAGCCGAAACCAGAGCTTGCTTTATTTAATTGAACGCTTTTTCTGCATTTTCATTTCAATTTATTTTCTGTGCTTTTATTTTATTTTTTAATAAAGCATTGAAGAGTGCAGTGATAGCGGAGTGGTCTTTAGCGAACCGCTTGTACCTGCACATCCCGATGAGCGCTTTATTTCGGTAGCCGTAATTTGTGGAGAGTACTCTAATATGGCTTTTTATCTGGGTCGGTTCTCAAATCTTGTCGGTCCACTACAAAGCCTAAGTATTTCAAACTCGGCAAACGGAACACACACTTATCAATATTTAAATACAGTCTGTAAAATTTCTAAATGCTTGTCAAAAGATGGTGTTGCCACAATAACGTCATCTAAATAAACAAACACAAATGGTTCCAGCTCAGGGTTTAGAACGGAATTAATTATTGCTTGCAGTGTTTGAGCCGCATTATATAAACCAAAGGATATTACTTCGAATTCAAACAACCCTCGCCCTGGTACAACAAATGGAATTTTCTCACATGAATCTGGATTCGTGGAATTCTGCCAAAACGCCGATTTTAGGTCAATACTGCTCAGAATCTGTGCTCCTGACAATTTACAGAGAATTTCATCAACAATTGGTAAAAGGATAGGCACATTTTTTAGTCCAGCTTACGCTCATCAAAACAAAAACGTGGATCGCCATTGGCTTTTTCCACAATTAACACTGGGCTCGACAATGGACTCTTAGAGGATCGTACTACACCTAGCTCTAGCATTCGGTCTAATTCCTTATTAAGGATTTCTAACTTGTAAGGTGACATAACATGGTGTCTTTGTTTAATGGGTTCTCCTCCACCAGTATCTATTTTGTGAACCATGTTTTGGTTCTTCCTAACCTGGAGGATGAAAGTGATCTAAACCCTTTACCCATAGAATTCAGTTGCCTGGACTCATCATGGTACAGCTCTGAACGGGAACAAATTTTATTGATACCACATACCGCATCAATGCAGCTTGAAGTATCTTTGGCAGTGGCTAAATATTTCTTGCCTACAAAATAAGAGTTACTGGGATAACATAAAGTTATGTCAAACATTCTAAAGACATCTGATCCCAAATTAACACTATGTGACAACGAAGGTACTACCAACATCTTAACTAACTAATGCCCCTTAGTTGTAATGGCACATAACCAAGTTTGTATTGAACTTCCCATCCACGGTCTTGATACGTACATCAACACATTGTTGTGGATATAACTTAAACGTTTGTAATAAATACATTCCACAACCGCCTATCACGCTGAGATTGGCGCCACTATCTAAAAGAGCGACAACTGGCATACCAAAAATTTGCAGAGACGTACGGCATATTGTCGTCTTCTTTTTCAACAAAAATTATATTAACTTCTTGAACGAAACCGTTTTTACTTTTTCGAAAGTAATCAAATGAGACTTAAAAATTTTAGAACTTTGTCAAGCCATAACTTCCATTCCTGTTTCGAAGTTCGGTAAACCTGTTCATTACATTTCGAATGGGAGCACTCACACCTACTACTCTTTTTCCCTACGAACGTTTTTTGAATAGTTAGGACAATTCGGCTTTATCACAGTTACGTTTAGGTGACCTACTCAATCGCATTGCCAGCAATGAAGAGCTGAAACTTGCTATGATGAGACCGAGAACTGGTTGGAAGATTACTGCCCAAAGAATTTCCGTTATTATCCTCGCGTTTACTCGTAGTAGCTGACATCGTCCCTGACGAAGGATTATAACCAAGAGCTGGTTCTAATGTGGAAATTTGTTTTGTAAGTGGAGGTTTAAAACATTTTTTAGCTTTTTCCGACTCCTCTAGTTCCCTGCAAATTTGCACCAATTGACTAACATTAAAAACGCCTTTCAACGCTAGATGAGACTAGTAACAAGGTAAAACTCGTGACATTAAGATCCTTAATTTTCTTTCCTCTGATGGTTTTTCTGACAAACAATCGAATATGTTCTCCATGATTGATATATGAATAACTACTGGCTCATCTTCATGTTGTGTTCGTTTTTCTATTTTCCATAACTCTTCATCATACCCCAGTGGAAGAAGATCTTTTCTCAGATATGACACCAAGGAATCCCAAGAATTGAATCTATTATGTCTAAGCTGTGCTCTGAACCATTCTAACGCTAGATCCTCAAAAGGATCCGAAGCAGCCTAAAAAGTTCCTCCTTGCTGCATTTTCTAGCAATGCGAAGTTCCTCGATCCGCTGAAAGAAAGAATTTATACTTGCGCTACCAAGCCTACCATTAAATTTAATTGGCCATTTATATACGGCGACCGACTTAGGAAACCTATCATCGCCTTCAACATTACAAGTTCTTAAAGCAACAGCGACATCTTCAGCTCATTGGTTCTTATCAATAATTTCATCTAAGTTCTCTTCTAGAGCAGAAACAATAACAATATTATCTCCCCTGTAATTTGATATGTCGCCATTGACATTTTCCGGTAATCGTCCGAATCTACCTAGCATATGGTTAATCCTAATACGATGACCTATTTCTAAATTTATACCATCATAATCATCAACTAACTCCGTAACCGATTTAATGCTGTCACTCAATTCGCGCTTTTCTACCTCAAAATCAAAATTTGATACAGTATAAATTCATATTTATACTGTATCAAATTTTGATTTTGAGGTAGAAAAGCGCGAATTTGCTTCATGTCGTGCTGTCTAAAAAAAAAAAAAATTTAATTTCCACCTGTCAGCATGGTTTTATGGAAAAACGCTCTACACTATCAGTGATATACTTGTTAATTTCTTTCAATCTTACCTACAAGACAGATTGCAATATGTTCAGTATAATGGTTTTAAGTCAAACGTATGTTGCGACATCACGCGTACCTCGGGGATCGAATTTAGGTCCTCTCTTATTTTCTGTATTTATCAACGATTTATGCGATACACTGAATTGCAACAACAAACTTGTATTTGCGAATGATCTGCAATTATTTAACGAAATTAATACCATAGAGGATTGTGCGAGATTACAAGAACAAATAAATATCATTGAGGATTGGTGCCTAGTGAATAATTTAACGATGAACATTTCAAAATGTAAAGTTATGACTTATACACGAAAGGTTAGTCCAAATAAATATTCATATAGTTTTAACAGCATCACTTTATCACACTGTGAAAATATTAAAGATTTGGGTATACTGTTCGACTTCAGATTGGAATTCACAGGACATATTAATTCGATAGCTAAATCTGCGTTAAGATTATTGGGTTTTGTCATAAGAAATACAAGAAATTTTACTAATGCAGAAGCATTAAAAACGCCATATTTTTGTTTCGTCCATTCTAAATTGGAGTATGGCTCAGTGATATGGAATCCTATCTATGAGATACACTCACAATCATTAGAATCTGTTCAACGGAAATTTCTAAAATACTTATCTTTCAAAATAGATCATCAGTACCCAGTACAGGGATATTCGAATAATTTAATGTTAATGAGATTTAACATGGATTCATTACAAAGCAGAAGAATTATGTCAGGCTTAATGTATATCTACAAAATTATCAATAATACAATAGACTGCCCAGAACTCCTCTCCCAAATAAATTTTTGAATTCCACGTTTAGGCTCGCGTCAAACTTCCACCTTTGCACTACCGTCAAAACGAACAAATATTCTTGGTAAATCGCCTGTTTATGCTATGATGGAAATGTATAACTCTCTTGGCAACCATTGTGACATGTTTAGTCTTTCCTCAGAGAATTATTCAAGAGGCGTGAAACTATCCATTAGAAATAGGCCGTACCTCTGTATTTTGTATTTTACAATTTGTACTTTGTATTTTGTATCTTGTACTACTTATACTTTATAGTTTATACTTCATTTTATATCTTATATTTTGTAATTTATATCTTCGTAAAATTGTCCTATAACTGGAGTATTCTGTTGGGCAATAAATTCTTTATTATTATTGTTAGTTCTCTATTAAGATATTTTCCTTTCAAGGAAATGTCTACCCTCTCAGTAGCTACGTTTCTTATGCAAAGTTCATAATTAAATTCATAAGTTCTAAGATAAACTGGTTCTATATAATAATTGGCTACCATGTTTGCAAAAAAAATAATAACTACTGACAATGACAATAACTATTACACAAATATTTGTAGACACGCAAAAAGTCGACGTTTATCGTTTTATCTCTTCAGTAATATTAATTTTAATTTGTAATAGTAAAAAAATCAACTTTGTTAATACCAACAAACACTGAATTTTGTTTTTATTTAATATTATTATTTATATTATTCCAGTTTTTAAATCTGCTGCTTAATGTTTTTTAAGAAATTGAAGTTTCAATGCAGTAAAAAACAGTACTTTTTAAAGTAACATAATACGCCGATTTACCAAAATTTAAAAAATGCAAATATGAATAAAAAAATAAATTTTTAATTTATTTAAGCTTGGGTAGAATTAAATAAAAACAGTAAATCACCAAGATCAATTTATACCTACTACACCCTGTATAAATCCAAATGTCCAATATTTCTTCAAATGTAATCAGTTTCAATACAAAAACAATGTTACCAAGTATACATACATGCACCGAATAAATAAATTGAGTAGAATAATATCAATTTCGTTTTTTGTTACTGATCGTCGTGATCGTCACATGTCTACCTTGCACTGACGAGAGCCAAACGCTCGAAACTGCAGTCTGCAAGTGGTATGGGACGACTGGCACGAGAGCTCCTTTAAGTAGGATCAGTCTTTCGGCTGGTGTTTGTTGCAATTGAAGCATTAGCGTTTTATTGGTAATATGCGATTATTACACTTAACGCTTGTACTTGTAATTCAGCGCTCGGCGGGGCACAAAGCCTGGAGAGTAGCTGTTGTTTGTAGTCTGGTTACATTCCTTATAGTAAAATAAGGATTTTATTGAGGAGCTTGCGAGTGAAATATTATGTTTTAATATTTCTGCCCTTTAGAAGCACACTTGATCTATATATATTGTTGTGCTATGTACCTTCTGTGTTATTATATTATACATAACATAACCTTTGTTGAACATGAGGTGCATACTCTTCTCGGGGGTCAGTTCACGAATTTTTATGTTTTTAAAACAATTTATACAAATTAAAAATATAATTATGCTTCTTGATGACTTTAGCTTGAAAAGAAAATTTTATGATATCTGAGAAAATGCAAATTGTCGAAATAACAATTTTAATATGAAAATTTAAACAAAACTTAACCTAAAGAACGTCTAATACTACCCCACACTGTTATTTGCTCGAGACTTTTACTTAAAATAAATAACTTCACTAGTTCTCTTTTTTTGTTCAATATTTCAAAAAGTACGTATACAACCTTAGATTGTCCTCTCCTCCAGATGTACATCTGACTCAATGTCTCCAGTAAACAATATCTAGCTTTTCTTCCTTACTAAATCTAATAAACTGCAAGCAAGTAAAACGGGGTATAACTTACAGCTTCTCACAACTTTTTTAAAAAAACGTAGGATCAAATCCTTATGATATTATCCCCAACAAATGTTCTGACGTCTCTGTCACCATAAAATTATTCACTTGGTTTACTCCAAATTATATATGAAATCCGCTCAATACCTTACAGTTTCCTTTAGAATCTTCTAAATTGCTTTTTACTTTAATATCCTTCATATACATCTATGTTTTACTGTCTTTTCAATAATATTTTCTAAAAATTCATTCATTCAACCGCCATCTTTCTTTTTTTCTTATGACAACCATTTTTTGTTTTTTATCAATATCCTGCTTATCTACATTGAAACTTTGAAATACAAAAATTACTGAGATTTGTTAAGATTTATATAAACTGATAAAGATGGTTTTATTCTAAAATCCTTAGAAAAAATTAACACATTTATTTCATTACACCACTTTACACAATTTGCATTTTGTCTTCTATTTAAATTTATAATTTATAGAATTTTGATTTCGAACCCAAATAATCGTAACATTAAAACATGTGAACCATTCACTTTTGATTAAAATTTTATTAATGAAATATATTAAAAATTCAATATGTAAAATTTGCTTTATCTTTGAATACTTAACCAGTAATAAGAGTGGGGTAAATGTGGATATCGCAATATATATATATATATATATATATATATATATATATATATATATATATATATATATATATATGTTGTTTCGCGGGTGTTAAATGAAGTGTTGTACTTCCGGGTGCTCTCCCGCGTCGGTGATCGTCCAGAAGTCACAATTATCTAAACGACGTTTCGGCAGAATATCATCTGCCATCTTCAGGTTCTCACTGAAAGCTGCCTACTGCTGCTTCTCGTTGCTCGGACTGAACAGTTCAGTTCAGGTCAGTTCGAGCAACGAGAAGCAGCAGTAGGCAGCTTTCAGTAAGAACCTGAAGATGGCAGATGAGATTATGCCGAAACGTCGTTTAGACAATTGTGACTCCTGGAGGAGTCGATCACCGACGCAGGAGAGCACCCGGAAGTACAACAACACTTCACATATAAATATATATTTATATATATATATATATATATATATATATATATATATATATATATATATATATATGTTCCGAAAAGCTTCCGCGGTCGTTGGTATGAAAAATACTAGGTTCTCGGGTTGAACCGCGTCTGAGATTGTTAATGTCTCGACGTTTCGGCTCCCGTTTTGGAGCCATTTTCAAGAGAAAAAGTGAGTCAAGTAAAAATTGTCAAAGAAAATAATGCTAGGAGTTCGTGGAACTGGAAACCCCGGAATCGAACCAGTTCCACGAACTCCTAGCATTATTTTCTTTGACAATTTTTACTTGACTCACTTTTTCTCTTGAAAATGGCTCCAAAACGGGAGCCGAAACGTCGAGACATTAACAATCTCAGACGCGGTTCAACCCGAGAACCTAGTATTTTTCATATTACATATTATATTACATATATATATATATATATATATATATATATATATATAAAATAAAACAAATAAATAATACCACATGTAATTACGACCCCCTTTATCCCGGAATGCTCTAGAAGAGCCTTGTGTGTAGAGACAAGGGAAACACACCCAATCCGTGTATAGTGCAAAAATCCCTCTCACAGTATTTTCCACTGGCAGGACCGGGGATTGAACCCGGAACTTTTGGGTAAGAGGCAAGTGCGCTCACCTCTCGACCGCCATTCATATATATGAAGTGTTACTGTACTTCCGGGTGCTCTCCCGCGTCGATGGTCGACTCCTCCAGGAGTCACGGTTGTCTAAACGACGTTTCGGCAGAATCTCATCTGCCCTCTTCAGGTACCCACCGAAAGCTGCCTACTGCTGCTCCTCGTTGCTCGAACTGAACTGACGTTCCCCGCGTTGTACGGCTCTTTATATATGTTGCAGTCTAGGGCACGCCTGCGCGCTTGGTGTTAACGGTCCCCCACCACCTGTGGTAGGCGTAGCGGGCGCTTGAGCTAACCCGACAAGTGGCCTCGCTGAAACGTCACGCTCCACGTGACTTCTCGCTAGTGGTCGGGCATCCTCGTGTCAAATCGGTGCCGCAGAATGCCGTGGTTCTCTTTGATTGGTCAACGCTCGGCTCTGACTCCTCGTGATAGGTCCATTTTGGGCAGGTTACTGTGTTTCTTCACTATTTATCAATACTTGAACGTACCACCTCATGATTGGTTCGTCCACGGTGGATCGTCGTTTGTTTTCGGTTACGTATCTTCCCACAAGAGCAGGCTTCCAAGAACTGGGCAATCTCTGAATATCATCTCGTTTATTAAGATTTTGTGGTCTTTTTTCGATCTCTATGGCCTCTCTGGTAATTCTTGACCTATAATGCTCGATATTAGCTACTGTTCTGGTGTTGTCGAAATCTATTTTGTGTCCTGTGAATTTTACATGCTGTGCTGGAGACGACGTTTTCTCCTCTTTTCGTACTGTATTCATATGTTCTTCCTTTCTTATACTAATACGTATATTAGTCTGTCGTATGCATGATTTGTTGCAATCTTGGCACGGGATTTCGTACACTTCTTGGTTTTCTAGGGTAGTTTTTAATTTTGGATTATGGAGGACTGCACTGATTTTTCGGTCTGTTTTAAATATTGTTTCTATGTTATGTTTACGTAGAAGTTTGCCAATTTTATCTGTCTCTTTCACATAAGGTAGATATGTTTTGCCCCTGGTTTCTCGGATTCCTCTTGGGTTTTTTTCTGTATGGCCCCTGCGACTTCTGTATTGTGTACCTCAAAAATCCATTTTTCATTAGTGCTTTCTGTAGCGATGACATCTCTTCGTTGATATGGTCGACGTCTGCCAACCCATGAGAACGTGTCACTAGAGTCTTTACTACTGAATTTAGTTCTGGAAGGTGATGTGATGCCGCATTTAGATATCTGTCTGTGTAAGTGGATTCTCTGTATACTGTGTGACCTAGTGTTCTGTCTTCTTTATTTTTCACTAATACGTCAAAAAATGGAAGCTTGCCCCCTGTTTCTACCTCCATGGTGAATTTGGCCTTATCGTGAATGCTATTCAGGTGGTCTAAGAAACTATTTAGTTGTTCTCTTCCATGAGTGCAGATTACGAATGGGTCGTCCATATATCTCAACCAAAGTTTTGGTTTGAGTGGTGCCGTTTGTATTGCACGAACTTCTAGGTCCTCCATGAAGAGATTAGCGATGACTGGAGATAACGGTGAACTCATCGGTGCCCCTTCCGTTTGCTTGTAGCGCTGGTCATTGTATATAAAGTCTGTGTTGTTTAAACAGTGTTTAGTTAGGAAGAATATGCTCCTCTGGATGTTACTTTCGTTTGATCAATTCGAGTGACTCCTCTATTGGTACGTTAGTGAATAGTGACACTACATGGAAGCTCACTAGAATATCTTCAGGTTGGACAGTCTCGTTGTTTAGTAACTCGATAAAATGTTGCGCGTTTTTATATAAGACGTTGCTTTTTCTGCAAGTGGCTGTATCTGTCTAGCCAGATATCTCGCTAACTCCTGTAACAGTGACCCTACAAAGCTAACAATAGGTCTTAGTGGGGCTCCTTCCTTATGGATCTTGGGTAGGCCATATAATTTGGGACATCTTGAAGATTTCTCTCTCGGTATAATCAGGTTTTTTGCTTCATCGTCGATAGGGCTGGCTTTAATTTTGGATCTGGTGATCTTCTCCAGTTATGTAGTGGGATCTGTCGTAATCGCTTGGTATGCGGTGTCTTCTAGTAGTTTTTCTATTTTACTGTGGTAGTTCTTGCTATTCCTTAGTACAGTGGCGTTGCCTTTATCTGTTGGCCAGATTATGATATCCTGGTTTTGTCGTAATGCTTTCAATGCCCTTAATTCGTCATGTGGTAGATTTCTTTGTGGTGCCTTTGCTGCTCTCAATATACGTGATGCATCTTAGTATAGTTTCATCTATGTTGTTATCCATATTGTAAATTGCTGATTCTACTCCACAAATGATATCTTCTACTGGAACACGAGCTGGTGCGATTGCAAAATTAAACCCTTTGGTTAGGACATTTAGAGTGACTTTATCAAGGGGATGTCGGGTTGGCTCAGGCGCCCGCTACGCCTACCACAAGTGGTGGGGGACCGGTAACACGTAGCCAAACGCGCAGGCGCGCCCTAGACGGCAGCATATGTAAGGAGCTGCACAATGCGGGGAACGTCAGTTCAGTTCGAGCAACGAGGAGCAGCAGTAGGCAGCTTTCAGTGAGAACCTGAAGATGGCAGATGAGATCCTGCCAAAACGTCGTTTAGACAACCGTGACTCCTGGAGGAGTTGACTGTCGACGCGGGAGAGCACCCGGGAGTACAATAACACTTTCATATATATATATATATATATATATATATATATATATATATATTGTTTTTTTAGGTTTTTAGGTTAGTAGTTAGTTTTTAGGTAGGAAAAATAGAAAAACTACTGGAAGACACCGCATACCAAGCGATTACAGCAGATCCCACTACGTACCTGGAGAAGATCACCAAATCCAAAATTAAAGCCAGCCCTATAGACGATCAAGTGAAAAACCAGATTATACCGAGAGAGAAATCTTCAAGGTGTCCCAAATTATATGGCCTACCCAAGATCCATAAGGAAGGAGCCCCATTAAGACCTATTGTTAGCTCTGTAGGGTCACCGTTACAGGAGTTAGCGAGATATCTGGCTAGACAGATGCAGCCACTAGCGGAAAAAGCAACGTCTTATGTGAAAAATGTACATTTTATCGAGTTACTAAACAACGAAACTGTCCAACCTGGAGATATTCTAGTGAGCTTCGACGTTGTGTCACTATTCACTAACGTACCAATAGAGGAGTCACTCGAATTGATCAAACATAGGTATCACCCAGAGGAGCATATTCTTAGCCTAACTAAACACTGTTTAAGCAACACATACTTTATTTACAATGACCAGCGCTACAAGCAAACGGAAGGAGCACCGATGGGTTCACCGTTATCTCCAGTCATCGTTAATCTCTTCATGGAGGACCTAGAAGTTCGTGCAATACAGACGGCACCACTCAAACCAAAACTTTGGTTGAGATATGTGGACGGCACATTCGTAATCTGGACTCATGGAAGAGAACAACTAAATAGGTTTTTAGACCACCTGAATAGCATTCACGACAAGATCAAATTTACCATGGAGGTAGAAACAGAAGGCAAGCTTCCATTTTTAGACGTATTAGTGAAAAAGAAACAAGATAGGACACTGAGTCACACAGTATACAGAAAACCCACTCACACGGACAGATATCTAAATGCGGCATCACATCACCATCCAGCACAATTAAATTCAGTAGTAAAGACTCTAGTAACACGTTCTCAGAGGTTGGCAGATGTCGACCATATCAACGAAGAGATGTCTTCCCTTCAGAAAGCACTAATGAAAAATGGATTTTCGAGGTACACAATGCAAAAGTCGCTAGGGCCATACAGACAGAAAACCCAGGAGGAAACCGAGAAACCACTAGCAAAGGCATATCTACCTTATGTGAAAGGGACGACAGATAAAATTGGCAAACTGCTACGTAAACATAACATAGAAACAATATTTAAAACAGACCGAAAAATCAGTGCAGTCCTCCGTAATCCAAAATCAAAAACTACCCTAGAAAATCAAGGAGTATACGAAATCCCGTGCCAAGATTGCAACAAATCATACATAGGACAGACCAACAGACGTATTAGTGTAAGAAAGGAGGAACATATGAATGCAGTGCGAAAAGAAGAGAAAACATCGTCCCTAGCACAGCATGTAAAATCCACAGGACACAAAATAGACTTCGACCACACCAGAACAGTAGCTAATGTCGAGCATTATAGGTCAAGGATTACCAGAGAGGCCATAGAGATCGAAAAAGGACCACAAAATCTTAATAAACGAGATGATACGCAGAGATTTCCCAGTTCCTGGAAGCCAGCTCTTGTGGGAAAATACGTAACCGAAAATACACGGCGATCCACCGTGGACGAACCAATCACGAGGCGGCATGTTCAAGTATTGACAAATAGTGAAGAAGCACATCAACCTGCCCGAAACGGGCCTATCACGAGGAGTCAGAGCCGAGTGCGGACCAATCAAGGAGAACCACTGCATTCTGCGCCACCGATCGGACACGAGGATGCCCGACCACCGGCGAGAAGTCACGTGGAGCGTGACGTTTCAGCGAGGCCACTTGTCGGGTTGGTTCGGGTGCCCGCCACGCCACACGTAGCCAAACGCGCAGGCGCGCCCTAGACTGGAGCATATATAAGAAGCCGCACAACGCGGGGAACGTCAGTTCAGTTCGAGCAACGAGGAGCAACAGTAGGCAGCTTTCAGCGAGAACCTGAAGATGGCAGATGAGATTCTGCCGAAAGGTCGTTTAGACAACCGTGACTCCTGGAGGAGTCGACCATCGACGCGGGAGAGCACCCGGAAGTACAACAACACTTCATATATATATATTTTTAAAATTTAAAAAAAAATTTTTTTTTAAAACTTGGGTATGCAGTCGTGTGGCACAAAAAATTAAAGAAAACTCTTTATTTCTGTTCTAGCTTTCGAGGCTTTATTGTCTCTTCATCAGGAACGCTACAAAGTATGACATCATATTATACTTAAATTAGGGTTGATATTAGAGTACTTACGATATTTTGAGTATATATAGAAGTTGCACATGTGAAACAATTTTTCAAAAATATGGACCAACACTTAACACTAATAGTAGTTAACAAACTTACAAGTTAAAAATTATTTAAAACATAGTTGGATGTCAATTGATAAAATAAAATTGTTAAAAACATTAAATTTAAAAAAGCATGGTATCCTGAAGGGATCCATCTTGTATTGTAAGGTTAAGTTGGAACTTCCTGTGAAGATGGCCAACCTGTCAAATTTATTCCTCAAGGATAAAAGTAACTAACGGGACACCTGGTACAAGTGCAGGTTAGTTACTTTTATCCTTGAGGAATAAATTTGACAGGTTGGCCATCTTCACAGGAAGTTCCAACTTAACCTTACAATACAAGATGGATCCCTTCAGGATACCATGCTTTTTTAAATTTAATGTTTTTAACAATTTTATTTTATCAATTGACATCCAACTATGTTTTAAATAATTTTTAACTTGTAAGTTTGTTAACTACTATTAGTGTTAAGTGTTGGTCCATATTTTTGAAAAATTGTTTCACATGTGCAACTTCTATATATACTCAAAATATCGTAAGTACTCTAATATCAACCCTAATTTAAGTATAATATGATGTCATACTTTGTAGTGTTGCTGATGAAGAGACAATAAAGCCTCGAAAGCTAGAACAGAAATAAAGAGTTTTCTTCAATTTTTTGTGCCACACGACTGCATACCCAAGTTTAAATTTTTAAAATTTTAACCTTAAATAGCCAGTCGAGCTAATTTTACCTTAAAATATATATATATATATATACACGTGATCTTTAATTTGTGTTTTCTTAACACAGTCAAGATTACCATTCTTTTATATATATCATGTTCATTAGATATAAGATTTTTAAATTAATTTGTGCGGGAAAGTGAAAACTCGGAAAAAGCTCAATATCACGTGACAAAAACCAATTCCTTTATTAAGTTGATGAGTTGATGTTAAGGAACATTCAAGCTGGTACCGGCGATTTTATTATTTGCAGAAAACTAAGAAAGAGTGTGAGGAAATTGGAAAATTTTAAGTTGCTAGAGGATGGAAAATAATGAATAACAAGCAAATTATTAAAGATTGCAGGGGTTGAAAATTTTTAGACAAAGTAAATATCCATAATACGAGAGAAAATAGAATGTTGTTGGTGGAAGTTTTTTTTTTTATACATTTATTTAACGTCGGCCTATTTCCGCTACTGAGGCCTAACACCGACGCCTGTAGACGAGCTACCCCCAACCAGGAATTTTGCAGAACCTCTTCCCTTAAGAAGAGTAGGGATCTTTTACTTGCCTAACATTTAATAGAGTCTAGTAAGAAGGAGGAACACAATCAGTCTGCAAATTTCAAATTATTATAGGTGCAGAAAACGATTCCTAGTGGAACAGAAATATCACTTGAATTGTGTAGGAGTTTAGCAGTTGTATAGGAGCTTGGAAGATTGCAGGTGATTATCAAATTAAGTGATATACTGCATATTTTAACCAATAATTACCAAATTACACTATTTTTAATATCGTTTTTATATTTTAGCTAGATAGGGAATCTTATTTCATCTTTTATATGTATCGTACTTTATTGTTCCACAATACACTGTTCCAATTTGATCTGGATTTGTTTTATTGCTTTGTGTTTTCTAGAATTGTGTTAAATTTCAATGAGCCGAACTTACGACTTTGAGATCTAAATTAGAAATCATTTACTGTGATATTTTTTTAACGATCGTCAGTCGATATCATAGCAATATAAGTATATATCGGGTGATTTTTTGAAAACGAGGCACACCTAATAACTCGAGAACCGCTAAAGATTTTTTTTGCAGTAAAGGGCATTTTAGGCATTTTATTGAATGTCAAGAGGGACACTTTTAACGAGAAAAGGTGTGATCCAAAACTCACCCTCTCACCCCCAGGCACCCCAAGTTTATAATTTCAAATGGCACCCCTAATTTTTTTTCAACGATTTCCTATAGCAGAATTTTTTTGGAATGCAATCGTAAAAAAATAGTGTGACCTTGAAGAGGAAAATTTGTGAGGTAAATGCAAAAACTGAATTATTATAAAAAAGTGATAAAAGCCACAATGAAGTTGTTTCTCTTGGACACTCAGAACCCACTGTCCGACTCAGATTATGAGTTTCTGTGGACATTCGGTTTAATTTTTGAAGTGGCAACATTTTCTTATAAAAATGCATACAAGAATCAAGTACTAACCAATGCTTTAATATATTTCTTCAATTTCATTACACTTCACGTTTCCTGAAAACTCACAAGAACAATAGATATAGTGCCCTATGTAGTGCAGGCAAGCTGTTGAAAAGAGCCTAAATTGAAAGAACTGAATCTAAGTGATCTCATCTTTTGAGGAGTTGTTGTTTATATATAAACATTTTTTGTCGAATCACCTGCCAATCTCGTGCCTGGGAAATATAATTATAAACTAATTAAAAAAAGTTCAGTTTTTCATATCATTTATATCTCTCTAATTTTGCCCATAGCCATAATTTTATAAGAATTAAATTTTTAAGCTCAGGAAATTCTACACAAATTTCATTACCAAAAACATTTTTGTGCGAACAATATTGAGCGCACTATAAAAAAATGTCTATAAAGATTTTTTTGCACTATGTAACAATCCAACTATTCTCAGTATGTTCAATTGCAAACTATTTATTCCCATATACTCCAACCTCCTGAATTTGAATGTTGATTGCGAATTGATCTAAATATGTCAATATTATTTAAAAACCATCGTTTAAACAAATGGCCAAAATAAATATTTTTATTTGCAACAAATTTTATTTAAAAATTTATATTAAAACAATAAAATATTATATATATGTTATGTGCAAAAAGTGCATAGTTTATGAGCTATTTATTTGTAAAAATTTAAAAAATATCTTTTTTATAGAAGTTAAGCATGCTCATTTTAGACTTTATCTATTATATTTTTCCTGATTAGACAAACATTTATTATATTCTTATATATTTTTGTACGTTAAACTAAATATCTCTCGAAAACCACTAATAGTTCATAACAATTGTTTAAACAAATCTTCAATAGCCATTTCATTAAAAATAAGTATGTCATGTGCAAAAAGTTCGTAGTTTATAAAGTATCATTAAGAATTAAACGACTTACCTTAAGGAAGTTTAAGTTTTTCCTATCTAGTTTAGGCTATTTTGGTACCTTATTTTGGTGTGGGATCTCATTGAGGGCTAATTTATACCCTTTGACCCAGCTCAAAACATATTTATTGTTTGTAATTTTCCCCCATTGTTCGGAGAAGGCCTTTATCCTACCAGCATATTTTTGTTCAATTCTTACCGTTAATATTTCCTGTGCTCTGCTCTCTTTTGGCTGTACTTTTGACTGCGATGGCCTTGGTTGAATGTTTGTGACGTTTTCTTGTATGTTCTGGTTTGATTCCCCTTTTGTTTCTCTGGTTTCCGTGTTTTGAAATTGGACGCTTCTCGTTTTTTGATGTCGAAGCTTTGCATTTTTCACCGAAATCTTCTCCAAATAGCTGCGAATGCGGACGTTGAATAGCTGCTATTTTTTGAATTTCGGAGTTGAAATAAGGATAAAGGAGAAATTTCCTACGATTTGTAAGTGAATGATACACATCACATCCAGACTTGATTAGATCGGATAGTCTTAGATCCGGTTCATTCCCTTCCATATATTTAGACAAAGCACTTTCAAGTGTGGCTATCCCTTTACCTCAATTGTTTTGTAATTCGACCAAATGCCTTTCTTAGATTCTGAAGTCAACATGGCCGCGACTTTGGGATTGAGTTGTGGTGCTACTTACATTTCTCAGTTCTTAGGAATAGAAGTTTTGTCTTTGCTTCTTTGTCTAATCCCTGCGCAAGGTAATTTGTCCACCTTGTTGCCAATTCTGGTCTTATGTCTGACCCAAATTTCGTCTCTTCGGCTGGATTTTCCCCCAGTAATTTCCCGGAGAAACCGAATTTCCCTTTTTGAATGACGCTATCGAACTGCTGTCTCGTTTTCTGAACTTGTAGAAATTTTATTGTTTAGTTTCATACAGTATTTATTTGTTACTATTATATTTCCATGCAAATTTATTTGGTAATTTGATCATCTTTCTCGACACTGTATTTTACAGGCGAGCATTTTGTCTATGTTGTGTTTCCCAATACTATTTTAAATAGCGTTATTTCGAAGACTTCAAAGTTAACTTGAAATCGTATATTTACGTTTACGGAGTTATTTTAAACAATTTCTGTTAATGTTGACAGAAATTCGTAATATCGTTTCCAACACAGGCAGCGGTATTAATAACATTATTTAGGGTACCGAATATAATATTGTTTTGGTATACGGCACGTACGTTACTTTTCTCTTTCAGTCTATCGGTTTAATGTGTTCTGATTAAAACTATTTACTGGTTTTAAATTAATTCATCTACTTACTTGATAGGTCATTTATTTTTTCTTGGAGTTCCCTCATTTTCTTCCTTACGGCTTTCAGTTCTTTCTGTTTCCTTTTTCTCGAAACTTTCTCCATTTTCCAACGTACACTTGTCACTATGTTACTTAGAACTTACACGTTCAAGCGCAAAGAAGTATATGAGAACTCAGGACAGACGGAGCTGAAGGAAGGGGGACCAAAACAAATTATATCAACTTGCGCGTCATAGTGATTAAGTAATAGTACTACAGAGTGATCTATTCTGATGTAACCAATCGAAATATAATAGGCATAATAGTATAAATTGTAATGATTAAGCAAGCTTTATTTTTTAATTTTATTAAATAATTAATAAAAATAATTATTGTAAACACCGAAAAACGCTGTTTACTTGAACGATACAATATTCCCAACAACACCGGTAAGTTGCACAGAAATAAAATATTTTTGGAGTCGCGTGGCTATCGAGTCAAGTACATAAATTATTACCAATTATTCCAATTTAACTGTAAATTTTCATAACTGTTACAACTAAATCTCAAAGAGTAAGAGTTAAGCTTTCGAATTAGCCCAAAAAGAATTATCCCAATTATTGCACTAATTGTATATAATAATAATAATAATAATAATAATAATAATCTGAAAACCCCCGGGCCACAAGACCTGGCCAGAGTGGACGCTGAACTTCGCACAGCGCTACCAGAAGAGGCTGACATCTGGCACATAAATTGTGCCGTGTATGCCGCTGCTCAACGCTCGTCTCAGGTGGAGAGGCGAAATACCTCGTCCCCACAGGAGAGAGCGCAGCGGCGCATACAAAAGATGGAAGCCAAGATCCGGTCGGCGAGGCAACAGGCATCCCGTATCCAATGTGTGATGGACTATATGGCGGCCAACAGGCCGTTCACGCCTAAAGTGCGTCGATTAGCCGCCAATTTAAGACGCGCCCATCACACACTTAATGAGGCAGTGCTGCGAACCACCAAACAGCACTGTCTCGACAGAATACGGATGCTAGTGACTTGCAAAAAGTCATTAGTGAGGCGGGCGAGAGGGCTTGCGGAAAATAAACTGTTCCGCGAAAAGCCCTCGCGCCTTTTCCAACCGCCTCCGCGTGTTGTAGAAAATCCGCCGACTGCAGATCAGGTGGAGAACTTCTGGAAAACGCTGTACGAGGAGAGGCTTCCACTCAACCGAGATTCTCCTGCCCTTGCACACTTTGAAGTCTTTTGTCAAAGGCTTCAGCGACCACAGGAAGTGTGCGAACCAATAACCCCAGAAGAGGTTCGTAGGGCTCTTGAGGGCTCTAAGAACTTTGCTGCTCCAGGTCCCGATGGGATAAATAACTTTTGGTGGAAAAAGTTATCGAGCACCCACCACCATTTGGCCAGAATTTTTAATTCCTGGTTAAATGGGGAGCAGCAAATCCCTTCTTGGGTTGTTGAGGGGCGGACAGTGCTGATCCCCAAGAACGGAGATTTGTCCAACCCAAAGAATTACAGACCGATAACCTGTCTAAACGCATGTTACAAGGTGTTTACACGCATTTTGTACATGCGGGTGCTCCACGCAGTTGAACCGGTTTACGAACGGATATATGAGCAACGAGGGTCAAAGAGAGGTGTCGCTGGCTGCAAGGAGAACCTGTTGATTGACAGATGTGTCACGCAGGACTCCATGCAGTATAAGCGGAACCTCTCTATGGCCTGGATCGACTACCGCAAGGCATTCGACATGACATCGCATGAGCTCATTGTTCACTTGCTCCGATGTCTTGTGGTACCCGGTCCCGTAGTGAGATGTATTGAAGAACAGATGCCGCTCTGGAGGACTCGCTTTACCATAACATCGGGTAACGATAGAGTCCAAACAGAGTCGGTAACATTCAGAAGAGGAGTATTTCAGGGAGATTCCCTCAGCCCCCTTCTGTTTTGCATCTCACTACTGCCATTATCCGTCTCGCTCCGGAAAACCCGTGGCTACAACTGCGGTACCCCCGGCGACAGGAGGCATAAGGTCACCCATCTATTTTATATGGATGACCTTAAACTTTATGCCTCTGGAGAGAGGGATCTCCAACAGTCCCTTAGGGTGGTACAGGAGTATACGCAGGCTGTCGGTATGCAGTTCGGGTTGGACAAATGCGCACTGATCCATCTCAAGAGAGGACGATGCGGTGACTATGGAGAGGACGCGCAGCTCGTGGACGGAAGCATCTTACACCATCTAGATGCCGGAGAGTCGTACACTTACTTGGGTGTCGAGCAACGCAACAGATCTGGTCATCAGAACTGTCGGGGAAGAACAAGGTGTCTGCTACAAATATGCTTGCCGTTCCGATCCTTCTCTACTCTTTCGGAGTAGTGAAGTGGACTAGAGAAGAGCTGCGTCAACTCGATGTAGTAACCCGCAAGAAGATGCATCTCAATAGGAGCTTGCATCCTAAATCGTCCGTTCCACGGTTATATCTCCCACGACATCGGGGAGGCCGTGGACTCTTGAGCTTGGAGAGTCTCCATAGCAGGATGGTTCTGGAGGGAGCATGTAAGGTCATCAGGAGTTCGGATCCCCTCCTCTGCATGGTCCGAGACCATGAAAATGCAGAGGTAGGAGCTTTTCTCTTTAAGGCAGCACGCAGAGCAGCCGATGAACTTGGTCTCATCTTCGACGTCGAGCGGGTAAACCCCGACTCTGTCACCGAGTTGGAACCCGTTCGACTAAAAGCCCACATTAGAGCTGCAGAACACAACATCCTTCTGCAGCTCCATAAGGATAAGCCATTGCACTGGATCTTCTATAAAAATATAGAAGACCTCGGCTTATCCGAAAGGCTGACCTTCGCCTTCTTAAGGTCAGCTGGGCTGAAGTCTGAGACCGAGGGATTCATAATGGCTTGCCAGGATGGTGTATTTAACACTCTCGTCTATCGACGTCGTGTCATGGGTATGGAGGTCCCTGATGTCAGCTGCAGGGCCTGCCGCAGGGCGCCGGAGACTGTAATGCACTTACTGTCGGCTTGCCCGACTTACGCAGTCTCGGCCTATATTCATAGACACAACGCAGCATTACGAGTGCTTTACTATCATCTAAGGCACTCGTATGGGATAGACGAAACACCAGTGCTGCCTTACGTTCCGGGGGATATTGAGTCCGTTGTGGGGAATGAGAAGTGCCTAATTTATTGGAACTACTCGTTTCCCAACGTCAGGCAAATACAAGCCAACAAGCCTGACATAGTACTCCTCGACCACCAACTCAAGACAATGTATGTCGTGGAATTCTCGGCTCCCGCTGAGAGCAACATTGTCTTGAAAGAGGAGGAAAAACGGACAAAATATCGAGATTTGCTCTTCGAACTCCGCAGGCTTTATCCAGGCCATTCTGTTAAAATAGTGGTACTGATTATAGGAGCCCTCGGTGGAATGAGACAGACGCTGCTTTCAGAACTAAAGATCATACCGGCATGCCGAGATTCGGCAGAGATCTTAGCCGGCAGAATGCAGAAGGCTGTCATCCTCGGTTCATTACGTCTACTCAGGGCACACGATTCGCGGACCCGGTAGTCACTCACCCCACGGGCGTGGGGAGTGGCTATTGGTATTACCAGCTCCCCTCTGTGAGGGTCGGAGACACAGAGTAGGGTGACTGGTTTTTTGTAAAAAAAAAAAAAAAAAAAGAGATTTGTCCAACCCAAAGAACTATAGGCCGATAACCTGTTTAAACGCATGTTACAAGGTGTTCACACGCATCTTGTACATGCGGGTACTCCAAGCAGTTAACCCAGTTTACGAACGGATATATGAGCAACGAGGGTCGAAGAGAGATGTCGCTGGCTGCAAGGAGAACCTGTTGATTGACAGATGTGTCACGCAGGACTCCGTGCAGTATAAGCGGAACCTCTCCATGGCCTGGATCGATTACCGCAAGGCATTTGACATGACATCTCATGAGCTTATTGTACACTTGCTCCGATGTCTTGCGGTCGCCGGTCCCGTAGTGAGATGCATTGAAGATCTGATGCCGCTCTGGAGGACTCGCTTTACCATAACATCTGGTAATGATAGAGCCCAAACAGAGCCGGTAACGTTCAAAAGGGGAGTATTTCAGGGAGATTCCCTCAGCCCCCTTTTGTTTTGCATCTCGCTACTGCCATTACCCGTCTCGCTCCGAAAAACCCGCGGTTACAACTGTGGTACCCCCGGCGACAGGAGGCATAAGGTCACCCATTTGTTTTATATGGATGACCTTAAACTTTATGCCTCCGGAGAAAGGGATCTCCAACAATCCCTTAGGGTGGTACAGGAGTACACGCAGGCTGTCGGTATGCAGTTCGGATTGGGCAAATGTGCACTGGTCCATCTCAAGAGAGGACGATGTGGGGACTACGGCGAGGACGTGCAGCTCGTAGAGTACACGCAGGCTGTCGGTATGCAGTTCGGATTGGGCAAATGTGCACTGGTCCATCTCAAGAGAGGACGATGTGGGGACTACGGCGAGGACGTGCAGCTCGTAGACGGAAGCATCCTACACCACCTAGATGCCGGAGAGTCGTACACTTACTTGGGTGTCGAGCAACGCTCCACCCAAGAAGTGGGTGTAGTGAAAAACGCTCTCCGCGGCAAGTATCAGCACCGACTCCGACAGATCTGGTCTTCAGAACTGTCGGGGAAGAACAAGGTGTCTGCGACTAATATGCTTGCCGTTCCGATCCTTCTCTACTCCTTTGGAGTAGTGAAGTGGACTCGAGAGGAGCTGCGTCAACTCGATGTAGGAACCCGGAGAAAGATGCACCTCAATAGGAGCCTGCATCCTAAATCGTCCGTTCCACGGTTATATCTCCCACGACATCGGGGAGGCCGTGGACTCTTGAGCTTGGAGAGTCTACACAGCAGGATGGTGCTGGATGGAGCCTGTAAGGTCGTCAGGAGTTCGGATCCCCTCCTCTGCATGGTCCGAGACCATGAAAATGCAGGGAAAATGCTGTTTAAGGCAGCACGCAGAGCAGCCGATGAACTCGGTCTCATCTTCGACGTTGAGCGGGATAATCCCGACTCTGTCACCGAGTTGGAACCCGCTCGGCGGAAAGTCCAAATAAAAGCTGCGGAACAAACCATCTTTCTGCAGCTCCATTCGGATAAGCCACTGCATGGTGTCTTCTATAGAAATATAGAAGAACTTGGCTTATCCGAAAGGCTGACATTCGCCTTCTTAAGGTCAGCTGGGCTGAAGTCTGAGACCGAGGGATTTATATTGGCTTGCCAGGACGGTGTATTCAACACCCTCGTCTATCGAAGTCGTGTCATGGGTGTGGAGGTCGCTGACGTCAGCTGCAGGGCCTGCCGCAGAGCGCCGGAGACGCTTATGCACTTGTTGTCGGCCTGCCCGACATATGCAGTCTCCGCCTATATCCAAAGGCACGACGGAGCACTACGAGTGCTTTACTACCATCTGAGGCACTCGTATGAGATAGACGAGACACCAGTGCTGCCTTATGCTCCGGGGGATATTGAGTCCGTTGTGGGGAATGAGAGGTGTCTAATTTATTGGAACTACTCGTTTCCCACGGTCAGGCAAATACAGGCAAACAAGCCTGACATAGTGCTCATAGACCACCAAGTCAAGACAATGTTCGTCATAGAGTTCTCGGCTCCCGCAGAGAACAACATTGTCTTGAAGGAGGAAGAAAAGCGGACAAAATATCGAGACCTACTCTTCGAACTCCGCAGACTGTATCCAGACCATACTGTCAAGCTGGTGGTACTGATTATAGGAGCTCTCGGTGGAACGAGACACACGCTGCTTTCAGAATTGAACATCATACCGGCATGCCGACAATCGGCAGAAGTCCTAGCCGGGAGAATGCAGAAGGCTGTCATTCTTGGTTCATTGCGTCTGCTCAGGGCACACGAGTCACGGAACCAGTGATCACTGACTCTACGGTGCAGAGAGTGGTTACTGGCGCTCCCAGCGTACCCTCTCTGGTATCGGAGGCAGGGAGAAGGACGACTGGTTTTACTTAAAAAAAAATAATAATAATAATAATAATAAGGGGGCGAAAATCGGACCGGCAATCTCCTCGCGGTGCTACCCGGGCAACAGGCAGAGGTAAAACTCTGCCTGGCTGATGTCGGACGTGGGTCTCAGGGCTAACCACCCTGAGATTCCTGACTTGGTTATGAACAGCCAAGAACGGGCCCCTCACAATCGACCCCAGTCGGATGGGGGTCAAGGACATGTGGGAGGGGCCAGACCGGACAGTCCTAATGATGACAACCATGGCAATGTACAAGGGTGCTTTAGGTGGACGAGGGAACTGCGGGATAATTTGCTGACCTGCTATGAGAGCAGCGAACCTGCGCGTAGAGGATACATGGCACGATTGCACGCACTTTGGTGCGGAATGCATCCAGAGTATCGTGCCTTCTCTCAGCAACATCTGAGGGACCAAGTATCCTTCTTGCGCAGGACAGGTTATCAACGCGTACCCCGTCAGCAAGTAGCTGTACCAGCCGCACAACCACCGCGGCAAAACGCTGACGGGAGATTTCCAGCAGAGTACACCGAAGCCGACTTAAGGACGAGGGTAAGTCTTATCACCAGGACTACCCTAAAGGCCCAAGACCTGGCTAGAATGGACGCGGTCATCGATGAGGACCTCCCAGAGGATGCCGACATCTGGCAAATCAACTCTGCGGTGTACAACGCCGCTAGGCAACTCGTTCCTCGCGAAAGGCAAACCAATACCTCTAGCGGAATCGAGAAAGCTAAGCGGCGGGTACAAAAAATCGAAGGCAAGATACATTCGGCCAGACAACACGCTTCTCGAACTCAGAGTGTGGTGGAACACATAACATCTGGCAGGGCATTTACGCCTAAAGTCCGGCGAGTGGCAGCCGGACTGAGACGCCAACACCACACTCTGAATCTGACAGTGTTGCTTACCATCAAGCAGCACTGTTTAGATAGGATTCGCACACTGATGGCAATAAAGAAGAAGTTGAACAAGCGGGTGCGAAGTATGGAACAAAATTCAATGTTCCGTACGACTCCCTCCCGCCTGCTCAAGGAGCCACAGCGTGTTGTCGATAATCCGCTGAATGTAGAAGATGTCGAAAGATTCTGGAAGGGAATCTACGAAACGACGCGTCCATTCAACAGCAGCACTCCAGCAATAGCACACTTCGAGGCTCTGTGTAACAGAACCTTTGGAGAGCAAGACGAAGTGTGTCCGGCGATCAGTACGGAGGAAGTCCAACAGGCACTTGTTGGTACTAAGAACTTCGCTGCTCCTGGCCCAGACGGCATTAACAACTGGTGGTGGAAGAAATTTCCATCCACCCACCGTCGTCTGGCGCGGGTTTTCAACTCTTGGTTGAACGAGGGGCAGCAGATTCCGGACTGATTTGTCGAAGGACGTACTGTGTTAATCCCCAAGAAGGGAGATCTGTCCGATCCGAGAAACTATAGGCCAATCACATGTCTGAACTCCTGCTACAAGGTATTTACACGTATCTTGTACGCTAGGACACTACGGCATGTTGATCCGGTCTTTCAGCAGATAAATGAGCAACGTGGTGCGAAGAAAGGCATGGCAGGCTGCAAGGATAACCTGCTGATAGACCGCTGTATTACACAGGACTCTGTGCAATATAAGCGGAATCTATCTATGGCCTGGATTGACTACCGTAAGGCATTTGCCACAACATCACATGAGCTCTTGTTACATTTGCTCCAATGTCTTGCGGTAGCAGCACCACTAGTGAGATGCATAGAACAACTGCTGCCGCTCTGGAAAACTCGCTTCACCATAACATCCGGTGCACAGCGGGTTACCACAGAGCAGGTAGCATTCAGGAGAGGAGTATTCCAAGGGGACTCCTTGAGTCCTCTCCTCTTCTGCATCTCACTGTTGCCTTTATCTGTTGAACTCCGCCAAGTCCGCGGATACCAATGCGGTCCACCCAGCAACCGGAGGCATAAGGTCACCCATTTATTCTACATGGATGACCTTAAACTCTACGCCTCCGGAGAGCAGGAACTGCAAAATGCTCTAAGGGTGGTCGAACGGTATACGCTGGCTATTGGAATGGAATTCGGATTGGACAAGTGTGCAGTCGTCCACCTCAAGAGAGGACGATGCGGGGACTTTGCTGAAGAGGCGCAGCTCGCAGACGGAAGCATCTTGCGACATCTAGATGCCGGAGAGACTTACACATACCTGGGTGTGCAACAACATCACATCCAGGATGTGCAACAAATTAAGGAATCTCTCCGCGGCAAGTACAGAGGCCTACTCCGAAAGATTTGGTCATCCGAACTTTCGGGGAAAAACAAGGTGTCTGCCACTAATATGCTTGCCGTTCCTGTTCTGCTCTACTCCTTTGGAGTAGTGAGATGGACTGTAGATGAGCTGCGTCAGTTAGATAGAGGTACCCGCAAGATGATGAATATCCATAGGAGCATTCATCCAAAATCGTCAGTTCCTCGTGTGTACCTCCCACGTCATCGGGGGGGCCGAGGACTCTTGAGTTTGGAGTGCATGCATGGCCGGGTAGTCCTGAGTATAGCATGTAACGTCCTTAGGAGCTCAGACCCTCTCCTGCAATTAGTGAGAAATCATGAAAATGCAGGAGTGGGAGCAGGATTATTCAAGGCAGCAAAGAGGGTCGCAGATGAACTCGGTCTCGTATTCGACATCAGGCGAGAAGGCCGGCGAGGTGCCGACCCAGAGTCGGTCACTGAGCTTCCGCCAAATCGCCTGAAAGCCCAGATTAAAGCCGCTGAACAGGAGAATCTGTTTAGACGGCACGTCGATAAATCCATGCTTATCGACCAAGCTGACGTTCGCCTTTTTAAGATCAGCTGGGCTTAAGTCGAAGACCGAGGGATTCATTGTGGCCTGCCAGGATGGTGTTATTAACACCTTGGTCTACCGAAGCCGTGTGATGGGTGTAGGGGTTCCTGATACCAGCTGCAGGACCTGCCATCAGTCGCCGGAATCGCTCATGCATTTACTGTCTGCATGCCCGGTATATGCGATTTCGGCCTACATCCATCGCCATAACGCGGCATTACGAGTGCTTTACTACCATCTACGGCACTCGTACGGGGTAGACCAAACACCAGTGCTGCCTTACATCCCCGGAGATATTGAGTCCGTTGTCGAGAACGAGAGGTGCAGGATATACTGGAACTACTCGTTTCCGACCGTCAGGCTAATTCAAGCTAATAAGCCTGACATAGTACTCCTCGATCATCAGCAGAAGGCGATATACATCATCGAGTTTTCAGCTCCGGCTGAAACAAACATCGTCTTGAAAGAGGAGGAAAAACGGGCTAAGTATCGCGATCTCCGGTACGAGCTCCTAGTGCTGTATCCAGGCTACTCGGTCAAGTTGGTAGTCCTTATAATCGGTGTACTTGGAGGTATGAAGCCCACGCTGCTCTCGGAATTACGAACAATACCGGCCTGTCAACATTCGGCCGAATGGCTGGCAGGCCAGATGCAGAAAGCTGTTATCCTGGGTTCTCTTCGTTTACTTAGGGCACACGATTTAGGAACCTACGGTCGCTAACTCTGCAGGCTGCATGGAGTGGTCGTAGTGAATTCGCTGGCGCTTCTTCCGTGAGAATGTCGGAGACACGGCAGAACTGACCAGCATCGCTCTCGCGAAAAAAAAAAAAAAAATAATAATAATAATAATATGTTTATTTTCCTTTCTCCTTACAATGCAATTGCACAAAACATAATAAACACAGAACAATCAGGAAAACCACTAGGTCGTGCTCAAGCAGCTCCTGCCCCCGGTTTAATACACTAACCTAGCCTAACGAGAACACGTTATTGCCGTAATAAATACCTAACACTAAAAGAACTAATCTAACTAAACTAAGCTTCTGACCTAAAATAAAGTAGAGACGTTTGTAGACACTGCAATAAAATAAGTAGATAGGTTCCTACCTTGAAATGATAAAATGACAAAATATCATTGATAGTTACTGATAATTATAAAGATAAGTTGACATATGATTTTTATAAACTGTTTTACCGTTAACATTTGTTTTATATCCACAGGCACAGAATTGTAAAGCTTGGAAATGTTGTAGCTAAAAGACCTCTCGTAAAGACTGGTTTTATGAGAGGGAGGTGTTATGCAATTTTTATTTCTAATATTAATTTATGAATATCTGACCGCAAGCTGATTTTGTTATATAAGTAACTTGGTGTCTTGGTTAAAATTATTTGATGATATAAGCATAGAGTCAGTAGTTTTAGTCGATTGTTCATGTTCATCCATTTTAAGTCTTTTAATTTATGTGATATATGTTCCCTACGACGTATTCCAAAAATATATCTGAGACACGAATTTTGAGTTCTTTGAATTCTATTTCTTGTCAAAACATACAGGCAAGGGTAATACACAGGCGCACAATAAGAAAAATTTGACAACACAAGTGATTCACATAGTAATGTTTTTATTTTTTCTGACAGATACTTCCGATGGGGGTAAAGTAGCTTTAATGCTAAATAAGATTTTTGTATATATTTTGTAATTTGTGTAATGAATCTAAATGTGTTATCAAAATTTAACCCCAGATTACGGGCAGCATGTGTAAACGGAATATTTGTGTCATTTATTTTTGCACTAAAATCTACCACGATTCCGGCGACAGTTACTTTGTTACCAAATAACATTAACTTTGATTTATTTGGATTTAGGAACAAATAATGTTCTTTTGAAACCTTTTCAATAATTTTAAGATCAGAGTTAATTTTCGTTACTGCCTCTGCAGCCTTATACCTATTAAATGACAGATACAATTGTGTGTCGTCTGCGTACATATGAGATTTACAACGTAACAATTTATTACAGAAGTTACTGGTGTAAATACAGAATAGCAGAGGCCCTAGTATCGACCCCTGGGGAACTCCGACCTCAAGCGAACACACAGCTGAACAGTTATTATCTATTTTTACCAACTGGGTTCAATTTGCTAGATAATTTGCAATTAATTTAATTGCATTTTTACCCAGGCCAATGTAATGTAAAATAGCAACAAGTAGGCTGTGCTGAAGCGTATCAAAAGCTTTAGTAAAATCCAGCAGCACTAAAGCTGTAATTTTGTTACAATCAGTTGCTTCCAAGATGTCATCCGAGACCTTCAGCAACGCAGTTGTACAGCTGTGAGCCCGTCTAAAGTCGGATTGGTGAGCAGGTAGAATATTGTACTTATTTAAATGTTTTGTCAATTGCAAATACACGACTCTCTCAAGAATTTTTGATAAAGTTGGTAATATACTAACTGGACGTAAATCTTTTGGTAATAATGGATCTGACACCTTAGGGATAGGAGTTACATGGGCTAATTTCCATTGCGCTGGAAAGGTGTTTGTTATTAAACAGGTATTTACTATATGTGTGATGTAAGGAATAACATATGGACAGCAATACTTTAACATAACCAAGTTAATTCCATCAGCTCCCATTGAAGCGGGTTCTAATTTTATACAAAATGTCTGTTATTGTATTATCATTTACTAGGCTGAAATCAAAACTGGCTGGCAATCTTTTAAAGTATTATTTTTATAATAATCTATTAAATGGCTATTGTTGTAATTAGATTTGGGTACACTGTCTATGAAATGATTGTTAATAATGTTAGGATCCTTAAGATGAGAGGGTAAGTCGGAATGTTTTCATTTGTTTATATTTAAAGATTTTAATTCTTTCCAAATAGTTTTAGAGCCATTAGTTCTAGACTTTGAATTAAAATATGCCCTTTTTTCATTTTTTATAGCCACTTCAGTGTAATTCCGCAGCTGCTTATAGTAGTCCCAATGCGCTGCTTTTTTCGTTCTTTTAAATTTTAATTTAGCTTTATCTCTCAACGATAATAGCAGCTTGATATTATCGGTCAGCCATGGTTTTCGTGGTTTTGATATTTTAGCAGTCTTATATGGTGCATGCAAATTAAACAAATCGACCAAACAATCATTGAAATATTGAACTTTCAAATCTACGTGCTCAATATCGTAAATATTATAAAGAGGTACAGCTAGTAAATCATTGGTAAAGTTTTCAATATTAAAAGCAGTAAAATCGCGAAAAGTAATAGAAAATGGTAGAATTTTGTTATTAATATTTAAATTGCAGAAAACTAGTTCATGATCAGAAATATTTAATTCAATGCTACCGGAATTTGATACAAGAGAAATATCGGAAACAATAATCAAGTCAATAAGTGATTCGGCTAATTCTGTGATCCTTGTAGGTTTCGTTATAACTTGTGATAATCCCAATGTATCAAGAAATGAATTTAAATATATTGTACTAGGGCTATCGACGTCAAGCAAATTTATATTTAAATCCCCTAATATAACAAGCCTCTCACAAACGGGAATACAATTGCATACAGATTCTTCAAAATTTGTAATAAAATATTTATATTCTACAGTCTGAGGTCTATAAATTACCCCGTATACAGTAATGTCATTAGATGTTTTGAGAGAAATCCATAATTATTCAATATTATCATTACATTCCACTAATTTAAAATTTAAAGATTTAGATATATAAAAACATACACCTCCGGCTCTCCCAACCCTGTCTTTTCTTACAATTCTGTATCCTTCTATATTTACTAAATTATTAGGGATGTGCCGAGATAACCAAGTTTCAGTTATCGCTAAAATATCATATTGATTGTCTTCCAGAACACTTCTTATTTGGCTTATTTTTGGCAAAAGTGATCGCACATTTATGTGACCAACCTTTATATTATTTTCCATAATTTCAATCAGTAACTAACATTATAAACTTTACCACATTACAACATAAAAAGAGATACTCTTTTTAATTCTTGCAGAAAACAAATCCAACAAAAAGATACTAAGAAGTAAAAAAGACGCACACAAAAATATGTATATAATTATAGATAGCTAGATAAAAAATTACTAAATCAATCTACTAGTATTCCGCATATATATATTGTGGTATATTTTGAAATAAATTTATTTTTTAGTTACTACCATTTTTTAAATAAACTGAATTTTAAAAATTTGGAATCTTAAAAACTAAATTTTTGTAATGTTTTGTATTCTTTGTAGTAATCAACTAAAGAGTCTAGAAAATGAGTTTATTCGGGAAAGTTAATTATAAAATTAATCGTTTATTTAATTGCATATTGTTTAAAAAACAGCCTTTTGTAATTTCATCTCTTTTATATACAGAATATACACAAAATGAAATCTTAAAAAAATTTCATAATAGTCGCATATGAAAAGCTATCATTTTTCGATAGGCACTTTGTTTAATTAAAATAGTCCAATTGTAACGAAGCACGTGCTTGTTTTTGCTCGTACAAAAATGTTTTTGTAATGAAATTTGTGTAGAATTTCCTGAACTTCAAAATTGAATTCTTGTAAAATTATGGCTATGGGCAAAATTAGAGAGATATGAGCAAGAAACTGAACTTTTTTTAAAATTTGTTTAAAACTATTTTTCTCAGGCACCATTAGACAAAAATGTTTATATACATTATAAACAACAACTCCTCAAAAGATAGATTCAGTTCTTTCAATTTAGGCTTTTTTCGACAGTTTGACTGTTCTAATTGACACTTTTAATATGTAGGTATGCTTGTAATTTGTAAATCCCTATTAATTATTAAATTACTAATATATAAACTAAACATTAGTTTAGTTTATATAGGCATCATATTAATGCATGCATCGATTCTTATAAAGTTTAATTTCCAACATATCCTTATAAACATCTATCAGTTGAAAATTTATTTAACTCGTTTTATTGGGAACTAGTTTTTTTTTTAACATAACAAAAATTATAACATTAGTGTGGACCGCCGAGTCGAACTGAAAAGGTTTTATGCTAGCGTGTATTAAAAGAATGGATGGATGGATGCCCGGTGAATGATAAAAATCGAATTTTATGTTTTAAACGACTTAGTCACGTATAATCTGAATAAGGATGATATTTATATATGGTATATAATTTCATAATATCATCTGGAGACATTTTTTGCCATGTTTTGTGGAGGAAATTTGTTTTGCATATAAAACGTATCTTTAATGCATAAGGAATATAATATCATGGGAGGTAATTAATAATCCAAGAGTCATGTAGGATATATTACCTCACCGAGTGCAAACAGTTTATAAATATTTTTAATGTATAGCAGTGGCGGCTGTAATATTTCTAAATAAATTGTTTTAAAAAAATCATCAGTATCAATATATCAATATCCTCAGGATTTTCAAATAGGTACTCAAAGTATTCACGAATCCCCAGACTATCAAACTCAAGGTCCAAAACTTTTCCCGCAGGAAAACCCTGTTATATTCCCGGAGACAACTCCAGAGGACCACAATACAATTATAGACCTAACGTCACAAATTTAGTCAATGAATTTAGACAATTTCAACCCCGAGATAGAATTCCCCGAACACATCTTTATTTAAGACCTCTGTTAACCGTCAAATCCAATAACTTGTCTGTACTACATCAAAGATATCACCAACACCTTTAACCTGTTGATTGATATTGTGCCGGAATTTCAATTTTAAAGAAAAAACCGCTGAAATAATTTTAAACAAATTACCTGAAAATGTCGTTATTCAAGGTATAACTAACGAACAAATTTTAATAACACAATCAAAGCTTATTCCATTTATTGTAGGCGATCCCCATAAAGTTTACATTTAAAATCTCGATATAGAATTCAATGGATTATTCGGAGCAGACTTTTTAGACCATTATGACTGTATAATAAACACAAAAAAAAGGAAACTTATTACTAACTTTAAAACAGTTCCCCTGAATAAGGCAGGTAAAGAATCTAACGAACCCACAGTTGTCAATAATAATCAAAATCATAATTTAAATTTAAAAAAAAACATAATATTTATTCAACCTCGCACAAAGCAAGTCTTCAAACTAAATTGCAATTTAATAAATACTGATGCTATACTGTTCGCACAGGAAAAAAAAGCTAAAGTTACAACCTATAACACACTTTGACCTAGCCTGTAACGTAAATATTTCTAACACTAATTCGACCCAATTTCAAAACGATGCTACAGACAGACTATACGATATTCGAAACCAATTACGACTTGAACATCTCAATGACGAAGAAAGAGAGCTAATCACCGATTTATGTCTGAACTTTGCCGACATCTTTTATTTAGAAGGTGACTCGCTAACTTTCACCAATGAAATAAAACACGCAATTGACACCAATAACGCTAAAGCCGTTTTTTCCAAGTCATATAGATACCCTCAAATCCATAAAGAAGAGGTAAAACGACAAATAACCGAAATGCTCGATCAAGGTATAATTCAACCATCCATTTCACCCTGGTCCTCCCCAGTGTGGGTAGTGCCAAAGAAGCTAGACGCTTCGGGCAAGCAAAAATGGAGAGTAGTAATTGACTACCGTAAACTCAACGAACTAACCGTTAACGATAAATACCCCTTGCCTAATATTTCAGATCTCCTCGACCAGCTAGGAAAATGTGAATACTTCACCACTCTAGATCTCGCGTTCGGTTTTTACCAGATTGAAATTGACAAAAAGGACATCCAAAAGATAGCATTTTCTGTAGAAAATGGCCACTACGAGTTCGTTCGTATGCCATGTGGTCCCAAAAACGCACCTTCCAGCGCGTTATGGACAACATTCTTTTAGGCATTCAAAACGAGCGCTGTCTCGTTTATATAGATTACATAATTATTTATTCACCCATCATTCATGAGCACATTTCTAGACTCACAGATGTTTTCAAAAGACTAAGGAAAGTAAATCTCAATCCAGCCGGATAAATGCGAGTTCCTCAGGAAGGAATTAGCTTATCTAAGTCACCTTGCGCCAACGCATCGATTCATAGATGACGCATATATGACGTTGTTAATAGATATAAATTATTTATCCTTATATAGCTAGTCTAGTTGAGTACTTTAGCGAGTGCGCATCGTAGATATTTATGGAAGTTTATTAAAATATATATTGTGTTATTATAAGTAAATAAATAAAGTGTTTTGTGCTAAATAGTGGTTATCATTTATACAAAGTGAAGGTAGCACAATTGGCGACGAGGAGCGGAATTTTACCCAAAAACATAAGCGGCACACTTTAGACATATTTAACAGCACGCAAAAATAAATTTACCTTTCTTTAACTTATTCGCTGTTCTGTAAAGATATTACATTCAAACAAAAGGTAACTGTTACCCTTGTATTAGGGCAGTAGAAAAAGAAACACAGAACTGTTACCCTATTAGTAGGGCGGTCCAAAGTTAAAACAAAGTAAAATAAAAAAATATGTATATAGTTATGTATACAAGTATAAAATGAACCATAAAAAGAACTGTTACCCTATTAGTAGGGCAGTCCAAAGTTAAAACAAAGTAAAATAAAAAAATATATATATATATATATATATATATATATATATATATATATATATATATATATATAGTTATATATACAAGTACAAAATGAATCATAAAGAGAACTGTTACCCTAATACTAGGGCAGTCCAAAAATAATAATAAATATAACTAAAAGAAAGCTTATATAAGGAGCTGTTACCCGTGTATTAGGGTAGTCCAAAAATAAAAGAAAGAAAGAGAACTGTTACCCTATTAGTACAGCAGTCCAAAGAGCTTGGAACTAATGCGAGGGCTGTGAGCCATAATAGAATCGACCGGGAATCATAAAACGGACTATTGATATTAAGAAATAAAATTAACCGATTATTCATGTCAGAAACCATAAGGTTGTTATTCGATAACATCAACAAAGCGTTGATTCGTGGGGAATGGGAAAAATGGGTGCGATCTTTGAAATTATATTTGGCTTCGGAAGATATTACTGATGTCGCAAAAAAGAGAAACAAACTCCTACACCTTGGAGGACTCAGTTGCAAGAAGTGGCATATAATTTAGTAGGGGCATTAGAGGCATATGATAAGGAGGAAAAAAACAATATTTTTAAAACTCTAGTTGAGAAACATTCAGAATATTTTTCATCACAACAAAATTCGACTTTTGAACAACATATATTCAGGAGCCTTAAACCTGAACAGAACGAAAGTTCTAACAAATTTGTGTTAAAAGTTAGACACCAGGCCACTAAATGTGCATTTGGAAATTCTGCTCAAGAAGCGACAGAAATTAATATCAAAGATAAAATAATCGATAGCTGGGCTCCCCTAGAATTGAAAAAGAAATTATTGGAAAAAGAAAGATCACTAGATGAAGTTCTGGAATTATGTCAAATCCATGAGCAAATTGGCAGTCAATCTAAAGCTATGGACCCAATCAGCGCTGGGCCTAGTATGTCATTTGCTATTAATAAAATTTAGTCTAGCAACAAAGATTACAGTAACCAATGCACCCACTCTGGTAATACAAAAGAATGTCCGGCTAAGAAGACAAGGACACGGGACCAGAAGAGGCGGATGGGATCAGAAATTTTGAATGCTTTAAAATTTCAGGCCATTGGCAAGATGACCAGGATGATCTCATAAAGTGTAACATAGGTGGGGTGCCCATTACATTACTAGTTGATTCCGGTTCCAGAGTAAACATTGTGAATGGCGAGGACTGGAAATCACTAATGGAAATGAATGCTGTGGTATGGGACGTAAATTCGCAAGCTCAGCACTCCCTCAGAGGGTATGCAGCGGGTCAACCTTTAAATGTAAGCCACAGATTAGAAACAACAGCAAGTTTGCAAGGAAGCGATGAAATCATAACATCTTTCTATGTCGTGGATCAAGGAGATCTGTCGATTTTAGGAAAGGATACCGCTAAACATCTAGGAATTTTGAAATTGGGCTTGAACGTTAATCACATTGAGGAAACAAAATCCTTTCCTAAGATCAAAAATATTAAAGTTAAATTAACGTTAATCCGCAAGTGAAACCAGTCAAACAACCTGTTAGGAGAATTCCCATTTCAGTAGAGGCACAAGTGGAAAGAAAACTAGAAGATGCATTAATTTCTGATATCATAGAAAAAGTGACTAAGCCGAGTGCATGGATCTCACCTATTGTAGTGATTTTTAAATAAAACGATGATATCCGCATTTGCGTGGACATGCGCCCAGCCAACCAAGCAATTTTGAGAGAATATTACCTCCTTCCAACTTTCGATTCATTTATGACGAAACTCAGAAATGCAAAATACTTCTCCCGACTAGACTTGGCAAACGCATACCATCAGTTGGAACTTGACGAAGAAAGCCGCCCCACTACAACATTCATAACCCACAAAGGTATGTTTCGCTACAAAAGATTAATGTTTGGAGTTAACTCGGCACCCGAGATTTTCCAGAGAGTTTTTGAGGAAATGCTTGCTTCCTCTAAAAACTGCTTGAATTATCTTGACGACGTAATTTTGTTCGGAAGCACAGAGGATGAACATGACGCTTGCCTAAATAAAGTACTAGATGTATTCACGAACAATAATGTACTCTTAAGTAAAACAAAATGTGTTAAGAAAGCTCAAGAACTTCCTCGGTCACAAGCTTTCCAATAGAAGAATCGACGCAGACCAGATAAAAATAAAAACCATTTTAGAATTCCGACCACCAAGAATAAAGGAAAAAACGAGAAGTTTTCTTGGACTAGTTACCATACCAGATAAACCGCCACCCGAAAAGAAAGACACAAGTTCTCAGAAGGGCCACGACAATGTTTGGCGGTAGATCTCATGGGCCCCTTGCCAAATCAAGATCAGCTGTTGGTAATAGTATCCACTATTACTCTAGATACCAGGAAATTAAATTCCTCAGAACCACTACTTCTTCTATTATTATCAACCAATTGTCAGTGAGATATTTTCTCGATTGAGGATACCAAGATTTGTAAGGGCTGACAACGGTCCTCAATTTGCCAGTCAAGAATTTAAGAACTTCTGCTTGTACAGTAACATCGAACTAATACAAATACCATCATACTGGCCCCAAGCAAATGGTGAAGTAGAAAATATGAATAGAGTAATTTTAAAACGCCTCCAAATAGCTCATGCGAATAAGTTAAATTATAAAACTGAGCTTCAAGAATTTACAATGATGTATAATGTCACGCCGCATGGGGCTACAGGAAAAGCACCATCAGAACTACTCTTTAAGAGAAATATTCGCGATAAAATTCCATCTTTAGCGGATTTAATTAACAAGCCAGGAGATGAAGAAGCGCGGGACAATGACGTTATTAATAAGTACAAAGGAAAAGGAAAGGAAGATAGAGCAAGACATGCAAGATAAACCGAAATAAAACAGGGAGATAAGGTGTTAGTGAAGAACATGGTAACTCCAAATAAGATCGTCACTCGTTTTAATATCGAGGACTTCACCGTGATTGGAAAAGAAGGGAATGAAGTGACAATAGTCAGAGAAGACGGGCAAATACTAAAACGACATATCAGCCATGTTAAAAAAATCCCAGAGTCGATGTAGGGAGCACAATCATTTCCAAAGTTCAACTAACTATTACACCAGAAGCGCCGAACCCCAACCACCAGTCAATAACTCTACAAGCTCCAGAGACAAGTGAACCGGACACGGAAGCTCCATCAAGCTACCACTAAAGCTGAAAGAGATGGAGGGAATGTGCCAACGCATCGATTCATAGATGACGCATATATGACGTTGTTTGTAGATATAGATTATTTATCCTTATATAGTTAGTCTAGTTGAGTACGTTAGCGAGTGCGCATCGTAGATATTTATGGAAGTTTATTAAAATATATATTGTGTTATTATAAGTAAATAAATAAAGTGTTTTGTGCTAAATAGTGGTTATCATTTATACGAAGTGAAGGTAGCACACACCTTATCACCCAAGACGGAGTCAAACCGAATCCTTAAAAAATTGACTGTATTCGAAACTTTCCAGAACCTAAGACCTAAAAAGGTATCAAATCCTTCTTAGGACTAGCTGGATATTACAGACGTTTTATCCACCAAAATTTCTAAACCCCTTACTAAACTACTGCAAAAAGACATCTCATTTAATTTCGATTCAACTTGTAAAAATTCTTTTGACTAACTCAAGAACGCATTACCTTCTACCCCCATTTTAATATACCCGAATTTCGACGAAACCTTTCTCCTAACAACAGATGCTAGAGCATGCGCGATTGGCGCTGTATTTTCCCAAGGACCCGTAGGCAAAGACCTCCCCCTATTGCTTATGCATCGCGAACACTTTGTAATGCAGAAACGTAGTACTCCACGATTGAAAGAGCGATCGTGTGGGCGGTAAAACACCACAGACCCGTACCTTTTTGGACGAAAATGTATACTTATCACTGACCATCGACCATTAACATGACTATTCTCGATTAAAGATCCTGGTAGCAGACTCGCACGCTGGCACCTCAAGCTAGAGGAATATGATTACGAGATCATATATAAGCCAGGAAAAATTAACAAGAACGCAGACGCTTTGTCCCGTATTAAAGTAAATCATGTACAAAAATGTATAGCGTTCCATAATAACATTCAAAATTTAAACGACTCATCTGACACAGACGATAACTCCGAAGAAATATCACCAGAACAAACAACCCAAGAATACGACACTTTCGAAAAATTGTATCAGACAACCTCTCTCATTGGCTATACAAAAATTACATTTTCAAATAACCAATTACTTGACAAAGACCATAAAAACATAATAACGTTCTTTCAGCACGAGTGTCTACAAGATTTCCACTATAGAATTATAGAGGACATTTTTGAAGAAAACTTGCCAATAATAAAATTAACATTATTTCCAGTAAAACCGTAAAGAAACGATCGTACTATATCGTGCTTTTACCTATCGACCCCGGTTCAGCTATATTGCAACTCTTCATTACAATGTATACAAATAAAAACGACATTGACCATCTAAGATATCACGTCGAAAATAACCTTAATTTACCCATTCTTAAAATTTTATCATTTATTTTCTGTGACAATGACATAAAACTAGTCATATGTCAAGACATTGTAAGAACCCCCGACGAAGACCAAATTCCTATAATACTCAATCAATTTCATACCGGTGAAAACAATCTTCACCGTGGCATAAACGAAACTATTCGTAGAATAAAAAATAAATACAAACGGACTAACTAAAGATGTAGAAAAATTTGTAAAAGCTTGTGAAATTTGTCAGAAAACAAAAATTTTAAGGAAAAATCTTCATAACCCTTTGGTTATCACTGAAACGCCAAAAACCTCTTTCGAACGAATCAACATTGATATCATTCAAGTTCCCACAGGCTTATGCCATACCAGACAAAACCGCAAAATTTATTGTCAACACCCTCTTGCTCTATTTCCAACATATCGGAAGACCCCTCCCCATACATTGTGATTGCGGCAACGAATTTGATAACATGCTCCTTGAAGATTTTTGCACCCTCTATAATATCAGATTAACCTTTTCTAGTGTGCATCACTCCCAATCTAACGGTTCAATCGAAAGATTTCACGCGACCCTTATGGAAATGATTAGAGCTTGTTAGCTAGAAAACCCCAGCGAACACCCATTGACCATGTTACCACTATGCATTTGATATAACAATTCTGTTAATAAGACACATGGCTTTACCCCGTATGAACTGATATTCGGGCATACTTCTAGCCGTCCCTCTGAAATGCTTTACCATCAGCAAGAACTAATATCTAAGTACATACGAGATTTAAATAACAGAATATCACACTACTACAAAATAGCTCGTACAAAACTGAACTACAGAAACAAAAGTCTAAAGTACGATTTGACAAACACGTAACCGATAACTACGAATTCAATGTAGGCGACAAAATCTGACAAAGTCAAAGAGCCAAATGAATAATAAATTAGGGAACAAATTTAACGGACCACTTATTATTAGGGAAATTTTAAGAAATTCCGCTATTCTTTATAACCCTGAAACTGAACAAAGTACAAAAATCAACTTTGACAGAATGAAGCCATACTTTGAAAATTAATTCATTTTCAGGTTTCTTCTGCTGCTCAATGCGGTATCACCCCAATATTCGATAGAGACTATCAACAATACTCTCGGAATTTACTATCACGAAGAAGACCACATCGAAATTTCAAATGACAAATGGACACTTTTAGTTTACAAAGACATCGAACCAATTAAATCAATTCTCGACCATAACAATAACATTTTAAATGACACGATAACCACATTCGAAACTGGCAACTCTCGTATGACATCATTTCGATAAGAAGTTAGAACGCACATTAACCTCTTAACTCAAATTTCACAATCTCTAGAATTAATAGTCGAAGAAATATTCGCGAACACAAAACGATACAAATGTGGACTTTTAAATGGAATAGGTAGTTTTTGGAAAGGTATCTCAGGCAACCTAGACGCCTCTGATGGCGAATATTACACAAACTGTATTAATAAGCTTATGAGTGATGAACATCAACTAGAAAATTTACTAAAAAACCAAATTTCAGTCACAACTTCTGTAATAAAAAGTTTCAATTCAACAGTTCAAAAACTAAAAGTAGATGAGGAAACCTTTAATATGGACATCAAGGAAATAGAAACTTCGATTTACGACATATCAAATGATTTAGTGTATATTGAATAAAAATTAAGAGTACTTGAGTTATGTGAATCTCTAATGGAGCGTTATATGTTTCTAGAAAACAGTTTAGATAATATTTTAAATTCAATAACATTTGCTCGATTAAAAATTCTGCGTAGTTCAATAGTCACCCCGAAAAATCTTGTCGCTTCCATTCAGGAAATATCTCAGTATCTACATAAAAACAATTTACCGATAACTCCTCCAATTTAAAAAATAGGTCAATATTTTGATATCTCCAGGCCTTTCAAGCCGGATCTGGGATAATATTTGTATTAAGAATTCCATTAGCAGAGCTAGAAAAATACACCCTTTACCTACCACTTCTATCCCATTCCTATATTGGATAGTCGAACAGGACTTCATCACATCCTCTCAACAACGCATAAATATATTGCCAAAAACGATGATTCATTGTTATTTGTACCCCTTCCGGACGTCGACAACTGTAAACCATTGAACCCAAGTACAAGACTATGTTCAAATTTGCTTCCATACCCCATAGACAGTGACGCGATATGTGAAGCCCAAATATTAAGACAATTAAGTATAGTGCCCCGGACTTGCCAGTCAAATTTATTGTTCGCCAAAGACTATAGTACTCAAAAACTTAGAACAATAAATGGTTAATATCAGTTTCATACAATTTACCAGTGACCGTGAAATGTAAAAATAGAGACGTTATCACGAAGATAATTTCCATCAAATCTATATTAACTTTACAACCGGAGTGCAACGTGTTCATAGGCAGCACCCGAGTGCACGCATCCTCTCACCAACAGGACATCACCTCAGCAATCACGTAGTGTGAATACCATACGATTGTAATCACCTACCTGAAAAACATAAACTCCCCAAGTTAAAACCCCTTAAGTTAAGTAATCTTAACGCATGATTTAAACATCGCAAAACATCAATTAGATTAGTAATCTGATGATCTAGACAAATTAATCAATGAATCATTTTTAACCAAAAATATATCCTGGTTCATATATTTAACCATTGCTTTAATTGTAATGCTTATTATTCTTTATATAACCTGTAAATGTAAGAAGAGAGGAAGAGACATAAAAATTGGGATATCTTCATCAAACGAACAATCTCCACAACCACCAAGATCCAGGCTACTACACAGATATGGACATCTACTACACAAAAGGAGTCCCAGTGTAAATATACAAGAACCCTCTGAAGATATTGAATTAAACACTAGTTATAGTAAAAGCTATGCTTAAAAGTTGATCCATAGCATCAACTTTTTTATAAGAAAGAGAGCTGTTATATCAGCATTCCATATTGTATATATTTAATCATAAGTACATTATCTGTAACGTTCTCATAAAGTAATCCAATACCGGTATAGATAAAGTCACAAATTGTATCATATTCCTTTTCGTTATCTTCGTAACATAATACGTCTGCAGTTTAAGAGCACGTACGTACGGCATGGTTTTGGATTACAGTTATTAAAAAAATACTGGATGACATTTTCCACTCCTTTAAATTGATGTAACAACTAATGAACCAACACGAGTATTCACAAATTGTCACGAGCAAACAAGTGTAAGTAGACTACTTAACTACGAATATTCCAAATGACATGCACCATGCTAAAGTAGTGAATGCATTCATAGCTGACCATTATGCACAAACCATAGACATTTGTATTAAAAAGGAACCTAGATTCATATAACCAAACAAAATTGTTACATTTAGAAACCAGACACCAGAAAACATTAATTTTTTCGTGCAAAATGTCTAAATACTAGACTTTTACATGGTATATTTAGCTGATATGAATATGTCATTTAATTATCTATTAGAGTCTTTAACCTGGTGTTTAGAAATTACCTGTCCTATTATTAAAAAGAAGGTACGTAAGGTAAATTAGAAAAATCCATGGTTTACCAAAGAATTAAGAACTGAAAGAAATGAGTTAAATAATCTACACTGGTTAGCAAAAACTTTAAATTGTAAGGAATGCATAGAAACCTACAAAAGATAAACCTACAAAAGATAAACCTACAAAAGATAAACCTACATTGCTACATGGGGAAGAGGCGCATCAATAAATAGAGTTTTTGTGAGACAAAAAAGAATTTTACGAATAATTTATAACATAAAACCAAAGCAAACTTGCAGAAACATTTCCAAAGATGAAAATATTCTAACTGTCCCATCTATATTTTTATTTAAATGCGCTCTATATGCCTTTAAACATAAACACCACTTCGAACGCGTGGGGGACAGGCATTGTTTTAATACTAGACACGGGGATGTATTACAAACCCCAAAGCATAAAACGACTACACTTAAAAATTCACCTGCTTGTAGTTTCATATATGCGTACAATAAGTTCCAGTAAATTTAAAAGAAATTGCAACTTATAGTATGTTTTCACTAACGAGGCTCTAACGACCGAGTAAGGGCGGAATAACCCTTACCTTTTGCCGTGAGCACATCCACCTTCTCACGAAGAGTGTGGTAAAAATAACCCACCGCACACAAAGGTTGCTTTTGGAATCGTTTGGTTACCCCATCGTCGCAGTCTCCTTCTGTACCATGGGACCACACCACACGCCTTCCGCAACCGAGCTGGTCAGTTGCATACCTGCTCCAGCTAAAATTTCAAATGCAGCTTCGTTTTCAGTCGATTAAGGCCTTAAAAAAATGATGGAGCGTTCAAGTGGGACAAAATCATCCGTAGGTAAAATACCCTCCCGATTGGATCTCCGGGGGAGGGTGCCCACAGGGACACCTAATCGAATGTCGAAAAAACACCGACAAGTTAAATCCAACAAAACTAATTCTTTCATCTACGGCGCTTGGAATGTTCGTACTTTGAACGACAGCATTCGCACCGATCGGCCTGAAGAAGAACTGCTCTAATAGATAGAGAACTTCACCGACTCAATGTTGACGTTGCAGCTCTCAGCGAAACTCGATTTTTGGAGGAAAGCTCTCTCACAGAAAAGTACTACACCTTCTATTGGAAAGATCTTCCCACCAATTCAAGAAGACAACATGGAGTAGGATTTGCTGTTCGGAATCAACTTGTATCCAACTTAACACAAGTACCACTAGAAGAAACCAATTCTGTAGATGTCGCTGCTACCTGGACACAAATTAAAGACAGTTTAAAAAGTGCGAGTGAGGAAATTCTTGGCACTGCAGCAAGTAAAAAACAGGAGGACTGGTTCAATGATAATGAAGCTTTTATACAAGAACTTCTTGACCGCAAACATACTGCCTTCCAAAACGCTATCAACCACCCCAATGACTCATCAAAAGCAGAAGCTTTTACCCAATCTAAGTATGAAACGCAACGCGAAATCAGAAGAATAAAGAACGAGTGGTGGGCAAGCAAGGCCAGAGAAATTCAAAGGTACGGCGATTCACACGACTACAGGAATTTCTTTCAAGGAGTAAAAGCAGTGTACGGCCCCACTCGGAAGAATATGTGCCCTATTAAAGATTTAAATGGAAATCTCCTCAAAGAAGACCAGGAAATAAGAGCCCGATGGAAAGAACACTACTCTAACATTCTCAATCAGCAAAGTCAAGCCGATCACGATATTATAAATCTTATCCCTCAATATGACACCTTCGAAGACTTAGATAAACCACTAACAACGGAAGAGATCTTAACCGCCATTGGGCAGCTAAAAAATAACAAATCTCCCGGCGCCGACTCACTCCCAGCTGAGATCTTTAAAGCTGTGTCGTCAGAGCTCATACCCTACCTCAAAAAACTGTTTGATGTCGTGTGGGAAAGTGGTCAAGCTCCGCAGGAGTTTCGTGATACACTTTTAATCAACCTCTTCAAAAACAAAGGGAGCGCTGCGGACTGTGGAAATTACAGGGGTATAGCTCTCCTGGCTGTTGGAGGGAAGATACTCACTAAAGCGATAGCAAATAGGCTAACACCTGTTATGGAAAAGTTACTTTCTGCAACACAGAATGGCTTTAGACCAAACCGAGGCACATCGGATTTAGTCTTCACACCTAAACAGCTTCAAGAAAAAGCACTCGAACATCAAGGAGAAATTCACATGGCCTTCATTGATTTAACCAAGGCGTTTGACAGGGAAGTGCTCTGGAAAATTATGTTCCGCTTAGGTATCCCTAGGAAATTTGTGAAAGTATGTCGCAGTCTACATACAAACAACAACGCCCAGGTTATGTATAATAATGAGGTAACCGAACCTTTCCAAACCCTCACTGGAGTTAGGCAGGGATGTGTCCTGGCACCCCTACTCTTTAATTTGTTTACCACTGCTCTAACAATTATTGTTGACAACAAACTGACAGTCAGAGGAATAGGTCTCAGATACCGTTTTGATGGCGGTCTCTTTAACATAGCGCGCTTTAGAGCTTTCACGAAGACACGCACACGATTCATTTGTGATCTCCAGTATGCGGATGACTGTGCACTTTTAGCCTCTACGCCGGAAGAGCTTCAAGAACTTTTTAGATGTGTATGCCCAGAGCTATGATTCCTTGGGACTTAAAATCAACATTGGAAAGACTAAGATTATGTCAACTCCTCATCAAGTGAACCAAATAGACATTACACTTAACGGAAATTCTCTTGAAGTGGTGGATCAGTTCAATTACTTAGGCAACGTTGTTAATGACAAAGCAAGCATGGACAGCGAGATTCGCAATAGAATTAACGCTGCATCTAGAGCACTCTGGAGACTTAGAGAGAGAGTATTTGACAACCACGACCTTGCTTTGTCAACGAAAATGGCTGTCTACAGAGCAGTTGTCATTCCAACACTGCTATATGGATGTGAAAGCTGGGTCACTTACCGTCGTCATGTGAAAGAATTAGAATGTTTTCAGCAAAGACACCTCAGAAGTATGATGAAAATCTGTTGGTTCTATCACATATCAAACGTGGAAGTACTCAAGAGAGCAAACAGCCTTCCAACTGAGGTGCTTATTTCAAGAGCATGCCTAAGATGGGCAGGTCACGTTCATCGTATGCATGATAACCGCCTCCCTAAATGTACACATTATGGTGAATTGCTAAGCGGTAGAAGAAGGCGTGGCGGTCAACGAAAGAGGTTCAAAGACGCTCTCCATGAAAATCTAAAATCCTGCGGTATTGCAGACGAGCAATGGGAACAACTTGCAGCGGACAGAACCGAATGGCGAGGGGTTGTGGCCAGCTATCAAGAAAATGTTGCTGCAAGAAGGCCGAATCCAAGACCTAACCAGGTCTATGTTTGTCCTGACTGCGGTCGACATGTGCTTTCCCGAATTGGCCTCTATAGCCATAGTCGTGTGCACCGTAGATGAATGGGAATTACAATAGACTACCCCTTTTACTTGTTTTTTTATTGTACACAATTTATCGACTGTAACATTTTTATGCTCGGACTCGAGTAAGGGCTAATAATAATAATAATAAAAAAAGACAAACTAAAATAATTTTTATTGAAAAGGCTTTTTATAACGTAAAAAATTTTTAAATTCTTGAATCTTATATTTCAATTTAATGATCTCTCGAAAAAAACATTTTTTGTTGCAAACACGTTATACAAAATATCAAAGTATCTACATAGTTATTAGTTGAATATATATTTTAATGTGTTGTATTGTCCCGTTTTTATTTTATTTTTTTATTTTATATACTGTATTTTTATATATTTACGTTTTGTAAATTTTTACATACCATATGTACTATTATTGTACCAATAAATGGTGAATAAAGATATTATATTATTACTCTGTGAAATGCAGAATATAGCAAATAGATGCTAATTCAGCATTTGATTACCACTCTTATAAATACAACCAAAAAGCATTCAGTTGACAGTTAACGTTTGGTAGCGACAGTTAGCGTTTCATATCTGAGATCCACACGTAGTCTTAAGTCAAATAATTTCATGTATTCAAAGTATCTACAAGCTCATACGCTTCTTTATCAAATATAGTTATTTAAGTGAATATTGTGAAATCAACGATAATAATAATAATTGTAATAATTCTAAATAAATTGTTTTTAAAAAATCAATCAACGAACTTCAAATCTAACACGAATATTGAATAGAATATGTTCAGATATCAAGCAGGAAAAATAACTAATGTGTTAAAATTTATTAATCAATGAATATCAAATAGAACACTAATTTCCAATTTGATAAATAGAACAAAAAGAAGTTAAAATATGTGTCAATGGTGCCATATAGTTACCTACACATATTATTTTTCCTTTGTGTTTTAAAGTGTAATTTATTAGTATACATGCGCCTTTATAATGTTCAAAGAGTACTAAAATAATGTTTAATTTTATTTTAGCAGTTTTAAATGAGAAATTGTGAAATTAAATATTAATATGTAAATGAAATAAATGCAATGCATTAGCACACATATACCTCTATATTATCCAAAAAGTGCTAAAATAATGTTTATTTTATTTTATCAGTTTTAGATGTGAAAATATAATAATAATAATATAACAAAATAAATGAAAATTCAAATATGCGACTTTGCGCTCGGTGAAAAGTGGACTTTGACATTGGCAGTCCCTTCCCTTCCTGTAGTCGTAATATCTCGCCAAGTATCGCTTCATTTTTAGTCGTGTGGATCACGGATCACTATGCGCAAACCTCAGAGCTTAGAAATTATTGTTTTGGAATTGGAAAATTTTGACTATGTTTGTATAATGTTTCTACGTTGGCTCAAATTTTTTAATTTATAATCTATGATCTTTATCGGTATTTAGTCATTGTTTACTTTAGTAGAAAAAAGTGCGATGAGTGGACAAGTGACTACTTATTAATATTATTTTTTTTTTTTATTAGAAAATAGTTTTGCATCCCTAACTTACGACGACAAATTTTTAATAATTAAATTAGAGCGACGTAAATGATTATGGCTTTCTGGAAGTGAAATAAAAAATAAACTTTATTACTGGCTTTGCATGTTATTCGGTAGAAATAGTAAACATCCGTGTTATTCAATAGATAAGTAATGTAAAAACGTTATACCAAGCGATTGAAAAATAAAATATATTGAAAGATTATACCGTTTCTATTTTAAAATATAAATTATTCGGCCATCAATATATTCAAACTTAATTGAATTCTACCCAAGTAATTTTAAAGAAGACCTTGAAGGTCTATGAATCCTCTACTTTTCTAAAATTACTAGTGTGATCAATGGATAAGCAGTTATATTATTGTTCTCTCGTTCACATTTTGGATTGTGGAACAGTACAAACTTCATTTCAAAGACTCATAGACTGTATGTCAATCATAATAGGTACGTGGGGCACTTTATCACCATATGATGTAGGAATGAAAAACCAGCATTTTTATGTATGTACATCTCTATCACCATTTATTTTCAAACCATTTCGATTTATTGAGCAATAAGTACAAAATTCGAAAATAAACTAAGAAATTAGAGGTTTTTTGCTTGTTGTTTCTTTATACTATCTAAATTTCTGTGGAAAACTGTAATTCCTATTCAATTCTATCCCATCCTGCCCACCCACAGCTAAAAGCCACGGGCCACCACTGGTGTATACATGATAGGAATCTCAGAAAAGTGTGTCTTATAAAATTCCCGTGGTAGAGGGTCATATGGTCATCAAAATGACTTCTCGCTACTATGTAGCACCACGTTTAAATATTCGTAACTATTCACCCGTTGATGCTACAGAGACAATTCTTTTTCGAAATGTTTTAAATTTTGAGATATTACATATTTTTCGTAACAATACATGTTCTGACAGCTCTACTAGTTTTTGAGAAAAATTCGTCAATGAATGATATCATCTTATACGTCCATTTTCTCAAAGTCATATAATAGATGATGAAGTTTTTAAAGGAACAATACCACCAATTTTGACCTTATTACACCAAATAATAATACTTTCGTTTTATTTAAAAAGTTCAAAATAAAAAGTCAAACTGGAAAAGGCGGGGTCATTCCTGAAACATCCCTGAAAAGGTAAATAAAATAATTTCAGGCTTTAATCCATCTCTGCCTCCTTGATGAGATATTTGTAAAGGATTAATCTCCATCCAAAACAATGTTTATTTGAAACGTTTTTAGGTTCGACGAAATATTGTTTTTTAACCCCGCCTAGGACTGCCCTAGTGCACCGGCTTCACCAATACACCAATATTTGCACTTTTAATGTTCTAGATATGCATAATGTATAAAATTTCAGATTTCCACGTTCAGCCGTCAGTATAAATATAATAAAGAAATACCCAATTATTCAATATAGCATTTTACAAATTTTAGTAGTAGTTAAAGTGAAATACATCCAAAATATAAAATCGACCTAAAAGTATAGACATTTTTAATTTAACATACCTAAAATTGAAACTGCCGTCAGGATTCGATATTTCAGTTTGGCTTATAATTGGAATTGGAGTAGATCCGCTTTGTCTTGGTGAGACTAGTTGAGGAGCTTGTGGCTTTGACCAAATAGGTACCAACAAAGTTGAGGCGGTAATCTAGTTTAAAATGTAAAATAGATGTATTTATTGTATTGGATACAATTTTTATTAAACATGAGCAATTCGACTGGTACTTAAATTTTACTCGATATGGAATATATACTTGAAAAAAATCATATAAGTACATGATGACTATAATAACGTCACCAAGATATAGAAAATGGAACAATTAATGAAGAAAAACTCCTATAAATAGAGAATAGTGTTCAATTAAAAATACAGCGAAATATTTTTTCACTGGAAGTGATTCTCAAATCTCAGGTTTTAGGCAAATTATAAGTTAAGAAAAAATCGATTTTTCTACAAATTGTAATTTGTCTAGTTATACATGTTTAAGCAAAAAATTTTTCTTAAAAATTTAGAGATAGAAAACGAAAAATGTAATTGGTGAAAACGGGCTATTCTAAACTTGAAAAATGTCATTACACCTACAAAGCCAACACTATTTTTCACTCACTTGTTGCATTGGTAAATTATTCTAAAAAGTAGTCACTTGCTTGATAAGAAAGTATTACAGAATCAGATGGGTTCAAACCAAAATACTATCCAACGTCTAACTTATTTAGAAATTTACACAAAATAGCTTTCATGGCATTTATCATTTAATATAAAAAAATTACAACTTAAAATTTATATTCCTTCCTATTATTTGGGTTTTCTACGAGGTATTATTATCCTCTTTAAAATCAAATCACCGAATCTCCAAAATAATAGAATTATTGGAAAAAATCCTCTGCGCCCGTGACGTTTACGCCAAAGGAATAGTCAGAGGTTATGTTTTGCAAATAATATAAATCGGAATAAACACAGAAATAATGTATTTTACTGATGTTTCGGAAAGTAATCTCTTTCCGTTTTAAAAGCTTTTTTTGGAAGAACGCTTATTTTGCTGTGTATGTCAAATACACAGCTTTAAGATTCTATTTGACATACACAGCAAAATAAGAGTTTTTCCAAAAAATAGTTTTGAAAACGGAAAGAGATTACTTTCCGAAACGTCAGCAAAATACACTATTTCTGTGTTTATTCCGATTTATATTAACATAATATTTTTAGTCACAAACTCCTTTATAAAATCCTTATTTTACTATAAGAAACGTAATCAGACTGCAACTAACAGCTACTTTCCGGACTATGTGCCCCGCCGAACGCTGAATTATAAGTTATAAGCCTGGCGCGTTAGTGTAATAACTGCATACTACCATCAAAACGCTAATGCTTCAATTGCAACAAACACCAGCCGAAAGACTGATCCTACTTAAATGAGCTCTCGTGCCAGTCATCACACACCACTTACAGACTGCAGTCTCGAGCTGTTGGCTCTCGTCAGTGCAAGGTAGGCATATGACGACCGACACGAGGATCACTTGACTATTTAGTATATTTCGGTATCTTTGGAATAGCGACATGTAAAATAGTCAGCAGGCGCCAACGAGAGCCAACAGCTCGAAACTGCAGTCGGCAAGTGGTGTGTGACGACTGGCACGAGAGCTCCTTTAAGTAGGATCAGTCTTTCGGCTGATGTTTGTTGCAATCGAAGCATTAGCGTTTCGATGGTAATATGCAATTATTACACTTAACGCGCCAGGCTTGTAACTTGTAATTCAGCGTTCGGTGGGGCACATATCCCGGAGAGTAGCTGTTGCTTGCAGTCTGGTTACGTTCCTTATAGTAAAATAAGTATTTTATAGAGGAATTTGCTACTGAAAATATTAGGTTTTAATATTCCGCCCTCTAAAATCACGTTTGAACGATTTATATTATTTGCAAAACATAACCTCTGACTATTCCTTTGGCGTAAACGTCACGGGCGCAGTGGCTTTTTTCAAATAATTCTATTATTTTGTAGATTCGGTGATTTGTTTTTGAAGAGGATAATAATAGATGTGGTAGAAAACCCAAATAATAGGAAAGAATATTCGTAGAATGCCACAAATAAATTTCAGACAATATTTAAAGTTTATTTTCTACTTAATGAAAAAAGTTAACTTAGAATTACAAACCCGTAATATTGAAAATAGAAACGTGTAAAAATGTAAAAATCAAACTAAATATTTAAAATGTACTCCAAATCATTCAACGGAAAATTGTAAAACACCTACCTACATGCTACGACTGTGTGTTGATATTAAGTAAAAATTAGACATTGATATTAATTACTTTATTCTTTATATAAGTTAATATGTTTATTAAGAAAGTTGAAAATCAAAAGAAGAAAATTATTAATGCCTCTTTCTAAGTTTAATAGACTAAATTGCATTCCATCGCGTCAGAGTCAAGAACAGAAATCATCTAATTTAAAGTTAAATAGACTAAGACCCTTTAATGTCAGAATTACTGTAAATAAATTTATTGACATTAAATCTCATACCTGGTAGTTAGAACATTATGTTCTGTAACATATTTGGAGCTATTATTCCATTGTTTGATATAATATAAGAAAGTTATTATTTGTGACAAAGTAATTATTCTCACCACTAATAGAAACATGTTATCCTAAATGCACTTGAAATTACCAATAAGCAAACTGAGGCAACTGATTATTACAATAATAAATCAGCTATTTATATCCACTAGATTTTGTTAAAAACTTAACATATTCGATAAGTGCTAAGTAATTTAACCTTCTTTAGATGTTAAATTTATCAAAATAATGTTAGACAAATATTCAAATATTACATAAATCTAAAGTGAAAAGATATTGTACTCGAAATACTGAATTTAGTTGATGAATATTTTCTACTATAAAATTATATAATTATATATATATATATATATATATATATATATATATATATATATTTAATATTTAATTTTAAAAAGGCTAATTTTCAAACTTTATACCAAGAGTTATCGTCAACGGGCTGGTCTTGTTTATCTTCTTTCACAGATGCAAACAGTGCAGTAGATGTGTTCTATAATATGCTCAGAAAGATATTTAAAAAGCATATACCAGTAAAGCATAAAATGAAATATAGTAGGCAATTTCCAAGATGGTTTTCGAAACCGCTCATTTATCAGTGGAAAGCAAAAGAAAAAGCTAAAAGAAAATATAATTCCTCCAAGAGTAACGATGATTATAACAAATTTAAACGTCTTAGAGCTTCACTGAAAACTAATGTTGCGGTGGCATATAGCGGGTTTGTGAGCAATGCCGAGGACTCAGCAAAAAATAACCCTAATAACTTTTGTACTTTTATCAATTCTAAAAAAAATACTACAGCTATTCCTTTAATTATGAAGCATAATGGTCAAGATGTCGATGACCCACAGTTGATAGTAAATACTTTTGCCCATTCTTTCTCAGAGGCTTTTGTTACCTCAGAGGACTTTACAGACGACATAAACATCTTCAGCAACTGCAATACCCTAAATATAGTGAGAATAACTGAAACTGATATTTCAGCTGCAATAAAAAAGGATTAAAACTAATATGTGCATGGGCCCGGACTTAGTGCCAGCATTCCTGATTAGTGACTGCGATAATATTTTGTAAACCATTGCTCATCTTATATAATTTGATATTAATCTCTGGGGTTTTTCCTAATGTCTGGAAACTACCTGTTCACAAAAAAGATGCTAAGAACAACTTCGCCAATTACAGACCCATAGCTATTTTATGCAATTTCTGTAAGGTATTTGAGATTATCTTGCACAGCTTTATATCGCCTCATGTTTCCAATATAATTATGCCAGAGCAACACGGCTTCATACAGGGTCGTTCTACAGTATCCAATCTTTTGTGTGTGTCTCAATTTATATTTGAAGTTATTGATGAGGGAGGTCAGGTAGACGTCATCTACACTGACTTCTCCAAAGCATTTGATAGACTTGATCATGCTCTACTTTTAAACAGTCTCAACAGAGTTGGACTTTGCACATGCCTAGTAAGTCTTTTCCAGTCATACCTTACGGAACGCTTTCAATTTGTGCAATATCGAGGGTTTAGGTCTAACTATTTCCCTCAAACTTCAGGCGTTCTCCAAGGATCAATTTTGGGACCCCTCTTCTTTATAATATTTATTAACCATATTGCCAAAGATATCAATGTTCACTATTTGCTATACGCCGATGACTTCAAATTATATTGTAGAATTTCTTCCGTCTCTGAGTGTAAGAACCTTCAAAATAATATCACTACACTTGATAATTGGTGCCGTAATAACAAATTGCCACTAAATCTAAACAAATGCAATGTTATGTCCTTTTTTCGTAAAAAGGCGCCACTTTTATTTCATTATGAACTTGACGGTCAAATTCTCGAGAGGCCTGACTATATTAAAGATTTGGGAGTCTTCTTTGACTCTGACCTCAGTTTTTCCCATCAAATAGATGTAGGTTTAGCTGGTGCATACAAAAGTCTTGGTTTTGTTTTACGCAATTCTAAGGATTTTAAAAGCATGTCTACTCTGCGCTTGCTATTTATCTCTTTCGTAAGATCTAGGCTTGAGTATGCTTCAGTAATATGGTGTCCAATATACACAACGTACATAACATTAATTGAAAGAGCTCAACGAAGATTCTTCAAATCAGCTGTTTTTCTTCTAGATGATGTCTATCCCGCCAGAGGGACACCTCATAATCAGTTCCTCGAGCGATTTGACATGCAAAGTCTTGTCATTAGACGCGCACTGCATTCTGTTATTTTTCTGTTTAAATTAATTCACTATAGGATAAAATGTGAGTCAATTATTGCAAAGATTATATATCGAGTCCCTAGAATCAATAATAGACATAACAGCTTATTTTTGCTCCCCCAGGCGCGCACTAACCTTCTCTTAAAGTCGCCTTTATATCAAATATTAAATAACTACTCAAATGTTGAATATAATTTGGATATTTTATCTTGTAGTCTTAACAATGTCAAAAAATGTTTTATGTAACGTGTTATTTATATAATATCTCCGGTTTTATTTCATGTATTTTTTTAATATACATTTTTTACAATACTTAATGTATGTACTACACTAGGATACTTATCCTGTAATTGGGCACTGCCCGTTGGATATTTTATAGTAATGAATATATAAATATATATATATATTGGCTACCAATTTTTCATGATTTGTAAGGTGTAATTCAATGCAGGTCGGGGTATTTGCCCGCTGAGTAGTTGTTTCCTGCAAATCATGTATAATAACAGTATATAGGTTAAGTCCACCAAGGGCTGAAGGTCGCCGCTCTCGGTACTTGCAAAATGGCAAGTCGCTATACACCATGGAGACATCTGTGATGTCTGGTGTATAGTAGCATTAGACCACATGAGAGGATTCACTTACCTCTCACCACTACACCATTTACATTAGTCTGTATAAGACTAGCAGGTTGGCCACTGTCATTTGTCTGCTCCATGACCTATGGCATACTGAGGAGAACTAATAAGTTCGAAACCGGCCTATGTCTGGTCAGGGAGTTGACAAATGACATTGGCTACCAATTTTTCATGATTTGTAAGGTGTAATTCAATGCAGGTCGGGGTATTTGCCCGCTGAGTAGTTGTTTCCTGCAAATCATGTATAATAACAGTATATAGGTTAAGTCCACCAAGGGCTGAAGGCCGCCGCTCTCGGTACTTGCAAAATGGCAAGTCGCTATACACCATGGAGACATCTGTGATGTCTGGTGTATAGTAGCATTAGACCACATGAGAGGATTCACTTACCTCTCACCACTACACCATTTACATTAGTCTGTATAAGACTAGCAGGTTGGCCACTGTCATTTGTCTGCTCCATGACCTATGGCATACTGAGGAGAACTAATAAGTTCGAAACCGGTCTATGTCTGGTCAGGGAGTTGACAAATGACATTGGCTACCAATTTTTCATGATTTGTAAGGTGTAATTCAATGCAGGTCGGGGTATTTGCCCGCTGAGTAGTTGTTTCCTGCAAATCATGTATAATAACAGTATATAGGTTAAGTCCACCAAGGGCTGAAGGTCGCCGCTCTCGGTACTTGCAAAATGGCAAGTCGCTATACACCATGGAGACATCTGTGATGTCTGGTGTATAGTAGCATTAGACCACATGAGAGGATTCACTTACCTCTCACCACTACACCATTTACATTAGTCTGTATAAGACTAGCAGGTTGGCCACTGTCATTTGTCTGCTCCATGACCTATGGCATACTGAGGAGAACTAATAAGTTCGAAACCGGTCTATGTCTGGTCAGGGAGTTGACAAATGACATTGGCTACCAATTTTTCATGATTTGTAAGGTGTAATTCAATGCAGGTCGGGGTATTTGCCCGCTGAGTAGTTGTTTCCTGCAAATCATGTATAATAACAATATATATATATATATATATATATATATATATATATATATATATATATATATATATATATATTGTAATATGATGGATTATATAATAATTAATTAAAACTACAATTTAATGATGTGGACAACAGCTCTATGGCATCATACTTTTTGTAAATGAAAAAAAATAAGCTCACGCAATTCAAAGGACAATGTATTAGGTATATAAGATAGTTTTGTAGTTTAGAATTAAAAACAACAAACGGAAATGTGATTGTAAATATTGTGTTAGTGTACGGGATGGAATGAACTAAAATATAATAGAAGATTTCATGTGATTGAGAGTAATGGTAGAAAGAAGCTGAGTAAGAAATAAAATTAAAAGTTTTGAGAAGGCAAAGAAATACAAAACATTGAAATTTGGTTGCTAGGAAAAAATTGTTTAAAAAAAAATGAGAGAATGACAAGCTTGAAGGTGACATATGAAAAATAAAGTATTAAAATAAGATTATATATTAAAAGAAAACGTAAAATAAAGCCAAATACTGAAAAAGAAGGTGGCTGATTTGTTACAAAGATCATATTATAACGCTATAAAGCTATAATAATAATATATTTAGCAGTAGTTATGCAGCAAAGTCGGTAAAGTGGTACCATATCAAAATAAATAATCAAAGTCAAGGAAGAATATTGGAATTATAGAAAAGTATCTTAAACAGGAACATTTCGTAAGTGTGTTATAAATATTCAAACAATCGAAAACTATATTTTGTGCTTAAACTTTAATTTACGGAGAAATTTGACTTTGAAAGTAAAAATAAAAAAATATATATACAAAAGTTGTAGAACTTACTACATTCAAATGGAATGTCATCATACCAAGCAGTATTGAAATTAGTATAAATAATAGGTAAATGTAGCTACTTTTAGTTAAAAGAAAAAAATCAATACTGGTTGGTATATTTACTTTTAAGTTATTTAGAGAGGGATATATTTTAAGGATTTTGAATATTAACATGTTCTGTTTGGTTCCATTTGTAAAATAAATGTTATTTTCTTTGAAAGTCATTAGAGAGAGTTTCTTGTTTATATCATTTATATTTGGAATATTCAATAGTTAAAAAGAACCGACTTTTAGACCTTGAGAAAAGAGCTCGCGCTTATTGACAAAATATAAATTTAAAAAAATATATTCCAACATAATATATTGGCGCCCAACGCGAGGCTATTTTCGTTCTAAAAAAAAAAAAAATTAAAACTTAAAGTAGGATCAAATATTTTTACTTTATTTTAGGAAATAAGGCAAGATATATTCCTTTTAATACATTTATATAAAGATAATAAGTTAATGAAGGGTATCAATTTTGTTAATATATTTTGTTAAATATATGAATAAATAAATAAATTGTATGAAACTAAGATCTGGTAGAGTCACGATGGATGATCAACAAGGTGATGGTCAAATTGATTCACACATACAGGAACAAAGCGATGTTGTTGTACCAATACCACAAGCTTTCGATCCTACGTTGATGATGCAACAATTCCAGTTGATGACTGCCACATTAACTGCTCAAATGTCAGAAACAAATAACATATTAGGTAATAAAATTGAAGAAATAGATCGTAAAATTACTAACAAAATCGATACAGAAATCAAAATTTTGAGGGAGCAAATAGAGCTAACTAATTTCACTCTAAATAAAAAATTTGACGAAATTGTAAATAATTTAGAAAAACAAATTTTGACTAAAATTAACATGGCTATTGATGATAGGGTAAATATTATGCAAAGTCAGGTAGAGGGAAATTGTAAAACCTTAATGCAACAAGTTGAGGATAAAATATCACGAAATGTTAGTCAAATTCAAGGTAAAATATCAGGTATTGATGAACAATATATCAACAGTCTAGATGTGCTTAATAAAAAAGTAGACGAGGGGCACAAAAATTTAAAATCAGAGATAAATAAAATCAGCCGTGAAAAAGGTGTACAATACATTTATAACCCGGTGATACAACAAGATATGAAAGTTATATTTTATGGGGACAGAAAAGTGCACCCAATGGTATTTATAAAGAATTTACAGGCAAATTTAGAGTTTTTACCAGATCATATTAACTTGAAAGCATATATCAGGAACAGCCTAAGAGGTGACGCTGAGATTTGGTATACAATCGTGGATGAAAAATATAAAAACTTTGAAGAATTTACTGCACTCTTTTTAGCAAATTATTGGGGGGAGAATCAACAGTCTAAGATTCGCGAAAATTTGTTTAATGGAAAGTACAAGGAGAATGTAGGTTTGTCGAGAGAAAAATATATATTAAAAAAATATAACTATGTTAGACATCTAGAGCCGCGTATGCCAGATGCGGAAATTGTAAAATATTTTGCACGTCATTTTTCAGACAGTATTAGGGACGTAATATTAATACAGGCGATAGATACTATTGAAAAATTGATCCAATATTTAAGAAGAATCGATGATGGAAAGGAGGTTGGACCAGCAAAAGAAGTATCTAACGAATATCAGTATAGGACACAAAAATATAGAAACAATTGTCAATACAAATCACAGGTGAACAATGAAGATAGATATGATAAACGTGGAGAAAGCAGAGAAAATGAGAAGAGAGAAAATCAGACATACAACAGAGATACATACGGAGAAAAAAGGAATTATTCTTATAACCGAAGAAATGAAGAAAGATATAATACAAATTATAGAAGACAAGACTATCAAGGAAATAGTAATCAAAGAGATGACAATCAGAACAGACAAGAGAGAAATAGAGAGGAAACACATGGAAAAGGAAATGATACGAAAAATGCAGAATGGAACAGAACTAAAGAAATTACCACAGTAATGATAGAACCAGAACCGAAAAATACAAATTTTTTATAAGTTGCAAATCGGATAATAAATTAATAAACTCGATTTATGAACATCCGAAGGAGTTTATTAATTTAGAGCAACCAAACAACCACCTAAACATACTAAATTATGAATTAGCCTTCGTTAAAATAAATTGCAATAACAATATTTCACTAATAGCAATGATAGACACAGGTGCTGAAGTTAGTTTAATAAATGCTAATGTTATTGAAAAGTATGGGGAAAACTTCAAAAATAATATTGTAAAAACTAGAAAGATAAACTTACTTACAGCAAATAAAAAGAAATTGGGTGAAGTAAATGAAATAATAAATATAAACATTCAAATGGGAAAAGAAATAATTTCGCACAATTTTGTAATAATGCCAGACATGTTGATAGATATACTATTGGGATATGATATTTTAAGTGTAAATAATTCCATAATTAATCTCGAAAAGGAAACGGTAAAAATAGGTAAATGTATATTTGACATAATTGACAGGAATAAAAGGGAAAACGTTTTTGATGCAAAATTAATTAACTACCTCTCAAATAAAGTTGAGAATTTGTATCCAACAGAGGTGTTGGAAAAATTTGATAAAACTTCACAGGAGTAAAATAAGAATATCGTTTGTCCTAATGTACATCTTAATCAAATAACTGATATATTATTAAAACATAATGAATTATTTAATTACAAAGCTAGAGTAACAAACGTATATGAACATAAGCTAGTTATAAATGAATCTTTACCATACAATGTTAAAACTTATCCCATTCCAAATAAATTTAGAGAACAAGTTGCATCTGAGATTTCATCTATGATAAAACAGGGCATAATTGAAAAAGCACATACTAATTTCATAAACCCAGTCGTGATAGTACAAAAGAAGGACAATTCATTAAGAATATGTTTAGATGCAAGAAAAATTAACCAAATAACAAGTCCAACATATGATAAACCAGTCAACATAGATAGTATTATTGGAAGGTTAAAACCAAATTATGTATACACTAAACTCGACTTGAAAAATTCATTTTGGCTAATTCCATTGCATAAAAATTCTAGAAAATATACAGGATTTAGTATTGAGGGTAATATTTATCAGTTTTGTGTTGTTCCGTTTGGTTTACAATCATCTTCAGCAGCATTGATACGGGCATTGCAAACAATTTTAAATAAATACGATGATTTTTGCAATCATTATGTTGATGATATTTTAATTTTCTCGGAAAATGAAGAAAAACATTTTGCACATATTAGAATAATTTTAAACGTGTTAGATAATGCAGGATTAAAACTAAATTTAAACAAATGTCAATTTTTTCAAAGAGAAATAGAATACTTAGGGTACATTACAAACGATAAGGGCATTGATATAAATCAAAATAGGCTAGTTGAAATTAAGAATTACCCACAACCTAAGAATCTAAGAACATTAAGGGGTTTCCTGGGGATATTAAATTATTACAAACGGTTTATACCGAATTTATCACATAAACAGGCACCGTTAATTGAATTACTTAGAAAAGGGACTAGATGGAAATGGGATATAAATCGAGAAAAGGCATTTCAAGAACTAAAAACAAGTTTTCATGATAATTTATTGTTATATAATCCAGATTACAGTAAAACTTTCATATTACGTACTGATGCATCTGAATATGCAATTTCAGGAGAGCTGGTGCAAGTTCAAAATGGGGTAGAAGTACCAATTTATTTTGTGTCAAGAATCTTAAAAGGATATGAAACTCGATATTCTGTCCCAGAGAAAGAGATGTTAGCTTTATGCCATTCGGTGACTAAATTAAAATATTATCTGACAGCAAATAAATTCATAGTTGAAACAGATCACGCGGCGTTGCAATATCTAATGACCAATAGATTTACTAATAATAGAATTTATAGATGGTCATTGCTTTTGCAGGAATATAATTTTATTATCAGACACATTCCAGGAAAAACAAATATAACAGCAGATACTCTAAGTAGGATAAATGAAAGTGAAAGCATTAAACCAAACACTTTCGTGATAGCGTTAAATAAATTTAGTGACATAGAGAGACTATATTCAAGGGAGGACATTAGAGAAAGTCAAAATAGATTATCTGATCTGCGAAAAAAAATACACAATCAAGAATACAGGGGTTATGCTATAAAAGAGGGGTATATTATAAAAACGTTTGCGGGCCAAGAAGTATATGTAATAGACCAGACATTGACCAAAGATATAATAAACGACTTACATGTAAGATTTGGTCATATCGGGATCAGAAAAACATGGAAAATATTTAGGGAAAATTTTTATGCCCGAAATGATATCACAGTGACGAAAAATTGCATAAATAATTGTAAATTATGTTATATGGGAAAATATAAAAATTACATTAATCAAAACACAATTGAAAGTATTATTGTAAAACAACCATTAGAAATAGTTGCCGTTGACTATATTTCTAACCTTGTACCTGGCACTAATGAATACAAACATATTTTTGTGATAGTGGATATTTTTACTAAGTTCATTAAGATATATCCATGTCAAAAGTGTAACACTAACACAAACATAATTTTAATAAACAAATACTACAAAGAAGTAGGGAAACCTCATAAAATATTAACTGACAACGCTACGTATTTTAATAATGATAGATTCAAAAAATTTTGTTATAATAATGATATAAATTTGGTATGTACGTCAATAAGGCATCCAAATGCGAATCCTGTAGAACGTTATAACCAAGAAATAATTAAAATTTTACGCTTATATAATTATCAAAAACAAGACGGATGGGTAGAAAATATGAAACAGGTAGAATTTTATATTAATAATGTACCAAACACTACGACTCATATATCCCCAATTTTGCTTATGAAAAAATGAACTTACCGCTCGTCCATGGGAAATAGAAAATAAATTAGACATAGAAAAATTGCATTTAATAGTGAGAGAACGCATATATAATAATGCGTGCAAATATAAACAAAAGGCAAATAGTAAAATAAAAAATCGTACCACATTTAAAACGGGAGATTTGGTAATTGTAAAGAAACATAAAGTGCCAAATAGGAAAAAGAAAATTTGTGCTAAATTTCAGTTACCATATGAAGATCCATATAAAATTGTAAAAGTGTTAGGTCAAAACACATACAAACTGTTGGATGAAAAGAGAAATATTATAAAAGGAATATATCATATTAACCTTATATATCCATATAATATAAAATCATAAATGATATTAATTAAAATGTATATATATTCTTGTAATATAGATAAAATTGCATAAAATTGTAAGAGCTATTTTATGTAATTTATCTAGGGGGGAAATGTAATATGATGGATTATATAATAATTAATTAAAACTACAATTTAATGATGTGGACAACAGCTCTATGGCATCATACTTTTTGTAAATGAAAAAAAATAAGCTCACGCAATTCAAAGGACAATGTATTAGGTATATAAGATAGTTTTGTAGTTTAGAATTAAAAACAACAAACGGAAATGTGATTGTAAATATTGTGTTAGTGTACGGGATGGAATGAACTAAAATATAATAGAAGATTTCATGTGATTGAGAGTAATGGTAGAAAGAAGCTGAGTAAGAAATAAAATTAAAAGTTTTGAGAAGGCAAAGAAATACAAAACATTGAAATTTGGTTGCTAGGAAAAAATTGTTTAAAAAAAAATGAGAGAATGACAAGCTTGAAGGTGACATATGAAAAATAAAGTATTAAAATAAGATTATATATTAAAAGAAAACGTAAAATAAAGCCAAATACTGAAAAAGAAGGTGGCTGATTTGTTACAAAGATCATATTATAACGCTATAAAGCTATAATAATAATATATTTAGCAGTAGTTATGCAGCAAAGTCGGTAAAGTGGTACCATATCAAAATAAATAATCAAAGTCAAGGAAGAATATTGGAATTATAGAAAAGTATCTTAAACAGGAACATTTCGTAAGTGTGTTATAAATATTCAAACAATCGAAAACTATATTTTGTGCTTAAACTTTAATTTACGGAGAAATTTGACTTTGAAAGTAAAAATAAAAAAATATATATACAAAAGTTGTAGAACTTACTACATTCAAATGGAATGTCATCATACCAAGCAGTATTGAAATTAGTATAAATAATAGGTAAATGTAGCTACTTTTAGTTAAAAGAAAAAAATCAATACTGGTTGGTATATTTACTTTTAAGTTATTTAGAGAGGGATATATTTTAAGGATTTTGAATATTAACATGTTCTGTTTGGTTCCATTTGTAAAATAAATGTTATTTTCTTTGAAAGTCATTAGAGAGAGTTTCTTGTTTATATCATTTATATTTGGAATATTCAATAGTTAAAAAGAACCGACTTTTAGACCTTGAGAAAAGAGCTCGCGCTTATTGACAAAATATAAATTTAAAAAAATATATTCCAACATAACAATATATATATATATATATATATATAATGTCGTAGGCGCATGGTGAAATGCCGGCCGATAGTGTGAAATTTATATGCCACACGATTCGCCTAGGCTGTTCATGAAGAGCCTGGTTTATTTAGTCTGATAATGTTATAATTCGTGCTTTACATGATCTGCCGTGATTTAGGCCATCGGCATTTCATGAAGTGACGTGATTTAGTTCTATTCTGAATGATCCTAGCGATGAATCATAACATTAACTAACTAACCAGACTCTTCATGAACTGCCTAGGCTAATCGTGTAGCATACAGATTTCTGCCCGCATTTCATGAAATACCGATGCCCTAAATTACGGCAGATCATGTTAAACTTCTCATTACACGAAAATACTAACATTTTAAGGCACTTCATGAAAAGCCTAGTCAAATGATATAACATGAGGTGTTACACTATCTGCCGGCATTTCAAGAACTGCCTAGGCATTTCCCGAAAAGCCGTATTGTACTATGTGTCTACGACATAGGCTTTTCGGGAAAGGCCTAGGCAGTTCATGAAAAGCTTAGTCACATGATGTAACATGAGGTGCGTCGCACTATCTGCCGGCATTTCATGAGCTGCCTAGGCTTTTCCCGTATTTCACCATGTGACTATGTTCACGCCTTATTTCTGCTTATTAACTAGACATAATATTTTTAGGCAATGTACTATTTGTTGTTACAATGAATGAATGATTATATAGTTGGCGAATAATGTGTGGATAGTTAGATATATATGACAGATGTCCTGTATTTTGCAAGGGTAATAAATTGCAATTATTATTGTAAAAACCGCAGTATTATTACCGCATACAACCAAAAGATACAAAATTCAATTCAACATATGGCCCTTCGAGCCGATATACCAGTGCAAGTCAAGAAAATATAGTCAAAACACGAAAATTTGCAAATCTTGAAAACGCTTGTCAGAAACGAAAACAGAACGACGAATAGCAGCCTACGTTCTTAGCAGCTAGCAGTTACATACGAAGAATTGTGTAGCGGCTACATACGAAGAATTGTGTAAAGCTCAACGACTGGGTCTGGATAGTGTTAAGGCTAGTAAACTCATCATCAAACTGTAAGTTTGTTCCCAAAAACAAAATAATTCTTTTCATAGTTCCAAAAGTTAAACAATTAGCTTCATATTTTGATAGCTTAACCAAGCATATTTGATTAATATAATAGCGATTATTTTAAATATGAGTCCTGCAAATTTAAAAAAGCTTATAAAAACGCGTGATATGCTAAAACAACGCCAAACTCGCTTTAAATGTCACTTGGATGCATTTTTGCACCCTACCGAGGACGTACCACTTAATCAAGTGGAAAACGCTGATATATTAGAATTAGAAATGAGGTTAGATACGTTTCAAACTACATTTCAAGAGTTTGAAGATGTGCAAGCTTCAATCGAAGATCAAACAGAAAATGTAGAGGAGAATTGCCAGGAAAGAGAAACATTTGAAAAAATGTATTTTTCATTAACTGCTAAATGCAAACAGTTTATTCAAAATTATTATAAAGCTATAAACCCACCGGCTCTCGAAGCAGCGCATAGTACAAATAAGCCTGGCCACTCTGATAACGATGCTGTACCCCGTATGCAAAATATAAAATTGCCTGAAATTAAATTACCAAAATTTTCTGGAGCTTATGAAAATTGGCTAGAGTTTAGGGATACCTTTGACTCTTTAATTAATGTGAGTCCTTCTTTAACTGAGATTCAAAAATATCATTACTTGCGTGCAGCATTAGAAGGTGGTGCATCACAGGTAATACGCTCGTTGGAATTTTCGGCTTCTAATTATTCTGTAGCATGGGACACTTTATTAAACAGGTACAACAATGAAAATGTACTTGTACATAATCATGTTAAGGCATTTTTTTGATATTCCAACTTTAAGTCATGAATCTTATTCAGAGTTAAGAAAAATGCTAGACATTCTTTCAAAACATCTCAGATCTTTGCAAACGCTTAAGCAGCCCATCGCGCATTGGGATACTCTTTTGATTTATATTTTAACTAATAAATTGGACAAAGCCACAGCGCGCGAATGGGAGGAGAGTAAGGTAAATGTTCCTTTCAAAAATAATACAAATATATTACCTACTTTAGATGACTTTAAAAGGTTTATAAAAATTAAAGCAGATTTGTTGGAAACTTTAAATTTAACCTCTGAAGTAAAACATAACAAAAAACAATACTATCGAGAATCTCGTACTACACATTCGTCTTATCAAGCCAATACATCTAATGCAAAAACATCATGCACTGTTTGCAAAGGTGAACATTATATCCAAATGTGTCCAGAATTTTTAAAACTTTCAATTAATGACAGAATTGAAAAGGCAAGAAAATTGAGGTTATGTCTAAATTGCCTGCGTGGTAATCATTTATCAAAGTATTGCTTTGCTGGACATTGTAAAAGGTGCAAAAGTAAACACAATACACTGCTTCATTTTGACGATAAAACATGCCCTAACGAAAGTAAAGCCGGTTGTAGCAATTCTAATGTACATGCAAATTCCAGTAGTGTTACTCAAGCAGTTCTTAATGAAAATAGTCAATCTCTTAATTATTCTGTAGATAATCAAGGAGAACATTCGACTATTTTATTGTCTACCGCATTAGTACAAGTAATGGATCAAATGGAGTGTCCACATATCTGTAGAGCTTTACTAGATTGTGCATCGCAATCACACTTTATTACTGAAGACTTATGCATGAGGTTAGGCTTAGAGAAAACCGCAATTAACCTTACAGTTATAGGAATCAATCAAGTGACGTCATACATAAACAAACAATGCAATGCTTCAATTGAGTCGATGTATAATTCCTTTAAAACTACTATTTCTTGTTTAGTTTTGCCTAAAATTAATGAACGTATGCCTAGCCAACCTATAAACATTTTGTCCCTTAATATTCCGAGTAATCTCAAACTTGCTGATCCTGATTTTTATAAATGCAACAAAATTGATATTCTCTTAAGGGCAGGAATATTTTATAACCTTTTATGTGTAGGACAAGTACATTTGGGTGCAAATCTTCCAATTATGCAAAAAACAGTTCTTGGTTGGGTTGTGTCAGGCCCAATTAGAACAAATAATGTTTCCAATCAAACCCATTGTAATCTTGTTTCCAATTCAGACTTGCAAGATAATTTGAAGAAATTTTGGGAAATCGAGGAACTTTCTATTGAAACTCCCCTGTCTACCGATGAAAGGATGTGTGAGGATATTTTCCTGCAAACTACAAAGCGTGATGAAAACGGGCGATTTATTGTTCAAATTCCTTTAAAGCATTCACCATCCTCCCTAGGAGATTCACAACAAATTGCTCTAAGTCGCTTACATTCTATAGAATCTAGACTAGGCAAAAATGCCCATTTAAAACAAATGTATGTGGATTTTATGAATGAATATCTTAACCTTGGTCATATGTCCAGAGCTTCAAATTTTGATCAGTCTGATCACTCTTATTTCTTACCACACCACGGTGTTCTTAACGAACAAAGTCAAACAACAAAACTCAGAGTAGTGTTTGATGCCTCAGCTCGTTCAGAGTCGGGTATATCTTTAAACAACTTGCAATACATAGGTCCAACTATTCAGGACGATTTGATTTCCATTCTATTGAGATTCAGACAACATTATGTAGTAATTTGTGCTGATTTGATAAAAATGTACCGACAGATATTGGTCGATCCGCAGCAGAGATCATTGCAAAAAATTCTTTGGCGACAACATCCATTCCAGGAGGTGCTTACCTATCAACTTAATACAGTTACATATGGTACAGCTTCAGCCCCTTGGTTAGCTGTAAGGTGTCTTAAACAGTTATCTGTAGAGAATGCAAATTCTTATCCTAAAGCGTCAAATACTATAGAACATGATTTTTATATGGACGATTTACTGTCTGGCTGTGAGACTGAGGAAGAGGCTATGCAACTATGTGATGAAATCTCTGTAATTCTCAAATCTGGATGTTTCCTTATGCAAAAGTGGGCGTCCAATAGTAGCAAAGTCTTACAACATGTAAAGGCTGCAAATCCTTCAGCAATTTTAAAACTTGGTGAAAACGGAAGTACAAAAACTTTAGGACTATACTGGTCTAGTTCCTCTGATACTCTGATGTATACCATTGGCTCACCAAGCTACAAATCCATCACAAAAAGATCTGTGCTTTCTGATATTGCACAAATTTTCGATCCGTTTGGTTTACTGGGCCCTTGTATCATTATTGGAAAAATCATTCTGCAAGAATTATGGATGCTGAAACTGAGTTGGGATGAAGCGTTGCCGTCCAATTTAAACACGAAATGGCGGAAATTCAGGCAACAACTCTTAGAATTAAATACATTGCAAATTCCTATACTTGTACTATGTTCAGAAATAAAACGAGTAGAAATTCATGGGTTTGCTGATGCATCCTTGGTTGCATATGGTTCTTGTATTTATATCCGCAGTATAAGTCAATCTGATTTAATTCAAGTGAGTTTATTATGTTCCAAAACAAGAGTCGCTCCACTAAAGTCTCTTACCATACCAAGACTAGAGTTATGTGCGGCATTATTGCTTGCCAAATTAGTTAAAAAAGTGAAAAACTCAATGAATATATGTTTTGACGACTGTTTTCTCTGGAGTGATTCAACTGTATGTCTTTGTTGGATAAAAACTCAGCCATGTCTTCTGCAAACTTTTGTACAAAATAGGGTGGTTCAAATTCAAACCATTACTAATCCAGATGAATGGAACCATGTACGAACAAGTGACAATCCCGCTGATTTACTTTCAAGAGGTGTGTATCCTAATGATCTTCCAACAACCCCAATTTGGTGGTCTGGCCCTACTTGGTTGAGCAAGCCTCATAACGAATGGCCTCAGTCCACTTTTCATTTTCAAGGTGAACTACCCGAGCTTAAAAAACAAAGTGTGTCTTTGCCTTTAATGAGACAAATGGAATCATTCCCAATGCATCACTTTTCAAGTTTGACTCGGCTACAAAGAGTAACAGCAATGTGCGTAAGATTTATCTTTAACTGCATGCAACAAAAATGTAATAGAAAATTAGGCCCTCTAAGTGCAACTGAACTAAACAAAGCACTAATTTGTCTCGTAAAGATTTCCCAAAACGAAAGTTTTCCTGACGAGTTGTCGACACTTACTGGAAATAAGCCATTGCATAAGAAGTCATCACTACTTAGTCTAAACCCTTTTATAGATTCGAATGGTATTTTAAGAGTGGGAGGCAGATTACAAATGTCATCTTATGAATATGAGAAAAAATATCCAGCACTTCTCTCTAATAAACATCATTTTACAACACTTGTCTTTTTACATGAACACTTCCGTCTATATCATATTGGTCCACAACAATTACTTTACGCAGTGCGGGAACGCTATTGGCCTCTTTCAGGTAGAAATCTGGCTAGAAAAATCGTACATTCCTGCATAAGATGTTACCGAATTAATCCTGTGTCGAAGGCTCCAATTATGGGCGTATTACCTAAACCTAGGGTTTGTCCTGCACCAGCATTTACCACAACAGGTATTGACTACGCTGGGCCAATTTTGGTAAAGAATAAGAAAGGCCGGGGACCTAAAGCGTCTAAAGCATATATCAGTCTATTTGTTTGCTTCACTACAAAATCAGTGCATATCGAACTAGTAAGCGACCTAACCAAAGATTCCTTTATTGCAGCATTTAGACGTTTTACTTCACGCCGAGGCAAACCATCTGACGTGTATACAGATAACGGTACCAATTTTGTAGGGGCAAAGGCAGAATTGACAGAGTTAGCTAGTTTCTTAATGCAAAATGAAACCGAATTACAAGAACCTTTGACAAATACGGGAGTAAATTGGCATTTTATTCCTGCCTTTTCTCCTCACATGGGTGGAATTTGGGTAGCCGGTATCAAAGCAGCTAAAGGACATTTAAAGAGAGTTTTGGCAAATGCACTGCTAACTTTCGAAGAATTGTACACGATTTTAACCGAGATAGAAGCTATTCTTAATTCGAGACCAATTACACCGATTTCTTCCGATCCCAACGATTACTCTGCATTAACTCCCTCACATTTTTTAATCGGGAGACCAATTAGTTCCTTGCCAGACCCAGATCTGAAAGACATTGCAATACCAAGACTTTCCCGATATCATCTACTGCAACAAATACAGCAACATTTCTGGGACAGATGGTCTAGGGAATTTATAGCCGAACTGCAATCACGAACAAAATGGAAGGTCAGTCAGACGTCTTTAGAAGTTGGCTCTTTAGTGGTGTTAAAGGATGACCATCTGCCCCCTCTAAAGTGGCATCTAGGAAGAGTTCTATCCCTACACCGAGGTCCAGATGGCATCGCTCGAGTGGCAAACGTACAAACAACCAGTGGTGTAGTGCGTCGATCCTTTTCAAAAATTTGTAAATTGCCAGTCGATTGTGAAAAGTGAAATAAATATTTGACTTTCAAGATACTGTAATAACCAGAGATGAGACCGTTGCATATGATAACAATTTATATATATTTATACGATTTATTGTTAGAATCTATCAATGTTATGTTTATTTTTGAAAGTTGACCCTTTCAAGGCGGGGGGCATGTTCACGCCTTATTTCTGCTTATTAACTAGACATAATATTTTTAGGCAATGTACTATTTGTTGTTACAATGAATGAATGATTATATAGTTGGCGAATAATGTGTGGATAGTTAGATATATATGACAGATGTCCTGTATTTTGCAAGGGTAATAAATTGCAATTATTATTGTAAAAACCGCAGTATTATTACCGCATACAACCAAAAGATACAAAATTCAATTCAACAGACTACGACAGATATATATATATATATATATATATATATATATATATATAAAATATATATCTTCCGAGAAGCTTCCGCGGTCATTGGTATGAAAAATACTAGGTTCTCGGGTTGAACCGCGTCAAGAAAAAATTGTCAAAAGAAATAATGCTAGGAGTTTGTGGAACTGGTTCGATTCCGGGGTTTTAATCTGCCTACTTCCCAGATCTCACCACGATCCGTCTCTAAGGCCTCAATCTGCCTACTCCTTAGAGCGAACTCGCTGGCAGTATCGGACGAAGTGTTATTTATACGAAAGCTGTCTATGGGTAGGAGAGTGGTGGGGGGTTGAGGGTCTGTTGATGGAGGCATCAGAGCAGAACGCCTGCTATCGGGATTATGAGGTGTGGATGAAGATTGTGGGGCTAGCCTGGAGATCAATGATTTCCAAGCGACTGGAAGACGATGACCGTCATCTCTTTTGTTTAGACAACTGGGAAGTTTTTCAATCTCAATTGCTTCGCGGATGATTCGCGGTTTCTGGAGAAATGATGGTGCTATGGTTTTGATGTTATCGAAGTCTACATTATGGCCTGTTAGGAGGTGGTGTTGGCCAAGGATTGTAAACAAAGAGGATGGCCAGATCGACCAAATCTGTCAGCGCGATGCCGCCATCGCTGTGACGTAGTCACGAAGCCTCTTTCGGCGCTCTTCCGTTTAAAATGCGTGGAGGAAAGCATATTTCCTTTATGAAATTAACACACACATACGATTTATTGATATGATTGAGGAATGCAACATTTTCAATGATTTTTGTACATAAATACGGCAATAAAACGAAATAAACTTAAATAAAAAGCTCTATTTTATCATGTTTATATCCATCACAATATGAAATAAATAATGTAAAACTCAAATTAAAATACCTACTTATCAAACAAGTTAAAGTAGCAACTAAGTATTATACTAAAGGTAATAGGTAAATACACAATAATAATAATGATAGTCTTTATTGATAATAAATAATTGATATATATGTCTACAGAGAAACTGGACATAAAAGCAACTTAACTTACATATTTTTTACCAAGCGACAGTTTGCTTTCTTATATACAATATAAGAAGTACTCTTACAGTCAACCGGAAAAAGCCAGCTATAATCATGCATGCAAATATACATATCTACGTACAAGCAAACAAAAATAATTAAAATAATTAAACGATTACAAATTATATTTAAAAAAAAGGAATATGTTTTACATATTTTGGACCTAAAAGAAAAAAAAATGTAAATGTACTTACTGAATGAATTAGTATATTGCGATTTACTTAGGTAATCAATAAATACAGTAAGTGGAAAAAAATATATAAGACATTTCACGTATCTATCTATTGGCAAATAAAATATATAATTTAAAAAATAAAATATTAATATTACATTTCAACTACTAACCTCTTTGTTTTGACGTTACGAACTTCGGCGCTTAAAAACTTCATATTCGCAATATAAGAGTCATTTACCATATCACTGTTCACAACAGGTAAATTATCAGATTCACCTTTTACAAACCCTTCTTCACATTTAATCATATTTTTAAAAGAATATTAACACTACACAATAAATCACAACATTTACTTTTAAGCAATGTCAATATTGTCAATTCGGGATCATAAACGGACGTTAAACGGAAATTAAACGTTAGCACTTTACCTTACGAGATTCTATTAGTGGTTCCTCATAAATGTACTTCCGGCACCAATAGAATTGCAAGATATGGAAAGCAGAACGCAAGTGAGATTGTTTGGGATTGCACCTTTATAGCCTGGTTTATAGCTAATTCTGGCAGCGGTTTACCATCATGTTGATTGGTGTAGTTCATGATGACGTCACATTGCCGCCCGAATGCTATCGTTTAAATGAGCCGTTGATTTAGGGAACATTTGAATATTTTCTGTAGTATTTTATGCGTTCAGGAAAAAAATTAAATTCGTTTTTAGTAATGTTTTGATAGGATCTTTCCAATAACACGATAAAAAAAATAGCGGGAAAGGCCCATTGATCCACTCCTCTTCATAAAAAATTATTACATAATTTTTATTCCTACTTAGTTTTACACATGGATTATAACAATAGCCACTTGATAATCCTGTTGACACAAATTTACTCCTTGATTTATTCAATTGATATATTCGTTCAACAAGTACTACTATTTCATTTTTGTTTTGCGGTGCTGGAGGTAAATTATTAAATAAATCATTGAATGTTAATTCTGGCAAACTAAATATACTGTCACTATAACTCATATTGAACACTTAAAATTTCTGGAACTGTTCTATACAAAACTGTATTGTAATGCAGATTACACCTGTTTATATAAGTATAATGAGATAATATTTCTTAAGTGGGGGTATTACAGTCACAATATTCCCACCACTACTATTATCCCCCTACCACCAACAAGAAACAAGTTATCCAGCAGGTGCTCTAATAGGTTGGATATCACAATTATCACAAACGGTGACTATTTTTATATCTTTGGATGCACCATGCACCATATTCATTTAATACGCTTTTACATCTAACGCTTCAAAACACTGTAAGACAACTACTGCATTTCTTTGTATTTCGTGTCATTACCCATGAGAATTCTATGACATCCCCGCTCCCCCCACCCCTCCCCAAAATACGTGGGGCATCAATAGTGGGGGATCTATTTTCAAACGCTATTCAAATGTATTGTCAAGTAGTAGTTATTTAGCACTTTAGAATTAACCAAAATACTTTTTAGCATACTCACTATAAAATGTACTTTTCAAATATTTATTAATAAATTAGAATAAGCGATAAAGTTAAATCAATAAAAAATTTTACATTGTTTCTAAATTTGTCATTTAGCGTGTATAAAGGATATAAAGTTTCATATTTCAATCACAATTTGTAACCGCGTTGGAAATAAACTTCATTTAAATCTACCTATATGGGAATAATGCTGAATAAGTAATTATGAATCATATAAATAGTCCAGAATTGAGATATAATTTATTCATTGGTATACAATCCATCAAGAAGCCAACTACTCGACCCATCTCCTTCATCATGAGCTGGTAAGACCTTTTGTATTTGTTTTTTTTTTTCTTGAACTTGTCTGTTTTATCTCATATTTAACTTGTAATAAATATTTGTTATACTTGTTTAAATGATTATTTCACTTCATCTTATAAAATAAAACCTCTCCATGCCAAGCAGCCCTTTATACGACCAGTGGTAGTGACAGTATTGCATTATTCAGTAGTTTGTGAGCTGTTAAACATGAGCGATCTATACGAGGCCAGACTGAAAACATTTGAAAATTGGTCATCAAAGTGCTCAAAGATTAAAATTGCTCTAGCTGGTTTAGTTTATACAGGTCAAAATGATATCGTTAAGTGTCCAATATATCAAATTGTGTTGTGTAATTGGCGGGAAGGTGATGATCCCACAGCAGATCATCTGAGATGGAGTCCTAATTGTCCATTCTGTGATGGGAATCCATTATATATTAAAAGGTGGGTAATTCCGTTTTATAAAGATAAAGTGACTTTTGATAGTCACATGGAAACATTTGAGGATTGGCCACCTCAGATGCACCCAAAACATAGAGAATTAGCTGAAGCAGGTTTCCACTATGCCGGCAGAGGAGATCGAGTTGTATGATTTCACTGCGGAATAGGTTTAAAGTACTGGGGCCCTGAAGATGATGTATGGGAACTGCACACCCGCGTTTCTGATAAATGTGAATTTAATAAACTTAAGAATGTACAAAATATTTCCACATTACCACTTGACGTAAAAGATGTAGAAAATAAACAAGTGGAATTTTTTGATAATAAACTTTTATGTAAAATTGTGTTTGTGGTGGAGGGGGAAAGGTGGTGGGGGGAGGGCGGGGATCTATGGTGGGGGGTTAGGTGGTGGGGGGGAGTTGTCACAGAAGTCCCATTTCTATACTACTTCCATTTTTTTTGACAAGCTAAATATAGCGCTAAACATGTTGCAAAAAAATCATAAAAAACATAATATAATAATATGTGGCGATTTTAACATAAATTTTCTTTTGCCTTTTAAGAACCGCACAGACCTTTTAGATATTTTTAATTCTTATTGTATTACACCCACCATAAAGAAACCTACTAGAGTTAGATTCTGCATTGATAATATTTGTGTAAATTTCAATGAAGAAGTGTACGAAAGTTCAGTGATAAATAATGGTATCAGTGACCATGTGAACGACTCATCTTTTCGTCTGAAGGACTTTTATTGTATTTATCAAAAATGAATGTTAACGTTCACAAAATAAGGGTTCAAAACGACTGTTTCAGATGGAGAATAATATAAAATTTATACTTACTGTTCGTTTATGCTTAACTGCTTCTCTGATGGTATCTATTGGACGTCGTAACACTGCCACGATTTGTTGCCGCTGTTATTTATCCTCTTTAAATGTAGCTTATTCAATCATTTATTAACAATTATTTATCTTCAGACTGTAACTAGTGACTTAATAGTGCAAATGACATTATGTGCTAAAAAGTTTGTAGTGAATGAGCTGATCTTGTAAGTACTCTTTGCAACTTAACCTGTGTAAATAGTGTCAATATAAACTGACTGTTAAGTTTTTGTGCGTACGGACTCTGTTAAAACTATATAGGCTGTGTTCTAATTCCTAAACTATATTAATATAAATATACTTTCATAGAAATAATTTAATTAAATATTGGGATGATATAATAATTAAGACAAATGCGTTGTGTGTTTTTATGAAAACAGCATAATTAGTAATCATGAGTCAATCTGATAGGAATAAAATTACTACAAGATTAGCTACCAGAAGTCATCAACAATCTAGAAATAATATAAAAAAGAATTCAGACAATAATAAATCTCAGACTAACGCAAGTTATGTGTGCATTCAAAGTAATAGTGATGTAGAGGATAATAAGGAAGCAGAAAGCAACCTGATACTTGATCTACGAAATAAATTGGCAAATCAATTGTCTGAAAATGACACGCTTGTTAGTAAAGTAAAGAAACTAACTGACGAGAATAAATCTCTTATTGACAAAGCAAATCATAAAGACGAGATAATAAAGCACTTAAAAGAGGCATTAGAACACTTGTCAGCCAAAAAAACATATTGCAATGCCAAGACTCAGACTTTTCAAATGAATGAAGACTGTACTACTCAAACTGAGGATGATTTGGAAATTAAAAAAAAAACATATATCAATGCCGAAATGCAGACAGAAAAATCTATCAACGATAAGTGTACACAATGTACATCTCAATTACAAATCAGTCCTTCGTTAAACACTAACAGACTTTCCAGTATCTCAGGCAACAACACAGACACTATCGAACAACCTACATTTAATAAAGTACTAGTATTAGCAGATTGTCAAGGACGAAGCTTTGCTAAAATCTTGAACAACAATTGTCCTAGAAGTAAATACACTGTTGAAATAATTTATAAGCCAAATGCTTGTTTTGAAAGTGTAGTAAATTTTGCTAAAAACTTAACCAAAGACTTTTCTTCGAATTATTTTGTTGTTGTGCAGATTTAAACAATGGAATTTCCAAAGGATACATTGAACACAATGTGATGACCGAATTGCTTTCAGATCTTGAAAAAACGAATGTTATTTTTGTAACGGTCCCTTATTGGAACTCCAGACCCGTTTTGAATAAATTAATTTTTGATATTAATAAATCATTCTATAAATTATCTGATAGCCACGATAACTTAAAGGTATTAGACCTCAATGTATTTCTGGAGCGTCGACATTTCTTTAAGCAAACTGCTAATATTAATTATAAAGGCAAACTTATAATTGGCAAAAATATTGTCCAAACTATTTCCAGTTGGTCGCTTTCCAAGTTAAACCAGGATCAACAATATCATAGGGATTCTCGATGGAACAATCTTATATACATTACTCAGTCAAATAATCTGAAAGCTCCGTGTGAATCTATAAGTGGCGGAGAGAGTGATAGTAAAGAGCTGCATCTCACAATAAATACTGACTCTATTAATGTAAATGTTGGCACTAGCCTAGGGAATGAGTTAAATGAATATGTCGATCTAGCTGAGGTTGGGTCTTTTTCGCAAATAGAAATCAGACAGAATAATTCAGCAAGCGAAGATAGTGGTAATCATTTGGCATTAGAAAATACTATTACTGTGTTGAATAAAAATAGTGTTAGTGATAATAAGCTTTCAACTTGCAGCAGCAATGTTAATTTTTTATATCCCTGACTGTCGCAGATGTCTCTAGGGTAAATAGATTCATGTGTACTATTTGTCATGTTATTCTTAGCCGTTACTCGAGTCCGAGTATAAAAATGTTACAGTCGATAAATTGTGTACAATAAAAAACAAGTAAAGGGTGTAGTCTATTGTAATTCCCATTCATCTACGGTGCACACGACTATGGCTATAGAGGCCAATTCGGGAGAGCACATGTCGACCGCAGTCAGGACAAACATAGACCTGGTTAGGTCTTGGATTCGGCCTTCTTGCAGCAACATTTCCTTGATAGCTGGCCACAACCCCTCGCCATTCGGTTCTGTCCGCTGCAAGTTGTTCCCATTGCTCGTCTGCAATACCGCAGCATTTTAGATTTTCATGGAGAGCGTCTTTGAACCTCTTTCGTTGACCGCCACGCCTTCTTCTACCGCTTAGAAATTCACCATAATGTGTACATTTAGGAAGGCGGTTATCATGCATACGATGAACGTGACCTGCCCATCTTAGGCGTGCTCTTGAAATGAGCACCTCAATTGGAAGGCTGTTTGCTCTCCTGAGTACTTCCACGTTTGATATGTGATGGAACCAACGGATTTTCATCATACTTCTGAGGTGTCTTTGCTGAAAACGTTCTAATTCTTTCACATGACGACGGTAAGTGACCCAGCTTTCACATCCATATAGCAGTGTTGGAATGACAACTGCTCTGTAGACAGCCATTTTCGTTGACAAAGCAAGGTCGTGGTTGTCAAATACTCTCTCTCTAAGTCCCCAGAGTGCTCTAGATGCAGCGTTAATTCTATTGCGAATCTCGCTGTCCATGTTTGCTTTGTCATTAACAACGTTGCCTAAGTAATTGAACTGATCCACCACTTCAAGAGAATTTCCGTTAAGTGTAATGTCTATTTGGTTCACTTGATGAGGAGTTGACATAATCTTAGTCTTTCCAATGTTGATTTTAAGTCCCAAGGAATCATAGCTCTGGGTATACACATCTAAAAGTTCTTGAAGCTCTTCCGGCGTAGAGGCTAAAAGTGCACAGTCATCCGCATACTGGAGATCACAAATGAATCGTGTGCGTGTCTTCGTGAAAGCTCTAAAGCGCCCTATGTTAAAGGGACCGCCATCAAAACGGTATCTGAGACCTATTCCTCTGACTGTCAGTTTGTTGTCAACAATAATTGTTAGAGCAGTGGTAAACAAATTAAAGAGTAGGGGTGCCAGGACACATCCCTGCCTAACTCCAGTGAGGGTTTGGAAAGGTTCGGTTGCCTCATTATTATACATAACCTGGGCGTTGTTGTTTGTATGTAGACTGCGACATACTTCCACAAATTTTCTAGGGATACCTAAGCGGAACATAATTTTCCAGAGCACTTCCCTGTCCACCGAGTCAAACGCCTTGGTTAAATCAATGAAGGCCATGTGAATTTCTCCTTGATGTTCGAGTGCTTTTTCTTGAAGCTGTTTAAGTGTGAAGATTAAATCCGATGTGCCTCGGTTTGGTCTAAAGCCACTCTGTGTTTCAGGAAGTAACTTTTCCATAACAGGTGTTAGCCTATTTGCCATCGATTTAGTGAGTATCTTCCCTCCAACAGCCAGGAGAGCTATACCCCTGTAATTTCCACAGTCCGCAGCGCTCCCTTTGTTTTTGAAGAGGTTGATTAAAATTGTATCACGAAACTCCTGCGGAGCTTGACCACTTTCCCACACGAAATCAAACAGTTTTTTGAGGTAGGGTATGAGCTCTGACGACACAGCTTTAAAGATCTCAGCTGGGAGTGAGTCGGCGCCGGGAGATTTGTTATTCTTAGCTGCCCAATGGCGGTTAAGATCTCTTCCGTTGTTAGTGGTTTATCTAAGTCTTCGAAGGTGTCATATTGAGGGATAAGATTTATAATATCGTGATCGGCTTGACTTTGCTGGTTAAGAATGTTAGAGTAGTGTTCTTTCCATCGGGCTCTTATTTCCTGGTCTTCTTTGAGGAGATTTCCATTTAAATCTTTAATTTGTCATGTAAATGTTCAATGTATAACTAATAAATTGAGTGAAATTGAAGTACTTACATTAGAAAATAATATTGATATTTTATGTATCTCAGAACATTGGCTACCGTATGTAAATGTTCGCAATATATATTTGCCAGGTTTCAAATTAGCTGCAAATTTTTCACGTAAGCAGCATATCTATGGAGGGTCATTAATATTTGTTAAAAATCCATTAATTGCGAGTGAAGTTAAACTTTTAAATGAGATGTCTCTGGAGTGTCAAATTGAAATGTGTGGAATTTCGTTTAAAGTGTGAGACAATAAAAAAGTGTTAGTTATATGCTTGTACAGACCTCCAATGATAATGAAGCTTTTATACAAGAACTTCTTGACCGCAAACATATTGCCTTCCAAAACGCTATCAACCACCCCAACGACTCATCAAAAGCAGAAGCTTTTACCCAATCTAAGTATGAAACGCAACACGAAATCAGAAGAATAAAGAGCGAGTGGTGGGCAAGCAATGCCAGGGAAATTCAAAGGTACGCCGATTCACACGACTACAGGAATTTCTTTCAAGGAGTAAAAGCAGTGTACGGCCCCAGTCGGAAAAATATGTGCCCTATTAAAGATGTAAATGGAAAACTCCTCAAAGAAGACCAGGAAATAAGAGCCCGATGGAAAGAACACTACTCTAACATTCTTAACCAGCAAAGTCAAGCCGATCACGATATTATAAATCTTATCCCTCAATATGACACCTTCGAAGACTTAGATAAACCACTAACAACGGAAGAGATCTTAACCGCCATTGGGCAGCTAAGAATAACAAATCTCCCGGCGCCGACTCACTCCCAGCTGAGGTCTTTAAACCTGTGTCGTCAGAGCTCATACCCTACCTCAAAAAACTGTTTGATGTCGTGTGGGAAAGTGGTCAAGCTCCGCAGGAGTTTCGTGATACACTTTTAATCAACCTCTTCAAAAACAAAGGGAGCGCTGCGGACTGTGGAAATTACAGGGGTATAGCTCTCCTGGCTGCTGGAGGGAAGATACTCACTAAAGCGATGGCAAATAGGGTAACACCTGTTATGGAAAAGTTACTTCCTGAAACACAGAGTGGCTTTAGACCAAACCGAGGCACATCGGATCTAATCTTCACACTTAAACAGCTTCAAGAAAAGGCACTCGAACATCAAGGAGAAATTCACATGGCCTTCATTGATTTAACCAAGGCGTTTGACTCGGTGGACAGGGAAGTGCTCTGGAAAATTATGTTCCGCTTAGGTATCCCTAGGAAATTTGTATGTCGCAGTCTACATACAAACAACAACGCCCAGGTTATGTACAATAATGAGGCAACCGAACCTTTCCAAACCCTCACTGAAGTTAGGCAGGGATATGTCCTGGCACCCCTACTCTTTAATTTGTTTACCACTGCTCTAACAATTATTGTTGACAACAAACTGACAGTCAGCGGAATAGGTCTCAGATACCGTTTTGATGGAAGTCTCTTTAACATAGGGTGCTTTAGAGCTTTCACGAAGACACGCACACGATTCATTTGTGATCTCCAGTATGCGGATGACTGTGCACTTTTAGCCTCTACGCCGGAAGAGCTTCAAGAAGTTTTAAATGTGTATGCCCAGAGCTATGATTCCTTGGGACTTAAAATCAACATTGGAAAGACTAAGATTATGTCAACTCCTCATCAAGTGAACCAAATAGACATTACACTTAACGGAAATTCTCTTGAAGTGGTGGATCAGTTCAATTACTTAGGCAACGTTGTTAATGACAAAGCAAACATGGACAGCGAAATTCGCAATAGAATTAACGCTGCATCTAGAGCACTCTGGGGACTTAGAGAGAGAGTATTTGACAACCACGACCTTGCTTTGTCAACGAAAATGGCTGTCTACAGAGCAGTTGTCATTCCAACACTGCTATATGGATGTGAAAGCTGGGTCACTTACCGTCGTCATGTGAAAGAATTAGAACGTTTTCAGCAAAGACACCTCAGAAGTATGATGAAAATCCGTTGGCTCCATCATATATCAAACGTGAAAGTACTCAGGAGAGCAAACAGCCTTCCAATTGAGGTGCTTATTTCAAGAGCACGCCTAAGATGGGCAGGTCACGTTCATCGTATGCATGATAACCGCCTTCCTAAATGTACACATTATGGTGAATTTCTAAGCGGTAGAAGAAGGCGTGGCGGTCAACGAAAGAGGTTCAAAGACTCTCCATTAAAATCTAAAATCCTGCGGTATTGCAGACGAGCAATGGGAACAACTTACAGCGGACAGAACCGAATGGCGAGGGGTTGTGGCCAGCTATCAAGGAAATGTTGCTGCAAGAAGGCCGAATCCAAGACCTAACCAGGTCTATGTTTGTCCTGACTGCGGTCGACATGTGCTCTCCCGAATTGGCCTCTATAACCATAGTCGTGTGCACCGTAGATGAATGGGAATTACAATAAACTACACCTTTTACTTGTTTTTTATTACACACTATCTATCGACTGTAACATTTTTTTTATGCTCGAACTCGAGTAAAGGCTAATAATAATAACAGACCTCCAAATGGAGTAGTGACATTAATTTAGGTGTTCCTCAAGGATCTGTTTTAGGTCCGCTATTATTCTCTTTGTATATAAATGATCTTCCTAAATTTTTCAAGGAAGGTAATATCATGTATGCAGATGATACAGCGGTATCAATTTGTGCTTCAACTCCTGAGGAACTCTATATAAAGATTGGCTATGTCTGTGAGACCATGAGTGCATGGTGTCAGCGTAATAGACTCATTTTATATGAAAAAAAAACTAAATATATCAATTTTAATCTTAGAAGGCCTTTAACTCAGGATTTGATACCTTTTTCAACTGATTTCAAATATTTAGGAACATACCTTGATAGTAACCTCGGTTGGATATGTCATGTCGATCATGTTTGCAAACAATTAAATAAGGCTTATTATGCCATATTGCAAATGAAAAATACTCTCGGACAACCAGGTTTGTTAAATATTTACTATGCGTTGGCCTACTCCTGCATCTCTTCTAATATAATTTTGTGGGGTAAGTCCACGGATATTAATAGAGTGTTTATATTACAGAAGAGGATATTAAGACTCATATTTAATATGAAATACAATGATACATGCAGAATAGTGTTTAAGGTCAATGAAATCCTTACAGTACCCAGCGTTCTTTTTTATACATTTATTTAACGTCGGCCTGTTTCCGCTACTGAGGCCTAACACCGACGCCTGTAGACGAGCTACCCCCAACCAGGAATTTTGCCGAACCTCTTCCCTTAAGAAGAGTGGGGATCTTTTACTTGCCTAACATTTAATAGACAAGGGACCCCTCCGAAGGATGGTATATCTCCTATACAACCCTCGCCTAAGGTTGTATAGCTTCCGCGCATACACTGATATACAAGCCGCTGGATGATGTGTGAGGCGAGAATGCGGTTTCCGTTGGAATGGTCACCATCCAAGTACTAACTGCGCCTGTCGTTGCTTTACATAGCATACCGAAGTATGTACATATTAAAGATGCACCTACGCTCGCCAACTACCCAGCGTTTATATTTATAAATGTTTGCTTTTTGCGAGGGATAATATGGCATTATTTGACACTCTGGGTGTAGCTCATAGTTATAGTACGAGACATGGTAATTTATATGCAATACCTTCACATAAAACGACAACATTTAAAGATTCCCCGTACTATAATTGTATAATTTGCTATAACAGCTTACCAAAAAATGTGCGTGACCTACCATGCAGACGTTATAAAAAAATGGTAAGAAAACTGCTAGTAGAAAGAACTTGTTACTCAATCAATGAGTTTTTAAATTGTAGCTAGAATTTCTGGCATACATATCTGCATATGAACTTGTGTGTGCGTCAATTTTACTTATATTTATTTTGTTACTATATGTAGATGTGTGTATATGTATATGTGTATATATATGTATATATATATTGGATCATGAATCATATATTTTAATATATCTATTTGTTTGTTTTTAACATATTTATTTGCTTGTCTGTTTTTAATATATTGTTTTTGTTCGTATGACGCCCTGTAATTTTTTATATTGCATACGAAAAATGTTTTACTTATATATTGACTTACCAATATTACTTATTGTATAGAATTGGTTAATTGACATTCTTATTATTTTTCAACTGCATATGCCACTTGTAATAATTTACAGTTATGTGTAGAATTAGTATTTTCATGTTTTATGTTTTACATATTTATTCTTATTTTGACTTGTCCTATATCATTGTCTATGATCTAAAGGATAAATAAAGATTTTTTTTTTTTTGCAAAAAACCAGTCACCCTACTCTGTGACTCCGACCCTCACAGAGGGGAGCTGGTAGTACCAATAGCCACTCCCCACGCCCGTGGGGTGAGTGACTACCGGGTCCGAGAATCGTGTGCCCTGAGTAGACGCAATGAACCGAGGATGACAGCCTTCTGCATTCTGCCGGCTAAGATCTCTGCCGAATCTCGGCATGCCGGTATGATCTTTAGTTCTGAAAGCAGCGTCTGCCTCATTCCACCGAGGGCTCCTATAATCAGTACCACTATTTTAACAGAATGGCCTGGATAAAGCCTGCGGAGTTCGAAGAGCAAATCTCGATATTTTATCCGTTTTTCCTTCTCTTTCAAGACAATGTTGCTCTCAGCGGGAACTGAGAATTCCACGACATACATTGTCTTGAGTTGGTGGTCGAGGAGTACTATGTCAGGCTTGTTGGCTTGTATTTGCCTGACGGTGGGAAACGAGTAGTTCCAATAAATTAGGCACTTCTCATTCCCCACAACGGACTCAATATCCACCAGAACTTAAGGCAGCACTGGTGTTTCGTCTATCCCATACGAGTGCCTTAGATGATAGTTAAGCACTCGTAATGCTGCGTCGTGTCTATGAATATAAGCCGAGACAGCGTATGTCGGGCAAGCCGATAGTAAGTGCATTACAGTCTCCGGCGCTCTGCGGCAGGCCCTGCAGCTGATATCAGGGACCTCCAGACCCATGACATGACGTCGATAGACGAGGGTGTTAAATACACCATCTTGGCAAGCCATTATGAATCCCTCGGTCTCAGACTTCAGCCCCGCTGACCTTAAGAAGGCGAAGGTCAGCCTTTCGGATAAGCCGAGGTCTTCTATATTTTTATAAAAGACTCCGTGCAATGGCTTATCCTTATGAAGCCGCAGAAGGATGTTGTGTTCTGCAGCTCTAATGTGGGCTTTTAGTCGAGCGGGTTCCAACTCGGTGACAGGGGTTTACCCACTCGAAGATGAGACCAAGTTCATCGGCTGCTCTCCATGCTGCCTTAAAGAGAAAAGCTCCTACCTCTGCATTTTCATGGTCTCGGGCCATGCAGAGGGGATCCGAACTCCTGATGACCTTACATGCTTCATCCAGAACCATCCTGCTATGGAGACTCTCCAAGCTCAAGAGACTACGGCCTCCCCGATGTCGTGGGAGATATAACCGTGGAACGGACGATTTAGGATGCAAGCTCCTATTGAGATGCATCTTCTTGCGGGTTACTACATCGAGTTGACGCAGCTCTTCTCTAGTCCACTTCACTACTCCGAAAGAGTAGAGAAGGATCGGAACGGCAAGCATATTTGTAGCAGACGCCTTGTTCTTCCCCGACAGTTCTGAAGACCAGATCTGTCGGAGTAGGTGCTGATACTTGCCGCGGAGAGCGTTTTTCACTACACTCACTTCTTGGGTGGAGCGTTGCTCGACACCCAAGTAAGTGTACGACTCTCCGGCATCTAGATGCTGTAAGATGCTTCCATCCACGAGCTGCGCGTCCTCTCCGTAGTCACCGCATCGTCCTCTCTTGAGATGGATCAGTGCGCATTTGTCTAACCCGAACTGCATACCGACAGCCTGCGTGTACTCCTGTACCACCCTAAGGGACTGCTGGAGATCCCTCTCTCCAGAGGCATAAAGTTTAAGGTCATCCATATAAAATAGATGGGTGACCTTATGCCTCCTGTCGCCGGGGGTACCGCAGTTGTAGCCACGGGCTTTCCGGAGCGAGACGGATAATGGCAGTGGTGAGATGCAAAACAGGAAAATACTCCCCTTTTGAACGTTACCGGCTCTGTTTGGACTCTATCGTTACCCGATGTTATGGTAAAGCGAGTCCTCCAGAGCGGCATCAGATCTTCAATGCATCTCACTACGGGACCGGCGACCGCAAGACATCGGAGCAAGTGTACAATAAGCTCATGAGATGTCATGTCAAATGCCTTGCGGTAATCGATCCAGGCCATGGAGAGATTCCGCTTATACTGCACGGAGTCCTGCGTGACACATCTGTCAAGCAACAGGTTCTCCTTGCAGCCAGCGACATCTCTCTTCGACCCTCGTTGCTCATATATCCGTTCGTAAACTGGGTTAACTGCTTGGAGTACCCGCATGTACAAGATGCGTGTGAACACCTTGTAACATGCGTTTAAACAGGTTATCGGCCTATAGTTCTTTGGGTTGGACAAATCTCCGTTCTTGGGGATCAGCACTGTCCGCCCCTCAACAACCCAAGAAGGAATTTGCTGCTCCCCATTTAGCCAAGAATTAAAAATTCTGGCCAAATGGTGGTGGGTACTGGTTAACTTTTTCCACCAAAAGTTATTAATCCCATCTGGACCTGGAGCAGCAAAATTCTTAGAGCCTTCAAGAGCTCTTCGAACCTCTTCTGGGGTTATTGGTTGGCACACCTCCTGTTGTAGATGAAGCCTTTGGCAAAAGGCTTCAAAGTGTGCCAGGGCCGGAGAGTCTCTGTTGAGCGGAAGCCTCGTTCGTACAACGTTTTCCAGAAAGTTTCCACCTGATCGACGGTCGGTGGATTGTCGGCAACACGCTGAGGCGGTTCGAATAGGCGCGAAGGCTTTTGGCGAAAAAGGTTATTTTCCGCCAGCCCCCTCGTCCGCCTCACTAGTGACTTTTTGCAAGCCACTAGCATCCGTATCCTATCGAGGCAGTGCTGTTTGGTGGTTTGTAGCACTGCCCCGTTGAGTGTGTGATGGGCGCGTCTTAAATTGGCGGCTATACGTCGAACTTTAGGCGTGAAAGGCCTATTGGCCGCCATGTAGTCCATCACACATTGGACACGGGATGCATGTTGTCTCGCCGACCGGATTTTGGCCTCCATCTTTTGTATGCGCCGCTGCGCTCTCTCCTGTGGGGAAGAGATATTTCGCCTCTCCACCTGAGACGAGCGTTGAGCAGCGGCATACACGGCACAATTTATGTGCCAGATGTCAGCCTCTTCCGGTAGCGCTGTACGAAGTTCAGCGTCCACTTTGGCCAGGTCTTGTGGCCCGGGGGTTTTCAGATGGTGTAACCCCCTTCTGGTACTGAGGCCCCCTGGTATTGGCGGAACGAGGAGAGCTACGTCCTCAACCGGTGAATGTGGCGGCTCTTCCGCCACCTCATTCACCGGTCCAGGAGCAGCCCTCACGTAGCCCCTACTACGAAGGTGGGATACATAGTCACGCAGATTTTGTGGCGTGAAGGCGCTATGCTCTGGAAGCCTCTCACACCACAGAGCATGCATCCGCGCCATGTACCCCCTTCGCGCGGGCTCACTGCTTTCATAAAACTGCAGAAGCTCATCCCTCAGTTCATCCGTCCACTCAAAGCGTCCATGAACATTGCCGTCAGTCGTCAACGGGCGGTCTATCCGGTTGGGCCCCACCACCTTGCCCTTGATCCCTATCCGAACGGGGTCGATCGTGGGGGCCCTCTCTTTGCCTGCCGGAACCAAAGGTTAGAGCCTGTGGGTGGTCAGCCCAGCAGGCCCACGACCGACACCAGAGGGGAAAATGCTTTCCCCTCCCGGGTGCACTAGGGCTGCCGGTTCGGTTTTGCACCCCTAGCTGGAGTAAGTGGTGGCGCTACTCACCAAAGGCTTAATAGATGAAAGTTAGCCCCTCCTGCTTTATTTTTTTTTTTTTTCGCGAGAGCGATGCTGGTCAGTTCTGCCGTGTCTCCGACATTCTCACGGAAGAAGCGCCAGCGAATTCACTACGACCACTCCCTGCAACCTGCAGAGTTAGCGACCGTAGGTTCCTAAATCGTGTGCCCTAAGTAAACGAAGAGAACCCAGGATAACAGCTTTCTGCATCTGGCCTGCCAGCCATTCGGCCGAATGTTGACAGGCCGGTATTGTTCGTAATTCCGAGAGCAGCGTGGGCTTCATACCTCCAAGTACACCGATTATAAGGACTACCAACTTGACCGAGTAGCCTGGATACAGCACTAGGAGCTCATACCGGAGATCGCGATACTTAGCCCGTTTTTCCTCCTCTTTCAAGACGATGTTTGTTTCAGCCGGAGCTGAAAACTCGATGATGTATATCGCCTTCTGGTGATGATCGAGGAGTACTATGTCAGGCTTATTAGCTTGAATTAGCCTGACGGTCGGGAACGAGTAGTTCCAGTATATCCTGCACCTCTCGTTCTCGACAACGGACTCAATATCTCCGGGGATGTAAGGCAGCACTGGTGTTTGGTCTACCCCGTACGAGTGCCGTAGATGGTAGTAAAGCACTCGTAATGCCGCGTTATGGCGATGGATGTAGGCCGAAATCGCATATACCGGGCATGCAGACAGTAAATGCATGAGCGATTCCGGCGACTGATGGCAGGTCCTGCAGCTGGTATCAGGAACCCCTACACCCATCACACGGCTTCGGTAGACCAAGGTGTTAATAACACCATCCTGGCAGGCCACAATGAATCCCTCGGTCTCCGACTTAAGCCCAGCTGATCTTAAAAAGGCGAACGTCAGCTTGGTCGATAAACCCAGCGTTTCTATGTTCTTATAGAATACACCGTGCATGGATTTATCGACGTGCCGTCTAAACAGATTCTCCTGTTCAGCGGCTTTAATCTGGGCTTTCAGGCGATTTGGCGGAAGCTCAGTGACCGATTCTGGGTCGGCACCTCACCGGCCTCCTCGCCTGATGTCGAATACGAGACCGAGGTCATCTGCGACTCTCTTTGCTGCCTTGAATAATCCTGCTCCCACTCCTGCATTTTCATGATTTCTCACTAATTGCAGGAGAGGGTCTGAGCTCCTAAGGACGTTACATGCTATACTCAGGACTACCCGGCCATGCATGCACTCCAAACTCAAGAGTCCTCGGCCCCCCCGATGACGTGGGAGGTACACACGAGGAACGGACGATTTTGGATGAATGCTCCTATGGATATTCATCATCTTGCGGGTACCTCTATCTAACTGACGCAGCTCATCTACAGTCCATCTCACTACTCCAAAGGAGTAGAGCAGAACAGGAACGGCAAGCATATTAGTGGCAGACACCTTGTTTTTCCCCGAAAGTTCGGATGACCAAATCTTTCGGAGTAGGCCTCTGTACTTGCCGCGGAGAGATTCCTTAATTTGTTGCACATCCTGGATGTGATGTTGTTGCACACCCAGGTATGTGTAAGTCTCTCCGGCATCTAGATGTCGCAAGATGCTTCCGTCTGCGAGCTGCGCTTCTTCAGCAAAGTCCCCGCATCGTCCTCTCTTGAGGTGGACGACTGCACACTTGTCCAATCCGAATTCCATTCCAATAGCCAGCGTATACCGTCCGACCACCCTTAGAGCATTTTGCGGTTCCTGCTCTCCGGAGGCGTAGAGTTTAAGGTCATCCATGTAGAATAAATGGGTGACCTTATGCCTCCGGTTGCTGGGTGGACCGCATTGGTATCCGCGGACTTGGCGGAGTTCAACAGATAAAGGCAACAGTGAGATGCAGAAGAGGAGAGGATTCAAGGAGTCCCCTTGGAATACTCCTCTCCTGAATGCTACCTGCTCTGTGGTAACCCGCTGTGCACCGGATGTTATGGTGAAGCGAGTTTTCCAGAGCGGCAGCAGTTGTTCTATGCATCTCACTAGTGGTGCTGCTACCGCAAGACATTGGAGCAAATGTAACAAGAGCTCATGTGATGTTGTGTCAAATGCCTTACGGTAGTCAATCCAGGCCATAGATAGATTCCGCTTATATTGCACAGAGTCCTGTGTAATACAGCGGTCTATCAGCAGGTTATCCTTGCAGCCTGCCATGCCTTTCTTTGCACCACGTTGCTCATTTATCTGCTGAAAGACCGGATCAACATGCCGTAGTGTCCTAGCGTACAAGATACGTGTAAATACCTTGTAGCAGGAGTTCAGACATGTGATTGGCCTATAGTTTCTCGGATCGGACAGATCTCCCTTCTTGGGGATTAACACAGTACGTCCTTCGACAAACCAGTCCGGAATCTGCTGCCCCTCGTTCAACCAAGAGTTGAAAACCCGCGCCAGACGACGGTGGGTGGATGGAAATTTCTTCCACCACCAGTTGTTAATGCCGTCTGGGCCAGGAGCAGCGAAGTTCTTGGTACCAACAAGTGCCTGTTGGACTTCCTCCGTACTGATCGCCGGACACACTTCGTCTTGCTCTCCAAAGGTTCTGTTACACAGAGCCTCGAAGTGTGCTATTGCTGGAGTGCTGCTGTTGAATGGACGCGTCGTTTCGTAGATTCCCTTCCAGAATCTTTCGACATCTTCTACTTTCGGCGGATTATCGACAACACGCTGTGGCTCCTTGAACAGGCGGGAGGGAGTCGTACGGAACATTGAATTTTGTTCCATACTTCGCACCCGCTTGTTCAACTTCTTCTTTATTGCCATCAGTGTGCGAATCCTATCTAAACAGTGCTGCTTGATGGTAAGCAACACTGTCAGATTCAGAGTGTGGTGTTGGCGTCTCAGTCCGGCTGCCTCTCGCCGGACTTTAGGCGTAAATGCCCTGCCAGATGTTATGTGTTCCACCACACTCTGAGTTCGAGAAGCGTGTTGTCTGGCCGAATGTATCTTGCCTTCGATTTTTTGTACCCGCCGCTTAGCTTTCTCGATTCCGCTAGAGGCATTGGTTTGCCTTTCGCGAGGAACGAGTTGCCTAGCGGCGTTGAACACCGCAGAGTTGATTTGCCAGATGTCAGCATCCTCTGGGAGGTCCTCATCGATGACCGCGTCCATTCTAGCCAGGTCTTGGGCCTTTAGGGTAGTCCTGGTGATAAGACTTACCCTCGTCCTTAAGTCGGCTTCGGTGTACTCTGCTGGAAGTCTCCCGTCAGCGTTTTGCCGCGGTGGTTGTGCGGCTGGTACAGCTACTTGCTGACGGGGTACGCGTTGATAACCTGTCCTGCGCAAGAAGGATACTTGGTCTCTCAGATGTTGCTGAGAGAAGGCACGATACTCTGGATGCATTCCGCACCAAAGTGCGTGCAATCGTGCCATGTATCCTCTACGCGCAGGTTCGCTGCTCTCATAGCAGGTCAGCAAATTATCCCGCAGTTCCCTCGTCCACCTAAAGCGCCCTTGTACATTGCCATGGTTGTCATCATTAGGACTGTCCGGTCTGGCCCCTCCCACATGTCCTTGACCCCCATCCGACTGGGGTCGATTGTGAGGGGTCCGTTCTTGGCTGTTCATAACCAAGTCAGGAATCTCAGGGTGGTTAGCCCTGAGACCCACGTCCGACATCAGCCAGGCAGAGTTTTACCTCTGCCTGTTGCCCGGAGGAGGTTGCCGGTCCGGTTTTCGCCCCCTATTATTATTATTATTATTATTATTTTTTTTTTATTTTTATTTTTTTTTTTTTAAGTAAAACCAGTCGTCCTTCTCCCTGCCTCCGATACCAGAGAGGGTACGCTGGGAGCGCCAGTAACCACTCTCTACACCGTAGAGTCAGTGATCACTGGTTCCGTGACTCGCGTGCCCTGAGCAGACGCAATGAACCAAGAATGACAGCCTTCTGCATTCTCCCGGCTAGGACTTCTGCCGATTGTCGGCATGTCGGTATGATGTTCAATTCTGAAAGCAGCGCGTGTCTCGTTCCACCGAGAGCTCCTATAATCAGTACCACCAGCTTGACAGTATGGTCTGGATACAGTCTGCGGAGTTCGAAGAGTAGGTCTCGATATTTTGTCCGCTTTTCTTCCTCCTTCAAGACAATGTTGTTCTCCGCGGGAGCCGAGAACTCTATGACGAACATTGTCTTGAGTTGGTGGTCTATGAGGACTATGTCAGGCTTGTTTGCCTGTATTTGCCTGACCGTGGGAAACGAGTAGTTCCAATAAATTAGACACCTCTCATTCCCCACAACGGACTCAGTATCCCCCGGAGCATAAGGCAGCACTGGTGTCTCGTCTATCTCATACGAGTGCCTCAGATGGTAGTAAAGCACTCGTAGTGCTCCGTCGTGCCTTTGGATATAGGCGGAGACTGCATATGTCGGGCAGGCCGGCAACAAGTGCATAAGCGTCTCCGGCGCTCTGCGGCAGGCCCTGCAGCTGACGTCAGCGACCTCCACACCCATGACACGACTTCGATAGACGAGGGTGTTGAATACACCGTCCTGGCACGCCAATATAAATCCCTCGGTCTCAGACTTCAGCCCGGCTGACCTTAAGAAGGCGAAGGTCAGCCTTTCGGATAAGCCAAGTTCTTCTATATTTCTATAGAAGACACCATGCAGTGGCTTATCCGAATGGAGCTGCAGAAAGATGGTTTGTTCCGCAGCTTTTATTTGGGCTTTCCGCCGAGCGGGTTCCAACTCGGTGACAGAGTCGGGATTATCCCGCTCAACGTCGAAGATGAGACCGAGTTCATCGGCTGCTCTGCGTGCTGCCTTAAACAGAAAAGCTCCTACCCCTGCATTTTCATGGTCTCGGACCATGCAGAGGAGGGGATCCGAACTCCTGACGACCTTACAGGCTCCATCCAGCACCATCCTGCTGTGTAGACTCTCCAAGCTCAAGAGTCCACGGCCTCCCCGATGGCGTGGGAGATATAACCGTGGAACGGACGATTTAGGATGCAGGCTCCTATTGAGGTGCATCTTTCTCCGGGTTCCTACATCGAGTTGACGCAGCTCCTCTCGAGTCCACTTCACTACTCCAAAGGAGTAGAGAAGGATCGGAACGGCAAGCATATTAGTAGCAGACACCTTGTTCTTCCCCGACAGTTCTGAAGACCAGATCTGTCGGAGTCGGTGCTGATACTTGCCGCGGAGAGCGTTTTTCACTACACCCACTTCTTGGGTGGAGCGTTGCTCGACACCCAAGTAAGTGTACGACTCTCCGGCATCTAGGTGGTGTAGGATGCTTCCGTCTACGAGCTGCGCGTCCTCGCCGTAGTCCCCACATCGTCCTCTCTTGAGATGGACCAGTGCACATTTGTCCAATCCGAACTGCATACCGACAGCCTGCGTGTACTCCTGTACCACCCTAAGGGATTGTTGGAGATCCCTTTCTCCGGAGGCATAAAGTTTAAGGTCATCCATATAAAACAAATGGGTGACCTTATGCCTCCTGTCGCCGGGGGTACCACAGTTGTAACCGCGGGTTTTCCGGAGCGAGACGGATAATGGCAGTAGCGAGATGCAAAACAAAAGGGGGCTGAGGGAATCTCCCTGAAATACTCCCCTTTTGAACGTTACCGGCTCTGTTTGGACTCTATCATTACCAGATGTTATGGTAAAGCGAGTCCTCCAGAGCGGCATTAGATCTTCAATGCATCTCACTACGGGACCGGCGACCGCGAGACATCGGAGCAAGTGTACAATAAGCTCATGAGATGTCATGTTAAATGCCTTGCGGTAATCGATCCAGGCCATGGAGAGATTCCGCTTATACTGCACGGAGTCCTGCGTGACACATCTGTCAATCAACAAGTTCTCCTTGCAGCCAGCGACATCTCTCTTCGATCCTCGTTGCTCATATATCCGTTCGTAAACTGGGTTAACTGCTTGGAGTACCCGCATGTACAAGATGCGTGTGAACACCTTGTAACATGCGTTTAAACAGGTTATCGGCCTATAGTTCTTTGGGTTGGACAAATCTCCGTTCTTGGGGATCAGCACTGTCCGCCCCTCAACAACCCAAGAAGGAATTTGCTGCTCCCCATTTAGCCAAGAATTAAAAATTCTGGCCAAATGGTGGTGGGTACTGGTTAACTTTTTCCACCAAAAGTTATTAATCCCATCGGCACAACGTTTTCCAGAAAATTTCCACCTGATCGACGGTCGGTGGATTGTCGGCAACACGCTGAGGCGGTTCGAATAGGCGCGAAGGCTTTTGGCGAAAAAGGTTATTTTCCGCCAGCCCCCTCGCCCGCCTCACTAGTGACTTTTTGCAAGTCACTAGCATCCGTATCCTATCGAGGCAGTGCTGTTTGGTGGTTTGTAGCACTGCCCCGTTGAGTGTGTGATGGACGCGTCTTAAATTGGCGGCTATACGTCGAACTTTAGGCGTGAAAGGCCTATTGGCCGTCATGTAGTCCATCACACATTGGACACGGGATGCGTGTTGTCTCGCCGAACGGATTTTTGCCTCCATCTTTTGTATGCGCCGCTGCGCTCTCTCCTGTGGGGAAGAGGTATTTCGCCTCTCCACCTGAGACGAGCGTTGAGCAGCGGCATACACGGCACAATTTATGTGCCAGATGTCAGCATCTTCCGGTAGCGCTGTACGAAGTTCAGCGTCCACTCTGGCCAGGTCTTGTGGCCCGGGGGATTTCAGATGGTGTAACCCCCTTCTGGTACTGAGGCCCTCTGGTATTGGCGGAACGAGGAGAGCTACGTCCTCAACCGGTGAATGTGGCGGCTCTTCCGCCGCCTCATTTACCGGTCCAGGAGCAGCCCTCACGTAGCCCCTACTACGAAGGTGGGATACATAGCCACGCAGATTTTGTGGCGTGAAGGCGCTATGCTCTGGAAGCCTCTCACACCACAGAGCATGCATCCGCGCCATGTACCCCCTTCGCGCGGGCTCACTGCTTTCATAACACTGCAGAAGCTCATCCCTCAGTTCATCCGTCCACTCAAAGCGTCCATGAACATTGCGTAAGTCGTCAACGGGCGGTCTATCCGGTTGGGCCCCACCACCTTGCCCTTGACCCCTATCCGAACGGGGTCGATCGTGGGGGCCCTCTCTTCGGCCTGCCGGAACCAAAGGTTAGAGCCTGTGGGTGGTTAGCCCAGCAGACCCACGACCGACACCAGAGGGGAAAATGCTTTCCCCTCCCGGGTGCACTAGGGCTGCCGGTTCGGTTTTGCACCGCATTATTATTATTATTATTATTATTTTTTTTTTTACAAAAAACCAGTCACCCTACTCTGTGGCTCCGACCCTCACAGAGGGGAGCTGGTAATACCAATAGCCACTCCCCACGCCCGTGGGGTGAGTGACTACCGGGTCCGCGAATCGTGTGCCCTGAGTAGACGTAATGAACCGAGGATGACAGCCTTCTGCATTCTGCCGGCTAAGATCTCTGCCGAATCTCGGCATGCCGGTATGATCTTTAGTTCTGAAAGCAGCGTCTGTCTCATTCCACCGAGGGCTCCTATAATCAGTACCACTATTTTAACAGAATGGCCTGGATAAAGCCTGCGGAGTTCGAAGAGCAAATCTCGATATTTTGTCCGTTTTTCCTCCTCTTTCAAGACAATGTTGCTCTCAGCGGGAGCTGAGAATTCCACGACATACATTGTCTTGAGTTGGTGGTCGAGGAGTACTATGTCAGGCTTGTTGGCTTGTATTTGCCTGACGGTGGTGCTACGTCAAATTTTAAAAGTCAATCTGACGTAACTAGTTGGTCGTTGTCTGTTGACATACCGGTATTTGCCGGCCGACTAACAGTGGAGATGGTCGGGGTTCTAAATTACTATGATGTATCAGGGCGCCAAGTAAATTTTTCCTCTCCAAATACCAGCTCAAGTACAATGTAACCTTAAATTTACTAAATAAATTACTTAGCGAGACGATAATGAAAAATTCAAATTCAGTTTTATCTTTTAATAACAATAAACGAAGTAACTTTATAACATTCAAGAGTACAATAACGTAGGGGATGGTAGACAAATTCACACAAAAAAAAAATATATCTAACTGGGTATACGCGTCTTACGTAAGTGCTTAAACCCCCAACAAATATCATAGATGTTATAATTAGTTGACAGAATATTTTCATAAAATGTTTAGCAAAATTTAAAAAAAATATATATATATAGGTACAGTGGTGAAATTTTTTTTTGTAAAATTTTTAATATATTTTTAAGAAAAATTCAATGTATATATGGCGCAAGAAGGATACAAACTGCAGGCAGCAGGGCTTCAGCTTCGGCTCAATTTTCAGGAATGGGCAACTTCCAGCCTATCAATTAACCCAAAAAAAATGGATGGCTCTCCACAAAAAAGAAATTCCAGTCCAGTAAGGAGAAGTAACATAAGTACGTGTAGACCAGTGAAAAAAAGTTATTCGTTCGTATCAGGAGACAAAAAAAAATCGTATGAAAAACTACGAAATCCTAGACGAAACCGTAGGTGAAAATAAAACCCTAAAAATAAATTTTTACCATTGAACAATTTACTACAAGTGATATTTTGCTAGTTTGAATATAAAAATAAAATAATTACCTCGTTTCGGAGGGTTTTCCTAGAGAAATGTTGTTGACCTTGGATGTCCTTGGCCTCGTGTAAATTTGGCAAAAATGGCTTTTACGTATAGATCCTTCCAATGAAGACAATCGATTTCCAATACCATAAAAATATGCACTCGTCCAAACATAAATGGAAAATCGAAAAGTAACGTTGCGAAAATATCCCAAAATGGTGAAATTACTTGTTTCAAAAATCGCAACGAGCACGTAAAATTACCACTTAATAAATTGCCAAGCGTTCGAGCCAATTACACGTGAAAAGTGACAGACTACCGGAAGACAAAACCTAAGCCAAAAACTATTGTGAAGAAATAAATCTGTGTTACCGATCGTCAGTCGGTTATAGGAATCTACCTATAAACTAATTAAAAGTTATTGGTTTCCTAGCTTAAGAATTACAGAAATAGAGAGCTTAAGTATATGCAACACGCTACACAACAAAATGTATAAAGCCATGCCTATACCTGCAACAATTCCTTACAATTGCGAATTCATATAGACAACTAAATAATAAATATTACGCGTGACGACGGATAACACGAATTCGTTAGACATTAAACGTAAGAGATAAAGTAATGATTTAGAAATTTTTTTAAATAATGTATAAATGTTAAATTGAACTGTAACAACCACCCCCCTTCACGAAGGAATTTACCCCGTAAATTTCTCCAAAAAGAAAAAACAATAAAAGACGCACACAATAAATTTATACGCACAACCATCTTAACACTATGAGGCTTAAAATGCTTGGGGTTACCTCACCTCACAGTTAACCCACTTGCAACTAAAACTTGCGGGAGTGTTCTCCTATCTGCCACAGCGGCCACCCTTCCACCAGCAACTAGATGACAGTCACGTCAGAGCACTGCACTGAGGGACTTGACATGGTGTTGACCGACCTCGACCAAGCCAACCAAAACAAAGACCCATGGCAAGCTGATCCCCAGCTCAATGACTGACCCCCTGGCATCCAGTTTGCCAATTAAGACAGCCAGTGAAATGTAACCGCTCCCAGCAAGATCGGAGTCCCTCTAAGCATTCAAAAACAAAAAACTAAGTGGCCGTTCAGGGGGCTTTTATCCCACATAGGACAATCCCATGGTGGTAGAATTCTTTTTACAACCCCCTCACCACAGAGGTTAAAAAAAATGACACCTTACTTAGTGGGTTCCAGCCAGCTAAGTAAGTTATAGTAAATCCTAAAATCAAGAAAGAAAACCTAATCAAATACTATAGCTCGCGACACCCTACAGATAGACAGGCACATTAAAATCCAGTAACAGGTAAACAAAATGTTATAATAAATTTAATTACTAGATGAAATTACTGATTAGTAGATCAATGTCCAAAGGGACGTGAAATTAAATAACTTACGGCCATATACGACCTACGACACAAAAAATATTTCACTGTTAGTAGAGACTAAGCGAAAATCCCTTACTAACCCACTACTATGGCAATAACATTCATACTCAAGACAAACAAGAGATCAAGATCTGAAAAGCTTTTATTTTCCAAAAATGATCTATCTAATGGCGGTATATGAAACACCAACCAAGGTAACATATTATAACTATTATACTGGATCTAAGTGCTCGTCTGGTTCTATATAAGGTTTTAAATCCTTAACGTGCCAGCTACCATTACACTCTGTACCAGATAAATCTTCTAAAATATACACGCAATAGCCTATTTTCTGTTTGACTTTATAAGGTCCCTCGAATTTCCCTGCTAGTTTGGCAGTGAAATAATTTGCAGCATCAGACTGTGCATACTTTCGTTTCCAAACTAAGTCACCAATCTTAAATTCAACTTCTCTACGCCGTAAATTATATTTTTCTCGAGATTTATCGTAAGCTTTTTCTAATCGTTCCGCAACTGACGTACGCATTTTCACAAGAGCAGCAAATCTTTCCGACACAGAGGGTGAATTATCATTGTCGTTATCGATATTATTATGTTTATATTCTGAACCATGAATACACATTTCTTTGCCAAAATTTATGAAATATGGCGTTTGACCCGTAACTTCATGACGTGCAGTGCGTAATGCGCAACCTAGTGCACTTAAATTTACGTCCCAGTCTCTTTGATGTTCTTTAATGTAAGCGGACATCATAGTTTTCATTACTCGATTATATCTTTCAGTGGTATTCGGAGCAGGATGATAATTTGGGTTAAAAAGAATTTTTATATCGTATTTTTCAGCAAGATTAGCAAAGTCTTTGCTCGTGAATTGTACTCCGTTATCACAACGAATGATTTGTGGTACACCGAATATATGAAATACTTGTTCTTCTAGTAAAGGAATGAGTTTATTAGCTAAAGCTCGTTTTATCGGGAAAAATAAATTAAATTTACTGAAGTTGTCAGTTACTACGAAAATATGCATATTACCTTTCTTACTTTTGGGTAATGGGCCAAATAAATCCATACTAATAACTTGCCAACAACGGTCAGCTATTACCCTCTTACCCATCAATCCAGCAGGTCGTTTTTGTTCCGGTTTTATTCTCTGGCAAATCTCACACGATCTTACATAATTACTAACGTCAGCTTTCATTCGTGGCCAATAATATAACCGAGCAATACGACTAAAACTTTTGAATATCCCGAGATGTCCTGCTGTCTCTAAATCATGGTTATTATGCATAATTTCGCGCCGTTTTTCTTTAGGAACAACTAATTTCCAGAAATCATTGTTACTGCGTAGTTCAGGGAAGTCAAGTTCAGTATATTTATACAATTTATTGTCTAATATCCGCCATTTAGGAAATTTTAAAGGACTGTTTTTGACATTTTCTAACATTTTAAGATACCATTTATCCTGTATTACCTCGACCTTCATGTTACTCACCACAATATCGACATTATCTTTATCTACTATTAAACGTGACAAAGCGTCTGGCACTACATTGTCTTTGCCTTTACGATGAACTACTGTATAGTCAAACTGTTGCAATTTAAGTGCCCATCTACCTAATCTACCCTGTGGATTTTGCAGATTATCCAACCATTGTAAACTATAACAGTCTGTTACTACCGAAAACTTAGCTCCTTCTAAGAAGCAACGCAGCTTTTCTATACTCCACAGCACCGACAATAACTCTCTTTCGACAGCTGAGTACTTACGCTCTTGTTTGGTTAAAGTACGTGATAAATAACAAATAACATGCTCGCTATCTCCGATTTTTTGTGTGAGAACCGAGCCTAATGCAAATGAAGATGCGTCTGTTTGCAATATAAAAGGATACTCAAAATTTGGACACGTTAATATAGGAGCTGATACTAAAGCATTTTTAATATTTCTAAAAGAATTTTCACAATTTTTATCCCAAATAAATTTAGAGCCTTTCTTTAATAAATTAGTTAGCGGAGCTATCAAGTCAGAAAATGCTGGTATGAAACGTCGATACCATGAAACCATACCGATGATTCGACGAACTTCGGTAACTGAGGTAGGAGCAGGCATATTTGAAATGCAGCTAACTTTTTCGGGGTCAACATGTAGACCATCACGATTGACTACGTAACCTAAATATTTTAATTCTGGCCTACAGAAAAAGCATTTTTCACGATTAAGCGTTAATCCAGCTTCATATAGACGTTTAAAAACCTCTGACAAAATTTCAATATGCTTATCAAAATCTGGGGCTATAACGATAATGTCATCTAAGTAGCAAAAAACGAAAGGTTCGAGTTCAGGACCTAATACAGTGTCAATTAGTCTTTGGAATGTAGCAGGTGAATTATGCAATCCAAAAGGAAGGCGAGTAAATTGATACAACCCTCTACCAGGTACTGTAAATGCCGTATATTGTTTACTGTCTTCACTTAAAGAAATTTGCCAAAAAGCGCTTTCAATATCTAAACTGGTTAGATATTTTGCAGAGCTTAATTTTGATAAAATCGAATTTATATACGGTAATGGATAAGCGTCTCTTTCTGTTACTGCATTTAATTTCCTAAAATCAACGCAGAAACGTTGGCTACCATCTTTCTTTGGTACCAATAACACAGGAGAAGACCAACCTGACTTACTATGTTCAACAATACCTTGCTTTAACATTTTATATAGTTCTTCATCGATAATTTTTTGTTTGAAAGGTGAAACCGGGTAATATCTTTGTTTAATTGGTGGACTAGAAGTAATAATTTTGTGTTTTACCAGGGTGGCACAACCTTTTTTGTCGCCAATTTTAGAAAAATAATCATTCACGACTTTATCCAAGTCTGCTTGTTGTTTATCGCTTAAATTAAATTCAATGGAATTAACTACAGGTACTTCCAAATTTTCGGACGAAAAATACCATTCACCACGTCTCATATCAGGTACTATTCCCATATTAACCCAAAAATTTATACCCAAAACTAAACTGTGCCTCAGCGCTGGTACAACATATAAATCCATAACCTTTACGATATCACGTAATCTAATCGGAATGGTAACTACTCCTATACATTCACATAAATCATTATTAGCTATTGTGCACGAAATATTACAACTATTTAATTTAACACCTAAAGACTGTAAAATTTTCCATCCTGAATTACCTAAAAATGATTTGTTTGCTCCCGAATCCAATAAACCAAAGAAATCTTGACCTAAAATATTTACTTTTAAATATGGACATTCATTGTCACCAACATGTGCTAAAATGTAATCAAGTACAGGGGATAATTTATTTTCAATACAAATGGCCTGGGCATCCGTAGAAGGCAGAATTTGGCCTAGTTCTGTCTTCTTGATCCGTTTCCCGAATTACAGTCAGGGCAAGTGTTCTTAGTGAAGCCTGGTTTATTACATCTAAAACACTTAATGTCTAATCTCATTCTACAATTACGCGCTATATGATTTGGTTTACCACAACGAAAGCAATTTTTAGGTGTTACTTTTTGTACTTGTATTTCATGTACAACTGGTTTATTACTTTGTTGTTTACTAAGTACTGGTAGTTTATAATCTAAGTCAGGTTCACAAGTAAGACTTGCTTATTTAAATTATAGGCTTTACTACTATCATCAACACGCTGTAAAAATGCATTAAAACTAAGAAGTCCTTGATCTCCGGAGAATTTTAGACCCCATTTGTGCACAGGTACAGTGTTAAAGTAATTTGGAATTTGTAAAACTCCCGAATTGATATCCAAATTAGGAGACGTTATATTTTCCTCAACTGTATTGCTACCCGTTGCACTATTATTGGCAAGCGTAACATCTTCCGGTTTAGGATCAGATTCAAAACTTTTCGATTTTGAGGTATAATTTGAAACTAGTTCAGTCACATGAGTGAGTGCTCTACAACGTCTTGCAGTTAATGCTTCATCTTTACTCGATATGCGTTCCACTCTTTTTAAGACATGTGTTAATTTGCATTCAATTTTTTTAATTTGAGTAGGTGAACCAGAAAATGAATTAATATCTTCCTCAATATCAAGCAATTTTTTCTCACATTCACTCAACTCTTTCTCAGCATCTAACTTTACTGGACTACGTATGACCGTCCCAGCTTTTTCTAAAATCAAAGCACCACGCAAACATTTTCTTAACGTCTCGACATTACCTATTTCAGAAAGTCCTCTTATACGTAACTCATACTCTAATTCATCTTTCACTAGTCTATCTACGTCAAGCTTAAACCTACCTGCCATTTTTAAATTTTAAATATTTTTTTTTTAAACAAAATCAAATTTATACCAATATATGTCTATGTAAATGAATATTTTGCTTGTTAATACTATTTTTCTCTCTGCCAACTCAACCCTACGCCCCACGTTGGGCGCCAAAACTGCTACGTCAAATTTTAAAAGTCAATCTGACGTAACTAGTTGGTCGTTGTCTGTTGACATAACGGTATTTGCCGGCCGACTAACAGTGGAGATGGCCGGGGTTCTAAATTACTATGATGTATCAGGGCGCCAAGTAAATTTTTCCTCTCCAAATACCAGCTCAAGTACAATGTAACCTTAAATTTACTAAATAAATTACTTAGCGAGACGATAATGAAAAATTCAAATTCAGTTTTATCTTTTAATAACAATAAACGAAGTAACTTTATAACATTCAAGAGTACAATAACGTAGGGGATGGTAGACAAATTCACACAAAAAAAAAATATATCTAACTGGGTATACGCGTCTTACGTAAGTGCTTAAACCCCCAACAAATATCATAGATGTTATAATTAGTTGACAGAATATTTTCATAAAATGTTTAGCAAAATTTAAAAAAATATATATATATATATAGGTAAAGTGGTGAAATTTTTTTTTGTAAAATTTTTAATATATTTTTAAGAAAAATTCAATGTATATATGGCGCAAGAAGGATACAAACTGCAGGCAGCAGGGCTTCAGCTTCGGCTCAATTTTCAGGAATGGGCAACTTCCAGCCTATCAATTGACCCAAAAAAAATGGATGGCTCTCCACAAAAAAGAAATTCCAGTCCAGTAAGGAGAAGTAACATAAGTACGTGTAGACCAGTGAAAAAAAGTTATTCGTTCGTATCAGGAGACAAAAAAAAATCGTATGAAAAACTACGAAATCCTAGACGAAACCGTAGGTGAAAATAAAACCCTAAAAATAAATTTTTACCATTGAACAATTTACTACAAGTGATATTTTGCTAGTTTGAATATAAAAATAAAATAATTACCTCGTTTCGGAGGGTTTTCCTAGAGAAATGTTGTTGACCTTGGATGTCCTTGGCCTCGTGTAAATTTGGCAAAAATGGCTTTTACGTATAGATCCTTCCAATGAAGACAATCGATTTCCAATACCATAAAAATATGCACTCGTCCAAACATAAATGGAAAATCGAAAAGTAACGTTGCGAAAATATCCCAAAATGGTGAAATTACTTGTTTCAAAAATCGCAACGAGCACGTAAAATTACCACTTAATAAATTGCCAAGCGTTCGAGCCAATTACACGTGAAAAGTGACAGACTACCGGAAGACAAAACCTAAGCCAAAAACTATTGTGAAGAAATAAATCTGTGTTACCGATCGTCAGTCGGTTATAGGAATCTACCTATAAACTAATTAAAAGTTATTGGTTTCCTAGCTTAAGAATTACAGAAATAGAGAGCTTAAGTATATGCAACACGCTACACAACAAAATGTATAAAGCCATGCCTATACCTGCAACAATTCCTTACAATTGCGAATTCATATAGACAACTAAATAATAAATATTACGCGTGACGACGGATAACACGAATTCGTTAGACATTAAACGTAAGAGATAAAGTAATGATTTAGAAATTTTTTTAAATAATGTATAAATGTTAAATTGAACTGTAACAGTGGGAAACGAGTAGTTCCAATAAATTAGGCACTTCTCATTCCCCACAACGGACTCAATATCCCCCGGAACGTAAGGCAGCACTGGTGTTTCGTCTATCCCATACGAGTGCCTTAGATGATAGTAAAGCACTCGTAATGCTGCGTTGTGTCTATGAATATAGGCCGAGACTGCGTAAGTCGGGCAAGCCGACAGTAAGTGCATTACAGTCTCCGGCGCCCTGCGGCAGGCCCTGCAGCTGACATCAGGGACCTCCATACCCATGACACGACGTCGATAGACGAGAGTGTTAAATACACCATCCTGGCAAGCCATTATGAATCCCTCGGTCTCAGACTTCAGCCCAGCTGACCTTAAGAAGGCGAAGGTCAGCCTTTCGGATAAGCCGAGGTCTTCTATATTTTTATAGAAGATCCCGTGCAATGGCTTATCCTTATGGAGCTGCAGAAGGATGTTGTGTTCTGCAGCTCTAATGTGGGCTTTTAGTCGAACGGGTTCCAACTCGGTGACAGAGTCGGGGTTTACCCGCTCGACGTCGAAGATGAGACCAAGTTCATCGGCTGCTCTGCGTGCTGCCTTAAAGAGAAAAGCTCCTACCTCTGCATTTTCATGGTCTCGGACCATGCAGAGGAGGGGATCCGAACTCCTGATGACCTTACATGCTCCCTCCAGAACCATCCTGCTATGGAGACTCTCCAAGCTCAAGAGTCCACGGCCTCCCCGATGTCGTGGGAGATATAACCGTGGAACGGACGATTTAGGATGCAAGCTCCTATTGAGATGCATCTTCTTGCGGGTTACTACATAGAGTTGACGCAGCTCTTCTCTAGTCCACTTCACTACTCCGAAAGAGTAGAGAAGGATCGGAACGGCAAGCATATTTGTAGCAGACACCTTGTTCTTCCCCGACAGTTCTGAAGACCAGATCTGTCGGAGTAGGTGCTGATACTTGCCGCGGAGAGCGTTTTTCACTACACTCACTTCTTGGGTGGAGCGTTGCTCGACACCCAAGTAAGTGTACGACTCTCCGGCATCTAGATGGTGTAAGATGCTTCCGTCCACGAGCTGCGCGTCCTCTCCATAGTCACCGCATCGTCCTCTCTTGAGATGGATCAGTGCGCATTTGTCCAACCCGAACTGCATACCGACAGCCTGCGTATACTCCTGTACCACCCTAAGGGACTGATGGAGATCCCTCTCTCCAGAGGCATAAAGTTTAAGGTCATCCATATAAAATAGATGGGTGACCTTATGCCTCCTGTCGCCGGGGGTACCGCAGTTGTAGCCACGGGTTTTCCGGAGCGAGACGGATAATGGCAGTAGTGAGATGCAAAACAGAAGGGGGCTGAGGGAATCTCCCTGAAATACTCCTCTTCTGAATGTTACCGACTCTGTTTGGACTCTATCGTTACCCGATGTTATGGTAAAGCGAGTCCTCCAGAGCGGCATCAGTTCTTCAATACATCTCACTACGGGACCGGGTACCACAAGACATCGGAGCAAGTGAACAATGAGCTCATGCGATGTCATGTCGAATGCCTTGCGGTAGTCGATCCAGGCCATAGAGAGGTTCCGCTTATACTGCATGGAGTCCTGCGTGACACATCTGTCAATCAACAGGTTCTCCTTGCAGCCAGCGACACCTCTCTTCGACCCTCGTTGCTCATATATCCGTTCGTAAACCGGTTCAACTGCGTGGAGCACCCGCATGTACAAAATGCGTGTAAACACCTTGTAACATGCGTTTAGACAGGTTATAGGTCTGTAATTCTTTGGGTTGGACAAATCTCCGTTCTTGGGGATCAGCACTGTCCGCCCCTCAACAACCCAAGAAGGGATTTGCTGCTCCCCATTTAACCAGGAATTAAATATTCTGGCCAAATGGTGGTGGGTGCTCGATAACTTTTTCCACCAAAAGTTATTTATCCCATCGGGACCTGGAGCAGCAAAGTTCTTAGAGCCATGAAGAGCCCTACGAACCTCTTCTGGGGTTATTATTATTATTATTATTATTATTATTATTATTATTATTATAAATCTAACACAGTAAGTACTAACACTTTCTTAAAATTATACCTGAAAAAGAATTTTGAAAACACAAGCAATAGACAATATAAAGTTCAAAACTATATATTAAATCTCTTCAAAAATTTATGTTTTACAACAACTTCAAGAAATATGTTTTTACAAACTATAGTCTGGCCCGTGTACAACACATGGTGAGGAACGGAATGACTTATAATGTACCAACTACCATCCAATATGCGGTTTTTGAGCTAACGATTACACAAAAAGATTCAAGAAAAGTTCTATGTTTATAAAATTTTGGTTGGCTTTTTTGCTTACCTGTCTATTCACGTATTTTTATTTCAATATCAATTTTGGTCGCTCCTCGGAGCTTGAAAATGCTTAAGTCGCAACGACTTTGAATTATATTCTGCAATTACAATTTCATACGTTCAGGCAAGGCGGTCCCATGCACATATAAGTACATGGTAAAGATACCTTTCTGACACCGAATCGCTGAGGAACAGGTTAAGGACAAATCCCATTAAAACTCATCATTTTCCCGTCAAAATCGACTGCTAGGAAATGATGGGGTCCCATGTCGCTAAAGGCTGTTTTCGCTAAAACTCTCGAAATACTTTGAATAGAAGCTGGATTAACTTGTTCTCATATTTAACACAACGCATGAGTTGCAGTACTTAACAACGTGGATTCGTAAATGGGTTTTTAATTTTGAAATTTCCGAAATTCAAATTTTGTTACTGTTTCTAAATTTTGGTGGTCGGGGCGACATTTACTACACTTTCTAAAATGACGCTCCTTGTTGAGTTATTGAAATTTTTGCATAAAAAATATAAAAAAATATGATTAAGAATATAAAAACCTCTTCCACGATATTTTTACGTGAAGCACGCTTTTCATGCGAAATATTTTGTTACAGTTTCGAAAAGTACATCGAGGGTTTTATCGTGTTCTTTAACACCCCCTCGTTTCGGTGAATATTTTTGTGCAATGTTTGTAAAATTGTTATGAAAAAAAAATGGATCTTTGGATGGAGTCTCCCATGTGTTGTACTAATGGTAATATGGTTCTACATATACATATATCGATGCAGAGCATTCGAATTCGATTGTTTAACTTTGAACATTGTATCCCAAAATGGGATAAAAAAAAGAAAATACACAAACACTTTCGACGCACTGAACTTCATTAGCGTTCTTTCACTATTTCTTGCTTGCGTCTGCTCCTCTTCGTGACTATGGCTTTGTTGATCACCCTCGGTGTCGAACTGCCCTCTGGATCAGCTTAGATGGTTCTCGGACTGCTTTGGCTCTGCGGCTCTGGCTTAGCTCTACGGTTCTGGTGTTGACATGGCACTGCTCATTAATATGAAACAACATAAAAATTTTGGCAACTAATATGGGTTAAATAGTTATGGCTTTATCCCGTCTGGGCATAAAGTGGAATCTGCGACCGATATCACATCGTCGTCTTTGGGAATAAGAACATTGAAATTTTGAGACTAATGTTGATTGAAATGGTACGCTTGATTAAAATCTCTTAGGAGAAAACTGCGACAGAATCTAGATCCGTCGGATCGTTGCATCTGCCCGTTCAGCAGATGTGGCGGCCCTCGCCCTTGAGTTGCTAGACTCGTCTGAATCGCGCCCTTGCGTCAGAGTTGTCGTCTTTCCATGCCGTGCCAATGGAACATTTGTTTAGACTCTTTGGGTCGGGCTCTGCTTACAGATATATATGTTTGATAACATATGAGGACTTAGAAAAATTATAAAAATACCAACTCTGCCGGGCACGGTCAGAGTTGCTGCAGTGAATTTGGAAGATTTGTATGGTCGATACGATCTCCTCAATATGAAGTAACTTGGAAAAAATGCATAAAAAATACCAACTTTTGCCTGATGTGACAAAAGTTGGTATGGGAATTTGATGTAAAATAAACCTAGCACTAAGTTAAAACTTAGCCTAGTTTAAAAATATTATAGAAGCTCCAGAACTTGAATCGGAACCAGAAGTAGAAGCGTCGCATGGTGGTGCATGGATTTGGACTACAGTCTGCTCTGGCTCTTGAGGTTCTGTGGAATCGTCTGAGAACGGGGAATCATTTCCATCTAGTGATGTTCCGCCTGGACTAGCATTTTCTTCATCTGCAGATTCGAATTCTGAATTGTGTTCCTTTGGCGGGGCTGGTCTCAAATCATCAAGGTCTCTAGTAGTTACGTTTCCCTTCTGAACGAGATATACTTCGTCTGAAAACTTCAAGATTCTGGTTGGGCCTGGCCAAGGCGGCGTGAAGGTATGTACCTTCATTTTTCCTTTACTCATGACTTTATCTCCAACTTTAAAAACGACTGGAGTGACGGCCTCTTTTAGCGCGTATTTCTGTTTGTAATTTTGTTGAGCTTGACGGGCTTCCTTAACTCTCTCGTATCGTGGAAGTGTTTGTTGCTTAGCTCTTTCTTGTCTCCATGCATATAAATCCCATTCGCCTTTTTCGGCTGGTTCATAGCCTAACACTATCATGCTAGGTATTTGATTTGTAGCGGCATTCCTTCGATTTCTTAGAATATAAGCCATTTGATGCACGTAGCGATCCCATATGTCGTTCGGCTTTTTGTACAGCAAAGTTTTTAAAATTTTCTTACATTCCTGAATCCGTCGTTCCACGGGGTTGGATTGTTGATGATAAGCAGGAATGAGATATCGTTCAATTCCATTTCTTTCGCAGAGTGTTATATACCATTCCGAATTGAAATGACCTCCGTTGTCTGAAATTATGACTCGAGGGACTCCGAATCTCGCAACTAGTTCTTCGTCTATAAACTTGGCAATCGTTCAGCCATCGACTTGAATATATGCCTTTGTCTCTATCCACTTGCTAAATACGTCTTCTACGATAATCATATATCGGTTTTCGGCGTCTTTGGTCCTTTGCAGCGGTCCAATTACGTCGACGCTCAAAGTTTCAAATGCATTTTGTGGTGCATGACTTGAAGTGGAGCATTGGGTTGAGCTTGTCATGTTTTTACTTACTGGTATATAAGACATTCATTTATATATTTTCCTACAATTCTGGCCATATTATTGAAATAGTATCTCTGCGAAATCTTTCTCAAAGTTTCGTCTCGCTCTGGATGACATGCTTCATCTCGATCGTAAAAGTGGTAAATCAGTTCTTTGATTTTCCTCTTTGGAACTACCAACTTTAAATTTCGATCTGTCTCTTTCATCAGTACATCGTCTTGTACTTGAAAATTTTTCATAAAAATAAGATCCGCTTCGGAACGTTGTTCCTGTTGAAATATATCATTCCAACTGCAGATCTTGTCTTGAATATCTCTCGACCTCGATTGAGTCTGTACGATATCTTCGTATATTTTCGAATGGGTTAAAACAGAAATACGTTCTGGATACTTGTAATTTGGTAGGAACATTCTTTCCTGTTCATCGTCGTTCTCGACATACTGATGTTGTGGATTACGGCTGAGAAAATCTGCTAGTAAGTTTTCTTTGCCTGGACAGTGTTCAATTTTGAATGCATATTCTTGCAATAACAAGGACCATCGAGTGAATTTGGTTTTGTCGTCTTTGTGTTTATTCAACCAAAGTAACGCTCTGTTGTTCGTCTTAACCAAGAACTGTTTATCTGCTAAGTACATCTTGTACTTTTTTTATATAATTCACCACTGCCAAACATTCCAACTCGTTAATGTGATAGCGTCTCTCTGCTGGAGATAACGTGCTGTTAGAACATGATATAATATGTTTTTCGCCGTTGTCGCCTAATTGATAGAGTACTGCTGAAAGACCTTGTAGTGATGCATCTGTTTGCAAAATGAACTGACGTAAAAAATCCGGACGATGGAGTTCCATCGGTCCGGATAATAAATCTTTAAGTTTTTGAAAAGCTTAATCGCATGCTTGAGTCCAATGAAAGCGATATTCCTTCGATAGAAGTTTCGTTAATGGCTTTGTAATCATCGCAACATTTGGTAAATATTCTCTTACCCAGTTGCAAAATCCTAAGAAACTCTAAAGCTGCTTTTTCGTGGTTGGTACAGGATAATTTTGAATTTGCAATACATGTTTTTCTAATGGACGAGAAGTATCAATTCTAATTATGTGGCCTAAATATTGTATTTCATTTGTCGCTATTACACACTTTTCCAGTGACACTTTTAGATTATGTAGACGTAGTCTTTCAAAAACTAACCTCAGGTGGGACATATGCTCCTTCACGTTTACGCTGTAAACGATTATATTATCTAAGTAGACTTTACAGAAATGGTGCAGGTAACCCGTTAAAACATCCTTTGCCATGAATTTCTGAAAGGTACAGGGAGCTGTCTTGAGGCCGGAAGGCATGACATTAAATCTATAAGCTGCCCCATCAGGAGTAGTAAAAGTCGAAAAATCTTTTGGTGCTTCATCGAGCGGGATTTGCCACTATCCGCTCTTGAGGTCCAACACAGTAAAAACTTTAGAATTGCCCACGTCTTTGATGCATTCATGTATTTTTGGTAATACGGAAGCTTCGTCTTCGGTCATTTCATTTAGGTGATGATAGTCGATGCAAAAACATGGTTTCTTATATTAAGGTGAGGATATCCACAAAATTTCATTCACAAATGCTGACGTAGAGGAAATTTTATCCCACCAGTGTAGAGCGTGTAAGACGCTACGACATACGTGCACTATCTCATTACGTTACGGCTTTGAAATTTTGCACAGGTGTATAAGTTTTGTGACAATACACTTTAGCATCTTCATATAAGAAAAAACAAGAGGCGGCTTCAAGATGGCGGACGACTTTACCGTTTACGATCCGATTCGACTCAAAATCGATATCTGGGAGTTTTCGAGATCCCCAATTATGAATTCTTGGTCAAAATTTAGAAATTCAAAATGGCGGTGCCAATATGGCGGATGAATTTTGTCATTTATGGTCCAAATCGATCAATAATGATATCTGGGGGTTTTCGGGTTCGCCGATTACGAATTTCCAGTAAAAAATTTTGTTTAGGATGGCGATTTCAAGATGGCGGACGACTTTATCGTTTAAGATCCGATTCAACTCAAAATCGATATCTGGGGGTTTTCTAGATCGCGGATTATGAATTCTCAGTCAAAATAAATAAATTCAAAATGGCGGCGCCAATATGGCCGACGAATTTTGTCATTTACGTTCAAATAGATCAAAGTCGCTATCTGGGGGTTTTCGGGGTCGCAGATTACGAATTTCCAGAAATAAATTTAGTTCAAGATGGCGGACGGCTTTACCGTTTATGATCCGATTCGTCTCAAAATCGATATATGAGGATTACAGCATATCAAAAGACTAAAAAGTAAAAAATAAAATTATGTAAAAAAATATTTTAAATAAAGCTTTTTTTAAACGCTTTAAGAAGTAGAAAATAAACGTTGAAGCAAATCAAATCCATCATTTTGATCCATTATATAATTTGTTTATGATATAAAAGCTTGTCGCGAACAATCTCCTTTACACAAGAAAATATGGCGGCAAGCTTTTATATCATAAAAAATATATATAATGTAACGAAATGATGGATTTGATTTACTTCAAAGTTTATTTTCTACTTTTTAAAGCATTTAAATAAAAGCTTTTTTAAAGGAAATATTATTTTATATAATTTTTTACCATATTTCTAAGACAGCTTTATTATAAATTCCCAACTTTACCCATATAAATGTTTTCTTATAGTATTACATAGTCAATATATACATAAAAAAAAATTTTTCGTGACGAACGAGGCGAACAAAGCGTCCATTACATTGAATTTCAAATTTATTTCACTGTCAAATAAATAAAGATTGTTTCCCAAATTTCCAGCTGTACCACTCCAAATTTTTTCTACAGTTTCCTGGGACCCTTATATACATTTTCCACACAAAAATAATCCGTGACAGACGAGCCTTCATACGCGAGTAAATCGTTTATTATATTGAATTTCAAATTTATTTTTACTGTCATATAAATAACGATTTTTCCCAAATTCCCATTTGTACCCCACCAAATTTTTCTTACAGTTTCTTAAGACACTTATGTACATTTACCATATAAAAATAATCCATGACAAACGAGCCTTCATAGGTGAACAAATAGTTTATTACATTGAATTTCAAATTTATTTTTACTGTTATACAAACAAAGACTGTTTCCAAATTCCCATTTGTACCCCCATAAAATTTTTCCTACAGTTTCTTAAGACCCTGATGTACATTTGTCATATAAAAATAATCCGTGACAAACGAGCCTTCATATGTGAACAAATTGTTTGTTATATTGAATTTCGAATTTATTTTTAAAGGCTCGTTTTTCACGGATTATTTTTGTATGGCAAATATATATAAGGACGTCAGGAAACTGTGGAAAAAAATTGTTTGGGGTACAAATGGGAATTTGGGAAAAATCGTTATTTATATGACAGTAAAAATATATTTGAAATTCGAAATTAACGACTTGTTCACCTATGAAGGCTCGTTTGTCACGGATTATTTTTATATGGCAAATGTACATAAGGGTCTTAAGAAACTGTAGGAAAAATTTGGTGGGGGTACAAATGGGAATTTGGGAAGAATCGTTATTTATATGACAGTAAAAATAAATTTGAAATTCAATATAATAAACGATTTGTTCACCGATGAAGGCTCGTTTGTCACGAATAATTTTTGTATGACAAATGTACATCAGGGCCTTAAGAATCTGTAGGAAACATTTGGTGGGGGTACAAATGGGAATTTGGAATAAATCTTTATTTGTATAGCAGAAGAAATAAATATGAAATTCAATGTAATAAACGATTTGTTCACCTATAAAGGCTCGTTTGTTACGGATTATTTTTAAATGGCAAATGTACATAAGGGTCTTAGGAAACTGTAGGAAAAATTTGGTGGGGGTACAAACGGGAGTTTGGGAAACAATCTTTATTTATTTGACAGCAAAATAAATTTGAAATTCAATGTAATAGACGTTTTGTTCGCCTCGTTCGTCACGAAGAAATTGTTTTAATGTATATATTGACTATGTAATACCCTAGGAAAAGTTTTATATGGGTAAAATTGGGAATTTATAATAAAGCTGTCTTAGAAATATGGTAAAAAATTATATAAAAAAATATATTTTTTAAGAAAGCTTTTATTTAAATGCTCTAAAAAGTAGAAAATAAACTTTGAAGTAAATCAAATCCATCATTTCGTTACATTATATATATTTTTTATGATATAAAAGCTTGCCGCCATATTTTCTTGTGTAAAGGAGATTGTTCGCGACAAGCTTTTATATCATAAACAAAGTATATAATGGATCAAAAGATGGATTTGATTTGCTTCAACGTTTATTTTCTACTTAGAGCGTTTAAATAAAAGCTTTTTTTAAAACATTTTTTTACATAATTTTATTTTTTACTTTTTAGTCTTTTGATATGCTGTAATCCACAGATATCGATTTTCAGACGTATCGGATCATAAACGGTAAAGTTGTCCGCCATCTTGAACTAAATTGGTAATCCGCGACCCCGAAAACCCCCAGATATCGATATTGATCTATTTGAAAGTAAATGACAAAAGTCGTCGGCCATATTGGCGCCGTCATTTTGAATTTCTTTATTTTGACTGAAAATTCATAATCCGCGACCTAGAAAACCCCCAGATATCGATTTTGAGTTGAATCGGATCTTAAACGGTAAAATCGTCCGCCATCTTGAAGTCACCATCCTGAACAAAATTTCTTACTGGAAATTCGTAATCGGAGAACCCGAAAACCCCCAGATATCAATATTGATCGATTTGGACCATAAATGACAAAACTCATCTACCATATTGGCGCCGCCATTTTGAATTTCTGGATTTTGACCAAGAATTCATAATTGGGGATCTCGAAAACCCCTAGATATCGATTTTGAGTCGAATCCGATCGTAAACGGTAAAGTCGTTCGCCATCTTGTTTTTTTCTTATATGAAGATGCCAAAGCGTATTGTCACGAGACTTATACACATATGCAAAATTTCAAAGCCTTAGCGTAATGTGATAGTGCACGTATGTCGTAGCGTCTTACACGCTCTGCACTGGTGGGATAGAATTTCCTCTGAGTCAGCATTTGTGTATGAAATTTTGTGGATATCTTCACCTTAATGTTTCCTATCGAGTCTTTTAATTATTACTGGAGGTGAACTATATTGTGCAGTACTAGGTCCAATGACACCAGCTTTCAGCATCTCTTCAATTTGATCGTACATAATCTTCTTAATACTCGGAGACATTGGATATGGTCTGATCTTGAAGGGTTTTGAGTCTTTCACGACAGTTTTGTATTTAACAGTCACTGTGGTTGCTTGAGTCGGTTCCGCAGTGAACAAATCGACAAATTCTTCGAACAGCGGCTGTAGAAATTTGTCTTTAATAACAAGCTCTTCAGGAAATTTTGCCTGCTGTCTCTCCCTCTGAGAAGCTTGATTCCAGAAGATGGTAATTCGCTCTTCCGTGCCGGCATATAGGCATTTTCGGCCATAATCATATACGACATTATATATGTATAAAAATGGTGATCCCAATATTACTGATTCGTTTAAGTCTTGAATTACTTGAAAATAAATTTCAAAAGAAGTGCCTGAAATATTTACGTCCAATTTCGTCGTGCCAAGAGAGTCCACCATATTCTCCGCACGCCGTAGTAAATGATCAACGGGTCGTGAGATTTTTAAAATTATCCAACAGCTTGGGATGGATAACGTTTCGTGTCGAGCCTGAATCTATCAGAGCATCGACCGCATGTTCATTTATTAAAACCTTTATACGAGGCAAAGGGAACGCTTCGCTCATATAATTAATGATTCTAGTGTTTTATGCATAGGATTGTTGTAATGGTCATGAGTATCAGAAGGGTTGTTTAACGTGCATTGCTGCCGCCTTGGTTCGGCCGTTGGGCTGGGGATCTTGCAGATGGACCATGGCCTTGGTCTCTGGCCCCTTGAAAGTTTCCCGGTCCCCTGTCCACTTTACTGTGTCTGTACAGTATCGACACGGGGTTGCCGGTCGGTCGTGTACTCGGAATTTCCCGGATCCGCCATTAAAATTGTTTGTCCTGCGGTCAGGTATTCCGAAATTCGCTGAACCGCGTGAAAAATTATTCATAAAAATAGGACGGCCAGGTGTTCTACTGGACCGTCCTGACGAGAGACATCCTCTCGGAAATGCACCCTCGGTGCTGTCGGAGTTGGGCTTCCATTGCTCCTTATACTTGAATTTTGTCGATTAGAAGGTCCCGGCTCTTGATAATAAAACGCGCGGGACAGGCGTTGATCGATGAGTTGGATTATCGACGTCTGTTCGTCGGCTGAATCCCGTTCGACGTTAGTGGCCGCGGCTGCTAACAATTTTGTCGATTAGAAGGTCCCGGCTCTTGATAATAAAACGCGCGGGACAGGCGTTGATCGATGAGTTGGATTATCGACGTCTGTTCGTCGGCTGAATCCCGTTCGACGTTAGTGGCCGCGGCTGCTAACATCTCTGTGGATGAGATTAGGTTGCTTCTCAAGCGTGACCTAATCTCTGGACGCAGTTGGTCCATGATTCTCCGGGCTCTGATGGCATCGGATTTGAAAGGATCTATGCGGTTAAAAAGGCATGTTTTCTTTGTGATAAACACTGCCGTGTCGTCTAAAGACGTTTGTTTGATGGCATACAATTGAGTAATAGCTCGTGACTAGATGTCTGGTGAATTGAACCATCTGAAAAATCTTTCTTTAAATTGGGAATACGATGTCGTTAACGTCCGAAACTGTTCGGACCATCGTTGGGCGTCGCCCTTGAGTTGGTCAGTCACATTATGGAGGCGATCATAGTCGTGGCTTATGCGAGCTCTGCCGAAATATTCCTCCACAATTCTTATGAAAGCTTCAGGATCTTCATAATCGAGCCCATGGAACGTCACGTTCAGACATCTTTGTCTCTCATGGGGCGTACAGGTCGACACGTTCTGTATCGCCTGCACGAAGCCCTCTGCCATTTTAATAAACATACTTTCCATCGAATTTAAATTTTGTGGCTGTGAAGCAGACAAATTTCGATCATTAACCTTTGAAAACAGTCTTTGTGGTTCTATCTCTTTAGAACTGTCGTCGATGAGAGGCAATGTAGCCCGCTCGTAAAAATCTCTTGGGGTTGACTCCTCGGAGTCTTCCACCATAAATGAAAATTGATTTGTTGGATTTGAGGACGGCATTGTCCCTGTTCGGGCGCCATGTGAACGATCCATCTTTTCGTCTGAAGGACTTTTACTGTATTTATCAAAAATGAATGTTAACGTTCACAAAATAAGGATTCAAAACGACTGTTTCAGACGGAGAATAATGTAAAATTTATACTTACTGTTCGTTTATGCTTAACTGCTTCTCTGGTGGTATCTATTGGACGTCGCAACACTATAAATCTAACACAGTAGGTACTAACACTTTCTTAAAATTATACCTGAAAGGAAGTTTTGAAAACACAAATAAAAGACAATATAAAGTTCAAAAATATATATTAAATCTCTTCAAAAATTTATGTTTTACAACAACTTCAAGAAGTATGTTTTTACAAACTATAGTCTGGTCCGTGTGCAACACATGGTGAGGAACGGAACGACTTATAATGTACCAACTACCATCCAATATGAGGTTTTTGAGCTAACAATTGCACAAAAAGATTCAAGAAAAGTTCAATGTTTATAAAATTTTGGTGGGCTTTTGCTTGCCTGTCTATTCACGTATTTTTATTTCAATATCAATTTTGGTCGCTCCTCGGAATTTGAAAATGCTTGAATCGCAACGACTTTGAATTATATTCTGCAATTACAATTTCATACGTTCAGGCAAGGCGGTCCCATGCACATATGAGTACATGGTAAAGATACTTTTCTGACACCGAATCACTGAGGAACTGCTTTAGGGCAAATCCCGTTAAAACTCATCATTTTCCCGTCAAAATCGACTGCTAGGAAATGATGGGTGTCCCATGTCGCTAAAGGCTATTTTCGCTAAAACTCTTGAAATACTTTGAATAGAAGCTGGATTAACTTGTCCTCATATTTAACACAACGCATGAGTTGCAGTGCTTAACAACGTGGATTCGTAAAAGGGTTTTTAATTTTGAAATTTCCGAAATTGAAGTCAAATTTTGTTACTGTTTCTAAACTTTGGTGGTTGGGGCGACATTACGTCCCTGTGCAACGACATTTACTACACATTCTAAAATGACGCTCTTGATGAGTTATTGAAATTTTTGCATAAAAAACGCTTCGTAGAGCGAAAATATAATTAAGAATATAAAAAAAATTAAGAGAACTATATGCATAAACTTTAAATGGGGATTGAACAAATAAAATTGTCTTATAAAAAGTATAAATCTATCTACAAACAACTTTTAAAAAAAGTTAAAAAAATGTATAACAATGGCCTACTTGCTAATACTGAAAATAAATAAAAAATGGCATGGAACATAATCAGACATAATAATAATGATAATAAAAATAGGCATGAAATTACATTAAACGTAAACAATGCTCTAACAAATGATACTAATGTTGTTGGCAACCATCTAAATAAGTATTTCAATGATGTACCCAGTTTATTACTTTCTAATATATCTCAAAATAATTCTCAGGAAATGCGTATAAAACAAAACCATTTCTCATTTTTTTTAACCAGCTACTGAATTTCAGGTCTTGAGTAAAATCTTAAAAATTCCAATTCCTCAGGTGAGGATAATATCAGCACAAATTTATTTAAAAAATGTATAATGCTAATCCTGAAACCATTAATTGAACTCTTAAACTGTTCTTTAAATGAAGGAATTTTGCCCGAAAAACTAAAAGTTGCCAAGATAGTATTACCATTATATGTCAGGTTGCATTAATTAATCAGTTTGGTTTTCGCACAGGCCTCTCTACGACAACGGCTCAAATGCAGTTTTTAAATAATTTTTATGAAAGCTTAGATACAGTTAAAAAATGTGTAGGTATCTTTCTTGATCTGAGTAAGGCATTTGATCTTGTGTGTCATTCTCGTCTTATAAATAAACTGAGAAGTATGGTGTAAGAGGTCAACCATTAAAATGGTTTAAAAGCCACTTATGTGACAGAGCGCATTTTGTACAAATCAATAATACTAAGTCTGATGTCCTTGGAACATCAATCGGAATACCGCGAGAGTCCGTTATAGGTCCCTTACTGTATATAATTTTCGTAAATGACTTTTCTCTTGATGGCTCTTTATTATTTGCTGATGACTCATCTTTCTTAATATCAAATTCAAAAATAGAGCACATGATAAATGAAGCAAATCTAAAGATCTTACAAGCTCATGAATGGTTTACTGAGAATAACCTGGTTTTGAATAATAATAAATCTACATTTCTAAGATTCAGTAACTTAAAAGAAAATTATCAGGAAAGTCTTTTAATAAAAACAAAAAATGATACTATTAGACAAGAAAAAACTTTAAAGTTTTTAAGCTTATATATATCTGACAACTGTTCCTGGTCTATGCACATTGATAATATTTGTAAAAGAGTTGCCCCCGGTATGTTATTGCATTAATCAGTTACGTGATATTGTTGACTGGTCTGTATTGATCATTGGTTATGCGCATTTTCACTCCGTAATTTCTCATGCGATAATTGCCTGGGGAGCTGCAAGCGATAGTGTTAGAGTTTTTAAATTGCAAAAAAGAGCTTTAAGATTTATCTTTGGATTAAATAAACGAGAGAGTTGTAAAAATTTGTTCAAGCAATTAGGAATATTAACATTACCTTGCATGTTACTTAATCTCTTAATGTATGCTAAAACATAACTAAGCACAAATTCGCTTAACAATTACCATATGTACAACACTCGCAATGGCACAACCCTTGAACTTCCTGTACACAGATTAGCTAAATATAAACAAAGCCCTAAGTACCTGGCAATAAAAACTTACAATCGTTTACCTGATCGGTATAAGAATCTACAACTAAAGCATTTTAAATTAAAACTCAAAAAGATATTAATAGATAAATGCTATTATTCTCTGAATGAATATCACGCTGATAATAGTTTGTGACCAATCCACTTATATTGTTTTTTTATATCCTTGTTATTTCTCCATATATATTAGATATGTTATTTTTATTTATATGTGTATATTTTATATCAGTGTTCCTGTATATATGTAAAATGTATGTGCATTCTGCATGTACGAGTGTATACTTGTATATAATATGTACCTTATTTTATTATTATTTTCTTTTTTAAGTTTGTTATTTTGACCTAGTTCACTATTTTCTGTATTGTATTTTAACTGATGAAATTATTATTATTATTTGACCACGCCAACGATTCCACAAGTTGGCATGTCATTGTGTAACCAACATGCCTTAACGTATATTGTGGCAACTTACACACTTTTCAGATTAAGGCGAATTGTGCGCATAGAATGAAAAAGTGGACCCAAAAAAATGAGGGAAATATGTTTTGATGTATTCCTCTATAAACGACGTTTAGGAAAACCGTAGAATACATCTATATTGTTAAAAAAGAACTATGGCAACGGGTGTAAGTTGCCATAGTTTTGGAAGTTGCCACAGTACAGGATATTTCCCACACAAGTTCCCATAAATATTAGGCGACAGACACACACACACATATACACACACAATTACACGTCCGGCAATATTAATGGCAACGCATGCATTATCCTCAATTGTGGCATAACTAGTAAAAACTCCCTAATTTAGTGGCTTTTTTTCTACTAAGCGTGTGAATATAGAAAGTAGTGGTTTACACACGCTAGAACTTAAGTTATTTAAAAAAGATGTTTATGGCACCAGAAGCCATAATTATATATTCTCCTGAAGAGTGTGAAAACGTTGCCATATATATGGCTGTACAGGAAAATCTGTGTCAGTGGTTGCCATAATTATCCTTTGACAAGAAATGTGTAAGATGCGATGTTGTCAATTTGTTATGCGTTATGAACAGCAAAATTGAATTTGTATTATTATCGAAGGCATAATAATAATTTATAGGAATTCAAAATTTGTTATTTACAGTTTATTACTGGTTGGACAAACTGATTATAAAGATGACATACATATGTTAGGACTTTTATTAAAAAGAAATATTTATATTTATTTATAAACCAGTACACTTAATATGTTAAACATTGCATTAACATAATGATAATTAACATACGTCTGATTTGCAAAGAAAATATAGAATTTTTTTGTACCAAAGTTTTAACAGTAATTTATTAACCAATTTGATTTATTTTAAACATTAACGTATACTGCTCATGAAATTATACTGCAATTTATAGTAAAGTTATATACAAGGTGATCCAAAATTGTCTCGGAGATAATAAATTTCAGTTTTTCTGTAATATCTTCCAGCTCCCTTAAAATATCAAATTCATATTTTAAACTTAGTCATAGGACATCTGGACACCAGTTAAAGCCACTTTACAGTTTGCAATTTATTACCGGTGAGGCATTGCGGACTGCTACGATTTACACGTACATAAACAAATGAATACGTTGGATATTAGTGGTTATAAGATATTACACAAAGAAACTCACTTGGGCTACTGTAGCGTAGCAGATATCGTACGGCACAACTTAACCCGGATAAGTGATGTACGTGCCTACGATAAAATTTCACTAGCTCAGGCGTTAAGCCCAAGTTTACATAAACTATGACAAATTATTAGTTTACTTACTGAACAAATCACGGAAGCTTCCATACGTAGTGGTCGCAGACGAAATAATGACACTTTCTTTAAAAATGAAATGCACTATATTACACAATTTACAGATATTGGTTCTCTAGCATTGGTTCTCTAGCATGTAACCTGGCGATGTTCAAAAGGTGTGGCAAATTTCTTGATTAATAAGTTACAACATTAATAAAATGCCTCGTGTAGCTACACATCGGTTTACAACGTGGGGATAAATGGTAACAAATTCTGCCACAATAGGTCTGATTTAGAGAACCTCCTTAAATAAATATAAATGCATAAAACCTTTAAATATGTACAAGTTAAAATACAACAGTAAGTATGAATTGATATAACGGAGCCGAAACACTGAAGGTGGTCCCCGGTAAGTAAAAACAACAACACACTTATTTAGGGTGGTACGATACCGACTTCGACGTGGAAGAACTGTAGCCCTACGGAGGTGTCTTCGGGACAAAAGAAATTGACCCAAGGATGGGGTTGATTATAGCCTCTCCAGCCCTGGAACTTTCTACTGTGTGTGGATGCCCCGTCCGTGGAATTTCACTGATGTGTGTAGATTTAATTTGCAAAGTCGGAAATGCACGTGAGGCATGCCTAATGTGGGCAATTCAAATCTGACATAACCTACAAAAGATATATAATTTACCTCACTGATGAGGGAACAATCTACCAATGTTCCCCGAAAGCCACAGTTGGATGAATGGGGTCGAGTCCGTCTTTCAAGTCGACACGATACTTCCAAAGGAAAGCCTGCAAATTTGCGAAACACGTGGGTAGAGAACGGGTAAGATGGCTTACCTTGTATACTTAAATATCCTGCTTCCGCAGTTAAAATTTACTCACAACAACAAAATATTCCGCTAAACGGAACAACAACAGATTGAGATAATTTTCCTGTGTGGATAATCCCAAAATCCACCAGGATGCCTTGGATAAACCGAGGTTGTAGGATTATCAACTATATACCGCCATCAAAAATGGTTGCCTTCCTCACCAACTGGAAGTATCTCGCGCCTCTCGTGGACAGTAGCGAAGCTCTGCTACGGACGTAGCGGTTGTTATTATGCGGCCCACAAAATGCTAAGGCGTATGGTGGGTCGCATACGCTAGAGGTCCGCAACAGGACTTTGATGATCTTGCAGTCAACTTTAACTTGGCAATTTTCCTTGCTCAAGAAACAGTTATACCATCATAGATGAATCAGATGATTTATGTAAAGTTTTGAGATTATGGTTATTATTTACCTTTTTAAAGAATTAATAAGATGTTCACGACGAATAAACATGCTAAAGTTGCAGCTGCATCATGTGCTTTTTTAATTGGTGCTGTTGGATAAAACCCTTGTTAAATATAGACAGGAGGTTTAGATTTAGTTATGGCTTAAATAGGCAGATAGGTAATAAGACAAAAAATGAAGCCATCCCAATAAGGGGGATATGTAAATAACTATGGTAGTGCTCCCTGTGATGATAATATGATTTAAATTTTCGTTAGGATATAAATAGGTAATGGTAATTTTATTTATTATATAATATAAAACAATAAAAGATACAGATACGAATAATTACAGTAATTTCTATTCCGTTGGCATCATAAAAATCACCAAAAATATCGCCAGAATTGCAACCGCAATACAATAAAATTAGGACAGTTTCTAATTTCTGCAATGCAAGGAATATTGCCACAGCTGATCAAAACACATTGTAGTGCGCAAACTCGCAAGAGTATTTATTGCTGGCAAGAAATTTCTTAAATTGCAAACTGTAAAGTGGCTTTTAACATGGTATCAGTCAAACTCTCTCTTCTACTTAAGGGGTAGTTTTATGGGGTGACTGTCAGCATTTTTAATTTTTTTTCATATTTCTAAAAATGATTGCAGATACAACATGCATTTACAATATTTTAATAATAAATGCTATTACACATAAAGAATTAATTATTATAAAGTTTGAAGTACAACCAAACGTAGAAAATAGGTAATTATCAATTACAAAAATTGTTCGAAATGTCCTCCATTTTCCCTTATGTACAGTCTGTCTTTTTTTAAGGAACGTTGAATAAATACCCTGTAAAATTCCTTCATAACTGTAGCATTGTAAACGCTTGTTCGTTTTTTTCTTTCAACTGTGCAATCGTGCCAATTCGAGTAGGTTTTATAAACTCATGGTTTTAGATAACTCCACACAGTGAAATCAAAAGGAGTTAAACCAGGAGACCGAGCAGGTCACTTGATCGGTGCATCTGCACCCCGGTCGATTCATCTATTAGGATAGTGGTTGTGTAACCATGTTCTACATGTTCTGGTATAATGCATTGTTGCCCCGTCATGCATACAAAACATATTTCTTCTCAATCGCAATGGAATATTACCTAAGATTTCATGCAGTGTTTTCTAAAAAATCATAATACATATCGCCATTTAAATTTCCAGGAAATATATGGTATCCAATTAACTGATTCCGTAGAGTTGCTGCCCATACATTTATTTTGTAGGTATGTTGTAAATGGGTTTGCATTGTTGCATTAGGATATTCCTCAGCCCAGAATTGCATATTCCCAGAATTAAACATGCTTTGTATGGGGACGGTTTCAGGGAAGACACCTTGCCTCACATCTTCCATCGGCTTGTATATCAGTGAGTGCGCGGAATCCATGCAATCTTAGGCGAGGATTGTGGAGCGGGTATACCAACCTTCGGAGGGGATGTAAAGCCGTCGGACCCTTGTCTATTAAATGTTAGGCAAGTAAAGGTTCCTACTCTTCGAAAGAGAAGAGGTTCGGAAAAATCTTGGATGGGGTAGCTCGTCTACAAGCATCGGTGGTAGGCCTCAGTAGCGGAAATAGGCTGGTTAAATAAATAAACATGCCTTGTCGCCTGAATGTAGCCTCTTCAGTAAAAAGTACTTTTCTTAAAAATTTGAAACATTTTCCGTTCGCTCAAGCAACAACTCATAAAAATCAACTCTTATTGGCATATCCTCAGGTTGTTTTATTGAGTTTTTCGGTAATAAAATTGTGCAATTGTAGGTTGCAAATGTAGCACTCTTAAAACGCTTTGGTGAGATATATTCATTCTTAAGCCCAATCTTCTAGTACTTATCGTAGGATCTTCCATTACAATATCTAATATCTCTTCTTCAACTTCTACAGTTCTTGCGTTTCTTCGACAGCCAGCGACACTGTTTTTCACTTGAAAACTTCTTCTTTCCCTAAGTCGGCGTTCTATACTGAAAAAGTTTTATTTCAAGAATATTTCTGTGCGGCAATTTATCTTTATAACATTTCACAGCTGCATTAGCATTACCAAAACTTTCCCCCAACGTCAAAACTACGTCTGTTCATTCAGAGAACGTGTAATCATCCATGTTTAATAGTACATTACGTACCTAGGGAGCAAAGTCGAGCTCGTGTTCTGTCCCGAAGACTCGTACGAACCCCCTAAGTACGTACAATGCTTTTTGTCATGAGTCCTTTAGCACAGCACGAGACAGAAACAATATGAAAAAGCAGTCACTTCACTTTCCTCTCTGTGGTGCGAATGTACTTTCGCGCCCGCTCAGTTTTGCTCATGCGCTGTCTCCTACAGGGAAAAAGCGCCTCTTTCGTCCCCAAAGACAGTTACTAAAAGAGGCGCTTTCGGCGCACGTGTGATAAAAACAATATTATCAATTAAACTGACATTTAGCAAAAAAAAATTCTAATAAATAACAGACATGTCAAAATAATATTTTAAAGCATTCTTTATGTGTAAAATAATGTATTAATAAAATGTTGTAAATGCACATTGTTTTACTCCCACGTCCAGTGGAAGTGTAGTAACGCAAAATAATTTTTTTTTTTTTTTTTGTTGAAATAAGTTGAAATGTAATGAAACGTCGAGATCTTAAATTTGAAAGAAAACAATTTCTGTCTGCCGGTCTGTAACTTTTTTTTGTGCGCACGTTTACTCTGGAACTGTTTATCATATTGGCTTGAAATTTGGTACACTTATGTTATATAACGAGGTCTGGAACTAGATTATTTTGATCTAATTCCGTTGAAGGGTTCGGGGGTAAAATGGGATAAATAAGGGTAGGCAAAGCAAACAGTAAGAGTCCATAAAATTGCAATTTAGGGCATTTAAGAAAAGTCAAGGTCTCGAAATGTTTTTTGGCATTAGCCAACCACCACCCCCCCCCCCCTATCACCCCTAATAACACTCCTACACGTTTCCATAATAATGGAAGTTAGTAAAAAAATTAAAATGCCCTTTAGTGTGTATACAAAAATGAAACGTCTTAAAAAAAAATTTTGGCGTTAGCTAGCCCCTCTACCACGCCCATTGCCGCCCCCACCCTATTAATAAAGGGAGTAAAAAATTAAATTGGGTTTTAGTGTGTGTACGAGAAACAAGGGACTCTAAAATTTATTTTGGTATTAGCTACCCCCTCTACCACCCGTACCTTATTATTAAGGGAGTAAAGAATTAAATTGGGATTTAGTATGTGTACAAGAACCAAGGGCCTCTAAAATGTATTTTGACATTAGATACTCCCTTTACCACCCACACCCTATTGTTTAAGGGAATAAAAAATTAAATTGGTATTAAGTGTGCATACGAGAACCAGGGGCCTCTAAAAATTTTTTGACATTAGCCACCCCTTCTACCACCCCCAGCCTACTATTAAAGGGAGTAAAATATTACATTGGAATTTAGTGTGTATAAGAATTGGATACAAAATCTGGATGTGGAAGTAGAGATTCCTTTCCATGGGCAGCGGTTTTTAAATATAAATTTCTCGAGAAAGGCTTGATTTATTGAAATGCTATAAGGATACCTTTTTATTTCTAATGATCTGAAAATTAGTTTTTTTATAATAATTTTTAGCAATATGGCAAGATTAAAAGGGTTATGAGGAAAATACAGACAGTCACCCCTTAAAACTACCCCTTAAGCAGAAGAGATTATTTGTTTAATACCATGTAAACTAGTATTCTAATGGTCTATGACTAATTTTAAAATATAAATTTGATATTTTATGGGAGTCAGAAGATATTACAGAGAACTGAAATCATTTATTATCTCCCTTTTAAGGGGCATATCTTATCTCCCTTATTAGTCATTTTCGGAAATAAATTTATATAAAAAACTGTCATTATTTTTGGATATACTATCTGCCGTAGAAATATCGAGAGACAATTTTGGACCACCTTGTATAAGAACTATTTGGGAAAATATAAAGTAATATAAGAAAACGTTTGAAGCAAAGAAAAATCTAGATATACTTTCTATCTAAACAGCTAATTTTTTAGCGTTCATGTTATATACTAAAAATATTTTCTTTCATTTCTTTGCTAGACTCATACTTTGATAAAAATATAAAATTTCTCTCTGGATATTCTTCATTTCTACTATCTAATATTATTTGCTTTATTTATAATGACACCAATCTCTGCGACCTCCTATTCATATTGCACTTGCCTAATAATGGCTCCTTAACACACAAACACTGAGAAATGGTAAATAACATAATAATGTTTTATTTAACAGCTTAAAATGGCAACACTGTAAATTCATTATAGAGGGCGCCACTAATTGACCACGCCTACGATTAGACAATTTGGCATGTGTAACCAACATGCTTTAACGTCTATTAAGTAAAAGAGTAATTATCATATTTGCTAAGAATTATATTATTATTATTACCTCGTTGGCGATGAGCAAATCCTCAATGTCCATTCTGATTCATAGATTTGACAACAATAATGTTTGGCCGACGCAAACTGTCATAAAAGTACGGTTAGGATCGCGGTTTCCCGGGGAACTGGTGGATTCTCTCACGATTTGCCAGTAGAAGTAAGTTCGTGCATTTTTCGCACGATGTGATCACTTCCGTAGTTACAGAATAGACTTTCATTCATTTTCAAGTGAACTCCGCCCACTTCTCACGGGAATGCGCTTTCATGCTTTTACAGAATAGGGGTCCAGGGGGTAGGTAAAAAGGGCCCATTTGTGGCCTACTTGCCAGGCACCAGGTCTCCCCAATAATTACTATTAACACCTATTAGTAACATTGTAAAGAAAATATATCAATTTAAGGTAGTACTTTTTTAATTTGTAATCTACTTCTGCTGTTATAATGAGAGTAACGCAATGAGGTAGTATCAGCTGACGTCACAACCGAGCTGCAACTTCAGTTCATTGGATAGATAAGTTTTTGCGACAATTACGGTCATTTAGTTATCCCAAATTTTAAAGAATTTCAGAGCTTTTTTAAAATCTTTTTTTGTGTAAAATTAACAGTTAGTGTTTCCTTTTACTAATACGTTTGGTGATTTGTTGAACTGACTTTAATTTTCTGTTTTATTTGTGTTTTTTAACCGATTTTTTTTCCGTACTGTCAACAGGTTTTTATTTTCGAAATGGTGAGTTAATTTTAGCAATTAGGATTGTTAAATTCATTGAAATTTGATCTATACACTTCATTTCAGGAGTCACCAAATTATATTTTTAAGTTAGAGTATATTAATGGCGTTGACCCATATAGTTTAAAAGTGGCAGATTTGACAGCATCTTTAGGTGATATCCCAAAGATTTCTAAAAGTGTGGTGATGGATTATTTATTATTTCGAACGAGCCCTATGACCAATGATGAAATTAGAGCATGTAAAAGTTTAGATGCCTTTGCCCAGCTTGCCTGTAAATGGATAGAATCTCTGGGGGGCAAAAAAAATAGCAAACGATATCTCATTGTTGGTAAAGTAAGTGTAGATCTGTATAAAATTTAACGTTTATTATCAAAGTATATTACTTTTGTCTGCAATGTTTAATCACAAATTACTGTTTTTCAAGCATTAGAATATTATTAAAATGGGTTAAGGATGAATATAATTTTTGTTGTAGGTTCGGCATTCTCAGAGAGTGTCAGAAGCAACACTTAAGCCTTGGATTGTTGTATGAGGATACGTCTGTGACGGATGTATTGGCTTACTGAATAGAACTCAGTAACAAGAACATTGATATGGCTGTGGTATTAAAAAACAAGGCCAGATGCTTAGAGTATGCAGTGCGCTTTGGCATTTCACAAAGATTTTTATGTAATCTATACATTTGTAAATTATGCAGTTATGATATTTAAAAAGTTAATGGCTTTATATAATGTATATACAGATGTATGTTTCCTAAGTTTACATGTAGAATATGTTAATAAAAACAAAAAAACCACAATGTATTGCTACAAAGTAAAGTAGTTTGCTCTATGCAGCTGTATCAACATTTAATATATTCATCGTTTTTTCTTCCTGAATTTAAAAATGTTCAGATACATTGAAAATCCAACGAAGTTTTTCAAAAAGTTAGGGTTTTATTTTTCATTCTTCCATGTATTTTGCATTGTTTAGTACACTCAGTTTAAAATCTGATTTGATCTTAAAACCCACCTTCATTTATCAACCCAAAACTATGTCTATTCGCACGTTACTGGAGGAGGATATAATTAATAACCATATAACTACATATTCAATCAGTTTTATTTGTGTTACTAACAATACTTTTTTACACAAGTCAATATAATAGAATACATGTTAAAACAATGTGCAAAGCATACTAAAAAAAACGTTACGTATCACCTTAAGAACAATCTACACTTTAAGTGAAATCTTAAGAACATTTATGCATCCAATTTTGACTAAATAGGCAAATTCACTGTCAACATTGCAATATCTTATAAATGATGTAAAAACTATCGTATAGGTACCCATGACAAAATGTTTGGAACATATTCTTGCATTTTTTATTTTCGATTCGAGAAAATCATCTTTACAGAATGCTGCTGGGCTGAGTACGTATTTCTATTCTTGCAAGCTCTACTTGTCGTCTGGTTTGAGCAGATGGAAATCCCGACAATCTAACTGTTCTTTTTCGATTCCATCGATTAGTGCACACAACAACAGCCGTCGTCGACATTCTGTTTCTAAAATGGTAACAAATTCAAAGTCATTAGAAACTTTTGAGCTTGAAGTACAACCCTGCCAAAAATGCTCATAGAAACAGATAAAAATAAAGCTATAAGGTTCTATGAGACCGATAACATTTTTTGAACGAAATTAGTCGGTTTCACATACAGTCATATTAATAACCATAAAAATCCCAAGAGATATTCCTCCTCAGTATGATGGGAAGTCGTGCAATAGAATGGCATAGAAATTCATATGTAAAACTGTTTCATCATCTACATAGATCCTCTCCATAAAGTATATATTTTAAATTACTTTGGAGATATTTCTATATGCCATTTTTGGCAGGGAATTAATAATATTGTCAGAAAATATAAATTTCACAGCAATGGATATTAATCTTTTATAAAACCATCAATATTAGTAAATAGAAATTACTACTACCTAACCTATTATATCCTACGTCAATATTGGCTTATACCAAATCTATGAATACATACATTAAATGAATATTTAAGCAAATAAGTCATACAATATACCTACTTAACAAAAAAATCCGAAAAACTAAATTATTAGCGTTATTAATGCTTATATTTACAATTTACGATTTAACAGGGATGTTAACATACCTGACAACAAATTTATCTTTTCCAATAATAGCACTGATACGATATGTATCGAAATTTCTTTCACACTAGGCTTTTAAAAAAACCTTAATAAATGTCTCCACACAAACTTGTTATTAAAATTATGCACCACTAATTTTAGAATTGATCACAAACTAAGACTTGCTCAAATGATGACGTCACTGATACTACTCCATTGATACTTGAAGTATAAAAATTTGAGTGTTTATTACATTGATAACATATTTATTTTTCTCATAATGACAGAAGTCATTCGGAATGCATCAAGATAATTTTGGGGGCACTGGATTTTACCAGATTGAAACTGAACATTGAGAAATGTGTCAATGTTGCTTGACATCGGTAAAATATTTAGGTTATGTCAAAAATACATTTTACTTACATGATGGAATTATTGGAAAAATATAAGCGGATATGCTCTAGGGGATAATTTTATTATTAAGATGTGTAATGACATTGAACTTTGTGTCACTGACAGAGAATTTACGGCAAATGTCATATTAGACATACATACATGACATTTTTGATTTAATTGGGGTTAGAAAACCATGGATAAGACCATTCCAGAATGACGTCATTGACAGTTCGGCCATATTTGCTGGGTGGCATACAAAACCATTTGCGTAAGTAAACATTACGAGTATTTCATCATTAAATTGTTTAATCCTGGTCTAATTGATAGAAAATGCCACATATTTATATTGCTGTTAAATGTTCAATGAGTGGTGAAAGAGATCATGCATTGTTTTTCCGATTTCCCGCTATTTTAACCAATAGGGGAAGCATTTTAATGTATTGCCTATAGAAAGAAGAGATGCTCGGATTAAGGCTTTGGGACGGGGGCCACTAAGTTAAAGCCACCTAAAACATGGTCGTATTTGTTCAAAACATTTTATAACTGGTAAGTACTTAATTTTTGTACAAAAACTCCTTCTAGGTTTTATAAGGTTAGAATTAATTGATGTGTGTGATTTTAGGAAAGCTAGCTGCTTTAGAGGATAAAACTACAAATACCCGCCTTTACAAAAGGCCAAACTCAGTTGTATCCTATAGATTTGGAAAATCACACGAAATATTGCAACTGTACGGGTTCATGTAGAGTTGTAGGTTTGCTCAAAAAAAAGTTTTTTCATGAAAAAATACCCATAAAATGAGGAAATTGTGTGCATTGGATAAAATTGTCGTGGTATGTAGTGCAATCATATACATGTGCCTTCTCAAATACCAAGTGATATAAATAATGAATTACCTATGTACCTGCGTTTATTAATAAAAAACAATTTTAATTATATATACCTATTTATTTCAATATATTGCACATCAGTAATATATATTTTTTTATTCGCAGTAAAACAAATGTTATTTAATATTCACTTTATTCTTTTAAAATATCCAAGTTCAGATTCAGTCAAACCAAAAAAAGACCATAAATTAGATACGGATATAAATAGGCGTAAGTTCATTTTTATCTATCAATAGGAGGATGTTCCTGAGACAAACCTCTTGTTTCTACTTTTTTGGCCAATCCATATCCCGTATTCGCAACATTTCTACATTTTTCATGGAAGGTACTGGCCAAACGGAAAGTCAGTGGGCACTGGACCAGGACCAATGTCTTCGATGGTATTTGGACAATCATGCAGGTAAAACCGAATCGCTTTATGACTGCATAGCTCTGATAAACATGTACATCTGATACATGTACAGTGAGCAATGGAAATGCTGGTGTTCTCTAAAATAATAATCCAAACTTGAAGTAACTTTTCCCTCTTTCGTTGAAAGTGTTTAACCTACAACAAGATTTAAAAAATGTTAATCAAGCTTAAAACCTCTGTAGCATATCACAATTATATACATTAACATATAGAATCTAATTGTAATGTAAAATTACGCATTAACTTTGATTTCTCACCTTCCCAATGACAACAAATGCCTCATCACTGATTTGTTTTGCCAAAATTCCTTGAACGGGGCCAGATTCGTAAAGCTTGTAGGGTTGCAAGCTTTTATAAGGCTTAAATTATTGACCAGTATAATAACTATGAGTTAGTATCAAATAATTCACGAAGTCCATTATGGTAATATTATAAACTTCAAGCCTGCTCTCTTCAGGGGGATTGCATAGTGGTCAATGTTGTCAATAATCTCGATTTCTTTATCATATCTGCACTTAATATCACCTCTAAGGGTTACATAATATTCGCTTCGAGATATCTTGGCGAAAAAATTTGCAATAAATTACAATAAACTCAATCCATAGCACCAAAAACGAATGTAAACACACGGAAAATAATCGCTTTGTGTGCCACCCAGACAAAATGACGGACCTGTCAAAGTCACGTATTCTGGAATGGTCCGCCATTTTGTCTGGGTGGCATACAAAGCGATTATTTTCCGTGTGTTTACATTCGTTTTTGGTGCTGTGGATTGAGTTTATTGTGATTTTTTGCAAATTTCTTCGCCAAGATGTCTCGAAGTGAATATTATGTAACCCTTAGAGGTGATATTAAGTGCAGATATGTTAAAAAAACCGATATTATTGACAATATTGACCCCAATGTAATTCCTCCTGAAGAGAGCAGGCTTGAAGTTTATAATATTACCGTGATGGACTTCGTGAATTATTTAATACTAACTCATAGTTATTATACTGGTCAACATTTTTAGCCTTATAAAAGCTTGCAAGCCTACAGGCTTTACGAATCTGGCTCTGCTCAAGGAATTTTGGCAAAACAAATCAGCGATGAGGCATTGTTGTCATTAGGAAGGTAAGAAATCAAAGTTAATGCGTAATTTTACATTATAATTAGATTCTATATGTTAATGTATATAATTGTGATATGCCACAGAGATTTTAATCTTGATTAACAATTTTAAATCTTTGTTGTAGGTTAAACACTCTCAACGAAAAGTTACTACTTCAAGTTTTTCCAGTGCTCACTGTACATGTATGGTTGGTTTATCAGAAGTATGTAGTCATACAGCCATTCTGTTTTACCTGCATGATCGTCCAAATACAATCGAAGACAGTGGTCCAGGTCCAGCGTCCACTGAAAAACTTTCCGTTTGGCCAGTACCTTGCATGAAAAATGCAGAAATGTTGCGAATACGGGATGGATTGGCCAAAAAAGTAAAAACAAGAAGTTTGTCTGAGGAACATCCTCATTTTGATAGATAAAAATGAACTTACGCCTATTTATGTCCGTAACTAATTTATGTTTTTTTTGGCTTAACTGATCCTGAACTTGGATATTTTAAAAGAATAAAATGAATATTAAGTAACATTTGTTTTACTGTGGATAAAAATATATATTATTGATGTGCAATATATTGAAATTAATAGGTATATATAATTAAAATTGTTTTTTATTAATAAACACATAGATAGATTCATTACTTATATTATTTAGATTTGAGAAGGCACATGTTATGATTGCACTACTACATATCACGACGATTTTATCCAATGTACTCAATTTCCTCATTTTGACAACATGCTTATGGGTATTGTTTCATGAGAAATCTTAAATTTTCTTTTGAGCAAACCTATCATTCTTTCTGCATGAACATGCAATGTCTCGTGTGTTTTCCAAATCTATAGGATACAACTGAGTTTGGCCTTTTATAAAGGAGGGTATTTGTAATTTTATCCTCTAAAGTAGCTAGTTTTCCTAAAATCACACATATTATATCATTTAATTCTAACCTTATAAAACCTAGAAGTTTTTGTACAAAAAATAAGTACTTACCAGTTATAAAATAATTTGAACAAATACGACCGTGTAGGTGGCTTTTACTTAGTGGCCCCCGTCCCAAAGCCTTAATCCGAGCATTTCTTCTTTCTATAGACAATGCATTAAGATGATCCCCTATTGGTTAAAATAGCGTGAAATCGGAAAAACGATGCATTATCTCTTTCAGCACGCATTGAACATTTAACAGCAATACAAAAATGTAGCATTTTCTATCAATTAGACCAGGATTAAACAATTTTATGATGAAATACTCGCAATGTTTACATACGCAAATAGTTTTGTATGCCTCCCAGCAAATATGGCCGAACTGTCAATGACGTCATTCTGGAATGGCCATGACTTCTCACTTGTCAAACAATGACATCTGTGTTGTTTAAACAAATTTACACATATATGCCAGAGGAAATATAGCTGATATTTTAGTTTAGTACTTCGTTAATCATATTTTTTTTTAGTTTTGAAATATAACTTTGTAGTTCTATTTCAAAACTGGGGAAGAGTATATGATATGATATTACTTGCATTAAAGCTTTACAACACATTCGGATCAATTCGAGTTGTGTATTATGAATAAAAATGCATTTTATTCTACCTGAATAGAGTTGCATGCATGATTTTGTTTTTGGTCATTTGTTGTGTTTGACAAAATACCAAAGTATTTTATAGAAGACAGATACTTTTATAAACTACATGAGTAGTGTGAATTAGGGGTCCACAGATCCCCCTCAAAGAGTAATGACCAGAGGAAGGTCAATTCCAAGGCCAAGGACATTGTTCAAGGTCGAGAGTGTGACAAAGGTCAAGGGATATGTCAAGGTCATCGGGTCAAGGTTGAATGTCAAAATTTCCGACAAACGGTCAAAGTTAAAAGGTTGCGGTCGTGGTCAAAGTTAAAAATCAAAATCATATGTAGATGCAATTATTGATAAACACAAGGTTACAACATTTATGGAGGGGGTAACTAGTATATAACAAGTTCAATTCGATTTGTCCAAAGTAGTTTTAGCGTCTGTTCCAATATGAGCCTACAAAATAATTTATTCAATTTACCACATTTTAAGTTTGATTCTGATAATATAGTTCCTATTTCTGAAGAGAACTCTTACAAAAGTGATTCAGTAGTCCTTGGTGAATAACGATTTAAGTTAAATAAATCGAAATGCAAATTTGTTTCCATTGGATTAGCATATGACTTTGGGTATGAACCATGTATAAAGCTATCTGGAAACAAAAACAATGAAGTTGTTTTCACTGAAAGTGAATGGAATAATTTTATAACATACCAAGCAATCATTATGAATTATTTATACAACGATAAAACGGAGGCAATAAATACAGGAAACTTTTCTATAGAGTTTGAACAATTTCCTAATATAAGAGTGATTAAAATTTTGAAGGATAGTTGCTATATATTTCTGGGATACGAAACAGTGTACAATTTATGGGAGCTATTACCTCTTGTAAAATATACAATTAATACTTTAAAGAATCAAGAATTTTCAAATTATTTCAATATACTGCAGAAAGGACTGCAGAAGCAACCCGGAAATGTTTTTATGAATGCCCTGAATATTATTCGTCCTCAAGAAAACCCGAACAGTGCCAATATTAGTATGGTTATGGAATTTATTCATACATATCCTGAAATTTTTGAACATGAATGTTGTAAAAGAGTATAATGGGAGAAAAGTAACATTTAATGAAATGCATAATCAAATTCATTACCTTATAACATGGAGTCATGCATATAATTCATCTAGAAAAGAATATTGGCAATTTTTTGCTGCGGATAAATTTCGCTTTGAAAGAAGAATTGAAGAAACCTCAAAAATTCTTGACCTTATTTTAGATAAAAATCATAGATGTAAAATTTTTAATGAAAGATTTGTAATTTAATATTAGTATTATATTAATTTAATAAAGACAATTAATAATTATAAATTTGTTTTATTTAAATAGACTACACATGAAATGTTTATACTAAGTCATTTATACTAATTCATTTTTATTAATCCACGAATTGTGTTTGCTGCTTAACCCAAGCCATTTAACATAGATTTTATTTCCTTTTTTTCTTAAAACCTTTTCAACTAAATATATATTAGGATATTTAACTTTCTGTATCTCATACTCATAAAAACCTTCTTCAATTTGGTTTCCTTCTTGATCTTCCAGAAAGTAAGTGGTAGGATTTGTATTCTGTATCTTCAATATCTTAAATACGTCATTTGACTAATTAGGAGTATACCCCTTTGAAAATGCTTCTCGATATTTGCTTATTCTCACATAGTCACCTTTATTAAATTTTTGTTTGCGTGAATCTACCGTCTTTAAATGACCGTATGCATGCTGTAGTAAATATTTTTCATTTTTCTCAGTAACATTTTTAGGTTTTCTATTAGTAGTCCTATGTGGAGTATCATTATATTCCTCTACAATATCCTGTAAAGTGTTTATCCATTTGTAGGTTCCCTGTAAGCTAAATTTTCGCCACATCGAATTTTTTAAGGTGCGATTTACCCGTTCTACCACACTAGCTTTTAAGTTGGAATATGAACTATAATGGTTAATTTTATATTTGTTCATTAATTCTCGAAACTGTTTATTATAAAACTCTTTAGCCATGTCTGTCTGAAGATTTTTCGGTGTTGTTTTCATTTCCAATAGAATTGTTTTCATCGCATTTGTTACATCTTTAGCACTTTTTCTTTTAACCGGCTGAGCCCATACAAATTTACTGAATACATTTATAACAATAAGAATATATCGATGGCCCCTATTACTTTTAGCATATGGAATCATTTGTACCAGATCAGCCTGAATAAGGCCGTTTAGTCCTTTTACAATTACATGCCTTCTTCGAAAATTTTTTCTAGCTGGTTTATGTAATTTTTCAACTACTTCTTTTTTAATGTTACTCATTTCTTACTAAAGGACAATGAAGTACAATTTCTACAAAAAGTGGTGGTTTTGGGTCTACACCGGGAAGTGAAATTGAAAGATCATCTCCTTTACTTAGGTTTTTATTATCTGGATTGTAATTATTATTATTTAAGAACATTGTGACATTATTGGGTAAATTTATACTTTCAACTGCGCCTGAAATAGGTAATGTATACGTTACAGTACCATCATCTAATAAGTAAAATGTGAAAGTTTTAATATTTTTTGATGACTTTTGTGCGACACCTCGAATTTGTATAAGACATAGGCTAGATAGGGTAGTAGCAGGATCCTCAGTTGTAGTTAAAACAGATGATGTTGTGAGATAAGGTTTTAAACGATAACCAAGCATATGTCTACCAAATTTATCAATAGGCATGGTGAACGTTTACTGGACTGATTTATACTGTGTGGAAAACAAATATGTAGCCTTTATTTAATAATTTTCTCTTTCCTTAATTCCTGAAGTATTGAGGAAATCTCATTTTTATGTCCATTATTTCCCGCCATTTGAGAAGCTACTAAAAGTCTTAATCTATTTATTAACTCATTGGGATCATCGTAATATACATAATCAATTTTTTTATTAGATAACTCCAACATCCCACCTCTCGTAGGCTGCTTAAATGATTGATATCTAGCACTAACACTACTTTGAGATCTAGTGTTAGGAGGTGGGGGTTTATTAAAAGATGTTCTTGGAATAGTTGTAGATTTCAATAAGACTTTATCTATTAAATAGGGTCTAATTATAGTCCTATATTTTACAATATTCTTGCCCTGAATTTGATCTTCAGGGTCTAAATTCCTACGATATGCATCAGTACGTTTTAATATATCCATATAATGATCTAGTTCAGACTTATTATAAGCTTTGGGACTTTTCTTAAATAATAATTCATTATTATTATTATTAGCCGTTACTCGAGTCCGAGTATAAAAATGTCGATAAATTGTGTACAATAAAAAACAAGTAAAAGGTGTAGTCTATTGTAATTCCCATTCATCTACGGTGCACATGACTATGGCTATAGAGGCCAATTCGGGAGAGCACATGTCGACCGCAGTCAGGACAAACATAGACCTGGTTAGGTCTTGGATTCGGCCTTCTTGCAGCAACATTTCCTTGATAGCTGGCCACAACCCCTCGCCATTCGGTTCTGCCCGCTGCAAGTTGTTCCCATTGCTCGTCTGCAATACCGCAGGATTTTAGATTTTCATGGAGAGCGTCTTTGAACCTCTTTCGTTGACCGCCACGCCTTCTTCTACCGCTTAGCAATTCACCATAAAGTGTACATTTAGGAAGGCGGTTATCATGCATACGATGAACGTGACCTGCCCATCATAGGCGTGCTCTTGAAATAAGCACCTCAATTGGAAGGCTGTTTGCTCTCCTGAGTACTTCCACGTTTGATATGTGATGGAACCAACGGATTTTCATCATACTTCTGAGGTGTCTTTGCTGAAAAAGTTCTAATTCTTTCACATGACGACGGTAAGTGACCCAGCTTTCACATCCATATAGCAGTGTTGGAATGACAACTGCTCTGTAGACAGCCATTTTCGTTGACAAAGCAAGGTCGTGGTTGTCAAATACTCTCTCTCTAAGTCCCCAGAGTGTTCTAGATGCAGCGTTAATTCTATTGCGAATCTCGCTGTCCATGTTTGCTTTGTCATTAACAACGTTGCCTAAGTAATTGAACTGATCCACCACTTCAAGAGAATTTCCGTTAAGTGTAATGTCTATTTGGTTCACTTGATGAGGAGTTGACATAATCTTAGTCTTTCCAATGTTGATTTCAAGTCCCAAGGAATCATAGCTCTGGGCATACACATCTAAAAGTTCTTGAAGCTCTTCCGGCGTAGAGGCTAAAAGTGCACAGTCATCCGCATACTGGAGATCACAAATGAATCGTGTGCGTGTTTTCGTGAAAGCTCTAAAGCACCCTATGTTAAAGAGACCGCCATCAAAACGGTATCTGAGACCTATTCCACTGACTGTCAGTTTGTTGTCAACAATAATTGTTAGAGCAGTGGTAAACAAATTAAAGAGTAGGGGTGCCAGGACACATCCCTGCCTAACTCCAGTGAGAGTTTGGAAAGGTTCGGTTGCCTCATTATTATACATAACCTGGGCGTTGTTGTTTGTATGTAGACTGCGACATACTTCCACAAATTTTCTAGGGATACCTAAGCGAAACATAATTTTCCAGAGCACTTCCCTGTCCACCGAGTCAAACGCCTTGGTTAAATCAATGAAGGCCATGTGAATTTCTCCTTGATGTTCGAGTGCTTTTTCTTGAAGCTGTTTAAGTGTGAAGATTAAATCCGATGTGCCTCGGTTTGGTCTAAAGCCACTCTGTGTTTCAGGAAGTAACTTTTCCATAACAGGTGTTAGCCTATTTGCCATCGCTTTAGTGAGTATCTTCCCTCCAACAGCCAGGAGAGCTATACCCCTGTAATTTCCACAGTCCGCAGCGCTCCCTTTGTTTTTGAAGAGGTTGATTAAAAGTGTATCACGAAACTCCTGCGGAGCTTGACGTCCAAAACAAAAATAATCTCTCATAATATTTTGACTACAAGATATCAAAGATAATAACAGAATTTGGTCTAATCTCTTGAGCTGATATAACATTTTCCCCTTCATTGAATTCAAAATAACCAATTTCTTTCATTGGTTTTAACAATTTTCTCAAATATTCATATTTTGGTTGATACAAAGATTTTGAATATAGATAGACATTTTCAAATCGTAGTTGATTAGGGTGTTCTAACAATGTTATAACCAAATTTGTCTTGCCGCAGCCCGAAGCACCAACGACCAATCCTCGCTTGGATAAACCTCCAAATAGTTCACCATGTTTTTGATAATTTTTTCTGACGAACACCCATCACGGTTAATAATTGGCAATTTAATATTATGTATTTCGATCTTCATTGCAAAACTAAATTTAAAGAACTGTGTCATCAATCGTTGTCTGTGCTATTTATAAGATTGCACATTACTAAAAAATCAGTTGTGTATTAAACTTTTAACAGGTTATATAATGCTTATACACAATATCTCTATAGTCAATCGTAAACGAAAACGTGCAAAGATAGGATCAGGATTTTTCAATAACCTTATTGATAATCTCCCGTTCGAATTTCACATTCCGGGGTACCGCTTCTGTGGTCCAGGCACCCGCCTCTTCAAGAGATTGGAAAGGAACGACACTGGTGTTAATCCTTTAGACGAGGCGTACAAAGAACACGATATTTCATATTCTCGCTCGAAAGATATAAGCAGTAGACACGAAGCAGATAAGGTGTTAGCAGAAAAAGCGTATAAGAGGTTTAAAGCAAGCGACTCTTCAGTTGGAGAAAAAATTAGTGCTTTAGGTGTAGTTGGGGCTGTGAAGGCTAAAGTCAAGCTCGGAATGGGAATGCGGAGAAAAAAGCGTTCCACACTGAAAGGTGGTAAAGGTTTGCGTAAAAATAAGATAAGTTTTAATAATGCAGTACGACGAGCGAGACATGGTATTCAAAGGAATAATTCTAATAATGTTGTTAAAACTGTACAACAAGCCTTATCTTCAATCGGAACTAAACACATATTTTTACCAAAGAAACGGATAATTCCTATCCCAAAAACTGGTGGTTTCCTTCCTTTCCTCATACCTTTATTTGCTGCGTTAGGAGCTCTTGGAAGTATAGGGGGTGGTGCTGCAGGAATCGCAAAAGCCGTCAATGATGCAAAAGCTGCAAAAGAAAAATTCGAGGAAGACAAGAGGCACAACATGGCTATGGAACAGGTTGCGGTAGAAAAGGGGCTATACATGCGACCTTACAAAAGGGGTATGGGATTATATTTAGCACCTTTTAAAAAAAACTCCCAGTAATGCTACCTCGTCGGGTACTAACAAATATAGATTTAATGAAATACGCTAAAGATTTGCATATTCCAAACTTTCGTGGAGTTTTTATGAAAGATGTTTTACCAGTGAAAATAGGAAGAAATGAATGTGGTATAATTAATTTAGATATTTCATCTGGTCCCGGTACCCACTGGACGGCATATGCGAAGAAGAAGAACTCAATAATCTATTTTGATAGTTATGGCAACTTAAGATAATAATATAAAGAATAAATTATTTCTATAGCGATGGTAGCTTGAATAAAGTGAAATATAATCATGATCAGATGCAAAAATATAATGCAATGAATTGCGGTCACCTATGTCTAAAATTTTTATATAATCAAAGTAAATAAAGTAATTCTCATTAATGTGTGTCTACTTCTGGGTTGTGCAACATGTCTCTAACTTTTCCCTTACGGGAAATTCCTCAACGTTAACAGCAGACTTCAATCTTTTATTATATATATTTAGAGGATAATTTTGATTACGTAATTGGTTTATCAAACTTTGAAACTTTCAACGTCATTCCAAATGTTGATGAAAAAAATAATAGATTCACTTATGGTAATATAACCACAACTATTCCTGTTGGTGCTTATGAAATTAATGATCTAAATAATTATCTTCAAGCAACAATTCGTAAGCCCGCTCTTATTAATATTATTGCAAATCGTAATACTTCTACGGTTAAAATAGACACAAACGTTGATATCGATTTTACATCAGAAATGTCGATAGGACGTCTCTTGGGTTTTAAAAAAAAGGTTCTTAAAGCTAATGAACTAAATGAGTCTGACTTTCCAGTGCAAATAAATAAGGTGAATTCTTTGTGCATTGATTGCAATATTGCCACTGGTTCTTATTCTAATGGCTTGCCTGTGCACACAATTCACCACTTTTTTTCTACGGTCGCAGCGGGATATAAAATAGTGGAATCACCTTTGAACATTTTATATTTTCCAGTCAGTGTTAAGACGATTAACTCAATTATCATTAAAATAGTTGATCAAGACGGTAATCTCGTCAATTTCCGAGAAAAAACCATCACGGTTAGACTGCATTTAAAAAAGTTATCCTAAAATGGTAGTTCGATACAATGTTATAAATTATATTCCAAGAAGAGCCAATCGTAATTATAAAAGAAAACCTAAGAATAGAGTTCCGGTTAGTAATAAAAAGAACGTTCATCCAGTAACATATGAGAATAAACTTTTCTTACAATCTCTCGGCTTTGAAGTGCTCATATAATGAATATTTTAAATGTTACGCAACAACCTCTTATAGATAATTCTATTGTTGATTTTGCATACCACAATTACCAACCATTTGTTACGGCCAAATTTGACTATAATGACGAAATTAGAATTCCAATTCAAGAGCTTGATGCTTATACTCTACCATGTGAAAGTATTTTGTACTTAGAAGGAAATCTAACTAAAGAACTGGAACACCAGTTACCAAGTTAAAATTGATAAATAATGCCTTTAGTTTTCTCTTTAGAGAAATTCGTTATGAGATAAATGGAGTTTGTGTTGACTCAATTAGAAACGTTGGGTTGACGTCTACACTTAAGGGGTATCTATCATTTAATGAAGGTGAAAGTGTTAAACTTCAGAATGCGGGATGATTTCCTAAAGATACTACAATACCAGAGAGTAGTAAGTTTAACGTTTGCATTCCGCTTAAAATGTTAATGGACTTTTTTGAAGATTATAAAAAAATTATATTAAATATGAAACAAGAATTGATTTTAATTCGGAGTAGTAATGATTTAGATGCAGTGAGTAGTATCGATGACACGGAAAAACCTAAAATCAATATTAATAAAGTTTATTGGAAAGTCCCACATGTTTCTGTGGGAATACCACAGCAGTTAGCGTTAACCAAAATATTAGACAAATATGTTGAAATTCTACTCCCGTTTCGCAGTTGGGAACTTGTAGAATATCCTTCACTTTCTCAAACTACAAGGCATACTTGGCCAGTGAAAACTACCACTAAGTTAGAAACTCCTCGACATGTTGTAGTTGCTTTTCAAAGCAATAAGAAGAATAAAACAACGTCTAATATGAGTACATTTGACAATTGCAATTTAACAAATATTAGAGTATTTTTAAATTCTGAGAGGTATCCTTACAACGATTTATATCTTGACTTTAAAAACAACAAATACGCCACATTATATGAAATGTTTTCAAATTTTCGTCACACATAATACGAAACAGGAAATGAGCCTATATTTACTCCTAAAGAATTCAAATCCATTTCACCTCCATATCGACTGCTCTCGCTAGAAAGAAACCGTTCAGTCTGGATCAGTTGTTATGCGTATTGAATTCGAAACAATCGAAAATATTCCAGACGATACTACGGCATACTGCTTAATTTTACATGATCGTCTATTCCGCTACAATCCACTAACAAAAATCGTTAGGCAAGTCTAAACGCGCATGATCATTAAAGAATACTTAAGAAAAAGTCACTCAGTATGGCTAGTCAGTTTAATAATGACTTCAGTGTATAAAAACGCATTAAGAGAGCATCAAAAAAAACTTAGAAATTTAAGAAAAGCTTTGGATTTATACTGTCTTAAAGTTAGTGTATTAAAAAAAAATCGGATTTAAAAATATGTTAATATTAGATGTCCAAGGATTTAAAGTAGAAAACAATAAGTTTATAGCGAAGGAATCAGCAGCATACGATGGAGACAAAATATGTCATTATATTTTTAAACCGCCTTTTCCTCTGACGATGTTATCACCAGATTTGCAAAAACAAGCTAATTGGTTAACAAGAAATTACCATGGTATTCACTGGAATGAGGGATTTTCACCACTACACCACTTTAAAAAAATAATTCAGAATTTAACGGAGAATTCAGCAAAAACCATTTACGTTAAAGGAAAAGAAAAAGCCGATTATATAAGACAATTTATATTTAAACCTATTATAGAATTTGAGGAACATCCATCTCTGGTGTTTTTATCACTCAAAACCAAATTGTATCTGTGCAATATCGAATGTTTATTATTTATATGAGACTTTTATTATGTCATAATGCAGGAATTTTTTAAATAAATTGAAAGAAATAAAAGATTCGTTTTATTTATTACTTTATTGATTACCTACATATATACACAATTCTAACTATTTTCATTTTCACTATCGCTTTCACTAAAATCCAATGTTAGTACGAGGTGAGCTGGTAAATATTTTTTCAATCGATATAAAAATTGATGTAAATCCAATTCCATAAGATCTTCCACGAGACATTCAATGGTAATAAGCCCATTCAAGAATAAAGTACAAATCTCTTGACCTTTTGCATAATTCTCAGCCATTTCCAAACATTCCTCTTCAGAATAGAATTGGCCCATTCCATAGACCGATTCATGTTCAGCATCAAATTCTAGTCGATTAAATTGTTGTTTTAAATGTTTCACACCACTCTCTAAATCTACAATTTCAATATCGCTGCAGTATGCCATCCACATTTTGAATTAATTTCTAGTCACTTGAATACTACTGATGAAAAACATGAACGTCTCAATATATTACTAGCTCCCCTCTTCGTGTCCAATATTTTACTTCACACTATTTCTTATTCACTCATTGATAAAGAAAATATATTTTAAGGAATGGGGAGGGTCCATGACAAAACATAGCAATTTATTATCAGTTAATTCACTACTCTCATACATAACATGAGTTCTTTTTAGTGTGAAATTTTATGATAAAAATAATATACAAAAAAATATGTATTGAAAGTAATGGTTTTTCATTCTAAATAAATTTTTGTAATAAGATTTAGTCATATCCCCTACAGAAAAGATAGCTTACGAGTGGGATAAACTAGTTTTTTTGTAAATAATCTATAATGCCCTATGCACACTTATATGGATTCTTTTTACTGTGAAATTTTATGATAAAAATAATATAGAAAACGTATGTATTGAAAGTTATAGTTTTTTTCATTTTAAATAAATTTTCTTAATAAGATTTAGCCATATCTCCTACAGAAAAGACAGTTTATGAGTGGGGTAAACTATTTTTTTTTTGTAAATATTTTATAATGCACTATGCACACTGGAGTAAAATCATGGCACAAATTAATTTCCCACTGTTACCTCCTTTCTCTTATTATTTATTTTTGAGAAAGAATTGAGGCAACATGTGCGGACGACTAGCTGGTTTAAGCCGGAGCAGAGAGCCGTGGGTCCAGAGCATTCGTAAGAGTGGAGAAACTTACCCTTTCTGACATGTACAGCATAAGCGACAGATTTCTGTTTATTTCGAGAAAAGGAGACAAAGAAAAATTGATGTTAAATTGGGCACCATCTATAGTGAAATAAGCAAAATTGTCTCTTTTTCTCGAATAACCAGTTTGCTATAGATCAGTCTGAAATTATTGGTAAGAGAAATAAAAAGATAGTTTAAAATGAATGACAAAATATATTACATGAAAGAAAATTAGACAAATCGGTTTTGAGACAAATTGAAATGTAAAAAAAAATGTATATAAAAGACAAATTGATACCAGTATCCTAGGTGGTTTATGGTTCAGGTGGCTGGTTCTGGGACAGCAATCCAGGCCCACAATTGTCTCTTATTGCAAGAATTCTAAATTTTCCTTGGCAATTTACGTCTCTCAATGAATGGGGTGAAAATTGTAGGAAATTTAACCAAATACATTCAAAATTTATGCAAGTTAGTTATGCAAAATTTAAGCAATGTTAGCTATGCAAATATAAGCTAGTTAGCTGTACAAAATATATTTAAATTAGCTGCACGAAATATTAAGCTAGCTGTACAAAAGCTGTAGGAAATTAATTTAAGCTATACAAAAGTAAGCTGATTAGCAGTACAAAAGTAATTTTAGCTATGCAATAGTAATTATTAGCTATGCACGAGTTATTATTAGCTATGCACGAGTTAGCTGATTTCTTAGACTATAAATTGCCAAAAAAATAAAAGGAAAGAGAAAAATATTTTTACAACCATGTGGTACATATAGTATTTTAACTACTTATTAAATTAAGAAGAATTGACTTTGAATTCAAAATTTATTTTCAAAATAATTGAAATTACATCAAAGGCAAAATTTGAAGATTAATTAAAATATTTTAATGAGTATAATGAAATGAAATTACCTGTATGTTCAACACTTTGTAACTGGGATATAAAAATTGTAATATCAATTACTGAAGTCCACAGTTAAAAATTATAATGTTTGAATCAGTACAAAGGCTGCAAGCAAATGACTTCCTGGTGAGTTTTACTGATAAGGTAAACTTTTTTTGTCCTGTTTACTGGAAAACAACGCCACCAAAAAAATGTGAGAAATCTAATTCCTTATTGAAATTGAAAGCTATAAAATATAAAAATCGTGCAAGTATGGCCATCTGTCAGTGGTTAATTTAAGCGCACCAACTTGCCTTGTAGATTCCCATACTCAACTAAAGTAGTGGCATATAATCGATAAAAGGAATCTATAATAATAGTTTATTTTCCATGCCAGCTGATTTGCCTTTGCAATTTCTATTTTATACATAACAACAAATATTAACAGATGTAAATAAGTAGTAAAACGTATTGATATGATTGATAAATCAGAAACATATTACATGTTATAGGATTTACTATATATAGAATGAGAGAAGGTAAGGAAAATAACCATATGTACTCCATAGTAAACAAAAATATAAAAATTGAAAAATAGATATCTGATGTAACTAAATTTTGTAGACAAATTGTTTCCTGGGATAATAATGCTGTATTACAACGGATATGAGATACATAATAGTGTTAATAGAAAAACAGGACTATGTTCCTAAGATATAAAACTAAGTACATAAACAGTGTGACATGGTTTAGCAGTTATACATGTAAAATTCTGTTAGTTGAAAACAGTTTCACCTGCAAAAACTGAATCCAAAAAATATACAGGTCTATCTAACTATCAACAAAACACTAGTTTTTTAAATAAAACTGTTAAATGGACATAGGCCATGTAACACCACCAAGTAGGTCTGAACCACAAAATATGAGAATTTAAACTTAATTTTTTGTTTTTAGATAAGGTGTTTTACCTTATAACTATAAAATTTGAAATTAAATATATTTCAATTATTTTAATACACTGTTTGGTTCCATGTTTTATATGTTCTTGTTCCAATAATTATTAAACCTTGGAATGGAGTATATTTCACTTATAATTTTTTTGTTCCAACAATATTCAGTGGATCTTTAAAAAATGTTTTCAATTTTTAGCAGTTTTTATGATTGTCGTTTATTTACCTTAATTTTATATGAGTATATGTTAGAAAATAAAACAAACATGTTTGTATAACTGATTTATTAATATATATATATATATATATATATATATATATATATATATATATATATATATATATACATATATATATATATTTTTAAGGTAAAATTAGCTCGACTGGCTATTTAAGGTTAAAATTTTAAAAATTTAAACTTGGGTATGCAGTCGTGTGGCACAAAAAATTAAAGAAAATTCTTTATTTCTGTTCTAGCTCTCGAGGCTTTATTGTCTCTTCATCAGGAACGCTACAAAGTATGACATCATATTATACTTAAATTAGGGTTGATATTAGAGTACTTACGATATTTTGAGGTTATATAGAAGTTGCACATGTGAAACAATTTTTCAAAAATATGGACCAACACTTAACACTAATAGTAGTTAACAAACTTACAAGTTAAAAATTATTTAAAACAGTTGGATGTCAATTGATAAAATAAAATTGTTAAAAACATTAAATTTAAAAAAGCATGGTATCCTGAAGGGATCCATCTTGTATTGTAAGGTTAAGTTGGAACTTCCTGTGAAGATGGCCAACCTGTCAAATTTATTCCTCAAGGATAAAAGTAACTAACCTGCACTTGTACCAGGTGTCCCATTCGATGCCACACCTGTTGGATTATATTGGTTATTGTTGTCAAGATGTAGAAGAAAGGTGTAAATAATGTTGAGCCCTTCTATGTCCTTTTTCGAGTTTAAAGCGTTGTTACTTTTGTAAATATTCGTCATTTCGAGAAATTCTCGTTTGTGTCTATTGTTCTCCTTACCCAAAATACTAACGTCATCATATGCTACAACGTGATTGTTGTCAATGGCATGTTTTGCTAAAGTACAGGATTTTTTGTTATTCCTGATATCGCTTCTATGAGAAACCAACCGGTCCTTTAGGAGTCTACCGGTCTGTGTTAAATAGAGATCCCTCGTCTACCACTCAACAAAAAGCCAACAAATTAATAACTGAACTACACAAGAAAAGAATGTTAACTGACCAAGAAAGTAAATCGTACAAGATTTATAACGGTGTAATTAATAAATTCTATGGCCTCCCTAAAATTCACAAACCAATTTTGCAACTTCGTCCTATAATATCAGGTGTTAACAGCCCTAATAGAGGTGTAGCACAACTTGTGACCGATGTACTAACGTTATCATATAATAACAATAACAATTATTTCGTTAAAGATTCGTTTGAATTTTGCGAATTTATTAACGAATTTCAACTACCCGAGCAATATGTCATCATTAGTCTTGATGTCAAGGCATTGTTCAATAACATTTCAGTAGATCGAGCCAAGAACAGCATCACCAAACACTGGGAATGCATTTCACAACATTGTTCTATCTCCAAGGATCTTTTTGTAAGGTTAATTGATTTTCTTTTTGACACCACTACATTCACTTTTTCCAACATTTACTATAAACAAATACGTGGCATGCCAATGGGCAGCCCAGTCTCTCCTATACTGGCACAGTACGTGATGGACGATCTGCTGGACGAGTGTTTGGTTAAACTTACGTTTCAAATTCCGTTCATTAAAAAATATGTAGACGATCTGATACTAAGTATACCACAAGGTGGCAAAGATGAACTCCTACAAGTATTTAACAGTTATGATGAACTGTTAAAATTCACCATCGAAGAGGAGGACAACAACAATAGTGTTCCTTTTTTGGACACCAAGCTCATTAGAACTACTGAAAACACTGTCATTACCTCCTGGTATACTAAACCAGGTGCTTCAGGCAGGTTTCTTCATTATGAGTCCTTCCATCAACAACGACAAAAAATAAACCTCATCCTAGGGATGAAAAACAGAGTCATCAAAACCAGCCATACTTCGTTACGACAACAAAATCTAACAAAACTTAGTTCCTTATTCAAAATGAGCGGATATCCAGCTAACCTAGTTTACAAACTCTTGTTTAGCAGAGATTCTACCATAGATGCATGCTGTTAACCCACATAATGTTCCACCACAGAACAACAATAATGTAGTATATTATACGTTACCTCATATAGAGGGCTTAACGTTTGAGTTCAAAAAAATTTTCAATAACTACAATAATATCAAACTTGCTTTCAAAAACAATGTTACCATTGGCAACATTTTTTCCAAATTAAAAGACAAAGATCAGATATTGGAGATGTCCGGTGTTGTGTATTGCATACCTTGTGGCGCATGCGATAAGAAATATATAGGCCAGACCGGTAGACTCCTAAAGGACCGGTTGGTTTCTCATAGAAGCGATATCAGGAATAACAAAAAATCCTGTACTTTAGCAAAACATGCCATTGACAACAATCACGTTGTAGCATATGATGACGTTAGTATTTTGGGTAAGGAGAACAATAGACACAAACGAGAATTTCTCGAAATGACGAATATTTACAAAAGTAACAACGCTTTAAACTCGAAAAAGGACATAGAAGGGCTCAACATTATTTACACCTTTCTTCTACATCTTGACAACAATAACCAATATAATCCAACAGGTGTGGCATCGAATGGGACACCTGGTACAAGTGCAGGTTAGTTACTTTTATCCTTGAGGAATAAATTTGACAGGTTGGCCATCTTCACAGGAAGTTCCAACTTAACCTTACAATACAAGATGGATCCCTTCAGGATACCATGCTTTTTTAAATTTAATGTTTTTAACAATTTTATTTTATCAATTGACATCCAACTATGTTTTAAATAATTTTTAACTTGTAAGTTTGTTAACTACTATTAGTGTTAAGTGTTGGTCCATATTTTTGAAAAATTGTTTCACATGTGCAACTTCTATATAACCTCAAAATATCGTAAGTACTCTAATATCAACCCTAATTTAAGTATAATATGATGTCATACTTTGTAGCGTTCCTGATGAAGAGACAATAAAGCCTCGAGAGCTAGAACAGAAATAAAGAGTTTTCTTTAATTTTTTGTGCCACACGACTGCATACCCAAGTTTAAATTTTTAAAATTTTAACCTATATATATATATATATTGTTGTGATATCCACATTCTAACTGTTTAGTTAAGGTTTTATGCTAAGAAACTTTCACAAACATCCTAAACTGAGTCTAATGAGTTACAGATTTTCCAATTAAATTCAGAAGACCGTGTGTTAGTTTTCAACACTTTTCAATACTCTCAGCAAGCCGAAAGCTTGTTATTATATTCAGTAAACGTAGCTTAGATTAAATGAAAGTAGGTACTTGAGATGACAATACCACCCGATCAATTGTTAAAATAATACAACATTGTAGCATAAGAAATGTTTGTAGTGCGACGATAAGCTATTGGTATTCGGAAGGACGTTATTTACAAGCAACATGTTTTAAGTAAAATGTTCAATGAACACTTTATGATAAAGTGTAGTTAAGAATGCTTTCTATTAATAATGGGAGAGACAGATGTTTTAGATGATCCTCCTAGAAATTTCCAAATATTGTTTTTTTTTTATTATTCTACAACTTGTTTGGAGTTAAAATATTGTTAATATTAGTTAAAAATGGTGTTTAACAGATTTAAATGGATGGTTAAATGTCAAGTGTTAATTATAAGGAAAATTCGTAAAACTATTTGAAGGTTTTGGTCATATAAAATTACAATAAATTAATGAAAAAAAAATCAGGATAGGAGATGTCAACGGGTGTCAGAAAAGTTTTTGAGGAGTATGAGAAAAAAATAAGAAAATAATGAATAATTTGGTAAATGATTAGATAAAAGTAGTTCTTGACCAATATTTTCTAATATAATTATTAAAATTGGTATTGTAATATTGTAAATGGTATTACAAAGCGAATAAAAGGATTGTATCCTGTATCGCGAAAAGATATTTCAATTTGTTTGGTGTGAGTAAACAGTGCTCCGCATATAAGCAGAGGAAATCATCACTTTTGAATACAGTTCAAGCGTCATCCTAAAGGTGCAAGGTGCAGCTGTGTCTGAAGTTTGATAAAGAGATTTGGAGGGACTGTTTGTCAGGGAATTCAAGGTTTCACGGTAGAAGATTTCTGCAACGCGTCAAACAACGGCCGGTCGGTTATCATCATAAAGGTAAAAATATAGCTATATTTAAAAAACTTTGAATAAAGATAAAAGGCCATTATTAATTTTAAGTTTTCTGTATTGTAGACCACATTTATGCTTATTTAACCATCATTTAAATAATAATTGTTATCTCAAGTCCGAGTTTCATTTTGGTAAGTTTAATTTGAACTCGCTATCAACCCTGAGAGAGAAATCATAGCCGGTTTCACAGTGTAGAGTATTGACTAGAATTGAGTTTGTGGTTTTTTTTAATAAATTGATGCCTAGTGGTATCTGGCGCCCATTAGACGAAGTAGACGAGGTTTTTGCACGGTTGGCATAGCTAGTCAACCAGCCTTGTAGGTATTGCAAATTTTTAATTACTAAAATCTAATTTTAAACTGTCAATTTATTTAATAACTTGTTTATTATTCACTCATAAAACACAAACATGTCATTATAAGTCAAACAGTCAGTCCCTTGTAATTATAGTTTTGTTTATTTTGATTATCATTTTGTCGATTGTTGCTGTAATAATTATTGTTATACTTGTTTTGATTATTGTGATTTTTGTTCTCGCTAAGGTTTTGTCCGTTATTGTTATTTCTATTGTTGTCATTTGTTCGTTCGTCGTCGCGTGGCCCTGATCTTCTCTTTTCAAAATTGTAGTCATCTATGGCGCGTACGTATTCAATTAGTCCATCTAACGTATTTAAAGGTAAAAATATAGCTATATTTAAAAAACTTTGAATAAAGATAAAAGGCCATTATTAATTTTAAGTTTTCTGTATTGTAGACCACATTTATGCTTATTTAACCATCATTTAAATAATAATTGTTATCTCAAGTCCGAGTTTCATTTTGGTAAGTTTAATTTGAACTCGCTATCAACCCTGAGAGAGAAATCATAGCCGGTTTCACAGTGTAGAGTATTGACTAGAATTGAGTTTGTGGTTTTTTTTTTAATAAATTGATGCCTAGTGGTATCTGGCGCCCATTAGACGAAGTAGACGAGGTTTTTGCACGGTTGGCATAGCTAGTCAACCAGCCTTATAGGTATTGCAAATTTTTAATTACTAAAATCTAATTTTAAACTGTCAATTTATTTAATAACTTGTTTATTATTCACTATCATAAAACACAAACATGTCATTATAAGTCAAATACAAAACATATTTGTCGAGCCAACGTGGGGCCAAATTAATTATAAATAAATAGAGCAAGATTTTGAAGGTTTAAACAAACAAATAATAGAAACAGAAAGGAAATTTCAAACATACAATAGGTAGTACATGAAACTAAGATCAGGTAAGATCATGGAGGGTGAACAACCAATGCAAGGTACGTCACAAGAGTTGGGAGATAATATTGAACGAATTGTAACACAGACAGACATAACACAACAATCAGGGGACACAAGACAACCGACAAATCCAACCCGAGACACAGATATGTTTGCGAAATTAATGGACATGATAACAAAAAACCACAGCGAAATGAAAAAGAATCAGCAAGAAATGAGGTCAGAACTGAACAATAAATTGGACGAAAACAAACGAGATATGAACAGGAGTTTGGAAGAGAACATAAATGGAGTAAAGGAACAAATGCACAGGTATGAAGCGGCGTTGGAAAGAATACAGACAGAAGTAGGGAAAGAGATTGACACAAGAATACAGACAATACGAGAAGAAATGAGGAGCGAGATACATGGAGACGTTCAAACGTTAGTAGGGCAAGGTTTGGAAGTGATAAATGAACAGTTATCTGAGCAAGATAAGCGAATAAAAGAACAGGAAAGTAAAATTGCCCAGAACGCAAGACTAATCAGTGACCTACCAAGGACGACTCACACTACATACACACACATAAAAACAATGACGGACACAGAATTTTACTTTAACGGAAGTAATTCAATGCACCCAAAGATATTTATAGCCAGACTTAAACAACATGTAGACACGACTCAAAGTATACAAATCTTAAAAGAAGTTATACAAAATAAACTGAAAGGGGACGCTGAAATGTGGTTCCAGATGATTGAAGATAGGTTCGAAACGTATCAACAATTTGAGGAACTATTACTTAAACAATATTGGGGGGAATACAACCAGCAAAAAGTTAGACAAGCTTTATTTAACGGGAGGTATAACAAATATCTTGGAATGTCACGTGAACGATATGTGATGAGGAAAATTTATAATATTAAGCACTTAGAGCCAAAGTTTACAGAGGGTGAGATGGTTAGGTATTTGGCAAGACATTTTGATGACGGTATACATAACGTTATAATCACCCAACGGATAAATACGTTAGATGGACTAATTGAATACGTACGCGCCATAGATGACTACAATTTTGAAAAGAGAAGATCAGGGCCACGCGACGACGAACGAACAAATGACAACAATAGAAATAACAATAACGGACAAAACCTTAGCGAGAACAAAAATCACAATAATCAAAACAAGTATAACAATAATTATTACAGCAACAATCGACAAAATGATAATCAAAATAAACAAAACAACTATAATTACAAGGGAAATAATAACTACAACGAAGGACACACTACACAAAATTACAATAACACAAGTTATACACAGGAACAACGAAAACGTCAAGTTAACTGGGAAGATAAACGCAATGATAACAGAAACATTCATAGCACTCAACAAGGAGATAAAGATAATTACACGTACGCTCAAGTCACAAACACAAACGCACAACACCAGAACTCAAATACAAAAAATTCACAAAACGAAGAGAAAGAAATGCATGAGATACAAACAGACGCACAGATACATACATACAGGACTGACTATCAGGATTTTTGAATAAGAAAATTTTAAATACTACCTACGAACATATGCGCGAATTTATCAACACGGCCAATGACAACGTACTGATTAAAGGAGAAAAATTATGTCAATTACCAATCATTAAAATAAAACTACAAGGAATTAATTTAAATGCATTAGTAGACACTGGGGCAGAGATAAGCTTATTAAATGAAAATATTACAACTAAATTTAAAAGTAATTTTGAACAAAAAATGATTAGGATTTCTAAAATAAAATTGATTGACGCAAATGGCAAGAAATTTGCCGAGTGTAACAGGGTTTTGCATACGGAATTTAACGTAGATAAGAATAAATTTGAAGGTGATTTTGTAATTGTACCCAACATGAAATGGGATGTTATATTAGGGGAGAACATATTGTCTAGTTTATTAGCCAAGGTTGATCTTGGAGAGAAAATTTTATGTTTAAAAGGTAATACTGTACCTATTATTAAAATGTATGATAAAGGTAATATAATAAACGGTGAACGATCCGATATGCATATAGTGGGCACAACCATATATGTTATAAATAATTATTTTACGTCAAAAATTGAGATAATAAAATGCCCCTCTAAATATAAACAAATCATAGAAGATTTGGTACAAAAATACAATTCACTTATAAACTTTGAACCTAGAATTGCTACTGGATATGTGCATCAATTGAATGTAGACGATACAAAATCGTTTAAATGCAAAACGTACCCTATTCCGTTCAAATACAGAGAACAAGTTAAAACTGAAATGCAAAATATGTTAAACGATAATATTATCGAATCTGCTAAAACGAACTATATTAATCCTTTGGTAATTGTTAAAAAAAAAAAATAATGCAATAAGGTTGTGCCTTGATGCACGTTTACTTAATCAAATCACGAAATCACAATTTGATGCACCCCAAACAATAGAATCAATGCTAGCAAGAATTGGTAAAAATACTATATATTCAAAACTAGATTTAAAAAAATTCGTTTTGGTTGATTCCATTACACCCAGAGTCCCGCAGATATACTGGTTTTAGCATAGATGGGCACATATATCAGTTCAAGGTGGTTCCCTTCGGATTGCAGTCTGCATCCTCAGCTCTCGTTCGAGCAATGCAAACTATTCTGGACAAGTATGAATCTTTCTGTTTACATTATATTGACGACATTTTGGTGTTCTCTGATAACATAGAAGAACATTATGAACATTTGGACACGATATTGGATGCACTTGATGTGTCAGGTTTAAAATTGAATCTAGAGAAATGTGAATTTTATCAACAATCGGTGAGATATTTAGGTTATAAAATTGATCAAAATGGTATTAGTATAGGGACAGACAGAATTGATGAAATTAAAAATTATCCAACTCCGACAAATTTAAGGACTTTAAGGGGATTTTTGGGGATACTTAACTACTACAAGAAATTTGTACCTAGATTATCAGAACTTGAAATACCATTAATCGAGTTATTAAGAAAGGGCATAAGATGGGACTGGAATCAAAGACGTGACGATGCTTTTCAGACATTAAAGGACAATTTTCACAAAGACTTATTATTATATAGCCCAGATTTTACATTACCATTTACATTACGAACAGACGCATCAGACAACATTATCTCTGCAGAATTGACCCAAGTACAGGGGAAAGTAGAGACTCCCATATATTTTATTTCTAGAATTTTAAAACCGCATGAAGTCAGATATTCTGTCAGTGAAAAGGAGATGAGTGCAGTGGTTTATGCGTTAAACAAATTTAAATTTTTTCTCACTGCATCTCATTTTACTCTAGAAACTGATCATTCAGCACTATGTTTTTTAATGAAGAATAAATTCAATAACGGTAGAATTTATAGATGGTCTCTACTCATTCAGGAATTCTCATTTACAATAAAACACCGTCCGGGTAAAGAAAACATCACGGCAGACGCCCTCACACGAAATCGACGCGTAAACACAGACAAGGTAGACACTTTCACAGTAGCTTTAAACACATTATCACAACACGAAAATTTGTACACAGAAATACACATATTAAACAGCCAACAAAATCTGATGACATTACGGGACATACTATATAACAGACAGACGTACAAGGGCTACTCAATAAAAGACAATTTCATAATTAAAACCATTGCAAACCAGGACAACTACGTAATCGATACAGAACTTGCAAGTATGATACTACTAGACTTACATTACAGGTATGGACATATTGGGGTACGAAAGACTTGGATGATTTTTCGAGAATCATTTTACACAGAAAAGATTTAAATATAGCTAAACAAGTCGTTTCTAAATGTCATGATTGTTGCATGGGAAAATTCAAGAATCACACAAATAAAAACAAAATTAAATCAATCATTACTTCTGAACCTTTTGAAATTATTGCTATAGATTACATAAGTAACTTGGTAGCCACAAGTGAGGGTTATAGGCATATTTTTGTTGTTTCAGATTTATTTTCAAAATTTATTAAAATTTGTCCAACTAAAAGATGCAATACAAAAACCACAACAACCATATTGAATAATTACTGCAAGACGCTTGGAACTCCACTCAAAATATTAGCAGATAATGCTACGTATTTTAATAATCAAAAATTTATTGGCCATTGGAAAAATAAAAATGTTCAGGTAATATTTACAACTATTAGACACCCTAAAGCCAACCCCGCAGAAAGATATATCCAGGAGGTACTTAAATTCCTACGAATAGCCACAGTGGAAAAACACACTGATTGGGCAAATCACTTAAAAACTATTGAAAATTATATTAACAATGTTCCTAATACGATAACTCAAATAGCACCTATCACGATCATGTCTGGAAAACCACCAGAAAGACCATGGATACAAGAAACAAAGGACTTACAAATAATACGTGATAAGGTACGAAAACGACTGAAAGACAATGCAGACAAGTATATAAGACGAGCGAACAAAAACATCACAAAACACACAACGTACAACATTGGGGATTTGGTAATTATCAAAAGGCTGAGAATCACAGACAAGGACAAGAAAATTTGTGCAAAACTTTTGTATCCATATGAAGGCCCATACGTGGTACAAAAGATAATAAACGAAAACACATATGAATTACAAACTACAGACGGTAAATGTACAAGAGGGAGGTTTCATGTTGAACTGTTATATCCCTATGTTCCAGGTTAAACAAACCAAACAATATTAGTATGTGCATATCACAACATATTAACAACAACAAAATTTTACACTAGTTATAAAATTATAATAGTTGGGGGGGGGGGGAACTGTTGTGATATCCACATTCTAACTGTTTAGTTAAGGTTTTATGCTAAGAAACTTTCACAAACATCCTAAACTGAGTCTAATGAGTTACAGATTTTCCAATTAAATTCAGAAGACCGTGTGTTAGTTTTCAACACTTTTCAATACTCTCAGCAAGCCGAAAGCTTGTTATTATATTCAGTAAACGTAGCTTAGATTAAATGAAAGTAGGTACTTGAGATGACAATACCACCCGATCAATTGTTAAAATAATACAACATTGTAGCATAAGAAATGTTTGTAGTGCGACGATAAGCTATTGGTATTCGGAAGGACGTTATTTACAAGCAACATGTTTTAAGTAAAATGTTCAATGAACACTTTATGATAAAGTGTAGTTAAGAATGCTTTCTATTAATAATGGGAGAGACAGATGTTTTAGATGATCCTCCTAGAAATTTCCAAATATTGTTTTTTTTTTTATTATTCTACAACTTGTTTGGAGTTAAAATATTGTTAATATTAGTTAAAAATGGTGTTTAACAGATTTAAATGGATGGTTAAATGTCAAGTGTTAATTATAAGGAAAATTCGTAAAACTATTTGAAGGTTTTGGTCATATAAAATTACAATAAATTAATGAAAAAAAAATCAGGATAGGAGATGTCAACGGGTGTCAGAAAATTTTTGACGAGTATGAGAAAAAAATAAGAAAATAATGAATAATTGGTAAATGATTAGATAAAAGTAGTTCTTGACCAATATTTTCTAATATAATTATTAAAATTGGTATTGTAATATTGTAAATGGTATTACAAAGCGAATAAAAGGATTGTATCCTGTATCGCGAAAAGATATTTCAATTTGTTTGGTGTGAGTAAACAGTGCTCCGCATATAAGCAGACGAAATCATCACTTTTGAATACAGTTCAAGCGTCATCCTAAAGGTGCAAGGTGCAGCTGTGTCTGAAGTTTGATAAAGAGATTTGGATGGACTGTTTGTCAGGGAATTCAAGGTTTCACGGTAGAAGATTTCTGCAACGCGTCAAACAACGGCCGGTCGGTTATCATCATAAAGGTAAAAATATAGCTATATTTAAAAAACTTTGAATAAAGATAAAAGGCCATTATTAATTTTAAGTTTTCTGTATTGTAGACCACATTTATGCTTATTTAACCATAATTTAAATAATAATTGTTATCTCAAGTCCGAGTTTCATTTTGGTAAGTTTAATTTGAACTCGCTATCAACCCTGAGAGAGAAATCATAGCCGGTTTCACAGTGTAGAGTATTGACTAGAATTGAGTTTGTGGTTTTTTTTAATAAATTGATGCCTAGTGGTATCTGGCGCCCATTAGACGAAGTAGACGAGGTTTTTGCACGGTTGGCATAGCTAGTCAACCAGCCTTGTAGGTATTGCAAATTTTTAATTACTAAAATCTAATTTTAAACTGTCAATTTATTTAATAACTTGTTTATTATTCACTCATAAAACACAAACATGTCATTATAAGTCAAACAGTCAGTCCCTTGTAATTATAGTTTTGTTTATTTTGATTATCATTTTGTCGATTGTTGCTGTAATAATTATTGTTATACTTGTTTTGATTATTGTGATTTTTGTTCTCGCTAAGGTTTTGTCCGTTATTGTTATTTCTATTGTTGTCATTTGTTCGTTCGTCGTCGCGTGGCCCTGATCTTCTCTTTTCAAAATTGTAGTCATCTATGGCGCGTACGTATTCAATTAGTCCATCTAACGTATTTATCCGTTGGGTGATTATAACGTTATGTATACCGTCATCAAAATGTCTTGCCAAATACCTAACCATCTCACCCTCTGTAAACTTTGGCTCTAAGTGCTTAATATTATAAATTTTCCTCATCACATATCGTTCACGTGACATTCCAAGATATTTGTTATACCTCCCGTTAAATAAAGCTTGTCTAACTTTTTGCTGGTTGTATTCCCCCCAATATTGTTTAAGTAATAGTTCCTCAAATTGTTGATACGTTTCGAACCTATCTTCAATCATCTGGAACCACATTTCAGCGTCCCCTTTCAGTTTATTTTGTATAACTTCTTTTAAGATTTGTATACTTTGAGTCGTGTCTACATGTTGTTTAAGTCTGGCTATAAATATCTTTGGGTGCATTGAATTACTTCCGTTAAAGTAAAATTCTGTGTCCGTCATTGTTTTTATGTGTGTGTATGTAGTGTGAGTCGTCCTTGGTAGGTCACTGATTAGTCTTGCGTTCTGGGCAATTTTACTTTCCTGTTCTTTTATTCGCTTATCTTGCTCAGATAACTGTTCATTTATCACTTCCAAACCTTGCCCTACTAACGTTTGAACGTCTCCATGTATCTCGCTCCTCATTTCTTCTCGTATTGTCTGTATTCTTGTGTCAATCTCTTTCCCTACTTCTGTCTGTATTCTTTCCAACGCCGCTTCATACCTGTGCATTTGTTCCTTTACTCCATTTATGTTCTCTTCCAAACTCCTGTTCATATCTCGTTTGTTTTCGTCCAATTTATTGTTCAGTTCTGACCTCATTTCTTGCTGATTCTTTTTCATTTCGCTGTGGTTTTTTGTTATCATGTCCATTAATTTCGCAAACATATCTGTGTCTCGGGTTGGATTTGTCGGTTGTCTTGTGTCCCCTGATTGTTGTGTTATGTCTGTCTGTGTTACAATTCGTTCAATATTATCTCCCAACTCTTGTGACGTACCTTGCATTGGTTGTTCACCCTCCATGATCTTACCTGATCTTAGTTTCATGTACTACCTATTGTATGTTTGAAATTTCCTTTCTGTTTCTATTATTTGTTTGTTTAAACCTTCAAAATCTTGCTCTATTTATTTATAATTAATTTGGCCCCACGTTGGCTCGACAAATATGTTTTGTATTTGACTTATAATGACATGTTTGTGTTTTATGATAGTGAATAATAAACAAGTTATTAAATAAATTGACAGTTTAAAATTAGATTTTAGTAATTAAAAATTTGCAATACCTATAAGGCTGGTTGACTAGCTATGCCAACCGTGCAAAAACCTCGTCTACTTCGTCTAATGGGCGCCAGATACCACTAGGCATCAATTTATTAAAAAAAAAACCACAAACTCAATTCTAGTCAATACTCTACACTGTGAAACCGGCTATGATTTCTCTCTCAGGGTTGATAGCGAGTTCAAATTAAACTTACCAAAATGAAACTCGGACTTGAGATAACAATTATTATTTAAATGATGGTTAAATAAGCATAAATGTGGTCTACAATACAGAAAACTTAAAATTAATAATGGCCTTTTATCTTTATTCAAAGTTTTTTAAATATAGCTATATTTTTACCTTTATGACGATAACCGGCCGGCCGTTGTTTGACGCGTTGCAGAAATCTTCTACCGTGAAACCTTGAATTCCCTGACAAACAGTCCATCCAAATCTCTTTATCAAACTTCAGACACAGCTGCACCTTGCACCTTTAGGATGACGCTTGAACTGTATTCAAAAGTGATGATTTCCTCTGCTTATATGCGGAGCACTGTTTACTCACACCAAACAAATTGAAATATCTTTTCGCGATACAGGATACAATCCTTTTATTCGCTTTGTAATACCATTTACAATATTACAATACCAATTTTAATAATTATATTAGAAAATATTGGTCAAGAACTACTTTTATCTAATCATTTACCAAATTATTCATTATTTTCTTATTTTTTTCTCATACTCCTCAAAAACTTTTCTGACACCCGTTGACATCTCCTATCCTGATTTTTTTTTCATTAATTTATTGTAATTTTATATGACCAAAACCTTCAAATAGTTTTACGAATTTTCCTTATAATTAACGCTTGACATTTAACCATCCATTTAAATCTGTTAAACACCATTTTTAACTAATATTAACAATATTTTAACTCCAAACAAGTTGTAGAATAATAAAAAAAAAACAATATTTGGAAATTTCTAGGAGGATCATCTAAAACATCTGTCTCTCCCATTATTAATAGAAAGCATTCTTAACTACACTTTATCATAAAGTGTTCATTGAACATTTTACTTAAAACATGTTGCTTGTAAATAACGTCCTTCCGAATACCAATAGCTTATCGTCGCACTACAAACATTTCTTATGCTACAATGTTGTATTATTTTAACAATTGATCGGGTGGTATTGTCATCTCAAGTACCTACTTTCATTTAATCTAAGCTACGTTTACTGAATATAATAACAAGCTTTCGGCTTGCTGAGAGTATTGAAAAGTGTTGAAAACTAACACACGGTCTTCTGAATTTAATTGGAAAATCTGTAACTCATTAGACTCAGTTTAGGATGTTTGTGAAAGTTTCTTAGCATAAAACCTTAACTAAACAGTTAGAATGTGGATATCACAACAATATATATATATATATTTATATACTGTAGTAAAAAAAATATGTACAAATACAAAAAAATTTCTTAAATTTAAAAATGGATAATATACAGTACTTAAAATAACAAGAAAGCTACTAATATACACAATATTTATAATAAAAAGTAAAAACTAACTACAATCTGGTCGATAGCCGAGTGGGTTAAGGCGCGAGGTGGCAATCGCGATTAATCACACGGACATCGCACCACCGGGTTCGAATCCTGGCTCCGGTACTGGCACTGCCGGAGGAAATGGTTGTATGTCCGCGTTTTTTCAATGTGTAACCCCCTTCCGCACAAGCCCTGGCTTCTGGAATTGGGGGTTGTCTAATTTCTGTGGTGTTATTTATTATTATTTATTAAATAACATTCTTAAAATTAAAAAAAGTTCTTAAAAATAATAATTTTTTATTTTACAATTAATAATGTTTGTTTCGTAATTTTTAATTTTTTCACTATATCTATTGTCCTCTTGTTGTAACTTACAAATGTCCTTTTCTAATGCACTAATTTTGTTCTTGATATTAATTTTTTCACTCTCAGTCTTTTATCACTTTTAAATACTCTATCTGTTCCTGCACAAATTGTTCGTGTCTTTTAATGTTTATATCACTTTCCTCGTTCACTGTATTGGCTGCTGGTGACACAGCGGGGGAAGAAGAGGATTTGGAAATGGTTTTTAATTTGTTAAATTTTGATTTAATTTTTGGTTTGTTTATTTTAGATTTACTTTTAAAATTATTAAATTTTACCTTATTTTTTTTTGTTACCCTTCTCTTTCTAATTGGTGCACCAGCAGCTTCCGGGCCCATGTCATCGACGGTTTCTAAAGTCGCCGCTATTAATTTATCTACTGCCGACGTTGCCGCCACCTCAGGAAACTCCGTCACCATGGTTTCGTCCACGGCATTCGACGCTTCAGCCGCCTCTGACGCCTTCACTAATTCTTCCTCTTCCTCAATTGATGAGGCAAGAGTAATGGTATCGAGTGGACACATATAATTTGGGATATTGAAAAACTGTTCAATATCCATGAAATTTGTTTGTTGCTGTTGTTGTTGTTGTTGTTGCTGCTGCTGCTGCTGCTGTAAATATTGATACAGTATTGGCTGTTGTTGTTGTGGTGCAAGCACTAAATCTTGTAAAATATTTGCAGACATTTTGAACACGAACACAACGGCTGGACTGAATGAATGTAACTAACTAACTAACGTATATAAAGAAGACCGGAGCAGCAAACCAGACAGGTTAATATCGAACAAAGACCTGAGAAACCTTGACCTTGAAAAAGTTGTTTTTGGAATAATATTAAAACTTGTTTTATTTGTTTTTTTTTAAATCGTGCTAGAGTGCGCTTTAACTTTCCCTTCCCTTCCCCATGCATTCCTACGTGGCAACATGCGGATCCTCTATGGTGAAGTTGTTAACTTTAATCGCAAAAAAAATGGAAAGCAAAGTAATAGAATTTTTTAAATTGCACAGATCGATGCGTTTTTAGATATAAATATGGAAGATTAAAAAATTTTGTTTTTTCTGTAAGTGTTTTCCGAGCATTTTCCGACTTTTTTTTGATGTTTGAATGAAACTTTTGGGTGAATTATATTGCTAGAATTTAGGACCATAATTGTAGTAAAGAGGAAGAAAATCAAATGAAAATTAAGAAAAATGACATCGCTTTTCCAGCTTTTCAATGATTTTTTTGATAAAAATGTAGAATCAAAATTTGAGTAAGAGATGTTTAAAAGAGGTAGGCGTAATTTTTGTAGCTCAAATCCAAAAAAAAGTTTTTTTTTGTAATGCAATTTGGCAGGTCCCTGATGCAATTAAAAAAAAGTCTATAACGTTTAGTTTTAGAGCCTATATTATTCATATATGATGTTAAAATGTTGGGTTAATAGGAAATGTCATTTTCGGATTTTCCATTTCCAGTGGTGCTAGAAGGGTGTGGATATGAAATTCGGAATCAGCAACCCTTACGGGAAGGGTTTAGGGGGGGGGGGGCAAGGGGAAGAGGGCGAGGGGGGGTCAAATGAAGGGGGGAGCATACAACATATTGTCAGTTTTGCCTTATAACTTAGTTAAAAAGGCTTTCAGGCAGCAAGTATAGAGTATTAACTTGTAGTATTTTATGTACTAAGGTGCTAAGAACGTGAAAATATCAAGTAAAATTAATAAATTGTGCTTAGTGATTAAATATTAAAGAAAAATGGAGAATCATGTCGATTACCAACGTGAACTCAGATTAAAAGAATTGAGAGATTTGGATGTGAATTATTTTGTTCAAGTGAATGTCAATGAACAAAATATGGAGCAGATGCAAGAGCCAGAACAGATGCAGGTCCAAGAGCCAGAACGGATACAGACGCAAGAGCAAGAAGAAGAACAGATGCAGGTGCAGGAACAAGCAGAAGAAGAAGAAGAAGAGGAAGCATTCGGTTATGATTTTGACAGTGGTGTTGAGGACGATTATGTTGCAGAAGAAGGTGAAATGATACGTGGTATGTCACAAACCATTTCAGTGGAACAGTTAAGAGGTAGTGAAACATATTGCGCAAATTTAGCATTCATAGTAGTAAAATTGATCAATAATAAGCATAGACAATTATGTTTTCCATGTTACGCTATATATCAAAGGAGCTTTTTAAGTGCAGAACATCTGCATGTAAACGCTCATGTGAAAACTAAATTATCCCAAAGAAAATTTCACGATCGCTGTTATGCATGTAAAAAGTATTTGTTCCAATTAGTTTTAAGTGACATTTGTGTCCACTGTCACGGACATGATGGTGGGGGTTGGTTAAATTAGGCAATCATTTTCTATTCATATACATTTATTTATATACATAGTTTTAAATATATACATTTTGATACAATTTTTATTTGTATTGGTTAAATTAAGCAATAATTTTATAATTTCATTTACATTTAATTATACACATAATTAAAATATAATTTTAAATACATATACAATATTTTTTTATTTAAAATAGATATATTTTTAATACCAAATTGCTAATTGAAGTAATGTATTTTATTATTTCAACTAATTACCAATTTGGTTTGTATAAAAGTAGTCCATAATGTTAACTAGGTTATCCAAATTATTATCAGAATTAGATATTATGTAATGTCCCCAAGTTAATGTCTTTGGGGATCCGTATAAAATACACCTTTTATCATCTTTTGGAGATAAAGCAACTTTATTCTTTATTTGAGTATACATATTATGCAAACTTGATTTAAATATATTCATTTTTTTAAACAAAATTGTGTCTTTTTCAACAACACTTTGGTAATCTTCAGAGGTTATCTCTTGCTTGATAATGCATCTTTTAATTCCCTTTGCCTTTTTTGTTAAACTATCTTGCACTTTAATGGTTAAAAAATCATTGAAAATTTTGAGAATTTCAATGTTAATATTTGTATTGAAACTCTCAACTAATTTCTCTATTAATAATTGTTGGTTATCGGCATTAAATACGTTTTTATTTATATTTAATATTAAATGATCATTTGTTGAGTCTACGATGTTTATATTATTATTGAATTTAGGTTTTAAATAATTGTGATAAAAATCTAGTTTTTCACCGAGAATAACACAATAAGCTTTTGCTCCAGTACCATAAAAGCTTCTTATTACTTTTCCAGCATATTCATCCTTCATATTACCGATTATTGATTTATTTGGTGTTATGTTATGAATATTTTCTTGTGGATAATTGGAAGTGTCAAACTTATCTAAATTCTCTCGCATATCGTCATAGAAATTATGTGTTTTTACATTCAGAATTAATGAATCTGTATCAGTATATAATAAAGAAACGTTTTCATTATATACATTTTTTAAATAACTATAATAGAATTCATATAAAACTATTTTTGAAACTTCTAAAATAGAAAAACCAACATAGACTGGTTTATTGTAAGTTATATTCCTATGATTTAACTGAATTGCAACAAAATTTTCGTGAAAAATTGTACTGTTTTTAAAATATGGTTTTGAAATTAAAGCCTGTGCTCCACTTTTTCTTCCCAAATTTTCCCAATGTGTAACTAATTTAACGTCTACCCTTTTATCAATATTCTCAAGAGATTTTCCATAAATAACATTATTAAACAGCTTGTAAATGTTTTTTTCCAATTTTGATTTTGCATTATTTCTCATTTCAGTATTTAATTCTATAAAAGGTTTTAACCAAGCAGATTGCTTGAATTTAAGTACTCTGTGGATATTGTTTAATTGTAGTCCGTTTTCTAGAGCTTGTTTTAAAACTCTGTAATGAATTACATATTTAGATTTACTGTTAAAATCACAAATAAGCTTTTTATTTTTTGAATTTGGTGGACATATATTTTCAGCTAAAAAGGGTAAATCGTTATGTAAATCATGCAAATGTTGAGGATAAGTAATATCTACTTCCAAGATGTAACCATCATCACATATATTCATAATATCCAAATCAATAATTTCATTATTTTTTAACCATTCAAAATTACTAATTGGTAAAGTCTGACTCATACTATGCGCATACAGATTCGTGCAATCGAGGTACATAATATATGAAGTAGGTTTTGAATTATCATAATCTGAAAAGAAATGATTATTTGCTATTGACTTTCTCACGCTGCAATGACAAATTCCTCCGCGAGTATTATTCTTTAAAAAATGAATCATATCAATATCTGTTAAAAGTTCTAGCTTAACACGTGTAGTTCTCATCATTGCATCCCAACTCAGGCTGGGGGGTAAAGTATTGAGCTGGATCTAATTTATATTTTTCTAAACATAATGATCTAAAACTTTCAAAGAAATCAATCAATATCAAACAATCAGACAGTAAATAGACAGTTGCATAATCTTGTAGTGATTTACATTCAAATATATTCCAAACATTTTTAGCTCTTTCATAATCAGAATCGGAAATTTCTTCATTTGATAATTAAAAAAAAAATCATTTCTTGAGGGAAGTTCTGCATCTTTTAATTTATCAATATGATCAATATATGAATATGGAAAAACTCCTTTTTTTCTTATAATGTCAAATTTTGCTATTTCACTAAAATGTTTTTTCATTTCCACACATTGGTCAGAATTTAAATTGTTAGATAAGGATTCTAAAGATTCCGAAACAAACCTGAAAGAATCTAAAAATCTAATTTTAACAAATTCTTTTTCATTTATTTGTTTTTCATGATTCCAATAAGAATCTACATGAATATTTTTACAGAATGAAATATATTTCTCTTTTGTTTGAGCCAAAACATCTATTTGATCCTGAAAACAACACAACTCTTTAATAAATAAATGAGAGTCATAACCGCTTAAATTGTGAAAAAATACTGGAATAAATTTTGGAATTTTAAAATTTAAATTGCATATACTATGAGCTGCCCCTATTCTCACTCGACCAGTTAAATGATCATGGTCATGAACTTTTGTCTCAGCATATGAAAAAACATCGTCACATATATTACATGTAGTAGCATTTTCAAAAGCATCATGTTCTTCTTGTGTTAAATTTAACATGGGCACAACGCGTTTAAGATGATCATTATATATTCGAAAAATGTCTTATTCTAATTTTTCACAAAATACTTTTGAAGCATCTTCTCCAAAATAGTATTCCAATTTCGATAGATTCATATCATAAGAACATTTTATGAAATAAACAAATGCGTTATGTTCAGAAACATCTACTGTGTAAGGCTTGTTTGAAGAAACGGGTTCTTCATAATTAAGCGGTTTTAAGATGCATTCAAAATCAGCATAAATGACAAATGGTAATTTTAACTGTTTTTCGAAATTTTCAAATTGTAGAATGTTTTCTGGAATAATTTCACCATATTTATTTATTTTTAAATTATTTGTAGGGATTTTTGTTACTATATGATTGCAATCAAATTGTTGGTGTTGATCCAATTTATTTTTCGTATAAAAAAATTGGAAACATCCATCACAGAAATATTTCTTAGAATTATGTGAATTTAATTGTGAATGTGAACAGTCTTGACATATCCTTAATCCAACAATAGTGGCTGTTGCCAACATCATCACTTATTAAAAGTAGAGTTATGTGAGTCACTTGTTTATTTTTTGAATAGTATAATGGACCAACAACTTCCGTCACAATTTTTTCATTAGTTTGAACATTCTCTAATCCATATACATTTATTGACATGTTATTATTCATTTCAAATATTTTCTAATTTCATTGGGAATTTAATGCCTTCTAAATTAAGACATGTCAAATAATGAGGATAAGACGACACTCTATTCGCATTCAATCTAGCCGGATACAAAGCACTTACTATGCTCCATGCAAAGCAGTGTACATCATTCATAATATTTATGATTGCTTTTTTGGCAGCTATGCTTTTTGGTAGCGGAATATAGGATGAAGATCTAAGTGGATTGAATTTATTTACATTTAATTCCAAATAGAGAATTTTTATAAGAGTCCAACCTTAAATTAAAAAAGTAATATTAGATATATAGCAATGCAAAAAAGAAAAAAATAAACATACCAGAATCTCGCTCTTGAAACTCTTGCGCTTTCGTTACTACTGTTGATTTAAAATTCTCATAAATTTCATTTATATCTCATGATAAGCTACATATTTCATTTTTGGTGTTAAAACTTTTAACTTCATATGTATAATCAGAAGGGAGCATGTAAATGCCATATACTTCTATATTAATTTTAACCATTTTATGTTTTATTCTTTCTTCGTTGACAATTTTGTGAAATTTTTCCCTTATTTCATCGAAAAAATCATTAAAATCTATATGCGCAGTTTTTCCAGAAAAGCGATAAGTAATAATTCTGCTTTTGAAGGCACTTTTGATTATTTCAACTCCTTCTCTCCGTTCCAATACAGCGTCTTTATGCAATTGACTTTTTAAATGTGAATTGTAAAAAGTAGGTATCACGTCTATATTACATGACGCACAATTCATCATTTTATTAGTATTGTGGTTTACAGAGCTATTTTGAGTGGAAGAGTTGATATTTTGTGATGAAATACTGGATGGTTGCGTATTATTTTTAATTACTTTTAAATGAGGTTCACCATCTGATGAAAGTTTATCTATCAATCTTCGTTTTCGACAACTATATTTCTCATGTTGCTTAAGATTATCCTTGCGTGTGAAGGGCACATCACAACCACTATACTTAAACATAATTTTATCAGCTCAGCACTAATACAAATTCAATACGTAACTGCAATTCAACTCCTCCGGCATAACCTTATATGCTTGATAAATTGAGTTGAAGGTTACCGTCCGAGGTGGAATGGTTGATGATTATGTTGAAGGTCAAGGTTAGATGTGAAGGCCAAGGTTAGATTTGAATGTTAAGGTTATATTTGAATGTCAAGGTTAGATGTGGAGACTAAGGTTATATGTTTAGTTGAAGGTCAATGTTATAAAGTGGGGGTACATACAAATATATAAACAGTGAAGTAAAAGTGTACAGTTAGTTACAATGATGCTGCATATCAGAAATATAGTTTCGAAGTTCTTTCCTACCACAGACAAGATATCACCAAATGAAGAAATATATTCAAGACACTTTCCACGACAACCTCTTGAAACTTTCACCGAAGAAGAATTACACAAATTTCCCTTGGAATATTTAGAACAATTAAAATGTGAAAATCTATCCAAGACATATCATAAACTTCCTACAGAATATAGGAAGAATGAAGTTATAATTGAAAAATCATTTCGTTGCCATGATCATTGGCCGACAGAAGGTGACGTTCCAGATTGACCGTTTAGGATCAATTGTTATGAATGCATATTAAGTAAAATCCCTCAAAGAAGTAAGAAAATTGAAGACTTGATTTGGAAAGATATATTTTTAAATGGAAATTTTTCTCGATTCGATGATGATGAGATTAAACTGTTTCCTCTTTTTTATTTAATGTATGATGTTAGTGGGCAATGCTTATTGAATAGATGGTCAGCTATATCTGAAGAAAACAAGAAGAATAAAATTCTGAAATCCAAACTTCCATGTTCAAAGCATAGTGACAAAACTGGTTGGAAAAGTAATGTTGTATATAAATATGAATGTATTAGATGCTTGTATAAAAAATAATAAATGGTTTTCAATTTACAAAACTGCCTTTATGTTCTTTAGCTTAAGTATATCTTTATGAAGTTCATTTTAAAAAAGAAACGTTACATAATATTATGTGAGGGATTTAAATGTCTCAAATTTATGTAACCTTAACTTTAACTAGTTTCATTGAAAAATCAACTGATTGCAACAGTACATTTTTTAAACTGCTTTATATATTTTTATTAACTATCTTTAAAAATTACTAGAAAAGAAATGTTATGTGTGTGAGACAATTAAACATGATTAAACATGAAGGCGTTGACCTTTACTTTTGAGTAGCACCAGTCTGTTCAACCTTGATCACTGTACGACAAATAACAGCAACATTTGCCTTGAGTATGACGTTGACTGCGGATTCAACCTTGAGCGTTGACATCGCACGGGAAATTGACCTTGGCCGCGGCCTTGCAATCGTCTGGCGACCTTGATAGCGATTTGTGATGGCGGCATTGAGTGCAACATTGGCCTTGGACGTGACCTCGGCAGGGACTGTGGCCTTGGTATTGAATTTGACCTTGGCCGTGACCCTGACCTTGGCTGTGGCCTTCCTCAGGTCATTAACCTTTGAGGAGGATCTGTGGACCCCTAATTCACACTACTTACATGCAATTTTTATATTTCAGCTTTTAAAAACAGTCAGAAATATTTATAACACAATTTTAATGGTAATTAGAATCAGTTATGTTATTTTAATTCACTTAGTTATTGTTAAACTAATTATCAAAAGGTTTGTAACATTTCGAACTATTTAAGTATTTATTATGCTCATTAGATATAAGATTTTTAATTTAATTTGTGCGAGAAAGTGATAAAAGCTCAATATCACGTAACAAGAACCAATTCGTTTTATCAAATTGATGTCAAGGAACATTCAACCAGTCTACAAATTTGAAACGAAAGAAAATAAAATTAATTTTTTCCCAAAATTCTGACAAGTTGGTGAGAAAAGATTATTATAAATTATTTTAAGGTGCTGAAAATGATTCCTAGTGGAACCGAGATATCACTTGAATTGTGTAGGGGTTTAGCAATTGTATAGGAGCTTGGCAGATTGCTAGTGATCATCAAATTAAGAGATATAGTGCATTTGGAGGTCGTTTATTTGAACTACGCGGACAAAAGGTAAACTTCATATAAATTTCTTGTAAATCATTTAATAGTTTGGCAAATAATTATATTTTAAATTGAAAATTTCCATCACTAATTCTATTTTTTTATTAACAAATTTGATTTTAAACAATGATTATCCAAACTACATTATTTTTATCTCATTTTTATATTTTAGCCAGATAGGGATTATTTCATCTTTTATGTGTATCGTATTTATTGTTCTCACAATACATTGTTACAATTGATCTGGACTTGTTTTATTGCTTTGTGTTCTCTAGAATAATGTTAAATTTCAATGATCCGAACTTGCGACTTTGAGATCTAAATTAGAAATTATTTACTGTGATATTTTTTTTACCGGCCGACAGTCGAATATCAACAATATATATATTATGTTTTTTTTAATTTTATATTTATGTTAGGTTATATATATATTAAGTTTCATCAACAAATTTAAATTGTGAGTTAACTACGGTGCAGGAGGTTTAGAAATCCTAGCTATTTTAACTGGTGCGTGAATATCAAAAATGTAAGTAATATTTGTATTGAGAAATTCAACTATTTGTTCAATGTCATCCAAGCTGAAGCTATATATGTAATCCCAATCTATGGAACAAAGATCATTTAAAAATAAGTCACAGTCGAACGTAGAAAAGTCTATATAGATTTAAACACAACAGGCTGACTCTCTCTCTTAATTTTTAAATTACAAGGAACAAGACAGTGATCTGAAATGCCATCCATTTTGATTACATTAATATTCGAACATATGACGATAATATCGATGAGAGTATGAGAAATATACACGAGTAGGTTCAGAAATAATCTGCTCAAGACCATATCTCTACAAAAAAATATTTAAAAGTATATTTAAAAATTAGCATTGAGATCACCACCAAATATGACGAAATCAAAATGAGGAATAATGGTAGTGAAAAAATTTTCAAGGATATTAACACATTCAAGTAAATTGGCGACCCAGAATATATTTTGTTCCCTGCTATTTTAATACTAACCGAGAGTTGCTCCAAGGAACTGTTATAATTATATGGTGTTTTAATTATTCTATACTGAATGGAATCTTTAATATAAAAGGCAACTCCTCCCCCACCGGTCGGTCAGATCTTAAAAGATTAAATCCATGTATTTTTAATCCATAATAATCTGGGAAAAGCGAATCCAGAAAAGTTTCAGACAGCCCAATAATGTCGAGTGCCTCATCTGCAACATACTCACAAAATAAATCAAATTGTGCACAAATAGATCTGATATTAAAATGGGAAAATATTCAAGAAAAATGCAACAACAAGTGTATTATTTATTCAAATGCATATTAATAAAAGATAAAAATTGGAGACTTGATAGAATATAAAAACTAATCAATAGAATGATATTACGATCTATAGTCAGGATAAGCAAACGAGGTCCCAGATCTTACAAAATCCTTGTAGTGAGAGTGAACAAATAATTGAACAACTAAAAACAATTACAATTTATTATAAAAATAAGTAAAATGCGGTACAAATAAAATAAGAAAAATGATGTGTTAAAATAAATATTCAAGAATATAGCAAGTCTAGGAATTAAAGCCAACCCTATGGAAAAATAATTATCAAATTTAAACAATGTTACAGTAAAGAGGAAATGCAATAGCTTACTTAGCTTTTACAATGAAAATAGGAGAGTTTTCCAGGAGCTCCAGACTTGAAGGTTGTTGATCCAGGTAGAAACCTTCACAGTACAAATTAATGGGGTTTAAAAAATCGTCACAACGGTTAGATAAAGTTTTCTCTCAATCGTAATGCATAAATAAAAAATAATTAGACAAATTCGTGTACCGAAGAATAGCATATGATACAAAGTCCAAAAATCCAATAATCCAAAAATAACAGAACAGTAGGCAAGTTCTGTATTCAAAATTTGGCCTTCCCAAAATCATCTATAATTAAAGTTACAAAATTATTCTCAAGAATAACCTCTAATGTGAGCACGTGTCTATTATAAATCAAAGAAATTCAAACTTACTTAGAATATTACTTCTAGACAATAACTTGCTTATTAATCCGAATAATTCCAAATTTTAATTAAACCAACCAAAAATTAATTGAAATATTAAGTTAAATCTAGTTTTTGATCCGGTATTAAACCGACTAGCAACCACGTGCCTTTTAACTAATTTAATCCCTAGCGAAGTGTTCAGATCAATTTCTTGATTTAAAAAGGTGATTTTATAACCTTTAGTAACTCACAAAAACAACGGGAAATGAGACAGTTCTACTGTCAGGGTACCAACATGTGAAATGTTAAAAACTAAATCGATTAACCATCTTTACACTATCATGTAGACAATTTTATACGCTAATTATAATAATAATTTATATTGTAGATTTCCTAAAATGTACACATCTATTTAATAAATTGATATGTTTTCCTAACGAGAGCCATCTGTTGAAAGACTTATAAAATGGTAATTCAAACGGAGTGCCAGCTAAAGGTAAAAGTGCAATTCTATACCATAAAGTGATGAATTGATCTACTTATTAGCTTGCGGACACCGGAAAGATGGCATGTCACAATGACTAGGATATAAATATGGGGAAGCAATAAAAGGCAATAAAGAATAAAAATACAATCTCAGAATCAACAGCCTATTCAATATCATGATAAAACCCAATAAACTTAGTAAAATATCCTACATGAAGACTGTCAGTTCCTAACAAAATATAACAAAAAGAAATAAAGAGTTTTTTACTTAATCTACATAAAGTAACAAAGCAATAGTACTACCATATCGATAAAGAAATGAATTAGCCATATCATAAGTCAGCCTCAGATGAAATTAAGCATATTTTCTTTTCTTCAACAGACCATACAAATATTTTCCTCCAGACGGACCAAGTATTTTTCTTACCAAATTTTATTTTACAGCTGACAAAAGATTATAACGAGTCACTGTCAGATCCTCGTAAATGGCTATCTCAGAATCTTTTAACTTCGATTTAGCTAAATAATCTTCTTGTTTTTTAATATTACTAACTAATTGAATCAAAACGGGTCTGGGCGAGGTGTTCTAGTTATGATACAACTAAATACAGATATCAGCAGAAATTGTTATCTGTTATTGTCTATAAATATAGATGCCGAGAACACACATAGAGGTTTTTCATCCTAGACTTTGACTAGTTAACTTCTTGTTACCAAAGTGTAAAAATAATGTTGAGTGCAAATAATAAATTTTGTTAAGAATGAAATTTCAATTCATTTTAAAAAGCCTTCCGTTCGACGACGATTCTTAACTGGCGCAGTCGTGAGGATTTCTTCAGTTATTGCCAAAAATTAGCAGTAACGTGCGTTTCAACGCTTGAGAAGAAGGACTGCCTGGATTGAGTAGGGTAGTTGAGAAGACATTTCCAAGTACAAGGTTAGTTAGCCTTTGATTTATGGTGAAAGAATTCCACGGAGGCATCGCGCTTACAACACGTAGGAGTCCATCGAGGTCCGCCGGTTGAAAAACCGTCCTACAACGTTTAGAATAAGGTAGAATCGTGCTAACATCAGGTTGGAGTCATCGAGACTTTCGTATCGTCAATACGGTACCCACCAATGATTATTTTAGGGTAGAAGAACCACTGGCATATCTACCACGTAGGATTAAGAAACAAGAAGCAGAAGCCACAAATTTAACGAAGCAAATTTCATTTTCAATCAATTGTTCACATCATTTCATTTTTTATCATTTTTCATTCATTCACTAACATTTAATTTTATTTAGATTAAAAAAAAAATTGTCCTCAAGATCAACGTCTGTAAGAAAATCAAGAAAAGAAGAGGATAAACCAAGGGTCTAAGAGAAAATATAGTAGATTACGGTGAACACAGAGCTGTTCAGATTGCTATATTCGCTAAATCTTTCCCTGAGAACACCAGCTGAGGCTTTGCACCTAACTTTTGAGTAGTCGAAAAGACTCACTAGTTAGAAGCTCTACAAGCAAACAAGACAAGGTACTCCACTTTCAAAGACTGAGTGCAACCCCAAGTCGCTCATAGAAAGTGTTGACCGAAACAGGAAAACATCTCTAAAAGAAACCATTGAGAATTATAAATAATAATCATTAACGTAGACTTGTTGACAAACAGACAAAATTAATTTGAATATTTCCAATTCAGTAATTTTATCTATTATTACTTTTAGATTATTGAAACAGCGTTATTTTATAAAACTCTAGTAACTCGTGAGATGGGAGAAATTTCATTAATTTATTTTATGTAAGTAAAATAAAATTTAATGAGTGATAATTTTGTTGATAACATACTATCAGAATTGCTTAATACTTCACTTTCGCTTTCTGAAAATCCAGTTCCTCAACCTAATCCGTTGCCTACTAACGAAAATTCAGACAATATGGCTGTAAATAATAATGGACCACAAATTTGCGTTAGAGATTATTTAGACCTGATACCGCGTTTTGACGGAGATACATCTCAATTATCAAACTTTTTAAGTGCTTGTGAAAATGTATTATTACTCATGGCACCTAATAATGAAGTTGCGAGAATAGCATTTACTCTATTACATATTAGAACAAAAATTGTAGGAAAAGCTGCAACATTATTAGCCTCGCGAAGTTATAAAACACTTGCCGAATTAAAAGAGATTTTATTAAGTATTTTTGGAGATCAACGCAATGAAGAGTCCTTAATATCCGACTTAACAATATTAAAACAAAAATCTAAAGAATCGTGTTTACAATTCGCAGATAAATGTATCAATCTAAGAAGTTTACTTTTAGACAAAATTGCTTGTTCAGATTTAACGGCTGAAATAAAAACGAAAAGTAAATATGTATAATGCTATGACATTGCGTGCCTTTTAACCGGACTTAATGGCAACATGAGTCACCTATTACGTTGTAAATCACCAAATACAATCGAGCAAGCCATACATATGGTTACAGAAGAAGAAAATATAAATTATCATAGACAACAATTAAACACTCCTAGTAATAATTCGATACCTACACGAAATAATACACAAATTAAAATTGCGAACACTCCTCTTAGACCAATTTCTCAATTTCAACATCAAATACCACAAATACAAATGAAAATATCGCACCCTGTACAACATAAACAATTCCAAATTCCAGGACAACAACGTCAATTCTATACTCAACCAAAATTCCCATCACAGCCTATTAATATTCACTAAAACATAATTTTACCACAAATAAACAAGTTTTCGGTCCTCCCCAAAATGTATTCAAACCAACTAATAAATTAGCAATAAGAAATTGTGAACCCATGGATACGGCATCGTCACGTTTAACACAATTACGCTCAAATCAACAAAGACAATTTCCACAACAAAATCAAGCTAGAAAATGGTTTTCTCAAGAGTTAAATACACACGAAGTCCTTCCAGAAGATGAACAACCGGAAGAAGCATCATTCAGTTCTTATGACGAAGACACTCTCTCATACGAAGAATTCTTAGAATTACAGAATCAATATTATCAAGAAGAAGAAAAGTGCACAGACGAACAGAATGACGAACAAAATTTTCAGAAGTTAGCCTCGGGAATATCAAAACAATAAATTTAAATATGCAAGAATCTAGTAAATTACCATATATTTTAATACCTGAAACGAAAGCGAGATTTTAATAGATACAGGAGCTGAAAAAACATTAATAAGTAAACAATTAGCTAAAACATATTATTCATACTTTATTAAAGATGAGCCATTCTTGATAAAAACGTCTCACAATAAAACTATTCATAACAATACAGTAACTATTCATTTGTCAAGAATATTCAAACAGCCAGAAGCATAAGCATTATGTATATGACTTTAATAAACACTTTCATGGTCTCATTGGCATTGACCTAAACACTGAATTAACTGCTAGATTAGATTTTAAAACGGGCAAATTCATCATTCCTGGAGCGGAAATACAAATGTTTGTTGACGGGAAACCTTTACAAGAAACAATGTTATCTGAAACTCATGGAAATGTAATAATACCTCCTTTTACTGAACAGATAATAAAATTAAAAACAAATTATCAGAATAACACTGAACTAATTTTACCTTCTCAAATATTAAATGGCAATGTAGAAATTCCTTCAGGAATTAGTACAGTCTATAATAGTCACTTTAAATTTTTAGCAATTAACCCAACGGAATTTGAAATCGAAATAGACTTAGATAAATTCGAATATTATCCACAACAAATTGAAATTAATAATTTAGAATTTGTACAAGAATTATCTAATGATTTATTTAAAAATTTTGATCTCACAAAAAGCCAATTTAAAAAATTTAAGGCTTCAACATTTAAATCAAGAAGAATATGATGCTATACGGAAACTTTACTTTGAATATAGAGACATAATGTATTGTGAAGGAATTCCTTTATCCTTTACTAATACTATTAAACATTATATTAAAACAACTGATAATATTCCTGTTTATACTAAATCCTATAGATATCAGCAAATACATAAAGAAGAAAATTCACGTCAAATAAATGATATGCAACGACAAGGTATAATCAGAACTTCTAAATCTCCATGGTCCTCCCCACTATGGATAGTACCAAAAAAGATAGACGCTAGCGGACAACGTAAATGGAGAATTGTAATTGATTACCGTAAATTAAATTCAAAGACGATAGTTGATAAATTTCCAATTCCTAATATTACCGATATTTTTGATAAACTCGGAAAATGTAATTATTTTACAACGCTAGATTTAGCATCTGGATTTCACCAGATTGAAATGGCAGATGAAGACATAGGAAAAACAGCTTTCAATACTGACAAAGGTCATTACGAATATATACGTATACCTTTTGGGCTTAAAAATGCACCGGCTACATTCCAACGCGCAATGAATAACGTTTTAAATGGACTTAGTGATATTTGTACCGTTTATGTTAAAGAACACGAATTTTAATTGCGGATCGGGGAAATTCCGAGTACCCGACCGACCGGCAACTCCTTGCTGATACTGCACAGACACAGTGCAGTGGCACTTCCATGGCCAATGTCCCAACAATTCTCATCGTAACAGGGGACCGGGAAACTTTCAAGGGGCCAGAGGCCAAGGCCAAGGTCCATCTGCGAGATCCCCAGCTCAACGCCCAAACAAGGCAGAAGCAACTCACGTTAGACGATCTTCCTAACGAATAATTTTAAAATCATTTTTTTTATTTTATGCCATGTATATTGATCAGAAGTGGAATATAATTACAAAGATCCATGTCAATGATTTGCGATCAGCTCTACACAAACAACTAAACACTGAATTCCAAATCATCTAATGAAGAGGAGGATAGTCCAGAAGACACATTCCTCGGCGAAACTGCCGCTTCATCAGAGCAAGAACTCGCGGGAGTCCCGCAGCCCAATAATTGAATTCATCTGAGGAAGAGGAGGACCGTCCAGACGACACATTCCTCGACGGCATTACCTCTCAATCAGGTCAAGGATTCGCGAGGGTCCCGCAGTCCGAGCAGACAGGAGCACAATACATGTGCCTGCCGACGGACCACAATGAGGTGAAAGCCGCTCATGAAGTTATTTTTTATTGAGGAGATTGTATCGACCATACAAATCTTCCAAATTCACTGCAGCAGCTCCGACCGTGTCCGGCAGAGTTGGTATTTTTTATAATATTTCCAAGTCCTCAAATGTTATTAAATATTCATCTGTAAGCAGAGTCCGACCCAAAGGGTCTAAACAAATGTTCCATGGGCACGGCATGGAAAGACGACAACTCTGACGCAAGCGCGCGATTCAGACGAGTCTAGCAACTCAAGGGCGAGTGCCGCCACGTCTGCTGAATGGGCAGATGCAACGATCCGATGGATGCAGATTCTGTCGCAGTTTTCTCCTAAGAAGAGATTTTAATTACACGGAAACCATTTCAATCAACAAAAGTCAATAAAATTCTATGTTCCTATTCTCAAAGACGACGATGTGATATCGGTCGAAGTTTCCACTCTATGCCCAGACGGGACAGAGCCATAACTATTTAACCAATATAATTTACTAAAATTCTGTTTTATATTGTTTCATATTAATGAGCAGTGTCATTGTTAAGCTGGAGCCAAAGCAGTCCAAGGACCACCTAAGCTGATCCAGAAGGCAGTTCGACACCGAAGGTGATCGACAAAAAGCAATAGACACGAGGAGCAGCAGGCGCAAGCAAGAATTAGTGAAAGAACACTAAGAAAGTTAAGTATGTCGAAAGTGTTTGTGTTGTATCAATAGTCCTATTGCTACTTATCAAAATCATCATGATTTTTGATTTTTTCTTTTTTTTTTTATCCCATTTTGGGAATACAATGTTCAAATAAACAATCGAATGCTATGCATCGATATATGTACAAACATATCACCATTTTTTAGATTTGCATCTATGTTATATTTCAGATAGGCCGGTCTGAAAATAACCGAATGCAACACATGGGAGACTCCATCCAAAGATCCATTTTTATCATACCAATTTATCAAACATTGCACAAAAAGATTCACCGAAAGAAGAGGGGTGTTAAAGAACACGGTAAAACCCTCGTTATACTTTTCGACGTTGTAATAAAATCCGACTTAGGAAATATTTCGTATGAAAAGCGTGCTTCACGTAAAAATATCGTAGAAGAGGTTTTTAATATTCTTAATCATATTTTCGCTCTACGGAGCGATTTTTGTGCAAGCATTTCCATAACTCCTCAAGGAGCCTCATTTTAGAAGGTGTAGTAAATGTCGCTGCACAGGGACGTAATGTCTCCCCGATCACCTAAATTTAGAAACTATAACAACATTTGAGAATTAAAAACCCTTTTACGAATCCACGTTGTTAAGCACTACAACTCATGCGCGGTATTAAGTATGAGGACAAGTTAATCCAGCTTCTATCCAAAGTATATCGTGAGTTTTAGCGAAAATAGCCCTTAGCGACATGGGACCCCCATCATTTCCTAGCAGTCGATATTGATGGGGAAATGATGAGTTTTAACGGGATTTGCCCTAAACCGGTTCCTCAGTGATTCGGTGTCAGAAAAGTATCTTTACCATGTACGCATATGTGCATGGGACCGCCTTGCCTGAACGTATAAAAATGTAATTGCAGAATACAATTCGAAGTAGTAGCGCTTCAAGCATTTTCAATCTTTGAGGAGCGATCAAAATTGATATTGAAATACAAATACGTGAATAAGAGAGGCAAGCAAAAGCCCACCAAATTTCAGAAAAATTGTACTTTTCTTGAATCTTTTTGTGTAATCATTAGCTCACAAAACTGCATTTTGGATGGTAGTTGGTACATTATGAATCGTTCCGTTCCTCACCATGTGTTGCACACGGGCCAGACTAGTGTTTGTTAATCATATTTCTTAAAAGCTGTTGTAAAAACATAAATTTTTTGAAGGTTTAATATATATTTTTGAACTTTATATTGTCTTTTAATTGTGTTTTCTAACAAAATTCCCTTTCAGGTATAATTTTAAGAAAGTGTGGTACATCGAGTGTTAGGTTTATAGTGTTACGACGTCCAATAGATACCATTAGAGCAGCAGTTAAGCAAAAACGAACAGTAAGTATAAATTTTCATATTATTCTCCGTCTGAAACAGTCATCTTGAACCCTAATTTTGTGAACGTTAACATTCACTTTTGAAATATATTAAAAGTCCTTCAGACTCCAAAAGATGAATCGTTCACATTTACTTAGATGATATTATTATATTCTCCACAAGCTTAGATGAACATATTCTAAGTTTACGAAAAGTGTTTGATAGACTACGCGAAACAAATTTTAAAATACAACTTGATAAAAGGGAATTTCTTAAACAAGAAATAAAATACTTAGATCATATCATAATACGAGATGGCATAATGCCAAATTCTGATAAAGTAAAAGCAATTTTAAAATTTCCTGTACCTGAAATTGTCAAAGAAATTAAATCATTTCTTGGGCTTACTGGCTGTTATAGAAGATTCATACGTAACTATGCAAAATTAACAAGACCATTAACATTATGTTTAAAAAAGGGTAGTGTAATGAAACATGATGAAAATTTTATGAAATCATTCAATACTTGTAAACAACTGTTAACTAATGCACCAATACTTCAATAGCCAGACTTTTCAAAGCCTTTTATTCTTACTACGGATGCTAGTAACGAATCATTAGGTGCTGTACTTTCACAAGGATCTCCAGGATCTGATCTACCCATTGCATATGCATCTCGAACACTCAATAATGCTGAGAAAAACTACAGTGTCATAGAGCGTGAACTTTTAATTTGGTCTGGAGTTGTAAATACTTTCGTCCTTACCTCTACGGACATAAATTTACCATATATACCGATCACAGACCACTCCAATGGCTTCACCAATTAAAAGAACCAAGTTCAAAATTAATGAGATAGAGAATGCGCTTAGAAGAATTTGACTACGATGTAGTATATAAAAAAGGGAAATTAAACACTAATGCAGATGCTCTTTCTCGTATAAAAATCGATCAAGTCGATATTCACCCATTAGAAACTGCATCATTAATAGTAAACTATGATGATGAAATTTCACAATTATTAAATGATTTAAATGATTTTGAAGTGGTAGTGGCCCCAGTGTATTAATTATAAATGAATCCTGGTCACGACACCAGTGTAATGGTTATGGGGTACCCTGTTTAATTACATATGAAATCCTGGTAATCATGTCACCAGTAAATTCATTACTATTTATTTATCTGAAGGATAAACAAATAAGATTGGCCATTTGCGTGATCGTCTAGTTTTGTTAGTGTAGGACCCCAATTTCGTTGTGTGTGTGTAGTAACCCTTTTTAATTACCCCAGGTTCTTTTATATAAAGTTTAATATTACCTGTTTCTGTCTGTTACTGTATACCTTAAAAAATTAATCACTCTGTTAATTGAAATACCTGGTAAAACTTGAACACACTGTCTATTAATTGAGAGACCTAGTTAATTATATATGTTATTTATGTAGTATCTTATTACTCAAGATTGCACTGTACATTTATAGTTGAAGTTTGTTTTCTATTGTGCTTTTGAAATTAAAACATTTATTCAGTTTATTACTTATATGACGAAAAGGTAAAGGTGAAAGAATAAGACAATATTTGATGGGAAAAAATAGTAAAAAAAAAATCATTTTATTTTATATAAATTGATGCAACAATAGCCGAACATGAAATCAAAAGTAATCCAAATATTTGAGACAATTGTCTAAATATTATAATAGGAAAATTTGCGCTGCCATAGTAATGACCATACTATACATATAGTAAGTATTTTGATGCAATAACAAGAACTAAGATACAAAAGTATACTGTGTTATTTTAATAGTAATTAGAGTTGTAGCGAATGCCTGAATAAACATATCACATGTCTACATTGAGAAATTAATATAGGCAAGAATAAGAGCAGTGACAATAGTCTATGTACATAATAATAAATAATTAAACTACATAGAAATAAGACTACCATTTCCTCCGACGGTGCCAAGGCCGGAGCCGGGATTCGAACCCAGTGGCGCGATACTCGTGTGATTAATAGCGATTGCCACCTCGCATCTCAAACAACACGGCTATCGGCCAGACAATACTTATTTTAAACAGTTGTGACAATAGTCTGGGAATGATAATAACATGAGTGAACAAACGTCAAAGATGTTACTTCGAAACAAAGAGAGCGCAACTGCAGTATCAAAGTTTACGAACATAACAGAAAATAAATGTTTCAATCTAACAAAAGTTTATTTGATATTTTCTGTAGTAGTTGGCTACGGCGCCTGATTTCAGTGAAAACACTCACGAGCTGTGGGAATGAAAATCCCTTTTGCAAGTAATTAATAGTTGTGGAAATTTCCAGTTTTATTATAGTTGTGCTCTCGTCTACTGATAAGAAAGATAGCAGGATACAGTATATGGCAATTACCGACTGCACCTAACCAATAGGCTTAAATAGTATTAGAAAGAACAATCTAAACAACGCTGGAAATTTGATTTTGTGTCAATTGACTGATAAACTAAACAGCAGTAGTAAGTATTTAGCACTGAACAGATGTTAATATGGGGTGGCTGAAAAGATCGACGACCTTACAGATTGGTGTAGACAAGTGTCCTTAAAACAGCGGACCGTTAATTTTAAATTTAGATGGAACTCCGATAGTCCATAAGTCACATATTTTACTGATATGTTATGCAAACACAGTTCACAAACAATTACGTTCTCGTAGTTGACAATTTAGTAGTTAAATAAATAAAATTGGTTGAAGTCGACATAGACTCTTATAACAGCTCTTATATCAGCGTAAAGCGCCTAAGAAAAAGTATTTGTAAGCTTGTAGTGTATGGTCAAAAGCTATAGTTCTTGAATATAAACTTGTTATTTTGCAAACGCAAACCTCCCTAGTAAAACATTCAGAAAATTAAATTTTGTGAATTTTAAAATCGTGAATAAAAACATAACTGAATAACTGGTAATATAATATTATGATAGTTAAAAATCAAAGCTAATATTAAACAAAAAAATCTAATATTCTTTTAGTACCACAAATGCGTCAATTTCCCCTATTACACACCGTCGAAACCAGAATATGAATGCAATTGCCAATAAAAATCGAGTCTCGAAATAAGAAAGTTATCCTTTAGAAATTTATGTCAGCTGAATTTCTGGGCGCTCTGTATAGCGTTATGTTACCCGTGAATGCTCTCCCCCAGGTTCTACATGTTTAGCGTACTCGTCGAGCATAACAGAGAGGTTAAATGGTACTTCATAAAGAGTACGCCAAAGAATGGTTGTCTGCGGCGTCAGTACAGCGAACTCAATGTCCAGCGATGTACCCAAGGAGTGGTGCAATTGTAATCTCCAGGGAGCAACAGCGAACCCAATGTCCTGCGATGTAGCTCGAGTCTGATTACCCATTTTCTTGGGCCCTGCAGTTTCTTTTATATTGTAAATGACGTCACAGTTTAAGCGTCCCCCAAGTCGGACGTGGGAATTGTTTACGTTAACAATTTCAATATTTGATTCAACGTAGTTTTGTGCAGTGTTTCAGATTTAAAACTTCACTCTGTATCTCCTCCTATAGTTAAGATAGAAAAGGGTAAGCGATTTCACACTATGGGAATACACGAAGTACTTGACGTTTATCTGAATATACGATAAACAAACCCTGCGACTCGACTGGATTTTATGTAAATTCTGTCTCAAAATTATAGCTTTTAACTTTGCTTTAAAAGTATAATTTGAAAATGCATTCTGGTAATAATATTGTGTCCAATATTAAATGACTAAATAAATGTAAAAATGAAATGAATTAACTGCAATGATTACTTGAATTTGGAAACATAAATAGGAAAAATAAATTTATATATATGGGGTATATACGGGGGACTTCAATACCATCGAAAATAATGAAAGGCAACTTAACACTCCACCTGGTATTGAAAATTATGAAAACGTACAATTACCTGATTCACCTCGTAATATAGATTTAAACCTTATACGTCCAGAAGAAGAGCAAGACCAAGAAAGAGATAATGGAACACTACACTCTAATCAGTCTGACGAACCCCAAAGATCTATCGAAATTTCGGAGGATCCGATCAATAAAGAAAAACGACAAATTATAATAAAGATTCAAGAAAGCCCAAAACCATCAAAATCGAATAAAATTGATAACAAACATATCACCAAAGTTTATTTACCTGTTAATTATCAGTCTAGAGATCTAAAAGATATTCTAATAAATTGTACTATCGTATAACTAAACATTTCATCTGTTCTCAAAGAGACAAGAAATTTATAGAGAATTATCCATTCTCTATACTTCATTATTTAATAATAATGCACCACGAATTCTATGGCATACATCAAGAGTAAAAGACTTACATGACATAGATCAAATTAAAGAAGCTAAAAAAAATTACCACGAAGGAAAAACAAATCATAGAGGATCTCAAGAAACATACCTGAAATTAAAAGATAAATATTATTTTAAAAACATGCTTAAAACTATACAAGACTATATAAATAAATGTGAAGTCTGTCAAAGAGGAAAATATCCTCGACACCCTCCGGTAATGCCTCTTAATATAACACCGACATCATCAACTTTTGAACACTTGTACATAGATATTTTGAACATTGAAAGTACTCTACTCTCTTCCTTACAATTATAGGCGCATTTTCAAAATTTGCATATGTGACTAAATCGCTTAGTAAAGAAGCTACACAAATTACACAAGAAGTATTAAAATTCTTTGCTCTTTATAATATACCTAAAAGAATTACATCAGAATAATGGTGGTGAATTTCAAAATAACACATTTAAAGAAATGGCTAAAGTATATAATATTGAATTACATTTTGTAACACCCAATCATCCAAATGCAAAAGGACAAATTGAAAAATTTCATTCGACTCTTTTAGAACATATTCGTATTTTTAAATTAAATAAAAAATCTAGAATGACACCAGTTGAACAACTAATTTTATTAAGCTTAATTGCCTACCGCTCAACAATTCATGTTAACACAGGGAAAACTCCACAAGAAATTATTTATGGAAATCGCCCTATAACCCTAAACCATGATATTACAATGAATTATCTTATTAAAGATCATATAGAAGATATGAAATTTATACATCAGCAAGTAAAAGATCACAATTTACAAAATAAAACGAAATATATAGAATACCACAATCGCCATATGCAAGATCCTAGTAAAATGTTTAAAATTGGACAAACTGTATATCTAAAAAATTCAAGATCACAAAGATCAAAACTTGTATCACGATATGAAGGTCCTTATAAGCTTACTAAACTTAATGCTGATAACACTGTTTTAATTGTAGATGAAAAACGTAATTTGACTGCTTTTAAAACTCATCTTAGTAATTTAAGAACAACTAAAAATTTAGATATTATTACAGATCCCTAATAATAATTGTATCATGTGAACCAGAGCTAACACCTATAAAAGAAGAATCTGGACTGTTAATTGTACGTTTAGACCAAGCAAAGAACATCATTTCACAATGGGAATTAATTCATTTTATAGACTTACAACCAATAATAAATAATTATATTCAAAATAAAAATATATTCTTAAAATTCTTTAATAATACAAGAAATATGTGTAAAAATGTACAATATCATGCAATACAAAATTTTAGAAAACGATTTTCAAAGAACTGAAATTTTAATCAATGAAATAATTCCTAAAACAACTAGATCTAAGCGTGACTTATTTAACTTTATAGGCACTATAGATAAAACACTAACTGAAGTTTTAGACGCTGACGACGGAGAACGTTATGAAAGAAATTTTAAAAATCTCTTTAATAATCAAGAAACACTAAAAATAGATTTTGAGAATCAATTATCATTAAATAAAAAGTTTATTAAAAAGTTTAATAATACCATATTTGAATTAAGCAAAAATCAAAAAGAATTAGCTGCTACTATAGCAATGTTTTCTTCATCTATACATAAATTACACGAAACACAACTTTGTGTATTTACTGAAAGTCAAACGGCATTATCTTCAATACATTTCGAATAACTAAATTCACTTCTTACGGATATTAGTATAATGCAAACATTTTCAAGGCATTCTCAATTTCATGCCGCTATGTTAAAACCAAATGAATTACTTAACAAATTAAAAACCATACAAAATTATCTACCACCTGAAGTTTCATTAATGACTGAACCCAATTTACGAACTTTACCAATTTTTGAAAAAATGATACAGGTCAAAACTTACCAAATAAATACGAAACTTTACTTTATCCTAATGACCCCAATTACTTATAAAACTACCTTTGATTATCTCAGATTATTTCCATTGCCAAATAAAAATAATCAAATTATTCTCTCCGAAGAAAATTATTTATTGAGTAATGAACAAAACTATGCACTTGCGACTCAACCATGCCAATTAATTGTTGAGAACCAATACATATGTGAAATCGATAAAATAACAACATCCGATTTGTGTGTGAAAAGCTTAATCAAACATAGCTCGCATAATTGCAAGAAAATAACGCTTTCTCAATATAAAAATCAAATTATAAAGATAAAAGAAATCAATACATATTTATTAATAATGCATGATTTGGAAAAATTACAGATTGAATGTACAGACAGGCCGACCATTCTTAAAAGAATAATAGGAAATTATTTACTGACCATTGATTCAATTTGTAAAGTAACTATTGGAGAAAACATTTAAATCCCGACAGACAAAACAATTGCTAAACCTAATACATACCCTTTATTTGATTTGTAAATGTAAAGAGACACTTCAAATAAAGAAAATAAATTGAAAATTAATCTCACAAAGATTAATTTTGAAAAAATAAATGAGATCTATGTCAAGTAGCGTTTGAGGAAAATAAAATAAAATCTCAAACTCTGTTAGACCTGGAAACAAATAAGATGACATTGACAACTTATTCCTATTATAATTATAATATTAATATTTCTTATTTTATTGTATTGTTATCCAAACTATAAAACATTTTTATGTAAAACATTTTGTAAATCTAGTGATACTAAAATATCTAAAACTGTAAGGGATGAACAAACATCTAATATTGATAATATTAATTTAGGCAATTTAAAGCCATTTTGACTTAAATTTCCCTCTGAGGATGGAGAAGTTATGATCCAGCATGAGCTTGGATTTCACGCACCAGTACTGACGCCCTGGGATATCTGTGTACGTTTGTGAATGGGTATCACAGGTTGCAACAAGCTCCGTCACAGGGCTGCAGTGATGCAGTATGGGAGGTAGCGCTCCCAACGTCCTGGAGCTTTGGCCCAAGCCAAAGTCTGAGACACCGTGCCGAGGGCTAAGTGGCCGCAGGGTAGAAGATGCGGTCTCGAACGGTTCCCTAGGGGCACCAGGCGGCACCCCTTGTATATAGCCTTACTCAGTCATGCGGGGCTCTGATCGAGTCGACCTTTATTTCCTTAGCTCTTTGTGGAGACTATATGAAGAGAAATAAACAAAAATAAAACAAACAGGCTGAAAGGCCAGAAGGCCAACCAAAAGGCCCAGGTGCTGTGAAGGTAGAAATTCCAAAAACACAGCCAGAAGGCCAGGTTGCGCCACAGGCTAAAAAGCCAATGGATCCCAAGGGCCAGGGAGGCGCTCAGGCCGAAAGGCCAAGCACATCCCAAAAGTCCAAGGGAAGGAGCATTAAGGTCAATTCCGAAGAGGAGGTTGACCTAATGACAGACGCGGAAGTGCGAGCTGCTCGTCTGTCTGGAGTCTCAAAAAGAGGCTCCAAAATGTTGTCAAAGGTGGTCGAGATTTTTACGAGGCTAAGAGGGCCATAATCAAGAGTAACTTTGGCAGGGTTCAAAAAGGCCAAGCAATGGCAAGAGGCCCCAAGAAGGCTATTCAAGAGCCCAGCGGGGTAAAAAAGACGGACTAGGAAGGCCGAACCAAGGCCCAAAAAAGGCTGCGGCGGGAAGCCGTCACACCTCCCAGCGGCCAACGGGGGAAAAAGAAGGCAAAATTGGAGGTGCTATCCTTCAAGGATGCCCTCTACGCTGTAAAGGTTGCAGTGGTGCAGGACGGTTTACCGATGAAAACGATGGAGCAGAAAAGGCTAAAGGCCGTCCAAAGCTCCATTATGCAGGCCTACGAGAGTATTCCTGTAGGAGGGCCTCAGATGCGCTTTGCAAAGTGCACATGTAGGTGCGGATGAGACAAGCGCTGTGTGGCTGCGGAGTGCTGTCCCCACGCTCCAGCCTTGGGAATGGCGCAAGCCTCAAAACACTGGAGGGGGACAGGTTTCCGGAAGTTACGTTGATGGCCGTAACAACCTTGTTTTTAAAAACAATTTACAATTTGTAGGGCTAAGGTTAGCCGACAAACAATGATGCAAGTTGAATGAAGTTACAATAGAAAGTGAACCTTATTCTAGTCTGACATATATTTATAACATTATATAATCTCCGCTGAATAAGAGGTTTCTTATCCTCTTCGGAACTAGGTCGCTGCTAACTCCTCCGGCGCCAAACTTGAGTCTAGCTTCCTTCATGCTATGGGAAAGGGCACATCTCTTGTTGCTGTAGTTTCTTGGTATCTCTCCTGTTGGTTCTTACTTGAAGTCATTTTCAAATACAATAATTTCATCCTAGGGAACATAACATAAATTATTATCAAAACAATCACAAGATAAATAATAAGGGTTTTAAAATCAAAGCTTGACATCGCTTCAGTTTCTATGTTTTTTAAAAGTTGTTTGTATAAATTTAATTCATCGTTTAGCTTGTTTATATCATCTAAGTTAATATGTAAGATTTCTAATGCTTTATTTTCCAAAAATAACTTGTCAACATTGTTTTGTACGTATGGCAAAAAGCTGCTAATTTGATTAATTTTTAAATCAGTTTGTATATTTTTATTATATGATTATCAAACTGAATAAAACAATCTGGTGAAAGCGAGATAATTAAAAGATTAAACGAGCTTACCTTAAGTGAAGTTTGATCTTAATTATATGACCGCCTCTTCCGAATAGATCACTGTGTAGTTTACTCTTCTTCCGCTAGGTGACACCACGCATTTCAAAGCTAAACAGAAAATTCCCCCACACATATACCCGTTCATTGGTAATTTCATTATTTTCAAAGTAAGAAAACTGTTGCAAATAGAATAGATTACGGGCCAGGGGGGGGGAAGGGAGTGATCTATTCGGAAGAGGCGGTCATATAATTAAGATCAAACTTCACTTAAGGTAAGTTCGTTTAATCTTTTAATTATATTCCCCGCCTCTTCCTCAATATCACTGTGTAGATGTTCAAAGCGACAGAAATTTGCAACAGTGAATGGGAAAAGAAAAATAAAAAATTGGTAGTATATAAAAACCCCTTTATAATAAAATAATTAATATTATAAATAGGAGCGTACAATGCTTGAAAAAAACAAAAAGGAATATATCAATGTAGTATTGAAAAAGAAACAAGTTAATTGTAACAATTTTTATATTTTATGTATAACAAATAGCAACCAAAAAGAACCGATTATTCCAAAATAATGTCTCCAAATGTTTTTTGGTTCGTTACAGGTCTATTGTAAAAATTAGCAAATACAGAGGATGAGGCACTCCATTCTGCTGTATTCCTTATTGTATCAATGTTTACCCCTTTCCTAGCTGCCGCCGATGTAGCAGCATGTCTAGTACTAGTGCTGTGATTATTGATGTATCGATTCCACTTTTCTGTAAAACAGAGCGAATCCAGCGACTAATAGACTGAGATGTTGCTGTTCTATAGGGTTTTTTATAGGCAATAAATAATTTAGAAATTTTCTTGAATTGCCTAACCTCTTTGGTTCTATTTAAATAGCAGCAAAGAACACTAGCTGCACAAAGTTGTGGTTTCTTATGAAAAAAAAGTAACAATAACAGTGGTTGAAATGATTTTGGAGCTGTGGTTTTAATTCTTGCCGGAATTCTTATTTCTATTTTGTCATTCATGATTTGAATATTCTCCACCTCTATAAGGGAAAATGTTTGTACCCTGTGAGCTGTTACGAGCGCCATTAACATAGCTAACTTATGAGTTAAGAGTTCCATACTGAGGTGTTCATTGGGAAAATATTTCTCTAAATGGACTAAAACTATGGAGGGGTCCCAAGTTACTTTGTATTTAGGTAAAGTAGGACGCAACTTAAACGTTCCTCGAAAAAACCGTTTTATCTGATAATGTAATCCAACTTGCGGTGATATAATTAAGGCCAGTGCTGAACGAACTGTATTTAGTGAACTATGTGACATACCCCGGTGAAATAGGGAAGATAAAAAGCGCAGAATGTTAGTTATATTTAGTTCAAAACAGTTCCAATTGTTCTCTAAACAAAAAACCCACCATAATTTTAGTCCACTATCATATTGTTTAAGGGAAGAGTCTGTCAAAGATGACAATAATACCTCAAGCGCTTCCTCAGGCACCCTTCTATATATCATCGCCTGCCGGATAAAAGACCTGCTACCAGGGAAAGCTTTCGATGGAGGAGGTGAGGTTTCCTGTCGATAGATAGTAACAGAGTGTGATTAGGCGAAAAAATAAGAGGTCCTTTAACTAATAAAGAAATAAATAACGGGTACCATGGTTGGCTTGGTCAAGAAGGAACTACCACCACCCCCTCGGCTCTGTCAACAATTATTTTTTGGAGTACCCTGGTAATAAGAGAAAACGGGGGGAAAGCATAAAAATTGCAATTTTCCCAGGAAATTGTGAATGCATCTACAATTTCAGAATCTGGATCTCTGAACCATGAAGCAAATTTTGGACATTTTGAGTTGTTCCGAGAGGCAAATAAATCAATTTCAGGAGTTTGAAGTTCGGAACAAATTTTTTGGAAAGTATAGTTTGCTAGTTCAAATTCTGTTTCATTATCTAAGCGTCGTGATTCTCTATCTGCTTGTAAGTTATTACTTGATTCTATGTAAGATGCAAAAAGAAACAGATCTCGCTGTTCGCACCACTGCCAAATTTCTTTGGTTAACTTATTAAGATGTGGAAATTGTATACCTCCCATTCTATTTATATATGAAATGGCAGTGGTATTGTCAATACGTAGTAATATGTTGCAATTAGAGAGGTTTCGGGCAAAACATTTGAGTCCAAAAAATGCTGCTAACAATTCTAAATAATTTATGTGATATTCCTTCTCAGTCTTAGACCAAAAACCATGTGCGACACTATCCTTACAAAAAATATCCCAGCCCGATCTTGAACTATCACTAAATATTTCTAGTTTACAATTTAGGGTTTTAAAACTATTTTTGCAAAAAATGTGAGACTTCCACCAGGATAACTCTTCCAGAACGTGCTGTGAAATTGTCATTTTTCCATTATAAAAACCCCCTGATTTTTTCAGCGCTAAAAATTTTGCCCGTTCACAATTTTTGTATAAACCCATCCATACTTAATGGCGGGACAAGCTGCAATTAATTTTCCAATCAGTTTTGCAAATTCTTGAATTGTAAGTTTGGCATTATTTTTAATCTTATGTATATCATTTAAAATATTATCTTGTTTATCTTTCGGAAGTCTCACTGATAAGTCAGAAGAGTTGTAAATAAAACCCAAATATTTTATTTCTTGGCAGGGGATAAGTACACTTTTTTTTTTCGTTAATCACAAAACCCAATTTTTTCAGAATTCTTTGTGTTTCAGAAATATTAATTAAACAATCCTCATAAGTTTCACCAATTAATAAAAAATCATCAATATATAAAACAGATAAAAGCCCTTTTGATCTTAAGTAAGCTAACACCGGCTTCAACAGTTTAGTGAAAACAAAGGGTGCTGTGTTAAGACCGAACGGTAAACATTTGTACTCATAAATCCTGCCTAGAAACTTGAACCTTAAATACTTTCGGTGATGTTTATTTATAGGGATTAAGTGATAGGCATCCTTGAGGTCGAGAGATGCTAAATAAGCATATTGTGATATTAATTTTATTACAGTTTTAGGATCTTCAATTTTAAAGTGTTCAGTATTAACAAATTTGTTTAAATTTTTTAAATTTAGAATTAATCTGTACGAACCGTCAGGTTTTGGTGTAAGAAATATATTTGATATAAATTGATTTTTATGCAAAGAGCATTGATTAATTGCACCCACCGAAATGAGTCTTTGGATTTCATTGGACAAAAATTGCAATTCTTTTGAGGACCAATGTGGTTCCACAGGTACATATTTCTGTATAGGTTTTCGTGAAAAAGGAATGGAATAACCTTGAACCCAAGACAATAAGATTTTATCTGATGTTATCTGTCTCCAAGTACTTGAAAAACTTTTTATTCTACCACATTGATAGTTTACCTTTATTGTTGTCTCGACTGAGTTTGTTTGAGTGTTCTTGCATTTCGAAATGGATGAGGTTGTCTGGTCACGTGGCTGAACTCCCCTCGGAAGCTCCTTCCCTTGTAACGTTGCAAGGTTTGATTTCTGGGTGATTTGTTTCGGTCTGCCTCGATATCCCTTGTATGTTCCTCGAGGCAGACTCCTTACGATTAAAGAATTGTTTGTTCTTGTAGGGCCTTTAGGTTTAAGCTCTGACGATAGCTTTTCTATATCACGTGCCGCCTTTACACGTTCCTCCAGATTATTACCAAATAACCAACCATCTACAGACACGTCAGTTAGGGTAGCTCTAAATTGTCTGTCAATGTCGGACGATACTAGTGTGCGCCGACAACAAGATTCCTCGTGGTGAATGTCAGAAAAAAAGGCGTCCAGCATCGCTTAATATTTCTATCAAGAGACGAGTTCGCTCATCCGCCTTTTCTTGCAATAACATAGTTAAGGCCCTACCAACCGCTGTAACCGCCGCCCCCATCTGATTTTGGAGGCTTGAGAGTCGGTGATCACGCTGTCGATGCTGCTCGGTTAAAACGGCAAGTACCTCCTTATTTAACTTTGGCGCAGCGGCCAAATTCAGGTTTCCAGAGGGAGGATATTTTTTAACTAACTCAATTCTTATCTCCGATTCTCAACCGTTCTGCAAAATTTGTTGCCATATTTGAGCGACGCTATCGTGTATATTCTCTGACTTATTTTTGTCTTTGTCTGCTTTACCACCAAGCAGGGTAAATATGGCTGATTCAACGGTGCCATCATTATTTATAATTTCTTCGCCCCCTGTAATAAATACACAATAAAGGTATAAAGGGTGGTAGGCAAAAAATATATGTTTTTCTTAATTTATAACCGTCAAAGTAGGAACACTAAAGCTCATTAATGCTCTTAAGGCCTTAAAATAACAGGGAAAACATCAAATCTTGTTGACGTTTTAGGTAGGAAAGCATGCGCCTTATGATATATCAAAACTCGTTGATATTTTACAAAAAAGTATACACATATATACATAAATATATATATACACACACTTGTAGGTAAAAAACATCACAGCTCGTTGATGTTCATGTAAAATAGGGACACTAAAACTCGTTAGTGCTTTTAAGGACCTTAAAATAACAGGGAGAACATCAAATCTTGTTGACGTTTTAGGTAGGAAAGCATGCGCCTTATGATATGTCAAAACTCGTTGACATTTTACAAAAAATATTTGTAGGTGAAACATCAAAACTCGTTGATGTTCATGTAAAAGCACTACCTAATATTGCTTCGAAATCTAAATCATGCCTGCCTAGGCCATTTCCGAGTGCAAAATACTTATAAAAAATTACAACAATTTAAATTACTTCCGTTCATTATCCGATAGTTCATAATCTACAAGTTGCGGAGGGGTTTCAACTGGGCTGGCATGTTCTATGTTTTCGGCAGTTTCATTTTCTGATGACTCCGAATATTCCATTTGTTTAGTTTTCTGTCGTTTATGTCCTTGCAAACGACTCACTTTATCACTTAAAAGTTTCAACTGTTTTTTAATTGACGTATATTCGTCCTCCGAACTAGAAACCGAGGGATCTGGCGAAAAATGTCGTTTTTTCGTTTTATTAAAGTTATGTTCATTCATCGCGTACGTTGTCACCGACACGCAAGAGAATAATGAAATTACCAATGAACGGGTATATGTGTGGGGGAATTTTCTGTTTAGCTTTGAAATGCGTGGTGTCACCTAGCGGAAGAAGAGTAAACTACACAGTGATATTGAGGAAGAGGCGGGGAATATAATATAAGTTCCAAGAACGTCTTTAGTTTGCAAGTTATTGTTACAGTTTATTTGTAACACATTTCTCGTAGGAGAAATAGTTATGTAATGGTCTTTGTCAATTTCTTGCACTTTAGACTCAATAAGTTTTATTTTATTTTGACTACAATTTAAACTTTGTTCTTTGAATATAATTTGAATTTCATAAATTTTTGAAAACAATCCCACCCTTCTGGGGGGTTGTTAAATTAAATTAAAAAAAAAATAGAATGAAATTCAAAAGAAAAAAACTAATGAATATTAGAAGTTTAATTAAATCGACTTGTTTGGTACAAAGTTAAAATAGGAATCCTCTTACATTATACATTGTCTAAAGAAAAGCCAAATCATCAGTTTCTAGAGACGGTATTGTTTTATAAACATACGTATTTAATAAATTTGCCACCATTGCAGTTTTGTCTAGCCCGGTCCCTCGTTACGTCTCAATCCATTTTCTCCAGCGGTCAAGGTCGCCAGCTAACAGATTCGGCTTTCCTGACTTGCTGATTGTCCTCAATTAGTCCTGCAACATATACAAAAATGCAATTAAAATTGAAGTAAACCACACTATTTCATCAAAAGTAGTGAGCCAAGCATCATTCCTGTTTCGATTTACTCATATTTCCCTTGTAGGGACATTAGAGAAAATATTCAGGTTTCGGACACTGCTCCCCTACTCATCTGTGTGCCTCGGGTACATGCATTGGACCTATAGTCATTATGCATCGGACCTATAGTAATTATGCATCGGACCTATAGTCATTATGCTTCGGATCTATAGTCATTATACATCGGACCTATAGTCATTATGCTTCGGACCTATAGTCATTATGCATCGGACCTATAGTCATTATGCATTTTATGGCGCCTTACATGTGTCGAGTGTTTAATCACCATTAATGTTTCCGAGCGTCAAACGCCATACATGTATCGAATGTTTAAACACCATTCATGCTTACGAGCGTCATCTCCAATAAAATCGGTACATACCGGGCGTCTTACATGTGTCGGGTATATAAATACCATACATGCTTGTAAATGCCATATGTACCTCGGGCGTCATACATGTGTCGGGTAAATAAAACCATACATGCCTGCGGATGCCCTAAGTACCCCGGGCGTCATACATGTGTCGGATAAATAAATATCATACATGCTTGCGGATGCCACAAGTACTCAACATTTTTTTTTCAAAATAACCCAGGGCTTGATGTGGTCGACTGCCACCACCGTTTTATGCTTGCGCTTGCGCATCATATCCATCACGTCACATCGATCATTCAGAAATTTTTGATGGCCCCTTAAATTTGGGAGAGAATTTTTTGCTTTGCCATGTAGATGGGATACTAGTTACCCTAACCATAACCAAATCACCAACAGAATACGTTTTAGTTTTGGCTCTCTTCGAATCGAACCTTGCTTTTCTGTTTACTTTGACCATTATCTAAACGAGCTTTAACTTCCTTACGTTTCGAGGACAAATCAATACGATTGATTTCGTCCTGTAGTTCATTCAGTATAATGCCTTCTGATATGGTACGTGGTTTACCGAACAACAATTCTGATGGTGTCATTCCTATTGCTTGATTTACAGTGCAATTTAAACCTCGTTGGATGGCCTTCACTTGAACATCCCATGTGTCATCATCCAATCCTCCACACATCGCAGCAAGGGAACTAAGGATTGTTTGATTATAATCCTCAACCTGGCCGTTGGCTCGTGGGGTTGCAACCGCATTCAATGTATGTTTGATTCCCTATTCAAACAAAATTTATCAAGCGAGTGTGATGTAAAGGCAGTCCCTCTGTCCGTTATGACACGCACTGGTACCCCAAAAATATCTATGACATTCTTCAAGCTTTTAATTACATATCGTACCGTAGTGTTTTTCACAGCTTCAATAATACAAAATTTTGTAAATCCATCAACAATAACTAAATTTGAGTATTTTTCCGTTAACTAGTTACAAATGACCCCACGTGATCTAAATGCAAAGTATGAAATGGGACCGTCACCTTATCAATGGGATGAAGTTTTCCCGGTTTTTTAACAGATGGGGCTTTGTAGTATAGACAATTTAAACAGGCGTTAACAGTCACAAAACGTCGCATTCCCGAAAAATAATAGTTTTCTTGGATTTTTGCCAATGCTTTTTCTATTCCAAAGTGTCCCATGTCATCGTGACACAATTTACAAATTTGCCATCTATTAGATTTTGGTACTAACCACTTAGTTGAACCGTCTGAAAACTTTCTGTGCACTTTTCCTTCTTTAACTTTGTACAACTCAAAATATTGTTTATTGCTCGGCGTATTGTCCTTGCTCAACAAAATTTCCCGAATTAAACAAATTGCTTCATCTTGAAGTTGAGCTGCTAATAACCAATCAGCTTCTGTTACATTAATAACGCATGATATGGTTCGAGGAGGGTTGCGACTAAGACAGTGTACGTGATTCATTTTAATACCGGCTCGATATTCTATCGCAAAATTGTAGTCTTGTAATTCTAGCCACTCGTGGAATTATATCCTTTTTTTCGGCAGTGCTTCGTATTGCTGTACAATCGGTTATTAGTGTAAATCGTATACCCACTAAATATACTCGAAAATGACGGAACGATTCAACGACTGCAAGAGTTTCAAGTAAATACGAGTGATAATTTAACTCAGTTGGTGACGTTTGTCGACTAAAATAAGCAACTGCATGTCGCTTACCAGCTTCATCTATTTGTAATAGAATTCTAACTATCCCCACTTTGCTTCCATCTGTATGGACCTCCGTTTTCCAATTTGGATTAAAAAAATTTAAACAGGTCTTTAATTTGTTGAAATGCGCCTAATTGCTCTCGATCAAATTTCCACGGTACATTTTTTGTAATAAACGCGTCAGCGGTTCAGCTGAGACAGCAAAATCTTTAACAAATTTTCGAAAATAACTCGCAAGACCAAGAAACTCCTAATTATTCGACTTTTGTCTGGAAAAAGGAACATTTTGACAGTTTCAAAGTCAGATTATGCTGTCGCAATATCTATCTAATACCAGCTGTAATCTTTCCAACCCTTCTTCAAAATCTTTGGCAGGTATAATTATATCGTCAATATAAACCTGCGCAATAGTGTTTAAATAATTACTCAATACCAGACTCATTAAGCGTTGAAACACGCTGGGAGCATTTGCAAGCCCAAACGGCATACGCAAAAATTCAAAATGGCCATCTGGGTTCACAAATCCCGTTTTTGCAATAGATGACTCATCCATAGATATTTGATAAAATCCCTGAGACATGTCAAGTCTAATAAAATATTTATGGCCACCCAAGCGATCAATTTGATCTTCAATTAGTGGTAGAGATAATTTATCCTTTATTGTAATTTTGTTAAGAGCACAAAAGTCTACGCACATACGATGTCCACCATCCTTCTTGTTTACTAAAATGATAGGGCTCGCATACGGCGATCGTGAAGGTCGTATTATATCGTTTACTTTTCTCGGCATTTGTAATCTCACCACATGTGAAATCAGATATTCCTTGACTGTTTAAGGGTCCGCTGACCTTTACACAATTTACGGAATATTTATTACTCACATTCGGCGGTATCTCCATATCATCGGTGATTACTAAATGTTTTGTGCTATTAATAACCAAAATAGATGAGTGATCCAAAAAATTTTGTCCAATTAATAAATCAAAAGTTATTTCATCATCATTTACTATTACTATATCAATTTGCAGACTGGCACCTTCAATAGTAACCATTGTGGAACTTTTCTGCTTAGCTAGCACTCGTGAATCATTAAACCCGCGTAACTCTAGAGGTTTCTCTAGTATACTAATATCTAAATTTAATTTTTTTTGCCAAGCCATATTTCATTAATGTCAGTTCGCTACCCAAATCTATTTGACAATTTACACTTTGTTTATGTATTTTTGCCTTTTTACAGTATTTATTAGAATTTTTCTGACCAACATATTTAACATCTTTACTTTTATCCTTCTTGTTCGATTCTCGTAATTTAATTTTGCAGTTTTCTACCATATGTCCAGTTTTATTGCAATATTTACAATGTATACTGTTATATTTAGGACATTCAATGCGTTTATGACTCTTCCCTTTACACCAACAGCACACTATTTCATTTTGTCTATTATTTCCGCCAACAAAAGATTTAATTTTTCTTTCTTCATTTATACGCCGTCCAGTGGAAGAAGTACTCGTGCACGGAAAATTCGTAACATATTTAGACAATTCAACAAAAGTACAACAACGTGCGGCCCTTATAGCCAATTTTATTTGCGAGTCTTTAATACCCTCAATAACACAATCAACTATCTGACTTTGAGATAAATTTAATTCGAATTTGTTAAGTTTCGCTAGTTTGTGAAAACAATAATCATTTAAATCCTGCCCATGATTAGCCTGATACGTAGCAGCTTCATGAAATAATTTACCAAAAGTTGTTTTACTAGGAAACATTTACTTTAACATTGTTTCCCACTGAACCCATGAAAATTGTGTGGATTTCAACCCATCGTACCAATTTCGAGCTAGTCCTCTCAATTTACCCAATGCCGTATACATTTTTGTCACATCATCCCAATGATACATTTTGGCACAATCGTTTACTTTTTGCATAACCAATCTTCAATACTCCGAGTCAAATCTGAAGGATTAAACTCAGGAATTAAATGATCATCTTTAAAGAACCACCAATTTGTAACATTTGTCCCAGCCACTTCACGAACTGAATTATCTGAGTCATCATGTACAGAACTATGTGATTGTCTACTTACAAGTTGGCTTCTTAGTGTAGCTATCTCTGACCTAGCCTCTGTTAACATAATTTGTAAATCTACTTCACTCTGTGGGGTACGAGGCTCCCTCTCACCTGCCGGACACAACTCGTTTCGGTCCGCCCAATCACACACGACACCCTTAGTGCTCTGCTGCTGCAATTGGCGAACTTTTGGCGGTCGTCTACTCATGATTAATTGGCACAACACAGCCACAACACACACAAAAAAATAAGATAATCCCACTTCTGACTGAAAACAATCCCACCCTTCTGGGGGGTTGTTAAATTAAATTAAAAAAATTAGAATGAAATTCAAAAGAAAAAAACTAATGAATATTAGAAGTTTAATTAAATCGACTTGTTTGGTACAAAGTTAAAATAGGAATCCTCTTACATTATACATTGTATAAAGAAAAGTCAAATCATCAGTTTCGAGAGTCGGTATTGTTTTATAAACATACGTATTTAATAAATTTGCCACCATTGCAGTTTTGTCTAGCCCGGTCCCTCGTTACGTCTCAATCCATTTTCTCCAGCGGTCAAGGTCGCCAGCTAACATTTTGTTATTTACGTTATGTAATTTTGATAGTTTACAAAATAATGTTCGTTATTTATTTCTATACAGGGTTCATCAAATAATATGTATGATTGCTCGGATAGAACTAGGAATTTGGATTTCGGGATTATGAGATTGAAGTTGTTGTCAGACGTTGATGTGGGTAAAGCCCATAAATAAAAAATATTGTATATTGTATATCTCGTTCTGAGTGATAGGAATTTCAATAATAAATTTTATTTCTCGATTTTTAGTTCTCCGATTCCTCCGCTGATGACTCATCCGATTCCGTATCTGGAATAAGATAGGAATGTTTTAGTTTGTCCATATGAATTTTTCTGGTATGTTTTGTTTGATTATTTAATAAAACACAAGTTTTGTCTGGGTTAATTTCTTGAATTATATAGGGGCCTATGAATGGGTTTGTCGTTTTAGATTTCCCGCGGGGGTTTCGCATAAACTTTATCTTCGACTTTATATTGACTTGTTGAATCTTAATTTTCTCTTAGATTAATTTGATATGCTGCCTGTTTTGTTTTTATTAAATTTTGTTTTACCAGTTCATACTGAGCTTGGGTGGTCTTTTTCAATTCGTCGACGAAAACTTGATAGTTCTTATGGTGAACATTTATAGAATAATGGTTGGCTGCGTTGGCTTGTCCTAAAGGTAATTCTTGTGGTGTAAGATTCGTTGCGGAATGTATGGTGTTATTGTAGGCGATTAAACATTGTTTTATTCTGACCATGGGTCTCATGTTTGGGGTTGTTAATTTGGTTACCCTGTAATGCTTGATTAGGGTTGAGTGAAGTCTTTCTATGGCTCCGTTTGATCTGGGATTGTAAGATGTGGTTAAATGATGGTCTATTTCGTATAGCGTGATTAGATCTTTAACTAGACCGTTTTCAAATTCGGTTCCGCTATCTGTGGTTATTTTTCTTGGTATTCCATAGTGCATAAAATAGTCTAACAGAGCGTCGCAGAGTTCCGTTGCGTTCTTGGTCTCTATTTCATAAGCAACAGCATATTTCGTAAAAGAGTCTAATAAAGTTATCAATCTGAGTTTTTCAATTACAAAAGTGTCTATAAACACATGACCTAATGGTTTGCTCGCTGTAGGCGTCAAATTGATGTTTGCTGTAGGCGGTATTCGGTTATATTTGGCTCTATTACAAATCTCACAATTTTATATATAATCCGAAATCGTTTTATTCATCAATGGTCAGCAATAGCTTCTTTTAATCCGAAGTAAGGTACGTAGAATTCCACGATGGTTTAGATTTTCGTGAATTATTTTTGTAATGTTTAATTTTTCGTTGTCTTATAGTATATATGTTTTATGACCCATACATCTAATTAATTTCGGTTTATGGCTTATGAAAATACTTAAAAAGGCTTGGCATAATGTGTGATAGAACTCGTCTGTACATTTAACGTAATATGTTTCTTTTGGTACTAGATATTGTTTTGTATTTGTAACTGATGGTTTGCAATGAAGGTCAGATAGACATTTTTCTTGTCAAATTGCATAATTTTTGTGGTATACTCGCTCGGGTCTTGGGTTGTATTAAACCATATATGTTTGTTTTTTGTTTCTGTGGCGTCCTCTGCTAGGGGTATACTAGGCGTATTATCTTCCTGGGAATGTAAAGTTACATTTTCTTCTACTTGAGCGGGTATTTGAAGATCGATATCGGGTATTTCTAGGTCAATCTCGGGTATTTCTAAATCGGCGTTTACTCAATTTGGTTGGTCGTTTCCACTTCGTAGAATATCACTTATTTCACTAGGTGTTGGTGTATTTAGGTCTCTTGAGGTTCCAGCAGTGGCGGCGATTGAATGTTCTAGGGAGTAGATTTTATCATTGTAGGGCCTCTGCGTTTAAATTGTGCTTTCCTTCCCTATGTACAATTTCGCAATCAAATTCTTCTAATCGTAGTTTCCAGCGTGTTAGTCGAGAATTACATTCTGTAAGGTTCATCAGCCACTGTAAGGGTTTGTGGGCTGTTACTATTTTTATCTGTCTGCCGAATATGTATGATCTAAAAATTTTCATTGCGAAAATGACGCTCATCAGATCCCTTTCGCATGTGCTATATTTTCTCTCGGTTTCATTTAAAATTTTTGAAGCGTAGCATATAGGTAAATCGTTTCCTGACTTCATTTGCGAGAGCACCGCAATATCTGATGCATCCGTAGTTATTATGAATGTCTTATTGAAGTCCGGGTATTGTAATATGGGTGCATTACTCAAAATTTCTTTGCATTTTTCAAGAGCTTCAACAAAGTTATTTTATATAAATTATTTTTAAATTTTTCTTTAAGCATTTTGTCAATGGTTTGGTTAAATGTGCAAAATCTTTAATAAATTTCCTGTAGTAACCCACGAGGCCAAGGAACTGCTTTATTTCTTTCGTAGTGGTTGGTATTGGAAATTTCGTAATCGCTCGTACCTTGTCGGGATTGGGATGTACTCCATCTGGTGTGATAACATGACCTAAGTATTCGGCCTCGTGTCTCACAAATTCAGATTTATCCAATTGAATCTTTAGGTTCGCATCCCTAAATCTTTCAAATATTTTGTCTAAACGTGAAATATGTTCGTCCAAAGATGAAGAAAAGACGACAATGTCATCTATGTAGACTAAGCATATCTCATTCTGCAATCCTCTAAGTATGTGGCCCATTACAGACTGGAAAGTCGCTGGGGCATTCTTTAGTCCAAAGAGCATTCTTTTAAACTCATAATGTCCATTCTCAGTTGAAAAGTCAGTTTTTTCTATGTCATCTGGAGCCATTTCTATTTGATAAAACCCGTTGGCCAAGTCTAAAGTTGTCTATATTTGGAATAGGATATTTGTTATCAATAGTTTTTTCATTGAGCCGTCGGTAGTCTATAACTATCCTCCATTTTGCTATTCTACTTGCATCTTGCTTCTTAGGGACAACCCATATAGGCGATGACCAGGGTGATATACTATGTTGTATGATGTCATCTTTCAGCATCTTGTCCATTTGTTTTCTAACTTCTTCTCTGTGTACTTGGGGGTAGCGATAGCTTTTTGTGTAAATCGGTTCATTGTCTTTTGTTTCAATATTATGTTTAATGTTGCTTGTGTATGTAAGTGGCATATCTTCGTGGTAAAATATGTCTATATTTCAGACGCAGTTGTTGTATTTTTTTTCCTCTGTATTCATATGGTTTGTTCTTAAGTTTTTCTCTAAGTTTTCTACCAGTTTCATATCTATTTGTGAGTTATCCTATGTTTCCGAGTTTCGAGTATCCATGTCGATGTTGTTTATTTCCATAAAATTTTGTACCTTAATTGGTTTGTCCAGTTTAAAATTTTGTGGTTTGTCTGAATTATTTTTATTGTTGTAATAATATAATTATTTTCTATGGTGACTATTGATGGTGGAATTTCTAAATCTTTTTTGAATTTATGTTGGGAAACTAGTCCTTATTTTCATTTTGTTTCCTTTACCGGTAATTTGACTATTACCTCTGTTATAGGTGGAATTACTTTTGCACTTTTCTCCTGTTCGGTTTCAGTGCAAATTAAGTTTAATGGAATTGTAATTCTCTTTGTAATTAATAAGTTTTTATATGTATTAATTTGTGCTCTAGTTTCTCGTAGTAGGTCCATGCCTAGTAATTCTCCAAATTCATTATTAAAATTGAATAGGTAGAATTTATATTGTGTTGAATACTTTAACGTTTTCGGTAAACTGGCCATAATACTTCCTATATGTACTGTACGTCCATGGGCAGTTTGGATTAAAAGTTTTTCTGGTTTGATATTATTCTTGAAATATTTCATGGCTAATTCCGGTTTCATAAGGCTTTTTGCAGAACCAGTATCAATCAGAAAATTTGCTTGAAATTCCGGTATGTAAATATAGGGTAAATGTGTATCGATCTTAGCAATTAATATATACTAAGTTTTCTTCTTGTCTGGGCTGGTATCCTGAAAATTTGTCTCTTCATCGAATAATGGTTCAAGAGTGGTTGCTCAGTATTTGTGTTTTCTTGGTAGGCTTCTTCAAAATATTGATGCGAGCATTGGTATTGATTTGTGTCTGTTGGATAATATTCACATTGTGCTTGATACTGATCTTCGTAGTTTTCAAAATATTCTTCAGGTTAATCATGAAAATCGTTTATGTTGATATAGTGTAGTTCATTAGATGCAAAATTTGGTTTTCTAAAAGTAGCGTTAGCGTCATTGGTGTAGGTTCATAAAAATTCTGTTTTGCGCTAGGTTGAAAACGGGGTTGAAATACATTAGTCGGTGGTCTCTGTTGTTGAATATTATTTCTATTAAATGCTTGTGTATTATTTTGTTGCCAATGTCTTGGTTGGAAATTATTTTGTTGTGAATTATTTGTTTGCCAATTTGGTTGCCACTTATTTTGTCTAACGAATGGCTGTTGATATCGATTATTATGGATAATATTTTGATATCGCTTAGATGGTTTGCTGAGGTCTGGCGAATGGTACAGGCCTCCTTTTTTGGGGAAACTGCGTTTGTGGAAATGGTGCTTGCGGCACGTTTCTAGCAGGAAATTGACTTGTTTTTCTTATATAATTTAGGTTGTCCTCGTCGGTAATTATACTTATGCCGTCTTCTATTGTTTTGGGTTCTCTGTAGCGCACGATAAGGCTATATGGTTCTTTTAAGTCTTTCATAAATGTTTTTATGGTCATATTGTTATACAATTTAATGTATTCTTGTTTTACTGTTTCATCATTTTCAGTCGAATTTACTTTCGACATTAATAAGCTATTTATATCTTGGCATTTCTCTCCGAACTTTATTGCCGATTCGTTGTTTTCCTGTTTAATCATCAGAAAGTCGCGTATTAGCGAATATTCGTTACGTAGGTCTCCAAAAGTTAACTGAATCGCTTCTTTTAAACTAGGCCAAGATAAAATATTTCTTACTGCAATCAGCTGTGCTGCGCGGCCAATTAATTTACTGCGAATATGAGCCATTAAAAATGAATTGAACGCATTGTCTTCAGCTCGTCCTAGTGCATTTATTACGTTTTCGCATGCCAAAGTAAAATTCGATATTGTTACTGGATTGCCATCGAATCTCGGGATGATTTTTAGCTGGTCTCTATTTGTCGGTTGTTGATACTGTTGTTAGGGTTGTTGTTGCTGCTGCTGTTGTTGTGTTGCCATTTTAAATTTATTTTTGGATATATTGAAGTTCGAAAATTCTTCCAATATATTATCAATTTTGTTTTAATATTTTTGATATTGTACAGTTAAATGTAATGTTTATTGTGCTCGATAGGACGTCGAGACTTATAGAATAATTTTATTGCGGAATAATAAAGAGGGTCAAAAATAGGGTAAGGGTTAATTTGATTTTACAAGCAGGAATGAGTAATCATACTTACAAAAATAGCATCACTAGAGATGGTTTCATTTTTCGACACGTTGGCGAGGGAGGTATAACGATACGAGTGACCTTTCTAGCTATGTAGAAACCATAGCCTGCCTCGTATTTCCGTCCGTTTTTTTGCTCGCTTTGGCTCCTTTAATGTACCTGGGATGAGTAGGGGTTGAATGTAGATGAATGGATGAATATAGTTTGAAATTTCTTTGCTTGAACTTCTTTTTTGAATTCTTCTTTCTTGAAATCTTCTTTCTTGAAATTTTCTTAATTAAGGACTACTGTTCGCTGTCGTCGGACTTTTGCCCTCGGCTACTATCTTCGTCCCTCAGGGTGGATTCTGCTTCGGCAAATAGTTGAAACCAACGTTTTCTTTAATTTTCGAAAGAAAACTCTTCGACAAAATCACACTTCTGACACCAGTTACGTTGATGGCCACAACAACCTTGTTTTTAAAAACAATTTACAATTTGTAGGGCTAAGTTTAGCCCTGCACCGACGATTTTGTTACAGTCATTCTAACAGCATCGACAGAAGAGGGTATGAAGAGCTGGGTTATATGCTCCGCCTACTTCCCAGGTGAGGAGAGATCCTGTCCACCGGAGATACTAAGCGACATAGTTGCCTACTGCGGAGAGAGGAACCTTCCACTACTAATTGGATGTGATGCCAACGCACACCACACGGTATGAGACAGCACTAACATCAACAACAGGGGTGAGTCATTATTACATTTCATCCTAGGGGAAAGGTTACTAATAGCTAATATAGGCAGGAAACCTACTTTTGTTACTTCAGTACGTAGGGAAGCCTTGGACTTAACCTTATGTACAGGTAATGTAAGTGATACTATCAAGAACTGGCGTGTCAGAAGAGCCATCAGGCTCCGATCATAGGCACATCAGATTCAACGTCATGATCCCATCTCTAACGGAGACAAAATTCAGAAATACCAACTGGGAAGGATATTTAGAGTCCCTCATAGTATCTAGAGAGAGGAATAGCGCCTGGAAGAAACATAAGAGCCTTGAATTGGCAGTGGAACAGGAACCGAGACGATAATAGCTGCCTACCAGGAAAACTGTCCGGAGAAAACAAGGAAAACCAGGGGTAAAACAGTCTGGTGGAATAACCACCTAGAAGGCGTTAGAGCTGAGGTTAGAAGGCTATTTAATAGGGTCAAATCCAACCAAGACTAGGATACCTACAAAGTAAAACTCACGCAGTACAATAAAAAGGTACGCAAAGCAAAGAGAGACTCATGGAAGAGATTCTGCGAAGAGGTCAGTGAGACCCCGCAGCTTCCAGAATCCATAGAGTTCTGGTCAAGGATGGTTGTACTGCAAACGAAGTAGGTTTTATCAAAAAAGATGATGAAACCTACACAGAAGCAATGACGGAAAGTATCAAATTGCTCAAGGAGGCACACTTTCCGGGTTCACTGATATTAACGGACCTAGAGGATAGGCATTATCCAGACCAAAGGCCAGAAAAACCCAAACTCGCGGACTGGAGGTTGGCCACCGAGGTTATAAAACCTGATAAAATCAGATGGGCAATTAGTAAGTTCCAACTACTCTCAAATCTCCCGGGATGGACGGAATATATCCAATTTTGCTCCAAAAGGGCTACAGGTATTAATACCTTACTTATGTAAAATATTTAGAGCCTGCTTGGCTTGGAAATACATACCAAAAATATGGCGGAAGGTGAGAGTCATCTACCTACCAAAAATAGGTAGATTATCGAACCAAACGCCCAAGTCATGTAGGCCTATAAGTTTATCCTCTTTCCTACTTAAAACGATGGAAAGACTGATAGATAGGTACATTAGAGACGAACTACTAAGGGAAAACCTCCTGAGTGAACGTCAATATGCATACCAGTCGGGAAGGTCGACAGACCTTGCGCTGGATGAATTGAACAGACTACTAGTAAAATCTTTAGAGGACAAGGAAATGGCAGTAGTTACATTCCTAGACATAGAAAGAGCATTTAATAACACGACAACGCACGAGTGCATTATCAAACAGAGGAGTCCCAACAACGATCTGCCGGTGGATTAAAATCAGCCTAGATAATAGGATTATAATACCCAATCTAGGTGAGATCTCCATTGAGGCAAAAGTGAGCACAGGCTGCCCCCAGGGAAGGGTATTATATCCACTACTATGGGCAACCCTGGTTGACGAACTCATCCGGAAACTTTCCACATAGGGCTTCTATTGCTATATGCTGATGATCTAGCAATAGTTATTAAGGGGCGATTCGCGAATACAATAACGGAGCGTTCACAAAGAGCCCTAAATGTTGTCGACAAATGGTGTTGCAAGGAAGGGCTTTCTAAAAATCCCCACAAAACCACAGTCGTCAATTTTACACGGAGAGGCGCACTGCAAGGCCTAAAGCCCCTAAGGCTCAACGGAGTGGAAATTCCATTTGCCTGTGAGGCAAAATATTTAGCAGTCATTTTTGACCAAAAATTAACGTGGAACTCTCACATCCAAAAAGTCACACAAAAAGCGACAATCGCCCTGGGAAGGTGTAGGCAAATGTGTGAAAAAAACTGGAGGTTAAATCCCAAAATGAATCTGTGGTTATACACCAGGGTAGTGAGACTTATGATAACCTATGGATCAGTGGTATGGTGAACTAAGACGGTGCACTCGGGAGCAATAAGGTTGTTAAGTGGCGTACAAAGGCTTGCTTTCATGGGCGCCACGGGGGCTATAAATACTGCTCCTACGGCTGCACTTGAGGTCCTCTTGGACCTGCCACCTTTACACGTATTCATACAAGGCGAAGCTCGGTCAGTGGTGCACAGGTTAATGCAAGGCCAAACGCCAATTAGCCAGTAACACGGGATGGAGTACCAGAAGTTATACTCGGAGATGAGGGCAGATCCCATTCTAGGCATGCCCACGGATGTAACGGTCCCAAGAACTTTCAGACTGTTATATCAGACAGGGAGGATTGGAAAAACGGTCCTCCCATAAAAGCACAAACAGTCTGGTACATTGACGGCTCCAAGACAGAACAAGGAGTCGGAGCCGGGATTTACGGAACAAGGCCAAATGTCAATATCCCGATGTCTAGGGAAATACGCAACGGTGTTTCAGGCTGAAGTGATCGCCATACACTGTTGCGCAAGGGAGATAATAGGACAAGGCACTGTTAACCAGTCGATTGCCATTTTCTCTGATAGCCAAGCGCCAATAGAAGCAATCAGTTCCATGCAAATCAACTCAAGATTGGTGTGAGACTGCTTGACGGCCCTTACAGAGTTGGGAAGTCAGAACAGAGTGACCCTAGCATGGATACCAGGACACGAGGGACACAGAGGAAACGAAAAGGCTGACGAACTGGCCAAGGAAGGCGCACTTGAAGCCCCAATAGGACCTGAGCCCTTTTGTGGCGTGGCAAAGCCATGCATACGAGCAACCATTAAGGAAAGGGTGCAAAATAAATCTCTGGAATGGTGGAGGATTCTCTCAAGACAGAGACAGGCCAAAGAGTTCATTAAAGAACGTTCGGCCAAATTTACGGAAGATCTACTAAGCCAGAATAGTAAAGCCATCAGAGTAATAGTAGGCCTTCTAATTGGCTACTGCCGGCTCAATAGACACATGAGTCTAATGGGCCTGGCAGTGGATGCAACATGCATATTCTGCCAAGAGGAATAGGAAACCTCAGTTCACGTATTATGCCACTGTGAAGGCCTGGCGAGGCTGAGATTCTAAGTACTCGGAGAAGAAAAACCAAGGGCGGACAGCTATACAAAAGGGCCTTTATCAAAGCTTTGGAGTCTAGTACAAAGGACAAAGCTGGATGAGGTACTAAGATGTTCTTGGAGCATCAGAATAGACCTGAAAAGGTCGCGGTGGTAAAGACTAAATAACCAGCTCTTTTGTTAATCTAATCTAATCTATTCTCAAAAAAGGTTAAGACATCATTTAAAGTATTACCTTCTGCACTTTTAGGTCAGCCAAGATGCATTACGTTTCGTGTACTTTTCAATGATATCATATCACTTAACATTAGAGGAAGCAATCTTATTTAGATCTTTGATGGAGCTATTTATAGCATTCAATTTAGCATCTAACTTATTTTCCAGTTGATCCAGTTTTTTTGCCAATTTTATCTTCAAACTTGTTTATGAAATTTATACAAACTTTATCAATGAGCTCATCAGTACTATCTATTTCAGATTTGCTGTGACCAGCACGAGCCATCGTTGGCACAATTAATTGGAATGGTAGGACTATAAAACACTTACCGAGGCATCCAAATTAGTATCTGATAATTGCAGTTAAACAGCAGATTAACATTAGCAATGCAATGAAAACACACAATACTGGTGCAAAATACCCTTATGTGACCACTGATGAAAGAGAATAAAAATAATTCCCAGTTTTTAGCTTTAAAATGCAAATTAAACGGGAGCTCTTAAACACACATGTTTATTCGCACATACCGAATAATTTTCAAATATACTGTGCTGTTCGACTTTTATTGAACTTAATAATTTGCGGAACTAATCTAGCTTTAACTTGTTTATTTCCAATAGATAAACCCAATAAAAAAAAAAACTTTAAAACCAAAAATATCAAATAAAAATCTCTCTTATCTTTTGATCCGAAAGGAAGTCAAATTTATTTAATGGGCCGGCTAGCTTATCTTTTCCTTCAGGAGCAGGTTCAAATTCAGTTCCTGTTTTAAAATGAAATTTTATTAAAGTAAAATTTTTAATATGATATAACGAGAACTCGTGAATGGAAGCTATCACACGTTGTTGTGTTGTGTTCTCTGTGTGATTTACTTTTAAAATCGAGTATTAACGCATTATTTAACGTACATCTTTTCAAGAATAGTATTTATAACAATATTATTGAACTGGACTTAAGTGATTAGTGACTAATTCCCTGCTATAGAAGAAATAAGGAGGAGAAGAAGAAGGATAACTTTGTCAGCGATAAAAAGTCAGTACATTTATTTTGACATATTGATAAGAATGAGTAGCAATACAGCATGTATGAATTGTACCACTTTCAAGCCTGGTGCGCCGACCATTCAATGCGACGGCTGCCGAGGTAATATACATCAGTCCTGTGCTGGACTAACTGAGAGCGATGTGAAACTTACGCGCGCCAAGTCGCGTTCTCTGAAAATTGTTTGTAATACTTGCAATAACAACATGGATCAATTTGCCAATATAAAAAATTTGATATCCTCTCTTGAAAATAATTTTGCGAAATCCATAAACGAGTTAAAAGCACAGTTCGATCAAAAATTTAATGAAATTAAATCTAGCCATGCTATAAATGACTCTAAAATAGCAGAGTCACTTATACAGGAAGTCTCGGAAAGGCAAAGAAGGTCATCAAATGTATTAATTTTCAATATCGAGGAAAGCAGATCGCAGAAACAAGAAGAGCGAATGCAACACGATATCGAAGCAGTTAACTCACTGCTCGGTACCATCGCGTCAGCGGGTGGCGTTGTTAATGTTACACGTTTAGGTAATCGTGCGCTGGCTGATAAAGCGAGACCTGTTCGCATTTGCTTCTCTAACCAACAGAAAGCATTACATGTTTTAAAAAATAAGGAGAAAGTACTTTCTATAAATAATAATTTAAAAATAAGGGCGGATGAGACTCCTATGCAAAGGGAGTACATGTAATTACTTCGTGCCGAATTAAAGGATAAAACAGATCATGGCCAGACTGACTTAACAATAAGGTATGTCAGAGGCACTCCAACCATTGTCAAAAAAACCCGGTAAATAATACAGTTAAGCATGCTGTAATCGAGATTAAATTTATGTACACCAATATAAATTCATTAACAGCAAAATTCCAAGAATTTAAAGCTCAGGTTACAGCATTAAATCCCATATGTATTCTTATAACTGAAACGTGGCTTACACAAGATATACCTGACTGTATTATTGGTATTCCAGGTTACTCACTATTACGCAACGATAGAAGCTATGCAAGGGGTGGGGGAGTATGCATCTACATTTTAGACTATATTGGTGATCTTAAAGTTTCTTGTAAAGCTATCGACAATTTTGAAATTCCCGGCTTAGAATCACTTTGGATCAAAATTTTAATTGGTGATGTCGAAATGACCTTATCCTGCATTTATCGGCCACCCAGCGCAAATCGACAAAACGATGCAGCTCTTATTGAAGTTCTTGAGAACGCTAGTAGCTATTTGAGTAATCTATTAGTTTTTGGCGATTTTAATTATCCCGATCTCTCCTGGGATCCTCCATCACCCCAAGAAGGAAACTCTCAATCAGCAGTATTCATGAATGCAATTCTCACCACAAATTTAACTCAACTAGTTAAATTTCCGACTCGTTTCAGAGGTAGCAATAATCCATCTAGACTTGGTTATATATTCGCCACTGACTCAACTGTCCTGTCCACTCTAAAATCATTTCCGCCTATTGGTAAAAGTGATCACGTCATAATCATTGCTACGTCGCAGCTGTCTATTAATGCATCCAAATCAAGTAAACAAATAACGAGAAGGCATTTCAATGCTGCAAATTATACCAGACTTAATGATTTTTTTGTGAATCTGCAGTGGCCATCGAGTGATATAAATAACATGTGGAAAAATTATCGTGGTAGCATAAATCAAGGTATCGACAGCTTTGTTCTTTTAATTACCACCAGCATATCAGCAAAACCCTGGATAAATGCGACAATAAAACAGGAGATTAACAAGAAAAGAAAACTTTGGCATAGATATCGCAGATCATTAACACAAGAAGACTATGAAATGTACAGGCAGAGTTGTAATACTTTATCTAACACATTACGTACAGCGAAGTCTAGATACGAAAACGAAATAGTTGAGAGCAACAGTAACAAAACTTTTTTCAAGTATGTTAAAAAGTCCTTAAAATCTAACATCCATACACTAGCACTTAATGATACGAATGGTGACCTAAAAACCGAGTCCCAAGCGGTGGCAGATGAATTTGCCAGCTCCTTCGCAGAAGAGCCACTGCCCATATCGGTACGACTTAGCGAAAATACTAAAAACAACAATACCATCGAGTTTATCGAATTCACTGTAGACAAAGTTACTGAGACTCTCAAGGATATCAAAATAGATTCATCTCCTGGTCCCGACGGAATTCATCCTTTACTCATTAGAAACTGTGCAGACTCCTTAGCGACACCACTAACCCAATTAATGAGAACCTCTTTAGAGGAAGAGAAATTACCAAATGAGTGGAAAGAAGCTATTGTGATTCCAATCTATAAAAAAGGGGACAAATTTGATGCCAAAAACTACAGACGAATTAGCCTTACATCAATACCCGGCAAATGCATGGAAAAAATCATTGCAAAATAATTAACAGAGTTTTTTCTTGTCAACAGTATTTTAAAGAACAACCAGCATGGTTTTTTGGCTGGACGGTCAACTACCACGAATTTGCTCCAGTGCGTTGATCAGTGGACCAAGGCTCTTGACAACAACCAACCTGTGGATGTTATTTATCTGGATTTTAAAAAAAGCTTTTGACCTGGTTCCCCACCAACGACTAATCTACAAGTTGCAGCATTACGGAGTCAGGGGACGTCTTTTGATGTGGTTGCAGGATTTTCTGGATAATCGAAGTTGCTGTGTTAGAGTAAGCAATCAGGTCTCAAGAAATTTCCCAGTGAAAATTGGAGTACTCAAGGATCAGTTTTGGAGCCGCTGTTATTTCAGGCTAGTCCAGAGTTGGTGCAGTGACTGGTGCCTTCCTTTAAATGAAAACAAATGCACCGTTCTTCACATCGGTTCTAATAACCCAAGACGCCAGTACAGTGTAAACAACAGCATCATTTCTCCAGTTAACCAACAAATGGATCTTTATGGATGGCGTTTTAGTGTCAAGTGATTTAAAATGGGAACTACATATAGGTACAGTTATTAGGAAGGTAAATTCGTTAGTGTACATGATATCTGTCGCCTTTAAAAATATGCCACCGCAATTACTAACCAAAATTTATAAAATCTACATTCGACCCAAACTTGAATATACAGTGCCTGTGTGGAGTCCCTACTTTGCGAAAGACATCCATGCCCTCGAGCAAACTCAAAGGTGTACTACTCGTCTCTGTCCTTCCATCCGACACTTGCCGTATGAGGATCGTCTAAGTGTTCTTGGACTTATGACGCCGTGACGCAGAAGACTTCGGGGTGATCTAATTGAAACTTATAAAATCCTACATGGCCACTATTCGGTAGATGTTAACATTTTTGTGATAAACAGAGACGAAAGACTCCGCGGTCATCAATTTAAATTAGTGCACGAACAATTTCATAGACTTTGCCGCCAACATTTTCTATCCAATAGAGTTTTTTCGTCATGGAACAGTCTTCCAAGTAGAATTGTCAACTCGCCATCTCTGAACGCCTTTAAAAATTCCTACGATAATTTTAATGACTTATTATAAATTATATTGTAACCATACTGAATTTTATGTTTTATGTCCTTCTTTGTTTAACTTTGTAGTATGTTATATAATTTGTTTTTCTATTTTCTTCTTTGAGTATGTGATAGGTAGATAATAAATTATAATCAAATTTTAATATTTTATACGTGTGTATATGAGTCAGTTTAAACGGCTTTGCCGCCTAATTGTACTTAAATAATAATAATAATAATAATAAGATCGGTCGTGGGCCTGCTGGGCTAACCACCCACAGGCTCTAATCTTTGATTCCGGCAGGCCGAAGACTGGGCCCCCACGATCGACCCCGTTCGGATAGGGGTCATGGGCAAGGTGGTGGGGCCCAACCAGATAGACCACCCGTTGACGACGTACGCAATGAACAAGGACGCTTTGAGTGGACGGATGAACTGAGGGATGAGTTTCTGCATTGTTATGAAAGCAGTGAGCCCGCGCGGAGGGGATACATGGCGCGGATGCATGCTCTGTGGTGTGAGAGGCTTCCAGAGCATAGCGCCTTCACTCCACAAAATCTGCGTGACTATGTATCCCACCTTCGTAGTAGGGGCTACGTGAGGGCTGCTCCTGGGCCGGTGAATGAGGTGGCTGAAGAGCCGCCACATTCACCGGTTGAGGACGTAGCTCTCCTCGTTCTGCCAATACCAGAGGTCCTCAGTACCAGAAGGGGGTTACACCATCTGAAAACCCCCGGGCCACAAGACCTGACCAGAGTGGACGCTGAACTTCGTACAGCGCTACCAGAAGAGGCTGACATCTGGCACATAAATTGTGCCGTGTATGCCGCTGCTCAACGCTCGTCTCAGGTGGAGAGGCGAAATACCTCTTCCCCACTGGAGAGAGCGCAGCGGCGCATACAAAAGATGGAAGCCAAGATCCAGTCGGCGAGGCAACACGCATCCCGTATCCAATGTGTAATGGACTATATGGCGGCCAGCAGGCCGTTCACGCCTAAAGTGCGTCGATTAGCCGCCAACTTAAGACGCGTCCATCACACACTCAATGAGGCAGTGCTGCGAACCACCAAACAGCACTGTCTCGACAGGATACGGATGCTAGTGACTTGCAAAAAGTCACTAGCTGTTCCGCGAGAAGCCCTCGCACCTTTTCCAACCGCCTCCGCGTGTTGTAGACAATCCGCCGGCCGCAGATCAGGTGGAGAACTTCTGGAAAACGCTGTACGAGGAGAGGCTTCCACTCAACCGAGATTCTCCTGCCCTTGCACACTTTGAAGAATTTTGTCAAAGGCTTCAGCAACCACGGGAAGTGTGCGAACCAATAACCCCAGAAGAGGTTCGTAGGGCTCTTGATGGCTCTAAGAACTTTGCTGCTCCAGGTCCCGATGGGATAAATAACTTTTGGTGGAAAAAGTTATCGAGCACCCACCACCATTTGGCCAGAATTTTTAATTCCTCGTTAAATGGGGAGCAGCAAATCCCTTCTTGGGTTGTTGAGAGGCGGACAGTGCTGATTCCCAAGAACGGAGATTTGTCCAACCCAAAGAACTACAGACCGATAACCTGCCTAAACGCATGCTACAAGGTGTTTACACGCATTTTGTACATGAGGGTGCTCCACGCAGTTGAACCGGTTTACGAACGGATATATGAGCAACGAGGGTCGAAGAGAGGTGTCGCTGGCTGCAAGGAAAACCTGCTGATCGACAGATGTGTCACGCAGGACTCCATGCAGTATAAGCGGAACCTCTCTATGGCCTGGATCGACTACCGCAAGGCATTTGACATGACATCGCATGAGCTTATTGTTCACTTGCTCCGATGTCTTGTGGTACCCGGTCCCGTAGTGAGATGTATTGAAGAACTGATGCCGCTCTGGAGGACTCGCTTTACCATAACATCGGGTAACGATAGAGTCCAAACAGAATCGGTATCATTCAGAAGAGGAGTATTTCAGGGAGATTCCCTCAGCCCCCTTCTGTTTTGCATCTCACTACTGCCATTCTCCGTCTCGCTCCGGAAAACCCGTGGCTACAACTGCGGTACCCCCGGCGACAGGAGGCATAAAGTCACCCAACTATTTTACATGGATGACCTTAAACTTTATGCCTCTGGAGAGAGGGATCTCCAACAGTCCCTTAGGGTGGTACAGGAGTACACGCAGGCTGCCGGTATGCAGTTCGGGTTGGACAAATGCGCACTGATCCATCTCAAGAGAGGACGATGCGGTGACTATGGAGAGGACGCGCAGCTCGTGGACGGAAGCATCTTACACCATCTAGATGCCGGAGAGTCGTACACTTACTTGGGTGTCGAGCAACGCTCCACCCAAGAAATGAGTGCAGTGAAAAACGCTCTCCGCGGCAAGTATCAGCACCGACTCCGACAGATCTGGTCTTCAGAACTGTCGGGGAAGAACAAGGTATCTGCTACTAATATGCTTGCCGTTCCGATCCTTCTCTACTCCTTTGGAGTAGTGAAGTGGACTCGAGAGGAGCTGCGTCAACTCGATGTAGGAACCCGGAGAAAGATGCACCTCAATAGGAGCCTGCATCCTAAATCGTCCGTTCCACGGTTATATCTCCCATGACATCGGGGAGGCCGTGGACTCTTGAGCTTGGAGAGTCTACACAGCAGGATGGTGCTGGATGGAGCCTGTAAGGTCGTCAGGAGTTCGGATCCCCTCCTCTGCATGGTCCGAGACCATGAAAATGCAGGGGTAGGAGCTTTTCTGTTTAAGGCAGCACGCAGAGCAGCCGATGAACTCGGTCTCATCTTCGACGTAGAGCGGGATAATCCCGACTCTGTCACAGGGCAGGGCCTGCCGCAGAGCGCCGGAGACGCTTATGCACTTGTTGTCGGCCTGCCCGACATATGCAGTCTCCGCCTATATCCAAAGGCACGACGGAGCACTACGAGTGCTTTACTACCATCTGAGGCACTCGTATGAGATAGACGAGACACCAGTGCTGCCTTATGCTCTGGGGGATATTGAGTCCGTTGTGGGGAATGAGAGGTGTCTAATTTATTGGAACTACTCGTTTCCCACGGTCAGGCAAATACAGGCAAACAAGCCTGACATAGTCCTCATAGACCACCAACTCAAGACAATGTTCGTCATAGAGTTCTCGGCTCCCGCGGAGAACAACATTGTCTTGAATGAGGAAGAAAAGCGGACAAAATATCGAGACCTACTCTTCGAACTCCGCAGACTGTATCCAGACCATACTGTCAAGCTGGTGGTACTGATTATAGGAGCTCTCGGTGGAACGAGACATACGCTGCTTTCAGAACTGAACATCATACCGTCATGCCGACAATCGGCAGAAGTGGGGGAGAATGCAGAAGGCTGTCATTCTTGGTTCATTGCGTCTGCTCAGGGCACACGAGTCACGGAACCAGTGATCACTGACGCTCCCAGCGTACCCTCTCTGGCATCGGAGGCAGAGAGAAGGTCGACTGGTTTTACTTAAAAAAATAATAATAATAATAATAATAATAATAAGGGGGAGAAAACGGATCGGCAACCTCCTCGTGGTGCACCCCGGGCAACAGGCAGAGGAAACTCTGCCTGGCTGATGTCGGACGTGGATCCCAGGGCTAACAACCCTGTGATCCACGACTCTGGTTCCAACGGGCAGAGAAAGGGCCCTTCACAATCGACCCCATTCGGATGGGGGTCGGAGACAAGTTGGAGGGGCCCAGCAGGACCGTCTCAATGGTAACGACCCTGGCAATGGACATGGACGCTTTAAGTGGACGAGGGAATACCGGGATGATTTGCTGACCTGCTACGAGAGCAGTGAGCCTGCGCGCAGGGGGTACATGGTGCGATTGCGCCATATCTGTTGCGACATGCACCCAGAACTTGCCAACTTCTCTGAGCAATAGCTCAGAGATCAAGTATCTTTCCTGCGCAGGTCAGGCTATGTAAGGGCACCCCGTCAGCAGGAAGAAGTGCCAGCCGCACTTCTACCGCGGCAAATACCAGCTGACGAGGAACATCCCAGAGAGTACACCGATGTTGACTTAAGGACGAGGGTTAGCCTTAACACCAGGGCTACCCTAAAACCACAAGACCTGGCACGAATGGACGCGGTCATCGAAGAGGAACTTCTGGAAGATGCCGACATCTGGCAGATCAACACTGCCGTGTACAACGCCGCCAGTCAACTCGTTCTCCGCACGAGGGAGTCTACTGCCTCGAGCGGAATCGAGAAAGCTAAGCGGCGCGTACAAAAAATCGAAGGCAAAATACAATCGGCCAGACAGCACGCCTCTCGAATCCAGAGTGTGGTGGAATATATAACAACTAATAAGGCATTTACGCCGAAAGTCCGGCGCATAGCAGCCGGAGTAAGACGCCAACACCACACTCTAAATCTAACAGTGTTGCTTACAATCAAGCACCACTGTTCAGATCGGATTCGAACACTTATGGCAATTAAGAAGACTCTAAGAAAGCGGTTGAGGAGTATGGAGCAAAATACACTGTTCCGTACGAGTCCCTCCCGCCTATTTCAAGTGCCACCGCGTGTTGTCAACAATCCGCCGACTGTAGCAGATGTTGAAGTTTTCTGGAAGGGAATTTACGAAACGACGCGTCCGTTCAATAGCAACACTCCAGCAATCGCACACTTTCGGGCTCTGTGCCACAGAACTTTAGGAGAGCCAGAGGAAGTGTGTCCGGCAATCAGTACGGAGGAAGTCCAGCAAGCACTTGTTGGCACCAAGAACTTCGCTGCTCCGGGTCCAGACGGCATAAACAACTGGTGGTGGAAGAAATTTCCTTCCACTCACGGCCATCTGGCCCGAGTTTTCAACTCATGGTCGAACGAGGGGCAGCAAATTCCGGACTGGTTTGTCGAGGGACGTACTGTGCTTATCCCCAAAAAAGGGGATCTGTCCGACCCAAGGAATTATAGACCAATCACCTGTCTGAACTCCTGCTACAAGATATTTACACGTATTCTGTATGCTAGGACACTACGGCAGGTTGATCCGGTCTTCCAGTAGATTTACGAGCAACGTGGTGCCAAGAAGGGCATGGCAGGTTGTAAGGACAGCCTTCTGATAGATCGTTGTGTCACATAGGATTCTGTGCAACGCAAACGAAATCTGTCGATGGCCTGGATAGACTACCGCAAAGCATTTGACACAACATCTCATGAGCTACTTTTACACTTGCTCCAATGTCTTGCGGTAGCAGCACCACTAGTGAGATGCATAGAACAACTGCTGCCACTCTGGAGAACCCGCTTCACCATAACATCAGGTGCGCAGCGGGTTACGACAGATCTGGTGGCGTTTAGGAGAGGAGTTTTCCAGGGAGATTCTCTGAGTCCTCTCCTCTTCTGCATCACACTGTTGCCGTTATCTGTTGAGCTCCGCCAAACTTCCGGATACCATTGTGGGCCACCCAGCAACCGGAGGCATAAGGTCACCCATCTCTTCTATATGGATGACCTCAAACTGTATGCCTCCGGAGAGCGCGAACTTCAAAACGCTCTTAGGGTGGTCGAAGAGTACACGGGGGCGATTGGTATGGAGTTTGGGTTGGATAAATGCGCAGTCGTCCACCTCAAGAGAGGGCGGTGCGGGGAATTCTCTGAAGAGACGCAGCTAGCAGATGGAAGCATTCTACGACATCTGGATGCCGGAGAGACCTATACATATCTGGGTGTGCAACAGCATCACATCCAAGATGTGAAACAGATAAAGGGGTCTCTCCGCGGCAAGTACAGACACCTACTTCGAAAGATTTGGTCTTCCGAGCTTTCGGGGAAGAACAAGGTGTCTGCTACGAATATGCTTGCCGTTCCTGTTCTTCTCTACTCCTCTTTGGAGTTGTGAAGTGGACGGTAGATGAGCTGCGCCAGTTAGATAGAGATACCCGCAAGATGATGAATATTCACCGTAGCATTCATCCTAAATCGTCCGTTCCTCGAGTTTACCTCCCACGTCAACGGGGGGGGCCGAGGACTCTTGGGCCTGGAGTGTATGCATGGCCGGGTAGTACTGAGTATGGCATGCAATATCCTTAAGAGCTCTGACCCGCTCCTGCATCTAGTGAGGGATCACGAAAATGCAGGTGTGGGAGCAGGATTATTCAAGGCAGCAAAGAGAGCCGCAGATGAACTTGGTCTCATATTCGACATCAGGCGAGGAGGCCGGCGAGGTGCCGACCCAGAGTCAGTCACTGAGCTTCCGCCAAATCGTCTGAAAGCCCAGATTAAAACTGCCGAGCAGGCAAATTTGCTTAGGCAGCATGTCGATAAATCCCTGCACGGTGTTTTCTATAAGAACATAGAAACACTGGGTTTATCGACTAAGCTGACATTTGCCTTTTTGAAGTCAGCTGGGCTTAAGTCGGAGACCGAGGGATTCATTGTGGCCTGCCAAGATGGTGTTATTAATACCTTGGTCTACCGAAACCGTGTGATGGATGTAGGGGTTCCTGATGTCAGCTGCAGGACCTGCCGTCAGGCGCCGGAATCGCTCATGCATTTATTGTCTGCATGCCCAGTATACGCGATTTCGGCCTACATCCACCGCCATAACGCGGCATTACGAGTGCTCTATTACTATCTACGGCACTCGTACGGGGTAGACCAAACACCAGTGCTGCCTTACGTCCCCGGAGATATTGAGTCCGTTGTCGAGAACGAGAGGTGCAGGATATACTGGAACTACTCGTTCCCGACCGTCAGACTAATTCAAGCCAACAAGCCTGACATAGTACTCCTCGACCACCAAACCAAGGCGATGTACGTCATCGAGTTTTCGGCACCCGCTGAAACAAACATCGCCTTGAAAGAGGAGGAAAAACGGATTAAATATCGTGATCTCCAGTACGAGCTCCTAGTGCTGTACCCAGGCTACTCAGTCAAGATGGTCGTCCTCATAATCGGTGTACTCGGAGGTATGAAGCCCACGCTGCTCTCGCAATTGAAGACCATACCGGCCTGTCAGAAATCTGCCGAATGGCTAGCAGGCCAAATGCAGAAAGCAGTTATCCTGGGGTCCCTTCGTCTACTTAGGGCACACGATTCGGGTGTTTACAGTCACTGACCCCACAGGTGTGGAGAGTGGCTGTGATTTTAATCGCCGGCGCGATTTCCGTGTGGTGTCGGAGGCCACGGAAGTCCTGTCCGGTATCGGGAAACCGCAAAAATAAAAAAATAATAATAATAATAATAAATAAGCAGGAGGGGCTGACTTCCATCTATCAAGCCTTTGGTGAGTAGCGTCACCACTTACTCCAGCTGGGGTGCAAAACCGAACCGGCAGCCCTAGTGCACCCGGGAGGGGAGGGGAAAGCGTCTTCCCCTCTGGTGTCGGTCGTGGGCCTGCTGGGCTAACCACCCACAGGCCCTAAACTTTGGTTCCGGCAGGCCGAAGACAGGGCCCCCACGATCGACCCCGTGCGGATAGGGGTCAAGGGCAAGGTGGTGGGGCCCAACCGGACGGACCGCCCGTTGACGAAATTGGCAATGTCCAAGGACGCTTTGAGTGGACAGATGAACTGAGGGATGAACTTCTGCATTGCTATGAAAGCAGTGAGCCCGCGCGGAGGGGATTCATGGCGCGGATGCATGCTCTGTGGTGTGAGAGGCTACCAGAGCATAGCGCCTTCACGCCACAAAATCTGCGTGACTATGTATCCCACCTTCGTAGTAGGGGCTACGTGAGGGCTGCTCCTGGGCCGGTGAATGAGGTGGCCGAAGAGCCGCCACATTCACCGGTTGAGGACGTGGCTCTCCTCGTTCCTCCAATACCAGAGGGCCTCAGTACCAGAAGGGGGTTACACCGTCTGAAAACCCCCGGGCCACAAGACCTGGCCAGAGTGGACACTGAACTTCGTGCAGCGCTACCAGAAGAGGCTGACATCTGGCACATAAATTGTGCCGTGTATGCTATGTATTTAACACCCTCGTCTATCGACGTCGTGTCATGGGTATGGAGGTCCCTGATGTCAGCTGCAGGACCTGCCGCAGGGCGCCGGAGACTGTAATACACTTACTGTCGGCTTGCCCGACATACGCAGTCTCGGCCTATATTCACGGACACGACGCAGCATTACGAGTGCTTTACTATCATCTAAGGCACTCGTATGGGATAGGCGAAACACCAGTGCTGCCTTACGCTCCGGGGGATATTGAGTCCGTTGTGGGGAATGAGAAGTGCCTAATTTATTGGAACTACTCGTTTCCCACCGTCAGGCAAATACAAGCCAACAAGCCTGACATAGTACTCCTCGACCACCAACTCAAGACAATGTATGTCGTGGAATTCTCAGCTCCCGCTGAGAGCAACATTGTCTTGAAAGAGCAGGAAAAACGGACAAAATATCGAGATTTGCTCTTCGAACTCCGCAGGCTTTATCCAGGCCATTCTGTTAAAATAGTGGTACTGATTATAGAAGCCCTCGGTGGAATGAGACAGACGCTGCTTTCAGAACTAAAGATCATACCGGCATGCCGAGATTCGGCAGAGACCTTAGCCGGCAGAATGCAGAAAGCTGTCATCCTCGGTTCATTGCGTCTACTCAGGGCACACGATTCGCGGACCCGGTAGCCACTCACCCCACGGGCGTGGGGAGTGGCTATTGGTATTACCAGCTCACCTCTGTGAGAGTCGGAGCCACAGAGCAAGGTGACTGGTTTTTTGCAAAAAAAAAATAATAAGTAATTTATTTTCCTTGATATTTAGATAATTTAGCAGTTTTATAACAGGTTCGAAAGTCTAATAAGTACACTATTTAAATTTTAATATACAACCTTGTCCAAAATTAAACACACAAAACCTTCCTTATTCGTAGCTACACTCTTCTCTTTCCAAATCCAACAATTCTCCTTTCATTATTTCTTCGCCTTATCTCGTCCTTATCTCCTCTGCAATTCCTATGCACAATAACCTCTTCCTTTTTATTTACAGTCTATTTTTATTCTTCTTCGCTGATCTCCACAATTTCTGACTTTTTTATTCAATTTCAAATTATTAATCTTTGTTTATTATTTTTCTTCTTCACTCCCTAATTTTCACTTGTTCTTTTTTTTTCTTAAATTTGTTTTTCCAATTTTACAACCTATCTGTTGTTTGTTGTTCTATATCACTAAATATCAAAGTACCCAAAATAAACAAAACAAAACACCATATGAATTTTGATTAATTTCATTCCAAACATAACCTAACTTAAACCTCCTTGTCTTTCTCCAGGAATACATTTACCAACTATAAAATAAAATTTCCTACTTTAACGAAATGTCATAATGACTTAAATGTCAGAAATTATTTCAACAACAACTTAATAACTACTAACATAGATGTCAGTATCAAACTTACTGTTGACATCAAATAAAAACTTAAAAACTATTAAAACAACTCTAAACAAGTATTAACATTCTAAAGCACATACCTTTCGGATCTTTAGCTAATTTAAATAAATTTTGAAAACCATATAAAGGAAACAAACAAATTCAAACCCTGATTCAGCAAATAACACAAACATGCAATCTTCTTAATCGTCCAATATGCAAATACATAGCAATACATAAATACACATTCCTATCAATTTTCAAGATCTCATACTCGACGTTGCAGAGAGTTATATATATACCTAGGGCAAGTTTACTCTTAGTGATGCTACTAAATAGTGTTATCTATCCAATAATAATGCACTAGCTTTTCTATTTGACGAAATAAAATATGAAATAGGTGGATAGCAATTGGCCGTCGGCGTCGTTAGAAAGCCTGAAATGAAAACTGTGGTATAATATGGAGAATCACATCTCCGATGACTATTAACTACAGGTTGGGGTCTCACCCAAGAGAAGCAGGATATTTTAGATACTACCAGTCACATGTTCAGTGGTAGATTTCCTCTCAAATATATTTTGTAGAAGATTACGCTAAGGGTATTTTAAATGCATAGCTCGGTCCATCGAAGATTGTTATATTGGTGAAATTGAGGCAGAGCTAGAAATTAGTAAAATTGAGTGGAAGATTAGGCATTTCGTAACAATGGCTTAAAATATTAAACAGAATTTATAAGAGCAGTAATAATATTAGAATTCAGATGGCTTATCGTATGTGGAATTTATATGAACTACCTACTTTACGTGATACTGCTACGGACATATGGACTGTTAAAACCGCTAGCAGTTTTGAGGAACCTCGATATATCATTATCGGATTTTAAAACAATGACAATTCCAATAATAGAACCCAAGACGTTACAAAGTTTATTCATGCAGATATTAGTAATATTCAGCTAAGTATTTTCATTTGAACGTTGAAATTTAGATTTCACAAAGAAATTCGACTCTGCAGCCTACTATGTCTATGAGAATTTCATCGTAGTTACTATGATAAAAATACGGGCGACCCTATGATGGATCTTGAAGAATTCAGAAAAAATCCGTTATTTGTTATTGATTGCTCTTGTCAACCGGATGCAAGTAAATTATCCACTGTTGCCATTAAAATAGAATTTGAAACGCGAAAGACGAAATTTCACGAGTAAACTTAAGTATATGCCCTTAACCTACAGCTCATTGGATGTTTCAGTCCAGAACAGCTTTGTTGATGCTAGGTGAAATACTATAATATGCATTTCTTACTTTGATCATGTTTCCAATATAAGGATAATGAGTTTATAGTGAAAGAATTGGCTGCAGTCTGCTGCAACACTAAACAACAAACACATTATATTTTCAAACCACCATATCCGTTCTCATCATTAACAAATGGCGAAAAGGTATAACAACAATTATTGGAGAAGAACCTTCCCCCGAATGAATAATATATACAAAAAACTGCATTATCCAGTGGCACGACTAACAAAAAACTCTAAATCGCAGTCTCGACTGCTAATCCCGCCGAAGCGTATAATTTGCACTCATAGTCAGCCGGCGAGGGTACAAAAAGCTGTCACAAAAAAGATTCTGCCCCTCTTGTTCCTTCGGCATCTTCGTAACAGTACCTAGCTGCTCGAATCTCGAGTACAAACACAGCGTCGAATTGGTTATTGGTTCAAGTAACAAATCCAAAACAAATTTAGTCAGCAATACGTTTATTTTAATTTTACCAGTGTTAATTAATTTTCGTTTTACTTTTTAAAGCATTTTATCGTGTGTGACATAAATCATTGTAAAATAAAAGTTTATTCTAATTCTGTATTCTACTTCATCGCGTCATAGTCTTGGTCCACAAACCTACTAAACCTATAGGCTGGTAAAAAATTCAAGCTTAAAACAAAACCGTATAAAATAAGCGGAATTGGAGAAGATTAAATTTCTATTTTATTTTTTGAAGATCAATCTTTGCTGTTGCTTCGTTGAAATATATACTGTATTCTATGTACTTGTAATGTAACGTATTGTAATAAAAATGGCACCCAATGAAAACTAAAATGAAAAAGTAGGCTGCATAAATTCGTTCTATTAATGTAAGTTTTCTATTTTATTTTCATTGTAAGTACTTCTAAGGAACTGTTACCATTAGCGAAAATGTTCGTCGGCCATATTACATCTTTGTAGGTTACATTTCACTGGTCCCATCCTTTTTAAAAAAAATTATGGAATTTAAGAAAATAAATATATATGTGCTTACATAAACAATGAAAATTAGATAACTTGACACACAGAATGAAATAATTATTAATTAATGTATGAGCACAGTAACACTAGAAAGCACACCCAGGACACCACGATATGCTAACATGACTTCTTTTGCTCTATAATATTATGTTAATGTATAGTGCGGGAAAGAGGAAATTGAGAGGGGGGTGCGAGGTGAGACGCTAAGAAGGCAGGCCCGGACTTAACTATATTGTGAACGTATGTCTGTTTATGCTTTTAAAGGACCACGCAATTTTCTTATAGAAAAGTGACTTGCGTTAAATTGGTTGAAATTTTGATATGTTGTGTATCCCATCTCTCTGATCAAATGTCACAATTGGCACAAATTGACAAACTTTCACAGTCTTGAGATAAAGCTTGCTAAAGTAAGAATTATCGTTTATTTGAGGTGTATGGGTCTGGGTTAAATCAGTACTCTTTTTTTTGCTTCTAGGGTCTCACAGTGGTTTGAAAACACCTCATAACTGTCATGGTTTATTTATTGAAATATTACATCATATAATCTCAAACGTCGTCACGTCATATGACGTCATAGCATGTAATATCGTGTCATAGAACATCATGATTTAAATAACATTCTTTTCTCTTACTTCTAGGTGCTCAGTTCACAATAAAATTCAAAGTGACCACTATGAGGTTCTGTGACACGACATGACCTGCTATGACGTCATATGATATGATAAGACAATCAATTATACTGTTTAGGTGTTATTAAACAAATCTGAGACATTGATGCATTTGATACAGAGATAGGATACACAACATATCAAAAATTCAACCAATTTAACGGAAGTCACTTTTCCATGAGAAAATTGCGTTGGCTTTTGTTGTGTGGGCTCAGTTTAGCTGGCAACAATTTACACTACTGACTATACAGTAGTTACAGTATCCTAGTTCACTTAATATTTGAGTAAATTGTTACTACCTAGCAAGAACCACGGGGAGGTATGAGCATATCTTGCCATGATAGGATGGGTAAAGAATATTAGTACAGGATAAAGAAAATTATACAAAAAAATAAAACTAAAAACAAAAAAAATTTAAAATAGTAACAGTAAAAAAATATATAGGTATCCTCAAAATAAATAAAAAAAATAACAATAAACAACTAAAAACAAAAAAAAACTTAAAATAGTAACAGTAAAAAAATATATAGGTATTCCCAAAATAAATTAAAAAATAACAATAAACCTCTAAAAACAGAAACAAAACTCGAAATAGTAAATTTTCGTAAATAAAATATGTATTCTCCAAATAAATAAAATTAAATATAATTGAATTCTTTAAATAAATAAAAATAGATTAAAATACTTACGAACACACAAAATGACATAAATAATAAGCTTGATATCACGATCAATATCATTAAACACAAAAACGGACACAAATAATAAACTTATATATATATCACTACCATTTCTTCAATCACAAGTCATCACAATCACTTCTTCCTCCGAATCCTGTGCGTTCTCCCCCTCTTCTTCAATTTCAGATGATGAACTATCCTCTTCTAAATTTATAATGAATTTATTTTCCCCATTTTTATTAAATTCACAAAGTTTCAAATAGGTAATCATCCTCAATTCTAATCACTTTGGTAATTCTCTTTTCCCAATCTTCCTTGGTAATTTTGGACACTTCGTTTTTAATTAACTCTATCACTTTTTATAATGAATTTATTTTCCCCATTTTTATTAAATTCACAAAGTTTCAAATAGGTAATCATCCTCAATTCTAATCACTTTGGTAATTCTCTTTTCCCAATCTTCCTTGGTAATTTTGGACACTTCGTTTTTAATTAACTCTATCATTTTTTTGTCGAATTTTGGAAAAGTATTTCCTTTTCTGATATTTTTTTTCAATTTTCCCCAAATCAATTCTATTGGGTTGAAAATACAATAATATGGTGGTAATCTTAAAACTTTGTAGCCAAATCTTTCAGCTATACTGTCTATAACATAATTCTTCTCAAATGTTTTCGTATGAAGGACTTCCAACAATTCTGCTTTAGTATAACTGTCCATATAATATAGGTCGTGATCCGTTAAAAAAATTTGCAACTCCAATTTAGTCGAACTCTTATTAGGAATTTTATATAATTCTCTTGAATGGTACTTCGCATTGTCAAGAACAATAACACTATTTGGCTTTAATTTTGGAATTAGAGTATTTTCAAACCATTTTTCAAAAATTACACCCTCCATATTCTTGTGATAATCCACGTTACACTCTTCCATGTTTTTCCCGCATAGTTTCAATGCATTATCTACCCATCCATCACCTGATCCACAGTGTAAAATAACCAATCGAATTCCCTTATTTGGAGGCAATGACTGTGGTAGACATTTTTTAGTTCCATCAGTACATCCTTTTTTTACGGTATCGTGAGTGTCATACCAAGTTTCATCTAGGTAATAAATTGTTCTATTTTCCCTTCTGAACTTTTTGATCTCCTCTAGATATGAATGTCGCCAATCCACTATTCGTCTGCTTTCCATAATCGCCACGCGTTTATTAATTGTTTTAAATTTAAATCCAATTTTTTTCAGCCAGTTCCTTAAAGTTCTTGTCGTATATTTCAAAGGACAATCCATTTCCTTTAGTTTTCTGTCTACCACTCAACAGTCGGGATTTCATTTTTCTGATATGCATCATAAATTACATTTTTTAAAAGTTTTGCTATTGATGGATCTAAAATTTTTGATATACTAGCGTCGCAACGTTGCTTTTTTTCGGTAACACCTGTATTCACTAGTTTGTACAATGTGGAAAATGGAACGTGGGTTAAAGATTCTGTTTCCCTTAATATATCTAAATCACGCAAGTTAAAGTCATTAGTTTGTCGCTGTAAAAGAGTATTATACACATTTAAACAAATTTGTTTCCCGTCACTGCTTAAATGCCGTTTTTTTCTCCCTTGAAACTCATTTGGAATTTTATTTTCTTTATCACTGAAATTACTATAACTGTCACTTTCACACTCACAATCACTCGATCGACTCATTTTTGTAATAAATAAGTTACATACCAGCAAAAAGACAAATATAAACTAATGTATTAATGTATTAATGTATTAATTGCACTTACACCCGTACACTCCGCCGTATATGAAAGTAAACTAAGTCCGCCTCTGAAGTACCATATCTCACATGTCGTTCGTGCTAGTTGGCAAACAACACAAGCCTGACCTTCTCTCTCATTCTAATGCACGCGACATAAAAGACGAAAAACATGATGTGATACAAACAGCTATGCGTTATGCATAGCCACTACCCTCTCTATTCCCCACTACGTCTGTGACCGTTTTCATTTATCGTTTTCCTCTACAATAATTGGCTGCATGATGTACCTGCCGTTTCTATTGGATGTAGACTGACAAATAACTAAAACAATTTTCGGTTAACTAGCGTTGTTACTGACGGTAAATTGAAATTCAAGAAAGAAGGAAGTGTAATTTTCACATGTAGTTTCTTTAAATGCATATGAACCGAAAACATCTCAATATCTATTTGAATGAGCACAAAAAAATACGGTGGTTTTTCTATTTAATTATTAACAAAAAATTGTGAGATATGCATGTTTTCTTCTATTTTAATTTAATAGTATAAGTCTATGAACCAAAAACATCTCAGTATTTATTTGAATGAGCACAAGAAATACGGTGGTTTTTCTATTTCATTATTAACAAAAAAATTGTGAGTTATGCTTGTTTTCTTCTATTTTAATATAAGAATATAAGTCTATGGAAAATCAAATGATGGAATAAAAATAATATTGTAATATTGTGAACTATCTACATCAGCGAGTGGAACAAACAAGAGCCTAAAAGTGGCTGCGCAGCTCTACATATTAATTATATCGACATAATTGTGCATCACTGCAAATATCCTTAATTTCATAAATACATATGTAATTTTGACGAAATGTGTCCAAATCATTAACAGGACGGGGAAAACTATTAAAAAGTGAGTAGTAACTTTATAGTCGTATAATGAAATTCACAACTTCGTAGAAAATCATAAATAAAAGTTGATTGATTTTACAGTTTCACATTGTGGCTTAGTACTTTGGACCATCTTCTACTACTAACTCCAAAGTGATTGATTTTTTAGCCGGATATTGAGGCTCATCATTTAGTATGAGTCCAGAATATTAGTAATTATTTTTGTTTCATTTCCATTTTTTTAAATTTTCTATTAAAATGATGTCTCAAATTTTTACTGAAAAGTAAATGATTGTGACGTGTGCATGATAAAAAGTAAAACCACCACATATCGGCTTCATCTTACTATGTTACTCACAAAATCCACTAGAATGTAGAATGTGGTAATGCGATGGTTGTATTTACTGGCATTGCACAGTGTACACGTAGGAAACCTAGTGCACTAGTTAAATATAACGAAATAAATTTAGTTGCTGTATTTTTCAGCGAAGCATTAATTCTAATGATCCTTATTTTTGCACAGTCAAATAAGACACCACCACAAATTATTATTGAAGTGCGCATTCTACGCAAGCTGAAATGATGCTAAACGGCGTTATAACAAACAGATCCTAGATCTGATATTATCGAGGTATTAATAAGACTATTACAAACTCAGTAAAAATTGTTATTGGGCCTTGCTGACTACGAATATGTATTTAACTTACAATAAAAATCAAAAAGATATTGCCTCAATCTTAGTGTCACCTCCTAAAAGTGAAATAATATGCATCTAAGCAAAATATGAATCAAAAAGGTATTCACAGTCTATTACGGCATTTACTCTCTGATTATTAAAGTATATATTTTTCAGGTAAAACTACAAGGAAATAAACATTTTAACAATTTAAAATCACTGTATTAAATAACATTATCTGTTTTCACAGTTCATATATAAATATACATGTGTAAAATAAGACAATAATTCATCATCCAGTTCACTGCAGGGTCGTCAACTACAGCTACGTCTAACGTAACAATCGATTTAAATAAAATAATATGGCTATTTTTTCTGCATGCACAGCACCAGAATATCATACTGAATAATCAATCAATAATTAGAATTAAATAAATAAATTAAACTATATATATATATAAATAATATAAACAATATATAACATATTGGTAGCACAGAAAAGAATGTGGCCCATTCAACGATCTGAAAGAAGAAAAAAATCAATTTATTACTGAATTATATATAAATATTCATTATTATATCAACTGCTGTTGAATGAATTCTTTCGGCATTTTCGGTAATAGACCGTGAGATAGTGACAGATTTTTTGAAACGTTTGGTTCCTATCTAGCCTTTTGGGAGGCTTTTGTACCTGATTTATACTAACCATTTTCGTGTTTATCAAACGGTTATCCAGGGACCTCAGCGGAAAACAAAAAAGAAAACTTCATGAAAATGAGCAATTTCAAACGTTTTGTTCCTATCTGGCGTCAAGTTAGACTTACGTTTTAAAGAAAAACATCCGATGGAAGCTTATCGCCACACAAATTCCATGGGCCCTAAAGCCCTAAATTTCAATCCGAATTTGTAAGAAAAATGGTACAGAATCAAACCATTTGGTTCTTTTCTGGGAATTATATATTATATAGGTAAATAGATTATAATTATCGCGATATAACAAAAACGCCAGACAAATTCCCAGGGCCCAACAGTGAAAAAATAATTTTTCAAGTTGTCAACTATCCCGCGAAAATCAAATAATTGCTTATTTTCATAAAATTTTCTTTTTTGTTTTCCGCTCGGGGGCCCTAGATAACCGTTTGATAAACACGAAAATGGTTAGTACAAATCAGGTACAAAGGCCTCCCAAAAGGCCGGATAGGAACCAAACGTTTCAAAAAATCTATCACTATATCACTATCTCACGGTCTATAAAGTATGTTTTAAATTTTAGTCATGCATGAATTTAATTAATTAATCTTTTTACAACTTATTTTTCAGCCAGTCGATATTTTAAAAACTACTATTTTTGCAATATTTTTACATCTCTATTATTAACTTCTTGACTTTTTATCAAAAGTGCGCTTCACTTTATCTAAAGATATACCTATTTATATATCTTTCTAATTTCTTTATCAATAATATAATTTTTTTTCAGTTGTAATTCTGCATAAACCCCACCCCATATTTTCAAATTATGAAAATTATTTTGTAAATATGTAAGCGAAAAGTTATTAAAAATACTTTCTCGAAAGCAAAAACGCTATAATGTTTCGTGCAAGTCGAAAATTTAAGTTGTAAATATTTTTATTTATTTATTTATTTACATACACCATTCAACAGCCAAAGCCAATTACTGGATGAGAAAATACAGGTTTATGAACAACTATCACAAATTACAAATTAATACATCAAAAAGAAATATATATATAACAATGTATAATACATTATATAATTTTAACAAGCGTGGAAAGAGATAGAAAAACAGAGGAACGGAGAAAACAAAAACTATACACAAAATAAGAACTATTGCACAATGTTGTGTCTTAAGTTTATTTATACTACAATTAAATATGTCAACTCTGTCTTGCAGGTTGTTGTAATTATCGCACATAAAGTGAAGCGGTGAATGTTTCCGCTCATGGTCAGGGGTAGCAGACTTAACCGACAACATAAAAAATTGTTGTACACGATGGTGGTCAGGCCGTCCATCACATACGCGGCGCCGGTATGGTGCAGCATACCGACCACGACAATGAGAAAACTAAAAGTGCTCGAGTACAAGTTTATGCGCCTCATTTCTAATTCCGGAAGGTACACCTCCCTCGGAGACCTATACGCACTTTGCCAGGACATAACCCCAATAGCGGACTACATCCGGGACATCTCCCAAAAATTCTACTCTTTCAAACTGGGCGATAGTCCGCTAACAAGAAACATAACACAAATTAGACAGCATAATGCCCCATTTCGGATAAAACACTCTCTACCATACCAGACGTTACCGATCTTCCGGCAACCTCTGTAGCCAAACTTCACCAACTATAACTTCCGCTTATCCTATCTGTCTTTACTGATATTTCATATCTTTGAGTCTTTAAATCTTTTCTGTCTCTTTCTTCCTTTATGTTTGTTCATGTGTGTTCAGTTTGTTTCTTGTTTTCCTTTTGTACATTTTTGTTTCTAAATTAATTTCCCATCGGAATTTTTCAACAAAAATCAAAATTGTCGGAAAACCAATATTATTAAAACCAAAGTTTAGGCCAGCCTATGTGCAGCCCGGCATTTACATGTTTCGCAGAAGGTTCCTCGTTCAGATTGAGGTACTTGCGTTGGCATCAAAATTAAATTTAAAAAAAAATGTGAGAGTATCTAAAACCAAGTTTAGTTATAAGTTTTTTAAAATCTGTTTTTGTTAGATATAGAAAATGTTACCACCTATTTTAATTCATCTTTTATGTGAAAGGAGTTTAGGTTAAGTTTTAAATTGTGTTTTAGCCAAACAAGTTCTATTCCGCCCGACCCTGCAACCCTCCACCGCGAACTACGCGGTGGTTGCATGGTTGGTCCCCGGAATAGGTTCTGGGGCGGCACATATATTGTATTCATAATGTATAATAAAAAAGTCTTGAGTTGAATTGAATTGAATTGGTGAATGTTTTAACAAATTAATCCTAGGTCTGGCAAGATAGAAGGTAATGTTATTACGAGCCTGGTACATGAAAGCGTGTTTGTTCTATTTTATTATTTAGTATTTTATACAGAAATATTAATGACTGTCTAATTCTGCGATCTTTCAGGCTAGGTAATGAGAATCTATCAAGTAGAAGGCTTTGTGGTATTCCAATTGGTGGATATATCCTATCCTCCTTAAAGGATAAATACTTAAGGAACCGTCTTTGCACTGCCTCTAAGCTGTCGATATAAGTAAAATAGCTGGGATTCCATATTAGTGAAGCATATTCAAGTTTTGATTTGACCAAAGAATTAAAAAGCAGTGTTAACGTGTTCACATCGGTAAAGCCGGTTGAATTTCTTATTATAAAGCCCAAATTTTTAAAAGAAGATTGCATTACGTTATTATAAACATTACGTTATATTAAAAGTTAATTCACTGTCATAGGCGATCCCAAGGTCTCTTATATGCTCAGGGCGGTGTAATGTGTTGCCATTTAATTGATAATCTTTTAGTAGTGGACTTTGTTTTCTATAGTAAGACATAACATTGCACTTGTCAACATTTAGTGGAAGATTATTCAATGAGCACCAATCATTCACCCTTTGCAAATCGTTTTGCAATTTTTCGCAGACTGTCTCAGAGCTAATATTGCAAAACAACTTCATATCATCAGCATAAAGTAAGTAGCATACGTCTAAATTATCAACAATATCATTAATAAATAGTATGAAAAGGAGAGGCCCCAGAACAGAGCCCTGGGGAACCCCTGATGTGACTGATATTTCGAATGATTTTACACCCCGACATTCAACATATTGTGTTCTTTGGCTAAGGTAAGAGTTAAATAAATTTAACAGTCGTATAGAAAGCCCAGCGAGATCTACCTTATGTAATAATATATTGTGGTCAATTCTATCAAAGGCTTTGGAGAAGTTCGTATAAATAACATCTACTTGGCCGTTTAGATCCATACATTGAGCGGTATGCTGCGTAACACAAAATAGGTTAGAAACCGTGGATCTATTTTTAACGAAGCCGCGAATATATTATATTATACATTAAGTTTCGCTGTAAAATAATAATTATATAGAGAGGAATGTTAAAATAAAATAGAAAACTGAATACCTGCATCAACATATAATCACACATCAAAACATGGCGCTGCGAATTTCAAAATGTAGAAAATATTAGTTAATCAAGGTTGCTAGTGAAGAACAAAGTTCTGAACTCGCCTATGACATTAAAAAACAAGTCCATTGACTGAAAATAATTGTGTTTGCTGATAGTTATATAGCTTCCTAAAATGTTTAAAAAGATCGACAAATATAAAAGAATGCCTAATATGTCTTTATCAAATGAAATTTCTGAAATTTATTTGATAATTTCAGATCATGTGCCAAGGTAGGGTAGCAGTACCAATCAATGTACACTTAAGCGACTTGTGAACTTTAGATATTTGGTCTTAATTAGCTGACAACAATGATTTTATATATCAAAAAAAACGAAAATGTTAACAAAATATAATACTTATCTGGTTCATTCTAACATTATTAAATTTTATAGTAAAGCAGCACAACCTTCAATGTTAGGGACGTAGAAATATATTATAAATTATTTCCTATCAGTATTTAATAACAAACTGAGATACATCCCTGAGAGCTTTGGTTAATAAACATTTTTCTATTTCCACGTGTAAATCTTCTTAGCATTGCACAGTAAAGATAAGTAGTCAATTCCTGTTAACTAGACGGATATAATTTCATATCCACAAACGTACGTACATGAAATCTATCAAGGCTTAAGAATGTAGTTACCTAGTCAACTATTAATTTGTTGAAATGTTAGTTACTGTATTATGTCAAACTAATTTTAAAAACTCATCGGTATTGTTAGTTTTTCTTGTTAAATTTAAAACGGCTAGTTCTAGCGATGAATCGATAGATGAAAAATATGCATGCAAATTTTAGAAAAAAAACTATTACCTATAAAAACTATACATTTAACAGTTGCCCACATGTATTATAAAATAGTACAAGTACGGTAAGTGATAATTTTCAGGTCAAGAATGAAGTTTCGAAAATCGAGTTCATCAAATTAAATTCATTTGTCGTTAAAAGTACAAACGATCTACTTGGACACTCACACCTGATCCAGGGTACCAGGGCACGTGGTACTTGAGAGGCTGGAGCGGAGTGAGACCGAGACAGACTTTAAAACAATTAAAATCTAAGGCCCTACTCCTACCTGCGTAGCAAGTTTATTACGGCGTGATAAATAGAATGCCCAGGTGACTTAACTAAACTAAGAATACGAAAAACAGTTAACTTATACAAACATTAAGTAGGTTATTGGCTGCTGAGACGGGGAAAACTCACTGAAAAAACTCGCTAGAGGCAATAGAATACTGAGCGGGAGCGGCTATGCCAGAGTAGTTGAATTTATTATAAAACTTCTAATTTTGGTTCGAAATGTTGTAGTTATTCTGAAAAGTTTTGCTTAACTTTAAGATTCAAAGCAAAACGCTAACAAATAAAAACTGACAAAAATAAAGGAAGGTAAGGGTGAACAGAAAAGGTGGAAAAATTTACTGTAAATATAATATTTTGGTAAAGGGTCGAATAGCTACATATGCTGTAGATGGGTAACTCCTAGTAGGGTAATTTGTGTTTAATTCGAAATGGTGCATTATGCCCTCTTATTTGTGTGATGTTGGTTGTTAGCAGACTATTACCAAGTTTGTATTGATAAAGCCTTTAGGATGTGATTTTAATGAAGTCCGCTAGTGGAAAGGTATCGTTACAACGGGCGTACAAGTATCTGAGGGAGGTGTATCTGCTTAAGTTGGAAATGAGGCGAAGGAACTGATAGTTTCTTTATTGTCGTTGCCCACGCGCTGCACCGCACCGAAGCCGCATATGTAAGAGCCGGCCTCACGCGATGGCCGTGTAAATCAACTGTTTGTTGTTTCTGTTTAGTTTGCTGTTCCTGTCATCAGAGGGTACAGACTCCTAGACAGGGAGTATACTTTGCGTATCGTCTCGTTTATGTGTTTGTTGTAGGTCAGTCGAGTGTCTAAATGAACCCCCAGATACTTCACAGTTTATTTTGTTTTAATTTTTACCCCCTGATCGAGATTGGAGTAATAATTTTATTTTTCGTGAAGTTCTGGGGAAAACCATGGCCTCTGATTTCTCCTCGTTGATCTTTATCTCCCACCGGTCGTAGTACGTTGTGATACGAGCCATGTGTGCTTTCAATACCATATTCGCCGCCTGGGCGCTATGACTGTTTGCATACGTAGCCGTATCATCGGCTTTCAAGGCCAATTTTGTATTCAGAAAGGTGGGGAAGTCAGATATATAAATTGAATAATTTTGGTGCGATACACGACCCACACGGGATTCCCGCATGAATGTTCTGCTCTGTGGAGAGTTTGTTGTTGACTTGCACTTGCAGCGTTCTGCCTATCAAGTATGAATATAACATCTAACAACAGTAATGTAGCCAGGAAAATCATATCCATCTAGTTTGTATATCAGTCCCAAGATCCAGATGATATCGAATGCTTTCTCAATATCTAGTAGTACTATCTTGCTTAGTACTAGTGTTCTTCCCGAGATTGTATTGGACCTTGACATCGTCAACTATTCTAACAATCTGTATCGTCGTGTTGCGTCCCTTCTAGAAACCGAATATTGATGCTCATCGTTGACGTGAAGTCTCTCTGCCCAGGATGACCCTCTCCACCAACTTAAGATCATCGACAGGAATGAGATGGGTTTGTAACTACCGGCAACTTTAGCATTCTTATTTGGCTTCAAGATGGGGATTACCACAGCGCATTTCTACTGGTGAGGCCAGTGCTGTAATCACATAATTAAGTTAATGATGTATACAAGCTGAACAATACCTTTCCTCGGTAAATGTTTAAGGAGCTTATCAATACTGTCTTTCCCCGGTGCGTTCTTGTTTTCTAAGGTTTTAATTAGCTGCGTTATTTCAGAGGGTTTGAATATAAAAAATGTTCGTCCATAATTTCAACGACATAGCCAATGATTTGTTCTGCTAGGTCTGCGTTATATACGGTTTCAAAATTGTCAGCTAAGTGATTCGCTTTTTAGATGTCGATCAAAAATGTTCATGTATGATTTTGATTGGTTAGGCTTCCCGCCTACATGTTAAGGCCAGAGCCTGAACAGAGTCAGCTTCCACAGCGAATTGTCTTGAGGATTCAAAGCTTCTAGCTTCTCATCCCATTTCCTGTTTTTTAAGGTGCTGATGGTTGCTCGAATTCGCCACTGCAGTCTCACCATCTCAACCTTAGCGTCGGCTTCACGATTTAGCTGCCAACATCGTTTGAGTGCGTTCCTTGTGTGAATGTTCCATATGACCGCCTCATTGAGTTGGTCTCTGTATGGATTTATTGCTATTGTTTCGGCAATATCGCTCTTGGCATTCTGCAATAATTCGGTGAATTTATGCACTTCAATCTAGTACAGCGATGGCGTTGATGTTATTGTTTAGTGTCAAATGACTGTTTATATATTGTTTGTATTCCCTCCAATTCGTATTTTTGTAAGATGTAACCCTGATCGTGTTGTCTTCTCTCGCCATATTTTTTAATTCTAAAATAATTGGGTTGTGATCGGACGTCAGTTTTTCCAGCATTATAGGTAACGTGTAGTTTGTGAGGCCCTTGTTGATCACTATGTCGATGATCGTTGGTGTATTTTGCAATGCCTGTGAAGATCAAAGGAAACAAATAAATAATGACTTAAAATAATTGAAATATTAAGGACGACCTGTCAGAATGGCATTTTTTTATTGTAGTAAATTAATTACAGCCTACCTAGAACTTAACAAATAGTTTATTATAACGTACCACCAATTGTAAGTGATACTTTTCAATCGAGAATACAGTTTGGGAAATCAAGATCCGTAAGGTCGAGCACTTACTGTCCACAGTTAGTAAATTATTTTTTGCAGTACCATGCAAATCAAAGAAAAGTAATAAATAAAGAGATAACGTTGAATTATTGACCAATCAAACTGCCATATTTATATTTTAATAAATTAAGTACAGCCTAGAATTTTTAACAAAACAAAGCTCGATAAATAAATAATTCGTTGAAAAGTCTTATATTACAGTATTTTTAAGAAAAATTATGGATATCGAAGAGCTGCAAGATTTGCTGGTGCAGCGCTTTTACCGGAAAGATCGTAATATGAAATCACTTAAGATCTTTTTAGAAAGCGGTAAGATGCTAAAAAGGTAGGTGTTCATACCACTTTGTCCGTTTTACGCGCATATTTTATAGAATGATTCTTAGAATATACTCTCTACCGAGCTTATGATGCGAATATTTCATACTGCGATCAACCGTCTGTTCATCAATATCCATTAAGCCAATCTGACTGACAGCTATCTTTTACCTTCTGGCCTAAAGTGTTTACGAAATAAAAAATACCAACCCCCCACCGCCTCCATCTCCCTATAGCCTAAGCGACGTAGAATATCAAAATCACTGTTAGTGCGAACTGGCAGTTAAGTATTCAGTCAACATAACATAACAACATGAAAGTGGCAGTTACGAATGCTAACCAAAGGATAGACGCTCGCGCAAGCGCACAACCTTACATATTATAATTTTATAACAGAAAATATAACAATATAATTTTTAACTATTGGTCGGTTCTTGTGTTTATTTTTGATTGTAGGGAAAAACGAGTCTCATACATTTTACTCGTTTTTTTATTCATGATCGCGTCAGAACGTCGACTCTTGTCTATTTCGAAAAGCTTTTTAAACAAGATCTTCCTCAATATTACACGTATTCTAAGAATCCACTAAATATAAATATTTGTCGATTTAAATTGGTTTTTAATGAAATGTGGCGAAGTTGAATTCCAAAACATTTAGGGCAATTATTAGTAACATATACTTTTACTTCCATACCACCTGTTAAAAATGTATGTGCGTGGTATTGCTATATTCACCAATATTTTAAGCCTTCTTCGTATTAACTTTGGAGTTAACCCTGATTTTGACGTCATTTAACTCTTCGTTCCAATATCTATTTACCACGACATATGTGTACTGGTGCACTCTCGTTTCTGGTTAAAAGAAGTGAGTCTATTCTAGCTCATAATATAGTTATAATTTTCGCAAAACTATTGAAAGAGTCTATTAGAAAGAAGCGAATTGACTGAATGGTTCTGGTCAAACATTGCTTGCTTAACTAAAGGCTAGTTTACCCGGCCCCACTACCTTAATGCTAACTTTGAATTCTTTGAGTTCGGTCTATGCGGATATTTGAACTGCCTAGTTAGCTTTAAACTAGTTGTTGTTTCTTATGGCTTTAAAAAATACTAAGACAAAAAGAATACAACAAGCAGTACAAGATTTTGATCATTTAAATAGTTTAAATATATTTCTCATTTTATTATCAAATTTATTTACCTCACGTAATTAAAAAGTAAATTGTAACGTTTCAATTTTATTTATATTAGTTAATTTTAATATTACCCCCTGTATATGCCGCTCGTTGGATCTATACGTTAAGTATGCAATCGGCAATACGCTACCGAATTACTGAATCAACATTTCATGTTGATAATTTTAAATCTAATTTCATTTCATATTTCAAGTTTATCTTTATATGCGAAATATCTGTAAAATGAAGTATAACATTATAATTATTAATTATTAGGTATTGCCATTATATTTCTGCCATCATCATATATAGTTTTTCGTAATTTATCACAAAGTTTTTGTGAGCGAATTACAAAAACAGGCGTACGAGCCAGTTACCACGTATTTCTGGTGTTAATAAGTGCAATCCACATGTGTTCATTTTGGATATAATTATGAAAATTGTGTTTATATTGTCGCCGTCCGCTTATGTAAAGTTGTTGGACGGCGCACAATTTCGGCTGTACTGCTGGATTTGAGGGCATTCGTAACCCCTAATTGACACGTGGTAATCAACCAAGTTCTTGCCTATAGCTTGGTCACTTTAAGCCACCCTCAACCTACGTACGTTATTAAATTTTTCTTCTTTTAAATGACTGGTTAATAGTAACTTCGTAAATCCTTGTTATAGCGCTTTTCTGATTTTTTTCTGACTTATTTCACTTTTCGGTGCAGTAATTTTGGTAATTTAATTTGTAATATTTTTGATATCAAACTGCAGTTAGAAGATCCATTGAGGTTCCTGCGTTCCAGTTCGTTATTTTGGAATTTTTGAGATAGACGCAGTATACCGGCTATCCTGGACGATCGACCGTTGGAGCCGCCATTTGCAGTAATCTCGTGCGAGGACGATATCAAGCAGATAAGCTGTATTTTCTGTATCTTATTTTAGTATTTTGCAATTATTCATATTCACTTGATTACCAAATAATCTATTACATATTAGTAATTCATTTTTTTTCTTCTACTAATTGAATCTTAGTAGTCTTTTAGGACTTTACGCTAAATTTTAGTAACTAATTCAGTTTGTCTTGACAAAATTTTGATCTGTACTTATTTATTTTTGGTAGTTATTATTATTATTTTGCAGATATAATTACTACGTCATATTTTATTTAAGATAAAACCTCTTGTGCAGCAACCGTGATCACATGCGGACACAACTTTATATTTTTCTATATATCTCTATATATTTAAACTTAAAAACTCACAAGCGAGCATTTATTATTATCAGTTTACAACTTTTTATTTTTTTATGTATATATTTCCGAATGATATAAAATTAAAGTAGATTTTAACATACTTTGAAAATATTTCTTGTAGAATATATATTCAAAATTGATTCAGTAAATAAAATTAAGTCAATTGACACCTAATATCGACTTTTGGTCCAATTTTATATATATATATATTTTTGGAATGCTTGACGTTTTGTAACCGAACTTTAAGCCACTACTTAGAAACGTAGGGAAATTTATGTTACTGGAGTCCTGAGCTGCTCAGTAGCAATTATATTGAGTAGTTCTTAATAACCGCACGGCCAGCTCCGGCTGTAAGTTAGCCAACGTTTCTCTCAACAAGTTGGACACACCACTATCGAGAGTTAGGTTAGGACCTAATATTGATTTTAGCAAGGTGTCAAAATAACATGAAATAACAATGACACAAATTCAAGATAATTTTCGATTTTAAAATGTGAATTTACGTAAATAGAAATATATTGGATTTTATAGAACCTCGGTCATTACATTTTATACAATATTATCGTAACATATTTATGAAAGCAGCGTTCAGTTTCACATACATCGAGACACTTAAGAGAGTACCAAATAAACAAACGGCGGGGGGCGCCTTTGAATTTCATCTTAGTGGTTAGTGCCCATAAATTGATATTAAGCATAAAGATTATAATACAAGACATAGTCTATCTTAGTCATATCAAAGAGAAAGTATATTATACTATATTGACCTGGGCCTGGGGGCAATTTATATCGAACGAAAATCGAAAACCGACACAGGAAACTCGAGAGCAAATTTTCTATGATTATAGCAGACACTTTATCAGGTCTAATTCTACATCCGAAAGCAATCATTTTGCTACCCAGAGAATCTCTCCTTGACTCATCCACCAGAGAGGGAAATAAAAACAATATATTTAAATTCTACTTTCATAATGATTGAAAATTGTTATTTGTTGTGACAGTTAAAGTGTAAGAGTGTATTAAAGATTATTTAAAGATTATTGTTTACTAACAACACACTTCTTTTGGTGTTTCGGGCTTTCTGTATTTTTTTTGTTTTTTCATACTAAATTGGTATTGGTGGCTTTAGACCAAACCGAGGCACATCGGATTTAATCTTCACACTTAAACAGCTTCAAGAAAAAGCACTCGAACATCAAGGAGAAATTCACATGGCCTTCATTGATTTAACCAAGGCGTTTGACTCGGTGGACAGGGAAGTGCTCTGGAAAATTATGTTCCGCTTAGGTATCCCTAGAAAATTTGTGGAAGTATGTCGCAGTCTACATACAAACAACAACGCCCAGGTTATGTATAATAATGAGGCAACCGAACCTTTCCAAACCCTCACTGGAGTTAGGCAGGGATGTGTCCTGGCACCCCTACTCTTTAATTTGTTTACCACTGCTCTAACAATTATTGTTGACAACAAACTGACAGTCAGAGGAATAGGTCTCAGATACCGTTTTGATGGCGGTCTCTTTAACATAGGGCGCTTTAGAGCTTTCACGAAGACACGCACACGATTCATTTGTGATCTCCAGTATGCGGATGACTGTGCACTTTTAGCCTCTACGCCGGAAGAGCTTCAAGAACTTTTAGATGTGTATGCTCAGAGCTATGATTCCTTGGGACTTAAAATCAACATTGGAAAGACTAAGATTATGTCAACTCCTCATCAAGTGAACCAAATAGACATTACACTTAACGGAAATTCTCTTCAAGTGGTGGATCAGTTCAATTACTTAGACAACGTTGCTAATGACAAAGCAAACATGGACAGCGAGATTCGCAATAGAATTAACGCTGCATCTAGAGCACTCTGGGGACTTAGAGAGAGAGTATTTGACAACCACGACCTTGCTTTGTCAACGAAAATGGCTGTCTACAGAGCAGTTGTCATTCCAACACTGCTATATGGATGTGAAAGCTGGGTCACTTACCGTCGTCACGTGAAAGAATTAGAACATTTTCAGCAAAGATACCTCAGGAGTATGATGAAAATCCGTTGGTTCCATCACATATCAAACGTGGAAGTACTCAGGAGAGCAAACAGCCTTCCAATTGAGGTGCTTATTTCAAGAGCACGCCTAAGATGGGCAGGTCACGTTCATCGTATGCATGAGAACCGCCTTCCTAAATGTACACTTTATAGTGAATTGCTAAGCGGTAGAAGAAGGCGTGGCGGTCAACGAAAGAGGTTCAAAGACGCTCTCCATGAAAATCTAAAATCCTGCGGTATAGCAGACGAGCAATGGAAACAACTTGCAGCGGACAGGACCGAATGGCGAGGGGTTGTGGCCAGCTATCAAGGAAATGTTGCTGCAAGAAGGCCGAATTCAAGACCTAACCAGGTCTATGTTTGTCCTGACTGCGGTCGACATGTGCTCTCCCGAATTGGCCTCTATAGCCATAGTCGTGTGCACCGTAGATGAATGGGAATTACAATAGACTACACCTTTTACTTGTTTTTTATTGTACACAATTTATCGACTGTAACATTTTTATACTCGGACTCGAGTAACGGCTAATAATAATAATAATAATAATTAATAATGTAGTCTTTGATTTGTATAAGTTTAACCTTATCCATAAATTTAAAACGTAACAAACCGACAAAAAAAACTTAAGTTTCACCTTGCATTTAACGTCATGAAAATTGTTCAGTACACTACTTGACATGTAAATAGTTCGGATTCGCAGACAAACATTTCAATTTTATTTGGTTGCATAGATTAATAAATAAGTTTATTACAAAACATTATCCAAATAAATTAAAATCATAGTTAACTATCAAAATGCTTTGTTATAGTAATATAAAGAGCAAAATTGACTATCAGAATCTATTTATTGAATTGTAAACTTGGAGTACAAGCACGCATAAGAATTAAAAATAAAATCGTTTATACTTAACTGTCTTCGAAATTATTTGAATAAAAACGATTGTAATGGTATTTATTAATATATGTCAATATTTATCATACTTGTTATTTGTAATAAATCCAAAACAACTATTTTTCAAAACAAATTTATCTTAAATTTATATTATTTATTTTTCGGCACAAATTCCTCTTTCAAGAGACTTGGTCGTTTATTTTATGCAGCCACTTACCATGGATATTTACTTGATTATTACTAATATTAACGTAATAGGCACATACCTATTTAATATTTGTAACCATTTCCATTGTCATTACCGTTACCATTACCATTTCCATTACCATTCCCATTTCCATTACCGTTGCCATTACCGTTGCCATTTCCGTTGCCATTTCCGTTACCATTACCATTATCTTCATTTCCATTAGCTTCGTTTAACGCATTATCTTCAAGAGATTTTAATATTTCTGGTGGAATTGGTGGAGAAGTTGGAAGATGATCACCTACTGGTACAAATCCATTTTCATCAGCTGTATATTCTATTTTAATTTCGGTACCATCTGGCGCCGTGTATGAAAATGAACCAACGGCCGACTGAATTTCTTCATCTGTTCCACCTTCCTTTAATTCGCCTTCTTCTTCTGCTTTAATTCCGTTTCCCGTTTCATAGCTAGCAATAAATTACTTAATTTTATACATCTAAATATATCATTCAGACCGGAGGAAAACCAGAAACAGTTATACAACTGATATCATAAATGCATGTTAAATTGGAATATATATATATATATATATATATATATATAGATCTTACCTCCATTTATAACTTCCATCTCCATTATTAATATTTTCATATGAAATTATAGGTATTTCTTCACCATTTCCATTCCCGTTACCACCAGATGCTCCATTACCGTTTCCATTGCTATTACCATTACCGTTACCATTACCGTTACCGTTGCCGTTACCGTTGCCGTTGCCGTTGCCGTTGCCATTACCATTACCATTTCCATTCCCTAAAAGATTACCAAAGACAAAGACATTCTGGATTATTAAACACTTCCTATTATATTGGAGTAGTATAAATAATATTAAACAGTAAAACATACTGCCTCTGTTTGAATAGACCGTTTCCCACCAAAAAAGGTCTATCCAGGTTTTGCCGTTTCACTTAACTTTAAACAAAAAGTTTACACAAGTTGAGTTTATTTTCAATGAGACATTTTAATTTACTATTTTCACAGGCACTACTTTAACCCCTAATAGGAGCTGCATTTATTTTCAAAATGTTTAGTCAGAGACATAAGTAAGTAATCTTATTTACAAATAAGCACTAAACCTTTCGAATACAATTTCTTCGAAACTAATAGCTCCATTTTAAGAAGCAAAATGCCGTTGTAAAGATGATTTAATTGACGTTAAAATATACTGATTCTTCTTGCCACTGAAAATTTTACGAGTAAATGTAGGGTTGCCATATTTTTATAAATAAAATAACTGACAATTTTTTATATTTAAACCGTATATAACTGTGGATAATTGCTAGCAGCTTGTAGCGTATTAGTTTGCACGCACTAATACCGCCCCATAGCCATCGTATAGAAATGGCATTCGAGATGATTGCCAGGAAGCAAGAAGATAATAACAAATTAATCACAATAACATTTTTGACTTCAAGATTTTATCATTACTAAATAATCTGTCCATCAACTACAATTGGTGACCTCGATATTGCTAGAATACCTACACTTGGTGACCCCCACGCTGCTAGAACTTCTAGAACCCGACGCTCTATCCTGAACCAGCCTTCCATTCCCGATGTTCCCGACGCCCCATTAGTTACTCAACTGACTACAATTGGTGACCCCAAAATTTCTTGAAGTTTTCCTGCCGCCTGCTGCCTGTCGCTTTCCTGCTGCCCCCGAATCGCCACCCTCCTTCGATTTCGGAACGTTTCTGCGTGGGTGAGTGGGTCTATCTTAATACCTGCATATACATACTCCTTTCATTCATTCGACCAATTGATCAATCCAATCCAGTCCGATTATTTGGCAACCGTCGGTAAATTTCGATCGATGGCCGTCCCGCCTCCGACCGCGCCAATTGAGCTTGAAAACTCAATTGACGATTCTAACGTCATGCATCAACAGTATGTCGCATCGCTTAAACTTCCCCCCTTCTGGACATCAAGACCAGAGATATGGTTCACTCAGATAGAAGCCCAATTTAACGTTGCACGTATAACTTCAGACCGCATGAAGTATGATTATATCATTTCAAATTTACCAATGGACGTAATCAATAATATTTATGATATTATTGTCGCGCCACCAGCTACAAATTTATATAATATTTTAAAAGATACAATCATATCACGACTTTCTTCCAGCGAGGAGAAGCGTTTGGACGACTTCTTGTCAGGATCCCAAATGGGCGATAAAAACCCTCAGATTTTTATCGTTTCTTGTTGGGGATTGAAGGTGGCACCGACATGGTTAGTCAAGCTACATTAATAAAATTGTGGAAACGTCGCTTACCTAAATCGATTTACATAGCAATCACAGCTTCAGGAAAAACAGATATTCATGATGTCATTGGCATTGCTGATAAAATTTGGGAATCATGTCAGAGTACTGTTGTATCCTCTTTCCAATCTCACGTTTCCCCTGTTACTGTTTCCGATTCAGTTTCTGCCACATCATTATCCGATTTATCAAACAAATTTAACGCGTTTTCCACAGATTTTCAAATGACATTAAACCAGATTCTGCTAAAACAAATTTCTCTAGAAGCTCAAATATCTTCTTTACAAAGTACTAACCAATCATTACAAGCTGTTAATCGTCAGAGTCGTCCTTCTACCTCCATAACTAATCATGATTGTACATGTGGTCACGCTAAATTCCGTACGCGTTCCAGATCTTCCAGCAGCAGAAATAAGTTCAATCCAGCTAATAATACCATCTGCTACTATCACCAGGTATGGGAGGATAAAGCTTTTAAGTGCGGTGGCCCTTGGTGTACCTTTTATAGTAATAAAGACGCTCAAAAAAACTAATCGACACTAGCGTATTATCTGCGGACACTAGTGATTTTGACAGCAGATGTCGACTTTTCATTTATGATACGTCAAACAAGTTACGTTTTTTAATTGATACCGGTGTGGATTTGTCAGTCGTTCCCAGAAATTTGTTTACAGATTTGAAGAAGAATCCTGATTTATAAAGCCAATTTAGGACTACGCCGCGATTTTAACTTTGTTTTTACTGTCGCCGATGTAGACATTCCTATCATAGAAGCTGTTTTTATGAAACATTTTGGTCTATTACTGGATTTAAAAAACAAGCTCTTGATAGATAACAAGACAAACTTGTCAACTAATTGCTATGTTAAAAATGTTTCTGTCATTTCTCCCAAATTATTTTCTGTAGAAAATCAATATACTCAACTGTTACATAGTTTTCCTCATTTGACTAGCACGCCGGATTATTATATGCCTATTAAACATTCCGTGAAGCATTATATAGTCACAGAGGAACATTTACCTTTTAGTCGTCCACGACGTTTGGGCGCTATGAAATTTAACATAGCCAAAAGTGAGTTCGACCAGATTGTCGAGTTAGGGATTTGTGAACCTTCTTCATCGTCTTTTTCATCCCCGCTACATATGGTCGCGAAAAAGGAGCCCAACGATTGGGGTCCTTGCGGCGATTACCGGCAATTGAATACGGTAACAGTTCCTGATCGGTATCCCCTACCACATATACAGGTTTTTAATGCCCAATTATATGGTTGTTCAGTATTTTCTAAAATAGATCTAGTTAGAGCTTATCATCAGATCCCTGTCAACGAAAGTGACATTTTCAAAACCGCCATTACCACTCCGTTTGGCTTATTTCAGTTTAGACGTATGCCATTCGAGTTGAGGAACGCTGGGCAAACGTTTCAAAGGTTTATAAACGAAGTCCTGTCGCATTTGAAATTTGTTGTCGTATACCTAGACGACATATTAGTCGCAAGCAAGGATCATGACGAACATTTAAATCATTTACGAATCCTTTTTGAACGTTTGGAAAATTACGGAATAAATATTAAACCGTCTAAGTGTGTTTTCGGCACGAGCGAATTAACGTTTTTAGGACATCATATCTCCTCTAAGGGCATTGCCCCCACCAGTGAACGCATTGACGTTATCCAACAGTTTCCTCAACCTACCACCACTAAACAGCTTCAGAGATTCATAGGAATGGTAAATTTTTATCATAGATTCATACCTAAATTCGCTGAGATATTACATCCATTACATCTATTGAATGCTACATTATTACGCGATAAAGTGAAAATTATAGATTCCTGGCCAACGACCTGTTCTGATAGCTTTATAAAAGCCAAACAAGCTTTAATCGACGCGATTATCCTTGATCACCCTAGTTATAATGATGGGGTAGAACAGACTTTTAATGGTTTAACCACCCCTTTAGCATTATTTTCGAAGAAACTGACTGATGCTCAGAAGCGTTACTCAGTCTTTGACAGAGAACTCCTTGCAGCATACATGTCAATTAAACATTTTAGACATCTATTAGAAGGTCGCAATTTTACTTGTTTTACGAATCATAAACCATTAGTTTCAGCATTGTTTTCCAAATCAGAACAGACTCCCCGGCAAACTAGGCATTTAGAATACATTGCACAATTTACGAATGACATCAAACTTATTCAAGGTACCAAAAATGTCGTTGCAAACACAATGTCACGAATAAACGGTTGTTCATTAATAAATCAAAATAAGTTGACGTCTCCACAATTTTTAAATGCTATAAATTCAAATGAATTTAATTTGACTATATTAAAAGACGCACAAACGACTAATTCAGAACTTACCTCTTTATTGCAATCACAGGAATGTAATAATAACAAAATGAATTTCTTTTTAAAACAAGTCAATATTGGTTCTACTAAAAATCTTAATTGGTGTGACATCTCTCATTCTAGATGCCGCCCTTACGTGCCTAAAACATTACGCCGTATTGTTTTTAATATATTTCATAATTTGACTCACGCAGGTATTCGAGCTACAAAAAAGCTAATTACCGATAAATATTTCTGGCCAAAAATGAGTTCCAATTGCACATTATGGACAAAGACTTGCCTGAATTGTCAGACTTCAAAGATAAATCGGCATACGAAAACTCCAATAAATAATTTCGATATACCTAAGGGCCGCTTCGAACACATCCACATTGATCTTGTAGGACCATTACCTTTTTCAGAAGGTTATTCTTACATTCTTACAGTGGTTGAGCGTTTCACGCGCTGGCCTGAAGCTTACCCAATTTTTGATTGCACTGCTGAGACAGTAGCCAAAACGCTATTTCAAAATTACATATGTCGTTTTGGCGTTCCTATACATGTCACTACTGACCAAGGCGTGCAGTTTGAATCGGAACTATTTCAGGAATTTTCAAAGTTCTTGGGGTTCCATCGGATTCGCACGACCTCGTATCATCCGCAAAGTAACGGCTTAGTGGAACGTTTCCATAGGACGTTAAAAACTACCTTACTAGCGAGGGCTAATTCGATTAATTGGGTCGCAGAACTCCCTACAATTTTATTGGGTTTGAGGGCTATGCCTAAGACTGACTTATATTGTTCATCTGCTGAACTTGTGTTCGGTCAAACGTTAGGTCTCCCTGGAGAATTTTTTGTTAAATCACATGTTTATACGGGAGTTCCTTATTTTATTAATAAATTACATGACAAGTTTGACAAGTTAAATTTTACAAATCCCAAACGCCATGTCTCTCAAAAATCATTCGTAAGTCCTGATGTTTACGCTTGTAATTTTGTTTTTCTTAGAAAAGCACGTCTTAAACCTACTTTCTCACCTTTGTTTGAAGGACCTTACGAGGTGGTTTCACGTTCCGATAAAATCATCACCATCCTTAAGCGGGGAATAGCGACGACTGTCAGTATTGACAGAGTTTTTTTTTTATATACATTTATTTAACGTCGGCCTATTTCCGCTACTGAGGCCTAACACCGACGCCTGTAGACGAGCTACCCCCAACCAGGAATTTTTGCCGAACCTCTTCCCTTAAGAAGAGCAGAGATCTTTTACTTGCCTAACATTTAATAGACAAGGGACCGACGGCTTTACATCCCCTCCGAAGGATGGTATATCTCCTATACAACCCTCGCTTAAGGTTTTATAGCTTCCGCGCATACACTGATATACAAGCCGCTGGAAGATGTGTGAGGCGAGAACGCGGTTTCCGTTGGAATGGTCACCAATCCAAGTACTAACCGCGCCTGTCGTTGCTTTACATCGCATACCGAAGTATGTACATAGTAAAGACGCACCTACGCTCGCCCCCATTGACAGAGTTAAACCGGCCTATTTATTGACCGACGATTCGGACCGATCCGCGCGATTGCCAACTAAACGGGTACGGTTTGATATTGATTGATTGGTTGTTTATATATTTTATTTTTTTGGAAGGGGAGTATATGTAGCGTATTAGTTAGCACGCACTAATACCGCCCCATAGCCATCTTATAGAAATGGCGTTCGAGATGGTTGCCAGAAAGCAAGAAAATAATAACAAATTAATCACAATAACATTTTTGACTTCAAGATTTTATCATTACTAAATATACTATCCATCAACTACACAGCTCATTGCAAGTATCAGAATATCCCTCGTTAGTGGCAGTAGAGACTTGGTAACTGCTGGGTTTTACTTATACTAGTCATACTTGCAACCTTTTTAATAAGATTATTGTATTTTGTTTTGTAAAAGGTGTGTTATTCTAAATTTGTACAGCGTATATCCGGATGTCTGTGGGTAAAGCAGTCTCCTCTATTAATTGAAAAAACTGTGGGACACGAATTCAGGATGGGGTAGATGATGTCAAAATAATGCCAGTACTTCATATAGTTTTTGTTCTACAGGCCTTCGTTAAATTATTTTTTAATTATAGCTTTTAAATGAACTTCTCACATATAATGAAATTTTGGTGGTAAAAAACAGTATTTGTCTCTAGAAGTAGGTCTACCTACCCTCTAGGAAGTCACGAGCGGACTATGCCCATGGGTTGACACCCTAAAATTTTTACAGAAACAATATTTTCCGTTCGAAAACATCGCTTCCTGAACATGGTTCAACGCAAACAGCTGAAATTTTAGACATCACAAGATTCGGCATGTTCAAGGTGGAACCCCATTGACTATTACTAAAATAAGTGCACCAGCGACGGCTCCAGGAAATATTAAAAATGGTTTATCGGCAAATCAAAATATGTTTCAAATAAAAATTATTTAGTAGGTATATAAAATTGCATCGAAAAGGTTTTTCTTAAATTTTTCGCAAGTTGACCAGGGAAAGTTACAGGGATAGTATAAAAACAATTTTTGTCAAATCAAGAAATATTCTAAATAAAAATAACTTTCACATAAAATACTTTTTTTATTTGATGAATAATTATTGTTTTTGGAGTCTGCCTGCAGCAATTATTGTTCAGCAAGAAAAATTCCACAAAAGGGTTTTTCGCAAATTTCTCGCCAGTGAAGGCTCCAGAGAGAGCCGAAAAATGATTTTGTGTCGAAATAAAAAATGTTCAAATAAAAATGTATATAAAATTTATTTGCAAATTTCTCATCAGTGAGCAGAAAGTTTTAAAACATCAAAAATACATTAAGGATACGGAATAATGAGAAAGTACCCTCAAGGTGGATACACTCGAGACCGATTTTTTGGAATTATACTTGTAAATAAGCAAAATGTGGCAAAATAGGAAACACAATAGTAAAGCATGAAATTCTTACCAAAAATAATTCACCGTCTTTCCCGTTTAGTATGGAATGATTTTGTGTAAAATGTAATCTAAAATCTAAAACACTTTTTTAAACATTTATTTAACCTCGGCCTATATCCCCTCCGAATGATGGTATATTCCTTATACAATCCTCGCCTAAGGTTGTATAACTTCTGCGCATACACACATACAAGCACATATACAAGCCGCTGGAATATGTGAGGCGAGGACACGGTTTTTCTTGTGAACACGAACGGGCCCCCGAGTTTGGGAAAATAAAAAATGTTTCAGTCGGAGAGTTTGAGTAGACACTTTAGAGGGTATTCGTGCACTTTATTTCATTGAGGGAAGCCTGGCTGTTCGAATTCTGTAGTTGTGGTCTGGGTCGAATGCTACTATATATTATTTTAGCACTTAGGTTTAAAGATTTACTTTTATTTACTACACCCTGTAGATAGTCTTTCTTGAAATTATAACACTTATTTTTTTTAATCGGAACGAACAAATTATTTGTTAAATTTTACTTAACAGAGTTTAGAACGGGTAGTATTTTATTTAACAAGTTTCCTTTTTAGAATAAGTAACTATTCGACAGCAGAAATTCAGTCTTGTTGAATTATGTGGAAAAATATATGTTTGTCTTAAAATATTCTGAAAAAAATCACTTTTTTGTTTGGGCCATGACGGCGATTTGATTTACTTAAAACTACTCTTTTTAACCAGGTTTCGGCCTGGGAAGCTAGATTTCAACAGTTTGTCATGAAAAGAATGCTGGGACCGAAATGGGAAAGCTTAACTAGGCGGTGGGAAACTACAACTTGAATAGAAACCGAACCGATTGCATTAGTATATTAACTTTTTACACTTAAAATCACTTTTAAAATAACTGCTTTGGATACCACTCGCGTAAATTTAACATAGGAATCACTGCTAATTTCTGAACTTGCTTCGGGTTCGCGGTGTTCCGGGATTTATATGATAGTCTGTTTCATTTTTCGTGCCCCGTGAGTCAGGTACGAACATGTTTACCTCCTGTTCAGAGCTGAAAATGTTACCATAAAGCCTGGATCGGCACGATTGCGCAATATTGCACAACATTGCGCAATAGTTTTTCAAAAAGTTGAATTTTGAAAATAAAAATATATGAAAAAATCGGCACTGGAAAGAAGAAATTTTCAGTATTAAAACGAAGTTTGAATCTATTCGGATTTAGAAGTTATTGAAGTTTATTTTCTGGAATTTTTAATAAATTTGAATTGACCCCGTAAAGTCGTCACGAAGGTCCGACGTTTTACGGTTGTAAAGATATGAAAATGTTCCCGATAAGTGCGAGTTGAATGGAACGGAAATAAGTTTTGATATCGGTTGCAAGGGGAATTGTATGAGTTATTATGAGAGGCGATCGATAAGTATTGAAATTTGAAATGTATATACTGTTTATAGAAAATCAACGAAACGAAGTAAAACGTTGTAATTGTAGGTACGGATAGTAGTTTTGATCTTGTTGATGATTATGAGGGGGGCTATATTCTTTAGGGGTGTTTTTTGTAAGATTTTGTTTGTAAAATGATTAGATTGAATGTTGAAAGTTCGGTATCGGTGAATCTAGGTTATTTTAGAATTATCGAATGTTTATGAATTTCTTCAGATTTTTTTTACCTTGGATGTGGTTTTTCTATGATTTTTGGGCCTGGATGACTTTTTTTTAATGGTTTGCCAAGGTGAATGAATCAATGTGATTTTTAGTTAATTTTGAAAATGTTTGTTTTTATTTTTTCGCCGTCCATTTAAGTACTAACCGCGCCGAACGTTGCTCTACATCGCATATCGAAATATGTACATAGTATAAAGACGCACCTACGCTCGCCCCCATCTAAAACATTTACTATCACCGATTTTGCAATATACGTCCAAAATATCAATATAATCGAAAACTCTTGTGCAATGTCTTTCTTTTCCTTAGACCTTCGGTTATTTCTAATAGAAAATTCGATACGAGTTAAAGGCAGTAATTTCGGTAAATTTACGACTTTGGTATTATAATATCGTTATAATTAATGAAACTGTGTAATTCTCAAGTAAAATAAAACATTACTATCAAATAGTAGACATTTAAAATGCCTTTCTAAAAATGTTTTTTGACGGTTTTTAAAGGAATACCATAAATAAAAATATATAACATTTTCATGATTTCACAAAATTTAGCGACATTTCAAAAGTTGATCTATTGACGATCTTTAACTGGTAAAACTAAATAAACATAATACAAAGTGCCCATGATATTAGTGCCCATAGTGGAGACGGGAAAAGATGGTCAAAATCAGTCTGGCAATCATCGTCTTTTAAATAAAAGAACCTAGTGGTATTTGTAGTAACAAACACAACGTAATTTAAATTTAACTTTTGCAAAACTAGACGATTACGTAAATGGCAGCTTGATTGTTTACTTTTAACTAAGTATTTCTTTTATAATAATAATAATCTTTATTCACGCATCGGTTCACAAATTACAAAAATAATTAAGATAAATAAATATAAATACTGATTGACTAATGACCAGGATTTTCACAATAAACTAACAGAGAGGGGGATGGGATGTCTCAATACATTCATATGTTTTGTAAACCACCAAAATTTCATTCAGGTTGAAATAATAGTTTAAAAGTTATAAATAAAAAATAATTTTCATAACTCTGTTTTAACGTCTCATAAATCTGTAACAAGGGCATGTAGAATAAAATTATATGAAGGGGCTGATTTTTACACTATTGTTTAATAATATAAAATAATGTCAGTACATTATTTTATATTATTAAACAATAGTGTAAAAATCAGCCCATTAGTAATAAAATTTCAGACCTCGTTATTTTCACATATTTACGTATTCGCGCATTCACGTATTTACATATTTCTTACATATTATTATAGCTTTTGTAGGACAAGCACATCTCCCTACTATTTTCCATTAATGGGCTGATTTTTACGCTATTGTTTAATTAATATTTTTGAAATCGAATGGTCAAATTGTCCTGCAAATTTTTTGGCAAGTTTTCCAGTCCTACGCCATGAAAATATCAGTTCCACGATCAACATGTTTAGCGTCTGCGTACAACTTTGCATACCTCTATCGAGAATTTTCGCATAGAAAAAAGTTAGAAGACTCGTCAAAACGAAGTCACTCACGAAAATTCAGCCTGTTAGTAATCACTTTAAAAAAGGGGCGTTGGACTCCAGACTATTGACAAACATCACTTGACAGTGCGATTAAGATGCGCACAGAACCAGCGTGAAGAGTGAGGAGACGGGCATTTGCATAATATCACTGGTATTGTTAACTTCGGTACACTTTTGCAAAAAATAGTTTTCAGACATTTTGCCCCATTGTTTTCAAATACACATATAATCCAGTCTGTGTATAGAGAATAGATCGATTTCACGTAAAAAAATAATAGATATTGAAGGTTGTAGTTAATAGGGAGGGGGGGAAGGTAGTAAGGTAAATACGTATGACACCGAAATTTGACCTATTTTTTTAAAAACAACGACCAAAGTCGATAAAAGTTTTCGGGCCGTAGAATTTTACAATAACGTATTAAAAAGACCTTTAATGTCATTTTTTATGCGTTAAAATCGATAAATAAATTATGAAAATAATGGCGAAAAACCCATTTTCTTGCACTATTTTATAAATATTAATAACTTTTGCAATAATGGCAGTAAGTAACACATAACATCTTGGTGAAGAGGCCATTATGGGTCTTTATAAGTGTGCGAAATTTCAGCCAGATCGATTTGATAATTTATGAATAATTGCATTTGTTTTTATCCCAGAGAGCGTGTGTTTAAACAATCGTCATAAGGAAGATAATGAGATGTTTGACAAAGTGGAATGGATTCGTGAAAGGTTAAACTAAAAGGTAAGTTGAAAAAATAAACTAATTGTTCAAAAAATTGTTGTTAAAAAGTCCATTTAAAAGGTGGGTGTTTATTTACTTATAAATAAATAGAATAAATTTGTTATTTTTTATGATAAACGCTTGCAATTAGGCGCATTGAAAAGCTGTTTGAAAAACACGCATTTAAAAAGAAATGAACTTTCTACCCATCTTTTAAACGAACTTTTTAACAACAATTTTTGGAAAAATTAGTTTATTTTTTCAACTTACCTTGTAGTTCAACCTCTCAAGTTGCTACCAAGTCGCCAAGATATCGCCAATGCAATTTAATGAAGTTGTTCCCCTACACGCTATTATGGGCCGGTTTATCAATACAGGGTTAACACGATTACGAGTTAACCTTGGATTGATAAACCGGTCCTAAGTAGCTGGTCGTCAGTCATTTGTCTCGTCCGAGAGCAGAGCAACGTTCCAATTCGCGGCAAATTTGTTTGTTTTTGTTTGTTTGATATCGTGAAATACGAAAAAATTCTTTAAATTTCTTTTATCTTTTAGATGATTTTTTATTAAAATTTATTGGAATCCTTCTGTCTGTCTGTTTTTCAAACATGGGTAATCTTTTCTTTCTGAGTGTCTCATTTTCTATTATATTCTACTATTTTCTACATTTTCTACTTCTACTGCTTTGAAAAATATAATTATATGTAATTATTTAAGTTTATAGTACTTAGTAAATAGCCATGGTGCTTAACTGAAATATATTTTTCAATTAAAACAAATTACTATTCTGACAATCGAATTTATTTTAGGAATTTTTCAAATAAACGGCTCAAAACTCACTTTCTTGAAATGACATCCTGCACATTTTTTTGTGCTTTCGGTAGGGCTTCAAATTAGCTTTCATCCAAATTTAAAAGTTATAAAAGTCAATGGATTTGAAAGTTCAGTTTGAAATGTAAGATGACTCGATGCAAATTTACATTTTTGTCAGTAAATAACATTTATTGACAAATCATATTTATTAGAATAGATGGAAAGAAGGAATTGTATCAAATGAACTTAAGTTTTACCGCTTACCGCTTAGATGACATATAAAAAACAAATGTTTCTAAGGCCCGGTTTATCAATACAGGGTTAACTCTAGAGGATACATGGCAAATGAAACAATAGGTATATATTACTTTGTTTGACATTTATCCTCTAGTTATGAGTTATATGAGTTAACACTGTATTGATAAACCGCTGATAAACTCGTAACTAGAGAATAAATGTCAAACAAAAGAATAGATACCTACTGTTTCATTTGACATGTATCCTCTAGAGTTAACCCTGTATTGGTATACCGGACCTAAGAAATCTCTGACTTTTCATATTATAGAAATCAAGTCGTTAAGGCAATACAATTAGTCACCAGCTGCACTTTAAAAGGATTAAGTACCAATGCACATGCGCAGAAAATATCCATCCAAGGACATTGCCACGAAATTTATTGTTCTGCTTGTACTGTGAGAGAATCGTCACTATCTAACATTGCTTATGTTTTTTTATCTGTCGCGCATATATCTGCTATATAATTTTTGTCAAATAGTAACAAGTTCAACCTATCACGCAACGGAATTCACTATTTATTAACAATAATATTGGTTTGTTCCTATATATTCTTACGAGAGATCTAATAAGAAATCTGATCTAATATAAAATAAAATAATTTTATGTGTTTTAGGGATATTCCATAGGTACCTATATGAATTTATTGACAAATTTTAATTATTTTATGTATATGTGCAGATATTTGTTTTATAACAACCAACTTACCCAGAAAATCTATATTTTCATGACTGACTGACTAAATTTTTCAATTTAAATGATAACAAAATAAAAAATTAATGGATTATTTTATAACTTAAGATAAAAGTTTTTGGGCATCAACTTAATTTTTCGCCCAGACGTTTTTGAGCATAAACTTAACCTTTTACTTCGAAGTTTTTTTAACATTACTTTCATATATTACCCATTAATTGCAGAAACTAATGATAATTAATACTAATAAAAAAGATTAATTCAGTTAAAGTAAATGAATTGGTGTTGGATTTATGTACAAGTTAGAATTTGTAGACATGCATTAAATTAAATAATTGGGTTTAATATTTCATGCGGATGCAGTTAAATTAAATTGGAACTATTCAAAACATACATGCGTAGAAGATCCAAAGGAATTTGTGAATTGTGATAGCTGTAAAAAAATAGTATGTAAAAAGTGTAGTGATTTAACTGAAATGGATTGCAGATGTCTTACTTTAAAAAAACGTAGACTAACATTTTTATGTGAAAATTGCGAGAAGGGTTTAATGCTTATCCCAGATATTATGAAGCAATTAAATGAATTAGGGATGCAAGTAAGCGATCTGAAAAAAGTATTACAAACAAAAAATCGTATAATTCCTCAAGAAGTGGAGGGGGTTGAATACGAAGATGTAATATCTGAACTAATGGAAAGGCAAAGAAGAGCTTCTAACATTATTATTTCTAATATTAAGGAACCTGCTTCTGCCAATTCTCGTGAAAACAGAATTAAGGAAGACAGAAAAGCTGTTAATGATATACTTAATGAAATAAACATTGATCTATCAAACATAAAGGTATTTTGATTAGGAAAATATGAACCCTCCAAAACCAGATGGCTTAAGTTGTTCTTAACAATGCTGATAATGCGATACTTAGACATAAAAGGAATATTTCAACTTCAAGTGTGCGTATATTTGGAGATCAAACAAAAAGGCAACGAAATTATTTTCTTACCATTAAAAAACCACTAGAAGAGGTGAAAGCTAACGACGATGATACTAAATCAATTAGGTATATTAATAATAGATCATGCATTGTAAATAAATCAGTAAATTTAAACTAAAAAATGATCCTAATATACTATATAATAGTGATATCATATATGTAAGTCTTCAGAACTAATTATCACATAAATCTGAGTTATTTTCTAGTATTAAATGTTATAATCCGGCCTTCATTTTGTTAAGTGAATCAAGGTTTACAAAAGATATTGAAAACCTTGAAGTTAATATAAGTAATTATTCAATGGCTCGTTGTGATTCCACTTAAAGACACACAGGAGGCATCCTACTGTATATGTATAAGAAATGGTATTAACTATTTATTCACTGTATAGAGAATATGTACTAGACGAAAATTAATGGTGTAAAGTACTAAAAGTGAAATATTGTGGAATAAAGTGGTTAATATACCGTTATATACCATTTACCTAACGCTAGCCATTCTGTTTTTCTTGAAAATTTTGAGCATATATGTGAGGATGTATTCTGTAGTGATACTCGTAGTATTATAATAGGCGGTTTTAATTTGAACTTTGCATGTGATGAATTTTATTCCTTAAAATAAGAAGACTACTTGATGTATATGGTATAAAACAAAACGTAAAAATATATACTAGATGTACTAATGTTAGCTCAACTTTTATAGATTATATATTAACAAATTTTGATAACATAGTTATTAACATTCACGATGAACCCAAAATAACTGACCACTCAATAATTTCAGCAAATTTTTCAAATACCAGTAACAAAAATAAAGGCGATAATATAAAGAAACAATTTCGAAACCTCAGTGAAGAAAATTTGGTTAAAATAAATATGAATTTAATTGATTGTAATTATGAACTTAATTCTACTAATGTAAATCTAATTTATAATAATTTGCTAAATAATTGTAAACTTGTTCTTAACCAGATTTCACCTATTAAAACTATAAATTGTTCTACAAATGATTTACCATGGTACGACAATGAAATAATCAATAAAAAGAAAGAAAGAAAGAGATAGAGCTTATAAAATATTTAAAATTAGTGGTACTAATGATAATTGGCAAAATTATAAAAAAAAGACGGAGTGAAGTAGTTAGTCTTCTAAAAATAAAGGAACAACAATTTTATTTCAAGAAATAGATAAACATAAAGATAATGCGTACCTAATGTGGAAGACTTTAAAAAATTAATAAATACAAAAAATTTTAACACTAATTTTAATGCGGGTATACAATTTGAAATTAATGGCAAAACAACGTATTGCAAAGATGAATTAGATATTGCTGAAAACTTTAATAGCTATTTTATACGTAGTATTGGAGACATTATTGATAGCATCGATAGTCAGGAATATAAAGCCAGTACTGACAAATATACTGACTCTTAATTAGATAATTTTAAACTAATGAACTTGCAAGAACTACGCAAAATGATTAACGAATTAGATAATAAAGGGTCTACAAATGCCACACTGAGTAATAAATTAATTAAAACAACATCACAAGTTATTGAACATGTTTGGCTGCATTTCATAAACACCTCTCTTGATTCTGGTAAATTTCCGGATGAGTTAAAAACTAGCACAGTTGTACCCATTGAAAAAATTACAACACGAATAAGTCATGGGAATTTCGACCAATTAATACCCTACCAAGTCCTGAAAAACTGTTAGAAATAGTAGTATATAATCAGTTAATGGACTATTCTAATAATAATAATAATTTACTTCTTGTAAATCAGTCCGGATTCCGTACTAAGCATTCCTGTGAATCAGCCTTGCAATTAACAATAACGGAATGGAAACACAACCTGGACAAAGGTAATTACACGGTAGCTGTTTTTCTAGATTTAAAACGGGCCTTTGAAACCATCGATCGTACGATATTAATTAGGAAGCTTATTATGTTTGGTATTCAAGGTAAAGTCTTCAACTGGTTAAAGAACTACTTATCTGATAGGAAACAAGTAACGAAAATTGGTAACAGTGTATCATCATCGGTGGTTAATAAGTACGGAATACTTCAGGGAAGTGTTTTGGGTCCCTTATTATTTATTATTTAAATTAATGACATCAATGAGTTTCATGATTATGATTTTATAAATTTATTTGCTGACGATACTTTGCTGTCGGTAAGCAATGACAATTTAGACATAGCAATAAATAAAATGAAAAATTCAGTTAAAAAAATGTCCCAGTATCTCAGAAATATTAAATTAAAATTAGATATTTCCAAAACCAAAGCAATGATTATTACTACATTACTAACCAGTTATAAGGTAGTAAAGGTAGTAGTGATATTTAACTGAATACTTTTCTTTGTAAATCTGCAACCTATGGAATAGGTATATTAATATTTTTACACCACATTGAACAGTTAAAGACAATTAATCACCCTAAGGATATAGCCTTTAAAATGCTTTATATTTATATTTATAAATTTACTACATTTAATCATAATTGTGTGAATTAATTCATATTAATCACCGTTGTTTAGACGTATGTACTCAATACATATGATAATACTCATAATGTGCCTACATAAATGCCCGTAACACAAAACAGTAAACACATGTTCCGTTGTTTTTATGCTATTTATACTTTAGTTCGAACCATTGACACCGTATGTTAGGAATGGTGAATTTTGAGATGTAGGTATGACCTAGCGATAGATTAATGTAATTTAGTATCTAGGATTTACCATTATAATACTAAGTAGAAGTCGTATACGTTAAGTTTTTATTACTGTTGTTTAATCCAGGTTATTAAGTTAATAATCATCATTCAGTTAGTTACCACCAAATTTTCCACTTCCCTTTCCTCCACCACCCCTAAAAGGTGCCAATAAACCAGAACCACCTCCAGCTCCCTTCGCACCTGGTGGTAAATATGTGCTATCCAGACGAGCTGCCGAACAGACTCCCAAGAAGGCTGCTGTTATTAACTGAAAACATACACTCGAATAAGTTATGTAATAAGTTTATTGGGCAAAAAAGTTTTGAATAACTGCTAAGCTTTTTTACGCTTCAGAATGATTTTAATACTTGCTCGCACATGGAAGCCAGTAACATATTTTTTATTTCGTTAAGTGTTTGCAAGGTATTATGTAATTCTCATATTCTTATAAATACTTTTTCTGGTACGTTTTAGCCCTATTTTCTACAATGTAAACTTTGTCTAGGTTAGATAGGAAAATAACAAAAATCGAATTATGTTTGTTTCATCAAAATTTTGCATTTTATGAGAATTTAAGCGACAAATGCCTGGATAATAAAATTTTCCAATACAGATAATAATGCAAAAAAATTACTTTTCAATGCCCCTTTGAATTTTGACAGCATCATGTACATCAAATCAAAGCAAATTGGAGTAAAAGTGACATTCTTTTGTCACTTTACTCTTAATAAAATATGTTATTTTTTGCTGCTGCTTAGATGGAGCGTCAAAAAAATTACTGTTTGTCACAAAACTTGTCATTAAAGTCATATTTTTTTGACGTATTTTATGAAATCTTCTTTTAGTACTCCTTCCTGTAACTGGAAAGTGCTTAACGAGAGATAACTGAATAAAAATCCGTTGCCTCAATCTGTAAAGAGCAAAATTTTTTAACTTAACTAATCAGTCAACACAACCATTCTTCTTTATCTGTATAGATATGGGGTTTGTCGATTACATCCAACGCAACTATGAACTTGGTAACGTACGTAACGGTTGAAACAATGGGCCAAGATAAACATCAGGTTAGCTGCATTAAGGAATAGGCGAATTTTTCTCATAAAATGTAGAAAACATAAAGTGTTTCCGAAGCATATTACCAACGGTATACACAACATAAACAACTTAATAGAACATCAAGGAGGAAGAATTGGACAATAGATCAGCGATTTCAATTTATAGTTAAGAAAAAAAATTTAAACATTCAGATTGGTATAACAATTTGAGACCTAAACAAAAGAAAATTTGCAGAATGAGTAGCCTCTGAAAAAAAAAGCAAGAACTTCTACTGCAGCTTATGATAGGAATAAATGTGTGTTTTGTCAAAAAAAAACTTAAAGATAGAAAGATCACCCAGGTAATGACAAAAAACGTGGACACCAAATTTAAACTTATATATAAAAAAATACAGACATTCCTAAAATAATAGGAGAAGATGATTTAATTACATTAGAAATTAAATACCATACCGCTTGTTTTACTACACAATGGAGATCCTATCAGAATCAGTTAAGTAAAATTCGGTACCGAGTAGCCTAAGGGTTCATTAGACAAAAATTTGGTTAAATAATTTAAATAATAAGCCATCTCTAGGCAGTTATGTACATCACGGTTGAAGACAAACTGAGGATTCTATTGAACCTAACATAATGTTCCAACAAATTTAATAGGCTACGCGCAAATGCAAAAAAAGATTTGCTATAATAATATTCTGTAATATGAAATATGATTCAGATATTTGTTATTCTTCAGATTGCTTGTTCCTGCATGAAAAATCATCTTGTCTGCATTCGAACATGTAAATGTTCAAAAATGTGTGGAAAGAAACCAAAAATATACCAATTTGAAGCGGATACTTGCGATTCTGAGTCAGACTCAGATTAGAACATCGTATATTCTATTTTAATAAGTAGTACACTCAAATACAATATAGATATATGTTCTATTTTAATAAATATATATTTTTTAATAAATTTGTACTTTCACTATTTTAACAATTTAATATATATTTTCTCTTGATTAACCAATAATGATTATATTTAATGATATTAATTATAAACTATATTATATTACTTATTAATAGATTAAAAATGTATGTATAGTATCTGTGTGATAATATAATTGCATAAAGCTTGGGCCACGTTCTCCTTCTTTGTCACGCTTATGTAACGTAAATCATTGCACTTTACTCTAGAGGCTGGAAGGGATACTTGAGCTTCAGAATATAGATGCTTGACTTTTTACTTTACTTTTGACTTTGTACAACATAGTAGAATTACTATCTTATGGGGTAAGTAAAAACTTGTAGAGGTCCCCAAATTATAGTTATGAATTGCTAAACGACTGAACGACAGAATCGGGTTTGCACTCTACTAGTATGGGTTTTTAAGATTTTCTGCATTTATTGTTTTAAGAAGTTTGTGTTATTTATTTATAAAAACCTGATATTATAGCTATATATTCGAAATTTCTGCAAATATTTCTGCCCTTTATCATATTCCCATACCCTGGAAAAATTTTAAAATATATTGTTATATATTCTAGTTCCCCTAACCCCTTTATCAGTACTATAAGCATTCACATTATAATCGCAAAGTACATTTATTATTCATTTTTTTACCAACAAAAATACAATATATTTGAGATGCCAGTTGCATATATTTAGTTACCAATATCCTATCCCATAACCATAACACCACGATCTTGAAATGAACCAAATGAACAGATTTGTACGGAAAATCAGTACTTTTTTCTTAACTATTAGTTAACCAATGATTGTGAAAGCGGTTGTAAATGTTAAAAATACTTTGTTTGGAACATGAAAAAAAACCAAATTATTTTTTTTATAATCATAATTATTATTATTAGGACCTTGACATTGCATCATTTCAATAAAATAAAAACTTTTTATGGGAAAAACTACAAAAACTAAAATTTTATGTCAAATTCGCTTTCTGGCAAGCCGTAAAATAGGAAAAAGTTTTGTATTTTGAAAGCCATTGATGGGTTTTAAAAAATCAAAATATTCCTATTAGTTCCGAAGATATGCAGTAAAATCCGAAATAACACGTTTTATTTTTTTTTTTAGGGGTGTTATTGTAAAAATATTAAAAAACATTATTGGAATACTTTGTTATAAATTGACTGTGCTATAACTCGCCGTTTCAAATTTTTATTATGTTGTTTCCTCTTTTCATGATCACCATCAACTTTATTTTTTGAAATTGTAAATTCAACATTTAACAATTTTAATACATTTCGGCGGAAAAATAATAATTTATTTGATTCTCTTCGTCTTCCCAAAAAATTTTTTTTATGTAATAACAGTTGTGCGTTATCATGTCATTTACACCTATAATACCGCTTTGCCGTGGACACATTGTTGATAGTACGCTAGAACGTGATTCTAGATTTCAATGAATTGCGCAATAGAATTGTGTTGAATTTTTATATTTCGTTTCACGGGCCTTCCGAATATGAAACTTTTTTCACATTTCACCGACTTTGTGGCTGTTATGGTTTGCGAGATAGTTCAAAATAAAATGCAGCTACCCTGTATGATCATAAACCTATATCACTACGAGATGTTTTTAATATATCTTCTCTTATCATATAGGTTCTAACTGATGATTTATACTGATAGCTATCCGTAATTTTAACTCAAATAGTATGAAATATTTTATATTTACATTGTTTTTCATTATGCTTGTCATACTTGTATTGCATTATTATTTTTGCGTGAATCAAATAAAAAGTAATAGACAAAGAATTATTTTAGGAGGTAGTTATTTGAGTCTTAAGTGTTCTTTTATAATTACTATAAATAGTTATTGTATTTCCCATCACCGCGTTCAATAATTCTCCTAAAACACTCACCAGCCTCATGTTACACATATTAAATAAACCGAGCTGCAACTAAATGTAACTGATTCTGTTAAAGATGATCGGGTTTATATATTTAAAATCTTCAATACACAACCACCCCACTCTGGATAAGAATTAATCAGAACAGTAAAACAAGATGGTCTCCTTCATAAAAATAAAAGTGGAGATGAATCTAATGCAGGTTGCACTAAGACCACCTTTCACGTACACACAAACACATATTGTGTAGTATACAGTAACTAAACAAGTAGTTACTGTAATTTAATTGTAATGTAAATAGATAATACATTTATAAATAAAGCAGTGTGTAAAATGGATGTTGTTCTCCTTTCAATTGTCATAAGCATAATAAATTATAAATTTTTGTACATATTTATACATATTTTATTTTTAAATATATATATATATATATATATATATATATATATATATATATATATATATGGTGTTGCTGTACTTTCGAGTGCTCCTGAAGGAGTCGACCATCGACGCGGGAGAGCACCCGGAAGTACAACAACACTTCATTTAACACCCGCGAAAACCTAAAAAACAACATAATATATATATGTATATATATATTGCTATGATATTCCGCCTGAATGCAGTTAAAATATCACACGATATAATTATTTTCTAACTTTTATTATCAAAATCAAAAGTTAGGAATCAATAAAGAAACACAATTACAGAAACACAAAAGCAATAAAACAATCAAACTGAACAATGTATTGCGAGAACAATATTTCATACAATAAAAGATAAAAATCCCTATCTAGCTAAATAAATGCCAGGATTGAAGTAAGTAGCTTATATCAGAAGCGTATTATGTATTCGATTATTCTTCTTCAAAAAACAATAAACGATGCAGTAAGTTCAGAGTCAATTACGTCAAGAATTTAATATTGCGCGCCTAGAGCAAATTTAAGATCCGACTCATTTTACCCTACAGCCCGTACTAACTTACTCACTGCTTCACTTTTTTATCAAATGATTCATGATTCATATTACCAGATGTACGAAGAATGACTTGATTTGTTATATTTGCTTGCTCTATTCACTTAATTAAAACACTATTTGTCTGATTTGTGAATTTATGTAATTTTTTTTATACATTTATTTAACGTCGGCCTATTTCCGCTACTGTAGACGAGCTACCCCCAACCAGGAATTTTGCCGAACCTCTTCCCTTAAGAAGAGTAGGGATCTTTTACTTGCCTAACATTTAATAGACAAGGGACCGACGGCTTTACATTCCCTCCGAAGGATGGTATATCTCCTATACAACTCTCGCCTAAGGTTGTATAGCTTCCGCGCATACACTGATATACAAGCCGCTGGAAGATGTGTGAGGCGAGAACGTGGTTTCCGTTGGAATGGTCAACAATCCAAGTACTAACTGCGCCTGTCGTTGCTTTACATCGCATACCGAAGTATGTACATAGTAAAGACGCACCTAATTATGTAATGTATACTATATATACACTATTAAAAGTTTTTAATGGTTCAAGTTGGGTATTGTATTTTAAATAAATAAATAAATAAATAAATGATATAAATAAATAAGTAAGTAAGTAATAAGTAAATAAATAAATAAATATAATGGTGAACATGAAATTTATAGAGTTTGTTACAACCTTTTAAGTCCGCATAGCTCAATATTAGTTCCAGCCGCACAATATCACTTATTTGCGATGTTCAGCTACTATCTTATAAGCTACTTCACGTTTCAAATGATATTACGTTTCCACCAAGAAAAATTTTCTTCCCCTTCAATTTCTCAATTTCCTTGTTATTTTCTTATCTCTCCTTGCAACCTCCAATTTTTAATGTTTCCACAATCTTCTTTATATTTTTTTCAAATAATAAAATCGCAAATACCAACTTGAATCTTTCATGACATCAACTTAATAAAACAAATTAGTTTCTTAATTTCTCATATCTATTTGAACATATTAGATGCATAAACAGTTCGAAATGTTTTAAATATTTTAATAATTACTATAGCGTTTAAATAAAATAACTGATTCTATTTACTATTAAATTATGTTATAAACATCTCTATTATCGGCAGTCACTGTGCTAATAGCTAAAGTCGCTCTAGCCATGCATTCGATGGAAAAAAAACATCTCTATTAGTCTTTAATGACTGAAATATAAAAATTGCATGTATGTATAGAAAATATCTGTCTTCTGCAAAATACCTTGATATTTTATCAAACAGAACAAATTAAAAGAAAACAGAAAACACGCATGCAACTCTCTACTCAGAATATATATTGTTATTATACATGATTTGCAGTAAACAACTACTCACCGGGGAAATATCCCGACCTGCATTGAATTATACCTTACAAATCATGAAAGATTGAAAGTTTTCATTTGTCAATTCCCTGACCAGACATAGACCGGTTTCGAACTTATTAGTTCTCATCAGTATGCCATAGGTCATGGAACAGACAAATGACAGTGGCCAACCTGCTAGTCTTATACAGACTAATGTAAATGGAGTAGTGGTGAGAGGTAAGTGAATCCTCTCATGTGGTCTAATGCTACTATACACCAGACATCATAGATGTTTACATGTTGTATAGCGACTTGCCATTTTGCAAGAGAGCGGTGACCTTCAGCTTCAACAGTATGTAGGTTAAGTCTACCAAGGGCTGAAGGTCATCGCTATCGGTACTTGCAAAATGGCAAGTCGCTATACACCATGTAGACATCTATTATGTCTGGTGTATAGTAGCATTAGACCACATGAGAGGATTCACTTACCTCTCACCACTACACCATATATATATATATATATATATATATATATATATATATATATTGTGCTGTTCTACTTTTATTGACCTTAATAATTTACAGTACCAATCAAACTTTAACTTGTTTATTTCCAATAGATAAAAAAAAACTTTAAAACCAAAAGATCAAATTAAAATCTCTTACCTTTTGATCCGAAAGTATGTCAAAATATTTAATGGGCCGGCTAGCTTATCTTTCCCTTCAGGAGCAGGTTCAAATTCAGTTCCTATTTAAAATGAAATTTTTATTAAAGTAAAATTTTTAATCTGATATAAATAATTTATTTTCTTTGATATTTAGATAATTTAGCTTTATAACAGGTTCGAAAGTCTAATATACTATTTAAATTTTAATATACAACCTCGTCCAAAAATTAAATACACAAAAACCTTCCTACTTCGTAGCTACACTCTTCTCTTTCCAAATCCAACAATTCTCCTTTCACTAATTCTTCACCTTATCTCGTCCTTATCTCCTCTGCAACTCCAATCCACAATAACACATCTACCTTCTTATTTACAGTCTATTTTTCTCTTCTTCGCTGATCTCCACAATTTCTGACTTTCAATTCAATTTCAAAATTCTTAATCCTTGTTTATTATTTTTCTTCTTCACTCCCTAATTTTCACTTGTTCTTTTTTTTTCTTAAATTTGTTTTTCCAACTTTACAACCTCTCTTTTATCTGCTGTTTGTTGTTCTATATAACTAAATATCAAAGTACTCAAAATAAACAAAACAAAACACCATATGAATTTTGATTAATTTCATTCCAAACATAACCTAACTTAAACCTCCTTGTCTTTCTCCAGGAAAACATTTACCAACTATAAAATAAAATTACCTACTTAAAAGAAAAGTCATAATGACTTAAATGTCAGAAATTATTTCAATAATAACTTAATAACTACTAACATAGACGTCAGTATCAAACTTACTGTTGACATCAAATAAAAACTTTAAAACTATTAAAACAACTTTAAACAAATATTAACATTCTAAAACACATACCTTTCGGATCTTTAGCTACTTTAAATAAATTTTGAAAACCATCTAAAGGAAATAATTCAAACCCTGATTCAGCAAATAACACAAACATGTAATCTTCGTAATCATCCAATATGCAAATACATCGCAATAAATATATATATATATATATATATATATATATATATATATATATATATATATATATATATATATATATATATATATGGTGTAAATACTAATGTACGACTGTAAGAAAAGCAAGGCGTGCGCTGCAGGGCCGGACGGTAGTTTTGAAACAACTGAGGCAAACTCCAAATTTTGCGCCCCAAAAATTTTTAACCGTTTTCAATTAATTAATAATTAATTTAATAAATAAATGTTAAAATTAATTTAATTAATTATTACAAAATGATTCAAGATATCAATAACTCTCTTGTAAACTCATAAAGAATTAATCTTTATTGAACAATAGGAATATAAAAGGAAACAAGATAAGTAGCATAAAGTTAAGAACAAATATGAATTACACGTTTGAAATTAAGGGAACACAGCGACCTTTAATCTTCGCAACGGTGTTCGGATACAAAGTTTCTAACCGTGTTTTAAACAAGGGGTGTCATTGACGATGGAAGATGTCGACTAACATCAATAATCTCATCTTTCAAATCAACGCCGCTTATGTCGGAGTGTTCTCCATCGGTTAACAGAATCTGTAAATCGCTGCAAACTTTTTCTACATAGAATGTATCTTTGGAGTTTATTTCAAATATGTCGTAGAACATCGCAAAATTGTCGCCATGGCTTTTCATTACTTGAAAGCGATTTTCTATTGACTGAATTGCTACATCCAGTAGAACATTCATAAAATTTGTCTCAAATTGCTTTTCAGCGTCTAAAATTGGCTGGTTAGGAGACTCATAATCGAATAGCCTTTTCTTCCTTCGTGGCCTAACTGGTTCAATATTTGCAAATGTGAAGAGGACATCCATTTCTTCTGCAAGCTCTCTATTCACTCTGTAGTCCTTTAAAAATTCTTCAGTCTTTTCCAACATACAAATGCATTGCGTGATATCCATCTTGGGCGGCTACATGGCCTTCGACACTTTATCACATGTTGCTTTAGAGGCTGCCGGGAGTGCCATCGAAATTCGTCTATTCGTGGAAGCAGTCACTTAAAGGGACACATTTAACATCGTGTAAATTAGCTATGGTTCATAAAATAGTTTGAGATTTTTAACCATTACGCTCTTTACACGAAATGCCATGAAAATAAATCACGACTAGGATAAGCTTATATGTATTATGTATCAATATTATACTCAAAATGGTGTTAATTATTATGTGTGTGACAGGACAGGTAGTCCTCCGAAGGTCCAGGGGGGGCGATCATCCCACTCTGGATCCGCCGGCCGATGAGACGTGAAAAAATGAACCCGAAAATGCGCCCCCGAATCCTGTGTAGTGAGGCAGTCGCCTCTCTGCCTCATGCCACCGTCCGGCCCTGCGTGCGCACTTTGTATGACTGTATGCATGACTGTGGAATCGTTGTACACATAGGCCTTCATTCATGTGTACATAAAGATGATATATATACTTATTTACAAAGTGTGCACACCTTCCTTTTCTTGCAGTCGTATATTAGTATTTTATTCTTTTTGGTACGACTTTTTACGTAAAAACAAATTTTTTTAATTATTTTATATATTTTTTAAAGTACCTGCAGTGTTTTTAAAGTACTGCAAGTATTTAAAATACTGAAAATACTTAAAGAGTATTGTACTTAGTACTGTTACTGCAAATGTTTAATTTTAAGTACATTACTGAATACTTCAAGATACTGCTTACTGGCTACTGCCAGTACTTTGTACTTTTTAGTACTTTTCCAGAAAAGCAAGTTTTTTAATTTATTTTTATAATCTACATTTTAGACATACTTTTTGAGGGTTTATCGCCGCCAACCCCCCCCCCCCCCCGCGCTCAATACAACTTCCCATTCTTAACGATTTGTTTAGATGTCTCGCTATTTCGCTTTGTAGATTTTTCAATTTTCACCCCCGTACCCGTGCCGAGTTGCTGTAATTCGACTTATAACTTGAAAAATGGGTTATTTTGCTCTGAATAAAATTAACATTTCCAAATGAATTATTTTTTTTAATTTCAGATTTCAACAAATTTGACTTTGATGTCTCAAAATTAACATCACTATCTTAAACTACCCTATTACCCTCTTTTCAGCTAATTTCTATAATTTATAACACCAATTTGTCAACAACACGACAATACAAAAATTCTTATAACTAAATATTGTCAGTATTTTCACTAATTTTGTGACACAATTGTTTAGCGGGTTAAAATGTTTTAAAAAACGCACCTGATGTCCATTAAAAATAGTTTGTTACTGCTTCAAACCTCTCACCTGGTCCATTAATATATTATTTCTGAGATCTGTCCATCTTATTCTTTGACTCCACATACAATCTCTCTTAATTTTATCGATATATCTTCCCTATTTTATCTTTTTCAGTCTGTTACTTCAAAATCTGACGTCCGTTTTTAATTTCTATTATTCTCTTCGTTTATTTTCAGGTTGATATGGAGATGCATTTTCACACCCCTCTCCCTGCTTTTTATGACCAACTGGATATTATGTTGCCTACAGCAGTAAAATTCTAAGCTTATTCACTACCCCGCTGAAGATTTTTATGACACTTTGTTTTAACGCTGTAAGGTTTTTTTTAAAAAAAAACACTGCTTATCTTCTATTATCGGTTATTGTAGGTGTTATCACGGTCCTTGCTTAACCTTCCTTAACTAAACTAAATCTATTTAACAAGTCCTACATACTAAATTATTCTAATCAAAATTCTTATGTTATTTTTTCTTTTTCAGAGTATTTACCCTTTTGTCTTGAATGGTTTGGCATGTTGCCTAAACTGAAGTTTGCTACTAGTCTTGTGATTTTAAAATGAAACTATGTATGGTATTGAAAATTAAAGTTGTTTTTAAGAGAGTATGTTTTCTGAGCTGTCGCAGCTACTGATTATTGTTTTTCAAAATTTATTGAAGGTAAATGTTAATAAGTAAATGAGATAAATACTTCCTTTTTTTATTTTTTTGTTGTTTTATATTTTATGTTGAACAATTAATATTTGTGCTTTGCACTAAATTTGTTATATTAATTTTTATTTCCTGTTTTAACTAAATCTTTTATATTTAGATATATCGATAAAATTAAGAGAGATTGTATGTGGAGTCAAAGAATAAGATGGACAGATCTCAGAAATCATATATTAATGGACCAGATGAGAGATTTGAAGCAGTAACAAACTATTTTTAATGAACTTCAGGTGCGTTTTTTAAAACATTTTAACCCGCTAAACAATTATGTCACAAAATTAGTGGGTGTAATGGGGTAGTGAAGCGCAAGTTATAGCCTCTCCTACATAATTGTTAACCTCACCTTCGCGATGAGTTCAATTTAAACTTGGTGCACCCTTTTTTCACTAACGAGGCTCTAACGACCGAGTAAGGGCGGAATAACCCTTACCTTTTGCCGTGAGCACATCCACCTTCTCACGAAGAGTGCGGTAAAAATAACCCACCGCACACAAAGGTTGCTTTTGGAATCGTTTGGTTACCCCATCGTCGCAGTCTCCTTCTGTGCCATGGGACCACACCACTCGCCTTCCGCAACCGAGCTGGTCAGTTGCATACCTGCTCCAGCTAAAACTTCAAATGCAGCTTCGTTTTCAGTCGATTAAGGCTTTAAAAAATGATGGAGCGTTCAAGTGAGACAAAATCATCCGGAGGTAAAACACCCTCCCGATCGGAACTCCGGGGGAAGGTGCACACAGGGACACCTCATCGAATGTCGAAAAAACACCGACAAGTTAAATCCAACAAAACTAATTCTTTCATCTACGGCGCTTGGAATGTTCGTAATTTGAACGACAGCACTCGCACCGATCGGCCTGAAAGAAGAACTACTCTAATAGATAGAGAACTTCACCGACTCAATGTTGACGTTGCAGCTCTCAGCGAAACTCGATTTTTGGAGGAAGGCTCTCTCACAGAAAAGTACTACGCCTTCTATTGGAAAGGTCTTCCCACCAATTCAAGAAGACAACATGGAGTAGGATTTGCCGTTCGGAATCAACTTGTATCCAACTTAACACAAGTACCACAAGGCCTATCCGAGCGTCTAATGCTGCTACGCTATGAGCTATCAGATGGCAACGCGGTATATCTAATAAGCGCCTACGCTCCCACTCTGGATGCAAGTCACGAAACCAAGGAAAGCTTCTATCAACAGCTGGAAGAAACCCTCTGTAGAATACCTAAAACGGAACGACTCGTTATTCTTGGCGATTTTAACGCTAGAGTAGGGAGAGATGCAGACACCTGGCCAGGCATCATAGGCAAGAACGGTTTGGGCAACATGAACGCTAACGGTCAACTACTCCTAACTAAATGCGCCGAACATGATCTAGTTATAACAAACACCATTTTCCGACAAAAGGATAAATTTAAAGGCACCTGGCGTCACCCCAGATCAGGTCACTGGCATCTACTGGACTATGTTATCGTACGTACGAAGCATCTCAAGGACGTCCAAATTACAAAGGCGCGCATTGATAGCGAATGTTGGACCGATCATCGTCCTGTTGTCTCTAAAATGAAAATTGTTATGAGACCCAAACACCGAAGAACTCAAGTAAAACGTAGACTCCGTCTCTGTATTAGTAAATTGCGTGACCAACAAACCGTCGAACAGCTAAAGCAAAAAGTTCAAGAGAATTTGAGTGCACTAGAAGAAACCAATTCTGTAGATGTCGCTGCTACCTGGACACAAATTAAAGACAGTTTAAAAAGTGCGAGTGAGGAAATTCTTGGCACTGCAGCAAGTAAAAAACAGGAGGACTGGTTCAATGATAATGAAGCTTTTATACAAGAACTTCTTGACCGCAAACATACTGCCTTCCAAAACGCTATCAACCACCCCAATGACTCATCAAAAGCAGAAGCTTTTACACAATCTAAGTATGAAACGCAACGCGAAATCAGAAGAATAAAGAACGAGTGGTGGGCAAGCAAGGCCAGAGAAATTCAAAGGTACGCCGATTCACACGACTACAGGAATTTCTTTCAAGGAGTGAAAGCAGTGTACGGCCCCAGTCGGAAAAATATGTGCCCTATTAAAGATTTAAATGGAAACCTCCTCAAAGAAGACCAGGAAATAAGAGCCCGATGGAAAGAACACTACTCTAACATTCTTAACCAGCAAAGTCAAGCCAATCACGATATTATAAATCTTATTCCTCAATATGACACCTTCGAAGACTTAGATAAACCACTAACAACGGAAGAGATCTTAACCGCCATTGGGCAGCTAAAAAGTAACAAATCTCCCGGCGCCGACTCACTCCCAGCTGAGATCTTTAAAGCTGTGTCGTCAGAGCTCATACCCTACCTCAAAAAACTGTTTGATGTCGTGTGGGAAAGTGGTCAAGCTCCGCAGGAGTTTCGTGATACACTTTTATCAACCTCTTCAAAAACAAAGGGAGCGCTGCGGACTGTGGAAATTACAGGGTATAGCTCTCCTGGCTGTTGGAGGGAAGATACTCACTAAAGCGATGGCAAATAGGCTAACACCTGTTATAGAAAAGTTACTTCCTGAAACACAGAGTGGCTTTAGACCAAACCGAGGCACATCGGATTTAATCTTCACACTTAAACAGCTTCAAGAAAAAGCACTCGAACATCAAGGAGAAATTCACATGGCCTTCATTGATTTAACCAAGGCGTTTGACTCGGTGGACAGGGAAGTGCTCTGGAAAATTATGTTCCGCTTAGGTATCCCTAGAAAATTTGTGGAAGTATGTCGCAGTCTACATACAAACAACAACGCCCAGGTTATGTATAATAATGAGGCAACCGAACCTTTCCAAACCCTCACTGGAGTTAGGCAGGGATGTGTCCTGGCACCCCTACTCTTTAATTTGTTTACCACTGCTCTAACAATTATTGTTGACAACAAACTGACAGTCAGAGGAATAGGTCTCAGATACCGTTTTGATGGCGGTCTCTTTAACATAGGGCGCTTTAGAGCTTTCACGAAGACACGCACTCGATTCATTTGTGATCTCCAGTATGCGGATGACTGTGCACTTTTAGCCTCTACGCCGGAAGAGCTTCAAGAGCTTTTAGATGTGTATGCCCAGAGCTATGATTCCTTGGGACTTAAAATCAACATTGGAAAGACTAAGATTATGTCAACTCCTCATCAAGTGAACCAAATAGACATTACACTTAACGGAAATTCTCTTGAAGTGGTGGATCAGTTCAATTACTTAGGCAACGTTGTTAATGACAAAGCAAACATGGACAGCGAGGTTCGCAATAGAATTAACGCTGCATCTAGAGCACTCTGGGGACTTAGAGAGAGAGTATTTGACAACCACGACCTTGCTTTGTCAACGAAAATGGCTGTCTACAGAGCAGTTGTCATTCCAACACTGCTATATGGATGTGAAAGCTGGGTCACTTACCGTCGTCATGTGAAAGATTTAGAACGTTTTCAGCAAAGACACCTCAGAAGTATGATGAAAATCCGTTGGTTCCATCACATATCAAACGTGGAAGTACTCAGGAGAGCAAACAGCTTTCCAATTGAGGTGCTTATTTCAAGAGCACGCCTAAGATGGGCGGTCACGTTCATCGTATGCATGATAACCGCCTTCCTAAATGTACACTTTATGGTGAATTGCTAAGCGGTAGAAGAAGGCGTGGCGGTCAACGAAAGAGGTTCAAAGACGCTCTCCATGAAAATTCAAAATCCTGCGGTATTGCAGACGAGCAATGGGAACAACTTGCAGCGGACAGAACCGAATGGCGAGGGGTTGTGGCCAGCTATCAAGGAAATGGTGCTGCAAGAAGGCCGAATCCAAGACCTAACCAGGTCTATGTTTGTCCTGACTGCGGTCGACATGTGCTCTCCCGAATTGGCCTCTATAGCCATAGTCGTGTGCACCGTAGATGAATGGGAATTACAATAGACTACACCTTTTACTTGTTTTTTATTGTACACAATTTATCGACTGTAACATTTTTATCCTCGGACTCGAGTAACGGCTAATAATAATAATAAAATTAGTGAAAATACTGACAATTTTTAGTTATAAGAATTTTTGTTTTGTCGTGTTGTTGGCAAATTGGTGTTATAGATTATAGAAATTAGCTGAAAAGAGGGTAATAGGGTAGTTTAAGATAGTGATATTAATTTTGAAACATCAGTCAAATTTGTTGAAATCTGAAAAAAAAAATTCATTTGGAAATGTTAATTTTATTCAAAGCAAAATAACCCTCTTTTCAAGTTATAAGTCGAATTACAGCAACTCACCATGAACCCTGAGAGATAGAAGACTCTCTCTCTCTCTCTCTCTCTCTCTCTCTCAGTGTCTACTGAGGTCGGCAAAATAAAGAGGCAAGTATCCATTGAAGATATCAAATTATGAATTTTGAACAGTAAAAAGTAAACATATATATATATATATATATATATATATATATATATATATATATACATATATACTGATGGTCGAGAGGTGAGCGCACTTGTCTCTCACCCAAAAGTTCCGGGTTCGATCCCCGGTCGTGGCAGTGGAAAATACTGTGAGAGGGATTTTTTCACTATACACGAATATTGGGTGTGTGTCCCTTGTCTCTAAATGTGTAGCCCCCTCCCACACAAGGCTCTTCTAGAGCCTTCCGGGATAGAGGGGGTCGTCATTACCTGTGGTGTATTTATTATTATTTATTATTATATATATATATATATATATATATATATACATATATATATATATATATACATATATATATATAAATAATAAATATTTGCTTATCGGAGCACCTAGAAAACAATAAAAAATGAAGCACAATGGACATATCTTAGATAAAATTCTAGGATTATGTATTATATATAATATAATCTATATAGTACACTACTGAATCTATTTATTTCTTGCATTAGAAAATTTATGGTATCCTGAAATAAAAATATATAAAACTACTTTATCCTACAGGAAGACGTAAATAACAAGAAAAGTTATATTTTTTAAAAATAATTTATGAATAATAATATATAATATATAGAATACAACAAAAGTATTATTATTTATATGCAACAAAAGATAAAATAAAAATTTACAACAATAAAACGTAAACGAAAAATAATTATTTGGACTAAACCAACATCATAACTTAAATTTTTATTCATTGCCCTCTCCTTGGACCTTTCAGCGATTTCTTTTACTGCTGTTTCTTCCGATTCTGTGTACGTTATACGCAGACTTGTCTCTGCCGATTCTAAAAATGACAAAAACATCTTCAAAAGAATTCACAAACCATATTGGTGCGTTGGACAGCATTGATAGGATTATTGAGACTCAGTAGGAATACTATTGTCATTTTGTTGTTTCAGATATATCTTCTGATTCTTTGTTACTTTCCTGAACAAAACAAACCAAACTACTTACTTTCCTTAAGCTTGGCTAAAATATTAAAACAGTTGATAAAATAAAATATTTTATTTCTGACTTATAGTTATCAATAGAAAAGAAAATAAACACGGGATTTTTTTTACATTTACAAATTGTAGTTAATCTTTAATTTTTAACACAACATTGTGCACAATGCAGATCAAATTTTTTTCACAACGGGCCAAGTTTCCATGGTAGTGATCAACATAAAAGCATAAATATTCGGAACTATCAATAATTGCTTATAAATTATCTAATAATCTAATCTTAAAATAATGTCGCCCACTGTATAATTGTAGGTTTAATTTTCCAAATTATCGAGAATGCTATTAAACACTATGAAAAATAAGACACAATTTCAAAAATATACAGAAACTATATACCTCAATCACAATAAAACAGGGATATATGTAACCCGTTAACTCCACCAGAATATGCATTTTATTTAATAACAAGCCATGGACTTGATTTTCTTATTATAATTAGTTTATTAGCATTAGATCTATCCTCATAAGCAACATCCTCCAATAAATTGTTATAATTGCAATAAATTCTAACTATGTGGCATTTCGTTAAGGCTTCACGGTATCACGAGTTCATCAACATAGGTTTTAACTTCTCAAAAATGTGATATTACCTAAAGTTTTCAGTCTCGTAAAAGCATTTAACTGGGTATCGCTTGCTTCATCCTCACTACTAGAGGACACTCTTTTTCATGTGATTTTTCGGCCTCTACAACTTTTTCTATTATAAATCTTACTACCGTTCAAGTTTTATTCATAATTAATCTAAAACATAAACAACTTACTGCATTTATGGTTTTATTGGAATTTTAAAAATATTGATAGAAATCGGATCATTTTTTTAAAAAGATATACCTATGTGATAGAAAAACCCATAAGAAAAATGAATATAACAGAACACCACAATTTAACGTTTAGACAATATTCTAATCCCAAGTTTAGCACAGGATATTCAAAAACCTTTTGATTTTATAAAGTTTAATGAATCGTCTGTGTCTGCGTTTTCCTTTCTATAATAAGTACGACTAATATTTGACATGATTGAAAAATGTTACTTTTGCAAAGTGAGGTTAGGTCCACGACTTCGTTGCCAAAGGATAAAATAATTATAAGTAATATTAATAACGTACTCCCTTCCTTCTTTTATTTTCACTGAATAAAATAAACTTCACCAGAACCAATAGCAATAACCATTACATTGAAAAATGAAACGCGAAACGAGTGAAGCAGGACATGGCGTAACCTTAACACAGGAACATAATATTTGCTGTCGCGGCAGCACGAGCATGCGGAACGCACACGTAGTGTCTTTTCACCAGCTTTAAAGGGCCAATCAAAGGTAAATCATTTAAAAATACTTTGTTTTTATTGGTTCTTTCTCATGCAATCAGTTTATTTTATAGCATTTTAGACTAAAACAGCTATTCGCATAGAGAGAAATTTAAAATTAGAGATAAAACACCTATTTTAGCAAGTATAAATGTGCAGCATAAATATGGGTACCCATGCTATGTATTGGATACATTATATTTTATTCCTCATTTACCATGCATTAATGTGTATCATTGTGTAAAAATAATGCATAAAATAATCACACCTAAAAATAAAAATAACTATTAAAGTTACATTTAACTTTAATAGTTATTTTACAAAAACTACAAAACTACACGATAAAAGTTTACACAAATTAATAACGCGTACACATGCTTCATTGTTAATAATTATTAATTTGTTGACATTATACTTAGTCCACCTCTTAGCTTTATTGCTTATCAACCAATGGAGGTCCAGGTAACGGATATATTCATTATTTACGTAATTAACAATCGCCAATTTTTAATTCTAAAAAGACATTTTTTTAGTATAATTTTATACCTCCCCCTTCAACCTCCACGGAGTGACAGCTACCCCTTTAAAATTTTTAAATGGAACGAGGGTTTTGAAAGGGTTTTTAATTCTCAATCTGCTAGCAATATAAGGTTTTTGTGAATTCTGGAGAATTCTTCATCAAGAAAATTAAATTTGAAAATTTTGAAATGTATTGCTTATTATAGGTATATATCATTGTCGATAAATAGTAATGGATGCGTTTTATTGCATACTGTACATGTGCCCAAGTTTTGAATGTCATTTCTTGAGTAGGTACTAAAAATATAAACATGAATTTCATGTTGTAGAAATGTTCCGCTGGTATGTTATCAGGATGTATGGCGAGAGACATATTATCCATTAAATGTTTATGTGATATTTATTAAAGATTTCAAAATTAATACAGCTTTTTGTATATCAACAATATATACAAAAAACAATGTTATAAACATATTCCATTTGTAAATTGTAAAGAGATTGAATTATGTACGTAGCTTAAATATTGCCAATTGTATATCTGTATAATATTTGACACATCAGTAAATTTTTTAGAAAATTCGTACAATATTCCCTATTAATCGCAAAATCAATATCATTTCTTGTATATTATAGGGATATATAGGAATATCGTACAACATACTGGCAATATCTTCTGTATAGTGATATAAATACGTTGCAAAACGCACATTATGGCCATATGTAAAATAAGTTCTGAATATTGTTTGAATGTAGACAATGAGTTTTGAATGTTCATTTCATATCACATGCTATGTGGGTATACTTGCTATGGGCGGCACGCATACGCTGTGTCTTTTCACCAGCTTTAAGGGCCAATCAAAGGTAAAGCATTTAAAAATACTTTGTTTTTATTGGTTCTTTCTGATACAATCAGTTTGTCTGGAGCACAAGAAAGACACTAGCATTTTGCATTAAAACAACTATTCGCATAGAGGAAAGTTTAAAACTAGAGATAAAACAACTATTTAAGCAAGTATAAATGTGCATAAATGTAGGTAGGTACGTACTTATATTTATGAGTAAAATCCTATGCATTGGATATATTATATATTATTCCTCATTTATCATGCATTAATGTGATAATGTGTAATGTGTATCATTGTGTAAAAATAATACGTAAAATAATCACATCTAGGCGTTCTTGTAAAATAACTATCAAGTTAAATGGCAATACCACATGATAATTTATATATAAATTACTAATGCATACATGTTTTATTGTTAACAATTATTAATTTGTTGACATTATACTTAGTCCACTAGCTTTATTGTTTATCAACCCATGGAGGTCCATAAGTAACGGTTAAATTCATTATCTATGTAATTAATAATTTATGGGGAAAATCCTAAAATACGTCAATTGTGAATTCTTAGACTTAGACTTCCCCCTTCCACCCCTTGGTGTGACAGCTACCCCTTTACAATTTTTAAATGGAACGAGGGTATGTGTGATAGCTCATTTGAAAGGGTTTTTAAATGTCTATCCAGCACTATAAGTTTTTTTAGGAATTTCTTCATCAAAAAAATTTTGAAATATTATTGCTTATTATATATCAACATGTCGATAAATAGTAATTGATGCGTTTCATTGCATACTGTACATGTGTCCAAGTTTTGAATGTCACTTTTTGAATTTTAAAAATATAAACATGAATTTCACGTAAAAATGTTCCGCTGTTATATTATCAGAATATGATTAAAGACGTTATCCATTAAATGTATATGTGATATTTATTAAAGATTTGAAAATTAATATCGCATTTTGTATATCAAAAAATATAAACATGAATTTCTCATTGTAGAAATGTTCCGTTTTACATTATCGCTGTTATATTATATTATCCATTAAATGTTTATGTGATATTCATTAAAGATTTCAAAATTAATATAGCGTCTGGTATTATTAACAATATATACAAAATATTAATGTTATAAAAATATTCCATTTATAAATTGTAAAGAGATTAAATTAAGTACGTAGCTTAAATATTGCCAATTATTGTATATCTCTATAATATTTGACATATCAGTACATTTTGGAGAAGATTCGTACAATATTCCCTGTTTTATCGCAAAATCAATATTATTTCTTGTATATTATAGGGATATATAGGAATATCGTACAACATACAGGCAATGTCTGCTGTATGTTGATATAAATACGTTGTAAAACGTACATTATGGCTATATGTAAAATAAGTTCTGAATATTGTTTGAATGTAGACAATGAGATTTGAATGTTCATTTCCAATCACATGCTACTTATAATGAACATTTTCATTCGCTCTGAGGGACATATTGCCATATATGCCGTTCACAACTCGTTCACTACGTAACGATCGTTATCAAGGAATTTCGTAACAATAAATTATCCTTTATATGGTGACTCGAGTTTTCTACTTTTACCGTCATTAGAACTTTGTGCCTTTCGTACAAGGACATGCTGTCCAACTTCGAACGTTTTTGGTGAACCATGCTTCCTATCCTAACATTCTTTTTGGTACCGTTATTTGCACGTAATCGTTTGAGAGCCTTATCCCCCAGCTTTTCCAGATCTGACCGTTCCTCATTACATACTTCGGCCGTCAAGAACTCATCGTTAATACCTCGTGGACGATAACCGAAAAAGGGTTCGTAGGGACTTTTTCCCGTGGTATAATAAATCGTAGAATTAATGTCCCATTTCGCACGACTTACAGCTTCATCCCAACGAGTTTCGTCTTCCGATGAGGCCGTGAGTGCGAAAAAAACAGAGCGATTCATCCTCTCTACTTGGCCGTTAGTCCTAGGAGTTGATGTCGCACACAACACGTTTAATACCTAATCTTAAACAGTATGCTGTAAAGTTTTTACTCGTAAAAGCAGTTTCTTAGGAACCCCTAACATTTCAATGATGTTCAGGAATTTAGCCACAAGGCCGGACTTCGTGTTTGGCACCGGCTTTAAGAACACAAACTTTGTAAAGTCATCTACTGCAACTATAAGGTATGCGTTCTCCTTCTTTACATTTATCACGAATGGACCTAAATGATCTAGGTGTAGAGTGTCTATTAGGATATGTTGCTTTTCGATAGGGTTCTTGGTTGTTTTCCTGCAGGTTTCTTAATATAAAAACAACCGAAGCATTAGTTTTTGTAATTTTTGGTATATTTTCTCATCGATGGAAACAAATATCATCCCTTTATCAAATCTATGGTCTTGTCAACCGCAAAATGACCTGCCCTATCGTGATAGTACATTAAAAATTCTCCTCCGCGCCGACTTTGGAATCACCCATCTTTTACCATTATCGGTTTTTCGAAAGAGTCTATTATCCTTCAAGCAGTAATTTTTATGAATTTGCTTTTTCTCAGCACCCCGTAATAATATGTCCATTAAATTTTAACACTTATTATCCTGGAGTTGTGCCGAGAGTACCCAGTCGTCTTCTTTGTTGTTCACGATCGATACCTCAAGTGATTGATACGCGTTTTCGGCAGTGCTTCGACTCAACGGATCTACGTGACTCGTCTTCGTCCCAACCCGATCAATCAAATTCTTAAATGAATAGCCACCATCGTGTGATTTGAGGAAGTAAGTTTCGTTTTAGTTGAGTGTGATGTAACGAATTACAGTCAGTCACAATTTTAAACTTAATTCCAATTAGCTATATGCGAAATTTCTTTAAAAAGCACACTACTGCTAAAGTTTCAAGTTCATAAAAGTGGTAGTTCTGTTCTTCTCAGTCGTAGCTCTGCTAAAGTACTATACTGGTTTGAGTGTTCCATAATTCTGTAGCTGTAAGAGTATGCCTCTTAAACTAAATTTGCTAGCATCGAAGTGTACTTCCCTATTTGCCTCTCGCTTATAAATCGCAAGAACAGGTCTCTCCGTGAGTTTTGTCTTCAAGTTTTTAAAGGAATCTTCTTGTTGCTAACCCCAAATAAAAGTAGAATTCTTTTGAGTAAGTCTAGATATAGGTTCGGCGATGGTAGCAAATCCTTTAATAAATTGCCAGAAGTAGCTGGTCAGTCCTAAGAGCCGTCTGGCTTCACGAACATCCTTGGGCCTTGGGAAATATGATACTGCATATTCAGGTCTGATGTCTTCACCTGTAATCTCGTGGCCTAAATATTCAATTTCAGTTTGAAGAAAACAACATTTTTCGAGTCGCAACGTCATGCCAGCAGTCCTAAAAAGTTTTAAGACTTTCAGTCTTTCTATACCTTGCTCGACCGTGACCGATGACACGATGACACAAGTACATCGTCGAGATATGCCAAATTCCGTCAAAAGAACCCATATGTGCCATAAAAGCCGTAGCGGCTGTTTGGTCAATGTTGTGCTACTTGTGTAATTACAAGGTTTCAATATAATAGTAAACTAAAATAGGTACTGGGGTAGTGAAGCGCAAGTTATAGCCTCTCCTACTCAATTGTTAACCTCACCTTCGCGATGAGTTCAATTTGAACTTGGTGCACCCTGTTTTCACTAACGAGGCTCTAACGACCGAGTAAGGGCGGAATAACCCTTACCTTTGCCGTGAACACATCCACCTTCTCACGAAGAGTGCGGTAAAAATAACCCACCGCACACAAAGGTTGCTTTTGGAATCGTTTGGTTACCCCAACGTCGCAGTCTGTTTCTGTGCCATGGGACCACACCACTCGCCTTCCGCAACCGAGCTGGTCAGTTGCATACCTGCTCCAGCTAAAACTTCAAATGCAGCTTCGTTTTCAGTCGATTAAGGCTTTAAAAAAATGTTGGAGCGTTCAAGTGGGACAAAATCATCCGGAGGTAAAATACCCTCCCAATCGGATCTCCGGGGGAGGGTGCCCACAGGGACACCTCATCGAATGTCGAAAAAACACCGACAAGTTAAATCCAACAAAACCAATTCTTTCATCTACGGTGCTTGGAATGTTCGTACTTTGAACGACAGCACTTGCACCGATCGGCCTGAAAGAAGAACTCCTTTAATAGATAGAGAACTTCACCGACTCAATGTTGTCGTTGCAGCTCTCAGCGAAACTCGATTTTTGGAGGAAGGCTCTCTCACAGAAAAGTACTACACCTTCTATTGGAAAGGTCTTCCCACCAACTCAAGAAGACAACATGGAGTAGGATTTGCCGTTCGGAATCAACTTGTATCCAACTTAACACAAGTACCACAAGGCCTACCCGAGCGTCTAATGCTGCTACGCTATGAGCTATTAGATGGCAACGCGGTAAATCTAATAAGCGCCTATGCTCCCACTCTGGATGCAAGTCACGAAACCAAGGAAAGCTTCTATCAACAGCTGGAAGAAACCCTCTGTAGAATACCTAAAACGGAACGACTCGTTATTCTTGGCGATTTTAACGCTAGAGTAGGGAGAGATGCAGACACCTGGTCAGGCATCATAGGCAAGAACGGTTTGGGCAACATGAACGCTAACGGTCAACTACTCCTAATTAAATGCGCCGAACATGATCTAGTTATAACAAACTTATAACAAACACCATTTTCCGACAAAAGGTTAAATTTAAAGGCACCTGGCGTCACCCCAGATCAGGTCACTGGCATCTACTGGACTATGTTATCGTACGTAGGAAGCATCTCAAGGACGTCCAAATTACAAAGGCGCGCATTGATAGCGAATGTTGGACCGATCATCGTCCTGTCGTCTCTAAAATGAAAATTGTTATGAGACCCAAACACCGAAGAACTCAAGTAAATCGTAGACTCCGTCTCTGTATTAGTAAATTGCGTGACCAACAAACCGTCGAACAGCTAAAGCAAAAAGTTCAAGAGAATTTGAGTGCACTAGAAGAAACCAATTCTGTAGATGTCGCTACTACCTGGACAAAAATTAAAGACAGTTTAAAAAGTGCGAGTGAGGAAATTCTTGGTACTGCAGCAAGTAAAAAACAGGAAGACTGGTTCAATGATAATGAAGCTTTTATACAAGAACTTCTTGACCGCAAACATATTGCCTTCCAAAGCGCTATCAACCACCCCAACGACTCATCAAAAGCAGAAACTTTTACCCAATCTAAGTATGAAACGCAACGCGAAATCAGAAGAATAAAGAACGAGTGGTGGGCAAGCAAGGCCAGAGAAATTCAAAGGTACGCCGATTCACACGACTGCAGGAATTTCTTTCAAGGAGTAAAAGCAGTGTACGGCCCCAGTCGGAAAAATATGTGCCCCATTAAAGATTTAAATGGAAATCTCCTCAAAGAAGACCAGGAAATAAGAGCCCGATGGAAAGAACACTACTCTAACATTCTTAACCAGCAAAGTCAAGCCGATCACGATATTATAAATCTTATCCCCCAATATGACACCTTCGAAGACTTAGATAAACCACTAACAACGGAAGAGATCTTAACCGCCATTGGGCAGCTAAAAAATAACAAATCTCCCGGCGCCGACTCACTCCCAGCTGAGATCTTTAAAGCTGTGTCGTCGGAGCTCATACCCTACCTCAAAAAACTGTTTGATGTCGTGTGGGAAAGTGGTCAAGCTCCGCAGGAGTTTCGTGATACACTTTTAATCAACCTCTTCAAAAACAAAGGGAGCGCTGCGGACTATGGAAATTACAGGGGTATAGCTCTCCTGGCTGTTGGAGGGAAGATACTCAGTAAAGCGATGGCAAATAGGCTAACACCTGTTATGGAAAAGTTACTTCCTGAAACACAGAGTTTCTTTAGACCAAACCGAGGCACATCGGATTTAATCTTCACACTTAAACAGCTTCAAGAAAAAGCACTCGAACATCAGGGAGAAATTCACATGGCCTTCATTGATTTAACCAAGGCGTTTGACTCGGTGGACAGGGAAGTGCTCTGAAAAATTATGTTCCCTAGAAAATTTGTGGAAGTATGTCGCAGTCTACATACAAACAACAACGCCCAGGTTATGTATAATAATGAGGCAACCGAACCTTTCCAAACCCTCACTGGAGTTAGGCAGGGATGTGTCCTGGCACCCCTACTCTTTAATTTGTTTACCACTGCTCTAACAATTATTGTTGACAACAAACTGACAGTCAGAGGAATAGGTCTCAGATACCGTTTTGATGGCGGTCTCTTTAACATAGGGCGCTTTAGAGCTTTCACGAAGACACGCACACGATTCATTTGTGATCTCCAGTATGCGGATGACTGTGCACTTTTAGCCTCTACGCCGGAAGAGCTTCAAGAACTTTTAGATGTGTATGCCCAGAGCTATGATTCCTTAGGACTTAAAATCAATATTGGAAAGACTAAGATTATGTCAACTCCTCATCAAGTGAACCAAATAGACGTTAAACTTAACGGAAATTCTCTTGAAGTGGTGGATCAGTTCAATTACTTAGGCAACGTTGTTATTGACAAAGCAAACATGGACAGCGAGATTCGCAATAGAATTAACGCTGCATCTAGAGCACTCTGGGGACTTAGAGAGAGAGTATTTGACAACCACGACCTTGCTTTGTCAACGAAAATGGCTGTCTACAGAGCAGTTGTCATTCCAACACTGCTATATGGATGTGAAAGCTGGGTCACTTACCGTCGTCATGTGTAAGAATTAGAACGTTTTCAGCAAAGACACCTCAGAAGTATGATGAAAATCCGTTGGCTCCATCACATATCAAACGTGGAAGTGCTCAAGAGAGCGAAGAGCCTTCCAATTGAGGTGCTTATTTCAAGAGCACGTCTAAGATGGGCAGGTCACGTTCATCGTATGCATGATAATCACCTTCCTAAATGTACACTTTATGGTGAATTGCTAAGCGGTAGAAGAAGGCGTGGCGGTCAACGAAAGAGGTTCAAAGACGCTCTCCATGAAAATCTAAAATCCTGCGGTGTTGCAGACGAGCAATGCGAACAACTTGCAGTGGACAGAACCGAATGGCGAGGTGTTGTGGCCAGCTATCAAGGACATGTTGCTGCAAGAAGGCCGAATCCAAGACCTAACCAGGTCTATGTTTGTCCTGACTGCGGTTCGACATGTGCTCTCCCGAATTTGCCTCTATAGCCATAGTCGTGTGCACCGTAGATGAATGGGAATTACAATAGACTACACCTTTTACTTGTTTTTTTATTGTACACAATTTATCGACTGTAACATTTTTATACTCGGACTCGAGTAACGGCTAACGGCTAATAAAAACTAAAATAAAATCATTATTAATTTTTACGAAACAAAATCAATAATCTTTTATAGGGACGCCCTGTATATGTCTTATACCTGAGACTGAATGTTTGAAGTATTTGTATATATTCACAGTCGATAATATATTATATATATATATTTTATTCAATAATGTTTAAGAATGCAGGATTGATGTGTTGTGTTACAAATAACAAATACACTTAATGAAGAGTAGAACAACAACCTAAATAGGATTGGCATGTTCACGAATATGGCATTTTCTAGACTTGTTGAATTAGTCTCATCTGCTATGTGGAAACCGTTTATTGTTTCTAGACATTGTGCAATAACCGATTCATCAAGTATCAGTTAAGTAGTTAAACGGTAGGTACCATTTTAATCAAAGTTACCCAGTTAATAATGAGTTTCATCTCAAATAAAGTAATAATGATGTAGGTATACTTTATCTTGAAAAACAAAAGTATTTTATGTATTTTTTAATTTGTCACATTACAGCGTCTCAAGCTCAAAATTTACTGTTCGTAATTATTCATAATTTCTTCGAGCGACCTTTGGACATTTTTGTGTCATGGAAAAGACCATAATTGGTAATTCTGGCCTCATCGATTATGAAATTTTAATTTGTCACTTTAGAAATTATGATTTAATTATTTTTTTGAATAAATTATTGGAATTCTATTAATTAATTATTTATCTGTATTTTGTTCCAGTCATTTTGATACCCTCATCTTGCCCCTAGAATCATTAACAAAGTGATAAATTAAAAATAAAGTCTTAAACTTACGTATAAAAGACACCAAATAACATTGAAAAACGATGCTTAACGACTATTGCACCTATTTCAGTATATAGCCGAACAATGGCTTTTTCTTAAAATTAATTAACCTTGGATATTTTAGGTAGTGGCCTCAAAGAACGTGCACATATTAGCGTCTATGCACACCAATGGTGTTTTTAAACTGTATACACAAATTGTCCAACATTAATGTTGCTACCACCCAAGCAACATTTCACCGACTACCAACTGCTTTTTTACTAATTCCAACGTCAAAATTAGTGCAAATAGTAGTCGTATGGTAACTTAGATCTAATAGTCATGAAATAACCTCGGAGCAACGTTCCTTGAACCTTACAAACTTACTACTTTAGTTTGGAACACCTACTAACGTTGGTTTGACATCAGAAGATGACATATTTAGGTTTGGTGTGTTTTTAAGTAATCTTCCAACGTTGATTAGACGTTAGTAACTGACTGAATAGAACTGGTTAACTTATGGGTAACCTTTCAACGTCGGTTAAACGTTGTTAACTTAACGTCGCAGTTGGTAAAAATATTTGCACTTGCCACAACCCTAAGTCGGAATTAGCACTATTTGAACTTTCATGACAAATAGTCCAATCAAGCAAGTCGTAAATAATAAATGCCGACTTCGCCATATTTCTTGATTATTGATTTTATCTAAATTAAGAATAGGGGTCATGTTGGATAAACGTTTGCAATATAATAATAATAATAATATAATAAACACCACAGAAATTGGACAACCATCAATTCCAGAAGCCAGGGCTTGTACGGAAGGGGGTTACATATTGAAAAAACGCTGACATAGAACCATTTCCTCCGACAGTGCCAGTTCCGGAGCCAGAATTCGAACTCGGTGGTGCGACGTCCGTGTGGTTAATCGCGATTGCCACCTCGCGCCTTAACAAACTTGGCTGTCGACCAGACGGTAATGATTTTAGAAACACTAAATTTATAGTTTAAAATATAAAATACGTAATAATAAGCACTTATTTATTCTTTAAATTATATTTGCGACATTTTTCAAAATATTACCATTTTTTTTACAAAATAAAAGTATTATTTAAATACTTTTGAGATAAACGTAATTCTTAAAGTGTAGCTATTTTTTTAGACCTAGCCGACATACATTTATCAATAAAATTTGTTTTGTTTGAATTTTGGTCTTCTCTTCACACGAAATTTCATGTTAAAAATTAACGTATTATTCTAAATGGCAAACATATTTTATGATATATCCATGCTCTAAACAAATGATGGTAGGCTACGTAGACTAGTCAAAGTTGATTGGTTTTACTAAAGTCCGACTCTCTTACCAGTTTGAGGCCCGAATACTAGTAGGTCTCCGACGTTGTAGCACCCCATATATTATTGACCAATTTGGTATAGATGTCGTAGCCGACTTGTTGAATATCCACCGCAATACAAAACGGCTAGCCGCTTTACAAAACAGTTCCACTTCTGTAAAACGGCTAGTTAAGGTTTAGGCGGATTAAATAATCAAAGTAAATAAGTATTTGCTAGAAATTGTTTGAGATTTAACATTTTTAGTACTTTGTTTTAATCTACTATCTATTTAAACATAGACATAAGCTCTTTATACTTACATAAGTAATATCACAAAGCATGGCACAATAAGTAGTCAATAAAAATAGGGACTTACTAAATCACACGTCAAGCTAAAGTGGCATTTAGATCCGAGAAGAACTTTTTTTTTAAAGAGCGCACATCTGTTATAGTAGGAGAGCTGGTAGACATTTTTGGATAGGTATTTGAGGCACCGTGAAAACTTGTACAATATTCCTTTTGTAATATCTGAATACAAAATCGCAGACCTGGCTGAAGGGTAGTGGGGCTTAACCGACCATAAATTTTTTTAATTAGCATTGGAGCAAAAAAGCCAAGTTGTTTTGGTGGGACATTCTACTTGCCAGGTGATCGAGAATGTTCAACATGAGTGCGAATGGACAGCGCTATGGGTAAGTTGAAGTGTGAGAGACAGCGTATATCGGCAGCTGTCTAAGTACAGATACATACGTGTTAATAATCATGCTAGGAAACATTGACCATTACAATTGTATCCTTGCTTTGTATACACCTTATATCATTAAAAGGTTAACTGTTCGCTAGAGAGTTTATTTCATTTTCCATTGCCCTGATGCATAGAGCCGACTTCTGAGATAAGCAGTTTTCATGTCTACGATTGAGTTCTTATGACGTAGCATAGGTAGCGCTCAGGCATATTAAAACAAGTAAATTCATTCATTCTAAATTTAAATTCAAAACTTTTTCTTTTTCTAGAACACTTTATTTCCGTAGTAATTGCACAGATCATAAATTTCATATTACAGTAACTTTTCATGTTTAATCTCATCTCCGTCGCCCATCTCGAATTTTATTGCCGCCATTTTGAACTATAGGTATATTATCAATCAACTTAGGACCACACTTGGTGTCTAAGTAAACATTGTTAGGGTCAGGGAGGAATACAGTTACACAATTTATAAATGTATCACACTGTATATTTATACACTAATATAAATGTACCAATTACAAACTATTAACTGTTTTGGAAATTAACAAATTTATACAATCGCATGAAAAAAGTTTAAATGCGGTATTCACTAGATATATTATTAATGATATGCTACATGTATGTATGTAAATGTTACAAACTATTCATCAATTCAAATAGTACATAAAAATGACATAAAATACATAATTACATAATTAAAATACAAAAAAATCGTATTATGAAGTTGTATATGAAAGATGTTGAATTATCTGAAGGATTGCCTTTATATGAATTGCTTATGTCGTATTCAAATATTGACATTTGCACAGTTCAGTACAATACAAATACAGTTTTGTAAGCACATCTACCAGTGCACCCACTTTGACTCTTACAATTACATTTTTTAACCAATTCAGTACATGCCTTTGAAGCAATAGGTAATATGTTTCATACAGGAATCCATTAGGCACTGTCCACTTTCACAGTCCAGCCCCATCCTTGCGGATTACCAGCATACTGTTGACTGTGCTCATTGGTGCATACACCATACTTCTGCCTGATATACAGCCCGCTTGGAGTGCTGGAGTAATGCATCCTTCGTTGGTGAAAGTTGCACCATTGACTTACTTTTCTGACAAAACAGCTCCTTCCTTGTTTCATTCATATTGTCTAAATAACAGTTGTTATTATACGATATCAAATGGAAACGTTCTAGTAGTAGTTTAAAATTTTCATTTTCAATATCAAGGGTGTGTAAGGGTGGAGTGACATGTAGGCATTTGTCACTTGCACAGAAATGGTATTTTACTTGAAGCAAATTTTATTTTTAAGCTGTTAAATTCTAACGTACTGACAATAATAGGCTTTGAGTCATAGTAAAAATATTATTATTTACACCTATAATATCGCTTTGCCATGTATATATATATATATATATATATATATATATATATGTTATATGGATCGTTCAAAACACTAATTTTTAAAAAACTTTATTTGAATAATTATTTTTACATGATAGAGAATATCCAAGTTTGGTATATTCTCTATTATGCAAACGGTGTTAGTACTTGACTTTACAACTAAGTGAGATAGAATGGCGAAAACAAATTATTATTTTTTTTCTTTTTTTTTTTACAAAAAACCAGTCAGCCTACTCTGTGGCTCCGACCCTCACAGAGGGGAGCTGGTAATACCAATAGCCACTCCCCACGCCCGTGGGGTGAGTGGCTACCGAGCCCGCGAATCGTGTGCCCTGAGTAGACGCAATGAACCGAGGATGACAGCCTTCTGCATTCTGCCGGCTAAGATCTCTGCCGAATCTCGACATGCCGGTATGATCTTTAGTTCTGAAGGCAGCGTCTGTCTCATTCCACCGAGGGCTCCTATAATCAGTACCACTATTTTAACAGAATGGTCTGGATAAAACCTGCGGAGATCGAAGAGCAAATCTCGATATTTTGTCCGTTTTTCCTCCTCTTTCAAGACAATGTTGTTCTCAGCAGGAGCTGAGAATTCCACGACATACATTGTCTTGAGTTGGTGGTTGAGGAGTACTATGTCAGGCTTGTTGGCTTGTATTTGCCTGACGGTGGGAAACGAGTAGTTCCAATAAATTAGGCACTTCTCATTCCCAGCAACGGACTCAATATCCCCCGAAACGTAAGGCAGCACTGGTGTTTCGTCTATCCCATAAGAGTGCCTTAGATGATAGTAAAGCACTCGTAATGCTGCGTTGTGTCTATGAATATAGGCCGAGACTGCGTATGTCGGGCAAGCCGACAGTAAGTGCATTACAGTCTCCGGCGCCCTGCGGCAGGCCCTGCAGCTGACATCAGGGACCTCCATACCCATGACACGATAGACGTCGATAGACGAGAGTGTTAAATACACCATCCTGGCAAGCCATTATGAATTCCTCGGTCTCAGACTTCAGCCCAGCTGACCTTAAGAAGGCGAAGGTCAGCCTCTCGGATAAGCCGAGGTCTTCTATATTTTTATAAAAGACCCCGTGCAATGGCTTATCCTTATGGAGCTTCAGAAGGATGTTGTGTTCTGCAGCTCTAATGTGGGCTTTTAGTCGAACGGGTTCCAACTCGGTGACAGAGTCGGGGTTCACCCGCTCGACGTCGAAGATGAGACCAAGTTCATCGGCTGCTCTCCGTGCTGCCTTAAAGAGAAAAGCTCCTACCTCTGCATTTTCATGGTCTCGGACCATGCAGAGGAGGGGATCCGAACTCCTGATGACCTTACATGCTCCACCCAAAACCATCCTGCTATGGAGGCTCTCCAAGCTCAAGAGTCCACGGCCTCCCCGATGTCGTGGGAGATATAACCGTGGAACGGGCGATTTAGGATGCAAGCTCCTATTGAGATGTATCTTCTTGCGGGTTACTACATCGAGTTGACGCAGCTCTTCTCTAGCCCACTTCACTACTCCGAAAGAGTAGAGAAGGATCGAAACGGCAGGCATATTTGTAGCAGACACCTTGTTCTTCCCTGACAGTTCTGAAGACCAGATCTGTCGGAGTAGGTGCTGATACTTGCCGCGGAGAACGTTTTTCACTACACTCACTTCTTGGGTGGAGCGTTGCTCGACACCCAAGTAAGTGTACGACTCTCCGGCATCTAGACGGTGTAAGATGCTTCCGTCCACGAGCTGCGCGTCCTCTCCATAGTCACCACATGAGATGGATCAGTGCGCATTTGTCCAACCCGAACTGCATACCGACAGCCTGCGTGTGCTCCTGTACCACCCTAAGGGACTGTTGGAGATCCCTCTCTAAAGAGGCATAAAGTTTAAGGTCATCCATATAAAATAGATGGGTGACCTTATGCCTCCTGTCGCCGGGGGTACCGCAGTTGTAGCCACGGGTTTTCCGGAGCGAGACGGATAATGGCAGTAGTGAGATGCAAAACAGAAGGGGGCTGAGGGAATCTCCCTGAAATACTCCTCTTCTGAATGTTACCGACTCTGTTTGGACTCTATCGTTACCCGATGTTATGCTAAAGTGAGTCCTCCAGAGCGGCATCAGTTCTTCAATACATCTCACTACGGGACCGGGTACCACAAGACATCGGAGCAAGTGAACAATGAGCTCATGTGATGTCATGTCAAATGCCTTGCGGTAGTCGATCCAGGCCATAGAGAGGTTCCGCTTATACTGCATGGAGTCCTGCGTGACACATCTGTCGATCAACAGGTCCTCCTTGCAGCCAGCGACACCTCTCTTCGACCCTCGTTGCTCATATATCCGTTCGTAAACCGGTTCAACTGCGTGGAGCACCCGCACGTAGTACAAAATGCGTGTAAACACCTTGTAACATGCGTTTAGACAGGTTATCGGTCTGTAATTCTTTGGGTTGGACAAATCTCTGTTCTAGGGGATCAGCACTGTCCGCCCCTCAACAACCCAAGAAGGGATTTGCTGCCCCCCCATTTAACCAGGAATTTAAAATTCTGGCCAAATGGTGGTGGGTGCCCGATAACTTTTTCCACCAAAAGTTATTTATCCCATCGGGACCTGGAGCAACAAAGTTCTTAGAGCCCTCAAGAGCCCTACGAACCTCTTCTGGGGTTATTGGTTCGCACACTTCCTGTGGTTGCTGAAGCCTTTGACAAAAGGCTTCAAAGTGTGCAAGGGCAGGAGAATCTCGGTTGAGTGGAAGCCTCTCCTCGTACAGCGTTTTTACAGAAGTTCTCCACCTGATCTGCAGTCGGCGGATTGTCTACAACACGCGGAAGCGGTTGGAAAAGGCGCGAGGGCTTCTCGCGGAACAGTTTATTTTCCGTAAGCCCCCTCGCCCGCCTCACTAGTGACTTTTTGCAAGTCACTAGCATCCATATCCTGTCGAGACAGTGCTGTTTGGTGGTTCGCAGCACTGCCTCATTGAGTGTGTGATGGACGCGTCTTAAGTTGGCGGCTAATCGACGCACTTTAGGCGTGAACGGCCTGTTAGCCGCCATATAGTCCATCACACATTGGATACGGGATGCGCGTTGCCTCGCCGACCGGATCTTGGCTTCCATCTTTTGTATGCGCCGCTGCGCTCTCTCCTGTGGGGAAGAGGTATTTCGCCTCTCCACCTCTGCATTTTCATGGTCTCGGACCATGCAGAGGAGGGGATCCGAACTCCTGATGACCTTACATGCTCCATCCAGAACCATCCTGCTCTGGAGACTCTCCAAGCTCAAGAGTCCACGGCCTCCCCGATGTCGTGGGAGATATAACCGTGGAACGGACGATTTAGGATGCAAGCTCCTATTGAGATGCATCTTCTTGCGAGTTACTACATCGAGTTGACGCAGCTCTTCTCTAGTCCAATTCACTACTCCGAAAGAGTAGAGAAGGATCGGAACGGCAAGCATATTTGTAGCACACACCTTGTTCTTCTCCGACAGTTCTGAAGACCAGATCTGTCGGAGTAGGTGCTGATACTTGCCACGGCGAGCGTTTTTCACTACACTCACTTCTTGGGTGGAGCGTTGCTGGACACCCAAGTAAGTGTACGACTCTCCGGCATCTAGATGGTGTAAGATGCTTCCGTTCACGAGCTGCGCGTCCTCTCCATAGTCACCGCATCGTCCTCTCTTGAGATGGATCAGTGCGCATTTGTCCAACCCGAACTGCATACCGACAGCCTGCGTGTACTCCTGTACCACCCTAAGGGACTGTTGGAGATCCCTCTCTCCAGAGGCATAAAGTTTAAGGTCATCCATATAAAATAGATGGGTGACCTTATGCCTCCTGTCGCCGGGGGTACTGCAGTTGTAGCCACGGGTTTTCCGGAGCGAGACGGATAATGGCAGTAGTGAGTTGCAAAACAGAAGGGGGCTGAGGGAATCTCCCTGAAATACTCCTCTTCTGAATGTTACCGACTCTGTTTGGACTCTATCGTTACCCGATGTTATGGTAAAGCGGGTCCTCCAGAGCGGCATCAGTTCTTCAATACATCTCACTGCGGGACCGGGTACCACAAGACATCGGAGCAAATGAACAATGAGCTCATGCGATGTCATGTCAAATGCCTTGCGGTAGTCGATCCAGGCCATAGAGAGGTTCCGCTTATACTGCATGGAGTCCTGCGTGACACATCTGTCGATTTATTATTATTATTATTATTATTATTATTTTTTCACGAGAGCGATACTGGACAGTTCTACCGTGTCTCCGACATTCTCACGGCAGAAGCGCCAGCGACTTAACTACGACCACTCCCTGCAACCTGCAGAGTTAGCGACCGTAGGTTCCTAAATCGTGTGCCCTAAGTAAACGAAGAGAACCCAGGATAACAGCTTTCTGCATCTGGCCTGCCAGCCATTCGGCCGAATGTTGACAGGCCGGTATTGTTCGTAATTCCGAGAGCAGCGTGGGCTTCATACCTCCAAGTACACCGATTATAAGGACTACCAACTTGACCGAGTAGCCTGGATACAGCACTAGGAGCTCATACCGGAGATCGTGATACTTAGCCCGTTTTTCCTCCTCTTTCAAGACGATGTTTGTTTCAGCCGGAGCTGAAAACTCGATGATGTATATCGCCTTCTGCTGATGATCGAGGAGTACTATGTCAGGCTTATTAGCTTGAATTAGCCTGACGGTCGGGAACGAGTAGTTCCAGTATATTCTGCACCTCTCGTTCTCGACAACGGACTCAATATCTCCGGGGATGTAAGGCAGCACTGGTGTTTGGTCTACCCCGTACGAGTGCCGTAGATGGTAGTAAAGCACTCGTAATGCCGCGTTATGGCGATGGATGTAGGCCGAAATCGCATATACCGGGCATGCAGACAGTAAATGCATGAGCGATTCCGGCGACTGATGGCAGGTCCTGCAGCTGGTATCAGGAACCCCTACACCCATCACACGGCTTCGGTAGACCAAGGTGTTAATAACACCATCCTGGCAGGCCACAATGAATCCCTCGGTCTCCGACTTAAGCCCAGCTGATCTTAAAAAGGCGAACGTCAGCTTGGTCGATAAACCCAGCGTTTCTATGTTCTTATAGAATACACCGTGCATGGATTTATCGACGTGCCGTCTAAACAGATTCTCCTGTTCAGCGGCTTTAATCTGGGCTTTCAGGCGATTTGGCGGAAGCTCAGTGACCGACTCTGGGTCGGCACCTCGCCGGCCTCCTCGCCTGATGTCGAATACGAGACCGAGTTCATCTGCGACCCTCTTTGCTGCCTTGAATAATCCTGCTCCCACTCCTGCATTTTCATGATTTCTCACTAATTGCAGGAGAGGGTCTGAGCTCCTAAGGACGTTACATGCTATACTCAGGACTACCCGGCCATGCATGCACTCCAAACTCAAGAGTCCTCGGCCCCCCCGATGACGTGGGAGGTACACACGAGGAACGGACGATTTTGGATGAATGCTCTTATGGATATTCATCATCTTGCGGGTACCTCTATCTAACTGACGCAGCTCATCTACAGTCCATCTCACTACTCCAAAGGAGTAGAGCAGAACAGGAACGGCAAGCATATTAGTGGCAGACACCTTGTTTTTCCCCGAAAGTTCGGATGACCAAATCTTTCGGAGTAGGCCTCTGTACTTGCCGCGGAGAGATTCCTTAATTTGTTGCACATCCTGGATGTGATGTTGTTGCACACCCAGGTATGTGTAAGTTTCTCCGGCATCTAGATGTCGCAAGATGCTTCCGTCTGCGAGCTGCGCCTCTTCAGCAAAGTCCCCGCATCGTCCTCTCTTGAGGTGGACGACTGCACACTTGTCCAATCCGAATTCCATTCCAATAGCCAGCGTATACCGTTCGACCACCCTTAGAGCATTTTGCAGTTCCTGCTCTCCGGAGGCGTAGAGTTTAAGGTCATCCATGTAGAATAAATGGGTGACCTTATGCCTCCGGTTGCTGGGTGGACCGCATTGGTATCCGCGGACTTGGCGGAGTTCAACAGATAAAGGCAACAGTGAGATGCAGAAGAGGAGAGGACTCAAGGAGTCCCCTTGGAATACTCCTCTCCTGAATGCTACCTGCTCTGTGGTAACCCGCTGTGCACCGGATGTTATGGTGAAGCGAGTTTTCCAGAGCGGCAGCAGTTGTTCTATGCATCTCACTAGTGGTGCTGCTACCGCAAGACATTGGAGCAAATGTAACAAGAGCTCATGTGATGTTGTGTCAAATGCCTTACGGTAGTCAATCCAGGCCATAGATAGATTCCGCTTATATTGCACAGAGTCCTGTGTAATACAGCGGTCTATCAGCAGGTTATCCTTGCAGCCTGCCATGCCTTTCTTCGCACCACGTTGCTCATTTATCTGCTGAAAGACCGGATCAACATGCCGTAGTGTCCTAGCGTACAAGATACGTGTAAATACCTTGTAGCAGGAGTTCAGACATGTGATTGGCCTATAGTTTCTCGGATCGGACAGATCTCCCTTCTTGGGGATTAACACAGTACGTCCTTCGACAAACCAGTCCGGAATCTGCTGCCCCTCGTTCAACCAAGAGTTGAAAACCCGCGCCAGACGACGGTGGGTGGATGGAAATTTCTTCCACCACCAGTTGTTAATGCCGTCTGGGCCAGGAGCAGCGAAGTTCTTGGTACCAACAAGTGCCTGTTGGACTTCCTCCGTACTGATCGCCGGACACACTTCGTCTTGCTCTCCAAAGGTTCTGTTACACAGAGCCTCGAAGTGTGCTATTGCTGGAGTGCTGCTGTTGAATGGACGCGTCGTTTCGTAGATTCCCTTCCAGAATCTTTCGACATCTTCTACATTCGGCGGATTATCGACAACACGCTGTGGCTCCTTGAACAGGCGGGAGGGAGTCGTACGGAACATTGAATTTTGTTCCATACTTCGCACCCGCTTGTTCAACTTTTTCTTTATTGCCATCAGTGTGCGAATCCTATCTAAACAGTGCTGCTTGATGGTAAGCAACACTGTCAGATTCAGAGTGTGGTGTTGGCGTCTCAGTCCGGCTGCCACTCGCCGGACTTTAGGCGTAAATGCCCTGCCAGATGTTATGTGTTCCACCACACTCTGAGTTCGAGAAGCGTGTTGTCTGGCCGAATGTATCTTGCCTTCGATTTTTTGTACCCGCCGCTTAGCTTTCTCGATTCCGCTAGAGGCATTGGTTTGCCTTTCGCGAGGAACGAGTTGCCTAGCGGCGTTGTACACCGCAGAGTTGATTTGCCAGATGTCGGCATCCTCTGGGAGGTCCTCATCGATGACCGCGTCCATTCTAGCCAGGTCTTGGGCCTTTAGGGTAGTCCTGGTGATAAGACTTACCCTCGTCCTTAAGTCGGCTTCGGTGTACTCTGCTGGAAGTCTCCCGTCAGCGTTTTGCCGCGGTGGTTGTGCGGCTGGTACAGCTACTTGCTGACGGGGTACGCGTTGATAACCTGTCCTGCGCAAGAAGGATACTTGGTCTCTCAGATGTTGCTGAGAGAAGGCACGATACTCTGGATGCATTCCGCACCAAAGTGCGTGCAATCGTGCCATGTATCCTCTACGCGCAGGTTCGCTGCTCTCATAGCAGGTCAGCAAATTATCCCGCAGTTCCCTCGTCCACCTAAAGCGCCCTTGTACATTGCCATGGTTGTCATCATTAGGACTGTCCGTTCTGGCCCCTCCCACATGTCCTTGACCCCCATCCGACTGGGGTCGATTGTGAGGGGCCCGTTCTTGGCTGTTCATAACCAAGTCAGGAATCTCAGGGTGGTTAGCCCTGAGACCCACGTCCGACATCAGCCAGGCAGAGTTTTACCTCTGCCTGTTGCCCGGGTAGCACCGCGAGGAGGTTGCCGGTCCGGTTTTCGCCCCCTTTTATTTTATTTTTACAAAAAACCAGTCACCCTACTCTGTGGTTCCGACCCTCACAGAGGGGAGCTGGTAATACCAATAGCCACTCCCCACGCCCGTGGGGTGAGTGACTACCGGGTCCGCGAATCGTGTGCCCTGAGTAGACGTAATGAACCGAGGATGACAGCCTTCTGCATTCTGCCGGCTAAGATCTCTGCCGAATCTCGGCATGCCGGTATGATCTTTAGTTCTGAAAGCAGCGTCTGTCTCATTCCACCGAGGGCTCCTATAATTAGTACCACTATTTTAACAGAATGGCCTGGATAAAGCCTGCGGAGTTCGAAGAGCAAATCTCGATATTTTGTCCGTTTTTCCTCCTCTTTCAAGACAATGTTGCTCTCAGCGGGAGCCGAGAATTCCACGACATACATTGTCTTGAGTTGGTGGTCGAGGAGTACTATGTCAGGCTTGTTGGCTTGTATTTGCCTGACGGTGGGAAACGAGTAGTTCCAATAAATTAGGCACTTCTCATTCCCCACAACGGACTCAATATCCCCCGGAGCGTAAGGCAGCACTGGTGTTTCGTCTATCCCATACGAGTGCCTTAGATGATAGTAAAGCACTCGTAATGCTGCGTTGTGTCTATGAATATAGGCCGAGACTGCGTATGTCGGGCAAGCCGACAGTAAGTGCATTACAGTCTCCGGCGCCCTGCGGCAGGCCCTGCAGCTGACATCAGGGACCTCCATACCCATGACACGACGTCGATAGACGAGAGTGTTAAATACACCATCCTGGCAAGCCATTATGAATCCCTCGGTCTCAGACTTCAGCCCAGCTGACCTTAAGAAGGCGAAGGTCAGCCTTTCGGATAAGCCGAGGTCTTCTATATTTTTATAGAAGATCCCGTGCAATGGCTTATCCTTATGGAGCTGCAGAAGGATGTTGTGTTCTGCAGCTCTAATGTGGGCTTTTAGTCGAACGGGTTCCAACTCGGTGACAGAGTCGGGGTTTACCCGCTCGACGTCGAAGATGAGACCAAGTTCATCGGCTGCTCTGCGTGCTGCCTTAAAGAGAAAAGCTCCTACCTCTGCATTTTCATGGTCTCGGACCATGCAGAGGAGGGGATCCGAACTCCTGATGACCTTACATGCTCCCTCCAGAACCATCCTGCTATGGAGACTCTCCAAGCTCAAGAGTCCACGGCCTCCCCGATGTCGTGGGAGATATAACCGTGGAACGGACGATTTAGGATGCAAGCTCCTATTGAGATGCATCTTCTTGCGGGTTACTACATCGAGTTGACGCAGCTCTTCTCTAGTCCACTTCACTACTCCGAAAGAGTAGAGAAGGATCGGAACGGCAAGCATATTTGTAGCAGACACCTTGTTCTTCCCCGACAGTTCTGAAGACCAGATCTGTCGGAGTAGGTGCTGATACTTGCCGCGGAGAGCGTTTTTCACTACACTCACTTCTTGGGTGGAGCGTTGCTCGACACCCAAGTAAGTGTACGACTCTCCGGCATCTAGATGGTGTAAGATGCTTCCGTCCACGAGCTGCGCGTCCTCTCCATAGTCACCGCATCGTCCTCTCTTGAGATGGATCAGTGCGCATTTGTCCAACCCGAACTGCATACCGACAGCCTGCGTATACTCCTGTACCACCCTAAGGGACTGTTGGAGATCCCTCTCTCCAGAGGCATAAAGTTTAAGGTCATCCATATAAAATAGATGGGTGACCTTATGCCTCCTGTCGCCGGGGGTACCGCAGTTGTAGCCACGGGTTTTCCGGAGCGAGACGGATAATGGCAGTAGTGAGATGCAAAACAGAAGGGGGCTGAGGGAATCTCCCTGAAATACTCCTCTTCTGAATGTTACCGACTCTGTTTGGACTCTATCGTTACCCGATGTTATGGTAAAGCGAGTCCTCCAGAGCGGCATCAGTTCTTCAATACATCTCACTACGGGACCGGGTACCACAAGACATCGGAGCAAGTGAACAATGAGCTCATGCGATGTCATGTCGAATGCCTTGCGGTAGTCGATCCAGGCCATAGAGAGGTTCCGCTTATACTGCATGGAGTCCTGCGTGACACATCTGTCAATCAACAGGTTCTCCTTGCAGCCAGCGACACCTCTCTTCGACCCTCGTTGCTCATATATCCGTTCGTAAACCGGTTCAACTGCGTGGAGCACCCGCATGTACAAAATGCGTGTAAACACCTTGTAACATGCGTTTAGACAGGTTATCGGTCTGTAATTCTTTGGGTTGGACAAATCTCCGTTCTTGGGGATCAGCACTGTCCGCCCCTCAACAACCCAAGAAGGGATTTGCTGCTCCCCATTTAACCAGGAATTAAAAATTCTGGCCAAATGGTGGTGGGTGCTCGATAACTTTTTCCACCAAAAGTTATTTATCCCATCGGGACCTGGAGCAGCAAAGTTCTTAGAGCCATCAAGAGCCCTACGAACCTCTTCTGGGGTTATTGGTTCGCACACTTCCTGTGGTTGCTGAAGCCTTTGACAAAAGGCTTCAAAGTGTGCAAGGGCCGGAGAATCTCGGTTGAGTGGAAGCCTCTCCTCGTACAGCGTTTTCCAGAAGTTCTCCACCTGATCTGCAGTCGGCGGATTGTCTACAACACGCGGAGGCGGTTGGAAAAGGCGCGAGGGCTTCTCGCGGAACAGTTTATTTTCCGCAAGCCCCCTCGCCCGCCTCACTAATGACTTTTTGCAAGTCACTAGCATCCGTATCCTGTCGAGACAGTGCTGTTTGGTGGTTCGCAGCACTGCCTCATTGAGTGTGTGATGGACGCGTCTTAAGTTGGCGGCTAATCGACGCACTTTAGGCGTGAACGGCCTGTTGGCCGCCATATAGTCCATCACACATTGGATACGGGATGCGTGTTGCCTCGCCGACTGGATCTTGGCTTCCATCTTTTGTATGCGCCGCTGCGCTCTCTCCTGTGGGGAAGAGGTATTTCGCCTCTCCACCTGAGACGAGCGTTGAGCAGCGGCATACACGGCACAATTTATGTGCCAGATGTCAGCCTCTTCTGGTAGCGCTGTACGAAGTTCAGCGTCCACTCTGGCCAGGTCTTGTGGCCCGGGGGTTTTCAGACGGTGTAACCCCCTTCTGGTACTGAGGCCCTCTGGTATTGGCGGAACGAGGAGAGCCACGTCCTCAACCGGTGAATGTGGCGGCTCTTCGGCCACCTCATTCACCGGCCCAGGAGCAGCCCTCACGTAGCCCCTACTACGAAGGTGGGATACATAGTCACGCAGATTTTGTGGCGTGAAGGCGCTATGCTCTGGTAGCCTCTCACACCACAGAGCATGCATCCGCGCCATGTACCCCCTCCGCGCGGGCTCACTGCTTTCATAACAATGCAGAAGCTCATCCCTCAGTTCATCTGTCCACTCAAAGCGTCCTTGTTCATTGCGAACGTCGTCAACGGGCGGTCTATCCGGTTGGGCCCCACCACCTTGCCCTTGACCCCTATCCGAACGGGGTCGATCGTGGGGGCCCAGTCTTCGGCCTGCCGGAACCAAAGGTTAGAGCCTGTGGGTGGTTAGCCCTGCAGGCCCACGACCGACACCAGAGGGGAAGATGCTTTCCCCTCCCGGGTGCACTAGGGCTGCCGGTTCGGTTTTGCACCCCTAGCTGGAGTAAGTGGTGGCGCTACTCACCAAAGGCTTAATAGATGGAAGTTAGCCCCTCCTGCTTATTATTATTATTATTATTATTATTATTATTATTATTTTTTTTTTTTTTTTTTTTTTTTTACAAAAAACCAGTCACCCTACTCTGTGGCTCCGACCCTCACAGAGGGGAGCTGGTAATACCAATAGCCACTCCCCACGCCCGTGGGGTGAGTGACTACCGGGTCCGCGAATCGTGTGCCCTGAGTAGACGTAATGAACCGAGGATGACAGCCTTCTGCATTCTGCCGGCTAAGATCTCTGCCGAATCTCGGCATGCCGGTATGATCTTTAGTTCTGAAAGCAGCGTCTGTCTCATTCCACCGAGGGCTCCTATAATCAGTACCACTATTTTAACAGAATGGCCTGGATAAAGCCTGCGGAGTTCGAAGAGCAAATCTCGATATTTTGTCCGTTTTTCCTCCTCTTTCAAGACAATGTTGCTCTCAGCGGGAGCTGAGAATTCCACGACATACATTGTCTTGAGTTGGTGGTCGAGGAGTACTATGTCAGGCTTGTTGGCTTGTATTTGCCTGACGGTGGGAAACGAGTAGTTCCAATAAATTAGGCACTTCTCATTCCCCACAACGGACTCAATATCCCCCGGAACGTAAGGCAGCACTGGTGTTTCGTCTATCCCATACGAGTGCCTTAGATGATAGTAAAGCACTCGTAATGCTGCGTTGTGTCTATGAATATAGGCCGAGACTGCGTAAGTCGGGCAAGCCGACAGTAAGTGCATTACAGTCTCCGGCGCCCTGCGGCAGGCCCTGCAGCTGACATCAGGGACCTCCATACCCATGACACGACGTCGATAGACGAGAGTGTTAAATACACCATCCTGGCAAGCCATTATGAATCCCTCGGTCTCAGACTTCAGCCCAGCTGACCTTAAGAAGGCGAAGGTCAGCCTTTCGGATAAGCCGAGGTCTTCTATATTTTTATAGAAGATCCCGTGCAATGGCTTATCCTTATGGAGCTGCAGAAGGATGTTGTGTTCTGCAGCTCTAATGTGGGCTTTTAGTCGAACGGGTTCCAACTCGGTGACAGAGTCGGGGTTTACCCGCTCGACGTCGAAGATGAGACCAAGTTCATCGGCTGCTCTGCGTGCTGCCTTAAAGAGAAAAGCTCCTACCTCTGCATTTTCATGGTCTCGGACCATGCAGAGGAGGGGATCCGAACTCCTGATGACCTTACATGCTCCATCCAGAACCATCCTGCTATGGAGACTCTCCAAGCTCAAGAGTCCACGGCCTCCCCGATGTCGTGGGAGATATAACCGTGGAACGGACGATTTAGGATGCAAGCTCCTATTGAGATGCATCTTCTTGCGGGTTACTACATCGAGTTGACGCAGCTCTTCTCTAGTCCACTTCACTACTCCGAAAGAGTAGAGAAGGATCGGAACGGCAAGCATATTTGTAGCAGACACCTTGTTCTTCCCCGACAGTTCTGAAGACCAGATCTGTCGGAGTAGGTGCTGATACTTGCCGCGGAGAGCGTTTTTCACTACACTCACTTCTTGGGTGGAGCGTTGCTCGACACCCAAGTAAGTGTACGACTCTCCGGCATCTAGATGGTGTAAGATGCTTCCGTCCACGAGCTGCGCGTCCTCTCCGTAGTCACCGCATCGTCCTCTCTTGAGATGGATCAGTGCGCATTTGTCCAACCCGAACTGCATACCGACAGCCTGCGTGTACTCCTGTACCACCCTAAGGGACTGCTGGAGATCCCTCTCTCCAGAGGCATAAAGTTTAAGGTCATCCATATAAAATAGATGGGTGACCTTATGCCTCCTGTCGCCGGGGGTACCGCTGTTGTAGCCACAGGTTTTCCGGAGCGAGACGGATAATGGCAGTAGTGAGATGCAAAAGAGAAGGGGGCTGAGGGAATCTCCCTGAAATACTCCTCTTCTGAATGTTACCGACTCTGTTTGGACTCTATCGTTACCCGATGTTATGGTAAAACGAGTCCTCCAGAGCGGCATCAGTTCTTCAATACATCTCACTACGGGACCGGGTACCACAAGACATCGGAGCAAGTGAACAATGAGCTCATGCGATGTCATGTCAAATGCCTTGCGGTAGTCGATCCAGGCCATAGAGAGGTTCCGCTTATACTGCATGGAGTCCTGCGTGACACATCTGTCGATCAGCAGGTTTTCCTTGCAGCCAGCGACACCTCTCTTCGACCCTCGTTGCTCATATATCCGTTCGTAAACCGGTTCAACTGCGTGGAGCACCCGCATGTACAAAATGCGTGTAAACACCTTGTAGCATGCGTTTAGACAGGTTATCGGTCTGTAGTTCTTTGGGTTGGACAAATCTCCGTTCTTGGGGATCAGCACTGTCCGCCCCTCAACAACCCAAGAAGGGATTTGCTGCTCCCCATTTAACCAGGAATTAAAAATTCTGGCCAAATGGTGGTGGGTGCTCGATAACTTTTTCCACCAAAAGTTATTTATCCCATCGGGACCTGGAGCAGCAAAGTTCTTAGAGCCCTCAAGAGCCCTACGAACCTCTTCTGGGGTTATTGGTTCGCACACTTCCTGTGGTTGCTGAAGCCTTTGACAAAAGGCTTCAAAGTGTGCAAGGGCAGGAGAATCTCGGTTGAGTGGAAGCCTCTCCTCGTATAGCGTTTTCCAGAAGTTCTCCACCTGATCTGCAGTCGGCGGATTGTCTACAACACGCGGAGGCGGTTGGAAAAGGCGCGAGGGCTTCTCGCGGAACAGTTTATTTTCCGCAAGCCCTCTCGCCCGCCTCACTAGTGATTTTTTACAAGTCACTAGCATCCGTATCCTGTCGAGACAGTGCTGTTTGGTGGTTCGCAGCACTGCCTCATTGAGTGTGTGATGGACGCGTCTTAGGTTGGCGGCTAATCGACGCACTTTAGGCGTGAACGGCCTGTTGGCCGCCATATAGTCCATCACACATTGGATACGGGATGCGTGTTGCCTCGCCGACCGGATCTTGGCTTCCATCTTTTGTATGCGCCGCTGCGCTCTCTCCTGTGGGGAAGAGGTATTTCGCCTCTCCACCTGAGAAGAGCGTTGAGCAGCGGCATACACGGCACAATTTATGTGCCAGATGTCAGCCTCTTCTGTTAGCGCTGTACGAAGTTCAGCGTCCACTCTGGCCAGGTCTTGTGGCCCGGGGGTTTTCAGATGGTGTAACCCCCTTCTGGTACTGAGGCCCTCTGGTATTGGCGGAACGAGGAGTGCTACGTCCTCAACCGGTGATTGTGGCGGCTCTTCGGCCACCTCATTCACCGGTCCAGGAGCAGCCCTCACGTAGCCCCTACTACGAAGGTGGGATACATAGTCACGCAGATTTTGTGGCGTGAAGGCGCTATGCTCTGGTAGCCTCTCACACCACAGAGCATGCATCCGCGCCATGTATCCCCTCCGCGCGGGCTCACTGCTTTCATAGCAATGCAGAAGTTCATCCCTCAGTTCATCTGTCCACTCAAAGCGTCCTTGGACATTGCCAATTTCGTCAACGGGCGGTCCGTCCGGTTGGGCCCCACCACCTTGCCCTTGACCCCTATCCGCTATTATTATTATTATTATTATTATTATTATTATTATTATTATTATATATATATATATATATTGTGTTTTTTAGATTTTCGCGGGTGTTAAATGAAGTGTTGTTGCACTTCCGGGTGCTAGTTCAGTTCGAGCAACGAGAAGCAGTAGTAGGCAGCTTTCAGTGAGAACCTGAAGATGGCAGATGAGATTCTGCCGAAACGTCGTTTAGACAACCGTGACTCCTGGAGGAGTCGATCATCGACGCGGGAAAGCACCCGGAAGTACAACAACACTTCATATATATATATACATATATATAAAGAAGAAGGGTAGTCTTGACTGACCAGTTAAGAAAACCAAAATTAAACACACGTAGGATATCTTGAGGTTGCAGTCAGAGGTGAAAAGTTTACGGCCACAAAACAGAAAAAGAAAACTCTTTTGTTACTTTGTCAAGCTTTCGGAAATTATTTATTCCCTTTAGCAAGACATCTATAAATAAATTATTATTTAATTAGAGTCATATAATATAGTTTTCTAAAATACTTACTAACTTAAGGTTAAAAGTTCAGGTCACGTGTATTATAAAATAGTCGCATTTTTAACTTAATATAGACAAATTCATACACAAATTCCTTTACAGGTACACAATTTAAGGTAAACAACTACTGATTATTTAAAATTAAGGATTAAAACCATGATTAAAATAGATATAATAACAAAATGAACATGAATAATTACCACATGTGAGTATAGAACTAAATTTCTTTATCAAACTGTATACAAAAAATTTTGAATGAAAGATAGGTATTTCAATTGGCTGGCTTGTACTAGGAATTAAGTTAGAAACATTAATTCCAACGTGACTGTTACCAACTGTGATCCAGCGGGAGATTTGAATTTTGAAAAATGCGAAAATTCTCTTTTTCTAATTTGAGGATGTATGTATAAATCTTACTTAGATTATCGATATCAGATTTTTTATTTAAACTTATTTGTTTCATTATTAATATGGATCATTTCAAGGAATGATCTTTTTCTATAGTTACACTCTGCAGCCAAAACCTTAGCACTTTCAAAATTGGTGGTGATGACATGTTCTGCCAATGCACATGATTTCACGTTTCTGTTGCAATCACTTTTGTGTGAAGTTATACGCCCATTAAGTGTCCGAGAGGTTTGACCAATACAAGATGTACTACAGTTGTTACATTCTATTCTGTATACCACATTTGATTTTTCTTTATTTTCAATGGGGTCTTCACCCGACTGAAAAGTTTTCCAACAGTTAATATGTTTTTTAATGCAATTCTTATGTCCATGTGCTTAACTAAGTTTATCAGCTTGGGAGTAAGATCTTCAACAAATGGTAATGACATATATTTAAGTGGACTCGTATTGATTGTGTTATGGTTTCGCTCAGTTATATTATTATTTTTCAAGTTAGGTTATTTGTTTTAGCCGTTACTCGAGTCCGAGTATAAAAATGTTACAGTCGATAAATTGTGTACAATAAAAACATGTAAAAGGTGTAGTCTATTGTAATTCCCATTCATCTACGGTGCACACGACTATGGCTATAGAGGCCAATTCGGGAGAGCACATGTCGACCGCAGTCAGGACAAACATAGACCTGGTTAGGTCTTGGATTCGGCCTTCTTGCAGCAACATTTCCTTGATAGCTGGCCACAACCCCTCGCCATTCGGTTCTGTCCGCTGCAAGTTGTTCCCATTGCTCGTCTGCAATACCGCAGGATTTTAGATTTTCATGGAGAGCGTCTTTGAACCTCTTTCGTTGACCGCCACGCTTTCTTCTACCGCTTAGCAATTCACCATAAAGTGTACATTTAGGAAGGCGGTTATCATGCATACGATGAACGTGACCTGCCCATCTTAGGCGTGCTCTTGAAATAAGCACCTCAATTGGAAGGCTGTTTGCTCTCCTGAGTACTTCCACGTTTGATATGTGATGGAACCAACGGATTTTCATCATACTTCTTAGGTGTCTTTGCTGAAAACGTTCTAATTCTTTCACATGACGACGGTAAGTGAGTAAGTAAGTCCAAGTTAGGTATAGTATTATCGATATTATTATTTATGCTAGGTGCGTTATTATTATTTAAATTTTGAGAATTATTATTATTATTATTATTTGCATGATGTAAATTGTTGTTATTATTATTTGACATGGTTCTAGTAGTGAAAAGAATTTTGTTTAATAGATGTAGTGGGTAGGAATTTTCCACTAGGATACCTCGTAATTCTCTCAGTGGCTCGTCCCTGTATTGAATATGTGAGAGTTTAATTACTCAATTTTAAGGACTCGGATGAGATTAATTTTCATCCGTGCTGGATGGTATGAATTATAGTTTATATACCTACCACTACTCATTGGTTTTCTGTACCATTTGGTAAAAAGGACGTGTTGTGTCCTGATTACTTTCATGTCGAGGAACGGTATAGTGTTATACTTTCAAATTTAACTGTGAACTGTAAGTTCGAGTTGTAGCTGTTGAATATATTTAACACTTCCTCAGTACTGTTTTCAGGTACAGAAAGTAGGAGATCATCGACGTACCTTTCTACAAAAGGTAAATTAAAGGGGATCCTAGTCAGACAATTCCTAACAAGATCATCCAACACAAAATTCACTAGTATAGGAGAAATAGTAGCAAAGTTTGTTTATAATAACTTTGATTAAATTCAAGATAGTTGGAATCGAAAATAAATTTTAAAATTTCTATTTCAATGTTGTGAGATTATATTCCAATTATTTGTTAAAGATGAAATAACTAATTCAAGTGGCAAATTAGTGAAAAGGGAAACCACATCAAAACTTACGATTATATAATTAGGAGGTAGCTGATAGTTATTTATAAATTCACTGAATGTGAAAGAGTTTTTGACATAAAAATCATTATTTTTATTGTAGGCATTGGTGAGAATATCTGTTAAAAATTTTTTTTTTGAGAGGTTACCATTCGGGCAGTTAATAGACACAATAGACCTGATAGTGCAGGTTTATGAATTTTAGGTAAAGTATAGAATCTGGGTGCTGTTGAGTTATAAAAGGTCAACGATTTGGCTGTAGTTTCATCAACTAGGTTATCTTTCTTTAGTCGGGGGACTAGTTTATTAGACTTTTGTTGCATTGTACAAGTGGGATCATTTCTAAGCTTTTTGTAATATTTATGATCATCTAACAATTCTTGACTTTTCAGGAGATGTTCCTCCTTGTACATCACCACTGTTACATTGCCTTTATCACTTCCAACTACATATAACTCAGGATGTTGTTTCAGAAACTTTTTACAGTTATATAAATTCAATAAATAATGCTTAGCATCATGATTTCATTATTATTTAGTCTATTAAATTTATTTATATTTATATTCTTTATTTTATGGAAAATTCTATTATATATTATCTTTGAACGTCTTTCGTATTCATTAATGACGTGTAATGGTAAAGTTAAATTATTTTTTATTGTTAAAAGTTCATTGTAATATTTGTTTAGGTCACAAATTGTTATACTAATCTCATTTTTTTTTCCTTAACCTTAAATTGAAATTGTTGATCTGTTGTCCAATTCTATCACTTTGGTATTTTATTAGGTTGTTTATGTTATGTACACCGTTGGTAATATGCTTCGGAAACACTTGATGTCTTCTACATTTTATGAGAAAAAATCCGCCTATTCCTTAATGCAGCTAACCTGATGTTAATCTTGGCCCATTGCTTCAAACGATCTACATTAGCAAGTCCATAGTTCCGTTGGATGTAATTGAAAAACTCCATATCTATACAGATAAAGAAGAAGGGTAGTCTTGACTGACTAGTTAAGAAAACCAAAATTAAACACACGTAGGATATCTTGAGGTTGCAGTCAGAGGTGAAAAGTTTACGGCCACAAAACAGAAAAAAAACTCTTTTGTTGCTTTGTCAAGCTTTCGGAAATTATTTATTCCATTGGTATCCCCATGGGGTCTACAATTTTTCCTATATTAGTGAATTTTATGTTGGATGATCTTGTTAGGAATTGCCTGACTAGGATCCCCTTTAATTTACCTTTTGTGAAAAGGTACGTCGATGATCTCCTACTTTCTGTACCTGAAAACAGTACTGACGAAATGTTAAATATATTCAACAGCTACAACTCGAACTTACAGTTCACAGTTGAATTTGAAAGTAATAACACTATACCGTTCCTCGACATGAAAGTAATCAGGACACAACACAATGTCCTTTTTACCAAATGGTACAGAAAACCAATGAGTAGTGGTAGGTATATAAACTATAATTCATATCATCCAGCACGGATGAAAATTAATCTTATCCGAGCCCTTAAAAATCGAGTAATAAAACTCTCACATATTCAATACAGGGACGAGTCACTGAGAGAATTACGAGGTATCCTAGTTGAAAATTCCTACCCACTACGTCTATTAAACAAAATTCTTTTCACTACTAGAACCATGTCAAATAATAATAATAACAATAATTTACATAATGCAAATCATAGTAATAATAATTCTCAAAATTTAAATAATAATAACGCACCTAACATAAATAATAATATCGATAATACTATACCTAACTTGGAAAATAATACTATAACTGAGCGAAACCATAACACAACCAATACGAGTCCACTTAAATATATGTCATTACCATTTATTGAAGATCTTACTCCCAAGCTGATAAACTTAGTTAAACACATGGACATAAAAATTGCATTAAAAAACATATTAACTGTTGGAAAACTTTTCAGTCGGGGAAGACTCCATTGAAAAATAAAGAAAAATCAAATGTGCTATACAGAATAGAATGTAACAACTGTAATAAATCCTATGTTGGTCAAACCTCTCGGACACTTAATGGGCGTATAACTTCACACAAAAGTGATTGCAACAGAAACGTGAAATCATGTGCATTGGCAGAACTTATCATCGCCACCAGTCACAAAATGAATTATGAAAGTGCTAAGGTTTTGGCACAGCCAAAGAGAGTAACTATAAAAAAATACCATTCTTTGAAATGATCCATATTAATAATGAAACAAATAAGCTTAAATAAAAAATCTGATATCGATAATCTAAGTAAGGTTTATACATACATCCTCAAATTAGAAAAAGAGAATTTTCGCATTTTTCAAAATTCAAATCTCCCGCTGGATCACAGTTGGTAACATTCACGATTAGTACAGATACGGTTGGATTAATGGGCGGGGACTGTGACGTTACAGTAGACCTTGGATATTTGTATCGTTTGTTTGGTCACAGACACGGTTTATCAGATACTCTGTGGTTTGGTTGTGAATTGTGAACTTGTTTCTTTACTTTTGTGTATTCGGTGTATTTTAAAGATGCTTTAAAAAGACTATTATTAGAAAGTATTGTGGTTTTGTTTTGGGAAGTCGACTTGCACTAATAAAAAGTAAGTACAACAATCCTCTCTCATGTTTACAATATTTTCTTATTAAATACCTACAAGTTATTTTTGTAGTTGGTTATTATTGATGAGTTTTTATTTAAATTCAGATTCTCCGTATCTGTAACAACTCAGCCATGCCTGACTGCGATTAGCATTTTGCTGGAATACGGCATATGGTGGCTGAAAGGCCTTGGTCATTTCAATAACCCTTTGGAGACTTGTTTCAATAAAGACTTATTATTACTATTTTATTTAATTTTACATAATGCTAGATATATTTTTTTATTTTCATTGCTCAGATAGATATTCGCAGTCAGCAACGTCCGATTACCAAATTTTCACTCATTTCCTAATAGTCTTAATTAAAAATATCTTTAAATAAATTTAATATATCACCTAATATAAAGTTCGTTCGTACGTGGGAATACTGTATATAACATTTTCCTTATACTTCTTCGTATTTTTGTGTGCTATGCTAATACCTAAAACCTTTGGGTAACATATATTTTGCTTTAAAATTATGATAAGATAGGACGATAGCTTACACGCTTTTGGGCTATGTTAAAATAAGAAATACAGACTTTTTGTGCAGTAACTTAAAATTTTTTTGTCCGATTCTAGTGCGTCCCTTTCTTATTAAATCAAATTTGTATAAAATAAATAACGCCTGTTTTTTTGTATTAAAATAAAATAATAATTGCAAGATATATAAGTGGAAGCAATAACGACTTAAGACACTATTAATGAGGGAGAACGAGGTCTACTTTGACGTCAATGCACTAAACGTTTTCTGATTGGTAGGGCATAATCCAACCGTGTGTATATAAACCATGGGTAACAGTCACGTTGGAATTAATGTTCCTAACTTAATTCCTAGTACAAGCCAGCCAATTGAAATACCTTTCTTTCATTCAAAATTTCTTGTATACAGTTTGATAAAGAAATTTAGTTCTATACTCACATGTGGTAATTATTCATGTTCATTTTGTTATATCTATTTTAATCATGGTTTTAATCCTTAATTATAAATAATCAGTAGTTGTTTACCTTAAATTGTGTACCTGTAAAGGAATTTGTGTATGAATTTGTCTATATTAATTTAAAAATGCGACTATTTTATAATACATGTGACCTTAGCTTTTAACCTCAAGTTAGTAAGTATTTTAGCAAACCATATTATATGACTCTTATTAAATAATAATTTATTTATAGATGTTTTGATAAAGGGAATAAATAATTTATAATTTCCGAAAGCTTGACAAAATAACAAAAGAGTTTTCTTTTTCTGTTTTGTGGCCATAAACTTTTCACCTCTGACTGCAACCTCAAGATACCCTACGTGTATATATATATATATATATATTGACATGTAATTTGATTTACGTTAGGGAAATGATTAACCTGGTACTGGTTAACTGGAGATCTTTCAATTAATGGGCAAAGTAGCCAGAATATAATAGTAGTCTTACAGGTGTGACTCACAAAATAGAAATAAAATTGTTTAATATTAGTTTTAATGTAGAATTTAAGAAATTTATATACTAATTATACTAATACTATACTAATAAATACCATACTAATTATATTTTACCTTTTAAAACCTTGCATTAGGTAGACATTAAACAAGGTTAAACATAATTAGATTGTTGTAAATTAGTCACTCAAGTTCTACGATGGCTTAAAAAACCAATTCCAAGCATGTAGTTAATTGCATGGGGCCAAGTCCTTTTATGCATCGTGGAGTAACTATAAACCTGAAAAAAAAACAGGAACATTAGTAAAATTCAGAACTTTATGGTATAAAACTCAAGAGAAGTAATAATGATCTATACTATACCAATTTCTAATCAATAGCATGCCACAATTGTTATTAAAAGGGACTTATATTAATAATTTTAACATTTATAAATGGCCAAAGTGACAGTTAGAATTAAAATGGTCATTATGTGAAAATGTGCAATCGTAATGGAACTAAGTGTGTAGAACTTTAAAGATACATACCTTAGGGTGAATTAATATACACCAGCTCTAGAATTTGATAGTTGTATGGGGCCTATGGAACACTAATATGTGAAGGTTGTCATCTCACACCAATTTTCTTTGGTAAATCAAAAATTTACTATATGTGATCATTTTATATTTATAGAATTGTGGTAGAGACTATAATAAACGTCCAGAGACACTTTCAGTGCACAAAGTTTGGCTAATTTAGTCCATTTTGAGACATGTTAGGGCAAGACACTTCCTAAAAAGAAAAATATATGATATTTTAAAGAAAGGACATTGTTCAAAGCATTTAATAGTTGAGTTATTGTAAAATGGCATGTAAAGAGAAGTTTTCAATAGTTTTTGGTGGAATTATAACTAGTTTTAAGGCATAATGAGAAAAAAATTCAAAAAAACTGTAAAACATTAAAAATGCACCTAGAGAGCTCAGAGAGGTAGCAAAATGATCCTTAAAAGTCATGGAGTAAAAGTAAAAATATAGAATAGGATTGTTTATTGAAATAAAGTCAAAAAAAGAAAATATTTATTTTGATTATAAAAGTTTCCAAATATCAAATTGGCGAAATCTATAAAATTTAAAAAATAACTATAGAGACAATGCCAAGAGGACGGAAAATTATTATTTTGTAAAAGGTAGACGCGTTTTTCTGAACTCTTGAAAAGAACATAAAAGAAACATCAATAAGTCGTTGAGATTATGCAATTTTGAGGATTTTCTCATTAATGAATAAGTATTTTATAATTGCAAGGTATTTGTAACCCTAAAAATAAGAAAATTGTGCTTATCTGTATAAAGTGTAGCAGATTAATCCAAAAAAATAAGTGTACATCAACTTCGGATATAAAATAAAGTGTTTTACGGTCCACAAATCGACGAGAAGCCATTGACGGTGGCCAGTTTTGAGGGAGATTTGCCGTATTTGCAACCAGACCACGAATGAGAATAAATAGCGGACCATTCACCCAACGTGTGATACTCAGATATTGTTTGCAAACAATAATATAAAAAGAACTCGTACAATATTGTACAACACATTATTTGGCCTATTTTCATTATATATTTATTTATTTATTTATTTAAGACTTGTTTTTCCACAATTGTTAATAACATATTTCCACCGAAAACCATTAAATTTGTCAGCCATACTTGTGAGTTTTTATGAAAGATACAGAGTCCTATTTAGAACCTACTAACTGTTGATAAGGAGATCTTTTTCTTGGCTAGCTTCAGGGTAAAATCGATAGGTGTCGCTTATAGTTTTATAAATTAATATTAAAATTTTTAAATATCAAACTAAAATTCCAATAATAGACTTTTAATATATCAAAATTAAAATATATAATAAATTATAGAAGTTGAGGCTAGGATTTTGTTGGCGTCTAACGTCAAGCATCATTTAAAGTTCATAGCAATTTGGCGAACCGACATACGGCTTTGAAAAATATAATGTTATTAATAAAACATTATAAAATTTAACAAACATACATTACAATCTATATATATATATATATATATATATATATATATATATAAACATAAAATTTATTGAGGTTACAGTCAGTGATAAGGTATTTTGGCCAATACAAAAAGAAAACTCTTTGTTATTGTCAAGCTTTCGCTAATGTTTGTTAGCTTTCTCAAGACATCTACAAAAATACAAAAGTTGTCAGTAAACAAAATCAGTTAGAACAATTTATTTTTACTACTTACTAACTTGAGGTTAATTTGATAAACCTGCGTCGAAACACATGGCAGGAAAATTTCTTAAAACGTAACTAGTGGTCGATCCCACACACATAGCTACACTCCTACTGTTATAAATAAAACATTTAACTTAAGTTTAGTTACACATATTAATAAAATCTGATTAAAATTTCATTTAAAATAATCGTAAAGTAATAAGTCATCTACATATCTTTATTACTCCCAGTGCCACATGATAAAATAAATGATGTGTTACACACATTTAACAATTACAATCCAGATATACAGTTCACAGTGGAGAAAGAAACAGATAACTGCATACCTTTCTTAGATATGATAGTTATCAGGGACGATAACACATTACGTACCAAATGGTATCGTAAACCTATAAGCAGTGGTAGATACATAAACTACTTCTCTTACCATCATCCACGGATGAAAATGAATCTTATATTTGCACTGAAGAATAGAGTTACCAAAGTCACACACCCCCAATTTAAAATGAAATTGTTACAGGAATTGAAGGGTCTATTAGTTGAGAATTCTTATCCAAGAAATTTAGTGAACAAACTCTTATTTAACACCGAACAAAATCGTAATAACTTTACCCGTGGCCTTAATGTTGTCAATCATACTGGTTCAATTAACAATGGCATTGTTCAAGTGTCAAGAAATGTTGGTGAAGACAACATAAACGAGGCTGATGGCAACATAAATGGTGGTAACGTCACAGAAAATAGAATAATTTATAAATCTTTACCTTACGTAGAAAATTTGACCTCTAGGTTAACAAACCTTTTTAAAAACTCTAATATTAAAATAGCTAATAAACATCTAAAAACTGTTTCCCAATTACATAGTATCATCAAGGCTCCCTTAAGGAATAAAGAAAAATCTAATATCGTTTATCGTATCGAATGTTTCAATTGTAGTCAAGCGTACATTGGGCAGTCGTCAAGAGCACTTCAGGGTAGAATAACGTCTCACAAAAGTGATTGTAATAGAATGGTAAAATCTTGCGCCCTAGCAGAACATGTCATTACAACGGGCCACAAAATGGATTATGAAAATGTAAAAGTTTTGGCAGTAGAGAACAACTATCAAAAAAGGATTTTCCTTGAAATGGTTCATATTAACAATGAAGTTAACAGCTTAAACAAAAAATCAGACATCAACAATTTAAGTAAAATTTACACCTACATTTTAAAATTAGAACATGACAATTATAGAACTTTTAAAAATAACCGCGAAAATTAAGTTGGCAACACAGTTGGTATCATCAATATCACTAAGTATTCCCATTTCTATGAAATTTAAAATGAGTTTTTACTTGTAATAAAAAACATTTCCTCTTATCTCTGGGCTTCAGCATAGTTCCAACTGAGTCCATTTTGTTAATTATTTTAAATGAAATTTTAATCAGATTTTATTAATATGTGTAACTAAACTTAAGTTAAATGTTTTATTTATAACAGTAGGAGTGTAGCTATGTGTGTGGGATCGACCACTAGTTACGTTTTAAGAAATTTTCCTGCCATGTGTTTCGACGCAGGTTTATCAAATTAACCTCAAGTTAGTAAGTAGTAAAAATAAATTGTTTTAACTGATTTTGTTTACTGACAACTTTTGTATTTTTGTAGATGTCTTGAGAAAGCTAATAAACATTAGCGAAAGCTTGACAATAACAAAGAGTTTTCTTTTTGTATTGGCCAAAATACCTTATCACTGACTGCAACCTCAATAAATTTTATGTTTGTACCTTAACTAGTGTTGTCGAGGCCAAAAAAGGCCTTTTAAAACAGTTAAATTCAATCAAAAAGTCACAATTTGTAGCTTAGCATCATTATCCATTCATATCTCAGCTCTAATTAAATACAACGCAATAAACGCGCTTAGGGTATATCGACGTTTAGATTCCCGTCAGCCTCGGCATGACTGGGCGGGTCCGACACGACGCAGCAGGCGGCCCCGGCCGCTCATTCGGCACACAGCGTTCCAAACGCCAGCCGACCTAACGTTCAGAGCTCCGTCCGCCCCGAAAGTTACAGTATCGCGGCGGGGTTTCGACAGCGGCAGTTCACTCCCAGCAGTCAACATCTACAGTTCACTCCGAGCCTTCATCGAGTCAACATCAGTAAGCAGTCCAGTCCACTACATCTACAAGCTTCCAGAACTTCAGCATACCTGACGAACCAAGACCTGTACGGCGTCGTAGTTGGCAGTGCATCTACACCCTACAGCGTGGAGGAGAAAGGCCAGCCTACAACAACAGCAACCTACAATCGTGCCGCGACTTTTAACTCGCTTCGAAATAACCAGTGTTAGCTCAGTATTGTTAGGGAATAAATTCATTAAAACAAATTGCGCATCGACCAGCGCAAGAGTTCTGCTTAGAGTTACATATTTTGGTATCTCTGACTTTTATTTATCATCGACGACTCTTACCAGGCAACAGCGCCTGTCTACCTACTCAAAAGTTGGGGTACCTGGCACCAAAAGCGGTGCTTGTGTATGTCAGCCGGCGAGACAGTAAAGGGGGTAGTAGCTGTACCCACCGATACTCTAAAAAATCGTTAACCAGTCTACAAATTCCAAAAATCGACCCTGAGAGCTCGTTCAACCACCAGAGCTACGAGAACACCACCTTCGAGGCTGTTGGCGCCCATCAACTTAAAAAATTTGCAGTCTCACATTTTTATTTTTCACAACCCCACCATCGTTTTCGTAGACATGGCGCCCAACGTGGGGCCCATTGTTTACAACAACTCAAAATCTTAAACATCAACCCTAATTTTCGTAGATACTAGTCAGTCAAGACTACCTTTCTAATAAATATATATATATATATATATATATATATATATATATATATGTATTATTATGATATTATATGTTAATATGTTATAAATTTTTGTATTAAATTATTGAAATGGTCCTCACGTTGGGAGCCAATTTATTATGTTATAATTTAATTTTTATTTGAGTTATATCTTTATGAAAGCTTTGAATGTTGTGCGCCAAATTATTATGATATTTATATTTTGAATTATTGAATTAATGTAATGGGTGTTTTGATAAACCCCTTTCGCTGGGTGCCAAATTATATTGATTTAATATTCATTTTTATTTTTGAGTTAGCTCAGCTTTTAAAAACATCTCAGGTCAGTGAATCCTTCGGGCCGATTTCCACAAATTTGAATCACATCACTGATATTGCTGGGTATTTTGAGATATGTAACTTTCTCCCACACATGTAATATTGATTGCATAATTGAACGTTTCAAGGAGTAAAATATCGTTTCAAAATTGAACTAATTGTATACTTTTTATTTTTATAAATGAATGGTTAATTGCAGACACTATGTGGTCAAATCTTCTCCTTAATTTCTTAAAAATTACCTATTCCTAATCTATCTAACTTAAATGTACTTATTTATAAATGTTGCCTTAATATCTCTCTTTATTTGAATGTTAAATTTTGAATTTAGTATCTGTTATTTTATTTAGTTGGTATCTTGCAAATAGATGTCAAGGTTACATTTATTCATCGAGAAATGTGTACAGTGAAAACATGTGATTATTAATATTAAAAACACTTATTTAAAAACCTTAGTTTGTTATTGTCGGTGAATTTCTTTGTTCCCTCGACGTCCTGTTCCACAATGCAGTTCAGAAAGTTCAGCCTTGGATTAAAGTTGACTCGTACACACAACACAAATTTTTAATTGTCCCGTTTTATTTTTCCGACACGATTTTTATGGATTACTGCAGGTAGGTTTATATTAATTATTGCTTTATATTGTTTTCTTACTTGTAATTTGCCTTATTAGCAATTTTGGCTCTTCACCGCCGTAATTGATGTACTGTGACTAATTTTTATCACAACACCTTTATTGAGGTTAGATTTTTTTCAAACAAAAGCGTCACTACGGCTTTTTGTAAACAAATTTGATCGATATATCTTTAAGGTTAGATTTCAAAACAAAGCGTTACTATGGTTTTGTGTAAACAAATTTTGATCGATCCGGACATCAAATCTGACATCTCTTTTATACTTTTTTTGTCGTTGTCATGGTTACAAGATTTTGACTTCTTTGTCAACACTGGTCAAATTTTATTTTCATATTTATACTATTCTTCTCTGTCCTTTCTCACTTGAATCTTTTTCCCTGCTTTTCCCTCTTTCCTTTGATGTGCCTTTTATGTCTCTACGTGCTTTATTAAAAAAATTACCTGTCACTTGTAACCTTGTCGATGCCTTCTCGCACTACACTAAATTAACCCCCTTTTCCCGTCTTTTTTCAAGTTCGGGTGAAAGTTGAATGTACCCACACACTTTTTATATTTTTGTCTCTTTTTAAAACTAAATTTTTACATATGAATTTGACCTGTTTTCTGAAAGTTGCCAATTTGTTCAATTTAGGGCCCCATTTTTGTCTGTAGACAGTCCCTTTTATATTTGATTACTGAAATTTTGTATTTATAAGTTCCTGTATACTATATTGTATGATTTTATTTATGTTTTGATTGTTTATTTTCCTCCTTGTTTAGTGAATTTTGATATGTTTGTCAGCAAATTTTTAAAATCATGGAAAATTTGTTAAATTTCTTGAATACAAATGTTTCAATTGATACTTCTTAATGTTTTATGCAGCATTTATGTTTATTACTTTTTGAATTTGCTATTGTCTAAATTTATTTATTCTCAAGTGACGTTTTGATCTTTTGTGATTCTGAAGTTAATAAATTTTGTGTGATTTTAAAATGTGCATCTTTCTAATATTTTATTTTTCATATCAATATATATATATATATATATATATAACGATTTGCAGTGCCTTATGTGCACATTTACGGGACTTAACTAAATGATTGGATTTAACCTATTTGCATTGACAAAGAGATATCAATAAGTACGGCACATTTAATTAAACAACATTGCTCAAATACTAGCAATAAAACAATCTTAAAATCATAGAACACAGCACTATAAATTTAGGAAATAAATTACCTCGATTTCTGTTATGTATGTAAAGATAAAATGTTAAAATCAAATAAACGTTATACGGAAATAAATTTGTTAGGCTTAGCTGTTCTTGGTGGAGCTACTTGGACTGCAACACAGGAAATCCGGTTAGAGGTAGGGCCCACTTGGAAAATTTGCTTCCCTTCTTAAATTCCTGAATTCAATATCCGACTCCTACGTACACTAACTTGGTTACCATTAAATTTCTCTCGCAAATGATACAGCAAATAGACGAATTTTCCACAGATATTGGGATTTTCACAAAACAACCCCAAACAAAAACCCTAAAATAATTTTAAGAAAGTTAGAGGAGGTCTCAAATGGCATACCTGAATACTTTACCTCTAATGTAAGAGGGTTTTATATCCAAATAAACGAAAATGGTTAGATAATCTAACCCCAAAAGGATGGTGACTAGAAAAAACTCAAAACGGACAATTTCCAAGTCTTCAAACAAAAATATCTTCTCCAATCTAGAAAACTCGACAAACGAATTGGAAATTATTAATATTTAAGTCCATATATTATATCCCTGCACGGATGTTTATAAATTAAAACCAAATTTATATGAACCAACAATGCCAGTCACCATACCACATAAAAAGTTATCTCTTCCAAAAAAAAGTAAATTCCTTGACCACACTACAATATTGCCTGTCTCTAATGATATCCGCAACCAGGTATACACAGACGATAATTTTAAATTTCTCATTTCATCTCCTCTTAATAATTAATATGCAAGTTATATTCTTTATTAGTTTAGAACGTTACATCTCCCCTTTCCTTCCTCAAAAAAAATAAATTTAATTTCTTTTTTTTTTGTTTAATCCCAAACACTTCCTACTTTACGTTTAATGCGATATGGACCAGTAAACTTCCCTGCCAATTTCGAACTAAAATGGTTTGCCACATTTGACAATGCAAAATTCCTTTTCCATACTAGATCACCAATATTATATTTAACATTTCCACGTCGAAGATTATATTGATGCCAATATCTATCGTGGGCAACTCGCAAACGTCTCTCGACAAACTTGCGTACCTTTTCGAGACTTTCTACCTTGTCCACTTTATTAGTTTTGTCTGTCTATGTGTCAAAATTTGGATAAGATTTATTATATTCACTTCCGTGTAAAACCATTCCTTTGCCGAAATTAACAAAATACGGCGTTTGAGAGGTTACCTCAGGACGCGCACTACGTATTGCACAAGCAAGTTCTAGCAAACACTCATCCCATTTTCGATGATTTTCCTTGGCATAGGGACTCAATATCGCTTTTAAAAGACGATTAATCCTTTCAGTAGGATTGCAATGAGGAGAATAATTAAGATTAAAGGATATTTCGACGCCAAGCTTTTTCGCCAACTTATCCATTTCCTTTCCTTTATACTGGGCTCCATTATCACAACGAATGTATTGCGGAACGCTAAACATTAGAAACACTTGTTCCCTTAATACCTTAGTAATCGCAGAGGCCGTAGCAAGACGCAGTGGGAAAAACAAAACAAATTTACTAAAGGCATCCGTAACGACCAAGATATACAAATTCCCATGAGAGCTTCTTGGCAAAGGTCCAAATAAATCAGTACTTATGTACTGCCACGGTTTTACGACTGGGGGAGGTGTTTTGCCCATAAAACCAGCAGGCTTTTTCTGCTCTAGTTTAGTTCGTAAACACGTTAAACAAGACCTAACATGTTTAGTAATGCCGGACTTCATAGAGGACCAATAATAAAGACGAGATATCTTATTAAATGTTTTATAAATCCCAAGATGTCCGGAGGTACAAATATCATGTCCATTATAAAGTACTTCTTGACGTTTATCTTTTGGTATTACTAACTTCCAAAAATCTACTTCATCGCGGAGTTCTGGAAAATCCATAGCAACGTATTTATACAATTTATTATTAGCAACACGCCATTTTGAATACTTCAATGGGTGTTCGTTAACTCGTTTAAGCATCCCGAGATACCACTTATCCCGTGTATCCTCCACAATTATGTTACTTACTACATTTTCTGGGACGGGTAAGTTACGCGACAAGGTGTCAGGTACAATATTGTCCTTTCCCTTGCGATGTATGACTTCGTAATCAAACTGCTGCAAACGTAATGCCCAGCGTGTGAATCTCATCTGAGGGTTTTTTAACTTATCAAGCCAAACCAAGGAGTGACAGTCTGTTATCACATAAAACTCGCTTCTACTTAAAATTCTCGACTGGTAGAATATTACACAACCATCATACCGTTGCGTCAAAACACATCCAATACCATATGCGCTTGCGCCCATTCTTAAGTAAAATGGGTGTTCAAAATTAGGACTAGTTAGGATTGGCGCAGACACCAGGGCATCTTTAATTTTCTGGAATGATTTTTCACAAGATTCGTCCCACTCAAATCTTTTACCTTTCCGTAAAAGTCTTGTCAGTGGTGCTATATGGTCCGAAAAGTTTTTTACAAACCTTCGATACCATCCAATCCTTCCTATAACTCTTCTAACCTTAGTTACAGTTTTAGGCTTAGGTAGGTTAACTATCGCTTCGATTTTGGAGGGATCAACTGTAATACCATTCCTGTTTACGACATAACCCAAAAATTTTAATTCTGGTCTACAGAATACACATTTTTCTTCTTTCAAGGTCAAACCCGCTGTGAATTTAAACGCTTGAAAATTTCCGATAATACCTCAAGATGTTTTTCAAATGTTGGAGTAGCTAGAATGATATCGTCAAGATAAACGAAGACGTATGGATCTAGCTCCGGTTCAAGCACAGTATCTACCAAACGTTGGAAGGTAGCAGGGGCATTATGTAAACCGTAGGGCATGCGAGTGAATTGAAACAATCCCCTACCGGGAATAGTGAACCAGTATACGACTTACTGTTCTCGTCAAGCATAATTTGCCAAAAGGCGCTTTTTATGTCCATAGACGACAAATAGCGACTTCCTGCCAATTTAGTTAAAATGGAAGATATATAGAGAAGTGAATATGCGCCCCTCTCTGTTACATTGTTCAACTTCCGAAAATCAACACAGAAACGAAAAGTTCCGTCTTTTTTCGGTACCATCAGAACAGGTGACGACCAACCGCTAGTGGATTTCTCAACAACACCCAATTTAAGCATTTTATCTAATTCATTGTTAATTAGCTTTTGCTTAAACGGAGAAAGAGGGTAATACCGTTGTTTGATAGGCTCACTATTGGTTAGAATTTTATGCTTAACAAGATTCGTAAAACCCAATTTATTTTCATCAATGTTGGAAAAATATCCATTCACAATTTTTCCAAGGCGCTTCTCTTGTTGATTTTGATCAAGTTTTATTCCAGAATTCTTTAAAATATTCCAGCCCGATTGACCCATGAAAGTTTTATTAGCTCCGGAATCTAATAAACCGTAAAAATGATTACCTAAAATATCTACATTAACATGAGTGCCATTCTCCTTCTTGAACTTGAGCTAATATGTAATTTAAGACGGCAAAATTTTTCATATCGCCGGTTTCTATTAAATGGTCGACCGAAAAGGAATTGGAAGCAATTGCATGGTCATCTATTGCCTCCTTGGACCGTTTTCCTGAACATTATTAGAATTACAATTCGGACAATTTCTTTTGGTAAAACCGACTTTGCCGCAAGTAAAACATTTGCATTTGTTTTTACTTCCACCAGGACTATGACAAAATTTTGCCACATGACCAGGCATATGGCATCGCCAGCAAGTACGTTCACGTACCTCAACCTCACGTATCAAGGTTGAAGTATTACCATATTATTATTAGCCGTTACTCGAGTCCGAGTATAAAAATGTTACAGTCGATAAATTGTGTACAATAAAAAACAAGTAAAAGGTGTAGTCTATTGTAATTCCCATTCATCTACGGTGCACACGACTATGGCTATAGAGGCCAATTCGGGAGAGCACATGTCGACCGCAGTCAGGACAAACATAGACCTGGTTAGGTCTTGGATTCGGCCTTCTTGCAGCAACATTTCCTTGATAGCTGGCCACAACCCCTCGCCATTCGGTTTTGTCCGCTGCAAGTTGTTCCCATTGCTCGTCTGCAATACCGCAGGATTTTAGATTTTCATGGAGAGCGTCTTTGAACTTCTTTCGTTGACCGCCACGCCTTCTTCTACCGCTTAGCAATTCACCATAAAGTGTACATTTAGGAAGGCGGTTATCATGCATCCGATGAACGTGACCTGCCCATCTTAGACGTGCTCTTGAAATAAGCACCTCAATTGGAAGGCTGTTTGCTCTCCTGAGTACTTCCACGTTTGATATGTGATGGAACCAACGGATTTTCATCATACTTCTGAGGTGTCTTTGCTGAAAACGTTCTAATTCTTTCACATGACGACGGTAAGTGACCCAGCTTTCACATCCATATAGCAGTGTTGGAATGACAACTGCTCTGTAGACAGCCATTTTCGTTGACAAAGCAAGGTCGTGGTTGTCAAATATCCTCTCTCTAATTCCCCAGAGTGCTCTAGATGCAGCGTTAATTCTATTGCGAATCTCGCTGTCCATGTTTGCTTTGTCATTAACAACGTTGCCTAAGTAATTGAACTGATCCACCACTTCAAGAGAATTTCCGTTAAGTGTAATGTCTATTTGGTTCACTTGATGAGGAGTTGTCATAATCTTAGTCTTTCCAATGTTGATTTTAAGTCCCAAGGAATCATAGCTCTGGGCATACACATCTAAAAGTTCTTGAAGCTCTTCCGGCGTAGAGGCTAAAAGTGCACAGTCATCCGCATACTGGAGATCACAAATGAATCGTGTGCGTGTCTTCGTGAAAGCTCTAAAGCGCCCTATGTTAAAGAGACCGCCATCAAAACGGTATCTGAGACCTATTCCTCTGACTGTCAGTTTGTTGTCAACAATAATTGTTAGAGCAGTAGTAAACAAATTAAAGAGTAGGGGTGCCAGGACACATCTCTGCCTAACTCCAGTGAGGGTTTGGAAAGGCTCGGTTGCCTCATTATTATACATAACCTGGGCGTTGTTGTTTGTATGTAGACTGTGACATACTTCCACAAATTTTTTAGGGATACCTAAGCGGAACATAATTTTCCAGAGCACTTCCCTGTCCACCGAGTCAAACGCCTTGGTTAAATCAATGAAGGCCATGTGAATTTCTCCTTGATGTTCGAGTGCTTTTTCTTGAAGCTGTTTAAGTGTGAAGATTAAATCCGATGTGCCTCGGTTTGGTCTAAAGCCACTCTGTGTTTCAGGAAATAGCTTTTCCATAACAGGTGTTAGCCTATTTGCCATCGCTTTAGTGAGTATCTTCCCTCCAACAGCCAGGAGAGCTATACCCCTGTAATTTCCACAGTCCGCAGCGCTCCCTTTATTTTTGAAGAGGTTGATTAAAAGTGTATCACGAAACTCTTGCGGAGCTTGACCACTTTCCCACACGACATCAAACAGTTTTTTGAGGTAGGGTATGAGCTCTGACGACACAGCTTTAAAGATCTCAGCTGGGAGTGAGTCGGCGCCGGGAGATTTGTTATTTTTTAGCTGCCCAATGGCGGTTAAGATCTCTTCCGTTGTTAGTGGTTTATCTGAGTCTTCGAACGTGTCATATTGAGGGATAAGATTTATAATATCGTGATCGGCTTGACTTTGCTGGTTAAGAATGTCCGAGTAGTGTTCTTTCCATCGGGCTCTTATTTCCTGGTGTTCTTTGAGGAGATTTCCATTTAAATCTTTAATAGGGCACATATTTTTCCGACTGGGGCCGTACACTGCTTTTAGTCCTTGAAAGAACTTCCTGTAGTCGTGTGAATCGGCGTACCTTTGAATTTCTCTGGCCTTGCTTGCCCACCACTCGTTCTTTATTCTTCTGATTTCGCGTTGCGTTTCATACTTAGATTGGGTAAAAGCTTCTGCTTCTGATAAGTCGTTGGGGTGGTTGATAGCGTTTTGGAAGGCAATATGTTTGCGGTCAAGAAGTTCTTGTATAAAAGCTTCATTATCATTGAACCAGTCCTCCTGTTTTTTACTTGCTGCAGTGCCAAGAATTTCCTCACTCGCAATTTTTAAACTGTCTTTAATTTGTGTCCAGGTAGCAGCGACATCTACAGAATTGGTTTCTTCTAGTGCACTCAAATTCTTTTGAACTTTTTGCTTTAGCTATTCGACGGTTTGTTGGCCACGCAATTTACTAATACAGAGACGGAGTCTACGTTTTACTTGAGTTCTTCGGTGTTTGGGTCTCATAACAATTTTCATTTTAGAGACAACAGGACGATGATCGGTCCCACATTCGCTATCAATGCGCGCCTTTGTAATTTGGACGTCCTTGAGGTGCTTCCTACGTACGATAACATAGTCCAGTAGATGCCAGTGACCTGATCTGGGGTGACGCCAGGTGCCTTTAAATTTATCCTTTTGTCGGAAAATGGTGTTTGTTATAACTAGATCATGTTCGGCGCATTTAGTTAGGAGTAGTTGACCGTTAGCATTCATGTTGCCCAAACCGTTCTTGCCTATAATGCCTGACCAGATGTCTGCATCTCTCCCTACTCTAGCGTTAAAATCGCCAAGAATAACGAGTCGTTCCGTTTTAGGTATTCTACAGAGGGTTTCTTCCAGCTGTTGATAGAAGCTTTCCTTGGTTTCGTGACTGGCATCCAGAGTGGGAGCGTAGGCGCTTATTAGATTTACCGCGTTGCCATCTGATAGCTCATAGCGTAGCACCATTAGACGCTCGGATAGGCCTTGTGGTACTTGTGTTAAGTTGGATATAAGTTGATTCCGAACGGCAAATCCTACTCCATGTTGTCTTCTTGAATTGGTGGGAAGACCTTTCCAATAGAAGGTGTAGTACTTTTCTGTGAGAGAGCCTTCCTCCAAAAATCGAGTTTCGCTGAGAGCTGCAACGTCAACATTGAGTCGGTGAAGTTCTCTATCTATTAGAGCAGTTCTTCTTTCAGGCCGATTGGTGCGAGTGCTGTCGTTCAAAGTACGAACATTCCAAGCGCCGTAGATGAAAGAATTAGTTTTCTTGAATTTAACTTGCCGGTGTTTTTTCGACATTCGATGAGGTGTCCCTGTGGGCACCCTCCCCCGGAGATCCGATCGGGAGGGTATTTTACCTCCGGATGATTTTGTCCCACTTGAATGCTCCATCATTTTTTTAAAGCCTTAATCGACTGAAAACGAAGCTGCATTTGAAGTTTTAGCTGGAGCAGGTATGCAACTGACCAGCTCGGTTGCGGAAGGCGAGTGGTGTGGTCCCATGGCACAGAAGGAGACTGCGACGATGGGGTAACCAAACGATTCCAAAAGCAACCTTTGTGTGCGGTGGGTTATTTTTACCGCACTCTTCGTGAGAAGGTGGATGTGCTCACGGCAAAAGGTAAGGGTTATTCCGCCCTTACTCTGTCGTTAGAGCCTCGTTAGTGAAAACAGGGTGCACCAAGTTCAAATTGAACTCGCGAAGGTGAGGTTAACAATTGAGTAGGAGAGGCTATAACTTGCGCTTCACTACCCCATTACACCCCATAATTACCCCACCCCATTACCATAACCATGTACCTGTTAGGAAGAGGAAGGAACACGCCAAGTCAGGTTCAAGGGATAAGTAGATAGGCCGAGGTGGTCTCCAGCCTTCGCATGACTTATCAGCAATATCTAACGTCTACATAAATCGATCAATTTCAGTGGCGTTCTAATAGGATCCTTAATATCGGCTAGTACTTAGCCTTTTTGGTAACGCGGATGAATATTACCGCGAAGTACCTGTAAACGTAAAGGATCATCTATATAGTTAGGCATACGATCAAAAAGAGTACACATGGTGATTACATAGACAGCAATAGACTCATCGACATTTTGAGTACGCTTTAAAATTTGTTCCCATAAATCTTTACCAGGTGCCACATATTCTTCTTTCATCACCCGGACTAAACTATCCCAATCGTTAAGCCGTTTGCTAACCATATTGAAAATACGTAAGGCATCGCCATCGAAAAGATCCCTTGTCGAATTAAAGAGTTGGGTTTTATCAACATTGCGCGATTTGCAATACTCATTAACTTGTTCTAAGAATGAATTAAAACTAATACTATCACTTTTCCCTTTAAATTTTAAGTTCAATTTATAGACAGGTACACTTTTAAAATTAAAATTATGAGCTGCGTTATTATCCGCGGTAACTTCTGATGGAGTGCGACTATTAATAGGAACACTATTAGTAGATACGTCAACAGGAAGGTATTGAAAAACTGGATCTATAGGCATTTGTTCTAACTCTGATTTATTCGATTTGCTAGAAGAACCGGAGAATAATTCCATCAAAATTTTAAATAAATCTGACTTCTTTGTAACTTGTTCCGGTTCCTTACAAGTAATTCGATCTAATCTACTAAAAATATGAGACAGCTTTGTTTCGACTTTTTTTATTTGGTTTGCAAAAATCGAAGCATTACTAAGTATTTCTGATATTTCGCTAAGCTTTTTGTCACACGTTGCTAATTCTACTGTAGCATCTAATTCTACATTAGAATGTATAATTTTTCCTTGTTTTTCCAAAGAAGTTACACTGCGTAAGCACTTACGCATGGAGTCAACATTACTTGATTCTGTAATTCCACGAATTTTAAGCTCATATTCACATTCGTCTTTTGCTAACGATCAATATCTAATTTAAGAGACATTTTAAAGAAAATAATAACAAAAAAAATTTAAAACTTGAATCAATATCGCACACAAAAAAGTTATAAAATTACTAGAAATATTAAAACATATCAATAATTAATCAAACACATGTAAAACAAAATACCTACAAATACGGAGAAAAAAAATACCAAAATTAGTAGGATGCAATAAAATTTTATTTTAATATAAGCCCTACGTGTTGGGTGCGAATTTTATGTAACGATTTTCTGCCGAGATATACACCTCAGGGTCGTTTGGTAACTTAATTTTATACCAGGTTCGTTGTTCGGCAATCGTTAGAAATGCCCAGGCTTGTGAACCTAACCTTACAGCAATCTGACCATTACTTATACGCCAGTGCCTCAGCTGTATTTAAATAACAAATAAAAAAATAAGGGCGCCACGTAATTTTAATCTGGCTGTATAATAAATTACTTTAGAATATACTTCCTCTAAAATTATGAAACCACAGAAATACAATTAAATATTTGATATTGCAATGGTTAGTTATTGTAAGTGTACCTGATAAAAAAACGGGAGTCAAGGAGCATTCATGTCACACCCAAAAAAAAATTAGCCGCAAATAATATTTAAAATTAGTTTAATAGAAAATTGGTTTATTAAAAGAAATCGAGAACATTAACGAAATTTGTTCGACCAGTGTATATGAAAATTTTAATCCAAGTGGACAATAATTCAGAATTATAACATATATTGTGCATATAATCGTATGTACCGTACCTCAAACGTGATCACGTACGGTTAACATATATATATATATATATATATATATATATATATATATATATATATATATATATATATATATATATATATATACAAACATAAAATTTATTGAGGTTGCAGTCAGTGATAAGGTATTTTGGCCAATACAAAAAGAAAACTCTTTGTTATTGTCAAGCTTTCGCTAATGTTTATTAGCTTTCTCAAGACATTAACTTGAGGTTAATTTGATAAACCTGCGTCGAAACACATGGCAGGAAAATTTCTTAAAACGTAACTAGTGGTCGATCCCATACACTCCTACTGTTATAAATAAAACATTTAACTTAAGTTTAGTTACACATATTAATAAAATCTGATTAAAATTTCATTTAAAATAATTAACAAAATATTTTAAATGAAATTTTAATCAGATTTTATTAATATGTGTAACTAAACTTAAGTTAAATGTTTTATTTATAACAGTAGGAGTGTAGCTATGTGTGTGGGATCGACCACTAGTTACGTTTTAAGAAATTTTCCTGCCATGTTTTTCGACGCAGGTTTATCAAATTAACCCCAAGTTAATGTCTTGAGAAAGCTAATAAACATCAGCGAAAGCTTGACAATAACAAAGAGTTTTCTTTTTGTATTGGCCAAAATACCTTATCACTGACTGCAACCTCAATAAATTTTATGTTTGTACCTTAACTAGTCAGTCAAGACTACCTTTCTAATATATATATATATATATATATATTATTATGATATCCTAAATGGATAATTGTTATTTTTGTTATTTCAATTTGAAGATGCCCTTTGCGGGAAATGTTTGGTGTTTGTGTGCAACCAGCATTATATCATCAATTTGCACGTTTCAATAAATAAAGAAATGTTATATGGGTTACATTGTTTTAGATTTATTTTATTGTTTATAGTTTGGTATCATAATTTATAAATTTGATTAATCATGTTATTTGAATAGGTGGAGGAAATTTTATACAGTTTAGGTAATTTTAAGAAATTTTGTTGAATTGAAAATTTTCATATGCACTAAAATATTTTAAATCAGTGAGGGCATTGCCGGTATGAAAGGTGATTTGTTAAGATTTTTTTTTTATGACAGAAAATAATTTAATTTGAAAGAGATTGAAATAGTTAGTAAATAATTGGGAAGAAGAAAACGAGAAGGTAGTAAGGGAGTTTTAAAATAGGATATATAAGACAGCAGAGGAAGATAGAGAAAAGGAAAAGAATATAATTTGAAAAAAAGATTGTACGTCAGAAATAATTGGGAAGAAGAAAATGAGAAGGTAGAAAGGAAGTTTTAAATAAAATCAAAAGATATATAAGATAGCAGAAGAAGATTGAGAAATAGAAGAGAGAAGTTTTAACTAAAAGAAGATAAAAGTAAGAGTTGGATATAAAAGAAAGGAAGGAGAATAGAAGATATAATTTAGTAATAAGAAAGAAGATAAAAAGAAGTTGTACAATTATATATCTCACGTTTTTAAAAGGACATACAAGTAAGCTTACTTAGTGAGTAAGTCTCGAGCAAATCATAAAACTAAAAAATAGGTAAATTTTCAATTCTTAGAATAAATAGGTATTTCATTTGTCATATTTTCTCCACAATATCAAAATATATCGTTATCATAAAACTATCTTCAACATTTTTTATTTATTTAAACCCCATAATTGAAGCTGCTCTTGAGGTTAGGAGAACTGGTTGCAGGCAATGCACAGTCTGCTCATGCTTTTAAATTAGGTATATCGAAAGGTATTGGCGCCCTGGGTTTGTATTTCAATAAAAGAATAATTAAAACTAAATCTATAAAATTTATAAAAAAATCAAAAATTCTATATATTCTATTAAACAGAATAATATATATATATATATATATATATATATATATATATATATATATATATATATATTGTTATTATACATGATTTGCAGGAAACAACTACTCAGCGGGCAAATACCCCGACCTGCATTGAATTACACCTTACAAATCATGAAAAATTGGTAGCCAATGTCATTTGTCAACTCCCTGACCAGACATAGACTGGTTTCGAACTTATTAGTTCTCCGCAGTATGCCATATGTCATGGAGCAGACAAATGACAGTGGCCAACCTGCTAGTCTTATTCAGACTAATGTAAATGGTATAGTGGTGAGAGGTAATTGAATCCTCTCATGTGGTCTAATGCTACTATACACCAGACATCATAGATGTCTCCGTGGTGCATAGCGACTTGCCATTTTGCAAGTACCGAGAGCGGCGACCTTCAGCCCTTGGTGGACTTAACCTATATTTGCAGCATGATTTGCAGGAAACAACTACTCAGCGGGCAAATACCCCGACCTGCATTGAATTACACCTTACAAATCATGAAAAATCTGACATCTCTTTTATACTTTTTTGTCGTTGTCATGGTTACAAGATTTTGATTTCTTTGTCAACAATGGTCAAATTTCATTCTCATATTTATACTATTCTTCTCTGTCCTTTCTCACTTGAATCTTTTTCCCTGCTTTTCCCTCTTTCTTTTGATGTGCCTCTTAAGTCTCTGCGTGCTTTATTAAAAAAGTTACCTGTCACTTGTAACCTTGTCGATGTCTTCTCGCACTACACTAAATTAACCCCCTTTTCCGGTCTTTTTTCAAGTTCGGGTGAAGGTTGAATGTACCCACACACTTTTTATATTTTTGTCTCTTTTTAAAACTAAATTTTTACATATGAATTTGACCTGTTTTCTGAAAGTTGCCAATTTGTTCAATTTAGGGCCCCATTTTTGTCTGTAGACAGTCCCTTTTATATTTGATTATTGAAATTTTGTATTTATGAGTTCCTCTATACTATATGATTTTATTTGTTTTTATTGTTTATTTTCCTCTTTGTTTAGTGAATTTTGATATGTTTGTCAGCAAGTTTTTAAAATCGTGGAAAATTTGTTAAATTTCTTGAATACAAATGTTTCAATTGATACTTCTTAATGTTTTATGCAGCATTTATGTTTATTACTTTTTGAATTTGCTATTGTCTAAATTTTTTTATTCTCAAGTGACGTTTTGATCTTTTGTGATTCTGAAGTTCATAAATTTTTTGTGATTTTAAAATGTGCATCTTTCTAATATTTCATATCATTATATATATATATAGTGTTATTATACATGATTTGCAGGAAACAACTACTCAGCGGGCAAATACCCCGACCTGCATTGAATTATACCTTACAAATCATGAAAGATTGGTAGCCAATGTCATTTGTCAATTCCCCGACCAGACATAGACCGGTTTCGAACTTATTAGTTCTCATCAGTATGCCATAGGTCGTGGCATACTGATGGTCGTAGCAAATCATGTATAATAACAGTATATGGGTTAAGTCCACCAAGGGCTGAAGGTCACCGCTCTCGGTACTTGCAAAATGGCAAGTCGCTATATACCATGGAGACATCTATGATGTCTGGTGTATAGTAGCATTAGACCACATGAGAGGATTAACTTACCTCTCACCACTATATCATTTACATTAGTCTGTATAAGACTAGCAGGTTGGCCACTGTCATTTGTCTGTTCCACGACCTATGGCATACTGATGAGAACTAATAAGTTCGAACCCGGTCTATGTCTGGTCGGGGAATTGACAAATGACATTGGCTACCAATCTTTCATGATTTGTAAGGTATAATTCAATGCAGGTCGGGGTATTTGCCCGCTGAGTAGTTGTTTCCTGCAAATCATGTATAATAACAGTATATGGGTTAAGTCCACCAAGGGCTGAAGGTCACCGCTCTCGGTACTTGCAAAATGGCAAGTCGCTATATACCATGGAGACATCTATGATGTCTGGTGTATAGTAGCATTAGACCACATGAGAGGATTAACTTACCTCTCACCACTATATATGTATATATATATATATATATATATATATATATATATATATATATTGCGATATCCACATTTACCCCACTCTTATTACTGGTTAAGTATTCAAAGATAAAGCAAATTTTACATATTGAATTTTTAATAGATTTCATTAATAAAATTTTAATCAAAAGTGAACGGTTCACATGTTTTTATGTTACGATTATTTGGGTTCGAAATCAAAATTCTATAAATTATAAATTTAAATAGAAGACAAAATGCAAATTGTGTAAAGTGGTGTAATGAAATAAATGTGTTAATTGCTTCTAAGGATTTTAGAATAAAACCATCTTTATCAGTTTATATAAATCTTAACAAATCTTAGTAATTTTTGTATTTCAAAGTTTCAATGTAGATAAGCAGGATATTGATAAAAAAAAAAATGGTTGTCATAAGAAAAAAAAAGAAAGATGGCGGTTGAATGAATGAATTTTTAGAAAATATTATTGAAAAGACAGTAAAACATAGATGTATATGAAGGATATTAAAGTAAAAAGCAATTTAGAAGATTCTAAAGAAAACTGTAAGGTATTGAGCGGATTTCATATATAATTTGGAGTAAACCAAGTGAATAATTTTATGGTGACAGAGACGTCAGAACATTTGTTGGGGATAATATCATAAGGATTTGATCCTACGTTTTTTAAAAAAAAGTTGTGAGAAGCTGTAAGTTATACCCCGTTTTACTTGTTTGCAGTTTATTAGATTTAATAAGGAAGAAAAGCTAAATATTGTTTACTGGAGACATTGAGTCAGATGTACATCTGGAGAAGAGGACAATCTAAGGTTGTATACGTACTTTTTGAAATATTGAACAAAAAAAGAGAACTAGTGAAGTTATTTATTTTAAGTAAAAGTCTCGAGCAAATAACAGTGTGGGGTAGTATTAGACGTTCTTTAGGTTAAGTTTTGTTTAAATTTTCATATTAAAATTGTTATTTTGACAATTTGCATTTTCTCTGATATTATAAAATTTTCTTTTCAAGCTAAAGTCATCAAGAAGCATAATTATATTTTTAATTTGTATAAATTGTTTTAAAAACATAAAAATTCGTGAACTGACCCCCGAGAAGAGTATGCACCTCATGTTCAACAAAGGTTATGTTATGTATAATATAATAACACAGAAGGTACATAGCACAACAAATGGCGCCCAACGTGGGGCGAGTGTAAATCATTAAAATTGTCGCCCAATGTGAATTTATTTCAAATATAATATTGCAATATTTAACCATTAATAGGAGTTAAATTTACAAAACTGTTTATATTGTTATTCAATAGTTCATGAAATTAAGGTCGGGTAAGTTAACCACAATGGCTGAAAATACGACACCAAACACTTCTCAACAATCTGGAGACAATACGATAACACCACAACCACAACAGACGATGACACAGACATGTTTACGAAATTAATGGAATTCATGAACACAAGATTCGACGCAGCTGACTCAAAATTGGAAGAAGTAAACAAAAAATTAGATGAAAGGTGCAATAAATTGGATGAAAATATAATGGAAGTAAGGGAAGACATGAAAAAATTCGAAACAGCATTGGTAAGAATACAGACGGAAATGGGTGAAGAGATAAACACAAGGATGCAGGCGATACGCGAGGAAATTAGAACAGAGGTACATGGAGAAGTTGAAACATCAATAGAACAAAGCTTGACAAAAGTAAATGGACAATTAACAAGTATAGAGGAACAGATGAGAAGCCATGGTGAAGATGTACAGGGAAAAATAAATGAACAAAATAAGAAAATTGAGCAGAATTCGAAAAAGATAGGAGAAGTACCGACAACGCATATATGCACACAGCAAAATTATATCAATACAGACTTGCATTTCTCAGGGGATGCAAGGATACATCCACAAGTCTTCATAAAACGCTTACGCCAACACATTAACTCACAACACCCCAACGCAGGCATAAAACAGGTCATACAGAACATGCTGCGTAATGATGCTGAGCTTTGGTACCAAATGATAGAGAGCAAATATGAAACGTTTGAGCAATTTGAACAATTATTTATTAAACAATATTGGGGAGTGTACAACCAACAGAAGGTTAGATTGAACCTCTTCAATGGTAGGTACGATGAGCTGTATGGAATGTCCAGAGAAAGGTATGCTATGCGCAAAATTTGTAACGTTAGGTACCTAGAACCTAAGTTCACCGAGGCCGAAATGGTAAAATACTTGGCTAGACACTTTGCGGACAACATACATGATGTCATCACGCAACGTATCACTACGCTGGATTCCTTCGTGGAATATTTAAAGGAGATCGATGACTATAAATTTGGGTGGAGGAAACCGTCTTCCCGAGACAGCGGACAACAACAGAATGAGACAAGACAACAGGGTAACAACCAACGCGACAATAGGCAACGGTATGACAGGCGGGACAACTATAACAATAATTATAGCAATGCAAACAAACAAAACAATGGACAGAACAGAACTTATAACAATCAAAATATGTACAAGCAACAAATTACACATAGCACACAGGACCAAGACAAAAAACAGGTATACTGGGACGACAGACGTACACAAAACAATCAACTAGGAAACAGGGACACACGCACGTACGCACAGGTTACAAATACAAACATACAACAAAACTCTCACAACAACCAGGAAGAAATGCACAAGATACAGACAGATGCACAACTGCATACGAGGACTGGCGATCAGGATTTTTAATTAAAAATATTTTAAACACCACGTACGAACATATGCGGGAATTTATTAACAAGGAAAATGATAACGAATTTATTGAACAACAAAAATTATGCCAATTACCAATAATAAAAATAAAATTAAAAGGAGTAATTCTTAATGCATTAGTAGACACGGGAGCAGAAATAAGCTTATTAAATGAAGCCATTGTAAATAAATTGAAAAATAACTTTGAACAAAAAACAGTTAGGATCTCTAAAATTAAACTGATAAGTGCAAACGGAAAAAAATTCGCAGAATGCAACAGGGTTTTGCATACTAATTTTACAGCAGAAAATAATAGATTTGAAGGTGTATTTGTAATTGTACCAAATATGAGGTGGAATGTTATATTAGGGGAGGACATATTGTCTAGTTTAATAGCCAAAGTTGATTTGGAAAATAAAACTTTAAGTTTAAAGGGTTATATTATACCTATAATTAAAATGTGTGATTTAAAAAATGAATTTAACGGTAAACAAACCGATGAGCATATAGTGGAAACGACTACATATGTTATAAATAATTATTTTGCGCCACAAGTTGAAGAAATAAAATGCCCTCCCAAGTATTGTCAAACTGTCCAACAATTGGTACAAAAATATAATGCACTTGTTAACTTTGAACCTAGAATTGCTAACGGATACGAACATCAATTAAATGTCGACGATGCAAAATCGTTTAAATGTAAAACGTACCCTGTCCCATTCAAATATAGAAATCAAGTGAAAATTGAGATACAAAATATGTTAAAGGCCAATATCATTGAATCTGCTAAAACAAATTATATCAGTCCTTTAGTAATTGTCAAAAAGAAAAATAATACAATAAGATTATGTCTAGATGCGCGTTTACTTAATCAAATTACAAAATCGCAGTTTGATGCTCCTCAAACAATAGGGTCAATGTTATCTAGAATTGGTAAAAATACAATATATTCTAAATTAGATTTAAAGAGTTCCTTCTGGTTGATTCCGTTACACCATGAGTCTCGTAGGTACACAGGCTTTAGCGTAGATGGGCACATATACCAGTTCAAGGTAGTACCATTCGGTTTACAGTCTGCATCTTCAGCTCTTGTACGCGCAATGCAAGTTATACTTGACAAATATGAATCTTTTTGTTTACATTATATTGACGACATTCTGGTATTTTCTGAAAACATACAGAAACATTATGAGCATTTGGATATGGTAATGGAAGCATTAGATGTGGCAGGTCTAAAATTAAATATTGAAAAATGTGAATTTTATCAACAATCGGTCAGATATTTAGGGTATAAAATTGATCAAGACGGTATTAGCATAGGAACTGAGAGAATTAATGAAATTAAGAATTATCCGACACCGACAAATTTAAAAACTTTAAGGGGATTTTTGGGGATACTTAACTATTATAAGAAATTTGTTCCTAAACTATCAGAACTTGAAGTTCCATTAATTGAACTTTTGAGGAAAGACGTAAAATGGGATTGGAACCCAAGACGGGACAATGCTTTTCAGACTTTGAAGGACAACTTTCACAAAGACTTACTATTGTATAGCCCAGACTTTACACTACCATTTACGTTACGAACGGACGCATCAGATCACATTATTGCAGCAGAATTGACACAAGTACAAGGGGGAATTGAGACACCGATTTGCTTTATTTCAAGAATTTTGAAGCCTTATGAAGTTAGATATTCTGTCAGTGAAAAAGAAATGAGCGCAATCGTCTATTCGTTGACTAAATTAAAATTTTTCCTCACAGCATCGCATTTCACACTAGAAACCGATCATGCAGCGTTATGTTTTTTGATGAAAAATAGATTTAGTAACAATAGAATTTACAGATGGTCACTACTTATCCAGGAATTTTCGTTTACAATCAAATACCGCCCGGGAAAGGAAAACATCACTGCAGATGCACTCACACGAAATCGACACATGAACACAGACAAAACAGATACTTTCACAGTTGCACTAAACATCTTATCACAACACGAAAACTTATACACCGAAATGCAAATAATTAATAGCCAACAAAATTTAATGAACTTACGAGACACATTACACAACAAACAGACATACAAGGGCTATTCAATGAAGGACAATTTCATAATTAAAACTATTGCAAATCAGGACAACTATGTAATTGACGCACAACTGGCCAAGACAATACTACTGGACTTACATTATCGATATGGACATATTGGTGTAAGAAAGACATGGATGATTTTTCGCGAGACATTTTACGCAGAAAAAGATTTACAAGCAGCCAAGCATATCGTATCCAAATGCCATGATTGTTGCATGGGAAAATTTAAAAACCATATAAATAAGAACAAAATTAAATCTATTATTACTTCACAACCACTAGAAATTATTGCCATTGATTATATAAGTAACTTGATACCCACAGAGGAAGGCTATAAACATATTTTTGTTATTACAGATATTTTTTCAAAATTTATTAAAATTTATCCAACTAAACGATGTAATTCAAAAATCACTATAACAATACTAAATAACTACTGCAAAACGATTGGAACTCCCACTAAAATATTAGCAGATAACGCTACATATTTTAATAACCAGAGATTTACGCGATATTGGGAAAATAAAAATGTTCACATAATTTTCACAACTATCAGACACCCTAAGGCCAACCCCGCGGAAAGATATATTCAAGAGGTACTTAGGTTCTTGAGAATAGCTACATTAAGAAAACATACAGAATGGGCAAACCACCTAAAAAATATTGAGAACTACATTAATAATGTACCAAGTACAATAACACAAGTCGCTCCTATCACGATCATATCTGGAAGACCACCAGAAAGACCATGGAGACTAGAGATACAGGACTTACACACAATACGTGACAAAGTACGAAAACGATTGAAGAACAATGCAGCCAGATATGTAAAAAGGGCAAACAAAAAAGTCACAAGACGCACAACATTTAAAATTGGGGACTTAGTAATTATTAAAAGACAGAGAGTGACAAACAGAGACATACAAATTTGTGCAAAACTTTTGTCTCCGTATGAAGGTCCATACGTAGTACAAAGAGTATTAAATGAAAATACCTATGAATTACAGACCATTGATGGTGAGTTTACCCGAGGAAAGTTTCATGTGGAATTACTCTATCCATATGATCCAGGCTAATCAAAATATTCAATATCAATTTGGACATCGCCATATGTTCACAACTAATAATGAATTCTACATTTATTATAAAATTATATTAGCTGGGGGGGGAATGCGATATCCACATTTACCCCACTCTTATTACTGGTTAAGTATTCAAAGATAAAGCAAATTTTACATATTGAATTTTTAATAGATTTCATTAATAAAATTTTAATCAAAAGTGAACGGTTCACATGTTTTTATGTTACGATTATTTGGGTTCGAAATCAAAATTCTATAAATTATAAATTTAAATAGAAGACAAAATGCAAATTGTGTAAAGTGGTGTAATGAAATAAATGTGTTAATTGCTTCTAAGGATTTTAGAATAAAACCATCTTTATCAGTTTATATAAATCTTAACAAATCTTAGTAATTTTTGTATTTCAAAGTTTCAATGTAGATAAGCAGGATATTGATAAAAAAAAAATGGTTGTCATAAGAAAAAAAAAGAAAGATGGCGGTTGAATGAATGAATTTTTAGAAAATATTATTGAAAAGACAGTAAAACATAGATGTATATGAAGGATATTAAAGTAAAAAGCAATTTAGAAGATTCTAAAGGAAACTGTAAGGTATTGAGCGGATTTCATATATAATTTGGAGTAAACCAAGTGAATAATTTTATGGTGACAGAGACGTCAGAACATTTGTTGGGGATAATATCATAAGGATTTGATCCTACGTTTTTTAAAAAAAAGTTGTGAGAAGCTGTAAGTTATACCCCGTTTTACTTGTTTGCAGTTTATTAGATTTAATAAGGAAGAAAAGCTAAATATTGTTTACTGGAGCCATTGAGTCAGATGTACATCTGGAGAAGAGGACAATCTAAGGTTGTATACGTACTTTTTGAAATATTGAACAAAAAAAGAGAACTAGTGAAGTTATTTATTTTAAGTAAAAGTCTCGAGCAAATAACAGTGTGGGGTAGTATTAGACGTTCTTTAGGTTAAGTTTTGTTTAAATTTTCATATTAAAATTGTTATTTTGACAATTTGCATTTTCTCTGATATTATAAAATTTTCTTTTCAAGCTAAAGTCATCAAGAAGCATAATTATATTTTTAATTTGTATAAATTGTTTTAAAAACATAATTCGTGAACTGACCCCCGAGAAGAGTATGCACCTCATGTTCAACAAAGGTTATGTTATGTATAATATAATAACACAGAAGGTACATAGCACAACAATATATATATATGATGATTTGCAGTCAGTGCCTTATGTGCACATTTGCGGGACTTAACTACTAAATTATTGGATTTAACCTATTTGCATTGACAAAGAGATATCAATACTGCACATTTAATTAAACAACATTACTCAAATACTAGCAATAAAACAATCTTAAAATCATAGAACACAGCACTATAAATTTAGGAAATAAATTACCTCGATTTCTGTTATGCATGTAAAGATAAAATGTTAAAATCAAATACGTAACGTTATACGGAAATAAATTTGATAGGCTTAGCTGTTTTTGGTGGAGCTCCATGGACTGCAACACAGGAAATCTGGTTAGAGGTAGGGCCCATGTAGCGTATTAGTTAGCACGCACTAATACCGTCCCATAGCCATCTTAAAGAAATGGAGTTCGAGATGGTTGCCAGGAAGCAAAAAATAATAAAATAATTAATATATAAAATATCAATTATCAAACACAAAAATTCACAACTTGTGATAGTTTGAATAAATTAATTTTATTGTCTATCCCACATTATTGATTTATTTTATAGTCAACTGACTAAATTGGTGACCCCGAAAGCTATTGAAGTTTTCCTGCCGCCTGCTGCCTGTCGCTTTCCTGCTGCCCCCGAATCGCCACCCTTCTTCGATTCCGGAACGTTTCTGCGTGGGTGAGTGCGTCTATCTTGATACCTACATATACATACTCCTTTCATTAATTCGACCAATTGATGAATCCAATCCAGTCCGATTATTTGGCAACCGTCGGTAGATTTCGATCGATGGCCGTCCCGCCTCCGACCGCGCCTATTGAGCTTCAAAACTCAATTGACGATCCTGACGTCATGCATCAACAGTATGTCGCATCGCTTAAACTTTCCCCCTTCTGGACATCAAGACCAGAGATATGGTTCACTCAGATAGAAGCCCAATTTAACGTTGCACGTGTAACTTCAGACCGCAAGAAGTATGATTATATCATTTCATCCCAAATAGGATAAAAAACCTTCAGATTTTTATCGTTTCTTGCTGGGGATTGTTGGTGGCACCGACATGGTTAGTCAAGCTACATTAATAAAATTGTGGAAACGTCGCTTATGTAAAAAGATTTACATAGCAATCACAGCTTCAGGAAAAACAGATATTCACGATATCATTGACATTGCTGATAAAATTTGGGAATCATGTCAGAGTACTGTTGTATCCTCTTTCCAATCTCACGTTTCCCCTGTTTCCGATTCAGTTTCGTCCACATCATTGTCTGATTTATCAAACAAATTTAACGCGTTTTCCACAGATTTTCAAATTACATTAAACCAGATTTTGCTAAAACGAATTTCTCTAGAAGCTCAAATATCTTCTTTACAAAGTACTAACCAATCATTACAAGCTGTTAATCGTCAGAGTCGTCTTTCTACCTCCTTAACTAGTCATGATTGTACATGTGGTCACGCTAAATCCCGTACGCGTTCCACATCTTCCAGCAGCAGAAATAAGTTCAATCTAGCTAATAATACCATCTGCTACTATCATAAGGAATGGGAGGATAAGGCTTTTAAATGCGGTGGCCCTTGGTGTACCTTTTATAGTAATAAAGACGCTCAAAAAAACTAATCGACACTAGCGTATTATCTGCGGACACTAGTGATTTTGACAGCAGATGTCGACTTTTCATTTATGATACGTCAAACAAGTTACGTTTTTTAATTGATACCGGTGCGGATTTGTCAGTCGTTCCTAGAAATTTGCTTACAGATTTGAAGAAGAATCCTGATTTATTTTTAACCGCAGCTAATAATACTGTGATTTCTACCTAAGGTAAGAAACTTATTAAAGCCAATTTAGGACTACGCCGCGATTTTAACTTTGATTTTACTGTCGCCGATGTAGACATTCCTATCATAGGAGCTGATTTTATAAAACATTTTGGTCTATTAGTGGATTTAAAAACAAACTCTTGATAGATAACAAGACAAACTTGTCAATTAATTGCTACGTTAAAAATGTTTCTGTCATTTCCCCCAAATTATTTTTTTAGAAAATCAATATACTCAACTCTTACATAGTTTTCCTCATTTGACTAACACGCTGGATTATTATATGCCTATTAAACATTCCGTGAAGCATTATAGCCACAGAGGGACATTTACCTTTTAGTCGTCCACGACGTTTGGACGCTATGAAATTTAACATGGCCAAAAGTGAGTTTGACCAGATGGTCGAGTTAGGCATTTGTGAACCCTCTTCATCATATGTTTCATCCCCGCTACATATGGTCGCGAAAAAGGAGCCCAACGATTGGCGTCCTTGCGGCGATTACCGGCAATTGAACACGGTAACAGTTTCTGATCGGTATCCCCTACCACATATACAGGATTTTAATGCCCAATTATATGGTTGTTCAGTATTTTCTAAAATAGATCTAGTTAGAGCTTATCATCAGATCCCTGTCAACGAAAGTGACATTTTCAAAACCGCATTACCACTCCGTTTGGCTTATTTCAGTTTAGACGTATGCCATTCGGGTTGAGGAACGCTGGGCAAACGTTTCAAAGGTTTATGAACGAAGTCCTGTCGCATTTCAAATTTGTTTTCGTATATCTAGACGACATATTAGTCGCAAGCAAGGATCATGACGAACATTTAAATCATTTGCGAATCCTTTTTGAACGTTTGGAAAATTACGGAATACATATTAAGCCGACTGTGTGTTTTCGGCATGAGCGAATTAACGTTTTTAGGACATCATATCTCCTCTAAAGGCATTGCCCCCACCAGTGAACGCGTTATCCCGCAGTTTCTTCAACCTACCACTATTAAATAGCTTCAGAGATTCATAGGAATGGTAAATTTTTATCATAGATTCATACCTAAATTCGCTGATATATTACATCCATTACATCTATTGAATGCTACATTATTACGCGATAAAGTGAAAATTATAGATTCCTGATCAACGACCCGTTCTGATAGCTTTATAAAAGCCAAACAAGCTTTAATTGACGCGACTATCCTTGATCACCCTAATTATAATGATGGGGTAACTCTTTCATTAACGGTAGACTGCTCAAGTTTTTCTATTGGCTCAGTTTTCGAACAGACTTTTAATGGATTAACCACCCCTTTAGCATTCTTTTCGAAGAAACTGACTGATGCTCAGAAGCGTTACTCAGTCTTTGACAGAGAACTCCTCGCAGCATACATGTCAGTTAAACATTTTAGACATCTATTAGAAGGTCGCAATTTTACTTGTTTAACGAATCATAAACCATTAGTTTCCGCATTGTTTTCCAAATCAGAACGGACTCCCCGGCAAACTAGGCATTTAGAATACATTGCACAATTTACGAATGACATCAAACTTATTCAAGGTACCAAAAATGTCGTTGCAGACACAATGTCACGAATAAACGATTGTTCATTAATAAATCAAAATAAGTTGACGTCTCCACAATTTTTAAATGCTATAAATTCAAATGAATTTAATTTGACTATATTAAAAGACGCACAAACGACTGATTCAGAACTTACCTCTTTATTGCAATCACAGGAATGTAATAATAAAAAAATGATTTTTTTTTTAAAACAAGTCAATATTGGTTCTACTAGAGATCTAATTTGGTGTGACATCTCTCATTCTAGATGCCGCCCTTACGTGCCTAAAACATTACGCCGTATTGTTTTTAATATATTTCATAATTTGACTCACGCAGGTATTCGAGCAACAAAAAAGCTAATTACCGATAAATATTTCTGGCCAAAAATGTGTTCCAATTGCACATTATGGACAAAGACTTGCCTGAATTGTCAGACTTCAAAGATAAATCGGCATACAAAAACTCCAATAAGTAATTTCGATATACCTAAGGGCCGCTTCGAACACATCCACATTGATCTTGTAGGACCATTACCTTTTTCAGAAGGTTATTCTTACATTCTTACAGTGGTACTTTCACGCGCTGGCCTGAAGCTTACCCAATTTTTGATTGCACTGCTGAGACAGTAGCCAAAACGCTATTTCAAAATTACATATGTCGTTTTGGCGTTCCTATACATGTCACTACTGACCAAGGCGTGCAATTTGAATCGGAACTATATCAGGAATTTTCAAAGTTTTTGGGATTCCATTGGATGCGCACGACCTCGTATCATCCGCAAAGTAACGGCTTAGTGGAACGTTTCCATAGGACGTTAAAAACTACCTTACTAGCGAGGGCTAATTCGATTAATTGGGTCGCAGAACTCCCTACAATTTTATTGGGTTTGAGGGCTATGCCTAAGACTGACTTATGTTGTTCAACCGCTGAACTTGTGTTCGGTCAAATGTTACGTCTCCCTGGAGAATTTTTTGTTAAATCACATGTTTATAGGGGAGTTCCTTATTTTATTAATAAATTACATGACAAGTTTGACAAGTTAAATTTTACAAATCCCAAACGCCATATCTCTCAAAAATCATTCGTAAGTCCTGATGTTTACGCTTGTAATTTTGTTTTTCTTAGAAAAGCACGTCTTAAACCTGCTTTCTCACCTTTGTTTAAAGGACCTTACGAGGTGGTTTCACGTTCCGATAAAATCATCACCATCCTTAAGCGGGGAATAGCGACGACTGTCAGTATTGACAGAGTTAAACCGGCCTATTTATTGACCGACGATTCGGACCGACCCGCGCGATTGCCAACTAAACGGGTACGGTTTGATATTGATTGATTGGTTGCTTATATATTTTTTTTTTTGGAAGGGGAGTATATGTAGCGTATTAGTTAGCACGCACTAATACCGCCCCATAGCCATCTTATAGAAATGGCGTTCGAGATGGTTGCCAGAAAGCAAGAAAATAATAACAAATTAATCACAAAAACATTTTTGACTTCAAGATTTTATCATTACTAAATATACCATCCATCAACTACACAGCTCATTACAAGTATCAGAATATCCCTCGTTAGTGGCAGTAGAGACTTGGTAACTGCTGGGTTTTACTTATACTAGTCATACTTGCAACCTTTTTAATGAGATTATTGTATTTTGTTTTGTAAAAGGTGTGTTATTCTAAATTTGTACAGCGTATATCCGGATGTCTGTGGGTAAAGCAGTCTCCTCTATTAATTGAAAAAACTGTGGGACACGAATTCAGGATGGGGTAGATGATGTCAAAATAATGCCAGTACTTCATATAGTTTTTGTTCTACAGGCCTTCGTTAAATTATTTTTTAATTATAGCTTTTAAATGAACTTCTCACATATAATGAAATTTTGGTGGTAAAAAACAGTATTTGTCTCTAGAAGTAGGTCTACCTACCCTCTAGCAAGTCACGAGCGGACTATGCCCATGGGTTGACACCCTAAAATTTTTACAGAAACAATATTTTCCGTTCGAAAACATCGCTTCCTGAACACGGTTCAACGCAAACAGCTGAAATTTTAGACATCACAAGATTCGGCATGTTCAAGGTGGAACCCCATTGACTATTACTAAAATAAGTGCACCAGCGACGGCTCCAGGAAATATTAAAAATGGTTTATCGGCAAATCAAAATATGTTTCAAATAAAAATTATTTAGTAGGTATATAAAATTGCATCGAAAAGGTTTTTCTTAAATTTTTCGCCAGTTGACCAGGGAAAGCTACAGGGATAGTATAAAAACAATTTTTGTCAAATCAAGAAATATTCTAAATAAAAATAATTTTCACACAAAATACGTTCTTTATTTGATGAATAATTATTGTTTTTGGAGTCTGCCTGCAGCAATTATTGTTCAGCAAGAAAAATTCCACAAAAGGGTTTTTCGCAAATTTCTCGCCAGTGAAGGCTCCAGAGAGAGCCGAAAAATGATTTTGTGTCGACATAAAAAATGTTCAAATAAAAATGTATATAAAATTTATTTGCAAATTTCTCATCAGTGAGCAGAAAGTTTTAAAACATCAAAAATACATTAAGGATACGGAATAATGAGAAAGTACCCTCAAGGTGGATACACTCGAGACTGACTTATTGGAATTATACTTGTAAATAAGCAAAATGTGGCAAAATAGGAAACACAATAGTAAAGCATGAAATTCTTACCAAAAAGAATTCACCGTCTTTCCCGTTTAGTATGGAATGATTTTGTGTAAAATGTAATCTAAAATCAAAAACACTTTTTTAAACATTTATTTAACCTCGGCCTATATCCCCTCCGAATGATGGTATATTCCCTATACAATCCTCGCCTAAGGTTGTATAACTTCTGCGCATACACACATACAAGCACATATACAAGCCGCTGGAATATGTGAGGCGAGGACACGGTTTTTCTTGTGAACACGAACGGGCCCCCGAGTTTGGGAAAATAAAAAATGTTTCAGTCGGAGAGTTTGAGTAGACACCTTAGAGGGTATTCGTGCACTTTATTTCATTGAGGGAAGCCTGGCTGTTCGAATTCTGTAGTTGTGGTCTGGGTCCAATGCTACTATATATTATTTTAGCACTTAGGCTTAAAGATTTACTTTTATTTTTGGGTTCTTTTGTTATGTCAGGATCGAAAACTACACCCTGTAGATAGCCTTTCTTGAAATTATAACGCTTATTTTTTTTAATCGGAACGAACAAATTATTTATTAAATTTTACTTAACAGAGTTTAGAACGGGTAGTATTTTATTTAACAAGTTTCCTTTTTAGAATAAGTAACTATTCGACAGCAGAAATTCAGTCTGGTTGAATTATGTGGAAAAATATATGTTTGTCTTAAAATATTCTGAAAAAATTCACTTTTTTGTTTGGGCCATGACGGCGATTTGATTTACTTAAAACTACTCTTTTTAACCAGGTTTCGGCCTGGGAAGCTAGATTTCAACAGTTTGTCATGAAAAGAATGCTGGGACCGAAATAGGAAAGCTTAACTAGGCGGTGGGAAACTACAACTTGAATAGAAACCGAACCGATTGCATTAGTATATTAACTTTTTACACTTAAAATCACTTTTAAAATAACTGCTTTGGATACCACTCGCGTAAATTTAACATAGGAATCACTGCTAATTTCTGAACTTGCTTCGGGTTCGCGGTGTTCCGGGATTTATATGATCAGTCTGTTTCATTTTTCGTGCCCCGTGAGTCAAGTACGAACATGTTTACCTCCTGTTCAGAGCTGAAAATGTTACCATCGAGCCTGGTTCGGCACGATTGCGCAATATTGCACAACGTTGCGCAATAGTTTTTCAAAAAGTTGAATTTTGAAAATAAAAACATGAAAAAATCGGCACTAAAAAGAAGAAATTTTCAGTATAAAAACGAAGTTTGAATCTATTCGGTTTTAGAAGTTATTGAAGTTTATTTTCTGAAATTTTTAATAAATTTGAATTGACCCCGTAAAGTCGTCACGAAGGTCCGACGTTTTACGGTTGTAAAGATATGAGAATGTTCCCGATAAGTGCGAGTTGAATGGAACGGAAATAAGTTTTGATATCGGTTGCAAGGGGAATTGTATGAGTTATTATGAGAGGCGATCGATAAGTATTGAAATTTGAAATGTATATACTGTTTATAGAAAATTAACGAAACGAAGTAAAACGTTGTAATTATAGGTACGGATAGTAGTTTTGATCTTGTTGATGATTATGTGGGGGGCTATATTTTTTAGGGGTGTTTTTTGTAAGATTTTGTTTGTAAAATAATTAAATTGAATGTTGAAAGTTCGGTATCGATGAATCTAGGTTATTTTAGAATTATCGAATGTTTATGAATTCTAATTCGATTAATTGGGCCGCAGAACTCCCTACAATTTTATTGGGTTTGAGGGCTATGCCTAAGACTGACTTATATTGTTCATCCGCTGAACTTGTGTTCGATCAAACGTTACGTCTCCCTGGAGAATTTTTTGTTAAATCACATGTTTATACGGGAGTTCCTTATTTTATTAATAAATTACATGACAAGTTTGACAAGTTAAATTTTACAAATCCCAAACGCCATGTCTCTCAAAAATCATTCGTAAGTCCTGATGTTTATGCTTGTAATTTTGTTTTTCTTAGAGAAGCACGTCTTAAACCTGCTTTCTCACCTTTGTTTGAGGGAATAGCGACGACTGTCAGTATTGACAGAGTTAAACCGGCCTATTTATTGACCGACGATTCGGACCGACCCGCGCGATTGCCAACTAAACGGGTACGGTTTGATATTGATTGATTGGTTGTTTATATATATATATATTTTTTTTTTGCTGGAAGGGGAGTATATGTAGCGTATTAGTTAGCACGCACTAATACCTCCCCATAGCGATCTTAAAGAAATGGAGTTTGAGATGGTTGCCAGGAAGCAAAAAATAATAAAATAATTAATATATAAAATATCAATTATCAAACACAAAAATTCAACTTGTGATAGTTTGAATAAATTAATTTTATTGTCTATCCCACATTATTGATTTATTTTGTAGTCAACTGACTACAGCCCACTTGGAAAATTTGCTTCCCTGCTTAAATTAAATTTAATATCCAACTCCTACATGCACTAACTTAGTTACCATTAAATTTCTCTCGCAAATGATACAGCAAATAGACGAATTTTCTACAGATATTGGGATCCAAACAAAAACCCTAAAATAAGTTAGAGGAGGTCTCAAATGGCATACCTGATTACTTTACCTCTAATGTAAGAGGGTTTTATATCCAAATAAACGAAAATGGTTAGATAATCTAACCCCAAAAGGATGGTGACGAGAAAAATCCCAAAACGGACAATTTCCAAGTCTTCAAACAAAAATATCTTCTCCAATCTAGAGAACTCGACAAACCAATTGGAAATTATTAATATTTAGGTATATATATTATATCCCTGCACGGATGTTTATAAATTTAAACCAAATTTATATGAACCAACAATGCCAGTCACCATACCACATAAAAAGTTATCTCTTCCAAAAAAAGTAAATTCCTTAACCACACTACAATATTGCCTGTCTCTAATGATATCCGCAACCAGACACAGACGATAATTTTAAATTGCTCATTTCATCGTCTCTTAATAATTAATATGCAAATTATATTCTTGATTACTTTAGAACGTACAATTATTGTGCACAAGGTTGTGTTAAATGTTATTTAAAAATTAAAGATTAACTTAATATTAATTTGTAAATGTAAAAAATCCCATGTTTATTTTCTTTTCTATTGATAACTATAGGTGAAAAACAAATATTCGTTTTATTTTACCAACTGTTTTCATATTTTAGCCAAATTTAAGAAAAGTAAGAAAGAAGCAGAAGATATCTCGGAAACAATAAAATGACTGAATGACTGAAATGAATAATATTCCTACCGAGTCTCAATAATCTAGTCAATGCTGTCAAATGCACCAATATGTTTTATGAATTCCTTTGAATATGTGTTGCCATTTTTAGAGTCGGCAGAGACAAATCGGTTTATAACGTACACAGAATGAGAAGAAACAGCAATAAAAAAATGGCTGAAAATGGCCAAGGAGATCCGATAAGGAAATATTTACTATTTTTGGCCATAACTTTTTTAAATTAAGTATAAGATTACCTAAGTAGAACTATGACAGGTGTAGTAATATGAATTTTCACTCAATAATTCTAGTTCTTTGCAAAATTAGTAAATTTAAAACTACAAAATATGAAGATTGGCACTATTTTTTAATTTTGCACACAACTGAAATTATTGAGTGAAAATTCATATCACTACACATGTCACAGTTCTACTTAAGTAGTCTAATATTTTTTTACCAATATATTTAATAAAAAAAAACTATTGCCAAAAATAATAAATATTTCTGTATCGGATCTCTTTCTCTTGGATATGCCCACCTTAGCTGAAATAAACGTATATTTCAGAATATGTTTACAATGTGTCGCCAATATGTGTGCGAATATTGCAAGAATATGTATGGGATGTGAAATCCTATGACAAAACAACTAGTATGTAACTTATTTTGAATCAGTATTAAATATTTATTCAATATACCTACCATAGTTATGCAATATGCATTGTATATTGAAAGAATACACACGCAATGTATGTACAGAAAATATGTGTGTATATTATAACTATATTGTATAATGAATATACTTTTCAGAATATGTTTACAATGTGTCAGCAACATACATATGGATATTGCAGGAGTATGTATACAATATGAAAACCTGTGACAAAACAATCAGTATACAAATTATTTTGAATTAGTTTCAAATATTTATGCAATATACTAATTTTATTTTGGCATATTTATTTATTTATTTATTATTAGCCGTTACTCGAGTCCGAGTATAAAAATGTTACAGTCGATAAATTGTGTACAATAAAAAACAAGTAAAAGGTGTAGTCTATTGTAATTCCCATTCATCTACGGTGCACACGACTATGGCTATAGAGGCCAATTCGGGAGAGCACATGTCGACCGCAGTCAGGACAAACATAGACCTGGTTAGGTCTTGGATTCGGCTTTCTTGCAGCAACATTTCCTTGATAGCTGGCCACAACCCCTCGCATTCGGTCCTGTCCGCTGCAAGTTGTTCCCATTGCTCGTCTGCAATTGGCATATATATAGTAGGTATGTCGTAAGAATATGAAAATGCTGACTGGGGTGTCTTCTCAAGTGAGAGTAATTCATACACCTTAGTCGCGTATATCTTGAAACTTGAGTAATGGTGAGAGGTAAGTGAAACCTCTCAAATGGTCAATTGCTACTATACACCATAGATGTCTCCATGGGCGTATAACGACTTGCGATTCAGCAAGTACCTGAGAGCGGCGACCTTTCAGTCCTAGGTGGACTTAACCTACTGTTATAATATATGATTTGCAGGAAACAACTACTCAGCGGGCAAATACTCCGACCTGCATTGAATTACACCTTACAAATCATGAAAGAATGGTAGCCAATATCATTTGCCAATTCCCTGACCAGACATAGACCGGTTTCGAACTTATTAGTTCTCATCAGTATGCCATAGGTCATGGTCTGGTTAGGGAATTGACAAATGATATTGGTTACCATTCTTTCATGATTTGTAAGGTGTAATTCAATGCAGGTCGGGATATTTTCCCGCTGAGTAGTTGTTTCCTGCAAATCATATATTATAACAGTAGGTTAAGTCCACCTAGGACTGAAAGATCGCCGCTCTCATGTACTTGCAGAATCGCAAGTCGCTATACGCCCATGGAGACATCTATGGCGTATAGTAGTAATTGGCCATTTGAGAGGTTTCACTTACCTCTCACCACTACTCAATTTACTATAGTTTGTATAAAACTAGCAGGTTGGCTACTATCATTGGTCTGTTCCATGACCTATGGCATACTGACGAGAACTAATAAGTTCGAAACCGGTCTATATCTGGTCAGGGAATTGACAAATGATATTGGTTACCATTCTTTCATGATTTGTAAGGTGGAATTCAATGCAGGTCGGGGTATTTGCCCGCTGAGTAGTTGTTTCCTGCAAATCATATATTATAACAGTAGGTTAAGTCCACCTAGGGCTGAAAGGTCGCCGCTCTCATGTACTTGCAGAATCGCAAGTTGCTATACGCCCATGGAGACATCTATGGTGTATAGTAGCAATTGACCATTTGAGAGGTTTCACTTACCTCTCACCACTACTTAATTTACTATAGTTTGTATAAAACTAGCAGGTTGGCTACTATCATTTGTCTGTTCCATGACCTATGGCATACTGATGAGAACTAATAAGTTCGAAACCGGTCTACGTCTGGTCAGGGAATTGACAAATGATATTGGTTACCATTATTTCATGATTTGTAAGGTATAATTCAATGCAGGTCGGGGTATTTGCCCGCTGAGTAGTTGTTTCCTGAAAATCATAATATATTATGTCTTGAAACTTGTTTTTTTTTATATTACAGATAAATTTTCACGTGGACGTGAAGAACTGTCAGGTTAGCCTACTGCAGTCACTGTGTACATATAGACGTGGTTTCCTAGTCGGGTGTATGTTGGACTGGACGAAAAAACGGGGCCTGGGACTGGAGGTGGCTGTGTTGTTGTAAAACAGTCTGGTGTGATTTGTCGTAGGAATAACATTAAAAACTTTTTATATAGCTATAGGAATATTTTTGGTAAATCGGTGTTGTTGTTGGGAAATATATATACTATTCTTTAAAATAAGCGTTTGTTTTTGTGTATAGATTACAAACTCAAACACAAGTGGCCCAGACGAAGTAATAACTCTACTAGTTATATAATGCAAGGGCTATATAGCACAGGTACTTGCGTATATATCATAAATAACAGTTTTCAATTTGCAACTTTTCCTGAACTACTCAAAGTAAGAAAAATTATTCCTATTTACAAAAAAGGAGGAAAAACCATACTAGATAACATAGGTCAATATAAACATATATATAAACAAATAAAAGAATTACACAATCATGACAAGATTGCAGTTTAATTACTGTCTTAACATTAAATTTCCACTAGAGAGAAAAATGCATTTTTTTAGAAAAAAATCTTTAATCGTGGATCTGAACTTTGTTGGAGGCAAAGCTTTCATGCTATCGGGTAATAAATTATAGATTCTGATGCCATAGTGTTTAACACCAGTTTGTCCCCGAGTAAGTCTTGTAAAATCGGGACATATAGTGTTTTTGTATCTTGCCTAATATTGATGGAAGTCAGCATGAGTGTTATAATCATTTAAATTATTGTGTATATATGTAATGCATTCTAATGTGTATGTGCAAGGCAAGGTTAGTATATTAAGTACAATAAAGAGGTGCTTAGTATCATCACGATAACCCACACCACACACAATCCTGACAGCTCTCGTCTGAAGACCAAGGAATCTGTGTTTACCAGCTGAGTGCCCCCAAGCAAGGATTGCATAAGACAATCGAGAATTACACAATGCAAAGTACGCTGTTTTTAGCACGTTTAGAGATACTGAACTAGACAATTGCCTTAGACAGTATATATTTCTCTTCAGCTGTTCAGCAACATATTCATTATGAGCATCCCAACGCAGATATGAATCAATGAAGACCCCTAAAAATTTTGTATTTGTGGAATTATTTGTTATGTTGCTCATATCACGTGTACTTGAGACCATTTTTATTGTTTTAGTAGCATTAAATGCTAGAAAATTTGACGTAAACCACTTTTCAGCTTCCGTGAGCGCATCATCATACTTTGACATCAAGTTATCCAAGTTTGGGTCAGACATTAGAAATGTTGAATCATCATAAAATATGCAAGTGATTTTTTGAAGTGCATATGGAAAGTCATTAATATAGATTAGGAATAGAACAGGACCCAGAATTGAGCCCTGAGGTACTTCAGATCTAATATATAATTCCTCGGATGTTATTCCATTCAGCCTGACTAGTTGTCTTCGTTTCTCTAGGTTGGATTTAATAAGTGAGATATTTGTTTTACTGAAATTATATTTGTATAATTTTTGAACTTGAACCAGTAAGATATGTGACACGCAGTCAAAGGCTTTACTGAGGTTACAGAACAGAGAAACAGAGTAGTGATCTTTTTCCAAACATTCTAATGTGTGTTCCGTAAATTTTAAAATAGCATCTGTTGTCGACAAGTTTCCACGCAATCCAAATTGGTGTTTGAATAGTATTTTATTTTATATTTTTATTTCATAATAAGTGTTATGTGCAACGATAAGGAATTAAAAATTGACTAACAACCATGGTGTCTATATTAATTTCAAATGAAGTCACTGTAGTAAGTAAATTAATGAATATATTGAAATTCGTGTAAAATATTTAGTAAGATCTAATATGAATTAGATGTATCTCACATTATTTAAAAATAAAACAAATAGTAAATTCCACAAACATATATTTTTTAAATTCCATCAGTATATATTATAAAAATCACAATCACACATTTAAAAAAAATATATTAAAGCCTTCGAAATGGTCTATCTTGTTCTTCTTCAGGATGGGCAGCATTATATTCCAACGACCTTAATATGGCATCTGGTATTGGAGGAGCTGTTGGCAGGTGAGCTCCTGAGGGTTGGAAACCATTTTCATTAGCTATATACTGCAATTCAATTGGCGTGCCATCGGGAGCAGTGTATTTGAAATCACCCTGCGCTTCCATTGTTTCGGGTGCCTTTAAACGCCCCTGTTCACGGGCAGCAATACCATTTTCAGCCTCATAACTATTATTGAATTGAAATAAATGAGTGGCTAGTATTGCATCAGTTCATTTTTAATAAAATTTCAATTACTTATTCCATAATAGGAAATGTGTAGAATGACATATTATTTTTCATTCAAAATATCAACCAAATAATAAAATCTTAGTTATAGCATGCAGTTTCTATAATGTGGATAATTGTAACTGAACCCAAAGTTATAAAACTGAACCAAAACGTGAAAATGGTAATTAATGAATAGTAAATACTTAATTTTAATAATTTATACCATGATTATTTGAGCGTGAGGCAAGAAAAGAACATTTTGCACTTATTTTGAGGACCCACGTTAGATTTCTTATTGTGGTACCGACTGCACCTACCTAATGAAATTAGTTTTAGCAGTTGAATGCAGATATGTTTTTTGTCTTCAAATTTCTCTCGTTGAAGGTCAATTTTAGAGAAATAAAGCTTAGTATTGGTGTTTATTGTTTAATGTGAGTAAATACCTCCAAGAGTAAGATCCATCTGGATTGGGTCCATCTTGAGTTTGACTAAGTATACGTATTATTTGTCCAGTTGAGGCTGGTAAACTCTGTCTAAACTGTTGTTGGAAAGAACATCCAATTATGGCAAGGAAAATTACCTGAAAAATAACATCACTTTTAAGCAAATTTTATTCTTAAAACCTAATTATTTAGACTGTCGATGTTTATTTAATTTTAAAAATATACAAATTTCTACGAGGTCTTCCGGAAATAGTTTTAAATAATAATAATAATAATATAATAATAATAATTTTTATTGAAGATGAAAATTTAAATACATTTATTACATTGATATAATATTTATAGCTAATATAACTTTGCGGTGCACTAAACCCTGCAAAAATAAATTTGTACGCAGGGTATGAAAGAGTGGAAAAAGAAATTTTACAATGACATGTACTAAACATAAAATGTATATATGTAATTATATATGTAATTATACATCTAATTATATATGTATATATAGGTATATTCTGTGCAAATGTAGCAATATAAGGCCATTGAGATATGAAACGTGGAAAATTCACAAAGGAGGTTTAGTAATACCTCTGATTGAAAATGTAAGTATTTTTTATGTCCATTAATTGATGTAGATACAGTCTACCCAGAGACATTATCCACTTCTTTGTTTTGTTTTTAAACAGTTTTACGGAGTTATTTTTTTTTTACTTCAAGAGGTAGTTTATTGAACACTCTTGGTCCTAAGAATAGAAAACAGCGTTGTGCAATAGTTTTCCTAGCATGAGGTACTTCTAGTGCGTTCCTGCTGTACCTGGTACTATACACATGATCGATTTTTTGGGTATAGGTTAGGTTTACTTTTTGATGACATATTATTGAATGACAATGTAATTGTCTAATATCAAGTACATTTGCTTGTTCAAATAGTAAATTGGTTGAGAAGGTAATTTCTTTTTGATGAATGATTTTCAAGATCCATTTTTGCATTATATCTAATTTCGTTAAGTGACAATTGTATACACCTCCCCAAGCAATTATACCATAACGAAGTTGTGATTTCACTAAAGCATAATAAACTGTAGTGAGTATATTAACGTCTAAAATGTTTTTAAGATATTTAAATTTCGCCAGGAGACCCCTTAATTTTTGTGTTAATTTATTAATATGAACGTCCCATTTAAGATGTGAATCAATAATTATTCCCAGATATTTAGTATTATACTTTATTGGAATCTGGTATAAAGAATTATTACATTCTATTTCCAATGATTTGAAGTCATAGGATTTACTATTACTCGTGAGAAAAGGTATGTACATGGTTTTATTAAAATTAATTGTTAACATTCTAGAATCGAACCACTCCTTTATCATTTTAAAATCTCGTTGTGCTGTCTCAATAACATCTTCCCAGGTAGATCCTGAACGCCATATTCAATTACATTAAATACACTGCAAGTTCCATTTATATTTACACATTGTTGTCTGTTTGACAGATAGCTTTTCATTAATTTAGCTCCAATCCCCCTGACACCAATTCCCTCCATAATGTTTAAAAGTTTTTTGTGATCTACTGTGTCAAACGCTTTGGCTAGATCCACGAAAATACAGATGCTAGGATTTCCATTGTCTATAGATTTGTATATATTTTTTGCAAGCAGGCTAATAGCATCCTGAGTGGATCTAGCTTCTCTAAACCCAAACTGGAAGTCTGAGAGTATATCGTTTTTGTTAAAAAAGGCAATAAGTCTGTATTTTATTACTGTTTCCACAATTTTAGAAAGAGTGGACATCAGCGATATTGGACGATAATTAATGCATTCGGTTTTATCTCCACCCTTGTATAAAGGCTTTACAACTGCTTGTTTTAGGACTGCTGGGAATTTTCCTGTCTTTAATATTAAATTAATTATGTAAACTAATGGTGGAATCAATGGGGAAGCAGCTGCTTTTATAGCTTCAGCCATAATGCCATCATAACCCGGAGCTTTATTATTTCGTAATTGAAGTATTACATCTTTTATTTCTTGTTCATTAGTATCAGCAAAATATATCGAATTCATTAGTTGCCTATTATTTACAGGTGCTATATTATTATTGTTACTTTTGATTTGATTTGCTAAGTTTTTTCCCACATTTACATAGTAATTGTTCAGGGTGTCTGCCATTAGCTTAGGATCGTTTATTAAAGAGCCATTTGTCAGTTTGATTTCTTTTATTTCTGATTTTTTATTTTGTTCCACACTAACTTGCTTAATTGTGTCCCATACTTGTTTAGGATTATTTTTATTTTCTAAGATTTTGTTTTTATAGTAATTAGTTTTGGCTATTTTAATTAGCAGGTTTAGATGATTCCTGTAGTTCTTAAACTCGTTTAGAAAATTTATATTTTTTTTGTCACGTTCCCACTTTTTATACAGAGAATCTCGTTTTTTAATCGAACTTATTAGCCCGTACGTGATCCAGACTTTTCTTTTTTTTTTGTTTGATTTCACAAGTGTCCTACTTTCATCTAGTTTAATTTGTATTGTTTCTATAAAACTTGCCATAGCTGTATCCGGATTAGAATCACTATAAATATTTTCAAAATTAACACTGGATATTTTTTGATTAAATAAATTATAATTTAATATGGATTTTGTTTTCGTATTAGCTTCTCCTGATTTAGAAATTCCTAGAATATCACAAACGAAGACAGTGCTAATATGATCAGTTATGTGGGTTTTTAATATAATTGGTATATATGTTTCTATATTTTTAATAAAAAAGTGGTCAAGACACGCTTCAGTATTTGCAGTAACCCTTGTTGGCTTATTTACAACAGAGGTGAATCCTTCTTCATAAAGAATATTTAAATAGTTCTGACAAAAATTTTCATTTGTTGACATAAGATCTATGTTTAGATCACCTGCGATTATATGATAATAATTATTTCTAGTGTATTGTTCTAAATAAATCAACAAGTTTGTATTAAATTAATTAGGACACAGAGAAGGAGATCTATATATTGCCGTAATTACTAATTTATTACCCTTCAATTTTAGCTCTAAATTAATAGCCATAACTTGAGCTATCTCAATAAGTTTATAATTATAATCAAATTTGCTATTGATAAAAATTAAAACTCCATCATTTTTATTTAATGGACTGTTATTGTAAATCATATCATATTCTGGAATTTTAAATAAGTTTGTATCTGGAATTTTCCAAGTTTCTGTTACTATTATACAATCAAAATCATTATTGGCCTGATAAAGTAATGCGTTGAGGTCTTCAAAATTATGTGCTAGACTACGAATATTACAGTGAAAAATTTTAAAACCTGATGCATATTTAGAATCCATGTTATTTTCATAATCTTGAATAGTGTCAAAAACCAAAGTGTTTACTAACTCACTATTATAATCTCTAATGAATTGGTCCATATGCACTAATCCACTAACTATAATCAGTTTTTTCTCTAACACTATTTAATTGTTTTTTAAATACTGGACAGTCACTATCCAAACAGGAATGCTTTACGTCATATTCCGTTTTAAGCCGTAAATTAGAGTTCATACAGCTAACACAGTTTTTCACATTATTGTTACAATTTTCAATTTGACAAGTAAATCTTGAGCGAAATCAAAGGAATGTCTCGTATAAACTTTTTTTTAACTTGACCTCCTTTGGCGAATCACATATTCTTATAGTTCATTAACAGAATTTTTCCTGATTTTTACCAAAATGGCAGGGTATAATATTTAATAATAGATTCTACCGATAAAGATCATTTTTTAATATTATTATTACCTAATCTTCCATTAAGGGCGTGAATCATACTACCTTATAATTTTTTAGCAGAATTATTATATACATTTAAGAGAAAAATATTTCTTTATAAATTTCGATCAATTTTAAAATTATGTTGTATCTTTCTAAATGTTCGTAGAAGGCACTCCGTAATCGATTAATAATAATTTGAAAAACAATGACATGCACATGAAATTATTATCGATATTTGAGCACTATATCTGTTTATATGCAATACATTTGTCTTCATTTTATTGAGATTGATAACAGTTATTTTTATTAAAAGCAGAATAGGCGAAAGTTATTACCACCACAACTGTATTGCCGATATTATATTTATAAGAATATTTATTTCATTTTTGGCAAGAGTTGTGGTAACGGTAACGTAAATGCATAAAAGGAGTTGTTGCAAACAAAGGTATCCAAATACGTATTTCTATTTTAAGAACTTCTCTTGTAAATAGGCTGTTATTGAAAACAAACTGCAATTTTGTAAAAAGAAAAGATCAAGAGCGAGAGCAGAGTTTAACACCAGAAAGTTTAAGAGAACAACATTATGATGCCTGAAGACTAATTCATTTTGTACGCGTTTGCTATATAGCGGTTACTTTCTTTGGGCCACTGTGTGCAAATAAGTTTTGGGCTCACTCTGTATAAATTACATCTTTCCACAGAATGAAACAGTATGGTATGCAACACAAACTACATTTTTGTCTCTAAAATATATATTACATTTATTACTTCAAGTAATACTGAATATACTTCAGACCTAAAGTTGCACAATCGCCTTTGGTCCATTCCCTGAAACAATGAAAATGCTTTAGCATTGATTTGTGGATGCTATATATATGGGTATTTCTACTAATATCAGTTCAAATTTAAATCTCCATGATAGTAAATTTTAGGTGATAAAATTGATTGGTAGCCTTGTACACAGGGTTATAAAAAAAAGTATGATAATACAGGAAAGGTCCTTTTTTGTTCCAATTAAAGCAGCCATATGTAGGCTTGACCATGCTGCAGTAAATTTTTAGTAATTTCACGAATTGTGGAAAAAGAAAAACCTCAGAACAACTAAGGTAAATAATAAAATATCCTTGTGAAAGTTTATACAATTTATGTGATTTCCCATAACAGGTGAAATTAATATTTCAGGTTTTTTTTTATACGTTAAAAATTTTCTAATATTCTGATGCCAGGAGAGAAAATCTACATCTTGAATTTTTTGTAATGAAATTTATGATTGGAGACATACATTGTTAATGTACTGGAGATTTAAGTTGGAAATCTGGTGTTGAGATAATACCTACCTACATGTGATTTGTCCTGTTCCCGTGCCCCTATTGTTAGTTGCCAAAGCCATATTCGTCGGATGTCGGTGAAGTATCACAGAATTTCACTACAAGCAGTTAAGCGTAATAGTCATAGATACTGTAAGTACAATATTTGTATTTTCTTGTCATCGTTTTATGCATACCAGGACCACGTGATACCTAGCGGGAGCCTCTGCGAGAAGTTTATGCTTAGTTAAAAAAAGGAAGGTTCGTTCAATAGTAACGCGCCACGTTTCTTTGTTTATCACCACCTAAAAGAGAAAGAAAATATAAAGTGCGCCTCAACGACACAGAAGTAACGTTATATTATTTTAGAGTAGATTTAGGCAGTCACTTATTTATGCCTAACTTTGTTGTTTTTTTTTTATAAAGAATACAATATAAATGTTATTATAAAGAGACGTTACCTGTCTCACATGTGGAAAATGATCTGAGTATGTGAACTCCTAACAGCTGTTACGGTAGTACCAATCAACTTGTGCTAAAATACATAGATTATATCATTTACCTATAGTTTACATAATATTAGCGATAAACACTTACCTACCTTTAAACCTGAGGCAAATTTTCTGTTCGTAGTTATCATCTTACTTCTAGGTGTAAGCTTCTTATATAATTTAGCATAATACGAGGCAGGCATTGCATATTGCATTGAACATATTTTAGGGTTATATCTAGTCGCTGATGTCATAGAGGTAAAGCGCGCTATTAAGTCCATTTGCACTAACTTGCATAATCCCGAAAGATATTCTGGCGAGTAGGGCCAACGTAACATAGTTTTAGTGTTATATTTATAGATTTAGTATTATAGTTATTTACTTGTTTTTTATATAATATTTACATTATTACATTTTTCTACAAGTTTTTTTATATATATATATTCATATACCAATTATTAAAGTGTCAAGCTAATGCCATCTTGGTTTAATTTCGTCATCTTAATATCCTGCCTCATCTAATTTCTTTTAGTCAATTTTTTTATAATTTTTTTTTAAATTTAATTGTTAGTAGTCTAAACAATTTGTTAGGGCTACTGACTGGCGCCCAGGCATTTATTTTAACCCTTAGCAAGTCTCTAGAAGACCCACAACCCTCTCCGACTGTTAAGAGCTGCCGTGAGCACTTTATGTGACAAACATAGTTTAAGATCTAATCTTGTGGGTCACAATATATATGAAGATATGAAGTGTTATTTTACTTCCGGGTGCTCTCCCGCGTCGATGGTCGACTCCTCCAGGATTCACGGTTGTCTGAACGACGTTCCGGCAGAATCTCATCTGCCATCTTCAGATTCTCACTGATAGCTGCTTACTGCTGCTCCTCGTTGCTCGAACTGAACTGACGTTCTCCGCGTTGTGCGGCTCCTTATATTGGCTGTGGTCTAGGGCGCGACTGGCTACGTGTCACTGGTCCCTTACTACTTGTGGGAGACGTAGCGGGCGGCTGAGCCAACCCGACAAGTGGCCTCGCTGAAACGTCACGCTCCACGTGACTTCTCGTTGGTGGTTGGGCATCCTCGTGTCCAATCCTTGCCGTAGTATGCCGAGGTTGTCTCTGATTGGTCAGCGCTCGGTTCTGACTCCTCGTGATAGGTCCATTTCGGGCAGGTTGCTGTGTTTCTTCAATATTTGTCAATGCTTGAACGTACCTCCTCGTTGTTGGTTCGTCCACGGTGGATCTTCATGTGTTTTCTGTTACATATCTTCCTACAAGAGCGGGCTTCGGCGAACTAGGTAATCTCTGCGTATCATCACGTTTATTAAGATTTTGTGGTCTTTTTTCGATCTCTATGACCTCTCTGGTAATCCTTGACCTATAATGCTAGATATTAGCTATACTGTTCTGGTGTTGTCGAAGTCTATTCTGTGTCCTGTGGATTTTATCTCACACAACAAAATCATATGCAATGTACATACAATGCATATCCATTTTATGGATATGTATATCCACCTGATGGAGCAAGTATATTCAATGTACATGTAATGGATATGAAATTGATATACATTGCATATACTTTTGTGGCCGACTTTCATATCCGCCTCATATCCATTAAATATACATAAACATATACAATGTAATTCATTAAACATGAAATCATATACACAATAACATATTTTATGGATATGCATTACATATTTTGCATATTTAATGAATATGAAATTTACATACAGTTTTGTAGCTTTTTTTCATATTGAATGAATGCACCTATATGCGGAATGATCACGGTATATTATCAATTATATAAGAATAGCGGGACTACTCACCAAGTGTATATATATATATATATATATATATATATATAATGCTATGTATTTGCATATTGGACGATTACGAAGATTGCATATTCGTATTATTTGCTGAATCAGGGTTTGAATTTGTTTGTTTCCTTTAGATGGTTTTCAAAATTTATTTAAATTAGCTAAAGATCCGAAGGGTATGTGTTTTAGAATGTTAATACTTGTTTAGAGTTGTTTTAATAGTTTTTAAGTTTTTATTTGATGTCAACAGTAAGTTTGATACTGACATCTATGTTAGTAGTTATTAAGTTGTTGTTGAAATAATTTCTGGCATTTAAGTCATTATGACATTTCGTTAAAGTAGGAAATTTTATTTTATAGTTGGTAAATGTTTTCCTGGAGAAAGACAAGGAGGTTTAAGTTAGGTTATGCTTGGAATGAAATTAATCAAAATTCATATGGTGTTTTGTTTTGTTTATTTTGGGTACTTTGATACTTAGTGATATAGAACAACAAACAACAGATAAAAGAGAGGTTGTAAAATTTGAAAAACAAATGTAAGAAAAAAAAGAACAAGTGAAAATTAGGGAGTGAAGAAGAAAAATAATAAACATGGATTAATAATTTGAAATTGAATTGAAATTCAGAAATTGTGGAGATCAGCGGAGAAGAGTAAAAATAGACTGTAAATAAGAAGGTAGAGGTGTTATTGTGGATAGGAGTTGCAGAGGAGATAAGGACGAGAGGAGGTGAAGAATTAATGGAAGGAGAATTGTTGGATTTGGAAAGAGAAGAGTGTAGCTACGAAGAAGGAAGGTTTGTTTAATTTTTGGGCAAGGTTGTATATTAAATTTTAAATAGTGTATTAGACTTTCGAACCTGTTATAAAGCTAAATTATCTAAATATCAAGGAAAATTAATTATTTATATCAGATTAAAAATTTTACTTTAATAAAATTTCATTTTAAAACAGGAGCTGAATTTGAACCTGCTCCTGAAGGAAAAGATAAGCTAGCCGGCCCATTAAATATTTTGACATACTTTAGGATCAAAAGGTAAGAGATTTTAATTTGATCTTTTGGTTTTAAAGTTTTTCTTATCTATTGGAAATAAGCAAGTTTAAGTTTGATTAGTACTGCAAATTATTAAGTTCAATAAAAATAAAACACCACAATATATATATATATATATATATATATATATATCATGTCCTAGGTTCAAATCCAAACAAAAAAAAAAAGGAGTATTTTAACATAAATATATTTTAAGCATATTTAAAATCAACACAAAAAATAATTAAAATCGTCTAGCCAAATGTCCTAGCCAAAGGGTTTAATTTCGCAATCGCACCAGCTCGTGTTCCTGTAGAAGATATAATTTGTGGAATAGAATCAGCAATTTATAATATGGATAACAACATAGCTGAAACTATACGCTAAGATGCATCATGAATACTGAGAGCAGCAAGAGCACCAAAGAGAAATCTATCACGTGACGAATTAAGGGTATTGAAAACATTACAACAAAACCAGGATATCCTAATCTTGCCAGCAGATAAAGGCAACGCCACTATAGTAATGAATAGCAAGGACTATCACAGTAAAATAGAAAAACCACTGGAAGACACCGCATACCAAGCGATTACGACAGATCCCACTACGTACCTGGAGAAGACCACCAAATCCAAAATTAAAGCCAACCCTATCGACGATCAAGTGAAAAACCAGATTATACCGAGAGAGAAATCTTCAAGATGTCCCAGATTATATGGCCTACCCAGGATCCATAAGAAAGGAGCCCCATTAAGACCTATTGTTAGCTCTGTAGGGTCACCGTTACAGGAGTTAGCGAGATATCTGGCTAGACCGATGCAGCCACTAGCAGAAAAAGCAAAGTCTTATGTGAAAAACGCACATTTTATCGAGTTACTAAACAACGAGACTGTCCAACCTGAAGATATTCTAGTGAGCTTTGATGTACTGTCATTATTCACTAACGTACCAATATAGAAGTGACTCGAATTGATCAAACGAAAATATCATCCAGAGGAGCACATTCTTAGCCTAACTAAACACTGTTTAAACTTTATATACAATAATCAGCATTACAAGCAAACGGAAGGATGGGTTCACCGTTATCTCCAGTCATCGCTAATCTCTTCACGGAGGACTTAGAAGTTCGTGTAATACAAACGGCACCACTCAAACCAAACTTTGGTTGAGATATGTGGGCGACACATTCGTAATCTGGACTCATGGAAGAGAACAACTAAATAGTTTCTTAGACCACCTGAATAACATTCACGATAAGATCAAATTCAACATGGAGGTAGAAACAGAAGGCAAGCTTCCATTTTTAGACGTATTAGTGAAAAAGAAACAAGACAGGACACTAGGTCACACAGTATACAGAAAACCCACACACGGACAGTTGTCTAAATGAATGCGACATCACATCACCATCCAGCACCTCAATTAAATTTAGTAGTAAATACTCTCTAATGACACGTTCTCAGAGGTTGGCAGACGTCGACCATATCAACGAAGAGATGTCGTCACTTCAGAAAACATTAATGAAAAATGGATTTTCGAGGTACACAATACAGAAGTCGCAGGGGCCATACAGACAAATAACCCAGGTGGAATCCGAGAAACCAGTGGCAAAAGCATATCTATCTTACGTGAAAGGGACGGCAGATAAAATTGGCAAACTTCTACGTAAACATAACATAGAAACAATATTTAAAACACACCGAAAAATCAGTGCAATCCTCCGTAATCCAAAATCAAAAACTATCCTAGAATACCAAGGAGTATACAAAATCCCGTAACAGAATTGCAATAGATCATGCATAGGACAAACTAATAGACGTATTAGTGTAAGAAAGGAAGAACATATGAATGCAGTACGAAAAGAGGAGAAAACATCGTCCCTAGCACAGCATATAAAATCTACAGGACACAAAATATACTTCGACAACACCAGAACAGTAGCTATTATCGACCATTATAGGTCAAGGATTACCAGAGAAGCCATAGAGATCGAAAAAGACCACAAAATCTTAATAAACGGGATGATACGCAGAGATTACCTAGTTCGTGGAAGCCCGCTCTTGTAGGAAGATACGTAACCAACCACGAGGAGGTACATTCAAGCATTGACAAATAGTGAAGAAACACAGCAACCTGCCCGAAATGGACCTATCACGAGGAGTCAGAGCCGAGCGCTGGCCAATAAGAGAGAACATCGGCATTCTACGGCAACGATTGGAGAGGATGCCCAACCACCAACGAGAAGTCACGTGGAGCGTGACGTTTCAGCGAGGCCACTTGTCGGGTTGGCTCAGCCGCCCGCCACGCCTCCCACAGGTAGTAGGGGACCAGTGACACGTAGCCAGTCGCGCAGGCGCGCTCTAGACCACAGCCTATATAAGGAGCCGCACAACGCGGAGAACGTCAGTTCAGTTCGAGCAACGAGGAGCAGCAGTAGGCAGCTATCAGTGAGAACCTGAAGATGGCAGATGAGATTCTACCGAAACGTCGTTCAGACAACTGTGACTCCTGGAGGAGTCGACCATCGACGCGGAAGAGCACCCGGAAGTACAATAACACTTCATTTAAAACCCGCGAAAACCTAAGAAACAACATATATATATGAAATTTTGTATTTGTTATAAAATATATGTATAAAACATCATTGCCTCTGTCTCTGTTTATTTTTCTCGTAAAATAAAGTTTGGTGTACCACACATTCTCTCTCTGTACACTAAATCTTTTAGATATGTTACTTCGATGTTATCGATAGATATATATATATATATATATATATATATATATATATATATATATGTTATATATATAATATTATCGAGACAGGCTTAACCTTCTCAAACATATCGTATTACATACTGCGTAACAGCTCTTCTCAATAACCGCTCACGCTGCATTGCATTGTATTTCAATTCTAAGTAATCCTGATTGTGCTGAATCAGCAACACTGTTTCCTTTGTTCTCAAAACATTATAAATATTACCAACAACCTTTTTGTAATCAGTCTTATACTCACTTTCGATTAAACTACTTCTAAATTATTATTGTATTTTCTTAACGAGTCAACGTTGACTCCAGTGTAACAAATAAAGTTTCTTTTTAAAAAGTTATTCAAACAATCCACTATCTAACATTGGTGCAGTCGTGGCGGATCTGAAAAACACGCACAGTTCGGGAGCCTAACCAGTAGCAAACATATCCGAGGGAACAAGGAGTCCATCTGAAAAATGTGCCTAACTGGACGAAAAGAGCTTCTGGAACAAGGAGAACTTCTTAGCTGTAGTGGTGGATCCCAATCCTTTGTTCAGAAGAACCTACATTATTCTCAAACGCACAGAAGCGAAACAATAATAATTATCAAGAAATACAAGCAACAAAGCAACATTTCAAATCAACACGATTCAACAATTAGCAAGTAAGAATTTCATCCAGTCCCATCGTTGGTGTCTTCGGCATCAAAGGCAACCCTGTGGAAGGAACACCCAGTGACGGCCCTGGCAGAGAGAGACCTTTGGTGAAGCTAAGCTCACGAAGTCGCATTCAACTGGACCACGAGGAATGAAAAATTTAGGGTAAGTCATTTTTGAATCATCTCGCAATTATTGATTTTCAACGACATAATTTTACATTATATTTTATCGAAATACATTGCATTGCTACATACAGTTCTAATATCTAAAATAGTAATTTTATTTAAACTTGAAACAAAATATCTTGATTATAATTTGTGTGACCTATATAAATAACCGTAATCATACACTGTTCCTATCGTAACATTATTTTATGGTAATATCATATACTCCTTAAGTGCGAATTTATCTAATTAACTGTAATCACGTACCATTGTTATCTTAGCATTTTTATCGTAATATAATATTGCATACCACATAAAAGGTTAAAGTTAAGGCCGTAAGACAAAGCTTATGTTCTACAATACTATTACATTACAATTAAAATATAAAATTATCAGAGATATACTATTTCCAAACTCGAAACGCTTTTTAAACCAAACGCGTTTTTCGAATTAATCTAGCTATTTTATAATATAAATTTTAAATATTACAGAATAAATAACACACTCTTGCCCGTTTCATATAAAAAATTTTTATTAAACACCAGTAGCGTACTAACTTAAATTGGAAAAAGGCGTTTTAAGTTATTTAATTATCTAAATATTATAAATAAAATGGCTACCGCTACAAATTCCAATGTAAACAACTCAATTACTACAAATGCCAACAATTCAATCGCTACAAACGAAACCATAAATATTGAACCTTATAGGTTAAGCGAAATATTTTCCATAGTGCCCGAATTTGACGGCAACCCCATATTCTTGCAAACAATTATTTCAGCCTGTATAACCGCTCAGGGGATCGCTGTTGATGATCAGCGCGTCTTATTAACGCTTCACATAAAAAATAAATTACGCGGAAAAGCCGCAGAATTAATAAATTCCCGAAACCCTGCTACATGGGCAGAAATCAAAAGCTTACTTGAAGCTCATTTCGGTGATTCTCGTGACCTGACAGCACTAATTCAGGATCTACAGAGGATTCGCCAATCATCTAACGAAACTGCATTGGTATTTGTATCTAGGTTGCAGACACACAACGCGAAAATGCACGCCGCTATACAAAAACAAACTCTAACTCTTGAAGAAAAAACGGCTCAATCAAATTTGATTGAAAACATGACATTGACCACTCTATTGACCGGGTTAGAACCCAAATTAGGCCAAATCATTAGGGCTGGTAATCCTAGCAACATGCTAGATGCCATAAACAGGATCAAACGAGAACTACAGTTGTCATATTTCGAATCACAAAAATTTTCCATTAAAGCCCCAATCAAAAACCCTGTCCAAAAAGTTCAAAGACGCCCAAATTCTCATCAATTTTGCACATTCTGCAGAAGAAATGGGCACCATGTTAACGAATGCCGCACAAGGCAAAATTATCAGTCCCCATCTCCCAATTTCACACCAAATGCTTATTCTAATCAAGCACAGCCTCCAAGGCAACATTTCCAGAGTGCATCTAACCATAGACCACAAAACTTCCAAAATTTCTCCAACCAGCAACACAATTATTCTCAACAGAACAGGCCCTCAGCTATCAGGCCAAATCCCAACTTCCACCAGCAGAGACCTTCTGCCATACAACCGAACCCGAATTTTAATCGATTCAATCAACAAAAGACACATCACCTAAATCAAGAATCTTATGATAACTACACTGATAGCCCAAACCAATATGAAAATTATCCTGTAAATTATTCTACCAATTATTCTCCCAATTATTCTAACGAAAATGATTATGATTACGATTTTGGAACCCAACAATGTGAGAATTATACTGCTAATTCTCAACCCCAACAGTACGAGAATTATACTGCTAATTCTCAACCTCAACAGCACGAGGATTATACTGCTAATCCTCCGGATTTTTGCATAGGCCCGGAGTATTCCACGAGTACTCCAACACAGCAAACGGACGAACTAGACCAAATTTCTCGCCAAGTCCAAGCGATAAACCTCCAGGACAGTTTCGACCCAAACCTGAACTTCCCGGAAAACCAATTCATGTAAAAACACCCCGCTACAAACTAAATGTCGTAAATTCCAAAAATCTATTTTACATAAAAGACTTCACAAATCGTTTCAAAATTCTTGTCGACTCAGGTGCAGGTATTTCTGTATTTAAAACCAAAACAGCGGAAAGGTACAAACAAAGATATCCTGAAAACGTAATTATACAGGGTATAACAGATGAAAAAATTAATATCACCGAATCTGTACTAATACCATTCAATATAAATGACCCATACAAGGTTTATGTTCACGACCTAGATATAGAATTCGATGGACTATTAGGTGCAGACTTTTTAAAATATTATAAGTGTCATGTGGACTTTGAAAATAATCAACTTATTACCAATTTTAAAACCGTACCACCATTCGAGGTGACTGAGGTAACATCAATCAGGAACCACAATAATTCTAACGAAAAGAATAATCCAGGTATTAGAATTTCAAACCCAAATTTAAATGTTAAAAACCAAAATGTAATTTCTATCGAACCACGCACAGAAAAGATTTTTAAACTTAAATGCAATTTACAAAATACCGAAGCTATACTAATAGCCCAGGAAAATGAAAAGGTACGTTTACCGAATGCCATTGTCAAAATAGACAACAATGGTGAATTTTTGACAACGATAATAAACGCAAACGCGATTCCAAAAACAATACATTTCTCGGATCTTAAACTTGAACCCGTTCAAAAATTTAGATCAATATTTAACGTAAATCTTCAAAATCCGGATGCCCAATACATAGACCGAAACTACGAAATAAAAAATCAATTACGCTTAGACCACTTGAACGACGAGGAGAGTGAATTAATTACTCAACTCTGTTTAGACTTTTCAGACATATTCTATTTAGAAGGTGACAACTTGACATTTACCAATGAAATCAAACATTCAATAGACACTAACGATTCCAAACCAATTTTCACTAAATCTTATCGTTACCCCCAAATTCATAAACAAGAGGTAAAATCACAAGTTTCAAAAATGCTCGACCAAGGCATTATCCAGCCTTCAATTTCTCCCTGGTCCTCCCCAGTTTGGGTAGTCCCCAAAAAACTAGACGCTTCTGGTAAACAGAAATGGCGCGTCGTAGTTGACTATCGAAAATTAAACGAAGTAACGATAGGTGATAAATATCCTCTACCTAACATTTCCGACCTTTTAGATCAATTAGGCAAATGCCAATATTTCACAACTTTAGACTTGGCCTCTGGCTTCCATCAAATTGAAATCGATCCCAAAGACATTCAAAAAACCGCTTTCACAGTCGAAAATGGTCATTTTGAATTCGTACGAATGCCTTTTGGACTCAAAAATGCTCCATCAACATTTCAAAGGGTGATGGACAACATTTTACTAGGAATCCAAAACGAAAGGTGTCTCGTCTATATGGACGATATCATTATCTACTCCCCTACTATCCATGAACATATTTCTCGATTAACAGAAGTCTTCAAACGTTTACAAAAAGCCAACCTCAAAATTCAGCCAGACAAATGCGAATTCCTTCGCAAAGAAGTTGCCTATTTAGGACATCTTATTACAAAGGATGGTGTAAAACCGAACCCTGCCAAAGTCGAAGCAATTCTAAATTTTCCTCAACCCAAAAATCAGAAAGAAATTAAATCTTTTCTAGGTTTAGCAGGCTATTATAGACGTTTCATTCCTAATTTTTCCAAAATTTCAAAACCCTTGACTAAATTGCTACAAAAAGATATACCTTTCAATTTCGACAATGACTGTACAAATTCATTTGAAACCCTAAAACAAACCTTGACAACTACTTCGATATTGATCTACCCCAACTTCGATGAACCTTTTGTCCTAACTACAGACGCTAGTGCATTTGCAATAGGTTCTGTACTTTCACAAGGAGGTATAGGAAAAGATTTGCCAATCGCATACGCATCTCGAACTTTATGCGGCGCGGAAACCAAGTATTCAACCATTGAGCGTGAACTTTTATCTTTGGTCCGGAGTGTAAAGCATTTTAGGCCATATCTATTCGGAAGGAAGTTCAAACTCGTCACCGACCACCGACCACTCACTTGGTTATTTTCCATAAAAGACCCAGGTAGTAGACTAGCGCGTTGGCGCTTAAAACTAGAAGAATACGACTACGAGATAATATACAAACCCGGAAAGATCAATAAAAACGCGGACGCGTTGTCCAGAATAAAAATCAATCACTTTTCAGAATGTTCCAAATTTTATTCAAAAATTCTAGCCGCAAACGAAGACTCAAACGAAGACTCAGACGAAGATGAAACCTCAGACAACGACGACGAGATCACTGACGAACAAATTGCCCGAGAATTTGACACATTCTCCCGTCTTTACAAAACCAAATCTCTAATAGACTATTCCAAAATTCAAATCACAAATAAACAACTATTAGATCGAGAAAATAAAAACATCATAACGTTTTTCCAACAAAACAACTTGACAGACCTTCACCATCAAATTATCGAGGATATTTTCGAGGAAAACCCCGAATTATATAACAATACAATCAATATCGTTTCCAGTAAATCGACCCGACAAAGAAATTATTACATTATCGCTCTACCCTTCGACCCAGAGTCTGTGGTAGAACACTTATTTTTAACATTATATAAACACCGGAACAAACTAGACCTTTCCAAAACTTACCATGTTGAAAACAATCTAGACTTTCCAATTCTCGAAATCCTATCATTTATTTTTGCTGAAAAAGACTTAAAACTAATCATATGTCAAAATTTAGTACGAACTCCCGACGAGGACCAACGTCCGACCATTCTTGACCAGCATCACACCGGAAAAAATAATTTACATCGTGGAATAAATGAAACGATACGTAGAATCAAAAATAAATATAATTGGCAAGGCTTAACAAAAGACGTCGAAAATTTTATAAAAAATTGTGAAACATGTCAAAGAACAAAAGTCTGTCGCAAGAACCTCAACAATCCCTTAGTGATTACCGAAACCCCTAAAACTCCATTTGAGAGAGTTAATATTGATCTATTCGAATTTCCCACGCGAAACTATGCATTAACTATCCGCGGCGAGTTAACCAAATTTACTCAAGCTTACGCAGTCCCAGACAAGAGCGCAAAATCAGTCGTAAATACCCTGTTGCTTTATTTTCAGCATTATGGTACCCCACTAAGAATTCATTGCGATTATGGCGGTGAATTTGATAATAATTTATTAAAAGACCTTTGCACCCTTTACGACATAAAACTAACATACTCAAGCGTAGGACACCCTCAATCCAACGGATCTATCGAACGATTCCATGCCACCCTAGCGGAAATGATCAGAATACATAAAACAGAGAATCCGAACGAACATCCTTTCACCATATTACCATACGCGGTAATATGTTATAACAATTCAGTAAACAAAACTCATGGCTTTACGCCATACGAACTTATTTTCGGACATACAGCTAACCGACCACCTGAAACTCTTTACAACCAAAAAGACCTGATCACCAAATACTTTAGAGACCTAACTAATCGAATATCCCATTATTACAAAATTGCGCGAAGTCGAACAGAAGCACAAAAACAAAAAGCCAAAGTTCGATTCGACAAGAACATTCCCGACAATAGACACACATATAATATTGGCGACAAAGTGTACGTCAAAGAATCACAAATAAAAAATAAACTGCAAAATAAATTCAACGGTCCCTTTGAAATTACAGAAATCTTTCAAAATTCCGCTACATTACTAAATCTCGAAACAAACCAAACAACCAAAGTAAATTTTGATCGAATGAAACTATATACTGAAGATTAAATTTATTTTCAGGTTTCTCCTGCTGATCGGATCAGCACTTGCTCAATTTAAAATAACACCTATTAACAATACGATCGGAGTATATTATCACCAAGACACGGACATTGTGATTTCTCACAAGAAATGGACTTTACTGGTACACAAAAACATATCTACCTTTAAGACAGCTTTCGACAAAAACGACAAGATCTTACAGACACTATACAACACACTCGACCCAGCATATCATTACATGAACGTCTTTTCAGGAGATGTAAAAACTCACCTTAGCTTATTGACGCAAATTTCCCAATCAATACAATCAAAGTTTGACGAAATTTACCTTGACACGAAACGATACAAACGAGGAATACTAAATGGCATCGGAACGATTTTCAAATCAATAACCGGAAATTTAGACGCAGAAGACGGTCAGTATTATTCTGATTGTATCAACAAATTGAATAATGGCGAACACCAACTCGAAAACTTAATTAAAAACCAAATATTCGTTACAACTTCAGTAATCAAAAATTTCAACGCAACTATTCAAAAATTGCAAGTTGACGAAGAAACTTTCAATAAAGATATTAAAGAAATTGAAACCTCAATTTTAGACATGACTAAGGACATAGAAAACGTCCATGCAAAACTGAAATTTATCGAAATCTGCAAACAACTTATGGCAAGTTATTTATTTATCGAGGATAACCTAAATGCCATCCTAAACTCCATCACTTTCGCGAGGCTTAAAATAATTCACACGTCAATTATAAATCCAAAAGACTTAGTAAATTCTCTACAGGAAATTTCGCAAAACCTACAAAGGAACAATTTACCGCTTCCAATCAAACTATCAAAGGTTGCACAGTACTTAGACATTATAGAACTAAAAGCTTTTCAAACAAATTCGGATCTAATATTTGTGTTAGACATACCTTTAATAGACCCTCAAACATATTCAGTATTTCAATTATACCCTATTTCCTATTTTGGATAATAGAACTGGTTTATATCATGTATTATCAACTTCTCAAAAATATATCGCGAGAGATGATGATTCATTAATGTACATACCTATCTCGAACCTTGAAGAATGCAAACCACTTTATTTCAACACCAAATTATGTCCAAATTTATTTGCATATCCTATTGACAACAATGCCATATGCGAAGCCCGTCTCTTCAAGAACCTCAAAATTCTGCCAGAAAACTGCCAGACATCATTTATCATCAGCCAAGGCTACAACGTCCAAAAAATAGACGAAAACACATGGTTAGTTATTAACGCAGAACCTCTACAAACAACCATCAACTGTCCAGAAAGAAATTCAAAAACTGAAGTCATCTACAAAAATTCAATAGTAAAATTACAACCAAATTGTTACGCCTTCATAGGCATCACAAAAATTCAAGCCAGTACCAATGAAGTAACCGATGTAAAAGACGACACTCATCCAATCCAAATTCCATTTGAATGTTGTAAACATATTCCAGACAAAATCCGAGCTTCAAATCTTAAACCACTAAAATTAAACAATCTCAATACGGAAGACCTCGAAGTTGTCAAACACAAGTTGGACCAATACTCCAGTGATTTAGATGATTTGATCAACGAACCCTTTATAACAAAACACATATCCTGGTTCACCTATTTTATCATTGTGCTAATATTTGGACTGTTATTTCTGTACCTATTTTGTAAGTGCAGAACAAAAAGACGAAGACTAGCCATCGATGTTTCTGCATCACCCCCATCTCCACCGAGGCCTAGCAAACCCTATAGGACATTTGCTAACCTATTTCCTTCACGAAGACGACCTACCTTAAGAAGAGAAGACAACGAAGCCGAAAACATAGAACTTATATAAAGACAAACTGTTTTGTGCCTTTTTACTGACTTTTAGTGCTGGACTCTTCAGTGAATTTTATTTCATTTGTTTAATCATTATATTTCATTATTTTTCTATCATTTGTTAATTTCAATTTTATTAACATTTTTACGTCATTTTCATTCAAACCCATCATGCTTATATTTTATGCTTTCACAGTAAAGCTATATTTTAACCTTGGGAATATTTTATCCCATTTTACAATTCAAACCTAGTATGTTTGTATTTTACGCTTTCTTGCCAAAGCTATATTTTAACTCTAACATTTTTATGTTATTTTATTTTTATGAATCAAGCTTATTGTGCTTGCATTTCATATTTTAGACGCTAAGGTTATATTCTGTATTTTAAACCTTACGAGTTAACATTTTTGTACTCTTTATATTTTTCCAAATTGCACCATTACCTTTTATATACATTTTATATTCATTTCAAAAGTTGCTGCATAAAACACCAACTTTTTTTTATAAGGGGGAAGCTGTTATATTAGAAATATACTATGATATATAATATTATCGAGACAGGCTTAACATTCTCAAACATATCGTATTACATACTGCGTAACAGCTCTTCTCAATAACCGCTCACGCTGCATGAGCATTGTATTTCAATTTTAAGTAATCCTGATTGTGCTGAATCAGCAACACTGTTTCCTTTGTTCTCAAAACATTATAAATATTACCAACAACCTTTTTGTAATCAGTCTTATACTCACTTTCGATTAAACTACTTCTAAATTATTATTGTATTTTCTTAACGAGTCAACGTTGACTCCAGTGTAACAAATAAAGTTTCTTTTTAAAAAGTTATTCAAACAATCCACTATCTAACATATATATATATATATATATATATATATATATATATTGTTATTATAAATGATTTGCAGGAAACAACTACTCAGCGGGCAAATACCCCGACCTGCATTGAATTATACCTACAAATCATTTGGTAGCCAATGTCATTTGTCAATTCCCCGACCAGACATAGACCGGTTTCGAACTTATTAGTTCTCATCAGTATGCCATAGGTCGTGGAACAGACAAATGACAGTGGCCAACCTGCTAGTCTTATACAGACTAATGTAAATGGTGTAGTGGTGAGAGGTAAGTGAATCCTCTCATGTGGTCTAATGCTACTATACACCAGACATCATAGATGTCTCCATGATGTATAGCGACTTGCCATTTTGCAAGTACCGAGAGCGGTGACCTTCAGCCCTTGGTGGACTTAACCTATATACTGTTATTATAAAAGAGAGGATTCACTTACCTCTCACCACTACACCATTTACATTAGTCTGTATAAGACTAGCAGGTTGGCCACTGTCATTTGTCTGTTCCACGACCTATGGCATACTGATGAGAACTAATAAGTTCGAAACCGGTCTATGTCTGGTCGGGGAATTGACAAATGACATTGGCTACCAAATGATTTGTAGGTATAATTCAATGCAGGTCGGGGTATTTGCCCGCTGAGTAGTTGTTTCCTGCAAATCATTTATAATAACAGTATATAGGTTAAGTCCACCAAGGGCTGAAGGTCACCGCTCTCGGTACTTGCAAAATGGCAAGTCGCTATACATCATGGAGACATCTATGATGTCTGGTGTATAGTAGCATTAGACCACATGAGAGGATTCACTTACCTCTCACCACTACACCATATATATATATATATGTATATATATATATATATATATATATATATATATATACATATATATATATATATATATATATATATATATATGAAGTGTTGTTGTGCTTCCGGGTGCTCTCCCGCGTCGATGACTCCCCCACGAGTCACGGTTGCCTAAACGACGTTTCGGCAAAATCTCATCTGCCATCTTCAGGTTCTCACTGAAAGCTGCCTACTGCTGCTTCTCGTTGCTCGAACTGAACTGACGTTCCCCGCGTTGTGCGGCTCCTTATATATGCTCCAGTCCTGGGCACGCCTGCGCGTTTGGCTACGTGTTACCGGTCCCGCACCACCTGTGGTATCCGTAGCGGGCGGCTGAGCCAACCCGATAAGTGGCTTCGCTGAAACGTCACGCTCCACGTGACTTCTCGCCGGTGGTCGGGCATCCTCGTGTCCAATCGGTGCCGCAGAATGCCGTGGTCCTCCTTGATTGGTCCGCACTCGGCTCTGACTCCTCGTGATAGGTCCGTTTCGGGCAGGTTGCTGTGCTTCTTCACTATTTGTCAATACTTGAACATGCCTCCTCGTGATTGGTTTGTCCACGGTGGATCGTCGTGTGCCTTCGGTTACGTATTTTCGTACAAGAGCGGGCTTCCAGGAACTGGGCAATCTCTGCGTATCATCTCGTTTATTAAGATTTTGTGGTCTTTTTTCGATCTCTATGGCCTCTCTGGTAATCCTTGACCTATAATGCTCGATATTAGCTATTGTTCTGGTGTTGTCGAAGTCTATTTTGTGTCCTGTGGATTTTACATGCTGTGCCAGGGACGATGTTTTCTCCTCTTTTCGTACTGCATTCATATGTTCTTCCTTTCTTACACTAATACGTCTGTTGGTCTGTCCTATGTAGGATTTGTTGCAATCTTGGCACGAGATTTCGTATACTCTTTGGTTTTTTAGGGTAGTTTTTGATTTTGGATTACGAAGGACTGCACTGATTTTTCGGTCTGTTTTAAATATTGTTTCTATGTTATGTTTACGTAGAAGTTTGCCAATTTTATCTGTCGTCCCTTTCACGTAAGGTAGATATGCGTTTGCTACTGGTTTCTCGGTTTCCTCCTGGGTTTTTTGTCTGTATGGCCCCAGCGTATTGTGTCCCTCGAAAATCCATTTTTCATTAGTGCTTTCTGAAGTAAAGATATCTCTTCGTTGATATGGTCGACGTCTGCCAATATATATATATATATATATCGATAACATCGAAGTAACATATCTAAAAGATTTAGTGTATAGAGAAAGAATGTGTGGTACACCAAACTTTATTTTACGAGAAAAAATAAACAGAGACAGAGGCAATGATGTTTTATACATATATTTTATAACAAATACAAAATTTCATATTCAGTTAGCAGCGTTACCTAGGGCATAGTTTAGCAGAGCATGATTGCATGCATATTTGGGTAACAAATACAACCAACCTGTTGTCAAGCATATAACTTGAGAAAACTTTAGAATTATAATAAATTTTATGTAATAATTTTAAGTAGAAACAGAAATACCTATGGTAAACCTTATCATATCATCCACCAAAACTATATAAAGTCACTTATAATGAATCCATATCCATGGAGTAGTTACCATACTGCTATAGAACAGGATTTTATACTCAGGTACGGCTGCAAAAGGTCGCAAGTCCTGAATGAGCTCTTGAGGTAACGGCAAACCTGGAAATTCACAAAAATTCGATAAAATATCAAATATATTAGCATCAAATCTATAAATCAACCTAAAAAATTATTGTGCATGAATAATTTTGTAAATGTGACGTGAAAGTAACATTCAAAAAGGGATCTGAACAATTAAAATCAATAAAATATGAGTGAAGTTGAAGGCTAAAAATGTAAATTTGGTCATATTTGGTTTCAAGGTGTGAAATATAAAACTTTATTTACTGGAAAACTTTAATGCTAATGCAATGAAAATACTAACCACAACAGTCTGGGTTTGTTCACGTATAAAAGTTGGTATAGACACTTTTAAGGGTAGGTCAGTCCATTCCGTAAATCTTTCTTTGTGTAGAGAAAAAGAGAGTATTTTGAACTGAAATTGTGTACACTGTACAATGCTATCAGTAGAAATGCTGGACTTTCTGTAGTTAAGGTTTTGAGATACCAAAAGTGTACATGGACATAGATAAGTGCAAGTTTTCTAGGGCCCACATCTTAAAAATGTTCAACGTTAAGTAATTTCATAATAAAAACGTTTGTAAGGTTTATAAGTATTAGAATAGGTATAATAGTATATAAGATTTGTTTTCCAATGGTGTAGCGTGTCCTTTTAACAATAGTTTTAAGATTTTTGTAAGTAAAGCCTCCAAATTTAGAAATTCATTAATTTTCACATTCAGAGTATAAGTAGGGTTACAAAATGTTAAGAAGAAAATGTAGATCATTGATAAAGCAAGTCGGTATTACATTCAGGAAAAAATATCCAAATTAAAGAAAATGGCATTTAAATTTATAAATATCAAGGGGTCCAAAAGTGCCAAGTTTTTTTAAACTTGGTAAATTTTGGTAAGACCGATAAATTTTGAATTTTCATATATAGTCGCAAAAATATCGTTTCCAATAATTTGACATAACCTCAAAGTTAAATAAAAATTAATTCAATTGTCAGTTGTGACACAAGTCAAAATATTTTTTCTATCAAACGAAATTTCAATATAAATTTTGAGACTTTCAGTTAATTTGTCCATTTAAGTAGTAGTATAAAAGGAAAGTTATAATAAAAGGTACAAGTGTACTTACTTTTAAGTTGTGCTTCGATACAATAATTAAAATCAGTGCTGCGTTAAATAAAGTGTTTCCTCGTAATCCAATGACAATATTTAGAATAGGTAGAATTTCCCAGCAAGGCGTCCAGGATAGGAGGCAAGGTATTTCAAGGCAACAAATCTCCTTTGTGTAGAACTTCACTTAACGCAATAAAAGGTATAGTGCGAATTTTTTGAAAAATAAAGAACTTAATAAATATTTGAGTAAAGCGACTCCAGTTTTTCTTATGTTGATTTGAGAACATTTCTTGTTGTTGTTGTTTCATGTTGTATCTGATGTTTACACCTTATACCATTAAACTTATATGTCTTGACAGCTAGTTTCACTTATTTGTCAACAGTTCCGCTCCACGGAACCTACAATCTGAGACGATAAGGTCTGGTGTGTCAACACCGCTGAGTTTTTCCTATGCGCGCATAAGTGGCGCCTGGGTATAGTAATATAATACGTAAAGAAAATTCAATTTCAAATCAGTTTATAGCTTTTATAAATGTAATTCTTTTACATTGCAAATAAAATTCAATCAATTTTTTTCAAATTATTTATTATTACAAACCTCTAATATTCACAATTTGATTCCTTTCAATCCAATACGATATTCTTTAAACCTCAATATTCATTTTCACAATTATATATATATATATATATATATATATATATATATATATTGTTATTATACATGATTTGCAGGAAACAACTACTCAGTGGGCAAATACCCCGACCTGCATTGAATTATACCTTACAAATCATGAAAAATTGGTAGCCAATGTCATTTGTCAACTCCCTGACCAGACATAGACCGGATTCGAACTTATTAGTTCTCATCAGTATGCCATAGGTCATGGAGCAGACAAATGACAGTGGCCAACCTGCTAGTCTTATACAGACTAATGTAAATGGTGTAGTGGTGAGAGGTAAGTGAATTCTCTCATGTGGTCTAATGCTACTATACACCAGACATCATGGATGTCTCCATGGTGCATAGCGACTTGCTATTTTGCAAGTCCCGAGAGCGGTGACCTTCAGCCCTTGGTGGACTTAACCCATATACTGTTATTATACATGATTTGCAGGAAACAACTACTGAGCGGGCAAATACCCCGACCTGCATTGAATTATACCTTACAAATCATGAAAAATTGGTAGCCAATGTCATCTGACAACTCCCTGACCAGACATAGACCGGTTTCGAACTTATTAGTTCTCATCAGTATGCCATAGGTCATGGAGCAGACAAATGACAGTGGCCAACCTGCTAGTCTTATACAGACTAATGTAAATGGTGTAGTGGTGAGAGGTAAGTGAATTCTCTCATGTGGTCTAATGCTACTATACACCAGACATCATGGATGTCTCCATGGTGCATAGCGACTTGCCATTTTGCAAGTACCGAGAGCGGTGACCTTCAGCCCTTGGTGGACTTAACCCATATACTGTTATTATACATGATTGAATTATACCTTACAAATCATGAATGGTAGCCAATGTCATTTGTCAATTCCCCGACCAGACATAGACCGGTTTCGAACTTATTAGTTCTCAGCAGTATGCCATAGGTCGTGGAACAGACAAATGACAGTGGCCAACCTGCTAGTTTTATACAAACTGATGTAAATGATGTACTGGTGAGAGGTAAGTGAATCCTCTCCTGTGGTCAAATGCTACTATACACCAGACATCATAGATGTCTCCATGGTGTATAGCGACTTGCTATTTTGCAAGTACCGAGAGCGGCGACCATCAGCCCTTGGTGGACTTAACCTATACTGTTATTACATATGATTTGCAGGAAACAACTACTCAGCGGGCAAATACGCTGATGGTCGCCGCTCTCGGTACTTGCAAAATAGCAAGTCGCTATACACCATGGAGACATCTATGATGTTTGGTGTATAGTAGCATTTGACCACAGGAGAGGATTCACTTACCTCTCACCAGTACATCATTTACATCAGTTTGTATAAAACTAGCAGGTTGGCCACTGTCATTTGTCTGTTCCACGACCTATGGCATACTGATGAGAACTAATAAGTTCGAAGCCGGTCTATTACTGGTCGGGGAATTGACAAATGACATTGGCTACCATTCATGATTTGTAAGGTATAATTCAATGCAGGTCGGGGTATTTGCCCGCTGAGTAGTGGTTTCCTGCAAATCATATGTAATAACAGTATAGGTTAAGTCCACCAAGGGCTGATGGTCGCCGCTCTCGGTACTTGCAAAATAGCAAGTCGCTATACATCATGGAGACATCTATGATGTCTGGTGTATAGTACCATTTGACCACATGAGAAGATTCACTTACCTCTCACCAGTACATCATTTACATCAGTTTGTATAAAAGTAGCAGGTTGGCCACTGTCATTTGTCTGTTCCACGACCTATGGCATACTGATGAGAACTAATAAGTTCGAAGCCGGCCTATGTCTGGTCGGGGAATTGACAAATGACATTGGCTACCATTCATGATTTGTAAGGTATAATTCAATGCAGGTCGGGGTATTTGCCCGCTGAGTAGTTGTTTCCTGCAAATCATATGTAATAACAGTATAGGTTAAGTCCACCAAGGGCTGATGGTCGCCGCTCTCGGTACTTGCAAAATAGCAAGTCGCTATACATCATGGAGACATCTATGATGTCTGGTTTATAGTAGCATTTGACCACAGGAGAGGATTCACTTACCTCTCACCAGTACATCATTTACATCAGTTTGTATAAAACTAGCAGGTTGGCCAGTGTCATTTGTCTGTTCCACGACCTATGGCATACTGATGAGAACTAATAAGTTCGAAACCGGTCTATGTCTGGTCGGGGAATTGACAAATGACATTGGCTACCATTCATGATTTGTAAGGTATAATTCAATGCAGGTCGGGGTATTTGCCCGCTGAGTAGTTGTTTCCTGCAAATCATATGTAATAACATACCTATATATATATATATATATATATATATATAAAGAAGAAGGGTAGTCTTGACTGACTAGTTAAGAAAACCAAAATTAAACACACGTAGGGTATCTTGAGGTTGCAGTCAGAGGTGAAAAGTTTACGGCCACAAAACAGAAAAAGAAAAACTCTTTTGTTACTTTGTCAAGCTTTCGGAAATTATTTATTCCCTTTATCAAGACATCTATAAATAAAATTATTATTTAATAAGAGTCATATAATATAGTTTACTAAAATACTTACTACCTTGAGGTTAAAAGTTAAGGTCACATGTATTATAAAATAGTCTCATTTTTAACTTAATATAGACCAATTCATACACAAATTCCTTTACAGGTACACAATTTAAGGTAAACAACTACTGATTATTTAAAATTAAGGATTAAAACCATGATTAAAATAGATATAACATAATGAACATGAATAATTACCACATGTGAGTATAGAACTAAATTTCTTTATCAAACTGTATACAAATTTTTTTAAATATATATATATATATATATATATATATATATATATATATATATGTAACTCGTAATTCAGCGTTCGGCGGGGCACATAGCCCGGAGAGTAGCTGCTGGTTGCATTCTGGTTACATTCCTTATAGTAAAATAAGAATTTTATAGAGGAGTTTGCGACTGAAATATCATGTTTTAATATTTCTGCCCTCTAGAAGCACACTTGATCTATGCTAAGCCCAGTCAGGCTATTTATTTTTCGATTGCAACAGACACTGGACCGCTGGATGGCGCCTGTTTACTATTTTACATCTCGCTCTCATAAAAATACCGAGATGTACCAAATAGTCAAGGGATGCTCGTGTCGTTCGTCACATGCTTACCTTGCACTGACGAGAGCCAAAAGCTCGAAACTGCAGTCTGCAAGTGGTATGGGACCATTGACACGAGAGCTCCTTTAATTAGGATCAGTCTTTCGGCTGGTGTTTGTTGCAATCGAAGCATTAGCGTTTTGTTGGTAATATGCGATTATTACACTTAATGCGCCAGGCTTGTAATTTGTAATTCAGTGTTCGACGGGGCACATAGCCCGGAGAGTAGCTGTTGGTTGCAGTCTGGTTACATTCCTTATAGTAAAATAAGGATTTTATAGAGGAGCTTGCGACTGAAATATTATGTTTTTATATATATAGTGCTGTTCTACTTTTATTGAACTTAATAATTTGCAGTACTAATCAAACTTTAACTTGTTTATTTCCAATAGATAAAAAAAAACTTTAAAAATCAAAAGATCAAATTAAAATCTCTTACCTTTTGATCCGAAAGTATGTTAAAATATTTAATGGGCCGGCTAGCTTATCTTTTCCTTCAGGAGCAGGTTCAAATTCAGTTCCTGTTTTAAAATGAAATTTTATTGAAGTAAAATTTTTAATCTGATATAAATAATTTATTTTCTTTGATATTTAGATAATTTAGCTTTATACCAGGTTGGAAAGTCTAATACACTATTAAAATTTTAATATACAACCTTGTCCAAAAATTAAACCCACAAAAACCTTCCTTCTTCGTAGCTACACTCTTCTCTTTCCAAACCCAACAATTCTCCTTTCATTAATTCTTCACCTTATCTCGCCCTTATCTCCTCTGCAACTCCTATCCACAATAACACCTCTACCTTCTTATTTACAGTCTATTTTTACTCTTCTTCGCTGATCTCCACAATTTCTGACTTTCAATTCAATTTCAAATTATTAATCCTTGTTTATTATTTTTCTTCTTCACTCCCTAATTTTCACTTGTTCTTTTTTTTTTTCTTAAATTTGTTTTTCCTATTTTACAACCTCTCTTTTATCTGTTGTTTGTTATTCTATATCACTAAATATCAAAGTATCCAAAATAAACAAAACAAAACACCATATGAATTTTGATTAATTTCATTCCAAACATAACCTAACTTAAACCTCCTTGTCTTTCTCCAGGAAAACATTTACCAACTATAAAATAAAATTTCCTACTTAAAAGAAATATCATAATGACTTAAATGTCAGAAATTATTTCAACAACAACTTAATAACTACTAACATAGATGTCAGTATCAAACTTACTGTTGACATCAAATAAAAACTTTAAAACTATTAAAACAACTCTAAACAAGTATTAAGATTCTAAAACACATGCCTTTCGGATCTTTAGCTAATTTAAATAAATTTTGAAAACCATCTAAAGGAAACAAACAAATTCAAACCCTGATTCAGCAATTAACACAAACATGCAATCTTCGTAATCGCCCAATATGCAAATACATCGCATTATATACATATATATATATATATATATATATACCGGGTGTAGCACAATCAAAGTATACCTCCTTTTCTCCTTTAGTTACTAGTACTACATACATAATAAGTGGCACTTTTTGACATACAATTGATTTTTTTCACTACCGGTTTCTCCGGAAGTGACACTAACTGTCGATTTTTAAATGGAACGCCCTGTATATTATTGCATTTTTGAATTCTGCATAATTTTCTGAATCCAACGATGCCAAATAAGTGACATTTCAAACATCAATCTTTTTATGATACAATTTTTAGTTTTCCTTTAAGTGTGCCATGACGGTTCCGATTTATTCTAAATGACCCGTGTAATGCTACAAACATAGAAATTCCGTTAAAAGCACTAAATTACGTGATTTATGAGCGAATAGAATTCACCAAAATTATTTTTGGGGCAAAACTCAATCTTTTCAAATGGAACCACATCGGTATCGTGGTACCATTTATTAGTACTATTAACAAGGAATTTATTCATATGTCGTATTAAAATGTGCGATAAATATAGACAAAATTACAGCTAAAAGAAAATAAGAAAATACAATTTTGTTCTAATTAAATGTTAAGAAGTAACTAAGGTGACTTTGAAGACAATGAAATATTTAGCTTGTCAAATATTTGTTGGTTTAACGGTGTTTTTATTGTGTCTTTAAAAGTTGTTTAAAATTCTTGTTCATTGTGTTCAAATGCCGTAAATTTATACCAGAGATGAAAAAGTGGATATGTTAATTATTTATGGGGAATGTAGTTGCGGCTACCGACCTTTATGCCCAACGATATCCCGATAGACAATGTCCAGCGAAAAATTATTTTAAACGTGTTGAAAACCAATCCCGCAGAGAGCCCAACAATGATCCCGAAGAAAACTTCATTATTGAGGATGGAACGGAAATTAATGTTTTGGCTCGAATAGAAGTTGATAAAACAGTTTCTTTAAGGCAAGTTGGGTTTGAACCAAACAGTATGCCGAATTTTGCACAAATACCACTATAAATCTTTTAAATACCAATTGCACCAGCATTTGTACGAAAGTGATTACGAACGTAGGATGGGATATTGCAATTAGATTTTGTATAATAACGTGCAGCCAAACAATGACTTTTTGGGACTGATTTTATTTTCGGACGAGTCGACACAAAACGACAAAATACAACATATTGGTCACAAGAAAATCAAAATTTATTACGGGAGGATAACTTTCGAGTGCGGTTCAGTTTCAATGTTTGGCTTGGAATAATCGATAGTAGAATCATTGGGCCAATAATATTTGAAGGACCTCTGACTGGTGCCAGATACTTGAGATTCCTGGAAAATGAGGTTGAGGACATTTTAGATGAGTTACCTTTAGATCTAGGATGGCGCTCTGGAGATCTGGAGCTACGAGTACGACGAGCAATTAATAGCATAACGGCCCAGCAATTGACGAACATTCTTCGAGAAACAGCTATGCGAGTTCAGAAGTGCATTGACGTTAATGGACAGCATTTTGAACAACTGCTGTAATGTTTTGTGTTAATTTTTTGTATTCCAAAACTACTTTACAAGGTAATTAGAATAAAATTGTATTTTCTTTTAGCTGTAATTTTATTTGTATTTATCGCACATTTTAATACGACATATGAATAAATTCCTTATTAATAGTACTAATAAATGGTACCACGGGACCGATATGGTTCCATTTGAAAAAATTAAGTTTTGCCCCAAAAACAATTTTGGTGAATTTTATTTGTTCATAAATCACGTAATTTAGTGTTTTTAACGGGATTTGGATTTTTGTAAATCGAGACCATCATGGCACACTTATATGGAAAACTAAAAATTATATTATAAAAAAATTTGATGTTTGAAATGTCACTTATTTAGCATAGTTGGATTCAGAAAATTATGCAGAATTCAATAATGCAATAATATATAGGGTGTTCCATTTAAAAATTGAAAGTTAGTGTCACTTCTGGCAATACCGGAAGTGAAAAAAAATCAATTGTATGTCAAAAAGTGTATATCCTAAATTTCAATCAGTCATCTTCAAAACTAAAGGAGAAAAGGGGGGTATACAATGATTCTGTTATACCCGGTATATATATATATATATATATATATATATATGTTATATTAGAAATATACTATGATATATAATATTATCGAGACAGGCTTAACCTTCTCAAACATATCGTATTACATACTGCGTAACAGCTCTTCTCAATAACCGCTCACGCTGCATGAGCATTGTATTTCAATTCTAAGTAATCCTGATTGTGCTGAATCAGCAACACTGTTTCCTTTGTTCTCAAAACATTATAAATATTACCAACAACCTTTTTGTAATCAGTCTTATACTCACTTTCGAATAAACCTCATCTAAATTATTATTGTATTTTTCTAAAGAGTCAAAGTAGACGCCAGTGTAACAAATAAAGTTTCTTTTTAAAAAGTTATTCAAACAATCCACTATCTAACATTGGCGCAGTCGTGGCGGATCTGAAAAACACACAGTTCGGGAGCCTAACCAGTAGCAAACATATCCGAGGGAACAAGGAGTCCATCTGAAAAAGGTGCCTAACCGGACGAAAAGAGCTTCTGGAACAAGGAGAACTTCTTAGCTGTAGTGGTGGATCCCAATCCTTTGTTCAGAAGAACCTACATTATTCTCAAACGCACAGAAGCGAAACAATAATAATTATCAAGAAATACAAGCAACAAAGCAACATTTCAAATCAACACGATTCAACAATTAGCAAGTAAGAATTTCATCCCGTCCCATCGTTGGTGTCTTCGGCATCAAAGGCAACCCTGTGGAAGGAACACCCAGTGACGCCCCTGGCAGAGAGAGACCTTTGGTGAAGCTAAGCTCACGAAGTCGCATTCAACTGGACCACGAGGAATGAAAAATTTAGGGTAAGTCATTTTTGAATCGTCTCGCAATTATTGATTTTCAACGACATAATTTTACATTATATTTTATTAAAATACATTGCATTGCTACATACAGTTCTAATATCTAAAATAGTAATTTTATTTAAACTTGAAACAAATATCTTGATTATAATTTGTGTGACCTATATAAATAACCGTAATCATACACTGTTCCTATCGTAACATTATTTTTATGGTAATATCATATACTCCTCAAGTGCGAATTTATCTAATTAACTACAATCACATACCATTTTATCTTAACATTATTTTTATCATAATATCATATATCATATAAAGGTTAAGTTTACGCCTTACTTGACTGTGAAATAAAATAAAACCCACATGTTCTATACTGTTTAAATGCACATTAGTATATAAAATTTCAGTGACATTATTCCCAACTAAAAACACTTTTTAAATTAATCCAATTATCCTTGTAATAAAAATTTTGAAATATTATAAAATAAACAGCACATTGTTTTACATATAATAAAAAATTGCCAATTATCAGTAGCGTACTAGCTCAAATTGAAAAGGTGTTTTAAGTTATTCGATTATCTAAATAATATAAATAAAATGGCTACAAACGTAAGCAATTCCAATGCAAACAATTCAATCACGGCGAACGAAACAATAAATATTGAACCTTATAGGTTAAGCGAAATATTTTCCATAGTGCCCGAATTTGACGGCAACCCCATATTCTTGCAAACATTTATTTCAGCTTGCATAACCGCTCAGGGTATCGCTGTTGATGATCAGCGCGTCTTATTAACGCTTCACATAAAAAATAAATTACGCGGAAAAGCCGCAGAATTAATAAATTCCCGAAACCCTACTACATGGGCAGAAATCAAAAGCTTACTTGAAGCTCATTTTGGTGATTCTCGTGACCTGACAGCACTAATTCAGGATCTACAGAGGATTCGCCAATCATCTAACGAAACTGCATTGGTATTTGTATCTAGGTTGCAGACACACAACGCGAAAATGCACGCCGCTATACAAAAACAAACTCTAACCCTTGAAGAAAAAACGGCTCAATCAAATTTGATTGAAAACATGACATTGACCACTCTATTGACCGGGTTAGAACCCAAATTAGGCCAAATCATTAGGGCTGGTAATCCTAGCAACATGCTAGATGCCATAAACAGGATCAAACGAGAACTACAGTTGTCATATTTCGAATCACAAAAATTTTCCATTAAGGCCCCAATCAAAAACCCTGTCCAAAATGTTCAAAGACGCCCAAATTCTCATCAATTCTGCACATTCTGCAGAAGAAATGGGCACCATGTTAACGAATGCCGCACAAGGCAAAATTATCAGTCCCCATCTCCCAATTTCACAACAAATGCTTATTCTAATCAAGCACAGCCTCCAAGGCCACATTTCCAAAGTACATATAATCATAGACCACAAAACTTCTCTAACCAGCAACAAAATTATTCTCAACAGAACAGGCCCTCAGCTATCAGGCCAAATCCAAACTTCAACCAGCAGAGACCTTCTGCCATTCAGCCAAACCCAAATTTCAACAGGTTCAATCAACAAAAAACGCATCATTTGAACCAAGAATTTTACGATAGCTCAAATCAATATGAAGACTATTCCGCAAGTTATTCTCCCAATTACCAATACCAAAATAATTTCGAAATTAATGAAAACAATTGTTTGATTACGATTTTGGAACCCAACAATGTGAGAATTATACTGCTAATTCTCAACTCCAACAGTACGAGAATTATACTGCTAATTCTCAATCTCAACAGCACGAGGATTATACTGCTAATCCTCCGGATTTTTGCATAGGCCCGGAGTATTCTACGAATACTCCAACACAACAAACGGACGAAATAGACCAAATTTCTCGCCAAGTCCAAGCGATAACCCTCAAGGACAATTCCGACCCACATTCGAATCCTCAAGAGCAATGTTTCATGTAAATTCACCATCTAACCCTCCATTTAAAGTAAGTTCAGCAAACCTGTATTTCATGAAAGATCCAACAAACAAATTTAATATTTTAATCAACACAGGTGCAGATATTTCCATTTTCAAACCCAAAACAACAGAAAATTATAATCTAAGACACCCCGAAAATTTAAATATACAAGTAACAGGTCAAAAAATTAATACCACCGAATCCGTTCTCATACCATTCAATTTTAACGATCCACACAAAGTTTATGTATACGATTTAGATACAGACTTTGATGGCTTTGTAGGTAACGACTTTCTACAACATTATAAATGTAGGATAGATTTCGGAAATAATCAATTAATTACCAATTTTGAAACTATACCTCTATTTGAAGTTAACGATTATTTACGCTTACAACCAGTTACAAATTCAAACAAAAATATTAACAATCACATTTCAGGTAACACCATTAATCAAAATCCTATTTTTTTCGAACCACATACTGAAGAAGTATTTGAATTTTATTGTGACACTGACACTATACCGCTAGCTCAGAAACATGAAAAAATACGCCTACCTAACACCTCTGCAAAGACAAACGTACAAAGTGATTTTTTCGAGACAACATCTAATGTAAATTATCAAAAATCAGACTCTTATCAAACAGACAAAATTCCTAAACTTTTAGACATGTCCTGTGAAAACAAAAATCAAAATTCTACTTTTACCGAATCACGTATCAAAAAAATATTTAAAAGCAAAGTACAAGAAACAGAAAAAACTTCAAATGTAACCCCTAACGTTAACCCACAAAAAATAAATCCTTCGAAAACAAAATCATGCCGTATAGATAAATCTAAATTGGTAAAGTTAAATTTAAACATTTCAAAAAATAATTCGAAACAGATAAAACCAAAAACATTAAACAGAAAAATGCCTATTTCGCAAACATTATTTAAAATTAGTAATAAAATACTCAGGAAATCTAAAATTCGAAAGACAAACAAGGTAAAGAACAATTCAAGAAACACGCATACAATCCTGCGTAATCAAAACAATAGAAAAATCTATACACCCCACACGATCAGGAAAATGTACCGACAAAATCCATTTGTGTCTCCTGAAAAAACAATTCCAAAAATCGTTGAATTTTCGAATTTAAAATTTGAACCAGTGCAAAAATTTAAATCTATATTTAAACTTAATTGATAATGATAATACCGATTCTCGTCTCAACCATATGCCGACCCTGCGAAATAAAACACTTATACAAAAAACTTGCAACCCAAAATGATTTTCAAAATTATCTCAGAAATTTTTAGTAACTCAATCGAAATCTTTTAGAATATTATTACTTAAAATTAACAGTTTATGTTAAAGATATTCTCCACTTTTCTCAAACTTTTCTAAATTAATATTACTAGAAAATCTTTAAAAAATAAGTGTACGATATATCAACTAACTGCATAGATCAATTATTGATCAAAAACACTTCTTATGTAAATAATTTTATTCCTTTCCTCCATTACTAGGACATTTCGACATTTCTTCTCCTGTAATAAATTCTACAAAACCTTAATCACAAGGAAATACTTTTGTTCATTTAAATAAATGCACATAAAATATTTACATTTAATTCGAAGAAATTCATAATAGTAGTACTACTTTGATAACAGTGCCTTGAACTTTTGCACAGAAGCACGTCTTGTATGTTTATGAACTTAAACATTTTAAAAAGAAATGCCTGATATCCAACACCTCAATATTGCATTGTACTCATTATGATGTTTCATTACACCAACATAAACGCTTTACAAGCACAAGTAATAACAGCTGTTAATTAATAGCAAGGGCAGAAATTTAAATAATATACATTTAGAAATTTTCAGACTTTAAATTAGAACCTAAATTCAGAACATACCTTTTCAAAATTAAAAAATTGAATCACTCGAAAATCCTGAAAATTCACAAATATACAAAAGAAATTTCAGGAACTGAAAATCAATCGTCCTTCAAAATATTCAAAATTCATTTGAAATTCCAACGAAATTTCAGACAACGACGACGAGATTACCAACGAACAAATTGCCCATGAATTTGACACAATTACCCGACTCTACAAAACGAAATCCTTAATAGATTACTCTCTACAATATAAACTACAAACGAACCTTACACGTTACACCATTTGACAACCTTTCTAACTACATAAGACAAGACGTCTAATAGATTATGAAAACAAAACGTAAATTACAAATTTCACATAACCACTGTATTGAAAAATTGTGAACTTACTTCCACACAGTAATTTCATTAAAACATCTCCCTCTAAAAAGAAAACTACCAAATTATTCTGTAGTTTTGTAATAACAAAACCAACATTAACTCAAAAACACAGACGAACAGAATTATTTCTCTTTAGGATCAATGTTAAGGCATTTATTCTCAACATTATTTTAAAAATCAAAAAAAATTTAGAGATTTCAAAAGAAAATATAAAAAAATAATACCTCAAAATTTCGATTACTTATACTAGACCAATATACAAAATTTATCATTATATTTTAATTCTTCAACTACTAATCAGAACCTATCAAGAACCCCTGATAAATAAGGTTCCGTTTATAAAAATAGGTTACATCAAAAACAAATATAATTGGCAAGAACTAACAAACCACGCCAAAAGTTTTATAAAAAAACGCAAAATTTGTCGAAAACCAAATCACAAGGATCCTAACAATCCTTTGGTAATCACCAAAACCCCAAAAGCACCGTTCGACAAATCAATATCGACCCATTTCAATTCTCACACAAAACATACACTGACACCTACAAAAAAAATTGACAAATTCACACAGCTTACACTGTCCTACACAAGATTGCAATATCAATCGTAAACATCCTTACGTTACAATTTCGACACTATAATCATGTAACAGGAACATTTACATTCTCTCATTCCCTGACCAACTTCTTAAAATAAAAAGAAATTATTTTCTCGTAACATTTACATAGAATTATTATCCGAAACGTACATCACCCTAATTCTGACAAGTAGTAACCATTTCACGAATTTAATTTCAAACAATTATTCCTTCAAAAATCTCATTTATAATTTTCCGAATAATTCCATCAGTCAATCTCTTCATTACCTCGGAAATATAATGCGTATAGACTTATGACAATCATTTATGTTCGCATTATAAACTAATAAGTGAATCCTCTTATTCTTATATTGACAACTCCATATCAAATGAACACGCGGTAACTACCCATCTTTAACGCTACTCCAGAAACTGAAATTCTGTAATTTTCCCACTCAGAAAATTTGTCACGCAAGAAAAATATCCCAAAGTTTTTTAACATTCAGATAGTTCAGTCCACCCTATGAAACTCAATCTTAAAGCCCTATGTAATCAAGGGAAACGAATAACTAAACATTATGATTTTCCAAGTGTACAACCCTGTTAAAACTATTCAACATATGAATAGCAACTACTGTGACATACGTTCGAAACGAAACATTAAAATATTGCGATAATACATCATAAACATGATTATTGTCCTAATATGTTATATCCCCGACTACACGACAATCGTACAAGAAACTAAATACATGATTGGTACACTATTTTACGAAATAGCGTGTATTAATTAGCGTACGAGACTAAAACAAAAGAAATGTTAAAAATCGTTTCGATAACCACGTTTCAAGAATTGACCAAATACCAAACTGACAATAACACCTATTTCTAAAAATAATCTCAGATGACAAAATAAATTGCAAAACAATTTAATGACAACGGTACTTTTAAAAAGTAATGTTCTTTTCAAAATTAATCATTTCAATCAACTCGAAAACCTAATTAAAAACAAATATCTGTTACAACTTCAGTAATAAAAAAAATTTTCAACGCGACTATTCAAAAATTGCAAGTTGAAAAGGAAGCTTTCAACAAAGATCGAAACTTCAATTTTAGACATGACTAAAGACATAGAAAACAACCATGCAAAACTGAAATTTATTGAAATCTGCGAACAACTTATGGCAAGTTACTTATTTATTGAGGATAACCTAAATGACATCCTAAATTCCATCACTTTCGCGAGGCTTAAAATAATTCACACGTCAATTATAAATCCAAAGGACTTAGTAAATTCTCTACAGGAAATTTCGCAAAACCTACAAAGGAACAATTTACCGCTTCCAATCAAACTATCAAAGGTTGCACAGTACTTAGACATTATAGAACTAAAAGCTTTTCAAACAAATTCGGATCTAATATTTGTGTTAGACATACCTTTAATAGACCCTCAAACATATTCAGTATTTCAATTATACCCTATTCCTATTTTGGATAATAGAACTGGTTTATATCATGTATTATCAACTTCTCAAAAATATATCGCGAGAGATGATGATTCATTAATGTACATACCTATCTCGAACCTTGAAGAATGCAAACCACTTTATTTCAACACCAAATTATGTCCAAATTTATTTGCATATCCTATTGACAACAATGCCATATGCGAAGCCCGTCTCTTCAAGAACCTCAAAACTCTGCCAGAAAACTGCCAGACGTCATTTATCATCAGCCAAGGCTACAACGTCCAAAAAATAGACGAAAACACATGGTTAGTTATTAACGCAGAACCTCTACAAACAACCATCAACTGTCCAGAAAGAAATTCAAAAACTGAAGTCATCTACAAAAATTCAATAGTAAAATTACAACCAAATTGTTACGCCTTCATAGGCATCACAAAAATTCAAGCTAGTACCAATGAAGTAACCGATGTAAAAGACGACACTCATCCAATCCAAAAATTCCATTTGAATGTTGTAAACATATTCCAGACAAAATCCGAGCTCCAAATCTTAAACCACTAAAATTAAACAATCTCAATACGGAAGACCTCGAAGTTGCCAAACACAAGTTGGACCAATACTCCAGAGATTTAGATGATTTGATCAACGAACCCTTTATAACAAAACACATATCCTGGTTCACCTATTTTATCATTGTGCTAATAATTGGACTGTTATTTCTGTACCTATTTTGTAAGTGCAGAACAAAAAGACGAAGACTAGCCATCGATGTTTCTGCATCACCCCCATCTCCACCGAGGCCTAGCAAACCCTACAGGACATTTGCTAACCTATTTCCTTCACGAAGACGACCTACCTTAAGAAGAGAAGACAACGAAGCCGAAGACATAGAACTTACATAAAGACAAACTGTTTTGTGCCTTTTTACTGACTTTCAGTGCTGGACTCTTCAGTGAATTTTATTTCATTTGTTTAATCATTATATTTCATTATTTTTCTATCATTTGTTAATTTCAATTTTATTAACATTTTTACGTCATTTTAATTCAAACCCATCATGCTTATATTTTATGCTTTCACAGTAAAGCTATATTTTAACCTTAGGAATATTTTATCCTATTTTACAATTCAAACCTAGTATGTTTGTATTTTACGCTTTCTTGCCAAAGCTATATTTTAACTCTAACATTTTTATGTTATTTTATTTTATGAATCAAGCTTATTGTGCTTGCATCTCATATTCTAGACGCTAAGGTTATATTCTGTGTTTTAAACCTTACGATTTAACATTTTTGTATCTTTTATATTTTTCCAAATTGTACCATTACCTTTTATATACATTTTATATTCATTTCAAAAGTTGCTGCATAAAACACCAACTTTTTTTATAAGGGGGAAGCTGTTATATTAGAAATATACTATGATATATAATATTATCGAGACAGGCTTAACCTTCTCAAACATATCGTATTACATACTGCGTAACAGCTCTTCTCAATAACCGCTCACGCTGCATGAGCATTGTATTTCAATTCTAAGTAATCCTGATTGTGCTGAATCAGCAACACTGTTTTCTTTGTTCTCAAAACATTATAAATATTACCAACAACCTTTTTGTAATCAGTCTTATACTCACTTTCGAATAAACCTCATCTAAATTATTATTGTATTTTTCTAAAGAGTCAAAGTAGACTCCAGTGTAACAAATAAAGTTTCTTTTTAAAAAGTTATTCAAACAATCCACTATCTAACATATATATATATATATATATATATATATATATATATATATATTGTTATTATACTGACCAGACATAGACCGGTTTCGAACTTATTAGTTCTCCTCAGTATGCCATAGGTCATGGAGCAGACAAATGACAGTGGCCAACCTGCTAGTCTTATACAGACTAATGTAAATGGTGTAGTGGTGAGAGGTAAGTGAATCCTCTCATGTGGTCTAATGCTACTATACACCAGGCATCATAGATGTCTCCATGGTGCATAGCGACTTGCCATTTTGCAAGTACCGAGAGCGGCGACCTTCAGCCCTTGGTGGACTTAACCTATATACTGTTATTATACATGATTTGCAGGAAACAACTACTCAGCGGGCAAATACCCCGACCTGCATTGAATTACACCTTACAAATCATGAAAAATTGGTAGCCAATGTCATTTGTCTACTCCCTGACCAGACATAGACCGGTTTCGAACTTATTAGTTCTCCTCAGTATGCCATAGGTCATGGAGCAGACAAATGACAGTGGCCAACCTGCTAGTCTTATACAGACTAATGTAAATGGTGTAGTGGTGAGAGGTAAGTGAATCCTCTCATGTGGTCTAATGCTACTATACACCAGACATCATAGATGTCTCCATTGTGCATAGCGACTTGCCATTTTGCAAGTACCGAGAGCGGCGACCTTCAGCCCTTGGTGGACTTAACCTATATACTGTTATTATACATGATTTGCAGGAAACAACTACTCAGCGGGCAAATACCCCGACCTGCATTGAATTACACCTTACAAATCATGAAAAATTGGTAGCCAATGTCATACTGAGGAGAACTAATAAGTTCGAAACCGGTCTATGTCTGGTCAGGGAGTAGACAAATGACATTGGCTACCAATTTTTCATGATTTGTAAGGTGTAATTCAATGCAGGTCGGGGTATTTGCCCGCTGAGTAGTTGTTTCCTGCAAATCATGTATAATAACAGTATATAGGTTAACTCCACCAAGGGCTGAAGGTCGCCGCTCTCGGTACTTGCAAAATGGCAAGTCGCTATGCACCATGGAGACATCTATGATGTCTGGTGTATAGTAGCATTAGACCACATGAGAGGATTCACTTACCTCTCACCACTACACCATTTACATTAGTCTGTATAAGACTAGCAGGTTGGCCACTGTCATTTGTCTGCTCCATGACCTATGGCATACTGAGGAGAACTAATAAGTTCGAAACCGGTCTATGTCTGGTGAGGGAGTAGACAAATGACATTGGCTACCAATTTTTCATGATTTGTAAGGTGTAATTCAATGCAGGTCGGGGTATTTGCCCGCTGAGTAGTTGTTTCCTGCAAATCATGTATAATAACAGTATATAGGTTAAGTCCACCAAGGGCTGAAGGTCGCCGCTCTCGGTACTTGCAAAATGGCAAGTTGCTATGCACCATGGAGACATCTATGATGTCTGGTGTATAGTAGCATTAGACCACATGAGAGGATTCACTTACCTCTCACCACTACACCATATATATATATATATATATTATGTTGGAATATATTTATTTAAATTTATATTTTGTCAATAAGCGCGAGCTCTTTTCTCAAGGTCTAAAAGTCGGTTCTTTTTAACTATTGAATATTCCAAATATAAATGATATAAACAAGAAACTCTCTCTAATGACTTTCAAAGAAAATAACATTTATTTTACAAATGAAACCAAACAGAACATGTTAATATTCAAAATCCTTAAAATATATCCGTCTCTAAATAACTTAAAAGTAAATATACCAACCAGTATTGTTTTTTTTCTTTTAACTAAAAGTAGCTACATTTACCTATTATTTATACTAATTTCAATACTGCTTGGCATGATGACATTCCATTTGAATGTAGTAAGTCAAATTTCTCCGTAAATTAAAGTTTAAGCACAAAATATAGTTTTCGATTGTTTGAATATTTATAAGATACTTACGAAATGTTCCTGTTTAACACACTTTTCTATAATTCCAATATTCTTCCTTGACTTTGATTATTTGTTTTGGTATGGTACCACTTTACCGACTTTGCTGCATAACTACTGCTAAATGTATTATTATTATAGCTTTATAGCGTGATAATATGATCTTTGTAACAAATCAGCCACCTTCTTTTTCAGTATTTGGCTTTATTTTACGTTTCTTATCTTATCTTATTTTTCATATGTCACCTTCAAGCTTGTCATTCTCTCATTTTCTTTTTTCAAACAATTTTCTCCTAGCAACCAAATTTCAATGTTTTGTATTTCTTTGCCTTCTCAAAACTTTTAATTTTATTTCTTACTCAGCTTCTTTCTACCATTACTCTCAATCACATGAAATCTTCTATTATATTTTAGTTCATTCCATCCCGTACACTAACACAATATTTACAATCACATTTCCGTTTGTTGTTTTTAATTCTAAACTACAAAACTATCTTATATACCTAATACATTGTCCTGTCCTTTGAATTGCGTGAGCTTATTTTTTTTCATTTACAAAAAGTATGATGCCATAGAGCTGTTGTCCACATCATTAAATTGTAGTTTTAATTAATTATTATATAATCCATCATATTACATTTCCCCCCTAGATAAATTACATAAAATAGCTCTTATAATTTTATGCAATTTTATCTATACTACAAGAATATATATACATTTTAATTAATATCATTTATGATTTTATATTATATGGATATATAAGGTTAATATGATATATTCCTTTTATAATATTTCTCTTTTCATCCAACAGTTTGTATGTGTTTTGACCTAACACTTTTACAATTTTATATGGACCTTCATATGGTAACTGAAATTTAGCACAAATTTTTTTTTTCCTATTTGGCACCCTATGTTTCTTTACAATTACCAAATCTCCCGTTTTAAATGTGGTACGTTTTTTTATTTTACTATTTGCCTTTTGTTTATATTTGCACGCATTATTATATATGCGTTCTCTCACTATTAAATACAATTTTTCTATGTCTAATTTATTTTCTATTTCCCATGGACGAGCGGGAAGTTCATTTTTCATAAGCAAAATTGGGGATATATGAGTCGTAGTGTTTGGTACATTATTAATATAAAATTCTACCTGTTTCATATTTTCTACCCATCCGTCTTGTTTTTGATAATTATATAAACGTAAAATTTTAATTATTTCTTGGTTATAACGTTCTACAGGATTCGCATTTGGATGCCTTATTGACGAAAATACCAAATTTATATCATTATTATAACAAAATTTTTTGAATCTATCATTATTAAAATACGTAGCGTTGTCAGTTAATATTTTATGAGGTTTCCCTACTTCTTTGTAGTATTTGTTTATTAAAATTATGTTTGTGTTAGTGTTACATTTTTGACATGGATATATCTTAATGAACTTAGTAAAAATATCCACTATCACAAAAATATGTTTGTATTCATTAGTGCCAGGTACAAGGTTAGAAATATAGTCAACGGCAACTATTTCTAATGGTTGTTTTACAATAATACTTTCAATTGTGTTTTGATTAATGTAATTTTTATATTTTCCCATATAACATAATTTACAATTATTTATGCAATTTTTCGTCACTGTGATATCATTTCGGGCATAAAAATTTTCCCTAAATATTTTCCATGTTTTTCTGATCCCGATATGACCAAATCTTACATGTAATTCGTTTATTATGTCTTTGGTCAATGTCTGGTCTATTACATATACTTCTTGGCCCGCAAACGTTTTTATAATATACCCCTCTTTTATAGCATAACCCCTGTATTCTTGATTGTGTATTTTTTTTCGCAGATCAGATAATTTATTTTAACTTTCCCTAATGTCCTCCCTTGAATATAGTCTCTATGTCACTAAATTTATTTAACGCTATCACGAAAGTGTGTGATTTAATGCTTTCACTTTCATTTATCCTACTTAGAGTATCTGCTGTTATATTTGTTTTTCCTGGAATGTGTCTGATAATAAAATTATATTCCTGCAAAAGCAATGACCATCTATAAATTCTATTATTAGTAAAACTATTGGTCATTAGATATTGCAACGCCGCGTGATCTGTTTCAACTATGAATTTATTTGCTGTCAGATAATATTTTAATTTAGTCACCGAATGGCATAAAGCTAACATCTCTTTCTCTGGGACAGAATATCGAGTTTCATATCCTTTTAAGATTCTTGACACAAAATAAATTGGTACTTCTACCCCATTTTGAACTTGCACCAGCTCTCCTGAAATTGCATATTCAGATGCATCAGTACGTAATATGAAAGTTTTACTGTAATCTGGATTATATAACAATAAATTATCATGAAAACTTGTTTTTAGTTCTTGAAATGCCTTTTCTCGATTTATATCCCATTTCTATCTAGTCCCTTTTCTAAGTAATTCAATTAACGGTGCCTGTTTATCTGATAAATTCGGTATAAACCGTTTGTAATAATTTAATATCCCCAGGAAACCCCTTAATGTTCTTAGATTCTTAAGTCGTGGGTAATTCTTAATTTCAACTAGCCTATTTTGATTTATATCAATGCCCTTATCGTTTATAATGTACCCTAATTATTCTATTTCTCTTTGGAAAAATTGACATTTATTTAAATTTAGTTTTAATCCTGCATTATCTAACACGTTTAAAATTATTCTAATATGTGCAAAATGTTTTTCTTCATTTTCCGAAAAAATTAAAATATCAACGTAATGATTGCAAAAGTCATCGCATTTATTTAAAATCGTTTGCAATGCCCGTATTAATGCTGCCGAAGATGATTGTAAACCAAACGGAACAAACATAAAACTGATAAATATTACCCTCATCAATACTAAATCCTGTATATTTTCTAGAATTTTTATGCAATGGAATTAGCCAAAATGAATTTTTCAAGTCGAGTTTAGTGTATACATAATTTGGTTTTAACCTTCCAATAATACTATCTATGTTGACTGGTTTATCATATGTTGGACTTGTTATTTGGTTAATTTTTCTTGCATCTAAACATATTCTTAATGAATTCTCCTTCTTTTGTACTATCACGACTGAGTTTATGAAATTAGTATGTGCTTTTTCAATTATGCCCTGTTTTATCATAGATGAAATCTCAGATGCAACTTGTTCTCTAAATTTATTTGGAATGTGATAAGTTTTAACATTGTATGGTAAAGATTCATTTATAACTAGCTTTTGTTCATATACGTTTGTTACTCTAGCTTTGTAATTAAATAATTCATTATGTTTTAATAATATATCAATTATTTGATTAAGATGTACATTAGGACAAACGATATTCCTATTTTCCTCCTGTGAAATTTTATCAAATTTTTCCAACACCTCTGTTGGATACAAATTCTCAACTTTATTTGAGAGGTAGTTAATTAATTTTGCATCAAAAACGTTTTCCCTTTTATCCCTGTCAGTTATGTCAAATATACATTTACCTATTTTTACCGTTTCCTTTTCGAGATTAATTATGGAATTATTTACACTTAAAATATCATATCCCAATAGTATATCTATCAACATGCCTGGCATTATTACAAAATTGTGCGAAATTATTTCTTTTCCCATTTGAATATTTATATTTATTATTTCATTTACTTCACCCAATTTCTTTTTATTTGCTGTATGTAAGTTTATCTTTCTAGTTTTTACAATATTATTTTTGAAGTTTTCCCCATACTTTTCAATAACCTTAGCATTTATTAAACTAACTTCAGCACCTGTGTCTATCATTGCTATTAGTGAAATATTATTATTGCAATTTATTTTAATGAAGGCTAATTCATAATTTAGTATGTTTAGGTGGTTGATTGGTTGCTCTAAATTAATAAACTCCTTCGGATGTTCATAAATCGAGTTTATTAATTTATTATCCGATTTGCAACTTATAAAAAAATTGTATTTTTCGGTTCTGGTTCTACCATTACTGTGGTAATTTCTCTAGTTCTGTTCCATTCTGCTTTTTTCGTATCATTTCCTTTTCCATGTGTTTCCTCTTTATTTCTCTCTTGTCTGTTCTGATTGTCATCTCTTTGATTACTATTTCCTTGATAGTCTTGTCTTCTATAATTTGTATTGTATCTTTCTTCATTTCTTCGGTTATAAGAATAATTCCTTTTTTCTCCGTATGCATCTCTGTTGTATGTCTGATTTTCTCTCTTCTCATTTTCTCTGTTTTCCCCACGTTTATCATATCTATCTTCATTGTTCACCTGTGATTTGTATTGACAATTGTTTCCATATTTTTGTGTCCTATACTGATATTCGTTAGATACTTCTTGTGCTGGTCCAACCTCCTTTCCATCATCGATTCTTCTTAAATATTGGATCAATTTTTCAATAGTATCTATCGCCTGTATTAATATTACGTCCCTAATACTGTCTGAAAAATGACGTGCAAAATATTTTACAATTTCCGCATCTGGCATACGCGGCTCTAGATGTCTAACATAGTTATATTTTTTTAATATATATTTTTCTCTCGACAAACCTACATTCTCCTTGTACTTTCCATTAAACAAATTTTCGCGAATCTTACACTGTTGTTTCTCCCCCCAATAATTTGCTAAAAAGAGTTCAGTAAATTCTTCAAAGTTTTTATATTTCTCATCCATGATTGCATACCAAATCTCAGCGTCACCTTTTAGGCTGTTCCTGATATATGCTTTCAAGTTAATATGATCTGGTAAAAACTCTAAATTTGCCTGTAAATTCTTTATAAATACCGTTGGGTGCACTTTTCTGTCCCCATAAAATATAACTTTCATATCTTGTTGTATTACCGGGTTATAAATGTATTGTACACCTTTTTCACGGCTGATTATATTTATCTCTGATTTAAAATTTTTGTGCCCCTCGTCTACTTTTTTATTAAGCACATCTAGACTGTTGATATATTGTTCATCAATACCTGATATTTTACCTTGAATTTGACTAACATTTCGTGATATTTTATCCTCAACTTGTTGCATTAAGATTTTACAATTTCCCTCTACCTGACTTTGCATATTATTTACCCTATCATCAATATCCATGTTAATTTTAGTCAAAATTTGTTTTTCTAAATTATTTACAATTTCGTCAAATTTTTTATTTAGAGTGAAATTAGTTAGCTCTATTTGCTCCCTCAAAATTTTGATTTCTGTATCGATTTTGTTAGTAATTTTACGATCTATTTCTTCAATTTTATTACCTAATATGTTATTTGTTTCTGACATTTGAGCAGTTAATGTGGCAGTCATCAACTGGAATTGTTGCATCATCAACGCAGGATCGAAAGCTTGTGGTATTGGTACAACAACATCGCTTTGTTCCTGTGTGTGTGAATCAATTTGACCATCACCTTGTTGATCATCCATCGTGACTCTACCAGATCTTAGTTTCATATAATTTATTTATTTATTCATATATTTAACAAAATATATTAACAAAATTGATACCCTTCATTAACTTATTATCTTTATATAAATGTATTAAAAGGAATATATCTTGCCTTATTTGCTAAAATAAAGTAAAAATATTTGATCCTACTTTGAGTTTTACTTTTTTTTTTTTTTTTTTTTTTAGAACGAAAATAGCCTCGCGTTGGGCGCCAATATATTAATATATATATATATATATATATATCTTCGTGGAATCTTTTCTTGAACCTTTGAATTTATGTAGTAGAATCGATAGGGGATTGTTCTTGGGAATTAGGTACATCAATGAAACACCAAACTTATTTTTTTAACGTTTCGGCTGGGGGCCCCTAGCCTTCATCAGAAAAATTTGTTTTTAATAAGTATCCATAATCGTAATATTCGTATACACATTCGTATAGTCATGTAATCTAAAATGTAATAGAGGGACAATAATTTTTTATCAGTAAAGTTAGGTTATAATTTTATTTTATTATTTTTAATATTTGCTTACCCAAAACGTGTCATTGCCAAGTTGTATTAGTTTATAATGTTATTTATTATTTTCTTTTCTTTTTTTTCCTTCTTCTATTCATTATACAAGTATTACTGTTATATTTTCATATTTTTTACCATGTAGTTGTATCTCGTGGTTTGATCGCAAGAAATGACTCGCCAAGTTTCACAGAAGCTCAAGAAAGACCAAACAGAGAACCAACTCGTCGATATTTGGATATTATATTATTGACTGATAGATGGCGATAGTGGTTTAAACACATAATTCTTTTTAATGATATTTATTGATTTATGTATAGTGTGTGTTCGTTATTTATTGTTGATAACCTTATTAAGAACATATATAACAATGTATAGAGCAACAATTAAAAAATGCATTAAACAAATACAACATTAATATTTGTCATAAAAGTAGTAACCTACTAAAGCAAAATTTTTCAAAACTCCTAAAAACAAAAAGATTGTAAAGACTGTAAAGATTGTGATAAAGTATATATCGGACAAAGTACCCAATATTTAGAAAACCGGTTAAAAGCACATAAGTACACTAAAAATTGCAGCACTGCCCTAAATAAACACAAAAGACTAACAAAACATGAATTTAACTATGAAAATACAAAAATTTTAGCTACGGAAAATAATAATAAAAAACAACAAATTCTTGAAATTTATTTATTTATTTATTTCATACACAATCTACAGAAATAAATCCATTTACAGATTGCTTTAAACTAACCCTACACTAACACTTAACTGTTCATGACCACCCGGGTCCCTCCGCAGAGGGACCCGGGTGACTGTCATGTACAGCCAACTGAACCTAACCTAACCTATTTTAAAATAATAAAAACAAAAGCTTCGATGCAAAAAATTCTAAACAGGCATGTTATCATGTATGTGCTTTATAATATTAGTCCTAAACCTAGGCAAAGAGTCATTAAATATGTCACAACAGTTCTGATGCAAATTAAAATTTGTACACATTGTGTAGACTGGAGAATTAAAAAGATAGTTCTGTCCCGGTGTTACAAACGTAAAAGTTCTATTAACACGAGTACTGAGTCTAGGTACACAGAATTTAATTGAACTAAGTAACCATTCATCAGATATTTTGAAGTTGACAATTTTATACAGGTAAATGGCACTGGAAAGAACACGTCTGTTTGCCAAGGAGAGCATATTGCTACGTTTCAAGTTTGATAAATATTCATTATTACTGGGGTAGTGTCCCGTTAATATAAATTCGCAGTGCTTGATAAATTTTTTTTGAATATCCTCAACTGCTTGAATATATTTGATATAATAAGGATTCCAGACTATGCTACAATATTCAAGTTTAGATCTGACAAAGCTATTAAATAGTAGCAGCAAAATTCTTTTGTTTTGGAATTGTCTACAATTACGCAATATGAACCCAAGGTTACGATAGGAAATGATTCACATTCCCAAAAATCAAAATGCTGTCAATGATAAAATCGAAATAAGCCACCTTAGTAAGATATATCACAATGTTTTATAGCACCTGTGGGGGCCCCCAATATAGTTTTTTCTATATTGAGGGTCCCCACAGGATTGTTGCTCTATACATTGTTATATATGTTCTTAATAAGGTTATCAACAATAAATAACGAACACACACCATACATAAATCAATAAATATCATTAAAAAGAATTATGTGTTTAAACCACTATCGCCATCTATCAGTCAATAATATAATATCCAAATATCGACGAGTTGGTTCTCTGTTTGGTCTTTCTTGAGCTTCTGGGAAACTTGGCGAGTCATTTCTTGCGATCAAACCAAGAGGTACAACTGCATGGTAAAAAATATTAAAATATAACAGTAATACTTGTATAATGAATAGAAGAAGGAAAAAAAAAAGAATAAATAACACTATAAACTAATACAACTTGGCAATGACACGTTTTGGGTAAGCAAATATTAAAAATAATAAAATAAAATTATAACCTAACTTTACTGATAAAAAATTATTGTCCCTCTATTACATTTTAGATTACATGACTATACGAATGTGTATACGAATATTACGATTATGGATACTTATTAAAAACAAATTTTTCTGATGAAGGCTAGGGGCCCCCAGCCGAAACGTTAAAAAAATAAGTTTGGTGTTCCATTGATGTACCCCTATCGATTCTACTATATATATATGTATGTCGACCATCGATGCGGGAGAGCACCCCATTTAACACCCGCGAAAACCTAAAAAACAACATATATATATATATATATATATATATATATATATATATATATATATAAATATATATGTCAATAATAATACAATTATCTTGAAATAATTGAAATACTTAGATAAATTACATTAGGGTATTCAAATTCTGAAAGAAAATTACTTACTGAAAAGTTTAAATAAAGATTTTCTCAATGATATCTAAAGTTTATTCTTTAAAAACCAATTCAGTAGATTTAACACCTACAACTATTGAAAGGATCTATTTGAGAGGTATTGGCAAATACGGAATTTTTACAAATAAATATAAGTGAATCAAACAGTGCTATTGAATGTTCCAATCATTCCTATCTATCTGCAACAATAATAAAGATCGACATATTCCTGAAATTTTAATAATCGAAGGCAATTAAAAACAAGTAATTCACTGCATAGAATGTATTGCTGGAAGTTCACATTTCAAGCAATATTTGGTTTGCTTTGGAACTGAAAATGGATTGATTTTAAAAAACATTTTTCTGAAACTGAAATGATTTCCTTTAAAAAATTGTTATTTAAGAATACTTCATATCGTACATAACAGATAAGGTCCAATGGCATATATCCATTACAAATTATATGTTGAAAACGACCTGTTTAGACAAAATTAGAACAAGTACGTTTTGATTTGTCAGATTTCGTCCTAAAGTAAGTTTTGCAAAAATATACAAATATCAAAAGGCAGACAATGGAGAACAAAATTAAATGTAAGAATGATATAGATTCAAATTAGAAATTATGAAAGCTATTGGCCAATTTAAGCAATAATAAATTTAGAACAAGAATAATTTAGTTTTTTATAGATTTTGTATAAAAGGAAAAAGAATTTTCTAGAAAATTAGTTCCAAATTATGCAGCATACAACTACATCGAAATTTATTGAGATAACATAACCCAGAAAAGTTTAAGAAAAAATAAATAAAATAGAAGTTTAAAATTATTCATGGAAAGGCGGGAAGACAATTCTAATCCTAAATAACTAGAAGGAAGTAAACCAAATAGAAGTTATAATACCTAGTACCAAAGGGAAGTAAATTGAATAGAAGCTAAGAAATAAATATCGGGCAAGTAAGCAGATGTAAAGCAAAGGTGCAGGAAGAGATAATTTAGAGACGGCGCTACAAATAACCGAAGGAAAAGTATAAGTAGATAAGAGTTTTGGAAAGAGTATCTATAAATAGATAAGTAACCGTTCAAGGGTAAAAAGGATATAAAGTCTAGGTGAGAAATTGTTTGGAGCCTGGGAGCTGAGGAGGAATAAAGTCTGTCAAGAGACGAAAATATAGCAGTATAGAGAAGATCGCATAGTTAAAACGTTTCTCCGATAAGGAATACATTTGAAATAAATTTTAATAACTGTTTAATATTTTTCCTAACTTAAAAGACAATTAAATTTATATACTTTGACAGAAATTTTCATATCAAAAGAAAAATTTTGTGAAGTTTTAATTGCCATCATTTGGAACATTTTAGTTGTAAAGTTTGTGTTGTTTATTCTTTGTTTAGTAGACTTGTTGTCATTAACAAGATTTGTTAAAGCCCGATAAACAGTTTTTATTTGTCGTTTAAATATCATAACCCTCAAATACAAAAAAATAAAGCAACTTGAACTCACTCTGAAAAGTAATAGACAGATTAACTCGAAATAAGAGTTGAGAGATTGCTATAAGGTACCGTCTTTTTAGGCCACCCTAATGGCGGACAAAGACGAACTGCTGTCTAAAGATCAGTGTAGTTATTGTGGATGAAATGCAACAAAGAAGCTAATTAAGTGCGTAAAGTTCAATAAAACGTACCACAACAGTTGTGTTGCAAGGATTACCTGTTGTAGTACGAAATTAACAGACAGTAAAATTTATCCAAAGAAAATTACATAATCAATAGTGATAGTGATGAAGATGACGTACAAGTAAAATACCAGGATATATTAGATGAGAATAAGCGACTAGAGAATTAAATGCTAAGTTGGAGGATACGATAAATGAACTACAATTAAAATATTCATGTGACATGTGACAAACGACACGAGGATACTTTGGCTGTTGGTTGCAGTCTGGTTATGTTCCTTATAGTAAAATATGGATTTTATAGAGGAGTTTGTGACTGAAATATTATGTTTTAATATTCTGCCCTCTAGAAACACATTTGAATTAGCGCATGGAAACTTCCTTAGCACCAGTATGAGATGATAAGACTAGTAGTTCTTTCTAGAAATTTTAAGGAGGGATATTGCAGGGAGTGTGATTTAAATAATGAAATAATATTTTTCTCTAAAATTTCTCTAACAACTTTGATCAAATTTAACATGTTGATACTCTTTTAGTACTAGTATGAGATTACATGATCCGTTATACAAACAAGTACAGGAACGGAGCCTATGGAGGATAGTGGTAAAATAATTAAATAACGATTTTGATCAAGTTTGACATATAGATACTTTCTTAGTAACAGTATAAGATGACATGACCAGTTACTACTAGAAAAATCACGGAGGGTTATTTGTGATTTAAAGAATTAAATAATTATTTTCTCCAAAATTTTTCATTAAATTTAATAAATATGTACCACTATGAGATCAAATTCTTCCTCATCAAGTTTCTCCTAGAAGTTGCAGATAGAGAATCTGTGAGGGAAGATGTTGAAAATTAGTGAAATTAAAATTATAAAGAAAAGTATGGAGTGCAGAAATTCAATTAAGTGCCTTTTAAAATTGTTTAAAATTTTCAGTGTTGTGAACCGGGAATTTTCCCAGTGCGTGGGTAAATATAAATCAGGAAAATATGGGGAATTTTCCCCGATGATATTTTTGTATTTTCCCACTCACCAACAAAACTGACACTGACTAAATATTACTTAACCTAACCGGACCAATATGTTAAATATGTAGCTTTATTTTTTATTCACGTTTATTTTCTTTTGTTAATTGTTTATTTGTTAATTTACATAACATAAAGTATTATGTATCTTTTTTATTCCTGTAATAAAACATTTAAAATCAAATAATATTATTAGTAATAACTTTATTATTACATTTACTTTGATAACATATAATACTTTAATAATACATTTAGGACCATTAAAATTAACATCATTATTATTTATTCAGGGAAAATATGCGGGAAGATATTCGGGAATTTTCCCTCAAAAATAAATTCCGAGAATTTTGCATCACTGTATTTATTGCGGGAACAAGCGTATGTTAGTTCGGCAGGTTTACAATAATTTGAATTACAAATTTTAATATCACAATTTATTTATTCCTAAATAGGAAAATTTATTCGAGTTGTGCCGGACCGGGGAGTTTTTAACTTAATCTATACCACTTTATTTATTATTTTTATTAATTTATTTAGCTAATTGTGGGAGAAGCTAGCTCAGTGTGCTATAGCGTCTGGCTAGCAAACTGAGTATGCCTAGCGAAGTGAGTTCGAGGCCTGCAAGGCGAACAATTTCCCCCAGTTGCCTCCAGGGTGGTTCGGACTCTACAATAGACTGTAGGGCCTCGCCTCTCTTTACTTAGCACAAGATCCTTGGGACCTTCAGACGGTAACTTGAGAGACAGTTAAGACAACATCATGAAAACAAAACAAGAAAACATGAATTGTAAGTTAATTTTAATATGAAACATTATCTTACTTGACTTGTCCATAACCACCCTTGAAGTTTTATTGAGAGAGGCCATTATCCAAAACAAGAATATTCATTAAATATAAACACTAAATTAAGAAATGTATATTGGAACAGATCATATTTTCAGCAACCATTTGAAGTATCGTATCCCTGTAGTTCAAATATTAATTTTATTTCTTATTCTTATTCTGACAAAAAAAATATACAGAATGATATACAGATTTTTAGAACAACGGATTTTCCGGAGCGAGACGGATAATGGCAGTAGTAAGATGCAAAACAGAAGGGGGCTGAGAGAATCTCCCTGAAATACTCCTCTTCTGAATGTTACCGACTTTGTTTGGACTTTATCGTTACCCGATGTTATGGTAAAGCGAGTCCTCTAGAGCGGCATCGGTTCTTCAATACATCTCACTGCGGGACCGGGTACCACAAGACATCGGAGCAAGTGAACAATGAGCTCATGCGATGTCATGTCAAATGCCTTGCGGTAGTCGATCCAGGCCATAGAGAGGTTCCGCTTATACTACATGGAGTCCTGCGTGACACATCTGTCGATCAGCAGGTTCTTCTTGCAGCGAGCGACACCTCTCTTCGACCATCGTTGCTCATATATCCGTTCGTAAATCAGTTCAACTGCGTGGAATACCCGCATGTACAAAATGCGTGTAAACACCTTATAACATGCGTTTAAACGGGCTATCGGTCTGTAATCTTTGGGTTGGACAAATCTCCGTTCTTGAGGATCAGCACTGTCCGCCCCTCAACAACCCAAGAAGGAATTTGCTGCTCCCCATTCAACCAGGGATTAAGAATTCTGGCCAAATGGTGGTGGGTGCTCGATAACTTTTTCCACCAAAAGTTATTTATCCCATCGGAACCTGGAGCAGCAAAGTTCTTAGAGCCCTCAAGAGCGCTACGAACTTCTTCTGGGGTTATTGGTTCGCACACTTCCTGTGGTTGCTGAAGCCTTTGATAAAAGGCTTCAAAGTGTGCAAGGGCAGAAGAATCTCGGTTGAGTGGAAGCCTCTCCTCGTACAGCGTTTTTCAGAAGTTCTCCACCTGATCTGCAGTCGGCGGATCGTCTACAACACGCAGAAGCGGTTGGAAAAGGCGCGAGGGCTTTTCGCGGAACAGTTTATTTTCCACAAGCCCTCTCGCCCGCCTCACTAGTGACTTTTTGCAAGTCACTAGCATCCGTATCCTGTCGAGACAGTGCCGTTTGGTGATTCGCAGCACTGCCTCATTGAGTGTGTGATGAGCGCGTCTTAAGTTGGCGGCTAATCGACGCATTTTACGACCTATTGGCCGACATATGGTCCATCGCACATTGGATACGGGATGCGTGTTGCCTCGCCGACCGGATCTTGGCTTCCATCCATGTGTATTTTGTGGGCCATCAAATTTGGCCTGAACAGTTTTTTTACCAAAACTTAACTTTTCAAATGGAACCATAATGGTAGGGTACTACCATAAAATAGTGAATATTCTAAGGAATTGGTGGATATGCCCAAAAGCATTTTTTTTCTTATTCGGCGGACTCATAATTTTTCAAGGACTACAAAAATAATAATATACAGGGTGTTCCATTTAAAAATCAAAAGTTGGGATCATTTCCGGTGTGTTCTTGGTCATATAATACATCTACCAAGTTTCATTCCGATATTCTTAAAAATAAGGAAAACAGGGGTCTACCATGATCCGTTGACACTCGGTATGGTAAGTCATTAAGAATATTTTATTTATTTGTTGTGACCAAAGAATATTGCTTTATTTCGTACTGTTTTATAGAACTGAATAATTTATATGTATATAGATATATATATATATATATATATATATATATATATATATATATATATATATAAATATATACCTACCAATAGACATATTAGTGTAAGAAAGGAAAAACATATGAATGCAGTATGAAAAGAGGAGAAAACATCGTCCCTAGCACAGAATATAAAATCTACAGGACACAAAATAGACGTCGACAATACTAGAACAATAGCTAATATCGAGCATTATAGGTCAAGGATTATAGGAAGATACGTAACAGAAAACACAAGACGATCCACCGTGGACGCGAACCAATCACAAGCAGGTACGTTCAAGCAATGACAAATAGTGTAGAAACGTAGCAACCTGCCCGAAATGGGCCTATCACGAGGAGTCAGAGCCGAGCGCTGACCAATCAGAAAGAACCTCGGCATTCTAAGGCAACGATTGGACACGAGGATGCCCAGCGACCAACAAGATGTCACGTAGAGCATGACGTTTCAGCGAGGTCACTTGTCGGGTTAGCTCAGGCGCCCGCTACGCCTCCCACAAGTAGTAGGGGACCAGTGACCCGTAGCCAGTCGCGCAGGCGTGTCTTAGACCACAGCCTATATAAGGAACCGCACAACGTCAGTTCAGTCCGAGCAACGAGGAGCAGCAGTAGGCAGCTTTCAGTGAGAACCTGAAGATGGCAGATGAGATTCTGCCGAAACGTCGTTTCGTGACTACTGGAGGAGTCGACCATCGACGCGGGAGAGCACCCCGAAGTACAACGACACTTCATTTTAACACCCGCGGAACTCTAAAAACAACAAGTATATATATGTTAAAATGCACAAAGGCACGTTTTGTCGTATTCCTCTTGAAATCTAATATTTTTATTAGGATGTGCGCTCTGAATGGTATTTTAGTTACTAATTACTAGAAACGCAATAAAGTGTTTATAGCAGGTACCAGTGAAGGTACCCATTATTAAAACAGAGAAGTTCCGTAGCATCGGCAATGTCCAGAGTCATCTGCCGACCTTAGTTACAGTTACCTCCCCAGAACCCACTCCGGGTCCGGCAGTGCTTTACTTTCATTAACAATGGCGAAATTATTCCCGCTTATCGTAATAGTACATTACATACCTAGGAAGCGAAGGCGAGGGCCCGACAGAACAGGAGTACGAAAATGCCTTGCCCCTAGGTACGTACGTTTGTCACGATTGCATCACGAGACAGAAACATAACGAAAAAGCAGTCAATTCACTTTCATCTTTGGAGGCGCGAAACTACTTTCTGGTCGATAGCCGAGTGGGTTAAGGCGCGAGGTGGCAATCGGGATTAATCACACGGACATCGCACCACCGGGTTCAAATCCTGGCTCTGTCAGAGGAAATGGTTGTATGTCCGTGTTTTTTCAATGTGTAACCCCCTTCCGCACATGCCCTGGCTTCTGGGATTGGGGGTTGTCTAATTTCTGTGGTGTTTATTTATTATTATTATTTCTTCGTATGACCTCTTTATATGGTACAGTTATAAATATTTTTGGAATTGGCAGATGATTCATACATTGATTTAAATCTTATAACTACTGCAAACACAGAAGGTTTGTTTACACAGGTAAATATAATAAACAAACTAAAAATAAGGTTAAAACGAATGGCGCGTATCGTCAAATCAGGTAAGTATATCCTTCAACTGCATATAATGAAATACTCTAAATTTAACTATTTGTATTAACAATTGGTGAGCTTAAATGACAAAAGATAAAAGAAAAACACGTCCCTTATTTTTCTCTCCAGCTTTCGATTTTGAAGTAAATTAAATATGTGGAGATATAATCGAGTACGGATTTGCTGGACAATCAAAGAACACAACAAAAACTTTACGAGCTAATTATTAACGCTGGCGAACCAGTCCGTACGGTGTCATCAGTACCTAAAAACCTATAAAGTGACTCAATTATTTGCCGGCGGTATAGTACAGAGAGTAGCGGTATTTTAATGAGGTCGTATAGTTTTCTTGCGTTTTTTGACTGCCCAGCAAAACGGTACTCGACTATACCCCAATCATAAAACCTAAAATTGTTTTTTTCTCAGAATGAATCAATAAAAGTTTCAAAAATTATATGTATATTTAGCGAATCGGAGATGTTTACTCGACAATGTTTGTTCTATTCTTCGCAGTGCTGTATATAGGTAATATATATTATGCACATCACATATATATTATATACATGTTTTAAAACTTTAATCGATTCGTTAAAAAATATAGCTTTTATGATTCTTACAAAAATCAAAGGAGATAAGCGGTTTTTATTTAAGCTGAAAAAAATATAATAACTTTTGTGACGCACTATAAGTGCAAACTCAAATAGTTAATTATACAATTAGTGCGTCATAATTTTTTTTTTTTCAGTTTAAATAAAAATCGCTGTATCTACTTTTATTTTTGTAAGAATCATGAAAGCTAAAATTATTATTATTATTTTTTTTTCAAAACGAATCGATTAAAGTTTTAAATATTACATGGTTATTTAGATACCCAAAAGACACTATTTTGACGCAGAAGCTTATTTGATAACAATTTTTTAATATTTTTCTGAATAGTAACTTAATATTTGAAGCAAAAATATTAATAGTTATTGCTTAATTTCTAATTAATGGAAAATACGTAATTAGTAAGAATTAATATGACGACAAAAATATAAATGTATACATTTTTAAATAATTACTTCTACACTTTGTGTATGGGAACTCACCAATGTGTTCATGATTATCGATGAAGGTAGTCACTAAAGTACTATAAATGAGTAGGTACTTACAATCTAATTTATATATACTGTACGTTAACCAAGAATCATATAATCATTAAAGCCCTCCCCTCAGCGTTTATATATTTTATAAAATTGCATTTTAAGTTTAATACATCGATTTCGAAAAGGTCAGAAGGATGATACAAGTACTGCATTAAATAATAAAGGTGTGGTATCAGATTCGGCTATAATCTACTATTTATAAAGATAACATTACAAAGATTAACTTAAAAAATATTTGCACAAAATGTTTACTCTACGATGAAATAAGACTTATAGCTAACTCAAAATGTTTTTTAAACGTTTCCTACTTTTTGGAAATAACATTCATTAGGTAACTCAAAACCAATTAAACGATATTCAAATAATTTAATAATATCTACATAATTCTTTCTCTAATTCTATGGGACTTTTTATATATAATTTCTACATATCACATTTAATAATGTAAATATATATAAATATATACTTTATTTTGTAGAAAAGCAAGGTTAGTAAATACATTTATTTTTAACATTTTAAATGTGTAAAAAATTTGTTTTTGAAAATGACATAGTGTAGGAGAAGATACATCTCGTAATAATTTATGAAAAATATTCTCAGCATCAATATTTAATTTAGATATTTAGTTCTAGTATTTTATTTTACACGAATTATTTAATTTGGTAATTTTAGCATGGTGTATTTGTGGAGATTGTGATACCTATCTAAATAATAAGTGTGTCAATAATTTATTAGAGTATTTGAATATACCAAAAAATTACAAATATCGTTATTTATATTCATGATCTATTTTATTCAGTTACTTTTTTGTTTATGTGTTGAGGGTATAAATTTTGGTTTATTTTGTTTGTTATTAATTCAACTGTTTCTCCTATATCCTTGAGCCAGTGATGTAAAAAAATTCCCGGAATTTATTTTTGAGGGAAAATTCCCGTATATTTCCCCGCATGCTTTTCCAGAATAAATAATAATAATAATAATAATAAGGATGAAGGAGGGATGAACTTCTGCATTGCTATGAAAGCAGTGAGCCCGCGCGGAGGGGATGGCGATAAGCAGGAGGGGCTAACTTTCATCTATTAAGCCTTTGGTGAGTAGCGCCACCACTTACTCCAGCTAGGGCTGCAAAACCGAACCGGCAGCCCTAGTGCACCCGGGAGGGGAAAGCATTTTCCCCTCTGGTGTCGGTCGTGGGCCTGCTGGGCTAACCACCCACAGGCTCTAACCTTTGGTACCGGCAGGCCGAAGAGAGGGCCCCCACGATCGACCCCGTTCGGATAGGGGTCAAGGGCAAGGTGGTGGGGCCCAACCGGATAGACCGCCCGTTGACGACTTACGCAATGTTCATGGACGCTTTGAGTGGACGGATGAACTGAGGGATGAGCTCCTGCAGTGTTATGAAAGCAGTGAGCCCGCGCGAAGGGGGTACATGGCGCGGATGCATGCTCTGTGGTGTGAGAGGCTTCCAGAGCATAGCGCCTTCACGCCACAAAATCTGCGTGACTATGTATCCCACCTTCGTAGTAGGGGCTACGTGAGGGCTGCTCCTGGACCGGTGAATGAGGTGGCGGAAGAGCCGCCACATTCACCGGTTGAGGACGTAGCTCTCCTTGTTCCGCCAATACCAGAGGGCCTCAGTACCAGAAGGGGGTTACACCATCTGAAAACCCCCGGGCCACAAGACCTGGCCAGAGTGGACGCTGAACTTCGTACAGCGCTACCGGAAGAGGATGACATCTGGCACATAAATTGTGCCGTGTATGCCGCTGCTCAACGCTCGTCTCAGGTGGAAACTTTCTGGAAAACGTTGTACGAACAGAGGCTTCCGCTCAACAGAGACTCTCCGGCCCTGGCACATTTTGAAGCCTTTTGCCAAAGGCTTCATCTACAACAGGAGGTGTGCCAACCAATAACCCCAGAAGAGGTTCGAAGAGCTCTTGAAGGCTCTAAGAATTTTGCTGCTCCAGGTCCCGATGGGATTAATAACTTTTGGTGGAAAAAGTTAACCAGTACCCACCACCATTTGGCCAGAATTTTTAATTCTTGGCTAAATGGGGAGCAGCAAATTCCTTCTTGGGTTGTTGAGGGGCGGACAGTGCTGATCCCCAAGAACGGATATTTGTCCAATCCAAAGAACTATAGGCCGATAACCTGTTTAAACGCATGTTACAAGGTGTTCACACGCATCTTGTACATGCGGGTACTCCAAGCAGTTAACCCAGTTTACGAGCGGATATATGAACAACGAGGGTCGAAGAGAGATGTCGCTGGCTGCAAGGAGAACCTGTTGATTAACAGATGTGTCACGCAGGACTCCGTGCAGTATAAGCGGAATCTCTCCATGGCCTGGATCGATTACCGCAAGGCATTTGACATGACATCTCATGAGCTTATTGTACACTTGCTCCGATGTCTTGCGGTCGCCGGTCCCGTAGTGAGATGCATTGAAGATCTGATGCCACTCTGGAGGACTCGCTTTACCATAACATCTGGTAATGATAGAGTCCAAACAGAGCCGGTAACGTTCAAAAGAGGAGTATTTCAGAGAGATTCCCTCAGCCCCCTTTTGTTTTGCATATCGCTACTGCCATTATCCGTCTCCCTCCGGAAAACACGCGGTTACAACTGTGGTACCCCCGGCGACAGGAGGCATAAGGTCACCCATTTGTTTTATATGGATGACCTTAAACTTTATGCCTCCGGAGAAAGGGATCTCCAACAATCCCTTAGGGTGGTACAGGAGTACACGCAGGCTGTCGGTATGCAGTTCGGATTGGACAAATGTGCACTGGTCCATCTCAAGAGAGGACGATGTGGGGACTACGGCGAGGACGCGCAGCTCGTAGACGGAAGCATCCTACACCACCTAGATGCCAGAGAGTCGTACACTTACTTGGGTGTCGAGCAACGCTCCACCCAAGAAGTGGGTGTAGTGAAAAACGCTCTCCGCGGCAAGTATCAGCACCGACTCCGACAGATCTGGTCTTCAGAACTGTCGGGGAAGAACAAGGTGTCTGCTACTAATATGCTTGCCGTTCCAATCCTTCTCTACTCCTTTGGAGTAGTGAAGTGGACTCGAGAGGAGCTGCGTCAACTCGATGTAGGAACCCGGAGAAAGATTCACCTCAATAGGAGCCTGCATCCTAAATCGTCCGTTCCGCGGTTATATCTCCCACGCCATCGGGGAGGCCGTGGACTCTTGAGCTTGGAGAGTCTACACAGCAGGATGGTGCTGGATGGAGCATGTAAGGTCGTCAGGAGTTCGGATCCCCTCCTCTGCATGGTCCGAGACCATGAAAATGCAGGGGTAGGAGCTTTTCTGTTTAAGGCAGCACGCAGAGCAGCCGATGAACTCGGTCTCATCTTCGACGTTGAGCGGGATAATCCCGACTCTGTCACCGAGTTGGAACCCGCTCGACGGAAAGCCCAAATAAAAGCTGCGGAACAAACCATCTTTCTGCAGCTCCATTCGGATAAGCCACTGCATGGTGTCTTCTATAGAAATATAGAAGAACTTGGCTTATCCGAAAGGCTGACCTTCGCCTTCTTAAGGTCAGCCGGGCTGAAGTCTGAGACCGAGGGATTTATATTGGCTTACCAGGACGGTGTATTCAACACCCTCGTCTATCGAAGTCGTGTCATGGGTGTGGAGGTCGCTGACGTCAGCTGCAGGGCCTGCCGCAGAGCGCCGGAGACGCTTATGCACTTGTTGTCGGCCTGCCCGACATATGCAGTCTCCGCCTATATCCAAAGGCACGACGGAGCACTACGAGTGCTTTACTACCATCTGAGGCACTCGTATGAGATAGACGAGACACCAGTGCTGCCTTATGCTCCGGGGGATATTGAGTCCGTTGTGGGGAATGAGAGGTGTCTAATTTATTGGAACTACTCGTTTCCCACGGTCAGGCAAATACAGGCAAACAAGCCTGACATAGTCCTCATAGACCACCAACTCAAGACAATGTTCGTCATAGAGCTCTCGGCTCCCGCGGAGAACAACATTGCCTTGAAGGAGGAAGAAAAGCGGACAAAATATCGAGACCTACTCTTCGAACTCCGTAGACTGTATCCAGACCATACTGTCAAACTGGTGGTACTGATTATAGGAGCTCTCGGTGGAACGCGACACACGCTGCTTTCAGAATTGAACATCATACTTGCATGCCGACAATCGGCAGAAGGCTGTCATTCTTGGTTCATTGCGTCTGCTCAGGGCACACGAGTCACGGAACCAGTGATCACTGACTCTACGGTGTAGAGAGTGATTACTGGCGCTCCCAGCGTACCCTCTCTGGTATCGGAGGCAGGGAGAAGGACGACTGGTTTTACTTAAAAAAAAAAAGTAATAATAAGGATGAAGGAGGGATGAACTTCTGCATTGCTATGAAAGCAGTGAGCCCGCGCGGAGGGGATACATGGCGCGGATGCATGCTCTGTGGTGTGAGAGGCTACCAGAGCATAGCGCCTTCACGCCACAAAATCTGCGTGACTATGTATCCCACCTTCGTAGTAGGGGCTACGTGAGGGCTGCTCCTGGACCGGTGAATGAGGTGGCCGAAGAGCCGCCACAATCACCGGTTGAGGACGTAGCACTCCTCGTTCCGCCAATACCAGAGGGCCTCAGTACCAGAAGGGGGTTACACCATCTGAAAACCCCCGGGCTACAAGACCTGGCCAGAGTGGACGCTGAACTTCGTACAGCGCTACCAGAAGAGGCTGACATCTGGCACATAAACTGTGCCGTGTATGCCGCTGCTCAACGCTCTTCTCAGGTGGAGAGGCGAAGTACCTCTTCCCCACAGGAGAGAGCGCAGCGGCGCATACAAAAGATGGAAGCCAAGATCCGGTCGGCGAGGCAACACGCATCCCGTATCCAATGTGTGATGGACTATATGGCGGCCAACAGGCCGTTCACGCCTAAAGTGCGTCGATTAGCCGCCAACCTAAGACGCGTCCATCACACTCTCAATGAGGCAGTGCTGCGAACCACCAAACAGCACTGTCTCGACAGGATAAGGATGCTAGTGACTTGCAAAAAATCACTAGTGAGGCGGGCGAGAGGGCTTGCGGAAAATAAACTCTTCCGCGAGAAGCCCTCGCACCTTTTCCAACCGCCTCCGCGTGTTGTAGACAATCCGCCGACTGCAGATCAGATGGAGAACTTCTGGAAAACGCTATACGAGGAGAGGCTTCCACTCAACCGAGATTCTCCTGCCCTTGCACACTTTGAAGCCTTTTGTCAAAGGCTTCAGCAACCACAGGAAGTGTGCGAACCAATAACCCAAGAGGTTCGTAGGGCTCTTGAGAGCCCTAAGAACTTTGCTGCTCCAGGTCCCGATGGGATAAATAACTTTTGGTGGAAAAAGTTATCGAGCACCCACCACCATTTGGCCAGAATTTTTAATTCCTGGTTAAATGGGGAGCAGCAAATCCCTTCTTGGGTTGTTGAGGGGCGGACAGTGCTGATCCCCAAGAACGGAGATTTGTCCAACCCAAAGAATTACAGACCGATAACCTGTCTAAACGCATGCTACAAGGTGTTCACACGCATTTTGCACATGCGGGTGCTCCACGCAGTTGAACCGGTTTACGAACGGATATATGATCAACGAGGGTCGAAGAGAGGTGTCGCTGGCTGCAAGGAAAACCTGTTGATCGACAGATGTGTCACGCAGGACTCCATGCAGTATAAGCGGAACCTCTCTATGGCCTGGATCGACTACCGCAAGGCATTTGACATGACATCGCATGAGCTCATTGTTCACTTGCTCCGATGTCTTGTGGTACCCGGTCCTATAGTGAGATGTATTGAAGAACTGATGCCGCTCTGGAGGACTCGCTTTACCATAACAACGGGTAACGATAGAGTCCAAACAGAGTAGGTGACATTCAGAAGAGGAGTATTTCAGGGAGATTCCCTCAGCCCCCTTCTGATTTGCATCTCACTACTGCCATTATCCGTCTCGCTCCGGAAAACCCGTGGCTACAACTGCGGTACCCCCGGCGACAGGAGGCATAAGGTCACCCGTCTATTTTATATGGATGACCTTAAACTTTATGCCTCTGGAGAGAGGGATCCCCAACAGTCCTTTAGGGTGGTACAGGAGTACACGCAGGCTGTCGGTATGCAGTTCGGGTTGGACAAATGCGCACTGATCCATCTCAAGAGAGGACGATGCGGTGACTATGGAGAGGACGCGCAGCTCGTGGACGGAAGCATCTTACACCATCTAGATGCCGGAGAGTCGTACACTTACTTGGGTGTCGAGCAACGCTCCACCCAAGAAGTGAGTGTAGTGAAAAACGCTCTCCGCGGCAAGTATCAGCACCTACTCCGACAGATCTGGTCTTCAGAACTGTCGGGGAAAAACAAGGTGTCTGCTACAAATATGCTTGCCGTTCCGATCCTTCTCTACTCTTTCGGAGTAGTGAAGTGGACTAGAGAAGAGCTGCGTCAACTCGATGTAGTAACCCGCAAGAAGATGCATCTCAATAGGAGCTTGCATCCTAAATCGTCCGTTCCACGGTTATATCTCCCACGGCATCGGGGAGGCCGTGGACTCTTGAGCTTGGAGAGTCTCCATAGCAGGATGGTTCTGGAGGGAGCATGTAAGGTCATCAGGAGTTCGGATCCCCTCCTCTGCATGGTCCGAGACCATGAAAATGCAGAGGTAGGAGCTTTTCTCTTTAAGGCAGCACGGAGAGCAGCCCATGAACTTGGCCTCATCTTCGACGTCGAGCGGGTAAACCCCGGCTCTGTCACCGAGTTGGAACCCGTTCGACTAAAAGCCCACATTAGAGCTGCAGAACACAACATCCTTCTGCAGCTCCATAAGGATAAGCCATTGCACGGGGTCTTCTATAAAAATATAGAAGACCTCGGCTTATCCGAAAGGCTGACCTTCGCCTTCTTAAGGCCAGCTGGGCTGAAGTCTGAGACCGAGGGATTCATAATGGCTTGCAAGGATGGTGTATTTAACACTCTCGTCTATCGACGTCGTGTCATGGGTATGGAGGTCCCTGATGTCAGCTGCAGGGCCTGCCGCAGGGCGCCGGAGACTGTAATGCACTTACTGTCGGCTTGTCCGACATACGCAGTCTCGGCCTATATTCATAGACACAACGCAGCATTACGAGTGCTTTACTATCATCTAAGGCACTCGTATGGGATAGACGAAACACCAGTGCTGCCTTACGTTCCGGGGGATATTGAGTCCGTTGTGGGGAATGAGAAGTGCCTAATTTATTGGAACTACTCGTTTCCCACCATCAGGCAAATACAAGCCAACAAGCCTGACATAGTACCCCTCGACCACCAACTCAAGACAATGTATGTCGTGGAATTCTCAGCTCCCGCTGAGAGCAACATTGTCTTGAAAGAGGAGGAAAAACGGACAAAATATCGAGATTTGCTCTTCGAACTCCGCAGGCTTTATCCAGGCCATTCTGTTAAAATAGTGGTACTGATTATAGGAGCCCTCGGTGGAATGAGACAGACGCTGCTTTCAGAACTAAAGATCATACCGGCATGCCGAGATTCGGCAGAGATCTTAGCCGGCAGAATGCAGAAGGCTGTCATCCTCGGTTCATTGCGTCTACTCAGGGCACACGATTCGCGGACCCGGTAGTCACTCACCCCACGGGCGTGGGGAGTGGCTATTGGTATTACCAGCTCCCCTCTGTGAGGGTCGGAGCCACAGAGTAAGGTGACTGGTTTTTTGTAAAAAATAAATAAAATAATAATAATAAATAAGCAGGAGGGGCTAACTTCCATCTATTAAGCCTTTGGTGAGCAGCGCCACCACTTACTCCAGCTAGGGGTGCAAAACCGAACCGGCAGCCCTAGTGCACCAGGGAGGAGAAAGCATCTTCCCCTCTGGTGTCGGTCGTGGGCCTGCTGGGCTAACCACCCACAGGCCCTAAACTTTGGTTCCAATAGGCCGAAGACAGGGCCCCCACGATCGACCCCATTCGGATAGGGGTCAAGGGCAAGGTGGTGGGGCCCAACCGGACGGGCCGCCCGTTGACGAAATTGGCAATGTCCAAGGACGCTTTGAATGGACAGATGAGCTGAGGGATGAACTTCTGCATTGTTATGAAAGCAGTGAGCTCGCGCGGAGGGGATGCATAGCGCGGATGCATGCTCTGTGGTGTGAGAGGCTACCAGAGCATAGCGCCTTCACGCCACAAAATATGCGTGACTATGTATCCCACGTTCGTAGTAGGGGCTACGTGAGGGCTGCTCCTGGACGGGTGATAGACGTGGCCGAAGGGCCGCCGCATTCACCGGTTGAGGACGTAGTTCTCCTCGTTCCGCCAATACCAGAGGGCCTCAGTACCAGAAGGGGGTTACACCGTCTAAAAACCCCCGGGCCACAAGACCTGGCCAGAGTGGACGCTGAACTTCGTACAGCGCTACCAGAAGAGGCTGACATCTGGCACATAAATTGTGCCGTGTATGCCGCTGCTCAACGCTCGTCTCAGGTGGAGAGGCGAAATACCTCTTCCCCACAGGAGAGAGCGCAGCGGCGCATACAAAAGATGGAAGCCAAGATCCAGTCGGCGAGGCAACACGCATCCCGTATCCAATGTGTGATGGACTATATGGCGGCCAACAGGCCGTTCACGCCTAAAGTGCGTCGATTAGCCGCCAACTTAAGACGCGTCCATCACACACTCAATGAGGCAGTGCTGCGAACCACCAAACAGCACTGTCTCGACAGGATACGGATGCTAGTGACTTGCAAAAAGTCATTAGTGAGGCGGGCGAGGGGGCTTGCGGAAAATAAACTGTTCCGCGAGAAGCCCTCGCGCCTTTTCCAACCGCCTCCGCGTGTTGTAGACAATCCGCCGACTGCAGATCAGGTGGAGAACTTCTGGAAAACGCTGTACGAGGAGAGGCTTCCACTCAACCGAGATTCTCCTGCCCTTGCACACTTTGAAGCCTTTTGTCAAAGGCTTCAGCAACCACAGGAAGTGTGCGAACCAATAACCCCAGAAGAGGTTCGTAGGGCTCTTGAGGGCTCTAAGAACTTTCTGCTCCAGGTCCCGATGGGATAAATAACTTTTGGTGGAAAAAGTTATCGAGCACCCACCACCATTTGGCCAGAATTTTTAATTCCTGGTTGAATGGGGAGCAGCAAATCCCTTCTTGGGTTGTTGAGGGGTGGGCGGTGCTGATCCCCAAGAACGGAGATTTGTCTAACACAAAGAACTACAGACTGATAACCTGTCTAAACGCATGTTACAAGGTGTTTACACGCATTTTGTACATGCGGGTGCTCCACGCAGTTGAACCGGTGTACGAACGGATATATGAGCAACGAGGGTCGAAGATAGGTGTCGCTGGCTGCAAGGAGAACCTGCTGATCGACAGATGTATCACGCAGGACTCCATGCAGTATAAGCGGAACCTCTCTATGGCCTGGATCGACTACCGCAAGGCATCTGACATGACATCACATGAGCTCAATGTTCACTTGCTCAGATGTCTTGTGGTACCCGGTCCCGTAGTGAGATGTATTGAAGAACTGATGCCGCTCTGGAGGACTCGCTTTACCATAACATTGGGTAACGATAGAGTCCAAACAGAGTCGGTAACATTCAGGAGAGGAGTATTTCAGGGAGACTCCCTCAGCCCCCTTCTGTTTTGCATCTCACTACTGCCATCATCCGTCTCGTTCCGGAAAACCCGTGGCTACAACTGCGGTACCCCCGGCGACAGGAGGCATAAAGTCACTCGTCTATTTTATATGGATGACCTTAAACTTTATGCCTCTGGAGAGAGGGACCTCCAACAGTCCTTTAGGGTGGTACAGGAGTACACGCAGGCTGTCGGTATGCAGTTCGGGTTGGACAAATGCGCACTGATCCATCTCAAGAGAGGACGATGAGGTGACTATGGAGAGGATGCGCAGCTCGTGGACGGAAGCATCTTACACCATCTAGATGCCGGAGAGTCGTACACTTACTTGGGTGTCGAGCAACGCTCCACCCAAGAAGTGAGTGTAGTGAAAAACGCTCTCCGCGGCAAGTATCAGCACCTACTCCGACAGATCTGATCTTCAGAACTGTCGGGGAAGAACAAGGTGTCTGCTACAAATATGCTTGCCGTTCCGATCCTTCTCTACTCTTTCGGCGTAGTGAAGTGGACTAGAGAAGAGCTGCGTCAACTCGATGTAGTAACCCGCAAGAAGATGCATCTCAATAGGAGCTTGCATCCTAAATCGTCCGTTCCACGGTTATATCTCCCACGACATCGGGGAGGTCGTGGACTCTTGAGCTTGGAGAGTCTCCATAGCAGGATGGTTCTGGATGGAGCATGTAAGGTCATCAGGAGTTCGGATCCCCTCCTCTGCATGGTCCGAGACCATGAAAATGCAGAGGTAGGAGCTTTTCTCTTTAAGGCAGCACGGAGAGCAGCCGATGAACTTGGTCTCATCTTCGACGTCGAGCGGGTAAACCCCGACTCTGTCACCGAGTTGGAACCCGTTCGACTAAAAGCCCACATTAGAGCTGCAGAACACAACATCCTTCTGCAGCTCCATAAGGATAAGCCATTGCACGGGGTCTTCTATAAAAATATAGAAGACCTCGGCTTATCCGAAAGGCTGACCTTCGCCTTCTTAAGGTCAGCTGGGCTGAAGTCTGAGACCGAGGGATTCATAATGGCTTGCCAGGATGGGATATTTAACACTCTCGTCTATCGACGTCGTGTCATGAGTATGGAGGTCCCTGATGTCAGCTGCAGGGCCTGCCGCAGGGCACCGGAGACTGTAATGCACTTACTGTCGGCTTGCCCGACATACGCAGTCTCGGCCTATATTCATAGACACAACGCAGCATTACGAGTGCTTTACTATCATCTAAGGCACTCGTATGGGATAGACGAAACACCAGTGCTGCCTTACGTTCCGGGGGATATTGAGTCCGTTGTGGGGAATGAGAAGTGCCTAATTTATTGGAACTACTCGTTTCCCACCGTCAGGCAAATACAAGCCAACAAACCTGACATAGTACTCCTCGACCCCACCAACTCAAGACAATGTATGTCGTGGAATTCTCAGCTCCCGCTGAGAGCAACATTGTTTTGAAAGAGGAGGAAAAACGGACAAAATATCGAGATTTGCTCTTCGAACTCCGCAGACTTTATCCAGGCCATTCTGTTAAAATAGTGGTACTGATTATAGGAACCCTCGGTGGAATGAGACAGACGCTGCTTTCAGAACTAAAGATCATACCGGCATGCCGAAATTCGGCAGAGATCTTATCCGGCAGAATGCAGAAGGCTGTCATCCTCGGTTCATTGCATCTACCCAGGGCACACGATTCGCGGACCCGGTAGTCACTCACCCCACGGGCGTGGGGAGTGGCTATTGGTATTACCAGCTCCCCTCTGTGAGGGTCGGAGCCACAGAGTAGGGTGACTGGTTTTTTGTAAAAAAAAAAATAATAATAATAATTCTCGCTCCGGAAAACCCGTGGCTACAACTGCGGTACCCCCGGCGACAGGAGGCATAAGGTCACCCATCTATTTTATATGGATGACCTTAAACTTTATGCCTCTGGAGAGAGGGATCTCCAGCAGTCCCTTAGGGTGGTACAGGAGTACACTCAGGCTGTCGGTATGCAGTTCGTGTTGGACAAATGCGCACTGATCCATCTCAAGAGAGGACGATGCGGTGACTACGGAGAGGACGCGCAGCTCGTGGACGAAAGCATCTTACACCATCTAGATGCCGGCGAGTCGTACACTTACTTGGGCAAGTATCAGCACCTACTCCGACAGATCTGGTCTTCAGAACTGTCGGGGAAGAACAAGGTGTCAATATCCCAGCAAACACAATTTCATTGGCCCACAACTGAACAGACGATTTTTGCCAACACAGAGTTAAATTGGTCCAATATAGGTAGGCAAACGCGTTCCCGGCGTCGTTTTGAAACAGCGGCCAACCTACATGGTTCAATGGTGGTGAAATGTTGTTACTATGTACAATATTTTAAAGCGGTTCAATGTAGTGCCATCAATATTACAACATAGGAAATTTATCATCAAGCCATAATATAGCCAATATCATTTTAATGTTCACCTATAATTTTGAATTAGACTGGAGTCGAAGAGATTATTAAAATTTTAATTTATTATAAAATGATAATTATGTATAACTCAGAATTTCATTTGTCATATTAGGTTCAATAATAACTTTAATTGTCCTCAATTGACTGCATATTTAACTTTTTTATTAACTTATGCTAATATAAAAAAGTTGAAAAATATGGTAAATCACACAAAATATTTACCTTTTGTTAATAATTACAAATGTTTTAAACAAAAAGATCTTTTTATTTTAAGACCAGCATTAAGAACAGTTTTATTTGCAATTAAAACATCCTATTTTTCTTAATTTTTTGTTAAACTAGGACATTCCCAAAAGTTTGTGCTATGGTTATGTTATATCATTTAAGAAAACTGAAATGTAAAAAATCCCAGCCATATTTTCTAAACAGTAGATTTATTTAAAAAAATTTAGATTTTTAAAATAAAATGCCAAATTACAAAAAACAAACCATATATTTTTCAATACACAAATAATATTTATTTTTTTCTTCTTGACCTGCCCCCATCCCTGTCCCCTGCCGTACGGAACCACTGTTTAACAACCGTGGTTATTTCATTTTCCGTGGTATTTTTGCAGAGTGGATTTTTTCTTACTGTTACTAAAAAAAAAGAAGATTAACACCAAGAAGCTTAATAAAGCCCAAATATACATACCTAAAATTAATTTGACCACATGCCCAAATTTTTCAAAGGCAATCTTGTTATTGCGGCCCAACCAGTTGCACTGCAACGCCAAATCATTCGAAATAAGTTTGGTCAAAATACGCGTGTATTATCGACAAGATCTTTTCCTCCTATTAATTGTAACGTAGCACTCTGAAATAAAAAATTATTCTATTAGTTAAACAATGGATAAAATGTGTAGAGTATGTATAAGAAATGACGAGGGAAGTTTATAAATTGTCTTTACTCTTTAGTATTTCATGGTATGTGGTACGTAGCCGGCACTGGTAATGATATTGAGAACTGGTAGTACATTTCTATTGGCTAATCTAAGTAAGCCGGAACTACCGTTACTGTAATTGATTAGCGATGATGACATATGCCGTTCATGCCCAAGAAAAAATACGATTAAAATGTGGTTTTGTAGAGTTTGTTATTCTGAAAATAATGTATTTATTTAAAGCTCGATTCATTTTTATTTATTTTTTCTTTTCACTCATGTATCTTTTAATTAAAGACCTATATATTTATTTTATAAAAACAAAATACATTTTATTTTTGTTATTCTGCATTCAAAAAGTTGTTACTATTAGGTGGTAAGCTATTATGTTTCTTGAATAAAAATTCTTATACATCTGGGTGTTTATTTTTTTGTCTGCCATTACTCGAAAGTTTATCACATAGGATTTTCTCAAATACCGGCAACTGATTAGGATGTCGATACGATATTTATCTAGCCTAGCCTAATGTTTCTTCTATTTACAGTGGTGGTAGTTACGTCCTACTTAGATCAGCCAATAGAAATGTACTTGCGGTTCTCAATATTATTACCAGTAGGAGTGGCTATGTAGAACACTGCCTTTGTGGAACCTGCAATATGGTATTAAATGAACATCATATATTATGTAAAATATGCCACATAATTTAAATGGATGGCAGATCCTACCCTTGTTTATACCAAATGTAGTTAGTCAACCGATGACATCGACCAATTTGCCATCTATCGTTATATTCTAAAATAAAAATTTCCCATATAAAATGCACGGTGGACTAACTATATCTGGTATAAACAAGGATCCTACATTCTACACATATCTAACCTAAATTGACTTATGGTGAAGGGTTGTGAACTGCAATTGATATATGATTGATAGTTTTTTTCCTTTTCTTAATGGGATTTTCTACCACTCTTCATACATATACAAAATAATTGCATTACCCAGTAGACTACTGGGGAAATTCGGAAACTACTTCCGTTACATTTTTCAAAGCTTCGTACAATATTAAAAATATATTAAAATATAAATTGCTATACTTACTTAGTCATATTTGTTGATGTTAAAACAATCACCACAGGTTACCACATAAAAGTTAACTAATATATTATCCTCTTAGTAGGTTAATAATAAGAAAGCGGCGTACCCCCCTCCATACCTCCATGTATACCCCCCACTCCTCGCCCACCTCAAACATGATTTGTCGATGGGAGGGGATAAGCCCCGCCCACCTAAGGGGATTGGTTGAGTGGAGGGGATAAACCACACCCTTCTTAATATGATTGGTCGATTGGTGGGAGGTGAATTTCAACCCACTTATTGTGATTGGTCGAGACAAACCCCACCTATGTATTATAATTGGTCGATGAGAGGGGATAAGCTCCGCCCACCTAAGCGGATTGGTTGAGTGGAGGGGATAAACCACACCCCTCATAATATGACTGGTCGATTGGTGGGAGGTGAATATCAACCCACTTATTGTGATTGGTCGAGATAAACCTCACCCACGTATTGTAATTGGTCGATTGGTGGCGAAAGCTCCGCCTACATAATATGATTGCTCGATGGGTGGGAGGATCACCGCGCTTATTGGTCGAATGGTGGGGATTCCATAATTTGATTGGAAGATGAGCCGCTAGGTCACGCCCCCCACTTGAGCGTGGGAAAAGTTTGATGACCATGGGAACATTTTTATTTTTGGCAATTGGCCCACCCTCGAAGTATTTTTCTCAATTGGCCCACCCCTGAAATGTTTTTGGCAATCATAGAGTACGTGCGAGAATTTTGATGATCGTGGGAACTTTTTTATTCTTGGCAATTGGCCCACCCTCGAAATATTTTTGGTAATTGGTCCACCACCGAAATGTGTTTGGCAATCAGAGAGCACCGACAGGAAGTCTAAGCTGGCAGAAAATTCAAACCGATTGGAAATTCAAATTTAGGCGGGAAATTCTACTACTGCACCTACATCAGATTATAATTTAGTGGCTTTACATTATTTTAGTTTCCTACTGGAGATATTTTCCAGAATATCTTTTTTTTACATTTCGTTCACAAAGAGCCGTTAATTCTGTTAATTTATTATAAAAAAAATTTCACTTTAAGTACTTGATGCATACATACAAAAATTATCAATTTTAATTCCTAATAATTTTTAAGTTCTTTATACACGTGTTTGAGGGATACACTGGGTGAGTTATTGATAACACGTGTAATTGAAATTAGTTTTTTATTAACAATGTTGGTTTAATAATTTTTATTTATTCTACAATGTGTAACATAAAAGCATTGCCTGGGAAAAAAAAGAATTGTAGGTTCTGTATGAATTGTTTTCATATAGCACTGTAACATTTCCAAATCTTCCTGGTTCTTTAATTTTACTTGGTCCTCGAGTGATTACATTACAAATTCTTCTGGTAAAATAAAAAATTGCTTGATTTTATTTTTTTCAACAAGTTTACGGTAATTTTATAACGTGGGAACTTTTTTATTCTTGGCAGTTGGCCCACCCTCGAAATATTTTTGGTAATTGGCCCACCCCCGAAATGTGTTTGGCAATCAGAGAGTACCGACAGGAAGCCTAAGCTGGCGGGAAATTCAAACCGACTGGAAATTCAAATTTAGGCGGGAAATTCTACTACTGCGCGTACATCAGATTATAATTTAGTGATTTTACATTATTTTATAGTATTACGAGATTGCTTATATACTTGCGCCACCAATCCTCAAACTTTTAATATATCATGACGTCATTTGATCACGCGACAATAATAATTACTATTAAATGGGGGCCCTCGCGCTGTCTAAAATGCTCACGAAATATTTGACAATTGATCCACTTCGGAATATTTTGGCAATTACGATACCACTTATTGACCACTTGACAAACTTTTAATATATTTTATAACTATTAGAAATGAAAAAAAACTTCAGGAGATGGATGTGGAGTTTCGGATTAAGGTCACATGTAATCAACTGAAATAATTATTTTCTGACAAGCTTACCGCTTGTATAAATTAAAATATACCCAAAAGGATCGAAATTTATTAATGGCAACATTTCAAATTAAAAATTAAATCAAACATATTTCCTGATAATGTGTACTTATGAACCCAAAGGATTCCTCCTAGTGAATTACATAGGTCAATGAACTGCTGAGTCTGCAAATAAAATAAACACCGGATGTGCAAGTACAGTGAACCGCTGATGCTGCATATTGGTTACATAGGTCAATAAACTGCTGACTCTGTAAATAAAACAAATTGCTATCATTGCAAGTGTAGTCAGATATATGAATATGTTTAACAAGTTTTTGTGTATTTGTAATAAATAATTCCTTCTGGTCGTAAAAAGCTATGACGTCACAGTTTTTTTATATAAAAAATTTGAAAGCTGTTTTGATTCGGACTACCCCGTGGCAGGACTGTATCTAATACCCTTCCGATCGTAAAATTTTTCTCTTCGGCAGGCAATTTTTATACTTAGATTTATTATAATTAATACAATAAAACTGAACCAGTAACCGGATGTGTGATATTATGCTGTAAAAGTCGACTGATTGAAATTTTTGTCATTGGCGTGCTGGTTAAGGGGGTATAATTAAGATTTTTAACACTCAATAATTATTTCAACTAGATATAAATTAATCAAAAATAGTGTTTCAATTGATTTTATTTTAATTATCACAATTTGAATTAAACAGTACAATATATTAATGTGATAAATATGGTACAATATACTTGAGTTTATCTATCAGTCCAGCAGCAATTATTTCACTGCAGAACCTCTGAAAGTCGCAATGCTCATCTAAATAGGTTTTGCATGAGAATACCTAGGGAAGTGGGTTCGAGTCCCAGCATCTGCGAAGTAATTTTCAAATATATATTATCCACAAGAAGTGGTTCGGATCCCACTACAAACTGTAGGGCCCTGTCTCCTTTACTTGTATACGTCTAGGCTTAACAGAGTCATTGAAGTGATCTGAAAGGCGGTTAAAACATTTCTTTCTAAACATTTATAGACTTTCTGAATGATAATCATGCACTACCATAAGCGCTACTTAGTTTTGGAATTTTACTTAAAATTTTCTATCAGTTTCAGTATAGTCACATTTTACATTGAACATAAATCACTAATTGCTTTTTAAATCTATATTTTTCATCAGAATCTTTAAGAAGTACTGAATAGTTTCTTTCTGAAGGTAACGGATACAAGTTTTAGAATAACAGATCTTACGTATTTTTGTTGACAACTTCTATGTTCACAATTTCTATGAATTCAAAATATGTATATTTTTAAGAAGATATCTGCTAGATACTGTAATAGTATACCTTTATTATCAATGGACTCGTTCATAAATGGGGAAGATGGAAACATGATATATGTCAAAGAAAATATACCAGTTCGAATTATTGAAACTGGTGTCAACATAGAACAATTGTGTGTATCAGTAAAGCTTAAATCCATGTCATGTATTATCGGGGTAATGTACCGTCCTCCAACCACTGACCTTAACTACTTTCTGGATAACCTTGAAAACATTGTGGCTACTTGTTTACCGATATCTGATAATATTTACTTGCTCGGGGATACTAATGTTGATCTTATAAAATTCGATAGTCCTGCGGCTACAGCATTTAATAATTCTATGGACGTATTAGGCTTGACTCAAATGGTGTCTACTCCGACTCGTATCACGCAAAACACCAGCACACTTATTGATCATATTGCAACTACTAAGCCCTCGTTTGTTTCTGATGTTGACGTTTTGAATAATGAGCTAAGTGATCATGAGCTGATTCACTGCTGCATATCTGCAGAAAGTATCAAATCGCCGCAGTTTACATACAAATATAGAGATTATAGCAATTTTGATGATGATCTCTTTTTTAGTGACCTGCAATTAGCAAATTTAGACTCTATGTTCACATTAACAAACATAGATGCTAAGATAAAATTGCTCACTAATACAATCATAGCGCTAATTGACCAACATGCACCAGTAAGAACTGCACGAATATCGAAACCTAAAGCACCGTGGATCACCTCAAATATAAAATACTTAATGAATTTAAGAGACAAAGCTAAAACTAAATTAAAAAAAACAAAGAGCCAAAAAGATTGGAATTATTACAAAACCTTGCGAAATTTTACAACTACAGCTGCCAGAAACGAAAAAAAAGCCTATTATAGTCATAAATTTACTAATACAAACTCGAAAACTGTCTGGAGGGAATTAAACTTTTTAAATATCAATAAAAACCCAGATATAAAAATTCCAGCTGAATTAAATAACGTAGATGATTTAAATAACTATTACCAGAATTGTATACCTCAAGCTACTGTTATTGATAATGAAATACTTAATTATTACGCTACTAATCAGAAATGTAATTTTATCGAAAAATTTAAATTTACTTTAGTAGACTGTGATACAACATCAAAATATCTAAAAGAAATAGTGTCGACGGCTACTGGGCAGGACAAAATTAGCATAAATATGATTAGACCTTGTTGTCCTCATATTATTAAATATCTAACACATATTATTAACTCGTGTATACTTGAAAACTATTTTCCTGACAAATGGAAAAGCGCTCTTGTAATTCCAATTCCTAAAATCTCTGAGCCAACGGACTTTAAGCATCTTCGACCTATTAGCATACTTCCGGTTTTCTCAAAATTATTCGAAAAAATAATAAATTTTCAACTTCGGGAACACATCGCATTCTATAATATATTACCAGATATACAGTCTGGTTTTCGCCCTAATTACAGCTGCACAACTGCTCTATTACATGTAACAGATGATATACTGACGGCAAATGATAAAGGTTTAGCTACAGCATTAGTGCTCCTAGATTACTCGAAGGCTTTCGACACACTCAATCACAAAGTGTTACTTGCTGTACTACATTTTATTGGACTCAACGACGATGCTATTAATCTCATTGACAGTTTCCTAAGCAGCCGTACTCAAAGGGTTATATATACTGATGACACATCGAGACCTCTCCCTGTTACAGTAGGCGTTCCACAGGGATCCATATTAGGGCCACTACTATTCACATTATATACAAATAATTTTTGTCGCTATTTGAAATACTGTTCAGTTCATATGTATGCCGACGACACACAAATCTATTATAGCTTCCCTCCATCGGAATTAGATCTTGCGTTGGAAAAAATAAACTCAGACCTAAACACTATAGCTGACATATCAACAAAACATCAACTGCACCTTAATCCCAGTAAATCTGTAGTAATGCTTTTTGGCACCCGAGCTGTACTTAATAGACTTGGTAACTCCATTGACCTTCAAATAAGTAATTTGAGTATACCAATTGTCAATAGTCATCGTAATTTAGGTTTAACAATGGATAACACATTTAGGTACAAAACGCACATAGCCAATTGTTTGAAGCAAGCCTACCTTAAGCTAAGATTATTGTATCCACATAGGTCTTATCTTTCCCAAAAAATTAAAACATCTCTCTGCGATGCGTTAGTACTATCGCATTTTAATTACAGCTCCCAAGTCTTTTCGCAATGTTTACATAGTGACAGTCTGTATAATATTCAAAAAGTGCAAAACTCGTGCCTTAGGTATATTTTTGGTATAGGCAAATTTCAACACATTTCTCATAAATTAAAAGAGGTAAAATGGCTTAACATGAAAAATAGGTTTTACTTAAACACAGTTTGCATGTACAATAAAATAATAAAAACTCAGCAACCAACATACTTGTTTGAAAAGATTATATTTCGTGCGAATACTCTTAACGTCAATATCAGGAACAAGAACATAATTACACCCCCCGCTCACAGTTCTACTCAATTTGAGCCATCATTTAGTTATTCAATTTCTCGTCTTTATAATAATATCCCCACATATCTGAAATCTTTACCTACCCTATCTCAATTCAAAAATAAATTAAAAGCCGCACTGTTTACTCAAAAACTTAGTACTTAATGTTCCTACATATTAGTCATTATAAAATCTAATTTTTTTTTTCTTTCTTTTACTAGTGGTTAATTAGTAAGCCAGCTCGTAAGCTATTAAAATTAGCATATCTTCTTTTTCTTTCTCGGCAACTTGGCTCTTATGATAATTGTTTGTTATTAGTAGTAGTAGTATAAAGTTTTATTGGAAATTCCAACTGGCCAACGACCTAAGTCTTCCAGCCTGTCTACAATAATATTATATTTACAGTATATATTAATTTAAAATAAAATTTAATACATCATGTTTATAATAGCATTTTGAGAAGAAAAAAAAAAGTGTATATATATGTACAATGTGTTATCGTGACTGTTTTATATTATTAAAGATTACGTAATAACATAAGAGATTCATATATTGTTTGGGTAGGGAATGTTCTTCTGGGCGGAATGTTGGGGTTGGTAGGGAAAGTTAAAGGACTTATTAATTCGATGTTAAACGAATTGTTGGCAAATCTTTGTGAAAGTCTTTGGAATCGGTTGAGTATAGGTTCAATTTTGGTTTTTTGATAGAGAAGGTTATTGGAGGGATTGTGTAAAGGATTATTAGGATGCCTAATTTTCGTAATTTTTCTCAAGCTACTTCTTTCCCCTACTTCAATGTTACATAATGCTGGTTTTCGACAATTCCCAAATAGAATAAAACCATATTCCAATATCGGTCGGCAAATCATTTTATAGATATTGGATGCTGTTGCTGTGTCTATGCCTTCATTTTTATATGTGAGAGATCTAAAATGTTTTGTCCTAGATATAATATTTTGCTTGCATAATTTGGTGTGTGACTTAAAGTTTAGCTTACTGTCAATATTGATACCCAGGTATTTGCAAGTTAGAGAAGGCTGGAGTGTCTGTTGAAGTAAATTAATCGATGGAGAGTTGTTCGTAACCTTATGGTTAAATATAATCAGGTGAGATTTATTTGGGTTTGGAGTAGTTCGCCATTTTCTCATCCAAAATAGTGTCTTATCCGAGAGATGTTGTAGATTTTCCATGGTTTTTTTCAAAGATTTTCCATGAGATACAAGGCAATTATCATCAGCGAATTGGAGTATGTATGCGTTATGGTCAATACTCTGTGGATGTTCCAGATCGTAACTATATATATCATAACAGAATATATTGTATAGTACTGGAGAGAGAGGTGACCCTTGTGGTAAGCCTTGTTCAGGAGTGAATGAAGCAGATAATTTATTTTTAACTCGTACTTGTCGAGATCGGTTTGAAAGATAGTGTTTTAAAATCCATATAATATAGTCTGGGCAATGAATATGATGTAATTTATACAAAAGTCCATGATGCCAAACACTATCAAATGCTTTATTAATATCAAGAAATATGGCAGCCGACTTGTTTCCTAATTTATTATTTGTTTGGACATTATTTGTTAATATTATCAAGGGATGAATTGTAGCTGACCCTTGTCTAAAACCAAACTGATAGTTAGGTATGCAATTACCAATAGATATCTCAATCCTGTTTTTAATAATTTTTTCAAAAATTTTTCCAATTACGGGCAATAATGTTATAGGTCGGTAGTTGGCTGGGTTAGAATGGTCAAGGTTTGCTTTCGGAATTGTAATTACAGTACCTTTTTTAAATTCTGGAGGAAAAAATGAATTTGTTAGGCAGTAATTGTAGATACGAATTATTTCTTCATGTATACCTGGACTTAATTTTTTTAACATGTTGTATGATATATTGTCATATCCAGGTGTAGTGTTCTTTTTTGTTGCAGTTGCAGCGTAGTATTCATTTGCATCTATAGGAGGGATAATATCTTCAAGATTTCTTTCTTCAAAATATGAGTTGAACCATTCGTCAATTTCGTTAAGGTGATTTATGTCGAAGTTTACGTTATCGCTAAACTGATACGATTTTTTAAAATGATTTGCGAATGAGTCTGCAATTTCCTGATCTGCTATTAAGGTCTTGTTATTTTCTATTAGGTGGTGACTGCTATTATGTTTTCGATATTTTGATAGTTTTTTTATTTGGTTCCAGTATTTTTTTCCTTTCGACTCCTTTATTTCTTGACATACTTCTAAATATTGAGAAGATCTATATTGTGATATTAATTTGTGAATGTCTTTGTTAAGGTCGTTAAATTTTCTTTTTAGAACTGGATCATTATTAACTTTGGTTTCACGGTATAGTTGTTTTTTGATCTTGATTAACTTAATTATGAATGGTGGGAGTCTATATGCATAGTATTTTTTTGTGAATGTTGGTGTATTTTCACTTACAATTTGTTTAAGCTTCTCGAGGAAAAATGCAATGTATTGTGGGGATATTGAAATTTCGTTATCTATGTATTGCAGCATTTGTGCGTTTACACGTTCCATATTGCATTTGTTAAAATTGTATTTAATTTCCTCATCATCATCCACAGGGAGTCGATCCAGATCAATAGAAAATTCTATGGCTAGGTGATCAGAGCATAAGTCTGGGATTAGGTTGATGTTTGAAATATTTTGTCTAATATTTTTTGTACAGAAAAATAAATCTGGAGTGGAATCTTCATTGTTTGCCATAATGAATGTGGGTGGAGTTGATATTTGCACAAAGTCTGAATTATTTAGAAAGTGTTGTATTTGTTTTTTCTTCCTGTTGGTGACGTTGAAATCTCCGATTAAGATTGCGTGTTCATATTGTGAAACTTTCACAAACAGATTATCTTCAATCGATGCACTGTTTGGATGAATGTACGTTAAGAATATATGAATTTTCTTGTCCTTGAAAGGCATCGTACAGTGTATAGTCTCATTTAACGGGTTATTTAGGTGAGGTGGATTTGCTTTACCAATTTTAAGAAATTTTTCACCTTGAATTAAACTTCCACCCCTTACATTTGTATTAACAATGTTGCCGTGCTTTTGAATTGTGATCCAATCTCTATAATTTATAGGTGTATTTATCCCAGTTTTGGTTTCCACAAACATGTTGCAATTAATATCATTATGTTCTATGTAGTGGTTTATTAAATGCTTTTTTGAGTTGTAGCTGTTGATGTTGGCATATAGTATTTTGATTTTAGATGTCCCTGTGAATTTGAATACCTTCAGTTGGTTCTGTTGGTGTATCGTTGCTATTGAAGTTCAAATCAAACATAAGTATATAAAGACGATTTCCTACAAATGTGGGAATAGTGTTGATATTGTAATGATCTATAAATCTCTTTTGTAGCTTGGCTAGAAGTTCCTGACGGTTGTTGTTTTTAGGTTTGTTTATCTTATTTGTGTAAGTATCGATAATATGATCATGAATTGTTATTACTGAATGGATTCTGCTGTTTTTAGTAACTTTCTTGTTCGGCCGATTTTTTGTTAATAGAGCGAATTTTGACATTCGGTATTCCTTCAATGGGTTTGGTAGGCCGTTGGGGACATTTTATAGACCAAGCAACATGTTCTGCAGAGCCACATGCTTTACAAGTTGGTGGAAGGTTGGTTTTACACTCAATGTCCTTGTGGTCACCATGGCACTTGGAGCATTTTATTGGAGTATTACACTGGTCAGTGGTATGAGTAAACTTTGAACATTTTGCACATGGAACTGGTAGGGGTTCTGGTGGGTGGCTGGGGTAAACTGCGAAATATCTGCATTTGTAATACACTCCTTCATTAATTAGTTTTTCATATGATCTTATGTCACCTGTGATTATTCGAATATGTAGTGAGGGTTTGTTGGTTTTTTTAGATACTATGCGTTTACAATAACGGTGCACTATATTGGCGTTAAGTAAAATTTTGTTTATTTCTTTTTCATCTATGTCTATGTCCACCTGAGATATAACTGCAGAGTATGACTGTACTGTTGATATTTGATGTGTTGTATTTGGAGGAATGGTACTTTCTTCAAATGTGGAAATTTCCTTATTTTCTTTCAAGTGTTTCAATGCCATTTCTATGTGTTCTTTTGTATTATCTGACTTAATAATAAAGCCTTTCCTTGTTTGTATTATAATGTCTTGGACATTGGGAAACATTGAGCACCATTGGTCTGCGAGTTTCATGCGAGTTGTACCTTCAGGAGCTGTGGCGTAATAGACATAACTGTACTTTTTTCTAAAGATGTTTTGCATAGCAACAGATAAATTTTTTGTCTTATTTGTGTTTTGGTTTTGTACTGTGTTGTTATTAAGAGGTATATTACATATTTCCATCCTTTCATTTGTGTTTTTTGGTGGTAAGTTTTTATTTTGTTTTGTTGATGGTTTTGAAAATACTGGTGCCTTATCTGATTGTTTAGAGGTTCCTGCTTGTGTGCTTACATTGGCTTTTTTTGATTGTGATGATGTTTTAAGTTTAACTCTTCTTTTTTTCCCAGTTTTTATTGTCCAGTCCTTATCTGTTGATTTCTCAGCTTGTGTTTCTGTCTCACTTGCACTAGTGGAACTCTCGGAAATTCCGCTCGCTTCTTTCTGGGACATTTTCGTCGTGAAAAAGTCCTCAAAATCCGCGGCGGAAACGTTTTTCAATGCACTATGGCGCTTAATTTTATGTAGAAATGACTTTGGGCACTTTTAAATGTTTATTATCACTATTAAATCAGTTTAAAAAATCCGCTATTTGACAGCTCTTTACTATTCAGAGTCGCGCGCGTGAATGTGTTTGTTATTATTATTCATTCTTTTTATATTATATTATCATTTTCGTTATTTTTTTTTTCCTTTTTCCCAGTTAATGCAATAAGTTAAAATGTCTGCTGTCTCTAATATTGTCTTGTTGTTATAGATATCTGTTAGTTATTACTATTTTTATATATATATATATTTAAATATTGTCTGAAAGTTATTTGTGGCATTCTTCGAATATTCTTTCCTATTATTTGGGTTTTCTACCACGTGTATTATTATCCTCTTCAAAACAAATTACCGAATCTACAAAATAATAGAATTATTGGGAAAAAACCTCTGCGCCCGTGACGTTTACGCCAAAGGAAAAGTCAGAAGTTATGTTTTGCAAATAATATAAATCGGAAGAAACACAGAAATAATGTATTTAGCTGACGTTTCGGAAAGTAATCTCTTTCCGTTTTCAAAGCTTTTTTTGAAGAACTCTTATTTTGCTGTGTATGTCAAATACACAGCTTTAAGATTCTGTTTATGTTATTTCCATAGATACTTACTACTTACACAGAACATAGAACTGATGATATTTTCTTTAATATAATGTTGAGTTTGTTAAGTTCTTCTTTTAACATTGGTAGCTAGGTTGTACAAATATCTACAGAACAATTCGATACGCACTTATCTTCATTTAATAAGATTATTGCTGATTCCTTAATTTTTCTTTTTTTGGTATCTGTTTCTTTTGTTAAAATTTTTGCCGAGTCCCAGTTTATTCTATGGGGTCTGCATTACCACCAATTTTAAGCAACATATTTATGGAGAACTTTGAGAACACACATGTTCAAAATTGTATAAACAAACCGGTTGTCTGGTGGAGATATGTTGACGACATCTTTGCAATTTGGCCTCATGGTGTCGATTTACTAGATAATTTTTTGGAAAATATAAATAGTAAGGAACCATCTATTAAATTCACATTAGAAGTAGAAAGTAGGAATGAACTACCGATTTTAGATGTTAATTAGAAGGGTAAATAATACAATTGAAACAAGCGTTTATAGAAAACCAACACATACTAATAGATACCTAAATTTCAACTCAAATCAGTCGATAAATGTTAAAAGGGGTGTAGTAAAATGTTTATACGATAGGGCCAAAATAATTTCATCTAATAATGAAATATTAAATAACGGGAAAAAATTTACCAAAGAGGTTCTAGTACAAAATCAATATCCTGAGGCCTTTGTTGATAGAGTTTTCATAAATGTTGAAAATAGGGACAATCAGGTACGACAAAAACCTGAACGTCATTATACAGCAATAATTCCTTATGTATACGGACTATCGGAAAAGCTACGCCGTATAGGTGACAAATTTGATGTTAGGACGGTATTTCAAACGGGGAACACTTTAAGATCTATTTTAACAAAAACAAAACCGATAAACAGGGAGCAGAATTCAAAAAACTGTATTTACAATATCCCGTGTGAATGTGATAAATGTTATGTGGGTGAGTCATCCAGACCTCTCAGTGTGAGGTTGGATGAGCACAAGAATTACATTAGAAGGAATGAAATTCAGAAATCAAAGATTTGTGAACATGCTTGGGAAAACGGACATAGAATAAACTGGGACTCGGCAAAAATTTTAACAAAAGAAACAGATACCAAAAAAAGAAAAATTAAGGAATCAGCAATAATCTTATTAAATGAAGATAAGTGCGTATCGAATTGTTCTGTAGATATTTGTACAAGCTGGCTACCAATGTTAAAAGAAGAACTTAACAAACTCAACATTATATAAAAGAAAATATCATCAGTTCTATGTTCTGTGTAAGTAGTAAGTATCTATGGAAATAACATAAACAGAATCTTAAAGCTGTGTATTTGACATACACAGCAAAATAAGAGTTCTTCAAAAAAAGCTTTGAAAACGGAAAGAGATTACTTTCCGAAACGTCAGCTAAATACATTATTTCTGTGTTTATTCCGATTTATATTATTTGCAAAACATAACCTCTGACTTTTCCTTTGGCGTAAACGTCACGGGCGCAGAGGTTTTTTCCCAATAATTCTATTATTTTGTAGATTCGGTAATTTGTTTTGAAGAGGATAATAATACATGTGGCAGAAAACCCAAATAATAGGAAAGAATATATATATTTAATTTTTGTTTATTATGTTGTTATTATCTTAGGGTTAAGTGGAAGAGCAGAGAGTGTCTCACTCTACTGAACTTCGCCCGTTTATTATTATATTCAATAATAAATAAAGACATATTTTTTTTTTTTACAAAAAAACCAGCCACCCTACTCTGTGGCTCCGACCCTCACAGAGGGGAGCTGGTAATACCAATAGCCACTCCCCACGCCCGTGGGGTGAGTGACTACCGGGTCCGCAAATCGTGTGCCCTGAGTAGACGCAATGAACCGAGGATGACAGCCTTCTGCATTCTGCCGGCTAAGATCTCTGCCGAATCTCGGCATGCCGGAATGATCTTTAGTTCTGAAAGCAGCGTCCGTCTCATTCCACCGAGGGCTCCTATAATCAGTACCACTATTTTAACAGAATGGCCTGGATAAAGCCTGCGGAGTTCGAAGAGCAATTCTCGATATTTTGTCCGTTTTTCCTCCTCTTTCAAGACAATGTTGCTCTCAGCGGGAGCTGAGAATTCCACGACATACATTGTCTTGAGTTGGTGGTCGCGGAGTACTATGTCAGGCTTGTTGGCTTGTATTTGTCTGACGGTGGAAAACGAGTAGTTCCAATAAATTAGGCACTTCTCATTCCCCATAACGGACTCAATATCCCCCGGAACGTAAGGCATCACTGGTGTCTCGTCTATCCCATACGAGTGCCTTAGATGATAGTAAAGCACTCGTAATGCTGCGTTGTGTCTATGAATATAGGCCGAGACTGCGTATGTCGGGCAAGCCGACAGTAAGTGCATTACAGTCTCCGGCGCCCTGCGACAGGCCCTGCAGCTGACATCAGGGACCTCCATACCCATGACACGACGTCGATAGACGAGAGTGTTAAATACACCATCCTGGCAAGCCATTATGAATCCCTCGGTCTCAGACTTCAGCCCAGCTGACCTTAAGAAGGCAAAGGTCAGCCCTTCGGATAAGCCGAGGTCTTCTATATTTTTATAATGGCAATGGCTTATCCTTATGGAGCTGCAGAAGGATGTTGTGTTCTACAGCTCTAATGTGGGGTTTTAGTCGAACGGGTTCCAACTCGGTGACAGAGTCGGGGTTTACCCGCTCGACGTCGAAGATGAGACCAAGTTCATTGGCTGCTCTCCGTGCTGCCTTAAAGAGAAAAGCTCCTACCTCTGCATTTTCATGGTCTCGGACCATGCAGAGGAGGGGATCCGAACTCCTGATGACCTTACATGCTCCATCCAGAACCATCCTGCTATGGAGACTCTCCAAGCTCAAGAGTCCACGGCCTCCCCGATGTCGTGGGAGATATAACCGTGGAACGGACGATTTAGGATGCAAGCTCCTATTGAGATGCATCTTCTTTCGGGTTACTACATCGAGTTGACGCAACTCTTCTCTAGTCCACTTCACTACTCCGAAAGAGTAGAGAAGGATCGGAACAGCAAGCATATTTGTAACAGACACCTTGTTCTTCCCCGACAGTTCTGAAGACCAGATCTGTCGGAGTAGGTGCTGATACTTGCCGCGGAGAGCGTTTTTCACTACACTCACTTCTTGGGTGGAGCGTTGCTCGACACCCAAGTAAGTGTACGACTCTCCGGCATCTAGATGGTGTATGATGCTTCCGTCCACGAGCTGCGCGTCCTCTCCATAGTCACCGCATCGTCCTCTCTTGAGATGGATCAGTGCGCATTTGTCAAACCCGAACTGCATACCGACAGCCTGCGTATACTCCTGTACCACCCTAAGGGACTGTTGGAGATTCCTCTCTCCAGAGGCATAAAGTTTAAGGTCATCCATATAAAATAGATGGGTGACCTTATGCCTCCTGTCGTCGGGGGTACCACAGTTGTAGCCACGGGTTTTCCGGAGCGAGACGGGTAATGGCAGTAGTGAGATGCAAAACAGAAGGGGGCTGAGGGAATCTCCCTGAAATACTCCTCTTCTGAATGTTACCGACTCTGTTTGGACTCTATCGTTACCCGATGTTATGGTAAAGCGAGTCCTCCAGAGCGGCATCAGTTCTTCAATACATCTCACTACGGGACCGGGTACCACAAGACATCGGAGCAAGTGAACAATGAGCTCATGCGATGTCATGTCGAATGCCTTGCGGTAGTCGATCCAGGCCATAGAGAGGTTCCGCTTATACTGCATGGAGTCCTGCGTGACACATCTGTCAATCAACAGGTTCTCCTTGCAGCCAGCGACACCTCTCTTCGACCCTCGTTGCTCATATATCCGTTCGTAAACCGGTTCAACTGCGTGAAGCACCCGCATGTACAAAATGCGTGTAAACGCCTTGTAACATGCGTTTAGACAGGTTATCGGTCTGTAATTCTTTGGGTTGGACAAATCTCCGGTCCTGGGGATCAGCACTGTCCGCCCCTCAACAACCCAAGAAGGGATTTGCTGCTCCCCATTTAACCAGGAATTAAATATTCTGGCCAAATGGTGGTGGGTGCTCGATAACTTTTTCCACCAAAAGTTATTTATCCCATCGGGACCTGGAGCAGCAAAGTTCTTAGAGCCATCAAGAGCCCTACGAACCTCTTCTGGGGTTATTGGTTCGCACACTTCCTGTGGTTGCTGAAGCCTTTGACAAAAGACTTCAAAGTGTGCAAGGGCAGGAGAATCTCGGTTGAGTGGAAGCCTCTCCTCGTACAGCGTTTTCCAGAAGTTCTCCACCTGATCTGCAGTCGGCGGATTGTCTACAACACGCGGAGGCGGTTGGAAAAGCGCTATATATATATTATTATTATTATTTTCTCTGTTCTCACCCGAAGAGGGTGGGGTTCGCTTATTATCGGCCCTTAAAGCAAGATAATAAGTTTCTATTTGGTATTTATGCAGTTGGTAGATTTAAAAACTTTCGGACTGTATTGCATGTGTTAAGTATTGTAGCCTGTGGATCAGACCAATAATATGCTGGCTAATACCGAGTATCTCCAGGCTCTTCGTCAACGTTTTAGGAATAACCCCAGTTGAAGACAGAATGATTGGGACAATAGTCACCTTATCTTGCTGCCACATCTTTTTAACCTGCTCAGCAAGCTCACTATATTTGTTGTACTTTTCCGCGTGCGTTTGTTGCAGCCTATGCGTGTTTGGTATCGCTATATCAATCAGAAAAGTACATTTTTATGATTTTTTCATTAAGACGATATCTGGTCTGTTTGCAGAAATGGTTCGATCTGTGATAACAGAGCGGTCCCAGTAAAGCCGGTAGTCTGTATTCTCCAAGACTGCATCAGGTGAGTACTCGTAATAGGGTATATTTATATTCGTTAATTGGTGGTTTAGGGCCAGTTGCGAGAGTATTATTTTTGCCACCTGATTATGCCTGTGTGTATAGTCAGTCGCTGCCATCATACGACATCCCGAGGTTATATGTTGGATTGTTTCTGGAGCATCTGCACATTGTCTACAAGTATCGTTTGGGATGTTCTCTTTTAATATGTACTTCCTATAATTCTTTGTTGCTACCACTTGGTCTTGTATGGCTATAAGAAAACCCTCCGTTTCTAGGAACAGCTCACCATTAGTCAGCCAGTAGTTCGACGCTCTTGTGTCTACGTTTTCCTGACTGAGATCGTGTGGGTGCCGTCCATGGAGAGGCTTTCGCTTCCAAGCTTCCAGTAGATCACTATCTCTCGGCTCAGTTGTTTGACGCTCTGTTAGCGGCATGTTGTGTTGTAGATTCAGCGGTGTATGGTTGTTGTCGGCCAGGATGACAGCTTGATGGAGCATAGAGTGTTCAGCTCTCTTGGCAAAGTATTTTCTCAGTGATATTAGCTGGTTATTATGAAGCTGCATGATGTTGATAAGACCCCTTCCTCCTATAGATCTTGGTAGGACAACTCGCTCTACAGCTGATCTAGGATGATGTACTCGGTAGCTAGTCATAGCTGTGCGGGTTTTTCTTAAAATGTCTTGTAGCTCTGTGTTGGACCAGCGGATTACTCCAAATGTATATGTAAGCGTGGGTATCGCCCAGGTGTTTATTGCCTTAATAATATTTCTCCCAGATAACTTTGTTTTTAGGATTGATTTCACCCTTTCTACATATTTGTCAGATACTCCCTTTTTAACAACGCTGTGCTCGATGCTTAGGGCTTGATGGATTCCCAAATACTTATATGTATCTTGATTTCCCAAGGGGTCGATAATTGAACCATCACTAAGGTCGAAACCTACAGCTTCCCGTTTGTTTTTGTTTATGCTCAGCGTTTTAGTTTTATCTAGCCCAAACTGCATGCTAATGTCTTGAGAGAAGACTTCAGTAGTTCGAAGTAGGCTTGCCAGTTCTTCTGCAGAGAAAGCATAGAGTTTAATGTCGTCCATGTACATCATATGAGTGACCTTTCGTATTATTCGGTTTTCGTGTTTAATGTTAAACCCCTTTCTAGTATCGTTTAACATATTTGATAATGGATTAAGTGCTAAGCAGAACCAAAGAGGACTGAGCGAATCCCCCTGAAATATTCCGCATTTTATAGTTATTGGTTCAGTCTCAATTCTCTTATCATCGCATGAGAGTTGGAGAGTTGTTTTCCAGAACGACATCAGGTGTTCTAAGAGGGCAACGACATTCGGGTCAACTTTATATATCTTCAAGATTTGAATAAGCCAAGCATGAGAAACAGAATCAAAAGCCTTTCGGTAATCAATGTATGACATATATATATTCCTCTGTTTCTTTTTTGCCTGGCCAAGAATTACAGAATCGATCAGGAGCTGTTCTTTGCATCCTTGAGACCCTTTAATACATCCTTTCTGTTCCTCTGCTATTATGCCGTTAGATGTGCAATGCTGGTAAATTTTCGCACTTAGACAGGCCGTGAAGATCTTATAAATGGTTGGAAGGCAAGTGATCGGGCGGTATTTAGCTGGGTCGTTTGTATTGTTTGGATCTTTGGGCAGGAGGTAGGTGATTCCTTGGGCTAGGAAGCTTGGTATAAGGTTTGGAGACTGTAGGAAACTGGTGAAATGTTTAGCAAGAAATGAATGAGTGCTGGTAAACCTTTTGTACCAAAAATTTTGTATTTGGTCGACTCCTGGAGCCTTCCAATTTTGAGAATTTCTTATTTCAGCTGACACATCTTCTAGGTTTATCTCTTGCAGGTTCATTGCAGGCAGGTTTCTCATCTTTTGCCGTTCTTCTTCAATCCACGAGCTGTCAGCTCTGTAGGTAGCAGGTGCAGCCCATATTCCTGACCAAAAGTTCGTAACTTCCTCTTTTCCTGGTAGGCCGTTATTAGTACATTGAATATTTCCTCGTTGTAAGTTTCTGTAGAACTGCTTCTGATTTTGTGAAAATATTTTGTTGTGTTGCCTTCTTAAGTTTGACTCTTTGTATCTTCGCAGTCGTTGAGCCATAGCTTTGAGTTTCTGTGTTTGCGTGTCAAGTATATCATTGATATTCACATTATCTGGATTGAATCTAGCATGTACTTTTACTTTTCTGCAAAGTTCGTCAATTTTCCGTTGTAATTTTTTATGCCTAACACCATTTTTATACTGCTGCAGCCTAGCAACATCTTTCCTCAGATCCTCTATCTTCTTTTTCAATCTCCGTTCCCAGGGAGGCTCTGGCCTTGTACCCAACTCTTTTGGTGGTCTCGCACTAAGCTTCAAACCTAGTAGTCTCACGGTTGCAATTGCGGCAGCATAAACAGCGGTGTGGATTTCTTCAAAGGAGCTATTCTTTGCTAAGTATGAGGGTAAGACGTCCGAGTTTAAATAGCTGGTGATCATAGCAAGCCTTTTTGAGTTATTTAGCCTGGGTAGTTGGCACCGCTTAGTAGGATCTGTGCCCATAAATTCAGTCACTGCGGTGCAAAAGGATTCTTCAATTTCTGCCTTAAGCTCTCCTGGGACAGTTTTTTTACGACTGATGGTATGATTGTCGTTCTCCAGTTCAGCCACACCAGGAGCGTTCTGATTTGCCTCAACCTCATCAGGGATGTTTCGATGGTCTTGACTTTGCGTTGTGGCGTTTTGACCAATTTCAGCATTGTCGTTCTCCGTGTTATTGGCGTCATTACTTAACTGGGTTACTACTTCCAGTCTTAGTTGTTGTAGGGTAACTGGTGGGAGCCGTGCATTTCTTATAATTACTCGGACTTGATCTGCCAATTTTTGTTCGGATTGATGTGCCAGGTCAGGTCGGCTTCTGGCAAATTCTCTCTGAAGAGCTGGTCTGAAGTTGGTAAGGTCCGTTTCGTTTCTTGTTACAATGTAGTAGCAACGCATGAGATCTGTATTGATTTGTTGTGTCCACTGCATGCGTTGTCTTGGTAGTCCTGCTTTAGTGGTCAGCACCGGTCGTACTGAAACACTTTCAGCAGGTGTGATCTCGTTTTCCGTAGGCTGTTGTCTTGTGGTTCCATTATATGTAGAGGTGCCACTCGCTTCACCTTCCTCCATGTCAGGCTGAGCTTCACGACGGTTCCGAACAGGGTCAGTCTGCAACCCTGCGCCGCCTCTAAGATTATAACTTTTTTTTTTTTTTTTTTACAAAAAACCAGTCACCCTACTCTGTGGCTCCGACCCTCACAGAGGGGAGCTGGTAATACCAATAGCCACTCCCCGCGCCCGTGGGGTGAGTGACTACCGGGTCCGCGAATCGTGTGCCCTGAGTAGACGTAATGAACCTATTTTGTCCGTTTTTCCTCCTCTTTCAAGACAATGTTGCTCTCAGCGGGAGCTGAGAATTCCACGACATACATTGCCTTGAGTTGGTGGTCGAGGAGTACTATGTCAGGCTTGTTGGCTTGTATTTGCCTGAAGGTGGGAAACGAGTAGTTCCAATAAATTAGGCACTTCTCATTCCCCACAACGGACTCAATATCCCCCGGAACGTAAGGCAGCACTGGTGTTTCGTCTATCCCATACGAGTGCCTTAGATGATAGTAAAGCACTCGTAATGCTGCGTTGTGTCTATGAATATAGGCCGAGACTGCGTATGTCGGTCAAGCCGACAGTAAGTGCATTACAGTCTCCGGCGCCCTGCGGCAGGCCCTGCAGCTGACATCAGGGACCTCCATACCCATGACACGACGTCGATAGACGAGAGTGTTAAATACACCATCCTGGCAAGCCATTATGAATCCCTCGGTCTCAGACTTCAGCCCAGCTGACCTTAAGAAGGTGAAGGTCAGCCTTTCGGATAAGCCGAGGTCTTCTATATTTTTATAGAAGATTCCGTGCAATGGCTTATCCTTATGGAGCTGCAGGAGGATGTTGTGTTCTGCAGCTCTAATGTGGGCTTTTAGTCGAACGGGTTCCAACTCGGTGACAGAGTCGGGGTTTACCCGCTCGACGTCGAAGATGAGACCAAGTTCATCGGCTGCTCTCCGTGCTGCCTTAAAGAGAAAAGCTCCTACCTCTGCATTTTCATGGTCTCGGACCATGCAGAGGAGGGGATCCGAACTCCTGATGACCTTACATGCTCCCTCCAGAACCATCCTGCTATGGAGACTCTCCAAGCTCAAGAGCCCACGGCCTCCCCGATGTCGTGGGAGATATAACCGTGGAACGGACGATTTAGGATGCAAGCTCCTATTGAGATGCATCTTCTTGCGGGTTACTACATCGAGTTGACGCAGCTCTTCTCTAGTCCACTTCACTACTCCGAAAGAGTAGAGAAGGATCGGAACGGCAAGCATATTTGTAGCAGACACCTTGTTCTTCCCCGACAGTTCTGAAGACCAGATCTGTCGGAGTAGGTGCTGATACTTGCCGCGGAGAGCGTTTTTCACTACACTCACTTCTTGGGTGGAGCGTTGCTCGACACCCAAGTAAGTGTACGACTCTCCGGCATCTAGATGGTGTAAGATGCTTCCGTCCACGAGCTGCGCGTCCTCTCCATAGTCACCGCATCGTCCTCTCTTGAGATGGATCAGTGCGCATTTGTCCAACCTGAACTGCATACCGACAGCCTGCGTATACTCCTGTACCACCCTAAGAGACTGTTGGAGATCCCTCTCTCCAGAGGCATAAAGTTTAAGGTCATCCATATAAAATAGATGGGTGACCTTATGCCTCCTGTCGCCGGGGGTACCGCAGTTGTAGCCACGGGTTTTCCGGAGCGAGACGGATAATGGCAGTAGTGAGATGCAAAACAGAAGGGGGCTGAGGGAATCTCCCTGAAATACTCCTCTTCTGAATGTTACCGACTCTGTTTGGACTCTATCGTTACCCGATGTTATGGTAAAGCGAGTCCTCCAGAGCGGCATCAGTTCTTCAATACACCTCACTACGGGACCGGGTACCACAAGACATCGGAGCAAGTGAACAATGAGCTCATGCGATGCCATGTCGAATGCCTTGCGGTAGTCGATCCAGGCCATAGAGAGGTTCCGCTTATACTGCATGGAGTCCTGCGTGACACATCTGTCAATCAACAGGTTCTCCTTGCAGCCAGCGACACCTCTCTTCGACCCTCGTTGCTCATATATCCGTTCGTAAACCGGTTCAACTGCGTGGAGCACCCGCATGTACAAAATGCGTGTAAACACCTTGTAACATGCGTTTAGACAGGTTATCGGTCTGTAATTCTTTGGGTTGGACAAATCTCCGTTCTTGGGGATCAGCACTGTCCGCCCCTCAACAACCCAAGAAGGGATTTGCTGCCCCTCGTTCAACCAAGAGTTGAAAACCCGCGCCAGACGACGGTGGGCGGATGGAAATTTCTTCCACCACCAGTTGTTAATGCCGTCTGGGCCAGGAGCAGCGAAGTTCTTGGTACCAACAAGTGCATGTTGGACTTCCTCCGTACTGATCGCCGGGCACACTTCGTCTTGCTCTCCAAAGGTTCTGTTACACAGAGCCTCGAAGTGTGCTATTGCTGGAGTGCTGCTGTTGAATGGACGCGTCGTTTCGTAGATTCCCTTCCAGAATCCTTCGACATCTTCTACATTCGGCGGATTATCGACAACACGCTGTGGCTCCTTGAACAGGCGGGAGGGAGCCGTACGGAACATTGAATTTTGTTCCATACTTCGCACCCGCTTGTTCAACTTCTTCTTTATTGCCATCAGTGTGCGAATCCTATCTAAACAGTGCTGCTTGATGGTAAGCAACACTGTCAGATTCAGAGTGTGGTGTTGGCGTCTCAGTCCGGCTGCCACTCGCCGGACTTTAGGCGTAAATGCCCTGCCAGATGTTATGTGTTCCACCACACTCTGAGTTCGAGAAGTGTGTTGTCTGGCCGAATGTATCTTGCCTTCGATTTTTTGTACCCGCCGCTTAGCTTTCTCGATTCCGCTAGAGGCATTGGTTTGCCTTTCGCGAGGAACGAGTTGCCTAGCGGCGTTGTACATGGCAGAGTTGATTTGCCAGATGTCGGCATCCTCTGGGAGGTCCTCATCGATGACCGCGTCCATTCTAGCCAGGTCTTGGGCCTTTAGGGTAGTCCTGGTGATAAGACTTACCCTCGTCCTTAAGTCGGCTTCGGTGTACTCTGCTGGAAGTCTCCCGTCAGCGTTTTGCCGCGGTGGTTGTGCGGCTGGTACAGCTACTTGCTGACGGGGTAAGCGTTGATAACCTGTCCTGCGCAAGAAGGATACTTGGTCTCTCAGATGTTGCTGAGAGAAGGCACGATACTCTGGATGCATTCCGCACCAAAGTGCGTGCAATCGTGCCATGTATCCTCTACGCGCAGGTTCGCTGCTCTCATAGCAGGTCAGCAAATTATCCCGCAGCTCCCTCGTCCACCTAAAGCGCCCTTGAACATTGCCATGGTTGCCATCATTAGGACTGTCCGGTCTGGCCCCTCCCACATGTCCTTGACCCCCATCCGACTGGGGTCGATTGTGAGGGGCCCGTTCTTGGCTGTTTATAACCAAGTCAGGAATCTCAGGGTGGTTAGCCCTGAGACCCACGTCCGACATCAGCCAGGCAGAGTTTTACCTCTGCCTGTTGCCCGGGTAGCACCGCGAGGAGGTTGCCGGTCCGGTTTTCGCCCCCTTTATTATTATTATTATTATTATTATTCCTTAATCTTTCTCGACATGTTTGTCGGTTAATTACGTCAGTTGAGAGGGTATTCACCCCATCCAACTGTTGTTATCTCGACAGAAACTTCCTTACTATATGGCAGGTTTGTAAGATAACAGCCTTCTGCATGATTGTTATAAGGCCATTAGGAAGTTGCAGTTTCTCCATGTTTGGTTTCAGGTTTTTTGAGCAGACACCTTCAACAGAAATTATCATTGGTATGATTTTAATCTCCCGAAGTTTCCATATACGTTTAATCTCTATTGCCAGATTTTGGTATTTGACCGCCTTATCTTGCTCTGTTTTAGTTAAATTGTGGGTAAGGGGAATACCAACATCAATTAATAATGCAGATTTGTTGATCTTATCTATTAGTACTAAATCTGGTCGATTAAAATCTACTGTTTTATCAGTTAAAATAAGTCTATCCCAGTACAGTAGTGCTTCAGTAGATTCAAGGACGGCTTCAGGTGAGTACTTATAATAGGGCTCAGGATTATTAATTAATTGATATTTTAGGGCTAGTTGGATGTGGAGGATCTTCGCTACTTGATTGTGTCGGCTCAAATAATCATTTTCTGATAAAGCTGAGCATCCTGCTGTAATGTGCTCTATGGTCTCTCCAGGGCGACTACATTTTCTGCACATATCTATTGTGTTCAACTTTAAAATGTTTCGCTCATAGTTTTTTGTTTTGATTTACTTTATCCTGGATAGATATCATAAATCCTTCAGTTTCGGGGTAAAGGTAGCCCTTTTTTATAAATAAAACAGAGAGTGTTTTGTCAACCGTGTCATCGGCAAGTTGTGTTGGATATCTGCCATGTAATGTCTTTTCATTCCAAGAGGCTATATTGGCTGCATTGGAACGTCCTCTTTCTCTTACAGTATTTCTATCACTCAGGTTAAGAGGGGTGTAATGATTATCTGTTCTGACGATTTTCTGTATTTTAGGATTTTCATGATTTTGAAAGTACGTTTGCATTTTTAACTCTTGATCTTTACATAGTCTGAAGATATTTAACAACCCACGTCCCCCTTCTGATCGTGGCAAGTATAGCCGTTCTACAGCCGATCTTGGGTGTAGCATATTAAACTTGGTTAGCAGTCGACGTGTTAGCCTATCTAGTTCTTCGAGGTCAGTGTTACTCCATTTGAGAATCCCAAACGAGTAAATAAGTGCTGGTATGGCCCAAGAGTTAATAGCTCTAAAAAAGGTTGTTTGAGTTTAATTTGGTGTTGAGGAGTTTAGTAAGTCTATGTTTATATTTATTGGTAAACTCGATTTTTAGGGCTTTGTGACGTATATCTCGGTTTTGTTGAATGCCAAGGTACTTATAGGTTTTATCAAGTGGAAGTGGTTCTATGTGGTTAAAATTTTCGTCAGACTGTGTCAAGATTCCCTTTGATATATGTACTGTAGAGCACTAATCCAGACCAAAGCTCATTCTGATGTCGTCACTGAATATTTTGGTGGTGTTTATCAGTGATTTCAGTTGATCTTTAGATTCCGCGAATAGTTTGAGGTCATCCATGTACAGTAGGTGACTGTATTTGGTCTCATCCCTGGGCTGTAGTTTGAATCCAGCACGAGAGTTGTTAAGAAGTGTCGATAATGGGTTTAGTGCAAGACAAAACCAGGTAGAGCTGAGTGAATCTCCCTGAAAGATCCCTCTCTTTATCTGTATTTCCCCGATATTATCATTATTTAACCTTAGCATAGTTCTCCAAGTACTCATTAGATACGATAGTAGGGCTTTGATATTGGGAGCAATTTTGTAGATCTCAAGAGTTTTTAATAGCCAGTTGGAAGGGACGGAGTCATATGCTTTAGAGTAGTCGATATAACATGTGTGTAAGTTGCGTTTCCTCTGATATGCATGTTTCATGATTACTGCATCGATGGTAAGTTGCTCCTTGCATCCACGAGATCTTCTAATGCATCCTTTCTGTTCTAATGCAAAGATGTTGTTTGTTTCACAGTGTTCGTAAAACTTATCATTTATAAGTGATGTTAACAGTTTGTAGAATACAGAGAGACATGTAATAGGTCGAAAATTTTTTGGATCGTTTTGATCTCCCTTCTTATATATCAGGTAGGTAGTGCCCTTCGTGATATATTCTGGTATATGTTGAGGATTTTCAATAGCCTTAGTGAGAGCTCGAGCCAATGAGCTGTATATGGACGGGAATTGTTTTAACCAGAAATTTTGTAAGCAGTCTGGTCCTGCAGCTTTCCAGTTGAGAGCCTCCTTAAGGGCGTTTTTTATATCTCCCTCGGAAAAGGTAGCTGGCGGCATGTGAGGTAAGCCTGTTGATCTACTCATGATGTGTTCAATCCATGGAGCGTTGAGGTCAGCTTCCACAGGTTCTGCCCAGATGGAGTTCCAAAAACGAAAGAATTCATTATTATTTACCTTGAAGTTGAAGCTGTTGGATGGATTATCTTCAAGTGATTTATAAAACTGTTTCTCATTTAAACAAAATTCTCGGTTCTGTTGTTTTCTCTTAGATGCCTCATTATATCTCTTAAGTCTTGCCCCTTTAGCTTTAGCTCTCTGTCGTAGGTTGTCCCTGTGGTCCTTTAATTTCTCATCTAAATCGGGACAGTTATTATTATTATTATTATTATTATTTTTTTTTTTTTATTTTTTTTTACAAAAAACCAGTCACCCTACTCTGTGGCTCCGACCCTCACAGAGGGGAGCTGGTAATACCAATAGTCACTCCCCACGCCCGTGGGGTGAGTGACTACCGGGTCCGCGAATCGTGTGCCCTGAGTAGACGTAATGAACCGAGGATGACAGCTTTCTGCATTCTGCCGGCTAAGATCTCTGCCGAATCTCGGCATGCCGGTATGATCTTTAGTTCTGAAAGCAGCGTCTGTCTCATTCCACCGAGGGCTCCTATAATCAGTACCACTATTTTAACAGAATGGCCTGGATAAAGCCTGCGGAGTTCAAAGAGCAAATCTCGATATTTTGTCCGTTTTTCCTCCTCTTTCAAGACAATGTTGCTCTCAGCGGGAGCTGAGAATTCCACGACATACATTGTCTTGAGTTGGTGGTCGAGGAGTACTATGTCAGGCTTGTTGGCTTGTATTTGCCTGACGGTGGGAAACGAGTAGTTCCAATAAATTAGGCACTTCTCATTCCCCACAACGGACTCAATATCCCCCGGAACGTAAGGCAGCACTGGTGTTTCGTCTATCCCATACGAGTGCCTTAGATGATAGTAAAGCACTCGTAATGCTGCGTTGTGTCTATGAACATAGGCCGAGACTGCGTAAGTCGGGCAAGCCGACAGTAAGTGCATTACAGTCTCCGGCGCCCTGCGGCAGGCTCTGCAGCTGACATCAGGGACCTCCATACCCATGACACGACGTCGATAGACGAGAGTGTTAAATACACCATCCTGGCAAGCCATTATGAATCCCTCGGTCTCAGACTTCAGCCCAGCTGACCTTAAGAAGGCGAAGGTCAGCCTTTCCGATAAGCCGAGGTCTTCTATATTTTTATAGAAGATCCCGTGCAATGGCTTATCCTTATGGAGCTGCAGAAGGATGTTGTGTTCTGCAGCTCTAATGTGGGCTTTTAGTCGAACGGGTTCCAACTCGGTGACAGAGTCGGGGTTTACCCGCTCGACGTCGAAGATGAGACCAAGTTCATCGGCTGCTCTGCGTGCTGCCTTAAAGAGAAAAGCTCCTACCTCTGCATTTTCATGGTCTCGGACAATGCAGAGGAGGGGATCCGAACTCCTGATGACCTTACATGCTCCCTCCAGAACCATCCTGCTATGGAGACTCTCCAAGCTCAAGAGTCCACGGCCTCCCCGATGTCGTGGGAGATATAACCGTGGAACGGACGATTTAGGATGCAAGCTCCTATTGAGATGCATCTTCTTGCGGGTTACTACATCGAGTTGACGCAGCTCTTCTCTAGTCCACTTCACTACTCCGAAAGAGTAGAGAAGGATCGGAACGGCAAGCATATTTGTAGCAGACACCTTGTTCTTCCCCGACAGTTCTGAAGACCAGATCTGTCGGAGTAGGTGCTGATACTTGCCGCGGAGAGCGTTTTTCACTACACTCACTTCTTGGGTGGAGCGTTGCTCGACACCCAAGTAAGTGTACGACTCTCCGGCATCTAGATGGTGTAAGATGCTTCCGTCCACGAGCTGCGCGTCCTCTCCATAGTCACCGCATCGTCCTCTCTTGAGATGGATCAGTGCGCATTTGTCCAACCCGAGCTGCATACCGACAGCCTGCGTATACTCCTGTACCACCCTAAGGGACTGTTGGAGATCCCTCTCTCCAGAGGCATAAAGTTTAAGGTCATCCATATAAAATAGATGGGTGACCTTATGCCTCCTGTCGCCGGGGGTACCGCAGTTGTAGCCACGGGTTTTCCGGAGCGAGACGGATAATGGTAGTAGTGAGATGCAAAACAGAAGGGGGCTGAGGGAATCTCCCTGAAATACTCCTCTTCTGAATGTTACCGACTCTGTTTGGACTCTATCGTTACCCGATGTTATGGTAAAGCGAGTCCTCCAGAGCGGCATCAGTTCTTCAATACATCTCACTATGGGACCGGGTACCACAAGACATCGGAGCAAGTGAACAATGAGCTCATGCGATGTCATGTCGAATGCCTTGCGGTAGTCGATCCAGGCCATAGAGAGGTTCCGCTTATACTGCATGGAGTCCTGCGTGACACATCTGTCAATCAACAGGTTCTCCTTGCAGCCAGCGACACCTCTCTTCGACCCTCGTTGCTCATATATCCGTTCGTAAACCGGTTCAACTGCGTGGAGCACCCGCATGTACAAAATGCGTGTAAACACCTTGTAACATGCGTTTAGACAGGTTATCGGTCTGTAATTCTTTGGGTTGGACAAATCTCCGTTCTTGGGGATCAGCACTGACCGCCCCTCAACAACCCAAGAAGGGATTTGCTGCTCCCCATTTAACCAGGAATTAAAAATTCTGGCCAAATGGTGGTGGGTGCTCGATAACTTTTTCCACCAAAAGTTATTTATCCCATCGGGACCTGGAGCAGCAAAGTTCTTAGAGCCATCAAGAGCCCTACGAACCTCTTCTGGGGTTATTGGTTCGCACACTTCCTGTGGTTGCTGAAGCCTTTGACAAAAGGCTTCAAAGTGTGCAAGGGCCGGAGAATCTCGGTTGAGTGGAAGCCTCTCCTCGTACAGCGTTTTCCAGAAGTTCTCCACCTGATCTGCAGTCGGCGGATTGTCTACAACACGCGGAGGCGGATAGAAAAGGCGCGAGGGCTTCTCGCGAAACAGTTTATTTTCCGCAAGCCCCCTCGCCCGCCTCACTAATGACTTTTTGCAAGTCACTAGCATCCGTATCCTGTCGAGACAGTGCTGTTTGGTGGTTCGCAGCACTGCCTCATTGAGTGTGTGATGGACGCGTCTTAAGTTGGCGGCTAATCGACGCACTTTAGGCGTGAACGGCCTGTTGGCCGCCATATGGTCCATCACACATTGGATACGGGATGCGTGTTGCCTCGCCGACTGGATCTTGGCTTCCATCTTTTGTATGCGCCGCTGCGCTCTCTCCTGTGGGGAAGAGGTATTTCGCCTCTCCACCTGAGACGAGCGTTGAGCAGCGGCATACACGGCACAATTTATGTGTCAGATGTCAGCCTCTTCTGGTAGCGCTGTACGAAGTTCAGCGTCCACTCTGGCCAGGTCTTGTGGCCCGGGGGTTTTCAGACGGTGTAACCCCCTTCTGGTACTGAGGCCCTTTGGTATTGGCGGAACGAGGAGAGCCACGTCCTCAACCGGTGAATGTGGCGGCTCTTCGGCCACCTCATTCATCGGCCCAGGAGCAGCCCTCACGTAGCCCCTACTACGAAGGTGGGATACATAGTCACGCAGATTTTGTGGCGTGAAGGCGCTATGCTCTGGTAGCCTCTCACACCACAGAGCATGCATCCGCGCCATGTACCCCCTCCGCGCGGGCTCACTGCTTTCATAACAATGCAGAAGCTCATCCCTCAGTTCATCTGTCCACTCAAAGCGTCCTTGTTCATTGCGTACGTCGTCAACGGGCGGTCTATCCGGTTGGGCCCCACCACCTTGCCCTTGACCCCTATCCGAACGGGGTCGATCGTGGGGGCACAGTCTTCGGCCTGCCGGAACCAAAGGTTAGAGCCTGTGGGTGGTTAGCCCAGCAGGCCCACGACCGACACCAGAGGGGAAGATGCTTTCCCCTCCCGGGTGCGCTAGGGCTGCCGGTTCGGTTTTGCACCCCTAGCTGGAGTAAGTGGTGGCGCTACTCACCAAAGGCTTAATAGATAGAAGTTAGCCCCTCCTGCTTTATTATTATTATTATTATTTTTTTTTTTTTTTTTTACAAAAAACCAGTCACCCTACTCTGTGGCTCCGACCCTCACAGAGGGGAGCTGGTAATACCAATAGCCACTCCCCACGCCCGTGGGGTGAGTGACTACCGGGTCCGCGAATCGTGTGCCCTGAGTAGACGTAATGAACCGAGGATGACAGCCTTCTGCATTCTGCCGGCTAAGATCTCTGCCGAATCTCGGCATGCCGGTATGATCTTTAGTTCTGAAAGCAGCATCTGTCTCATTCCACCGAGGGCTCCTATAATCAGTACCACTATTTTAACAGAATGGCCTGGATAAAGCCTGCGGAGTTCGAAGAGCAAATCTCGATATTTTGTCCGTTTTTCCTCCTCTTTCAAGACAATGTTGCTCTCAGCGGGAGCTGAGAATTCCACGACATACATTGTCTTGAGTTGGTGGTCGAGGAGTACTATGTCAGGCTTGTTGGCTTGTATTTGCCTGACGGTGGGAAACGAGTAGTTCCAATAAATTAGGCACTTCTCATTCCCCACAACGGACTCAATATCCCCCGGAACGTAAGGCAGCACTGGTGTTTCGTCTATCCCATACGAGTGCCTTAGATGATAGTAAAGCACTCGTAATGCTGCGTTGTGTCTATGAATATAGGCCGAGACTGCGTATGTCGGGCAAGCCGACAGTAAGTGCATTACAGTCTCCGGCGCCCTGCGGCAGGCCCTGCAGCTGACATCAGGGACCTCCATACCCATGACACGACGTCGATAGACGAGAGTGTTAAATACACCATCCTGGCAAGCCATTATGAATCCCTCGGTCTCAGACTTCAGCCCAGCTGACCTTAAGAAGGCGAAGGTCAGCCTTTCGGATAAGCCGAGGTCTTCTATATTTTTATAGAAGATCCCGTGCAATGGCTTATCCTTATGGAGCTGCAGAAGGATGTTGTGTTCTGCAGCTCTAATGTGGGCTTTTAGTCGAACGGGTTCCAACTCGGTGAGTCGGGGTTTACCCGCTCGACGTCGAAGATGAGACCAAGTTCATCGGTTGCTCTCCGTGCTGCCTTAAAGAGAAAAGCTCCTACCTGGTACTGAGGCCCTCTGGTATTGGCGGAACGAGGAGAGCCACGTCCTCAACCGGTGAATGTGGCGGCTCTTCGGCCACCTCATTCACCGGCCCAGGAGCAGCCCTCACGTAGCCCCTACTACGAAGGTGGGATACATAGTCACGCAGATTTTGTGGCGTGAAGGCGCTATGCTCTGGTAGCCTCTCACACCACAGAGCATGCATCCGCGCCATGTACCCCCTCCGCGCGGGCTCACTGCTTTCATAGCAATGCAGAAGCTCATCCCTCAGTTCATCTGTCCACTCAAAGCGTCCTTGTTCATTGCGTACGTCGTCAACGGGCGGCCTATCCGGTTGGGCCCCACCACCTTGCCCTTGACCCCTATCCGAACGGGGTCGATCGTGGGGGCCCAGTCTTCGGCCTGCTGGAACCAAAGGTTAGAGCCTGTGGGTGGTTAGCCCAGCAGGCCCACGACCGACACCAGAGGGGAAGATGCTTTCCCCTCCCGGGTGCACTAGGGCTGCCGGTTCGGTTTTGCACCCCTAGCTGGAGTAAGTGGTGGCGCTACTCACCAAAGGCTTAACAGATGGAAGTTAGCCCCTCCTGCTTATTATTATTATTATTATTTTTTTTTTTTTTTTTTTTTTTTTTTTTTTTTTTTTTTTTACAAAAAACCAGTCACCCTACTCTGTGGCTCCGACCCTCACAGAGGGGAGCTGGTAATACCAATAGCCACTCCCCACGCCCGTGGGGTGAGTGACTACCGGGTCCGCGAATCGTGTGCCCTGAGTAGACGTAATGAACCGAGGATGACAGCCTTCTGCATTCTGCCGGCTAAGATCTCTGCCGAATCTCGGCATGCCGGTATGATCTTTAGTTCTGAAAGCAGCGTCTGTCTCATTCCACCGAGGGCTCCTATAATCAGTACCACTATTTTAACAGAATGGCCTGGATAAAGCCTGCGGAGTTCGAAGAGCAAATCTCGATATTTTGTCCGTTTTTCCTCCTCTTTCAAGACAATGTTGTTCTCAGCGGGAGCTGAGAATTCCATGACATACATTGTCTTGAGTTGGTGGTCGAGGAGTACTATGTCAGGCTTGTTGGCTTGTATTTGCCTGACGGTGGGAAACGAGTAGTTCCAATAAATTAGGCACTTCTCATTCCCCACAACGGACTCAATATCCCCCGGAACGTAAGGCAGCACTGGTGTTTCGTCTATCCCATACGAGTGCCTTAGATGATAGTAAAGCACTCGTAATGCTGCGTTGTGTCTATGAATATAGGCCGAGACTGCGTATGTCGGGCAAGCCGACAGTAAGTGCATTACAGTCTCCGGCGCCCTGCGGCAGGCCCTGCAGCTGACATCAGGGACCTCCATACCCATGACACGACGTCGATAGACGAGAGTGTTAAATACACCATCCTGGCAAGCCATTATGAATCCCTCGGTCTCAGACTTCAGCCCAGCTGACCTTAAGAAGGCGAAGGTCAGCCTTTCGGATAAGCCGAGGTCTTCTATATTTTTATAGAAGATTCCGTGCAATGGCTTATCCTTATGGAGCTGCAGAAGGATGTTGTGTTCTGCAGCTCTAATGTGGGCTTTTAGTCGAACGGGTTCCAACTCGGTGACAGAGTCGGGGTTTACCCGCTCGACGTCGAAGATGAGACCAAGTTCATCGGCTGCTCTCCGTGCTGCCTTAAAGAGAAAAGCTCCTACCTCTGCATTTTCATGGTCTCGGACCATGCAGAGGAGGGGATCCGAACTCCTGATGACCTTACATGCTCCCTCCAGAACCATCCTGCTATGGAGACTCTCCAAGCTCAAGAGTCCACGGCCTCCCCGATGTCGTGGGAGATATAACCGTGGAACGAACGATTTAGGATGCAAGCTCCTATTGAGATGCATCTTCTTGCGGGTTACTACATCGAGTTGACGCAGCTCTTCTCTAGTCCACTTCACTACTCCGAAAGAGTAGAGAAGGATCGGAACGGCAAGCATATTTGTAGCAGACGCCTTGTTCTTCCCCGACAGTTCTGAAGACCAGATCTGTCGGAGTAGGTGCTGATACTTGCCGCGGAGAGCGTTTTTCACTACACTCACTTCTTGGGTGGAGCGTTGCTCGACACCCAAGTAAGTGTACGACTCTCCGGCATCTAGATGGTGTAAGATGCTTCCGTCCACGAGCTGCGCGTCCTCTCCATAGTCACCGCATCGTCCTCTCTTGAGATGGATCAGTGCGCATTTGTCCAACCCGAACTGCATACCGACAGCCTGCGTATACTCCTGTACCACCCTAAGGGACTGTTGGAGATCCCTCTCTCCAGAGGCATAAAGTTTAAGGTCATCCATATAAAATAGATGGGTGACCTTATGCCTCCTGTCGCCGGGGGTACCGCAGTTGTAGCCACGGGTTTTCCGGAGCGAGACGGATAATGGCAGTAGTGAGATGCAAAACAGAAGGGGGCTGAGGGAATCTCCCTGAAATACTCCTCTTCTGAATGTTACCGACTCTGTTTGGACTCTATCGTTACCCGATGTTATGGTAAAGCGAGTCCTCCAGAGCGGCATCAGTTCTTCAATACATCTCACTACGGAACCGGGTACCACAAGACATCGGAGCAAGTGAACAATGAGCTCATGCGATGTCATGTCGAATGCCTTGCGGTAGTCGATCCAGGCCATAGAGAGGTTCCGCTTATACTGCATGGAGTCCTGCGTGACACATCTGTCAATCAACAGGTTCTCCTTGCAGCCAGCGACATCTCTCTTCGACCCTCGTTGCTCATATATCCGTTCGTAAACCGGTTCAACTGCGTGGAGCACCCGCATGTACAAAATGCGTGTAAACACCTTGTAACATGCGTTTAGACAGGTTATCGGTCTGTAATTCTTTGGGTTGGACAAATCTCCGTTCTTGGGGATCAGCACTGTCCGCCCCTCAACAACCCAAGAAGGGATTTGCTGCTCCCCATTTAACCAGGAATTAAATATTGTGGCCAAATGGTGGTGGGTGCTCGATAACTTTTTCCACCAAAAGTTATTTATCCCATCGGGACCTGGAGCAGCAAAGTTCTTAGAGCCATCAAGAGCTCTACGAACCTCCTCTATTATTATTATTATTTTTTTTTTTTTTTTTTTTTTTTTTTTTTTTTTTTTTTTACAAAAAACCAGTCACCCTACTCTGTGGCTCCGACCCTCACAGAGGGGAGCTGGTAATACCAATAGCCACTCCCCACGCCCGTGGGGTGAGTGACTACCGGGTCCGCGAATCGTGTGCCCTGAGTAGACGTAATGAACCGAGGATGACAGCCTTCTGCATTCTGCCGGCTAAGATCTCTGCCGAATCTCGGCATGCCGGTATGATCTTTAGTTCTGAAAGCAGCGTCTGTCTCATTCCACCGAGGGCTCCTATAATCAGTACCACTATTTTAACAGAATGGCCTGGATAAAGCCTGCGGAGTTCGAAGAGCAAATCTCGATATTTTGTCCGTTTTTCCTCCTCTTTCAAGACAATGTTGCTCTCAGCGGGAGCTGAGAATTCCACGACATACATTGTCTTGAGTTGGTGGTCGAGGAGTACTATGTCAGGCTTGTTGGCTTGTATTTGCCTGACGGTGGGAAACGAGTAGTTCCAATAAATTAGGCACTTCTCATTCCCCACAACGGACTCAATATCCCCCGGAACGTAAGGCAGCACTGGTGTTTCGTCTATCCCATACGAGTGCCTTAGATGATAGTAAAGCACTCGTAATGCTGCGTTGTGTCTATGAATATAGGCCGAGACTGCGTAAGTCGGGCAAGCCGACAGTAAGTGCATTACAGTCTCCGGCGCCCTGCGGCAGGCCCTGCAGCTGACATCAGGGACCTCCATACCCATGACACGACGTCGATAGACGAGAGTGTTAAATACACCATCCTGGCAAGCCATTATGAATCCCTCGGTCTCAGACTTCAGCCCAGCTGACCTTAAGAAGGCGAAGGTCAGCCTTTCGGATAAGCCGAGGTCTTCTATATTTTTATAGAAGATCCCGTGCAATGGCTTATCCTTATGGAGCTGCAGAAGGATGTTGTGTTCTGCAGCTCTAATGTGGGCTTTTAGTCGAACGGGTTCCAACTCGGTGACAGAGTCGGGGTTTACCCGCTCGACGTCGAAGATGAGACCAAGTTCATCGGCTGCTCTCCGTGCTGCCTTAAAGAGAAAAGCTCCTACCTCTGCATTTTCATGGTCTCGGACCATGCAGAGGAGGGGATCCGAACTCCTGATGACCTTACATGCTCCCTCCAGAACCATCCTGCTATGGAGACCCCCCAAGCTCAAGAGTCCACGGCCTCCCCGATGTCGTGGGAGATATAACCGTGGAACGGACGATTTAGGATGCAAGCTCCTATTGAGATGCATCTTCTTGCGGGTTACTACATCGAGTTGACGCAGCTCTTCTCTAGTCCACTTCACTACTCCGAAAGAGTAGAGAAGGATCGGAACGGCAAGCATATTTGTAGCAGACACCTTGTTCTTCCCCGACAGTTCTGAAGACCAGATCTGTCGGAGTAGGTGCTGATACTTGCCGCGGAGAGCGTTTTTCACTACACTCACTTCTTGGGTGGAGCGTTGCTCGACACCCAAGTAAGTGTACGACTCTCCGGCATCTAGATGGTGTAAGATGCTTCCGTCCACGAGCTGCGCGTCCTCTCCATAGTCACCGCATCGTCCTCTCTTGAGATGGATCAGTGCGCATTTGTCCAACCCGAACTGCATACCGACAGCCTGCGTATACTCCTGTACCACCCTAAGGGACTGTTGGAGATCCCTCTCTCCAGAGGCATAAAGTTTAAGGTCATCCATATAAAATAGATGGGTGACCTTATGCCTCCTGTCGCCGGGGGTACCGCAGTTGTAGCCACGGGTTTTCCGGAGCGAGACGGATAATGGCAGTAGTGAGATGCAAAACAGAAGGGGGCTGAGGGAATCTCCCTGAAATACTCCTCTTCTGAATGTTACCGACTCTGTTTGGACTCTATCGTTTCCCGATGTTATGGTAAAGCGAGTCCTCCAGAGCGACATCAGTTCTTCAATACATCTCACTACGGGACCGGGTACCACAAGACATCGGAGCAAGTGAACAATGAGCTCATGCGATGTCATGTCGAATGCCTTGCGGTAGTCGATCCAGGCCATAGAGAGGTTCCGCTTATACTGCATGGAGTCCTGCGTGACACATCTGTCAATCAACAGGTTCTCCTTGCAGCCAGCGACACCTCTCTTCGACCCTCGTTGCTCATATATCCGTTCGTAAACCGGTTCAACTGCGTGGAGCACCCGCATGTACAAAATGCGTGTAAACACCTTGTAACATGCGTTTAGACAGGTTATCGGTCTGTAATTCTTTGGGTTGGACAAATCTCCGTTCTTGGGGATCAGCACTGTCCGCCCCTCAACAACCCAAGAAGGGATTTGCTGCTCCCCATTTAACCAGGAATTAAATATTCTGGCCAAATGGTGGTGGGTGCTCGATAACTTTTTCCACCAAAAGTTATTTATCCCATCGGGACCTGGAGCAGCAAAGTTCTTAGAGCCATCAAGAGCCCTACGAACCTCTTCTGGGGTTATTGGTTCGCACACTTCCTGTGGTTGCTGAAGCCTTTGACAAAAGGCTTCAAAGTGTGCAAGGGCAGGAGAATCTCGGTTGAGTGGAAGCCTCTCCTCGTACAGCGTTTTCCAGAAGTTCTCCACCTGATCTGCAGTCGGCGGATTGTCTACAACACGCGGAGGCGGTTGGAAAAGGCGCGAGGGCTTCTCGCGGAACAGTTTATTTTCCGCAAGCCCCCTCGCCCGCCTCACTAATGACTTTTTGCAAGTCACTAGCATCCGTATCCTGTCGAGACAGTGCTGTTTGGTGGTTCGCAGCACTGCCTCATTGAGTGTGTGATGGACGCGTCTTAAGTTGGCGGCTAATCGACGCACTTTAGGCGTGAACGGCCTGTTGGCCGCCATATAGTCCATCACACATTGGATACGGGATGCGTGTTGCCTCGCCGACTGGATCTTGGCTTCCATCTTTTGTATGCGCCGCTGCGCTCTCTCCTGTGGGGAAGAGGTATTTCGCCTCTCCACCTGAGACGAGCGTTGAGCAGCGGCATACACGGCACAATTTATGTGCCAGATGTCAGCCTCTTCTGGTAGCGCTGTACGAAGTTCAGCGTCCACTCTGGCCAGGTCTTGTGGCCCGGGGGTTTTCAGACGGTGTAACCCCCTTCTGGTACTGAGGCCCTCTGGTATTGGCGGAACGAGGAGAGCCACGTCCTCAACCGGTGAATGTGGCGGCTCTTCGGCCACCTCATTCACCGGCCCAGGAGCAGCCCTCACGTAGCCCCTACTGCGAAGGTGGGATACATAGTCACGCAGATTTTGTGGCGTGAAGGCGCTATGCTCTGGTAGCCTCTCACACCACAGAGCATGCATCCGCGCCATGTACCCCCTCCGCGCGGGCTCACTGCTTTCATAACAATGCAGAAGCTCATCCCTCAGTTCATCTGTCCACTCAAAGCGTCCTTGTTCGTTGCGTACGTCGTCAACGGGCGGTCTATCCGGTTGGGCCCCACCACCTTGCCCTTGACCCCTATCCGAACGGGGTCGATCGTGGGGGCCCAGTCTTCGGCCTGCTGGAACCAAAGGTTAGAGCCTGTGGGTGGTTAGCCCAGCAGGCCCACGACCGACACCAGAGGGGAAGATGCTTTCCCCTCCCGGGTGCACTAGGGCTGCCGGTTCGGTTTTGCACCCCTAGCTGGAGTAAGTGGTGGCGCTACTCACCAAAGGCTTAATAGATGGAAGTTAGCCCCTCCTGCTTATTTATTATTATTATTATTATTATTATTATTATTATTATTATTATTATTATTATTATTATTATTATATGAATATCTTAAATATAAGGGAAAAATAATGAACGACTTTTCAGCTAACAGGTGTTTAAATTTTTAAACGTTTACAGAATTTCTTGTATAATTCTTTACTATATACTAAAATAATATACCTACTCCTTTCGTACGATGCTAAAATATAAAAACAACTAATCTATTGTCTTCATCCTCTTTGAAATCCTTACTATAAATCAGAGCTTTAACCATATGTGATAAGATAAAATAAACTTTCTCATCCACAAAATTTCTTTAATCATATGAGAATATTCTTTCTATAATATTAGTTTATTCTCTGCTTTTGAACAAATGTTTAAAAAAAAAAAAAAATTCTGCACACATCTAATTCCTAAGACTTTCGAAGAAGCTGTTTTAAATAAAAAATCTAAATATCATCTAATCAACTAGCGGATTTAATTGCTTTACATAAATATATACAGGGTCCTTAAAAATAGCGTCAAGTGTTTTATATAATATATAGTGATTTTTGTTTCCTACTAGAGATATTTTCCAGAATATCTTTGCCGTTGATTCTGTTAATTTATTATAAAAAAAATTCTCACTTTAAGTATTTGATGCATACATACAAAAATTATCAATTTTAATTCCTAATAATTTTTAAGTTCTTAATACACTGGTTTGAGGGGTATAGTCCAACCAGTCGACCAGCACGAAGGAAAACATTTTCCTTCGTGCTTCCACTATTTTTCAATCGTTTTTTTCAATCATTTTTTTTCCGTAATTTAATGATTTTGGTTAATTTTTCATAAGGTTTTTTATAATTTATATTTATTTCATATTATTCGTGTTAGATTATTTAAGTTAACTTTAGTTCGGTTTAAAGTTTTTAAGGGTAAAATTTAAGTTTTCCACGATAATCCACACGTTTATGTCTACCCATACTAAAATAATTTCTTATTTCGTTGAGATATATATGTCCGTAAGGACGTAGAAGGATATAATAAGAATAAAATAAGAGTAAAATAAGGGTAGAATAAGGATGTATAAGGATATAATAAGGGTGAAATAAGAATATATATATGGATAACCCCTCGCTTATACAGACGAGTAAAAAAGCTGTACTAACCTATTATACAGTCAATTACATCGTATATAATCCTGTCACGAAAGTATCTAAACATTAAATGCCTAAGATAGATATTTCAAACTTCTTGATTTAGAGTGTCAAGTATAGTTGAAAAAACGAGGAGTACTTAGATATGATACAGGGCTTTATGAAAACCATCGAAACATAATCTAGTGCTCACTATTTTTCCAAGGCCTTGAGTGTGTTTTAAGTCTTAGGAACAATATACTTAAGTAAATAAAATTGTTAAACCAAGATTGTAAAAAAATAAAGAACTTTTCAAATTAAAATGTATTACTAACAACTCGCCAAGTATAACTTTACACCCGTGCATAAAATTATTTGAAATGGAATTATTATAGAAATTCATAAAATAGAATTCATAGCCCTTGTATATGAATATACCAAGTCCCTATCAATCACGACATCTAGAAGTCTCTTAAAAATTTTAAGCATCAGGTGGACTTTTAAGTTACTGTAAGTCCCGTCTATCACAAGTTACATCGTCGAAAGTGAAGCCGAGCGGATAGGTTTACTATCTCGACCCAAAGATCCTCAAGTGGTAAATTTTGTGCGGGAATTTGTGGATAAAAACGTGGGTAAGTATGGATAAGTGTGGCTAATTGTGAATAAAAATGTGGGTAAAACGGGAGTGCATCCTAGTGGCTGGTTATTTGATGTTATATAACGAAGTGGTAAACATGTATGCCTGTAAGGATTGTGGCAAAATATTCTCTTGGTCTAGCGGTCTAAGTCGCCATATTAATATCCATAAAAACCGTCCCTTTCATTGTACTATGTGTAATGAAACATTTAATAGAAAAGACAGCTTAAAAAACATTTTCAGAGTGTGCACGCCACCAAAAAGCATGCATCCACCTCTCCTTCCAAACAGCCTAAGACATTCGAGAAAGAAAAATTATCTCCACAAGTAAATGATACAGGATTCGATTATAGTTGGAAATATAGAAACATTATATCAAAATTGTTTCTGCCATCAAAGGAAGAAGAAGAAGATGAGCACGGACTGGGACGGAATGAAAACAGAAACAGCGATGATGAAGAACCGCCATATGACGTAAATTCGGTCTGTAAATATCAAAAAACGTCCCCTGACGGGCGTAGATTGGATTGGAATGAAAACGCGGATCCAAACATCATTGTCGATATGATTCGCATTAATATCGGTCTGGGTTTGAGATATGATACACATATAAATACTTTATGAGATATGGGAATTATTGAATAAATTTACTTTCTTCTGTGGTGGATTATCATGAAGTGGGTTGTATTATCACAATTTCGGTGATAAATTAATGGTAGTGATATACGACGCGTTAAAAGAGGCAAAATCTACAGAATTCTTCTTTCAATGACGCCAGGGCAGGTGTTGAGAATAAGAGAAATCGATCACGAGAAAGTTGCATCCTTTTTAAAGTATTAAATAAAAATTGTAATTAAAGACAATTATTATTATTAATTATCAAACACTCTCTATATAAACTTTTCAGATATTTATAAAATTGCTGTACACTTGTTGAAATAAATAAAATCAAGCAATTTTTTATTTTACCAGAAACTTCAAATGTAATCACTCGAGGACCAAGTAAAATTAAAGAACCCGGAAGACTTGGAAATGTTACAGTGCTTTATGAAAACAATCAATACAGAACCTACAATTAATTTTTTTTCTCAGGCAATGCTTTTATATTACACATTGTAGAATAAATAATAATTATTAAACCAACATTGTTAATAAAAAACTAATTTAAATTACACGTGTTATCAATAACTCACCCAGTATACCCCTCAAACCAGTGTATTAAGAACTTAAAAATTATTAGGAATTAAAATTGATAATTTTTGTATGTATGCATCAAGTACTTAAAGTGAGAAATTTTTTTATAATAAATTAACAGAATCAACGGCAAAGATATTCTGGAAAATATCTCTAGTAGGAAACAAAAATCACTATATATTCTATAAAACACTTGACGCTATTTTTAAGGACCCTGTATATATTTATGTAAAGCAATTAAATCCGCTAGTTGATTAGATGATATTTAGATTTTTTATTTAAAACAGCTTCTTCGAAAGTCTTAGGAATTAGATGTGTGCAGAATTTTTTTTAAAGCATTTGTTCAAAAGCAGAGAATAAACTAATATTATAGAAAGAATATTCTCATATGATTAAAGAAATTTTGTGGATGAGAAAGTTTATTTTATCTTATCACATATGGTTAAAGCTCTGATTTATAGTAAGGATTTCAAAGAGGATGAAGACAATAGATTAGTTGTTTTTATATTTTAGCATCGTACGAAAGGAGTAGGTATATTATTTTAGTATATAGTAAAGAATTATACAAGAAATTCTGTAAACGTTTAAAAGTTTAAACACCTGTTAGCTGAAAAGTCGTTCATTATTTTTCCCTTATATTTAAGATATTCATATCATGTTTCCATCTTCCCCATTTATGAACGAATCCATTGATAATAAAGGTATACTATTACAGTATCTAGCAGATATCTTTTTAAAAATATACATATTTTGAATTCATAGAAATTGTGAACATAGAAGTTGTCAACAAAAATACGTAAGATCTGTTATTCTAAAACTTGTATCCGTTACCTTCAGAAAGAAACTATTCAGTACTTCTTAAAGATTCTGATGAAAAATATAGATTTGAAAAGCAATTAGTGATTTATGTTCAATGTAAAATGTGACTATACTGAAACTGATAGAAAATTTTAAGTAAAATTCCAAAACTAAGTAGCGCTTATGGTAGTGCATGATTATCATTCAGAAAGTCTAAAAAATGTTTAGAAAGAAATGTTTTAACCGCCTTCCAGATCACTTCAATGACTCTGTTAAGCCTAGACGTATACAAGTAAAGGAGACAGGGCCCTACAGTTTGTAGTGGGATCCGAACCACTTCTTGTGGATAATATATATTTGAAAATTACTCCGCAGATGCTGGGACTCGAACCCACTTCCCTAGGTATTCTCATGCAAAACCTATTTAGATGAGCATTGCGACTTTCAGAGGTTCTGCAGTGAAATAATTGCTGCTGGACTGATAGAGAAACTCAAGTATATTGTACCATATTTATCACATTAATATATTGTACTGTTTAATTCAAATTCTGATAATTAAAATAAAATCAATTGAAATACTATTTTTGATTAATTTATATCTAGTTGAAATAATTATTGAATGTTAAAAATCTTAATTATACCCCCTTAACCAGCACGCCAATGACAAAAATTTTAATCAGTCGACTTTTACAGCACAATATCACACATCCGGTTACTGGTTCAGTTTTATTGTATTAATTGTAATAAATCTAAGTATAAAAATTGCCTGCCGAAGAGAAAAATTTTACGATCGGAAGGCTATTAGATACAGTCCTGCCACGGGGTAGTCCGAATCAAAACAGCTTTCAAATTTTTTATATAAAAAAACTGTGACGTCATAGCTTTTTACGACCAGAAGGAATTATTTATTACAAATACACAAAAACTTGTTAAACATATTCATATATCGGACTACACTTGCAATGATAGCAATTTGTTTTATTTGCAGAGTCAGCAGTTTATTGACCTATGTAACCAATATGCAGCATCAGCGGTTCACTGTACTTGCACATCCGGTGTTTATTTTATTTGCAGACTCAGCAGTTCATTGACCTGTGTAACATGATATGCGACATCCGCGGTTCATTGTACTTATGCATCCGGCGTTTATTTAATTTGCAGATTCAGCAGTTCATTGACCTATGTAATTCACTAGGAGGAATCCTTTGGGTTCATAAGTACACATTATCACGAAATATGTTTGATTTCATTTTTTATTTGAAATGTTGCCATTAATAAATTTCGATCCTTTTGGGTATATTATACAAGCGGTAAGCTTGTCAGAAAATAATAATTTCAGTTGATAACATGTAACCTTAATCCGAAACTCCACATCCATCTCCTGAAGTTTTTTTTTCATTTCTAATAGTTATAAAATATATTAAAAGTTTGTCAAGTGGTCAATAAGTGGTATCGTCATTGCCAAAATATTCCGAAGTGGATCAATTGTCAAATATTTCGTGAGCATTTTAGACAGCGCGAGGGCCCCCATTTAATAGTAATTATTATTGTCACGTGATCAAATGACGTCATGATATATTAAAAGTTTGAGGATTGGTGGCGCAAGTATATAAGCAATCTCGTAATACTATAAAATAATGTAAAATCACTAAATTATAATCTGATGTACGCGCAGTAGTAGAATTTCCCGCCTAAATTTGAATTTCCAATCGGTTTGAATTTCCCGCCAGCTTAGACTTCCTGTCGGTGCTCTCTGATTGCCAAACACATTTCGGGGGTGGGCCAATTACCAAAAATATTTCGAGGGTGGGCCAACTGCCAAGAATAAAAAAGTTCCCACGTTATAAAATTACCGTAAACTTGTTGAAATAAATAAAATCAAGCAATTTTTTATTTTACCAGAAGAATTTGTAATGTAATCACTCGAGGACCAAGTAAAATTAAAGAACCAGGAAGATTTGGAAATGTTACAGTGCTATATGAAAACAATTCATACAGAACCTACAATTCTTTTTTTTTCCCAGGCAATGCTTTTATGTTACACATTGTAGAATAAATAAAAATTATTAAACCAACATTGTCAATAAAAAACTAATTTCAATTACACGTGTTATCAATAACTCACCCAGTATATCCCTCAAACACGTGTATAAAGAACTTAAAAATTATTAGGAATTAAAATTGATAATTTTTATATGTATGCATCAAGTACTTAAAGTGAAATTTTTTTTATAATAAATTAACAGAATTAACGGCTCTTTGTGAACGAAATGTAAAAAAAAGATATTCTGGAAAATATCTCCAGTAGGAAACTAAAATAATGTAAAGTCACTAAATTATAATCTGATGTAGGTGCAGTAGTAGAATTTCCCGCCTAAATTTGAATTTCCAATCGGTTTGAATTTCCTGCCAGCTTAGACTTCCTGTCGGTGCTCTCTGATTGCCAAACGCATTTCGGTGGTGGACCAATTACCAAAAATATTTCGAGGGTGGGCCAATTGCCAAGAATAAAAAAGTTCCCACGATCATCAAAATTCTCGCACGTACTCTATGATTGCCAAAAACATTTCAAGGGTGGGCCAATTGCCAAAAATAAAAATGTTCCCATGGTCATCAAACTTTTCCCACGCTCAAGTGGGGGGCGTGACCTAGCGGCTCATCTTCCAATCAAATTATGGAATCCCCACCATTCGACCAATAAGCGCGGTGATCCTCCCACCCATCGAGCAATCATATTATGTAGGCGGAGCTTTTCCCACCAATCGACCAATTACAATACGTGGGTGGGGTTTATCTCGACCAATCACAATAAATGGGTTGATATTCGCCTCCCACCAATTGACCAATCATATTATGAGGGGTGTGGCTTATCCCCTCCACTCAACCAATCCGCTTAGGCGGGCGGAGCTTATCCCCTCTCATTGACCAATTATAATACATGGGTGGGGTTTATCTCGACCAATCACAATAAGTGGGTTGAGATTCACCTCCCACCAATCGACCAATCATTAAGAAGGGTGTGGTTTACCCTCCACTCAACCAATCCCCTTAGGTGGGCGGGGCTTATCCCCTCCCATCGACCAATCATGTTTGAGGTGGGCGAGGAGTGGGGGGTATACATGGAGGTATGGAGGGGGGTACTTCGCTTTCTTATTATTAACCTACTCTTCTTGCACCGTGTACCAAAAATCACAAAATTTACAAGCTTCCCAAACAACTTGTACATATTTGCAAATGGCGATGGCGAATGAAGTGGTGGTGGGGTAGGTAGATCTCTTTCACAGTCGTAGGCAACGCGAGAACAGTTAAAACCCTAAAACTGGTGACGTCCTCGCGCGGTAAAATTTGATTTAGGGCCAAAATTGTATCAATATGATTTCTTTTGTTGTTTTCTTTATTATACTATTAAAACCCAGTTGGCATGAAATTATAATTATTTAGTATAAATGTTCATTAAGCGAAAATATTTAAATGCCCCAAGAAAAAAATAAATAAAAAATATTTTTGATAAAATTAAATTTAATAGCTAACACAAAAATACATCTATAGTTAAATAGTTCTAATTAAAATAATAATAATAATAATATCATTAATCTCGAAGTGAACGGTGGACCAGCAGTGACAAGATGTCTTAGTTCAATGTTCATATTTTGCCAGCGTTTAACCGACTTGGTGCAAAGTATATACAAAGTACGATTTAGGCCTATTGTCATTATGATATTGGCGCAACATATGATTTTGATGCCAACCTTTTACCGCTCTCTCCAACACAAAACCAACTTGTGGCCGACGTATCAGTGTTTGCTGGGATGCTTGCCGTTCCGATCCTTCTCTACTCTTTCGGAGTAGTGAAGTGGACTAGAGAAGAGCTGCGTCAACTCGATATAGCAACCCGCAAGAAGATGCATCTCAATAGGAGCTTACATCCTAAATCGTCCGTTCCACGGTTATATCTCCCACGACATCGGGGAGGCCGTGGACTCTTGAGCTTGGAGAGTCTCCATAGCAGGATGGTTCTGGATGGAGCATGTAAGGTCATCAGGAGTTCGGATCCCCTCCTCTGCATGGTCCGAGACCATGAAAATGCAGAGGTAGGAGCTTTTCTCTTTAAGGCAGCACGGAGAGCAGCCGATGAACTTGGTCTCATCTTCGACGTCGAGCGGGTAAACCCCGACTCTGTCACCGAGTTGGAACCCGTTCGACTAAAAGCCCACATTAGAGCTGCAGAACACAACATCTTTCTGCAGCTCCATAAGGATAAGCCATTGCACGGGGTTTTCTATAGAAATATAGAAGACCTCGGCTTATCCGAAAGGCTGACCTCCGCCTTCTTAAGGTCAGCTGGGCTGAAGTCTGAGACCGAGGGATTCATAATGGCTTGCCAGGATAGTGTATTTAACACTCTCGTCTATCGACGTCGTGTCATGGGTATGAAGGTCCCTGATGTCAGCTGCAGGGCCTGCCGCAGGGTGCCGGAGACTGTAATGCACTTACTGTCGGCTTTCCCGACATACGTAGTCTCGGCCTATATTCATAGACACAACGCAGCATTACTATCATCTAAAGCACTCGTATGGGATAGACGAAACACCAGTGCTGCCTTAAGTTCCGAGGGATATTGAGTCCGTTGTGGGGAATGAGAAGTGCCTAATTTATTGGAACTACGTTTCCCACCGTCAGGCAAATACAAGCCAACAAGCCTGGCATAGTACTCCTCGACCACCAACTCAAGACAATGTATGTCGTGGAATTCTCAGCTCCCGCTGAGAGCAACATTGTCTTGAAAGAGGAGGAAAAACGGACAAAATATCGAGATTTGCTCTTCGAGCTCCGCAGGTTTTATCAAGGCCATTCTGTTAAAATAGTGGCACTGATTATAGGAGCCCTCAGTGGAATGAGACAGACGCTGCGTTCAGAACTAAAGATCATACCGGCATGCCGAGATTCGGCAGAGATCCTAGCCGGCAGAATGCAGAAGGCTGTCATCCTCGGTTCATTGCGTCTACTCAGGGCACACGATTCGCGGACCCGGTAGTCACTCACCCCACGGGCGTGGGGAGTGGCTATTGGTATTACCAGCTCCCTTCTGCAATATCATAATGACAATAGGCACTAAACCGTACTTTGTACATACTTTGCACCAAGTCGGTTAAACGCTGGCAAAATATGAACATTGAACTAAGACATCTTGTCACTGCTGGTCCACCGTTCACTTTGAGATTAATGATATTATTATTATTTTAATTAGAACTATTTAACTATAGATGTATTTTTGTGTTAGCTATTAAATTTAATTTTATCAAAAATATTTTTTATTTATTTTTTTCTTGGGACATTTAAATATTTTCGCTTAATGAACATTTATACTAAATAATTATAATTTCATGCCAACTGGGTTTTAATAGTATAATAAAGAAAACAACAAAAGAAATCATATCGATAAAATAGTTTGATTTTGGCCCTAAATCAAATTTTACCGCGCGAGGACGGCACCAGTTTTAGGGTTTTATCTGTTCTCGCGTTGCCTACGACTGTGAAAGAGATCTACCTACCCCACCACCACTTCATTCGCCATCTCCATTTGCAAATATGTACAAGTTGTTTGGGAAGCTTGCAAATTTTGTGATTTTTGGTACACGGTGCAAGATGATAATATATTAGTTAACTTTTATATGGTAACCTGTGGTGATTGTTTTAACATCAGCAAATATGACTAAGTAAGTATAGCAATTTAGATTTTAATATATTTTTAATTTTGTACAAAGCTTTGAAAAAGGTAACGGAAGTAGTTTCCGAAACGTCAGCACGATTTATTATTATTTTGATTTTTATATATATATTATTTGTCAAACACCCTCTGATTGTTCCCTGACATAAGTCACGGGCGCAGAAGTGAATTTTCCCAGTAGTCTACTGGGTAATGCAATAATTTTGTATATGTATGAAGAGTGGTAGAAATTTCCATTAAGAAAAGGAAAAAAGCTATCAATCATATTTCAATTGCAGTTCACAACCCTTCACCATAAATCAATTTAGGTTAGATATGTGTAGAATGTAGGATCCTTGTTTATACCAGATATAGTTAGTCTACCGTGCATTTTATATGGGAAATTTTTATTTTAGAATATAACGATAGATGGCAAATTGGTCGATGTCATCGGTTGACTAACTACATTTGGTATAAACAAAGGTAGGATCTGCCATCCATTTAAATTATGTGGCATATTTTACATAATATATGATGTTCATTTAATACCATATTGCAGGTTCCACATAGGCAGTGTTCTACATAGCCACTCCTACTGGTAATAATATTGAGAACCGCAAGTACATTTCTATTGGCTGATCTAAGTAGGACGTAACTACCACCACTGTAAATAGAAGAAACATTAGGCTAGGCTAGATAAATATCGTATCGACATCCTAATCAGTTGCCGGTACTTGAGAAAATCCTATGAGGTGATAAACTTTCGAGTAATGGCAGACAAAAAAATAAACACCCAGATGTATAAGAATTTTTATTCAAGAAACATAATAGCTTACCACCTAATAGTAACAACTTTTTGAATGCAGAATAACAAAAATAAAATGTATTTTGTTTTTATAAAATAAATATATAGGTCTTTAATTAAAAGATACATGAGTGAAAAGAAAAAATAAATAAAAATGAATCGAGCTTTAAATAAATACATTATTTTCAGAATAACAAACTCTACAAAACCACATTTTAATCGTATTTTTTCTTGGGCATGAACGTCATATGTCATCATCGCTAATCAATTACAGTAACGGTAGTTCCGGCTTACTTAGATTAGCCAATAGAAATGTACTACCAGTTCTCAATATCATTACCAGTGCCGGCTACGTACCACATACCATGAAATACTAAAGAGTAAAGACAATTTATAAACTTCCCTCGTCATTTCTTATACATACTCTACACATTTTATCCATTGTTTAACTAATAGAATAATTTTTTAATTTCAGAGTGCTACGTTACAATTAATAGGAGGAAAAGATCTTGTCGATAATACACGCCGTATTTTGACCAAACTTATTTCGAATGATTTGGCGTTGCAGTGCAACTGGTTGGGCCGCAATAACAAGATTGCCTTTGAAAAATTTGGGCATGTGGTCAAATTAATTTTAGGTATGTATATTTGGGCTTTATTAAGCTTCTTGGTGTTAATCTTCTTTTTTTTTTTTAGTAACAGTAAGAAAAAATCCACTCTGCAAAAATACCGCGGAAAATGAAATAACCACGGTTGTTAAACAGTGGTTCCGTACGGCAGGGGACAGGGATGGGGGCACGTCAAGAAGAAAAAAATAAATATTATTTGTGTATTGAAAAAATATATGGTTTGTTTTTTGTAATTTGGCATTTTATTTTAAAAATCTAAATTTTTTTAAATAAATCTACTGTTTAGAAAATATGGCTGGGATTTTTTACATTTCAGTTTCCTTAAATGATATAACATAACTATAGTACAAACTTTTGGGAATGTCCTAGTTTAATAAAAAATTAAGAAAAATAAGATGTTTTAATTGCAAATAAAACTGTTCTTAATGCTGGTCTTAAAATAAAAAGATCTTTTTGTTTAAAACATTTGTAATTATTAACAAAAGGTAAATATTTTGTGTGATTTACCATATTTTTCAACTTTTTTATACTAGCATAAGTTAATAAAAAAGTTAAATATGCAGTTAATTGAGGACAATTAAAATTATTATTGAACCTAATATGACAAATGAAATTCTGAGTTATACATAATTATCATTTTATAATAAATTAAAATTTTAATAGTCTCTTCGACTCCAGTCTAATTCAAAATTATAGGTGAACATTAAAATGATATTGGCTATATTATGGCTTGATGATAAATTTCCTATGTTGTAATATTAATGGCACTACATTGAACCGCTTTAAAATATTGTACATAGTAACAACATTTCACCACCATTGAACCATGTAGGTTGGCCGCTGTTTCAAAACGACGCCGGGAACGCGTTTGCCTACCTATATTGGACCAATTTAACTCTGTGTTGGCAAAAATCGTCTGTTCAGTTGTGGGCCAATGAAATTGTGTTTGCTGGGATATTGACACCTTGTTCTTCCCCGACAGTTCTGAAGACCAGATCTGTCGGAGTAGGTGCTGATACTTGCCCAAGTAAGTGTACGACTCTCCGGCATCTAGATGGTGTAAGATGCTTCCGTTCACGAGCTGCGCGTCCTCTCCGTAGTCACCGCATCGTCCTCTCTTGAGATGGATCAGTGCGCATTTGTCCAACCCGAACAGCCTGCGTGTACTCCTGTACCACCCTAAGGGACTGCTGGAGATCCCTTTCTCCAGAGGCATAAAGTTTAAGGTCATCCATATAAAATAGATGGGTGACCTTATGCCTCCTGTCGCCAGGGGTACCGCAGTTGTAGCCACGGGTTTTCCGGAGCGAGAATTATTTTTTTTTTTTTACAAAAAACCAGTCACCCTACTCTGTGGCTCCGACCCTCACAGAGAGGAGCTGGTAATACCAATAGCCACTCCCCACGCCCGTGGGGTGAGTGACTACCGGGTCCGCGAATCGTGTGCCCTGAGTAGACGCAATGAACCGAGGATGACAGCCTTCTGCATTCTGCCGGATAAGATCTCTGCCGAATCTCGGCATGCCGGTATGATCTTTAGTTCTGAAAGCAGCGTCTGTCTCATTCCACCGAGGGTTCCTATAATCAGTACCACTATTTTAACAGAATGGCCTGGATTTAGTCTGCGGAGTTCGAAGAGCAAATCTCGATATTTTGTCCGTTTTTCCTCCTCTTTCAAAACAATGTTGCTCTCAGCGGGAGCTGAGAATTCCACGACATACATTGTCTTGAGTTGGTGGTCGAGGAGTACTATGTCAGGTTTGTTGGCTTGTATTTGCCTGACGGTGGGAAACGAGTAGTTCCAATAAATTAGGCACTTCTCATTCCCCACGACGGACTCAAGATCCCCCGGAACGTAAGGCAGCACTGGTGTTTCGTCTATCCCATACCGAAGCCGATGTCTTTTATATTTTTATAGAATACCCCGTGCAATGGCTTATCCTTATGGAGCTGCAGAAGGATGTTGTGTTCTGCAGCTCTAATGTGGGCTTTTAGTCGAACGGATTCCAACTCGGTGACAGAGTCGGGGTTTACCCGCTCGACGTCGAAGATGAGACCAAGTTCATCGGCTGCTCTCCGTGCTGCCTTAAAGAGAAAAGCTCCTACCTCTGCATTTTCATGGTCTCGGACCATGCAGAGGAGGGGATCCGAACTCCTGATGACCTTACATACTCCATCCAGAACCATCCTGCTATGGAGACTCTCCAAGCTCAAGAGTCCACGGCCTCCCCGATGTCGTGGGAGATATAACCGTGGAACGGACGATTTAGGATGCAAGCTCCTATTGAGATGCATCTTCTTGCGGGTTACTACATCGAGTTGACGCAGCTCTTCTCTAGTCCACTTCACTACTCCGAAAGAGTAGAGAAGGATCGGAACGGCAAGCATATTTGTAGCAGACACCTTGTTCTTCCCCGACAGTTCTGAAGACCAGATCTGTCGGAGTAGGTGCTGATACTTGCCGCGGAGAGCGTTTTTCACTACACTCACTTCTTGGGTGGAGCGTTGCTCGACACCCAAGTAAGTGTACGATTCTCCGGCATCTAGATGGTGTAAGATGCTTCCGTCCACGAGCTGCGCGTCCTCTCCATAGTCACCGCATCGTCCTCTCTTGAGCTGGATCAGTGCGCATTTGTCCAACCCGAACTGCATACCGATAGCCTGCGTGTACTCCTGTACCACCCTAAGGGACTGTTGGAGATCCCTCTCTCCAGAGGCATAAAGTTTAAGGTCATCCATATAAAATAGATGGGTGACCTTATGCCTCCTGTCGCCGGGGGTACCGCAGTTGTACCCACGGGTTTTCCGGAGCGAGACGGATAATGGCAGTAGTGAGATGCAAAACAGAAGGGGGCTGAGGGAATCTCCCTGAAATACTCCTCTTCTGAATGTCACCGACTCTGTTTGGACTCTATCGTTACCCGTTGTTATGGTAAAGCGAGTCCTCCAGAGCGGCATCAGTTCTTCAATACATCTCGCTACAGGACCGGGTACCACAAGACATCGGAGCAAGTGAACAATGAGCTCATGCGATGTCATGTCAAATGCCTTGCGGTAGTCGATCCAGGCCATAGAGAGATTCCGCTTATACTGCATGGAGTCCTGCGTGACACATCTGTCGATCAACAGGTTCCAACAACATATATCCGTTCGTAAACCGGTTCAACTGCGTGGAGCACCCGCATGTACAAGATGCGTGTAAACACTTTGTAACATGCGTTTAGACAGGTTATCGGTCTGTAATTCTTTGGGTTGGACAAATCTCCGTTCTTGGGGATCAGCACTGTCCGCCCCTCAACAACCCAAGAAGGGATTTGCTGCTCCCCATTTAACCAGGAATTAAAAATTCTGGCCAAATGGTGGTGGGTGCTCGATAACTTTCTCCACCAAAAGTTATTTATCCCATCGGGACCTGGAGCAGCAAAGTTCTTAGAGCCCTCAAGAGCCCTACGAACCTCTTCTGGGGTTATTGGTTCGCACACTTCCTGTGGTTGCTGAAGCCTTTGACAAAAGGCTTCAAAGTGTGCAAGGGCAGGAGAATCTTGGTTGAGTGGAAGCCTCTCCTCGTACAGCGTTTTCCAGAAGTTCTCCACCTGATCTGCAGTCGGCGGATTGTCTACAACACGCGGAGGCGGTTGGAAAAGACGCGAGGGCTTCTCGCGGAACAGTTTATTTTCCGCAAGCCCTCTCGCCCGCCTCACTAGTGACTTTTTACAAGTCAGTAGCATCCGTATCCTGTCGAGACAGTGCTGTTTGGTGGATCGCAGCACTGACTCATTGAGTGTGTGATGGACGCGTCTTAGGTTGGCGGCTAATCGACGCACTTTAGGCGTGAACGGCCTGTTGGCCGCCATATAGTCCATCACACATTGGATACGGGATGCGTGTTGCCTCGCCGACCGGATCTTGGCTTCCATCTTTTGTATGCGCCGCTGCGCTCTCTCCTGTTGGGAAGAGGTACTTCGCCTCTCCACCTGAGACGAGCGTTGAGCAGCGGAATACACGGCACAATTTATGTGCCAGATGTCAGCCTCTTCTGGTAGCGCTGTACGAAGTTCAGCGTCCACTCTGGCCAGGTCTTGTGACCCGGGGGTTTTCAGATGGTGTAAGCCCCTTCTGGTACTGAGGCCCTCTGGTATTGGCGGAACGAGGAGAGCTACGTCCTCAACCGGTGATTGTGGCGGCTCTTCGGCCACCTCATTCACCGGTCCAGGAGCAGCCCTCACGTAGCCCCTACTACGAAGGTGGGATACATAGTCACGCAGATTTTGTGGCGTGAAGGCGCTATGCTCTGGTAGCCTCTCACACCACAGAGCATGCATCCGCGCCATGTATCCCCTCCGCGCGGGCTGACTGCTTTCATAGCAATGCAGAAGTTCATCCCTCAGCTCATCTGTCCACTCAAAGCGTCCTTGGACATTGCCAATTTCGTCAACGGGCGGCCCGTACCCGGTTGGGCCCCACCACCTTGCCCTTGACCCCTATCCGCACGGGGTCGATCGTGAGGGCCCTGTCTTCGGCCTGCCGGAACCAAAGTTTAGGGCCTGTGGGTGGTTAGCCCAGCAGGCCCACGACCGACACCAGAGGGGAAGACGCTTTCCCCTCCCGGGTGCACTAGGGCTGCCGGTTCGGTTTTGCACCCCAGCTGGAGTAAGTGGTGGCGCTACTCACCAAAGGCTTGATAGATGGAAGTCAGCCCCTCCTGCTTTATTTATTTATTATTATTATTATTATTATTATTATTCTGGTTAAACATTCACTGTAAATAACCGAAATTATCAGTAAAGAATTTTATTTTTGCAGCACTATAAATTTTCAGATCCTCTTGTGCTTAACAGCTCAATGATAAAATCGATATAAAAATATACTCACAGCTTCAGGATTATGTAACAACAATTCCTGTGATTTCAAATCATGTAAAATCGGGGCAAGAATTCAGGCGACCTACGCCACAGATCGATAAAATTACTATAATTATATGAAGTCGAACAGAGCAACTGCACCTGAAATAGCTGCAAGTCCCAATTCAGGTCACATGCAAATTGTATTGCCACAACTGAAAATGTATCATTAATGGCCAGTTTCTGAAACGTTAGATAGAGTTAATTATTCATTTACTGTCATAGTTACAATTGTGACAACAATTGTTACTATGACGTTTATTAATAGATAACTTTATTTTACGTTTCAGAAACTGGCCATTAAATGATGAATAATTGTGACACAGCATAAAGCTTTATGCTGTGCCTGTGATAACTGCAACGTTTGCAACCCACAATACATAGAACAAAAATCTATCAAAATTCCATTAATTGGAACAAAAATAGATTATAAATAATTTCTCAAATGAACTTTATTTAATAACTGGACAATGAGTTTTATAATATATATTATAGTACAATCATAATTATAATTAAATTCTGCTAATTAAATAAAATTACTACGATATTAAACAATTATACATTTTTTAGTTATTTACTATTCATGATAAGAGAAAAAACATTTACATATTTAAGCAAATTGAATCTTTTCACATATTTTCTTCTTCGTCTGAACTGTCGTCTGTATCGGATCCATTTAAATTAATAATAACGGGATGGATAATATCTTCTCTGTCAAAAACCACTCTTCTGTCCCAATATTTTTGTATTTCCTTATTTGTGTTTTTAATAGTTTTTGACCAAATTTCTGGGGAAATAGTATCTAATGCTTCCGTCCACATATTTATCACTTTTTCCACACCATTACCATCTCTCGCAATATATTTATTATAATAAGTTTTTGCTATGCCCCAAACTTTTTCAATTGGCTGGAATATACGATGATATGGTGGAAGTCTGAGGACCTTATGGCCGTATTGTTGTGCCAGCTTATCAGCTTCATATTCCTTGGGCAGTTTGTTTCTATAAAAATAAGGTTTGTTAATATACCTATAAATATAAATTCATATGGGTATTAGAAGAGTATAGGAAGACAATATTATTACTAAAAATTACAATTTCTGTCCCTGGACTCTTGATATTAATAAATGGAAATAACCAGAAGTATCCGATAAAATTAGTTTATGAGATGTATACTGAGTCGAGTGTACATACGTACCCACAAGAGTTAAAAGGCAGTGCACTTTTTATGTAAATTAAAAAAATAAACACCACAGAAATTAGACAACCCCCAATTCCAGAAGCCAGGGGTTGTACGGGAGGGGGTTACACATTGAAAAATCGCGGACATACAACCATTTCCTCCGACAGTGTCGGAGCCAGGATTCGAACCCGGTGGTGCGATGTCCGTGTAATTAATCGCGATTGCCACCTCGCGTCTTAACCCACTCGGCTATCGACCAGATGTACCCGCACTAAATCTCTAAACATATAATAAATCACTTACCGTGCCAATTCAAGTAATTGTACTTTAAGCATTCCTTCTTCATTTTCAATATTTCTGTTTTGTAGCCAGGATATAATATTGACTTTTGTCCAACTCGAATTCGGAATTTTATCCACAAAACTACTGTGATAACTAGCATTATCCATGATTATTAAAGACCGTTCTTCCAAATGTTTTAATAACTGGTGTTCAAACCATTTCAAAAAATTTGTTTTGTTCATTTCACCATGATAATCAGGATTTTTTTGTTGATGACGAAAATAATAATGATGCCCCATTTTCATTTCCAGCATGAAGTATAATAAACCTAAAAATATATTTCTACATTAATAATAAACCCCTTTTTTATTATATATAGGAGTCCCATCATTTCAGAAACGAATTTTAGCTACATTGTATATTTTTCTGTGATTGTACGTGTAAAGTAAAAAAAAATGCATTTTCTGTACGTAAAACTCGTTTATGAAAAAAAACAGACATTTAAACACCTTTTCCCTTCAGTCTTGGTTTTTCACACTTTCTTTATTTCCATCTTGCCATGATCTTTGTACAGAACCATACTCAAAGATCCACGTCTCATCTAAATACACAAATTATCGAGGATCCCCCAATGAAATATTTTTTGCATATTTCTGCAAAAAAATGACGCGGCTGAAAACAATATTTGGCAGTTCCATTAATCCTCTATGTGGATTATCTTTTAGAAATTTGAAACCCATTTTTTTCAATATTTTGCCCAAGCTACTCAACCTTCCTTTGTAAATGTCCCGTTCAATCAACAGCTCTGAAAGGGATTGTCTGGTAATATGTTGTTCTAAAACAATAATAAATACTTTAATAAATATTTCCATACGTTATTTTAACAAATAGTCACTGTTTCTGGACATTCCATAAATAACATTTCGAATTGCTGCTTGATCAAAATTATCAATGCCGCATACAGGCTTTGCTGTCCACTTCTTTTAAGGCTACCTAAAGCTTCCCCAGTCTGCATTTTTTTGGAAACGTTGCTAACAGCACTCAAACTTATGTTTAAAGCATTAGCAACTCTCTTAAATTTACTAGTTATGTTATGGAATTATACTTGCCTCTCTTACAGCAGTTAATAATAACAGCGGTCCACCGGCATCACGTTCTCTCTCAAAATAATTTATTAAAGAACAAATGAATTCCTGGATATCTTTACCATGTCTTTACCAAATGCCTTCGGCATTTTGACAGGTAACCTAAAAATATAATGCATTAATTTGTTTTCACACAAATAAATCTTGCTCCACTTACCAAAATAACACTAATAATACAATTATATTAGTTCTGAAAAGAAATGATGGTAAATAAAACACGGAAACAACAATTAATTAAAAGCACGAGAGAATGAAATCAACAATAAAATAATTCGAATCAATAAAATCGACAGTAAATCAATTTAAAATATCGGTGCTTTTGTAAATTTATACTACCAACCTTTCGCGACGAAATACGATTTAATTAACTTCTATTTCTAAAAATAAGAAAAAATGCTAAGGATTGTGAAGCCACATTGAACTGTACTTATTTCTGAAAAAAGCTTAATAATTTGGTGTCAAGAATTACTCTTTTTAATGTAATTAATATTTAAAGATTATGTTGGCATTAAAATGTTTTCAATTATGTCACTCGTGACGTGCATCGCCTAAATTCTTGCCCCGACTTTACGAATACCTACTATGTGATGAAAGTCTAATCTCAGGAATACCTCATTGATTACGAAATTACCAACGCTCCAGATATGCACGAACAGTAGTTTTTCAATTGTTATGCAATTTTAACGTACCAAACTCTGTATCCACTCCTCTACTTCAATATTCCACGGCTTATATAAACCAATAAATACAGTGTCCCGCTAGCTGAGTTTAACCTGTGAAAAAGATAATAAGTTGTACAAGAAGCTGAGACAAATTTCTACGTGTAAAACTTCTAGTAAATATAAAATATCGGCAGATAACATAGAGATTCTGAAAATATTATTAATCTGAAACTCACCCTAAATCTTATGAGGCTTCTTATTATATCAATTGCAAATTAGGGAAATATGTAACAGACTGCTAATTAGCAATCTAGCTTACTCTTATCATTCCCACTGACCGTCTGCCTGTCGGAATTTTAGAAAAACTCACTATCGCTAGTTTAAACTATTTGTACCACTGTTTTATATGTCTTCTAGTTTGTCATTATTTACTATGATATATATTATGTCAAAAAATGTCTGCATGCGAACCACCAATAAAGCCATTATTAATAATAACATGGCATCTCATTAAACAATTATAATAATTAATAATTTAAAAAACATTAAATTAATTAAAATCAGTTGAATATACAACCAGACATACTTCAACGTAAATTCTCACTATACAGAGGGTTGCATATAAGTGATGACCGAAACAAATATAAAATTTTTACGATGTTATTGTATACAGGGTTCTTCAACAAAGGAACAGTTTATATTCCGCAAACCCTCTCGCCCGCCTCACTTTTTGCAAGTCACTAGTATCTCTATCCTGTCCAGACAGTAAGCTGTTTGGTGGTTCGCAGCACTGCCTCCATCACACATTGGATACGGGATTTTGGATCGGATATCGGCTACGTCCTCAACCGGTGAATGCGGTGGCCCTTCGGCCACCTCATTCACCGTTCCAGGAGCAGCCCTCACTTAGCGCCTGTTACGAAGGTGGGATACATAGTCACGCAGATTTTGTGGCGTGAAGGCGCTATGCTTTGGAAGCCTCTCACACCACAGAGCATGCATCCGCGCCATGTATCCCCCCGCGCGGGCTCACTACTTTTATTGCAATGCAGAAGTTCATCCCTCAGTACATCTGTCCTATTATTTTTTTGCGGTTTCCCGATAACGGAGAGGACTTCCGTGGCCTCTGACACCACACGGAACTCGCCCCGACAGATAAAACTACAGCCACTCCCCACACCTGTAGGGACAGTGACTGTAAATACCCGAATCGGGTGCCCTAAGTAGACGAAGGGACCCCAGGATACCTGCTTTCTGCATTTGACCTGCTAGCCATTCGGCACATTTCTGACAGGCCGATATGGTCTTCAATTGCGAAAGCAACTTGGGCTTCATACCTCCGAGTACACCGATTATGAGGACGGCCAACTCGACTGAGTAGCCTGGGTATCACTAGGAGCTCGTAGAGATCGCGGTATTTAGTCCGTTTTTCCTCCTTTTTCAAGGCGATGTTTGTTTCAGCAGGTACCGAAAACTTGATGACGTACATCGCCTTGGTTTGGTGGTCAAGTAGTACTATGTCAGGCTTGTTGGCTTGAATTAGACTGACATGACGGTGGGGAACGAGTAGTTACAGTATATTCTGCACCTGTCGTTCTCGACAATGGACTCAATATCTCCGGGGGTAGCACTTATGTTTGGTCTACCCCGTACGAGTGCCGTAGATGGTAGTAGAGCACTCGTAATGCCGCGTTATGGCGGTTTATGTAGGCGTATACTGGGCATGCAGACAGTAAATGCATGAGCGATTCCGGCGCCTGACGGCAGGTCCTGCAGCTGATATCAGGAACACCTACATCCATCACACGGCTTCGGTAGACCAAGGTATTAATTACACCAACTTGGCAGACCACAATGAATCCCTCAGTCTCCGACTTAGGTCCAGCTGAATTTAAAAAGGCAAATATCAGCCTAGTCGAGAAACCCAGTGTTTCTATGTTCTTATAGATTACACCGTGCAGAGATTTATCGACATGCTGCCTTAGCAAATTTGCGTGCTCGCCAGCTTTAATCTGGGCTTTCAGACGATTTGCCGGAAGCTCAGTGACCGACTCTGGACCGGCACCTCGCCGGCTTCCTTGCCTGATGTCGAATATGAGACCGCGTTCATCTGCGGCTCTTTTTGCTGCCTTGAACAATCCTGCACCCACACCTGCAATTTCGTGATCCCTCACTAGTTGCAGGAGCGGTTCAGAGCTCCTAAGGAGCTCCTGACATGCTATACTCATATATTCTGCCCGGCCATGCATACACTCCAGGCCCAAGAGTCCTCGGCCCTCCCGTTGACGTGAGAGGTACACTCGAGGAACGGACGACTTAGAATGAATGCTACGGTGAATATTCATCATCTTGCGGGTATCTCTATCTAACTGCGCAGCTCATCTACCGCCCACTTCACTACTCCAAAGGAGTAGAGAAGAGCAGAAACGGCAAGCATATTCGTAGTAGATACCTTGTTCTTCCCCGAAGGCTCGGAAGACCAAATCTTTCTAAGTAGTGTTTGTACTTGCCGCGAAGAGATCCCTTTATCTGTTGCACACCTTGTATGTGGTGCTGTTGCACACCCAGATATGTATAAGTCTCTCCTGCATCCAGATGTCGTAGAATGCTTCCATCTGCTAGCTGCGCCTCTTCAGAGAACTCCCCGCATCGCCTTCCCTTGAGGTAGACGACTGCGGATTTGTCCAACCCAAACTCCATACCAATGGCCCCCGTGTACTCTGAGGCATACACTTTGAGGTCATCCATATAGAACAGATGGGTGACCTTATACCTCCGGTTACTGGGTGGCCCACAATGGTATCCGGAAGTTTGGCGGAGCTAAACAGATAACGGCAACAGTGAAACGCAGAAGAGGAGAGGACTCAGAGAATCTCCCTGAAAAACGCCTCTCCTAGAAGCCACCAGATCTGTCATAACCTGCTGCGCACCTGATGTTATAGTAAAGGGGGTTCTCCAGGGTGGTAGCAGTTGTTCTATGCATCTCACTAGTAGTGCTTCTGCCGCAAGACAATGGAGCAAGTGCAAAAGTAGCTCATGGGATGTTGTGTCGAATGCCTTACGGTAGTCTATCCAGGACATCGATAGATTTCGCTTGCGTTGCACAGAATCCTGTGTGATACAGCGGTCTATCAGCACGCTGTTCTTACAACCTGTCATGCCCCTCTTGGCACCACGTTGCTCGTAGATCTGCTGGAAGACCGGATCAACCTGCTGTAGTGTCCTAGCATACAAAATATGTGTAAATATCTTGTAGCAGGAGTTCAGACAGATGATTGGCCTATAATTCCTTGGGTAGGATAGATCCCCTTTTTTGGGAATAAGCACAGTACGTCCCTCGACAAACCAGTTCGGAATTTGCTGCCCCTCATTCAACCATGAGTTGAAAACTCGGGTCAGACGGCGGTGAGTGGAAAGAAATTTCTTCCACCACCCGTTGTTTATGCCGTCTGGACCCGGGGCAGCGAAGTTCTTGGTACCAACAAGTGCTTGCTGGACTTCCTCCGTACTGATTGCCGGACACACTTCCTCTAGCTCTCCTAAGATTCTGTGACACAGAACCTGAAAGTATGCGATTACTGGAGTGTTGTTATTGAACGGACGCGTCGTTTCGTAGATTCCCTTCCAGAACACTACAACATCTGCTACAGTCGGCGGATTGTTGACAACACGCGGTGGCTCTTGAATAGGCGAAAGAAACTCGTACGGAACAGTGTACTTTGCTCCATATTCTTCGACCGCTTTCTTAGAGTCTTTTTGATTGCCATAAGTGCTCGAATCCGATCTGAACAGTGGTTCTTAATTGTAAGCAACACTGTTAGATTTAAAGTGTGGTGTTGGCGTCTTACTCCGGCCGATATGCGCCGGACTTTCGGCGTAATGCCTTATTAGTTGTTATATATTCCACCACACACTGTATTCGAGAGGCGTGCTGTCTGGCCAACTGTATTTTGCCTTCTATTTTTGATAGTAGATGCCCTCGTGCGGGGAATGAGTTGGCTGGCGGCGTTGTACACGACAATGTTGATCTGCCAGATGTCGGCATCTTCCGGAAGTTCCTCTTCGATGACCGCGTCCATTCGTGCCAGGTTTTGTGGCCTTAGAGTAGCCCTGATGTTAAGGCTAACCCTCGTCCTTAAGTCAACATCAGTGTACATCAGTATCATCTCTGGGATGTTCCTCGTCAGCTGGTATTTGCCACGGTGGAAGCGCGACTGACACTTCTTCCTGCTGACCGGGTGCCCTTACATAGCCTGACCTACGCAGGAAGGATACTTGATCTCTGGGCTATTGATCAGAGAAGGTGGCAAGCTCTGGGTGAACGTCGCACCGATACGGTGCAATCGCACCTTGTATCCTTTGCGCGCAGACTCACTGCTCTCGTTGCAAGTCCGCAAGTCATCACGCTATTCCCTCGTCCACTTAAAGCGTCCATGTTCATTGCCAGGGTCGCCACCATTGAGACGGTCCTGTTGGGCCTCTCCAACTTGTCTCCTACCCCCATTCGAATGGGGTCGATCGTGAAGGGCCCTACCTCTGCTCGTTGGAACCAGACTCGTGGATAACAAGGTGGTTAGCCCTGTTGCCTGGGTTGCACCACGAGGATGTTGCCGATCCGTTTTCGCCCCCTTATTATAATTTTATTTGTCCACAGTTCGTGCTGGAGTTTCTAATTTACTTCTTATCCCAATTAGAGAAGAATTCAATTCGACCAGCTGTGATTAGTGAAAGATTTGATTCAGTGTACTTCGTGACGGCTCCGCCTACTGATATTACGATCGGGACTATCATGGTTTCTTCGAGTCTTTTAATTTCAATAGCAAGGTTTGCATTTTTTTGTACTTTATGTTGTTCGGTATTTTGCAGATTATGCGTGAGTGGAATAGGTATATCAATTACCAGGCTCGTTTGTTTTGCTTGTCGATCAGTACTATATCTTGGCGGTTGAAGTCTATTGTTTTATCTGTTATTATATGCCTATCCCAGTATAATAGTGTATTGTTCGATTCAAGTATCGGCACTGGAATGTACTTGTAGTATGGTACTGTAATCTGTAGTAAGCCATGCTTTGACACTAATTGGGAGTGGATAATTTTAGCTACTTGATTATGCCTGTTAAGGTACTCAGTATCTGATAATGCTGGGCATCCGCTTGTAATATGTTCAATATTCTCCCCTCTTTGGTTACACTTTCTGCACTTCTCAATGAGACGTTATGCTTATTATTATTATTATTATTATTTTTTATAGCCACTCCCCACGCCCGTGGGGCGAGTGACTACCGGGTCCGCGAATCGTGTGCCCTGAGTAGACGCAATGAACCGAGGATGACAGCTTTCAGCATTCTGCCGGCTAAGATCCCTACCGAACCTCGGCATGCCGGTATGATCTTTAATTCTGAAAGCAGTGTCTATCTCACTGCACCGAGGGCTCCTATAATCAGTACCACTATTTTAACAGAATGGCCTGGATAAAGCCTACGGAGTCCGAAGAGCAAATCTCGATATTTTGTCCGTTTTTCCTCCTCTATCAAGACAATGTTGCTCTCAGCGGGAGCTGAGAATTCTACGACATACATTGTCTTGAGTTGGCGGTCGAGGAGTACTATGTCAGGCTTGTTGGCTTGTATTTGCCTGACGGTGGGAAACGAGTAGTTCGAATAAATTAGACACTTCTCATTCCCCACAACGGACTCAATATCCCCCGGAGGCGTAAGGCAGCACTGGTGTTTCGTGTATCCCATACGAGTGCCTTAGATGATAGTAAAGCACTCGTAATGCTGCGTCGTGTCTGTGAATATAGGCCGAGACTGCGTATGTCGGGCAAGCCGACAGTAAGTGCATTACAGTCTCCGACGCCCTGCGGCAGGCCCTGCAGCTGACATCAGGGACCTCCATACCCATGACACGACGTCGATAGACGAGAGTGTTAAATACACCATCCTGGCAAGCCATTATGAATCCCTCGGTCTCAAACTTCAGCCCAGCTGACCTTAAGAAGGCGAAGGTCAGCCTTTCGGATAAGCCGAGGTCTTCTATATTTTTATAGAAGACTCCGTGCAATGGCTTATCCTTATGAAGCTGCAGAATGTTGTGTTCTGCAGCTCTAATGTGGGGTTTTATTCGAGCGGGTTCCAACTCGGTGACAGAGTCGGGGTTTACCCGCTCGACTTCGAAGATGAGATCAAGTTCATCGGCTGCTCTCCGTGCTGCCTTAAAGAGAAAAGCTCCTACCCCTGCATTTTCATGGTCTCGGACCATGCAGAGGAGGGGATCCGAACTCCTGATGACCTTACATGCTCATCCAGAACTATCCTGCTATGGAGACTCTCCAAGCTCAAGAGTCCACGGCCTCCTCGATGTCGTGGGAGATGTAACCGTGGAACGGACGATTTAGGATGCAAGCTCCTATTGAGATGCATCTTCTTGCGGGTTACTACATCCAGTTGACGCAGCTCTCCTCTAGTCCACTTCACTACTCCGAAAGTGTAGCGAAGAATCGGAACGGCAAGCATATTTGTAGCAGACACCTTGTTCTTCCCCGACAGTTCTGAAGACCAGATCTGTCGGAGTAGGTGCTGATACTTGCCACGGAGAGCGTTTTTCACTACACTCACTTCTTGGGTGGAGCGTTGCTCGACACCCAAGTAAGTGTACGACTCTCCGGCATCTAGATGGTGTAAGATGCTTCCGTCCACGAGCTGCGCGTCCTCTCCGTAGTCACCGCATCGTCCTCTCTTGAGATGGATCAGTGCGCATTTGTCCAACCCGAACTACATACCGACAGCCTTCGTGTACTCCTGTACCACCCTAAGGGACTGCTGGAGATCCCTGGCAGTAATGATATGCAAAACAGAAGGGGGCTGAAGGAATCTCCCTGAAATACTCCTCTTCTGAATGTTATCGACTATATTTGGACTCTATCGTTACCCGATGTTATGCTAAAGCGAGTCCTCCAGAGTGACATCAGTTCTTCAATGCATCTCACCATAGGACCAGGTACCGCAAGATATCGGAGCAAGTGGACAATGAGCTCATGTGATGTCATGTCAAATGCCTTGCGGTAGTCGATCCAGGCCATGGAGATAGTAATATTTATTTTAATTTTCTTGGGTATTATTTTTGTATCGCGCACGCCACTGACCTGTGGTGAAAAATCGGGAACGAATTTAACGATTTGACGGCCTGGCGAAAGGACGTGTGTCTGTGCATCTGTTACAACAATCAGCTGGTTTTTTTGTTTTGGTTAGAAGATTGACAAGAACCCAGGTCAGGGTAAGTCGTTGTTCAACTAGATCTTACATTCATTCAGTTTGATTTCGCATTATTTCATTTAGATTGGCATTAAAGACTTTACATAACAAGTCACTTAAAAATTCAAATACAGTCCATTAGTTTTGGTCCTTTGAGCCGTGGATTAATTATTAGATATTTTGGTTTAGTCGCATTTGGTAGCTTGTAGAATTTGTTCAAAATAATTAGTTTGGAATTTATTAATGGTTAAAATTAATAAATTTTATTGCTCACATTTACATTCTCACCAGAATAAGACTTTGTTTTTTGTTGGTTGTTTTCATTTCATTATAAAAAACATCCGTTTTTTGTGTTTTAAGCAGAAGTTGAATTGATATAAATTCAACACTCATAGGAGTACTTAATAATATTTGTATTTTAATTGCATTTAAATTAAATAATATTATTTTAACTTATTTGGGGTTTATTTGGCGATCTACGATACATTTAGTGAATTCTTTTTAGTTTTGTTGGGTATATCAAAAGGTAAATCATAAAAAATGTCAAGGGCTACTCAAGAATTAGCAGTTCGTAGAATACAAGAAACGTATGAATTTGCTCAGTTAGTTCAAGCTGATATCTCTCTTTATAAAGATTTTGTACCTAGATATAAATCCATGGAAAAAATCATTAGCAATTTTGAAAACTCACATGACAGATTAATTTCAAAAATAACTGATGAAGAAGAAATGAAGAATGAAGATTCCATACGGAAAGATTTTGATAGTAAACGTTTTGCCATTGAAACGATATATACTGAACTAACTGAACGTAAATGCACAGCAATTGCAGCTGGCACTACTAGTAGTGGCGAAAATTTGACTAATATAAAGTTACCTAAAATAAATTTGCGTATTTTCAATGGCAATTTTAAACATGGCCTTCGTTTTTTGATTTGTACAATACATAAGTCCACAATAATAATTCACTTTCAAAAATTGAAAAATTTCAATATTTGTTAACTTCTCTTAATAATGAACCATTTTCTTTATTAAAATCATTTCCCTTGACAGATAAAAATTATGATTCAGCTTATAAAATTTTAGTGAAACGTTACCAGAATAAACGCAAGTTAGCCTTTCTTTACTGGGAGGAAATATCAAGATTGATTTCTGATTTGCCTAGTTCTTTGAGAATATTGTTAGACACATTTAGTAAAAGTTTGTCAATTCTCAAAAATCTTAACCTTCCAGTAAAAGAATGGGATTTCGTATTATTTCATCTTCTGTTAACTAAATTATATAAAAATTCTCGACAGCGGTTTGAGTTAGAGAACACTTCAACTGATATATCTTCGTTTGAAACTTTAAAAACCTTTGTAGAAAAACAGTGCCGGGCTCTTGAACTTTTAGATTCACATAACAGTACAAATGTTTCCCAATTCAAAAGAGCCAGTACATCAAAACCTTTTAGTTCTCAAAATCAAAATTCAAGATCATTTTCGTTTATTGTTAGTACTGAAAAAACATCTAAACAAAACTGTGTTTTATGCAATAATATTCATGCTCTTTATAAATGTCCTTTATTTCTTGATAAATCACCTGGAGACAAGTACACTTTGGTTCAAAATAGTAACATTTGCCTTAATTGTCTGTCTTCCAAACACTTTGTACAAAATTGTCGTTGTAAACAACACTGTCGAACTTGTGGATATAAACATCACACTTTGCTTCATTACATAAATAAAAAACAAGGGATTGGTCTGGAGAAACCAAGTACTTCCAACGTTAACAGTATAGTTCCTTCGAATTCTTCTGACGAAGTTTTGTCTAAACCACCTGATGAGGTTCAGGTTCTAACCAATACGCTGTCCACACAAACTACCGTTCTTTTGTCAACAGCTCTTGTACAAATATTAGATAGTCGTGGAAATTACCAAATTGTTCGGGTTCTTATTGATCAAGGAAGCCAAGCTAATTTTATTACAGAAAATTGCTTGCATAGACTTGGTTTGTCACGGTCACACCTAACTGTCCCTATTAGTGGTGTCAACCAAATGTCATCATTGGTATCTAAACGTAAAACGACCTCACTCATTAAGCCAGAGGATCAACCAGATCCCATCTTTCATTTTGAAGCTATCGTAATCCCCTCTATTTGTAAAAAATTGCCTTCTTCAGATATTCCTTCTGGAAATTGGGAATATTAGACATCTAAATCTTGCGGATCCTAATTTTGACAAAGCTCATGGTATAGATATTTTAATCGGTGCGGAAATTTTTCCCTCTTTTTCATAAGATGGTCGTCTAGTTAGACCTTCTGGTCAACCAAGCACTCTTAGTATGGTATTTGGTTGGGTTTTGATAGGCAAGGTTTATTGTGAAGATTCTTCCTCAATTAGTTCATTTTGTGTTGCTATAGAATCACCTTTAGACACAATCGTTAAACGTTTCTGCGAGTTGGAGGAATTACCAATAATTAACCCCACTTCACCTGATGATGTTCAGTGTGAAGAAATTTTTAAATCTGATTATCATCGTGATGATAGTGGTGGTTACATAGTGTCACTACCGTTTAGAGTTCCTGATCCTATTTTGGGTAATTCGCGGTCAGGTGCATTGCGTCGTTTTCTTTCGTTGGAACGTCGCTTTATTAGAAATTCTCTTGCTACTTGCTACATCTTATAAAGAATTTATGCAAGACTATCTAGATTCCAATCATATGTCTGTTGCTTCAAGTCCTGAAAATCCAACGAAAGTTTATTACATCCCCCACTATTGTGTGTTTAAACCTGACAGTTTGACAACAAAAATTCGTGTTGTTTTTGATGCTTCCGCGAAGTCATCTTCTGGTTTATCACTTAATGATTCTCTCCTTGTTGGGCCTAAGATACAGAGGGACATTATTAGCATTTTGTTAACCTTTCGTCTTCATCGAATTGTATTCACTGCCGAGATCAGAAATGTACCGGCAGATTTTGGTGGACAACAAACATAGAGATTACCAATGTATTCTCTGGCGATTTTCTGAGAATGAACCAATTCAAGAATATCGTCTGAATACAGTCACTTACGGTGTGTCATCGGCACCATTTTTAGCTATTAGAACTTGCTTCAACTGGCTCAAGATGAACAGTTGAATTATCCCCTCGCGTCAAAGGTATTACCTACGGATATGTAAGTAGACGATTTAGTAACTGGTAGTAATTCCATCAAAGAAGCGTTAGTGCTAAAGGAACAGCTTGTCGGCTTGTTAGAAAGGGGTGGCTTTAAATTGCTTAAATGGGCGAGCAATCACCCTGAACTTTTGTCATTCTCATCAGATTTAGAACAACAAAAAAGTCTTTCGTTTGATATAGATTCAATTGTTAAAATTTTAGGTCTCCAGTGGCAACCATCCTCAGACACATTTTCCTATAAGATAGAACTCATAGAAAAGGTTTGTACAAAACGTATAATTTTATCAGAGTTAGCACGGATTTTTGATCCTTCAGGTTTTTTTGTCTCCTTTAACAATCATTGCTAACAAACATTGCTACTGATACAAAATTGGTGGACTTTAGGACTTGGTTGGGATGAAAATTCACCACCTCAATTGTTGGCTCGTTTGGAGCGTTACAAATCTCAGTTATCCTTTTATTACCCTATTACCCTATTACCCTATTCTTAGTGCTATTAAACTTAATACACATTGTTTTAGATTCGTTTATAAATTGTGAACTGCATGGGTTTGCGGATTCGTCGGAATCCAGTTATGCTGCTTCAGTATATTTTCGTTTTCTGGACTCGTCTGGAAATTTTTCTACATATCTTGTGTGTGCAAAATCTAAGGTAGCTCCGTTAAATAAAATTTCGTTACCTAGATTGGAATTATGTGCTGCTATGTTACTTTCAAATTTGATATCATTTGTTATGGAAAATTACTCGGGCCAATTGTCCATTTCGAGGGTGTTCGCTTGGTCAGACTCAACTATTACATTGTCTTGGATAAAATCACCCCCCACAAATTTAAAACCTTCGTAGCCAATCGTGTTGCTCATATCCAAGAGAAGGTTTCTCCTGATTGTTGGTATCATGTACGTTCCTGTGATAATCCTGTGGATTGCGCTACTAGGGGTTTGCTTCCTTTAGAATTATTAGAATTTTAGTTATGGTGGTATGGTCCTTCCTGGTTGTCAACTTCGCAAGAAAATTGGCCGATAGTGCCTGGTAACATCGAATCAATTGATCCGTCTTTAGAAATGGCATCTGAGGAGAGAAAAATTGTATTTACTACTTTTTTCATTATTGATTATTTTGATGCACTAATCAATAAATATTCGTCTTTGCCTACTATCATTCGTATACTTGCATATTTTCATAGGTTTATTCACAATTGCAAAAAACAATCTGTCAAAAAATTTGGACACTTTACCTCTGTAGAATTAGATAAATGCCCTTTTTATATTAGTTAGACATGTTCAACATACGGTCTTCCGATGAGATTAATAAATTAAAGAGAAAACACATATGCTCTAAACACATTCGCAAACTCAATGCATTTCTTGATGAAAATGGAATCCTCAGGGAGGGCGGACGCTTAGCCTACTCCTCTTTACCCTTTAATACAAAATATCCTGCCTTGTTGCCCCGAACACATAGACTCACAGACCTTATTATTGAGGACACCCATAAACGATATCTGCATCGAGGCATCCAAACCTTGCAATATCTTTTATGTCAAAACTTTTGGATTTTGTCTGCCAAAAGGGCTATTAAAAAAATTGTGTCTAATTGTTATAGGTGTTTTCACACAGATCCTCCTTCTATCACTCCTTTCATGGAAAATTTACCATCCACTAGAATATCTCAAATAAAACCTTTTTCCCGACTTGGAGTCGATTATGGTGGTCCTTTTTCAGTTACCCTTGGGAAACATCGAGGTGCCAAATCATACAAGGCATATATATATATATATATATATATATATATATATATATATATATATATGTCTTTTTGTGTGTTTTGCCACTAAGACCATTCACCTAGAACTCGCATCCGATTTGACATCTGAAGCCTTCTTAGCGGCTTTACGACGTTTTGTTTCACGACGTGGTAGATGTTCTCATATTCACAGTGATTGTGGCACAAATTTTGTTGGAGCTTACCGACAGATTCTTGAATTCATGCAACAAGCTTGTGACCAAGAATCCATTGAATAGCACTTTAATCCCCCCTCGGCACCCCATTTCGGAGGTTTATGGGAGGCAGGAATTAAATTCGTTAAAACTCATTTGTTACGTGTTGTTGGTGAACAAGTCCTCACTTATGAGGAGCTTTATACAATTTTAGTTCAGATTGAGGCTGTTCTCAACTCTAGACCGCTGTGTCCCCTTAGTTCCGATCCAAACGACTTAGTAACATTAACCCCTGGACATTTTTTAACCTTGGAGCCTTTAACAGCTGTTCCAAGTCCAGATTTATCTAATTTAAAATTGAATCGTTTAAATAGGTGGCAACTACTGCAAAGAATTCACTCCGATTTTTGGAAACGTTGGAGCGGAGAATATTTACATACTCTTCACCAACGAAGTAAATGGTTAAAAAATTCGCCTAATATTACCGTAGATACTTTAGTCTTGATTAAGGATGACCAATCGCCACCCCTACGTTGGCGTCTCGGGCGTATTATAGAAACTGATCCCGGTAAGGATGGTATAGTGCGTACTGTAACACTTCGTACTTCTTCTGGTCTTATTTCTAGGCCAGTCATAAAGTTATGCCCGCTGCCTATTGCGAAAAAATAAGGTCTTATTTTGGTGGGCGGAATGTATAGTTTTGTAAATTTTTGTTCACTTATACTTAATTACAAACACGAGGAATATGTTTTCTAGTGTGTGGAATTAGATGAATACTCTGTATTATACACAAATTATTATTATCTTTGAGTACTCTTGGTATTCTTTGTACGAATTCGAGTCTGTAGATCGCAATACACTGAAAAGTGTTTTCAGTTTATACTTTCAATGGGGATTTTTAGTTTTAAAAAACTTATCTTTATCAGTATTTTAATTTAAAGTATTTATACTTATTGCATGTTATCATTATATTTAACTTACCTTTGATGGGATATTGTACTGGGTTTTATTATGGTATATAGCAAGAAGGACTGGTATAGATAAAGAGAAAGGGACAAATTCATATTTTATAAGCAATGGAATGAATTCGAATAAATTCTATAGTATATTGTGTTTGTGATGCAAACCATTTTAATTAGGGAATCTGTATGGATAGTTATTGGGCTTTATTGCTATTTTAAAGCAAATTTTAATATTTGGTTTTGACATAAGTCAAATAATTTCTTATTTTCCATACAATTTCTTAATTTAGCCAATATAAGCAATTAGAGATTATATAAACTGTTTAAGAAGAGTTGAATTATGATATGAATAGTTTTTATACATCTGGGTATCTGTATCGGACAGTCATAAAACTGAGATTACTCAAAATCATCGTTAGTGATCATAATTCTACTTCTAAACCATCTCTAATTGTTTATTGCATTTTTGTTGTTCTATTACTTTTAAATTTGTAAATTAATTTGTGCGTGAGTGCGAATTTTGACATTAAAAAGGATCTAAACTGTACCAGGAAATAAATACTCACAGAATAAGATAAAAATTAGCACAAAAGATGTGCAAGACTCTCGGTCACACATTTTATTAAGGAATGTCAACCCCAATTTAAAAGGGGCAGACAGAAAACGTATTGTTAGAACTGTAACATTTGCGTTGCTATGGCAATATTAAACGTCAAACCGACCCTATATATAAAGAGCTGCAATAGCTGAAAAAAAGATTATTTCAATTAGCCCACGAATCTGAAAACATGTAACAACGTAACCTAAAAATTGGAGATTTGACAAGAGTTGTCAAAAAATATAATTTTGAAGAAAAGTCTAAACATTTTGAAATTGGTAACATAGAAACTTAATATTGGAGTGGAAACGAAATAGAGTTGAGTTTTTTTTTAATTAATAATTTTGGAAAGCCAGGAGATAGTACATAGACGTTTGGAATTTATTTTGAAATCTAATATCCTTTTAAAACATTCATGAGTTTTATTTATTTTAATACTGAACTTTTATCCATTTGTTGTCATTTTTATATTTTATATTGTAAGTTAGATCAGGCAGATTATGTTAATAGTGTTGTTTTTATATTTTACATTTTTATAAAAATACAATATATTGTTAGATTTGAATTCGAATTTGTTTCTTTGTGTGTATATCGAGTGTCAAATTTGAAGATCAGAATTCATGCTCTGAGCATTAAGAGTATTTTTGTTAATAATAATTTAGAGTGGGAATTTAATTCCAGCACATTAATAAAAGGGTTTGTTTTTTTTTAAAGGGTTGTACAGGTTTAATTTGCATTTCAGATTGCACAGGGGTATACCTTAAATTACCTTTTTAATTTACTTTTGTAAAAGGAGTTAGGTTTTATTTTTATATACATTTTTACTCACGCCGAACCAACCCCGCCTCGGCCCGACCTTGCGATGCACCACCGCGTCAACGTGGTGGTCGCAGGATCGGTCCCGGGACGGGTGCTGGGGAGGCAGTTCACTGTTCAAATTAAATTTTAATAAAGTTCTTTTGGATTGGATTGGATTGGGGTATACACGGCAGATTGGCGCCCAACTTTAGTGGCGATCTTTGAAAAGGCACGAAACATACTAACAATTTATACAGGTTTTAATTTTCTTCTACGGAAACTTAATTAACATACAGGTGTAATTTCTCTGGTTGTATGAAACTTCGTACAGGTAAAGAAACTATTAAGATGTCTGATACTAATGATAATAATCATAGGGAAGATGGGGAACAGCAATTTGGTACGTCACGCAATTTACAAACTTTTGTTGAACCCACTAACCAAAATGAAAATGACAATATTGTTGTGGTTCCTCCTCAAGGTACACAACAAGATGTTTCTGGTGATACTGGGAATGTCGCTGCTCAAGTGGCACAACCAGATATCATGGCTGTTCTTGCTCAAATGATGAATAAAATGGAGCAACAAAGCAATAAATTGGACCAACAGAATTTAAACTTATCTAATTGATAATTTTAAAAGTTTGGAGGTTTGCTTAAGAAACACAAATGATATGGTTCATCAAATGAGGGGTGGTTTGGATAAAGTCCAAAGTGAAATCGAGCAGGTCAAAGCTGTGTTTAAAGAACAAGAGGTTAGCTTCACTAATCAACTTGGTATTCTTGCACAAGATGTAGATGACAAGTTAGATGCTCAAAATGCTAAAATAACAAATATCATTTTGGAGGTTAGGGACAACAAAGAAGTTGTCAATTGCATGGTAGGTCAAGTAGAGACTTTACAAAACACCTACGATGCAAGATTGGTGGCGATTGACAGTAGTCTGTTACAACATGCATGTGACATTCAAAATTTGCAATCAGGGCAAATGTCACATGTACCTATTTTGAGGTCTGATATGGGTAAAATTGAACTCCGGTACTGCGCCGGTTTTAAAATTCATCCGAAGGTATTCATTCAACAACTGGGACAAATTTTGGAATCATTGCCTAGCCATGTGAATGTCAGATTGATAATTTAAAACACAATGAAAGGTGATGCGGAATTATGGTATTCTATGGTTGAAGATAAGTATTCAACTTTTGCTGAATTTATAAGTATTTTCTTATCAAATTATTGGGGTGAATATACCCAACAAAAGGTACGCTTCGATTTGATTAATGGGAAATACAGGGAAAAGTATAAGAAATCGCGTGAAAAATATTTGATAAGGAAATATTATGCCATCCGTTACCTGAAACTTGTGTTTTCGGAGAGTGATATTGTTAAATATTTGGAAAGTCATTTTGATCGGGACATTCACAAGGTAATCATGGTACAACGTATCACGAAAATGGACCAGTTGATTGAATACATGAGGTATTTGGATGATGTCCAGTTAAATCCTTCGCCGAATAACTTTGGAAGGGAGGAGAGGAGTTGCCAACAACAACATCGTGTTGAAGGTGTATTTGCGCATCAGCGTGCAAATACACAGGACAATAATAATTTCAGACAAAATCAAGGTAGACCATAGTTAGGTCTTCAAGCACGGAAGATGCGTTTTTAAAAACCAAACAAAATTTGTTGTTCACAAGAAGCTAACTTTATTACGATAATAAGTTACAAGTTGCTAGCTCGAGCTTGGTAATAATCTGAGTAATAAATGAGCAGCACTCCTATTTATAAACTAGCAAAAGATTATTAAATAGAACGCCATAAAGCTATATCAGCAAAAGATAGCGCTGTACACATAACTCCTCCATCCCTAAGCTGAAAAAATAAGGGAACGAGTTTTTTCAGGACTTGTTTCGTCAGAGGGTCCAATCTGGTTCTCTCGTTCGGCATCTTTGCTGACATGAAATAGTGCATGAAAAGGATTATGTTTTCTTGAGTATATAAATTTAAAAAGCAAGAATAACATAATAATAATAAAAATAATAATGGTTAAACATATGTATAAGTCTGTGTGATCACTTTCACTATTGTCACTGAGTGTCTTTAGTTTGTGTAGATGGGTTTCGTCAGCCATACGTTTGATGTCTGCGAGACGGTCCATATCTACTTGTCTGTAGGGGGTAGCTTCCTGGTCTTTGTTTGCAGTTGTAAATATCCTTATTGGCAGGATCTCCAAGGGTGTTCCTGGAATAAGTCCAACTGTATTGTGAAATTCATGTCCGTTAATAGATATACTACTATCGTCATATTTATAGCTGGTATTGCTATAACATATGCATTGTTTACTTGTTCGAGGATGTCGTTTTTTATGACAACCTCTGTGGTCTGGCAGGGAGTAGTCTTGGTACCGCTGAGTACTTGGGGTAGGCAATCTCTTTGTGAAATGGTCTGCGTCACATGGTACAGGCACAGATCCTCGATGCGTGGGCATGGTAGTTCCTCGTAGTGGTGATAAGTCGAGTTTATCAGGATAAATGGTTTTAAGGGAAATATTGTTTTATTTTGAACAGGTATTGGGAATAATTGGTAATAATCGTATAAACTTTCGCTCAAAATTGGAAAGTGAAATATGAAACATAAGGTTTGTTTTGTATAATGAATTTCTGTTTTTATTACCTGATAATAACTCTGAATGTTTTTGAAATTTGGGGTTCCTCCGATATACAACGTGTTCATTATTTGCGTTATATTAATAAGTTCATTTATTGGTAGTATAGTACTGTGTATTGAATCTAGTTGAGCAAATAATATCGCATATTGTATGTTATCTAGTATGGTGATCAACGATAAGCAATCTATTATCATGTTATCTAAGAAATTTTGTAGTTTTAAGAATAGTGCATATTTTTCTAAGTTTTGTTCAATAGTTCTTAATCTTGCATTTATTTGATTTTGATTCATAGTAATTTTTTGGAAAGTTTGTATTGTTTCATTCATGAATTTTTTTGTAATTGTTACATAATTTTCTAAATCTGTATGCATTTCTTTTTGATTTGATTCTAAAGTAGATATAGCATTATCATATCGTTTCGCTTCATCTGAATCTAAAGTACCGAAGGCCCATTTATATGCTTTTCCAACTGTTAAAAAGTACTCTTTTAGGTCGCATATTTCTTAATGGTTTTATATTTTTTAATTTTTCCTCGACTTGGTTTATTAAGTATTCTAGATGTTCGTGAATGTTATTTAATTGGGGATACAATTCGTCTTTTGTCTTGATAAGGGGCATTATCGTTTTCGAATTTATTTTTATACTTAGTATAGGGGTATCAAAATTTGTTAAATCGATATATTTTATAAATGAATGTTTTTGAGACGTAATTCGAGCTTTGCCTAATGAGAAAGGGAGAATGGGATTTGATATTTTATTTGTCTTGATTTGGGTGTGTGCTAGCGTCATCAGTGATAGGATGGCTAGTTGTCTCAGCATCTGAAACAGGTAATTTACCTTTTAAATTTCTAACTGGTTTAAGGGTTGATTTGTGACGTGTACCCGTTGTTGTTAATACTTTATTTTGTTGGTCTTGTGCTACCATAATTGGTTCTTAGGGTATCGCAATTTTATTTCTTAAAGTTAATTTTGCATACGCGATTTTATGCGTGGTAACCGGTTTTGGTTCGTCTCTATTTTCGTTAATTTTCGAGAGGTCTTTACTTTTTTCGTTATTTTTCCTTCGCTTTTAGGTTCGCGTTATGTTTATTTACGTAATCATTAATGATATGGTGTTCTGACATTTCAAAGGCCGTTTTATTGTCACAATCTGCTTTTATAATTTGGAAAGGTGTATATTTTGTCGCTGAATGTATACTGTTATTATATCCTAAAATAGCATAACTCATTAACGTTTCGACAGTTTGTGATTTGTGCATTCCTGTTTTTAATATTCGTAACCCTTCTAGTAAGGTAGAATGAAATCGTTCTATTGGAGATTTACTACCGGGATTTTTTACTGTTGTAAAATGTAATTCAATACTGTGTCTTTGACAAAGTTCTTCGAATAAAGCATTTTTGAATTCGGTTCCTAGATCACAAGTAATTTTTCTGGGGATACCGAAGTGTGTCATGAATTTTAATAAACCTTCGCAAATATGAACTGCTGAAAGGCAAATAGGATAAGCTTGTCCAAAACGACTAAAGCTGTCTATTACAGTTAAAAATTTCTGTTTATTTACAACAAATGTGTCTATGTATATATATTCAAAAGGGCGGTGTCCAATAGGAGTTGGTTGGAATATAATTTTATTCGGGTGCCGTTCGTATTTAGTTTTTTGACAGGTAACACAGGTGTTTATATAATTTATTACGTCATTATTTAAATTTGGCCAAAAGTATAATTTTCGTAAAGCAAGGGTAGTTTCTTTAATGCCTCGGTGTACCGTTTTTTGTTCGTGGTGATATTTTATTTTTTGTTGTTGTGATTCCGCTTTTTCGATATCTTCGAGATAGGTATTTGTTTGTACTAATTTAAACGCTGAATGTTGGAAATGTCGCTGTAAGATAGGGATAATTTCTTGTAAAATACGTTCGTCGAATAGCATTCCGTGTAGTGTTTTAGGTTTTAAATATTCTTTGAATGTTTTCACTACTTCGATTTCGAATAAATTTTTATTTCTGTTGGGAAAAGTTATTTGATATCTAGTTTTTATGCCAAAGGGTTTTGTAAGCTTTACGTGAATGCGAATATTATCCTCACTTGCCGTGATTATTAATTGATTTTTAAATGTGTTAATCGCGTTTTCTGAAATGGGAATGTCTAATACGGGATTTTCCATGGCGGAATGTACTGTTTCGTTTGATGATTGTGCTCTTGGGGGACATATTTGCGTATCTGAGATTATGTTAATTTTTGAAGCGTTTTCTGCTATTAAATCTTGTGGGATAACATTGTCATCTGGTCGATTTTCTAGGTCAACCAGGTCATCTAATGTCAGTTCGGGGAAGTCAGTTTCTAATTTATTTTTGTCCGCGTTGTCTAAGTTTCCGGCAATTGATGCGTTTCCTATCGGGTGTATTTCGGGTTGAATTTCAATACGCGAAAGGGCGTCTGCTACTTTATTTTCTTTTCCTTTTTTGTACATAATGTCCTAATCATACTCCATTAATTTTAGGCGCCAGCGCATAAGGCGGCTATTAGGTTCTTTCAAGTTATTTACCCATTGTAGCGGTTTATGGTCCGTAATTATGGTCAATTTTTGTCCGGATAGGATAGGTCGATGCGTTTTTACGGCATGAACTATACTGAGCAATTCTTTTTCTATTGTACTGTAGTTAATTTCGGCTGCGTCAAGGGTTCGACTAGAGTATGCTATAGGTTTGTCACTGCCTATAGGGCCTTGGGAAAGTACACAACCTATTGCAAATTGGTTTGCATCGCATGTCAATATAAAGGGTTTAGTAAAGTCAGGATATTGTAATAATGGTTCGTTAGTAAGTATATTTTTACAAATCTCGAATGCTGACAAAAATTCGGGTGTATGAACAATGGTTTCTCCTTTTTTAAAACATTTCGTAAACGGTCTCGTAATTTTCGCGAAATCTTTTATGAATTTTCTGTAAAATCCGAGTAATCCTAGACATGATTTTATTTCACGTGCTTTTTAGGAATAGAAAAGTTTTTAATTGCACGAATTTTGTTAGGATTCGGTTTTATACCTTGCGGTGTTATAATGTGTCCTAGGAATTCTACGTTTTGTTTTAAAAATCCCGACTTGTCTAATTATATTTTTAATTTGCATTCTCGTAATTTGGAAAACACTTGTTTCAGGTTTTGAATATGCTCCTGAAGGGATGTACTGAATATAATTATGTCGTCCATGTAAACTAAACATATTTTATTTTGAAATTCACGCAAAACATGATCCATCACGCGTTGAAATGTGACAGGGGCATTTTTGAGGCCAAATGGCATACGTAAATATTCGTAGTGGCCATTTTCGACATTAAAAGCTGTTTTTTCGATACTATTTTGGTCCATTTCGATTTGGCGAAAACCGCTAGGGTTGTGAAATAGTTATACTTGCCTAGCTTGTCCAGTATGTTATCGATATTTGGTATTGGATATCTGCCATTTATTGTTTTTTCGTTCAAACGTCTATAGTCAACGACAATACGCCATTTTTTCTTTCCGGATGCATCAGCCTTTTTTGGAACAATCCAAATTGGACTTGACCACGGTGATTGACTTGGAATAATTCCGTCATTTAACATTTTATTTATTTGCGTATTTACCTCCGTTTTATGGTAGTGTGGAAAACGATATATTTTTACGTGAATTGGAATTTCATCAGTTGTTTTTATTTCGTGTTTAATTTTGTTTGTGAATGATAATTTTTGATCAGGATGGTGAAAAATCGGGAAATTTATTTATAAGTTTTAATATTTCGTTGCGTTCTTCCTCGTTCATACGATTTGTTCGAATTAAATCATTTAAATTTTGTTGACTTGTCTGATCGGAGTAGTTAGGTAATGCATGTTCAAAATTATAAATTTCAAATTCCTCGGGATTATCGAATGTTGCATTAAAGGGTGTTAGTATTTCTACGCATATTGTTTGATCGGTATTGTTCTGAATTTCGAATCTAGCTTTAAAATTTTCAGCATAGGTCAAAGTTTCAGGAATGTATACTCCGAAAAGGTTTTGTTCTGGAATTAAAATATTTCCTTCGCGTTTATTTACGTAAAATGGTTTGTTAATTGTTTGATAGGATGGAATTTCAATTTTCATGTGTAATTGCGTTTGTTTTTCACGATATTTAAATGGTATTTAAATCTTTTTGTTGTATAAAACTTGTTTTGAAAGATGTATTTGCAAATCTAATTTTCTTAAGTCGCTTAAACCTATAATTCCGTCGAAATAATCTGAAAATGGATATAATGTAAATTCTATTTCTTCATTGGTTTGTAATTCTTTAAAAGCGGGTATTTTTGCTTTATATACAGCTTCGCCTTCGTCTATTGACTGTAACAATGTGGGTGATTTGTACATATAATTTGGAAAATATTGTTCTGCAACAATCGGTCTTAACATTGATATATTACAACCAGCATCAATTAGTAATTTTAGGTCAGGATTTGTGGTTTGAATATATGGTAAGGCATTTACATATGCATTAAATGTTACGTCGTTCCGTCTGTCTGGGGAAGTTTGAGAAAATTTGGGTTCTCGAGATTTGTCGTAATTCGCGTCGTCTAATGGTTCTTCCGTAAATTCTTGATCATATGGATTGTAATATTGATCGTTTATTTCATATTCTGTGGTTGACTGATAAGTGTCCGGATTTATATTATCCTGGTAATCGGGAAAAACATAATCGGTATCATTTACAAATTCAGGTTCGTCATTTATAGCGTTTAATTCTTGTACGGTATAATTGGGTACTTGAGTGCGTTTAATCCATGGAAATTGTTGTCTGACTTGACTAGGGGTTAATCTTGGTTGCGGTTGATTTTGAAAGTTTCTGATTCCTGTAAAGTTTTGTCGCGTTATAATTGACATAGGTTCCGGTGCGTGTTGAGGAACTCTATTTGGATTTGGTTTAAAAACATTTTGTTTTTGTTGATTTCCAAAAACTTGTTTATTTGTAGAGAATCTATAGTTTATATTTTGTCTGGGCTGAACAGGTATAGGTTGACTTGGGAAATTTTGTTGTTGTGGCGATTGCACGAACTGATTTTGAAAACTATTTTGTCTATACGGAAAATTTTGTTGTTGAAATTTATTAACATTTTGTTGTCCTACTTGTGTTTTAACGGGTTGTTGTTTATTAAATAAATTTTGTGTTTGCACTTGAGATTGAGTGAAATTTTCGTTCTCAATATCCAATTTTATAGCTTCTTCTAAAGTACTAGGGTTTCTAGATCTGATAAAATCACAAGTTCGCATATTTAAATTTCGTAAAAAGACTTTTAAACTTTGGGATTCATATTGATTTATATAAATTAATTTTTCTTCTTTTGTAATTTCTGTAATAGGACGAGAATTTAGTTTAACACAAAGTTTACTCCGGTTCATCTGAATTCGTCTAGCAAATTCGAGAGGGTTTTCATTACGATTTATAATCATAGTAAATAAATTTTTTTCTAGGATGTCTATAGATCGATTATCGCCAAAAGTGTCTCTGAGGTGGTGTTTAATAAGTGTCCAAGTATTTAATTACGGACGAGCGCCTATTAACATACGGGCTCTGTCTCTTAATTTTCCGCTTATTATGCGTTCGATACATTTATCTAATGCTATATCCGCGCCATGATATAATGCATGGAATTCGTCTACGGCATTTATAAATAGTTCTAGTTCAAGTTCCGATCCGTTATAGGGTGGTATTGAATCGGCGTACAGCTTTAGAACGTTAACGTTAACTTCTAAACGAGCTGGTGCTGGGGCAGCAGTATTTCCAGTCATATTTAGGTTTTGATTTGTGTCAGAATTATTTAGGGACAAAGATAGAGAACTGAGTGAAGAGAGTATTGAATCTAATTAATTATCGGTCATAAAATTATAAAATAAATGCTTCACTAAAAATGTTGTTAATAATAACTCAGAAAAATATTTTTATGTAAGGCACTTTACACAATTTATACTACAAAATTTCTTAATTAATAATTTTTTATGATGGTACCTTGGAATCTGACCGCAGGTCGCTTATCTTACAAAGTATAAGATAACAAAAAGTACTCAGAATTTTATTTATGATGGTAACTTGGAATCTGACCACAGTTCGCTTATTTTACAAAGTGTAAAATAACAAAAATTATCCTAAATTTTTATTTATGATGGTAACTGGGAATCTGACCACAGTGCGCTTATTTTATAAAGTGTAAAATAACAAAAATTCACAGAATTTATTTGTTTATGATGGTAAAAATGAAATTTTTATTTTACGAAGTGTAAAATAACAGAAAAATTGAATTCTTACGTGCTAAAAAAATTGATTCTTACTTGCTAAAATTGTTTCAAACTTGAAAGACTTGAAAAAATTTGAAAATTGATTTTTTTTCTTTGTGTCTTAATCTACGTTTCACACGATAGTGAATCTGCGAGATTTTTTCACAATGATTGTAAATACTCGACAGTTGAACAAGATGTTCTCACCTACTAACTAAGAATTTTTTGAGTTTATACGATATATACCCAGAATATGAACAAAGGAAAACAAACTCGACTTACCCTGGTTGGAAGAGGTGTCTGCTGAGCCTTTGGAGATATTTACCAGCGGAAACTACACTTTTCCTTCTTGTTGGAGTTTTGGGTCGTTTTTAGAGTACCTTCTACAAATCCGTTCCGACTGCGCCAGTTAGGTCTTCAAGCACGGAATATGAGTTTTTAAAAACCAAACAAAATTTATTGTTCACAAGAAGCTAACTTTATTACGATAATAAGTTACAAGTTGGTAGCTCGAGCTTGGTAATAATCTGAGTAATAAATGAGCAGCACTCCTATTTATAAACTAACAATAGTCTACTAAGCAAAAGATTATTATATAGAACGCCATAAAGCTATATCAGCAAAAGATAGCGCTGTACACATAACTCCATATAATCCAAATTTTAACAGACAATATAGGGATCAAAACAGACCGAGGGAGACACGACCAGATGACAATGTAAATAGCAACGCGGGTGAGCAAAGACCACGGCCGCAAAATTTTTAGATGAATGCAAACCAAATAAATTAATTTTTAATACTTCACACCAACATATGCGTGAATTTATTCATGAAGATGTTGGATCGGAATATGAATAAAAACCAGGGAAAACGTTGCCAATGATAGATATTAAAATCAATAATTTTGAATATAAAGCTTTAATTGATACAGAAGCTGAATTAAGTTTAATCAATGAAAACATTGTTACGGAAAATCTTCAATTTTTCGGAAGCAAAATAATAAATATCTATAAAATTAGTTTAAATAATGCTAATGGGAAGAAACTTGCTTAATTAAGTAGATTAATAAATGTGGATGTTAATATCCAAGATTATATCGTAAATTGAGAATTTTTATTAATGCCTAAGTTACAATTTGATGTAATTATCGGTGGTGACATATTAGGTAAAGCAGCGGCTTACCTAGACTTTTCTAGTAAATTTTTGAAGGTTGATACAAAAGTGATAAGTTTCCTCGGGGCAACATGCTGTGAGCATGCCGACGAAATTCACGATGCGGAGATTGATGTAGAGACACAATCTATTAAATTCAATCAAGAAATAAATTTTAAATGTCCACCGGAATACAGAGATCAAACACTTGACATTTTAAAGGATCATATTAGTTTAATTAATTTTGAATCTCGATTTGTGAGAAATTATACACACAATTTACAAGTTGATGAAACTAAAGAGTTTCGATGCAAGCCCTATCCCATTCCATTCAAGTATAGAGATAAAGTAAACAAAGAGATATCTAATATGTTGCGAGACAATATTATTTAAAGTGCTAGAACAAATTATATTAACCCTTTAGTTATTGTTAAAAAGAAAAACAATGACATTCGACTATTTTTAGATGCACGAAAACTTAATGAGATTACTAAGCCACAATTCGATGCACCTAGAAGTATTGATGTTATGTTGAGTCGTTTGGGTAGAAATACTATGTTCATAAAATTGGATTTAAAAAATTCATTTTGGTTAATTCCTTTAGTTGAAGAGTCACGTAATTATACGGGTTTCAGCGTAGAAGGGAAAATTTTCCGTGGTTCCGTTTGGTTTGCAGTCAGCTTCAGCAGCTTTAGTAAGAGCTATGCAGAGCATATTAGACAAATATGAGGGTTTTTGTCTTCATTATATTGATGACATTTTAATATTTTCTGAAAATGACAAAAGTCACACAGAACATTTAAAGGTAGTTCTGGGAGCACTAGACTTTGCAGGATTAAAGCTAAATATTGACAAATGTCAATTTTTCATGACATCCGCCAAGTATTTAGGTTACATTATAAATGGTGATGGAATATGTGTGGGAAAAGTATGGTTAGACGAAATTCGTTTATATCCGAGACCACAAAATTTACGAGGTTTTCTAGGTGTTCTTAATTATTATAAAAAATTTATTGTTAATTTAGCAGACACAGAGGTTCCTCTTATTGAAAATGGTCATGGAATGAAAGAAGAGAACTGGCATTCAATAACCTAAAACAGGAATTTCATGGCAACCTTCAGTTGTACAGTCCAGATTTCTCAATTCCTTTTATTCTACGAACAGATGCATCTGACTACTTTGTTGGATCGGAGCTCGTGCAAATCCAGAATGGAATAGAAGTTCCAATCTCCTTTATTTCTCGTATTCTGAAACCATATGAAGTACGTTATACTATTTCAGAAAGAGAAATGTTGTGTGATATTTAGCTTAAACAAATTTAAATTTTATCTGACAGCTAATCCTTTCATTATAGAAACTGATCATATTGCTTTGACATTTTTAATGAAAAACAGATTTTCAAATAACCGTATTTATAGATGGTCACTTTTAATACCAGAATTTAGTTTTACAATAAAACATAGGCCAGGCAAGGACAATGTAACTACCGATGCTTTAACTCGTAAAGAAAGCAATGATAACAAAAAGCCTAATACATTTTTACTTGCGTTAAATTCATTCTTACCTATAAATATTTTGTATTCTGAAGACAAAATCATAGCTAGTCAGTTATTTGAGTTGGCTGAAAATATCAATAGAAAAGAGAAATATCGGGGATATTCTATAAAAAACAACTTTATTATCAAAACACATGAAGATTTTGAACTTTATGTCATTGACAGGGAATTTGCTGAAACTGTCATACTAGATTTACATGAAAGATTTGGTCATTTGGGAGTTAGAAAAACATGGTTGATTTTTAGAGAGAATTTCTATGCTGAAAATGATTTGACACTTGTCAAACAAATTGTTAATCAGTGTCATCTATGTTGTATGGGAAAAATTAAAAATCATATAAATTATAATATTATAGAAAGCATTGTAGTGGACGAACCATTAGAGTTGATTGCAATTGATTACATTAGTAATTTAATTAAAAGCGAAAATGGTTTTCAGAATATGTTGATTATTACAGATATTTTTTCAAAATTCACAAAAATTTATCCAACAATTCATTGCAATACAAAAACAACAATTGCTTTATTGAAACAATACATAAATGAGATCGGACGACCTATTATTATTATTAGCCGTTACTCGAGTCCGAGTATAAAAATGTTACAGTCGATAGATTGTGTACAATAAAAAACAAGTAAAAGGTGTAGTCTATTGTAATTCCCATTCATCTACGGTACACACGACTATGGCTATAGAGGCCAATTCGGGAGAGCACATGTCAACCGCAGTCAGGACAAACATAGAACTGGTTAGGTCTTGGATTCGGCCTTCTTGCAGCAACATTTCCTTGATAGCTGGCCACAACCCCTCGCCATTCGGTTCTGTCCGTTGCAAGTTGTTCCCATTGCTCGTCTGCAATACCGCAGGATTTTAGATTTTCATGGAGAGCGTCTTTGAACCTCTTTCGTTGACCGCCACGCCTTCTTCTACCGCTTAGCAATTCACCATGTGTACATTTAGGAAGGCGGTTATCATGCATACGATGAACGTGACCTGCACATCTTAGGCGTGCTCTTGAGATAAGCACCTCAATTGGAAGGCTGTTTGCTCTCCTGAGTACTTCCACGTTTGATATGTGATGGAACCAACGGATTTTCATCATACTTCTGAGGTGTCTTTGCTGAAAACGTTCTAATTCTTTCACATGACGACGGTAAGTGACCCAGCTTTCACATCCATATAGCAGTGTTGGAATGACAACTGCTCTGTAGACAGCCATTTTCGTTGACAAAGCAAGGTCGTGGTTGTCAAATACTCTCTCTCTCTAAGTCCCCAGAGTGCTCTAGATGCAGCGTTAATTCTATTGCGAATCTCGCTGTCCATGTTTGCTTTGTCATTAACAACGTTGCCTAAGTAATTGAACTGATCCACCACTTCAAGAGAATTTCCGTTAAGTGTAATGTCTATTTGGTTCACTTGATGAGGAGTTGACATAATCTTAGTCTTTCCAATGTTGATTTTAAGTCCCAAGGAATCATAGCTCTAGGCATACACATCTAAAAGTTCTTGAAGCTCTTCCGGCGTAGAGGCTAAAAGTGCACAGTCATCCGCATACTGGAGATCACAAATGAATCGTGTGCGTGTCTTCGTGAAGGCTCTAAAGCGCCCTATGTTAAAGAGACCGCCATCAAAACGGTATCTGAGACCTATTCCTCTGACTGTCAGTTTGTTGTCAACAATAATTGTTAGGGCAGTGGTAAACAAATTAAAAAGTAGGGGTGTCAGGACACATCCCTGCCTAACTCCAGTGAGGGTTTGGAAAGGTTCGGTTGCCTCATTATTATACATAACCTGGGCGTTGTTGTTTGTATGTAGACTGCGACATACTTCCACAAATTTTCTAGGGATACCTAAGCGGAACATAATTTTCCAGAGCACTTCCCTGTCCACCGAGTCAAACGCCTTGGTTAAATCAATGAAGGCCATGTGAATTTCTCCTTGATGTTCGAGTGCTTTTTCTTGAAGCTGTTTAAGTGTGAAGATTAAATCCGATGTTCCTCGGTTTGGTCTAAAGCCACTCTGTGTTGCAGGAAGTAACTTTTCCATAACAGGTGTTAGCCTATTTGCCATCGCTTTGGTGAGTATCTTCCCTCCAACAGCCAGGAGAGCTATACCCCTGTAATTTCCACAGTCCGCAGCGCTCCCTTTGTTTTTGAAGAGGTTGATTAAAAGTGTATCACGAAACTCCTGCGGAGCTTGACCACTTTCCCACACGACATCAAACAGTTTTTTGAGGTAGGGTATGAGCTCTGACGACACAGTTTTAAAGATCTCAGCTGGGAGTGAGTCGGCGCCGGGAGATTTGTTATTTTTTAGCTGCCTAATGGCGGTTAAGATCTCTTCCGTTGTTAGTGGTTTATCTAAGTCTTCGAAGGTGTCATATTGAGGGATAAGATTTATAATATCGTGATCGGCTTGACTTTGCTGGTTAAGAATGTTAGAGTAGTGTTCTTTCCATCGGGCTCTTATTTCCTGGTCTTCTTTGAGGAGATTTCCATTTAAATCTTTAATAGGGCACATATTTTTCCGACTGGGGCCGTACGCTGCTTTTACTCCTTGAAAGAAATTCCTGTAGTCGTGTGAATCGGTGTACCTTCGAATTTCTCTGGCCTTGCTTGCCCACCACTCGTTCTTTATTCTTCTGATTTCGCGTTGCGTTTCATACTTAGATTGGGTAAAAGCTTCTGCTTTTGATGAGTCGTTGGGGTGGTTGATAGCATTTTAGAAGGCAATATGTTTGCGGTCAAGGAGTTCTTGTATAAAAGCTTCATTATCATTGAACCAGTCATCCTGTTTTTTACTTGCTGCAGTGCCAAGAATTTCCTCGCTCGCACTTTTTATACTGTCTTTAATTTGTGTCCAGGTAGCAGCGACATCTACAGAATTTGTTTCTTCTAGTGCACTCAAATTCTCTTGAACTTTTTGCTTTAGCTGTTCGACGGTTTGTTGGTCAGGCAGTTTACTAATACAGAGACGGAGTCTACGTTTTACTTGAGTTCTTCGGTGTTTGGGTCTCATAACAATTTCCATTTTAGAGACAACAGGACGATGATCGGTCCAACATTCGCTATCAGTGCGCGCCTTTGTAATTTGGACGTCCTTGAGATGCTTCCTACGTACGATAACATAGTCCAGTAGATGCCAATGACCTGATCTGGGGTGACGCCAGGTGCCTTTAAATTTATCCTTTTGTCGGAAAATGGTGTTTGTTATAACTAGATCATGTTCGGCGCATTTAGTTAGGAGTAGTTGACCGTTAGCGTTCATGTTGCCCAAACCGTTCTTGCCTATGATGCCTGGCCAGGTGTCTGCATCTCTCCCTACTCTAGCGTTAAAATCACCAAGAATAACGAGTCGTTCCGTTTTAGGTATTCTACAGAGGGTTTCTTCCAGCTGTTGATAGAAGCTTTCCTTGGTTTCGTGACTTGCATCCAGAGTGGGAGCGTAGGCGCTTATTAGATTTACCGCGTTGCCATCTGATAGCTCATAGCGTAGCAGCATTAGACGCTCGGATAGGCCTTGTGGTACTTGTGTTAAGTTGGATACAAGTTGATTCCGAACGGCAAATCCTACTCCATGTTGTCTTCTTGAATTGGTGGGAAGACCTTTCCAATAGAAGGTGTAGTACTTTTCTGTGAGAGAGCCTTCCTCCAAAAATCGAGTTTCGCTGAGAGCTGCAACGTCAACATTGAGTCGGTGAAGTTCTCTATCTATTAGAGCAGTTCTTCTTTCAGGCCAATCGGTGCGAGTGTTGTCGTTCAAAGTACGAACATTCCAAGCACCGTAGATGAAAGAATTAGTTTTCTTGGATTCAACTTGTCGGTGTTTTTTCGACATTCGATGAGGTGTCCCTGTGGGCACCCTCCCCCGGAGATCCGATCGGGAGGGTATTTTACCTCCGGATGATTTTGTCCCACTTGAACGCTCCATCATTTTTTTTTAAGCCTTAATCGACTGAAAACGAAGCTGCATTTGAAGTTTTAGCTGGAGCAGGTATGCAACTGACCAGCTCGGTTGCGGAAGGCGAGTGGTGTGGTCCCATGGCACAGAAGGAGACTGCGACGATGGGGTAACCAAACGATTCCAAAAGCAACCTTTGTGTACGGTGGGTTATTTTTACCGCACTCTTCGTGAGAACGTGGATGTGCTCACGGCAAAAGGTAAGGGTTATTCCGCCCTTACTCGGTCGTTAGAGCCTCGTTAGTGAAAACAGGGTGCACCAAGTTCAAATTGAACTCATCGCGAAGGTGAGGTTAACAATTGAGTAGGAGACGCTATAACTTGCGCTTCACTACCCCATTACACCCCTACGACGACCTAAGAAGGTACTCGTCGATAATGCGACATATTTTGCTAATGATCGTTTCAAAAATTTCTTAAATAAACAAAGAGTGGATGTTATTTTTCCAAGTATTCGACATCCTGCTGCAAATCCAGCAGAGCGTTATGTTCAAGAGTTAATTAAAATTCTACGTCTGGTAACACATGACACTCACACACCTTGGTGTACTCATGCTAAGATGGTAGAAAATTACTTAAATAATGCACCTCATATGGTGACATTGAGTCCACCCATATTGTTAATGAAAAACCAAGAACCAGATCGACCATGGGTTAAATTGGGCGGTATGAATTTGGATAACCTTAGGGAAAAAGTACGTCATCGAATTCATAGAAACGCGCAGCGTTATATGAAACGTCAGAATGACAGTCACAAAACGTATCAAATATCAGATTGGGGATCTGGTGATTGTAAAAAGTTTGCGGGTGACGAACAAAATCCAGGGTATTTGCGCTAAATTGCAATTCCCGTATGAAGGTCCGTATGTGGTGGCCAGAAAGAATTACCTCGAACAATACTTATGAACTTTCATACACAGATAGTGGTGAGATCAGAGGGAAATTTCATATCCAAATGATCTTTCCATATACACCCGAATCAGAGAAATTGTAGCTTAACGTTAGTTATTTAAGTACTGCGTTCACAACATTACTTATAATTTTAGTTTTAAAATTAAACGAAATTTCGTTGTATATCAAAACTGGAGGGGGGTAATTGCTATGATATTCATTTATACTTAATTACAAACATGGGGAATATGTTTTCTAGTGTGTGGAATTAGATGAATACTCTGTATTATACACAAATTATTATTATCTTTGAGTACTCTTGGTATTCTTTGTAGGAATTCGAGTCTGTAGATCGCAATACACTGAAAAGTGTTTTCAGTTTATACTTTCAATGGGGGTTTTTAGTTTTAAAGCTTATCTTTATCAGTATTTTAATTTAAAGTATTTATACTTATTGCATGTTATCATTATATTTAACTTACCTTTGATGGGATGTTGTACTGGGTTTTATTATGGTAGATAGCAAGAAGGACTGGTATAGATAAAGAGAAAGGGACAAATTCATATTTTATAAGCAATGGAATAAATTCGAATAAATTCTATAGTATGTTGTGTTTGTGATGCAAACCAATTTAATTAGGGAATCTGTATGGATAGTTATTGGGTTTTATTGCTATTTTAAAGCAAATTTTAATATTTGGTTTTGACATAAGTCAAATAATTTCTTATTTTCCATACAATTTCTTAATTTAGCCAATATAAGCAATTAGAGATTATATAAACTGTTTAAGAAGAGTTGAATTATGATATGAATAGTTTTTCTACATCTGGGTATCTGTATCGGACAGTCATAAAACTGAGATTACTCAAAATCATCGTTAGTGATCATAATTCTACTTCTAAACCATCTCTAATTGTTTATTGCATTTTTGTTGTTCTATTACTTTTAAATTTGTAAATTAATTTGTGCGTGAGTGCAAATTTTGACATTAAAAAGGATCTAAGCTGTACCAGGAAATAAATACTCACAGAATAAGATAAAAATTAGCACAAAAGATGTGTAAGACTCTTGGTTACACATTTTATTAAGGAATGTCAACCCCAATTTAAAAGGGGTAGACAGAAAACGTATTGTTAGAACTGTAACATTTGCGTTGCTATGGCAATATTAAACGTCAAACCGACCCTATATATAAAGAGCTGCAATAGCTGAAAAAAAGATTATTTCAATTAGACCACGAATCTGAAAACATGTAACAACGTAACCTGAAAATTGGAGATTTGTCAAGAGTTGTCAAAAAATGTAATTTTGAAGAAAAGTCTAAACATTTTGAAATTGATATCATAGAAACTTAATATTGGAGTGGAAACGAAATAGAGTTGTTTTTTTTAAATTCATAATTTTGGAAAGCCAGACATAGACGTTTGGAATTTATTTTGAAATCTAATATCCTTTTAAAACATTCGTGAGTTTTATTATTTTAAGTTAGATCAGGCAGATTAAGTTAATATTGTTGTTTTTATATTTTACATTTTTATAAAAATACAATATATTGTTAGATTTGAATTCGAATTTGTTTCTTTGTGTGTATGTCGAGTGTCAAATTTGAAGATCAGAATTCATGCTCTGAGCATTAGGAGTATTTTTGTTAATAATAATTTAGAGTGGGAATTTAATTCCAGCTCATTAATAAAGGGGTTTGTTTTTTTTTAAAGGGTTGTACAGGTTTAATTTGCATTTCAGATTGCACAGGGGTGTACACGGCAATATATATATATATATATATATATATATATATATGTAGGCATGAATGTTTTGTTTTTATTTTCACGGGCTACCAAAGTAGTAATATTTATTTTAATTTTCTTGGCTATTATTTTTGTATCGCGCACGCCACTGACCTGTGGTGAAAAGACGGGAACTTAACGATTTGATGGCCTGGCGAAAGGACGTGTGTCTGTGCATCTGTTAGAACAATCAGCTGGTTTTTGGTTTTGGTTAGAAGATTGAGAAGAACCCAGGTCAGGATAAGTCGTTGTTCAATTCGATCTTACATTCATTCAATTTGATTTCGCATTATTTCATTTAGATTGGCATTAAAGACTTTACATAACAAGTCACTTAAAAATTCAAATACAGTCCAAAATCCTTTTAAAAAGTCATGTTTTACAACAACTTCCAGAAAAATGTTTTTGACAAACTATAGTCTGGCCCGTGTACAACACATGGTGAGGAACAGAACGACTTATAATGTACCAACTACTATGCGGTTTTTGAGCTAACGATTACACAAAAAGATTAAAGAAAAGTTCAATGTTTATAAATTTTTGGTGAACTTTTGCTTGCCTGACTATTTACGTATTTTCAGTTCAATATCAATTTTGATCGGTCCTCGGAGCTTAAAAATGCTTGAATCGCAACGACTTGCAAGGCATATGAGTACATGGTAACTATACTTTTCTGACACCGAATCACTGAGGAATCGGTTTAGGGCAAATATCGTTAAAACCCATCATTTTCCCGTAAAAATCGACTGCTAGGAAATGATGAGGGTCTCGATATACATTGACTAGAGACTGGATTAACTTGTCCTCATATTTAACACAACGCGTGAGTTGCAGTGCTTAACAATGTGGATTCGTAAAAGGGTTTTTAATTTTGAAATTTCCGAAATTAAAGTCAAATTTTGTTACTGTTTCTAAATTTTGGTGGTCGGGGCGACATTACGTCCCGATGAGTTATTGAAATTTTTGCATAAAAAACGCCTCCGTAAAGCGAAAATGTGATTAAAAATATAAAAACCTCTTCCAACGATATTTTTACGTGAAGTGTTAAAGAACACGGTAAAACCGTCGGTATACTTTTCGACGTTGTAACAAAATCCGACAGGAAATATTTCGTATGAAAAGCGTGCTTCACGTAAAAATATCGTGGAAGAGGTTTTTAATATTCTTAAATCATATTTTCGCTCTACGGGGAGATTTTTATGCAAACATTTCCATAACTCCTCAAGGAGCGTCATTTTAGAAGGTGTAGTAAATGTCGCTGCACAGGGACCTAATATCGCCCCGACCACCTAAATTTATAAACTATAACAAAATTTGACTTCGGAAATTTCAGAATCAAGAACCCTTTTACAAATCCACATTGTTAAGCACTGCAACTCGTACGAAGTCTTAAATATGAGGACAAGTTAATCCAACTTCTATCCAAAGTATATCGTGAGTTTTAGCAAAAATAGCCCTTAGCGACATGGGACCCCCATCATTTCCTAGCAGTCGATTTTGACGGGAAAATGATGAGTTTTAACGGGATTTGCCCTAAACCGGTTCCTCAGTGATTCGGTGTCAGAAAAGTATCTTTACCATGTACTCATATGTGCATGGGACCGCTTTGCCTGAACGTATAAAATTGTAATTGCAGAATACAATTCGAAGTAGTAGCGCTTCAAGCATTTTCAAGCTCTGAGGAGCGACCAAAATTGATATTGAAATACAAATACGTGTATAAAACAGGCAAGCAAAAGCCCACCAAATTTCAGAAACATTGAACTTTTCTTGAATCTTTTTGTGTAATCGTTAGCTCACAAAACTGCATATTGGATGATAGTTGGTACATTATAAATCGTTCCGTTCCTCACCATGTGTTGCACACGGGCCAGACTAGTGTTTGTTAAACATATTTCTTAAAAGTTGTAAAAACATAAATTTTGAAGAGATTCAATATGTATTTTTGAACTTTATATTATCTTTTAATTGTGTTTTCTAACAAAATTCCCTTTCAGGTATAATTTTAAGAAAGTGTGGTACATCCAGTGTTAGGTTTATAGTGTTACGACGCCCAATAGATATATAGAGCAGCAGTTAAGCAAAAACGAAGAGTAAGTATAAATTTTCATATTATTCTCCATCTGAAACAGTCATCTTGAACCCTAATTTTTTGAACGTTAACATTCACTTTTGAAATATATTAAAAGTCCTTCAGACTACGAAAGATGAATCGTTCACAGAAGCACGCTTTTCATGCGAAAGTCGGATTTTGTTACAGTTTCGAAAAGTTTATCGAGGGTTTTGGCGTGTTCTTTAACATATTGATTGGAAAATTTTTCGTCTGTAAAGATTACATTGTTCCAAAAATGTACATCATGCGCTAAAAATTCAAGCGCAAATCCTACTCGAATTTCTTTATGTTCAGCTTTAAGTAAATATTTGTGTGCTGCTGCATGAGAGCGTAGCTCTGATTCTCTTACTCGCCGGCAACCAGTACTACTCGATCCAGGAAAATTCGTTTCTTCAGCAGCCTGAATAACTGAGTAAAATGGATTTTCCACTAAAGCATTTACCAGTTGCAAATCTTGTTGTTGAGTTGATATCCTTCGTCGCCCTCATCCAGGATTTCTACTAATCGTACCGTTTATTCTCCACTTTCTTAAAATGTTACACACCGACGCAGTGCAATTTGTCTCATTGACCATCCATCTTCTGCTTTAGCAATAACTCCAGATTTAACTAAATCGCTTATATGAGGCATATTAGTTTTTGCACACTTACAATAAATTATGACAACTAACTGACAATGACACAAAAATTAAAGTTAGATGTACACAACTAGATTTTAGCAAAATACCGTTGTAAGACTTGTCCTGTTTTTTTGCTCACGACCGTACAATTTTATAAGGGGAACGAGAGCAGTTTCAATTTATTTTTACTTTTGGCCATTACTAGCAAACTAACTAATGATGCACAAAATTTAATTTATTCTCGCCCCGAGTAAAATATAAATAAATTTGATTAAAAAACAACCTTAGAAATAGTTTTGGAGAACTCTGCGATAGAGAATCTTTAGAACAAGAGTTGGAAAAATCAAGTAATAAATTATAAACCGGAACCAATGTCAATTCAGAGCAGAACTAGTTTAAGCAGAAATTCAAACAATAATTTTTTTTCAAACTGAATCAACCAACTCAAGGACAATCGCGTGAATTAAATAATGTCAATGAATATCAAGAATTCTGATTCGTTTGAACCAACTACTTCAGATAACGTGACCGAAAACTCTAAAGATTATTTTAATAATTATTATTAATTCGAACAAACATCAAATGAAATTGGTTTAATTCCTCATTTTTATGAAGACACAAATTAAACTGAAAATTTTATTATGGACAGCCAGTCTGTCTGGTTTACCATCCGACATAATTGAAATGAATGTCAATAGCGTAAACGCTTTACCATACATACAAATTCAATCACCTCCTCTTAAATTATTAACTGATACCGGTTGTTTTACCTCAATAATAACTAAATCTTCGGTAATAGAAGATTATTTTCCAAATTGTATCACACATTCACCTTCACTTGTTAAAACTAGTTTAGGAGAAAAGTTAATTCGCTATAGAGCAAAAATATCGGCTTTTGACAAATTCTAAGGTAATTATGAAATTGATTTTATGTTATTTAATTTTCATGAATTCGTTGGACGGCATAATAGGACTTAAAGAACTTATTGGTATGAGCCTAGCTATCGATTTTCAAAATCAAAGATTGGTAAATGAACATCAGGAAATGCCGTTTTATTATTTTATTTTAAACTTTAATTATAGATTATGCTGTCAGTGTCGAATATGCATAAATAATTGTACCATCCTGTAAGTAAGTAAGTAAGTAAGTAATTTTATTCAAAGATAGAGTTGAGTATACAATTACATTTTAACAATTTATTTACATAAGAAAGTCAGTGGTACACCTAAATCAAATGTAGATTTGTTTGTGGACCACTGATATATTATATATGTTATACAACTAAGTAATTATATTTTCTTAATCATCTTAATTTCCATTTTCTATGATCAATACACAAATAGTAGTAGAGGGGGGGGGGGAATAAAAAGAGAAGACCTCACTGAAGACGCAGAGAGGGTTCGCAGAAACAGAACATGTACAAGGGGTATACAGAAAGGTAAGACCAAATACTTATATAAAATGTGAGTATCGCGTATTTATAGAACTGCCTCAAATAACAAACTGTTTTGAAAAAGATATTTTTTTGTTTCAATTTTGTACTTTTTGTATCCTTTTATTTCTCTTATTTTTACAGGAAGGCAGTTGAATAATTTGTAACCCTGGAAAAATACAAAACGTTGTGAATGTGATTTGTTCATTTTGGGAAGTATAACTTTTTTATTTTCCTTGAATCTAGTTATGTAATTAATGGGTTTACTATATTTGTCCTCTAGTTTAAATATCCATAACAAACAGTGGTATATGTAAATATTTCTGATGTTAAATAAACCTGTCTCTTTATACAATTGCTCACTTGGGAATAAGAACAGTTTTCTGAATAATATTTTGATTAGCGAGTTTTGTGCTACTTGGAGAATGTTTGAGGCATTTTTGTACAAACCACCCCAGACTACAATGCCGTAATTTAGAATAGACTCTACAAGGGAATTGTAAATAATTAATAAGTTTTTTTTTGTCAAGGTCTCTCTTAACTGGTAAAATTTATGAGTGACTTGTTTAATTCTTGAAGCAATATATGAAACATGTTCCTTCCATTTTAAGTGTTGATCGACAATTATACCCAGATATTTGATTTTTTCGACTTTTTGAATGTATGGACACTGACATTTTTGATTCGTTAAGCATTTAGTTGCATGTAATTTTAAATTGTTCTTTTGAGGTTGATCATCGGACGTTATAGTAAAAGCTAAAAATTTTGATTTTTCTGTATTTAGACTTAATAAATTTGTATTTAACCACTCATTTACCAGTTTTAAGTTTGTTTCTGCCTTTTCATACACTTCAGTCCATGTTTCTCCTACAAACGTTATGACAGTGTCATCTGCGTAAGAGATTATGTGTCCTGCGAGATTTTTTATGGAGGCTATATCGTTTATGTAGACTAAGAACAGTACTGGACCTAATATTGTTCCTTGTGGAACGCCCATATTAATGGTTTCATAATCACCAAGAACATCGTCGACTCTTGTTCTCTGTTTTCTGTCCTTGAGATAATTTTTAAAAATATTTAAAGCAGGACCTCGCACACCAATATTTTCAAGTTTTTTTAGTAAAACAGTATGGGACACGGTGTCAAAGGCCTTAGCTAGGTCTAAAAAGACAGTTAGACATTTTTTATTTTCATCAAGGGTGGTGACTATGTTTTTTGTGAGATCCAGTATAGCATGCTCGGTGCTAATACCAGTTTGAAACCCATATTGGTTAGGTGATATTAGCCCGTGTTTTGCTAAATAGCTTACTAATCTATTTTTTAGGCATAATTCTAGAATTTTTGAGAAATTATTGATTAAAGAAATTGGTCTGTAATTTGTTACGTTTAATTTATCACCTGATTTATAAACTGGGACCACAATAGATTCTTTCCAACTGTTTGGAATAACTTCCGTTTGGAATATTAAATTTAATAAATGCAAAAGTGGCGTTAGTATTTGTTTGTGAATGGACTTTATTATAAAGTTAGATATGCCATCTGGGCCAGTTGATAATTTATTTTTTAATTTCGATATCGATATAACAATTTCATTTTTAGTTACAGGTTGTAAGAATATAGATTGTACTTGTGTATTGTTTAGTTTAGGTTCACTATTGTTTATTCTGTTTATTTTTGCCCCAATATTAACAAAAAACCTATTAAAAGTATTTACCTTCTTTTTGCTGTCTGTTATTATATCATTTGTTTGAGGATCTGTGATGTTTGGAAGTAAGTTAGATTTTTTTTTGCTTTCCGAGTTTGACGCTTCATTTATTACTTTCCAGATTTGTTTGTAATTTTTATGTGCTTCTAAAATTTTACTTGTATGGTAGTTATTTTTTGTTTTTTTGATTAGTTTATTTAACCTATTTCTATATTCATTGTACTCTACTTTTAACTCTTGAGAATAGTTTTTTATTAATCTTCTTTTAAGAGAGTCTCTGTGCATTATCGAGTTAATAAGTCCAATTGTTATCCATGGCTTTATTTTATAGGATCTATTTTTTTATTTTATTACTTACATCAGTTGACCTATCTACTGCTGATTTAAGTACATTCATAAAGTTATTATATGCCTCCTCAGTATTATTTTTGTCCACTACTTTACACCACATTTCGCTTCGTAATACATTTTTCAATTTATTGTAATTTATCTTGTTTATTTCTTTAAGGTTTTTTGTTGTCTTGTAGTCGTTGTGTTCGAACTGTACCGATAAGAATAATGTATAATGGTCTGTAATGTTGGTTTGAAATATTAATGGTTTTATGTTCACTTTATACTGCAAGTTAATATTTTTGTTTTCTTGTCTAATAAATATGTGATCTATTGCACTAGTTGTACTATTTGTGACCCTTGTTGGAGTGTTTATGTATGAGATATAGCCTGCTGTTGTTAACATGTTCAGGTAATTAATTATATCATTGTCAAATTTGTTTAGGATATTTAAGTTTATATCACCAATAAAAATATCAATTTGCTCTTTTTTTAAATTTTGCAGATAGTTTGACAATTCTGTTAGGTATAATTGTTGATCTGTAGAGAAGGTGGACGATATGATGCTGCTAAACCGAATTTTACATTATTGTAAATGAAAGTCATTCTCATCCATTTACTTTCAGTTAGATGTATTGTCTGAGTGTCAGCTATTATACAGTTTTTAATATAAATTACAACCCCATCGTTTTGATTATATATAGAGTTATTATAATAGGCATTAAAATTTGGAATGTTAAAAGCACTTACCGATTCAATTTTCCATACTTCAGAGAGAATGATAATGTCAATATTTTTTATTTGAAAACTTTCTAAATATATAAGCAACTCCTCAAAGTTTTTATTAATACTACGTATGTTTAAATGCAAAATGTTTATTTTTTGTTCCCCCTGTATGTCCTGCAAACCCTCACTTACTTCTCTATAAATCCTTGTTTTCACTTCCCCGTCCTCCTCTAAAGTGTTGAATAATTCATGAATCATAATCTAAAAAATAGACTAAGTAATAAATACTGAGCAAAGCAAATCCGACTAAGAAGATTAAGGATACTAATATAAATAAGGCCGATTTAAAAATTCGCTCATGCTTATTTAATAAAGTAGCATAAAATGTAATTTAAATTATTTTACAACTTTTATAAAAAAAATTTGTTTAAGTAACAAATAATTAACCAAAAATGTCCCTATACCAACTAGTATATAAAGCAGGCAAGAATAAAACAAAAGAAGTGTAATGCTATTATATCCGTTTGAAAGACAAAAGTATTTTATGTTGTTAAATGTTGCAAATCAGCAGAGTTTCGAATTTTGTATTTCACATTATTAATATTCACAAAAACATTTCCATCAGATGTATAAACAGATTTCTTGTTGCCAATTATAGACTGGGCTTCCCTAAAAAGTGTTAGACGACTTTTTATAAGGTCCTCAGTAATAAAAATATGACTTCCTTTTAAATTACGCCGATTTTTCATAATTATATTCCGCTGATGAAAATTATAAAAGCATACAATTACGGGTCTTTCCTTTTGTGTGCTATTATTTCGAGTATTATTTTTCTTCCCTATTCTGTAGCATTTAGTAATCGAGTCCATGGGAACTTGAACATTCATCTTATCATTTAACGTTTTTATGACTTTTTCATTTATTTTTTCCTCAGCTTCTTCTGGTATACCAAATATGCACACATTTTTTTGCTTTTCATTTTGTTGAAGAATTTCACATTTTGTTTCCAGTGTATTCATTTTGTCTTCATATGTTTTGATTTTTTTTTCAAGGTTGCTTATTTTTTCCATATATGTTTTAATGATAGTACTCATAAATACTTCATCTTCGAACAGCTCCTTTATTGTTTCTTTTATAACATTTTTCATGTCACCAGTGTTTTTAGGTGCCATCTTATATTATGTATGCAGTAGCACTAATGGAATAATTGTTGTCCTTTTTTCCTTCGTGTTTATTTTACTACTTTACACTTTTTTAAACTTAGTTAAATAGGTTTTATTTAGAGAGCGACTTAAACACGACCTACTCGACACGCGCCATCTTCGAATGAAAATTAATAATTTAATTATTCCAGAAACTTTAACGTTTGCAAAAAACTTTAGAGCTTATTTTGAAATTTATAATTACGCTGAGAAAACCATCACTTTGGATCTGGCAGAACCTTTTGCAGTTATTCCTTCGTGTAATAAATTTAAAATGCATAATATTATTAGCTATGACAATTCTTATCAAATGCCACAGAAATCTGAAATTTCTAACTTAATTCGTACCAATCGTATGAATGCTGAAGAGCGTAAAGCAATAATTAATTTATGCGGAAAATGCAGTGATGTATTACACAGAGAAAACGAAAAAGTAACTTTTACAAATAAAATCAAGCACGATATTAAGACCAAAGACGAAATTCTCATTCATACCAGATCATATCGGTTTCCTTACTGTCACAAAACGGAAGTTAAAGCACAAATTGATCAATTGATTAGGCCATCTTCATCCCCATGGTCAAGTCCAATGTGGATTGTGCCGAAAAAACCCGATGCAAGCTACCGCTTGATCGAGAATCGTAGTTGATTACCGTAAATGAAACAATAAGACGGTAGATGATAGGTGTCCGATTCCGAACATAACAGATATTTTTGATAAACTCGATAGGTGCAACTCATGATACTATGACTAGTATCTTGGGTGCAACTATTTTTCAACATTAGATTTAGCCAGTGGCTTCCATTAAATAGAGATGAATAAAAATTCTATGGGAAACATTCTCTTTTATTTTATCCGCCAGAGCGCACCCGCTTTACTCGGATGTTTGTCCGTCAATGTCAATACGAAAAAATATGTCTTTATATAAACAAAGTTAATAATTAGGATGTAAAATGAAAACTTGTTGCTGTGTAACAAAGTGCTCTAACACAGTAAGACATTTATTTCCTAAAAATGACCATTTCTAAAGGTTATATAATGATCATAGACATACTATGTATATGATACAAGTTGAAAATGACATTAAATCGAGTACGCATGGCGTCATCTATTGGATATATTAGGAACTGGCTTGGATTGTTCCTCATTCTTTTTATCAATTTGGCTCACTTCGAATAAGAGATTGGGAAACTCTCAGAAATCGGAAAATTTAAACAATTTAAAAGTTATAATATAACTTTTGAATTGTTGTTTAATGTCATTTTCAACATGTATCATATATTATATGATACAGATTGAGAATGACATTAAACCTTGTATGCATGGCGTCATCTATTGGATATATTAGGGACTGGTTTGGATTGTTCCTCATTAAGAAAACCGCATTCAACATTGAGCACGGTCACTTCGAATATCTCCGGATGCCGCTCAGGTTGAAAAACGCTCCGGCAACTTTCCAACGCGTTATGGACGACGTTTTGAAAGATTTGTAAGGAAAAATATGTCTTGTATATATGGATAACACTCGGGATAACATTATCATATTTTCGACATCCTTACAGGAACATATTGCAAATTTGAAATTAGTGTTTGACAAATTAAATGAATCTAATTTAAAAATACAATTGGACAAGTTCAAATTTTTTCGAAAGGAGGTAGAATTCTTGGGACATGTAGTAATATCGGACGGAATAAAACCAAATCTGAACAAGATAAAAGTACCTTATTCAAAATTTTCCAATTCTCAAGACAGATCGATAAAAAAATTTATTTAGGTTTACTAGATTACTACCGACTTTTTATTAACGACTTTGCCAAATTGCCCAAGCCGCTTACTCAATTTAAAAAAGAGACAAACAATTGAACACACTCCAGAATTCTTATAATGTTTCGAAAAATGTAAAAAGTTGTTAACCAATGAACCGATTTTAAAAGACCCTGATTTCACTCAAGAATTTAACTACCAATGTGAGTGCAAATTCGATTAGTGCTATTTTATCCCAAGGTCCTATACGCCTCACGTACACTAAACCCCGCCGAACAAAACTGCCCGAAAGAAAAATGTAGAGCATCGTAAATTTGACGAAATTTTTCAGGTCTTATCTTTTCGAAAAACGGTTTAACATTATAACGGACCATGAACCACTTGTCTGGCTTTTCAATATGACATACCCAAATTCGCCTGAAACTAGAAGAGTTTGGCTATAAATTATTTATAAAAATGGAAAGAAAACACTAACGCTGACTGCGTATCAAGAATTCTAATAAATGTTCATGAAAACGAATCAGTTCTCCCAAACTATGATTTGTCTGAAAACAATAGGCTAGCGACTCATTTTTCAGAAACGGATACCGAACGGAACGAAAATATCAATGACACAAAATCTCCTAATAGTAGTGGTAATACCCAACACTCCAAAACCCCATAATTAATGCACCTATTACTGATGACCCAGTAAATATGTATAAAAATCAATTATTAATTACACATTCAAAAGAATCACTCGCTACTCTCATAAGAAAATTATATGACAATCATTTCGGCAACACTATACATGCCCTTATCATTTCTATAGTGCCAAATGAGGTATTAGGTGCTCTCAAACAATTTTTAATCCCACACATGACGTAGACATTAAAATTCATAGACCGAGATATAATTCTTTTCGTAATAACAACTATTCAAAATCATTTTAAGTATGATAGCCTTAAATTCGGGTAAAGTAATACATTGTTAAAAGACGTAGCTGAAGAGAGCAAACAAAAGGAACTAATCAAGTACCGTCATGAAGGCAAAACATGCCATAATGGTATAAATAAGGTAAAGACTAGCTTATCTAAACTCTGTTATTGGACAAAAATGATAGATGATATAACACTTTACATTACTTCGTGCGAAATATGCCAGAAAGCTAAATATAAACGGCACCCAATTCAAATTTCGAAACATACAGATGGGGGACAAATCATTCGATTTAATTATATTGATACTTTCAAAATCTCAAATCAAGCATTTTTAACTATTGTAGATAGTTTTCCTAAATATGCACAAGCGTACCATATCCTCTTAAATTCACTTGATTTACTGAACTCGCCTTTGATATTTATATCGCATTTTGGTACCTATTCCTAAACAAATAACAAGTGATGGAGGTAGCGAATTTCATAATCGTGCTTTAATAGAATTTTATAAGAAACGTAAAATTAAGTTAAATTTTACAACAATATATAACCCGAATAGTACTATCGTTAGCAGAAAAAAATAGGACAACTTTTTTCTCTAATGTAAATCTGTCTCTATTTGAATATGTAATGAGTAGCCGAAATAAAACAGATATCACTTTTAATTTATTTCTTATTTTAATGCTGTAGTTATTGCTATAGTAAATGATGGATGGTTAATGAGACAAATTGCACTACGTTATAACATTAACAAAAAATTGGCGTAACATTTTAAGAAAGTGGAGAATAAACGGTACGATTAGTAGAAATCCTGGATCAAAGGACACAGGATACCCTACTTAACAGGAAACTAACTATTAATATCTCGTTATTGCACCATTTCTATTTATAACTTCTATAAGTCTATTTGGCAAAGAATTAATAATCATAAGTAATAATATTTTCCCATTATTTACTATTTCCAGTAATTCTTCGGCATTCCGTGGTCTCACATTCGTTTTTGGGTACTTCTTACGAGTAGTCCCAATACTTCTTCCACAGGGTTAAGATCTGGACTATGACTGGGCCAGTTAAGAACATTGATCTTATCTTGAAACCAGTTAGTTACGGTATGAGTCTTGTTGAAATATGAATTCATTATTAGGAAATAATTGTGACACAGAAGGGAGCATAATATTGTCTAAAATCCTAATATATGTTTCACTATTAAATCGTTCCTCAATATGCCACAAAACACCAGGACCACGTGCCGATATCCAAGCCCACATATTGACGGAAAATCTACCACTTTTATTATTGTTTGATATATATTTCTCATCGAATCGAAAATTCGGAGGACGGTAAACACGAATACGACCGCTGTGTGTTGACTGGAAAGTTCTTATTATTTCTCTTATCAACAATTTCAGTCTGATCTATAGTAAACTGGTTATTCGAGAAAAAGAGACAATTCTACTTGTTTTCACTATAGATGGTGCCCAATTTAACATCAATTTTTCTTTGTCTCCTTTTCTCGAAATAAACAGAAATCTGTCGCTTATGCTGTACATATCAAAAAGGGTAAGTTTCTCCACTCTTACGAATACTCTGGATCCACGGCTCTTTGCTCCGACTTAAACCAGCTAGTCGTCCGCATATGTTGCCTCAATTCTTTCCCAAAAAGAAATAATAAGGGAAAATGGGGTAACAGGGTGCGAAACATCCCTAACTTCAAATAAAAAAATAGGTATGTTATGGAAGATAACCCCGGCGTTGTAGAATATTGTGCGTCATGAAATAATCATAAACTGTATTCTACGAAAGCAGCCGAACTGGTCATAGTAATTAAATACGAGTCTGAGAGTGACAGACCCTATACTTGAAATATTAAAAACGTATGTTAAAAAAATAACCCCGGAATAGTCGACTTAAATCAGTCTGAAAACTCTCAAGTAGGATATCCTAGAAAAGCGACTGAATGGGTCTAATTAACTAAAGAGGCTGAGGGTGAGAAACACCCCTATATTTGAAATAATAAGAACATATTTTAAAAAATAACCCCGACGTTGTCGATTTAAATCTGCCTCGAAACTGTTAAGTAGGATACCTTAGAAAGGTAATTGAATGGGTCTAGTTCCTCAAATAAGAGGCTGAGGATGAGAAACACCCCTATATTTGAAATAATAAAAACGTATTTTAGAAAATAACCCCGACGTTGTCGATTTAAATCCGCCTCGAAACTGTCAAGTAGGATACCTTAGAAAAGCAACTGAATGTCTCTCACCCTCATCCTCTTATTTAAGGAATCAGACCATTTAGTTGCTTTTCTAGGGTATCCTACTTGACAGTTTCGAGGCGCATTTAAATCCACAACGTCGGGGTTATTTTTTAAAATACGTTCTTATTTCAAATATAGGGTTGTTGTTAACCCTCAGCCTCTTTAGTTAATTAGACCCATTCAGTCGTTTTTCTAGAATATCCTACTTGAAAGTTTCTTTCCAGACGGACTATGGCGGGGTTATTTTTTCTGTCATCCTCAGACTCTTATTTAATTATTAGGACCAGTTCGGCTGCTTTAGTAGAATACAGTTTATGATTATTTCATGACGACGCACAATATTCTACAAGGCCGGGTTATCTTCCACCACATACCTATTTTTTTATTTGCAGTTTAGGGATGTTTCGCACCCTTACACTTTTGTAAAAAAACGGATCCATTCAGTTCAGTTCTTAGATAAGATGATCTCTATGTTTCATATCGCAAAATAATGTACAACGGGAGCGCTATTTTTCTATGATCTTTTTACTACTTGAGACAAGGGGAAGAGCTGTCCCACCCTCAGTCATATTTAGTGAAACGAACGATTAGTATTATTTTCGTATAGCCCTCGGTATTCCCTATGAAATGTTTCAATATTATAACGACAATGTATATCAAATATATTATTATTTTTTAAAATAGGTACTCTGTTTAATTAGGGCATCTAGTTATTATTTCACTCCTTCTTCCGGCTCGTGTGGCGGTACCCCTCCCTTCCGCGAGGCGTTATTCTTAATTGTAAGACTATTAAGCATACGTATTTCGAATTTAACTACCAGTAATATCTGCCTCTTAAAGTATATGCGATATTTATCTGGTCCGCTGTAAAAACTTAAATTCTAAATCTAAATGCAACTTGAGCCACGTCCCTGATGATTATTTGGGATATGCCAAGGATACAGTAAATTAAGTATATCTATTACAATTACCAGCTGCTAGTCAGAATCGTGGACAACGAAAAGGAACGTTTTTAATCGATTTCATATCTAAATTTGTTGGTAGTTTTCAAATATTTTTGTAAATGGCAGAGGATCTGGTGATACGTCAATAATATAAATTTCACATAGATATTTCCGCCCTGTCGGTTATTTGGGATATGCTATGGATACTGTACATTTTTTAAAATTATTAGTTGTCTCGGAGCGGCAGGAAGCATTTTCGGGCTTATTTTTATATGAGTTTGTGTTACTATAAGTATAAAATCACTCCCCGAATTTTGGCGCAATCGGTAAACCAAGTACACATTTATTTTACTTTCACAAGCCGCAAACTAACTATGGAATATATTACATATTGATAATTCTGTAGTTCTTGTTAGACCAGGAACCTTGCATACTCCAATCGCCCCTGTTATAACTATGTTTGAACTAAAAAGGGAATTAGAAATAAATTATTCTAAAGATTGTATACCTACCTTCGATAATATCTTATCTTATTACGATATAATAACAACTCAAGTATTCTTTCAAAAAGACAAAATTATTTTTACTATACATTTTCCTATAATATTGTTATGTGCACGACTGCGTCACTGCCTTATAGAAATTCGAGAACAGCGCCAGAAAAGTCGCGAATGATAGACCGGAACATTCTAAAATAAGAGAGTATATTCGACGCGGGTATATGTTTATTATATGAAAATATACTCTGTATCTCTGAGGCATAGGTCTCACCACTCTCAGCGGTATTATATTACATAGGTATCAGATAACGACTCCTCTCAGCATCCGCTCTCCCAAGAATTAGATAAGATTGTATTCTTGCAAAATTGCACAATTGCAGTTCCTTTGTTTGAAGATGTTATAAATGGGAGTAGTGTGCATTCAGATAGCAGTCTTATACTCGCTTTTGGTCTTTACATCTAAAATTGTATTAGTAACATTTACAGAGACGTCGATGACTCTACTTTGTTAATAAAGAAATTGTTTTTAAAAAGTGCATCGTTTAAATCAAGACATAACATTGGCGCAGTCGTACGGATCTGAAAATACCCTATAACCCAGAGGTGGTGAATTTTAATCCTTAAATCAGAAAAAAATCTACGAGAAACAAGAAGAATACAATTTTAAGTAGACAAGCAACGTCTCACAAGCATCATATACAAAAAAACACATCGAGAAACAATTAGCAAGTAAGAAACATTCCTGGCCCCTGAAAGTCGATGTCTTCGGCACTAGGAACACGTTGCCGTGAATAGCAACACGTAGTGATACCCCTGACGGTACATCCCAGTGTGGTACGCTTACCGAAATCGCATTCGACCTTCCAACTGGACCCAGGCATGAAGATAGTAATGTAAGTAATTAAAGAATCATCTCGTTTTATTTTCCATTTCAAAACTGCACTAAACAATTTATATTTTAACATTCAACTGTGAATTCTAGTAATCTTTACTACATAAAAGACATTTCGAAAAAAATTTAGAATCTTAATTGATACTGGCGCAGGTATTTCGATTTTTAAACATAAGACGGCCGAAAATTATAAAAATAGATCTCCACCAAACGCAATTATACAAGGCATAGCGAATCTGTTCCTATACCATTTAATGCACGCGACCCGCACAGAGTCTATATTCACAACTTGGGCATAGACTTTGACGGATTACTAGGTGCCGACTTCATGGAACACTACGAATGTAGAATAGATTTCAAAACCAAGCAACTAATTACAAATTTTAAAACGGTCCCCATTTTCAAAGTAACTGAGGATTCACCAACACCCGAAATCAACAAAATTATAATTCTAGTCAAAATTATATCCAAATTGACGGTCGCACTAAAAAGTTTACAAACTAAAGTGCAACCTTAGAAACGCTGGCGCTATACTGTCAGCGCAGGAAAACGAAAACGTTCGTTTGCCTAATGCTCTTGTGAGAGTAAATGAAAATGAAGAATTTTTGATAACAATAATCAATGCAAATGTCATTCCTAAAATTATCATTTTTTTTTATCTAAAATTAGAACCATTGCAAAAATTTAAGTCGATCTTTAATTTAAATGCTCAAAAGTCAGGCTCCCATCAAATAGACAAAAGTTCTACACTTTCAGACATTTCCTGTAAAGGCGAAAACCAAAATTCCATCTTTACAGAGTCTCATATAAGAATAATTAAACATAAGATACAATAAACAAAAACAATTTCGAATGTAACCCCTAAGGTTAACCAACAAAAAATGAACCTTTCAGAAACAAAATTATGTCCTACAGACAAATTTAAATTGGCAACCTCAAATCCAAACATGTCCAATAACAACTCGAAACAAACAAAAACATTAAAGAGAAAAATGTTTATTTCGCAAACAGTATTCCAAATTAATAATAAAATACTCAGGAAATCGAAAATTCGAAAGACAAATAAAGTAAAGAATAATCTAAGAAACACGCATACGATCTTGCGTAATCAAAACAATAGAAAAATTTGTATACCCCACGCAATCAGGAAAATGTACCAACAAAATTCATGTTTACCACCGGTAAAAACAATACCGAAGATAGTAGAATTTTGGAACTTAAAATTCGAACCAGTTCAAAAATTTAAATCTATATTTAAACTTATTTGATAACCTGCGAAATGAAACACTTACAAAAAACTTGCAACCCAAAATTACTCTCAAAATTATCTCACAAATATTTTTTTTTTTTTTTAGTCGCCTAAATTAAATCTTTTACTCTTTTAGAATATTATCAAAAATTTACAGTTTATATTAAAAGTATTATCCATTTTTCTTAGACCCTTCTAAATTAATACTACCGGAAAATTTTACAAAAAAACAATTTTATAACAAATTAATTAACTATCAAAACACTTCTTATGTAAATAATTTTATTTCTTTTCTCTATTACTACAAAATTTCTTCTCTTGTAATAAATTCTACTCTATGAAACAAAACCTTAATTATAACAAAATATTTTTGTTCATTTAAATAAATACACATAAAGTATTTACATTTAATTTAAAAAATTTCATAATAGTCATACTACTTTGACAATAATACCGTGAACTTTTGCACACTCTTGTATGTTTATGAACTTAAACATTTTAACAAGAATTGCACGATATCCAACACCATAGTATTGCGTTGTACTCATTATGATCTTTCAATACACCAACATAAACGCCTTACAAGCACAAGTAATAACAGCTGTTAACTATATAATAATTATTAGTAAGGCCAAGAAATTAAATAATATACAGAATTTAATTAGAATTTAAACTTAGAACATACCTATTCAAACTATAGAATCGAATTACTCATAAACCCTGAAAAATTTATAAACGTTCAGAAGAAATTTCAGGAACAGAAAATTAATCATTCTTCAAAAAAAAAAAATCTTTCAATTTGAAAAGCCCTAAGTACAAACAAATGAATATATTTCAGACAAGATCAGCAGCGAACAAATAATTCAAGAATTTAACACTTTCACCCGACTATACAAAACCAAAATCTTTAATCGACTACTCTAAAATTCAAATTCGAACAAACAACTCTTGAACCGAGAAAACAAACACATCATAACTTTCTTTCAAAAAAATAACTTTAGAGATCTTCATCACCAAATTATTGACGACATTTTCAAGGAAAACTCCGAATTTTACGACGATAAAATAAATATCATCTTCGGTAGATCGGTTAGACATAGGAAATACTTTATCATTTCTCTACCCTTTGACACTGAATCCGTAATAGAACATTTGTTATTAGCAATATACAACAATCAAAATGACTTAGATCTTTCTAATACTTACCATGTCCAAAATAACTTAGGCCTCCCCATACTCGAAATCCTGTCATTTATCTTCGCAGAAAAGAACCTAAAACTAATTATCTGTCAAAACCTAGTACAAACACCTGACGAAGACCGATTATCTTGACTAAAATTATACTGGCAAAAACAACCTACATCGCGGAATAAACGAGACGATGCGTAGGATAAAAAATAAATACAATTGGCAAGGATTAACCAAAGATGTTGAAAATTTCATTAAAAATTGCGAAATTTGTCACAGAACAAAAGTTTGCCGTAAAAATCTTAACAACCCTCTAGTTATCACTGAAACTCCGAGAACGCCTTTCGAAAGAATTAACAGCGACCTATTCGAAATTCGAATTTCCTACATGAAATTACGCTCTAACTATCAGCGACGAACTTACAAAATTCATATGAGCTTATGCAGTAACGGATAAAACCGCAAAATCTGTCGTAAACACCCTGTTGTTATATTTTCAACATTACGGTACCTCACTGAAGATTCACTGTGATTACGGTGGTGAATTCGACAACAACTTACTAAAAGACCTTTGTACCCTCTACGACATAAAACTAACATATTCTAGCATAGGACATCCCCAATCTAACGGTTCTATAGAACGCTTTCATGCTACCTTAGCCGAAATGATCAAAATTCACAAAACCGAAAACCCAAATGAACACCCTTTTACCATATTACCGTATGCACTAATATGCTATAATAATTCGATTAATAAAACGCACGGTTTTGCGTCATACGAACTGATTTTTGGACACACAGCTAATAGACCACTCGAGACCCTGTACAACCAAAAAGACCTGATAACTAAATATGTTAGGGATTTACCTAATAGGATATCTTACTATTACTAAATTGCACGCGGTCGGACTGAAGCACAAAAACAAAAAGCTAAAGTCAGATTAGACAGAAATATCCCGGAAGATCGCCCGACGTATAACGTTGGAGATGAAGTATATGTAAAAGAATCCCAAATCAAAAGTAAGTCACAAAACAAATTCAACGACCCTTGCCAGATCAAAGAAATTTTCCAATATTCTGCCACTTTGTTAAATCCCGAGACAAACCAAACAACTAAAGTAAATTTCGATAGAATGAAACCATACACTGAAGATTAAAATTTATTTTCAGGTTTCCCCTGCTGTTCGGATCAGCATTTTCTCAATACAAAATAACACCAATAAACAATACTATCGGTGTTTACTATCACAAAGACACTGACATTGTCATCTCACACAAGAAACGGACGTTACTCGTGCATAAAAATATATCAACCTTTAAGACAGCCCTTGACAGAAACGACAAAATTTTACAGACAATCCTTACCACCCTTGACCCAGTATACCAAAACATGAACGAGTTCGCGAGTGAGGTTAAAACGCATTTACGCCTCCTAGAACAAATGTCAAAATCCATACAAACTAAATTTGACGAAATACATCTCGACGCGAAACGCTACAAACGCGGAATCATAAACGGAATTGGTACAATATTCAAAGCAATTACAGGAAATTTAGGTGCTGAGGACGGTAAATACTATTCTAACTATATCAATAAACTAAACACCAAGACGAACATCAGAAAACTTGATCAAAAATCAAATATCAGTTACAAATTCAGTCAATAAAAATTTCAACGCGACAATCCAAAAACTACTAATAGACGAGGAGACATTCAACAAAGACATAAAAGAAATCGAATACGCATTCTTAGACATTACGTATAACGTACGAGCAGTTGAAACAAAACTTAAAATTTTTGGAAATTTGTGAACAACTCATGGCGAACTACCTATTTATAGAAGACAACCTCAACGATATTTTAAATTCGATCACTTTCGCGAGACTCAAAGTAATTCGCACTATCATTAAGATTTGATAAACTCATTGCAGGAAATTTCACAGAACCTACAAAAGAACAGTTTGCCACTCCCAATTAAATTATCAAAAATTGCACAGTATTTAGATATTATTGAATTAAAAGCTTTCCAAATAAACTCAGAATTAGTATTTGTGTTAGATATACCCCTAGTAAACCCTCAAACGTACTCTGTTTTCCAATTATACCCCATTCCTATCTTAGATAGTAGAACTGGTCTGTATCATATTTTGTCAACTTCTCAAAAATATATCACGAGAGATGATAATTCTTTGATGTACATACCCATCGCTGACCTCAGAGAATGCAAGCCACTCCATACCAATACTAAATTATGTCCAAATTTGTTTGCATATCCAATTGACAACAACGCCATATGCGAAACCCGCCTTTTCAAGGATCTATAAACCCTGCCAGAAAACTATCAGACGTCATCTATCATCGGCCAAGGGTACAATATCCAAAAACTGGATGAAAACGTGTGGATGGTCATTAATGCAGAACCACTATAAATGACTATAAATTGCCCGAACTAGACCTCAAAAACCGACACCATCTTCAAAAACTCTATAATTAAATTACAACCAAATTGCTACGCCTTCATAGACATCACGAAGATCCAAGCTAGCACAGACGAAACTACCGACGTGAAGAAGGACGCTCACCCCATACAAATCCCGTTCGAGTGTTGCAACCAGGTTTCGGACAAAGTTCGAGTGACCAATCTGAAACCACTAAAACTAAATGATCTGAACACCGAAGACCTCCATATGGCCAGACGCCAATTAGACCAGTATTCAAAAGCCTTAGACGACCTAATCACGGAACCTTTCGTTACGAGACGCATTTCTTGGTTTACCTATCTTACCATTGTGCTAATTTTCGGACTCTTATTATTGTATCTATTCTGTAAATGTAAAGCAAGAAGACGAAGACTAGCATCAACGTTTCTACGACTCCTCCATCTACACCAAGGCCTAGTAAAACCCTCAGGACACTTACTAGTCTATTTCACCAATGAAGACGACCCCCCACTAAGAAGAGAGGACGAAGAAGGCTAAGACATCGAACTTCATTAAAACCAGACTGTTTGTGCCTTTTACTGACTTTTTGCACCAAGACTCTTCAGTGAATTTTTACTTAATTTCACTGTTTATTTAGTGTATTTTATTATTTCTTCTTTTGTTAGTTTCAAATGACTAACATTTTAACATGCTTTTCGTAACACAATCAAGCTAATACGCTTGCATCTTACGCCTAGCATTTTTACATTTTATGCTTTTAGATTTTTACGGTTTTTATATTTTTACGTTTTATATTTTTACATTTTATATTTTTATATTTTTCAACCTTACAATTTCAACATTTTACATTACTTTACATTTTTGAATTTTTGTTAAATCATAAATTTTGTTCAACTCAAAAGTTGCTGTAGAAACAACATTTTTTATAAGAGGGAAGTTGTTATATAAAAATATACCCTGTGAGACACAGACCTCACCACTCTCAGCGGTATTATATTACATAGGTATCAGATAATGAATCCTCTCAGCATCCGCTCTCCCCAGAATTAGATAAGATTGTGTTTTTGCAAAACTGCATAATTGCAGTTCCTTTGTTTCAAGATGTTATAAATGGGAGTATTGTGCATTCAGATAGCAGTCTTATACTCACTTTCGGCCTTTACATCTAAAATTGTATTAGTAACATTTACAGAGTCATCGATGACTCTACTTTCTTAATAAAGAAATTGTTTTTAAAAAGTGCATCTTTCAAATCAAGATATAACATATATACAGTAGACCCAAACGCACTGAAAACAGTTTTATATTGGACAAGCAAATGATAAGATAGTTCAAATGTGCTTTTAGAGGGCGGAATATTAAATATAATATTTTTAGTCGCAAACTCCTCTATAAATCCTTATTTTACTATAAGGAACCTAACCAGACTGCAACCAACAGCTACTCTCCGGACTATGTGCCCCGCCGAGCGCTGAATTACAAGTTACAAGCCTGGCGCGTTAAGTGTAATAATTGCATATTACCATCAAAACGCTAATGCTTCGATTGCAACAAACACCAGCCGAAAGACTGATCCTACTTAAAGGAGCTCCCCTGCCAGTCGTCACACACCACTTGCAGACTGCAGTTTCGAGCTGTTGGCTCTCGTCAGTGCAAGGTAGGTATGCGACGACCGACATGAGAATCCTTTGACTATAGTACATCCCGGTATTTTTACAATAGCGACATGTAAAACAGCCAGCAGGCGCCATCCAGCGGACCAGTGTCTGTTGCAATCGAAAAATAAATAGCCTGACTTGGCTTAGCATAGTTCAAATGTGCTTTTAGAGGGCGGAATATTAAATATAATATTTTTAGTCGCAAACTCCTCTATAAAAAAAAAAAAAAAAAAAATTAAATTTAATATTCCGCCCTCTAAAAGCACATTTGAACTATGCTAAGCCAAGTCAGGCTATTTATTTTTCGATTGCAACAGACACTGGACCGCTGGATGGCGCCTGCTGGCTGTTTTACATGTCGCTATTGTAAAAATACCGGGATGTACTATAGTCAAAGGATTCTCATGTCGGTCGTCGCATACCTACCTTGCACTGATGAGAGCCAACAGCTCGAAACTGCAGTCTGCAAGTGGTGTGTGATGACTGGCAGGGGAGCTCCTTTAAGTAGGATCAGTCTTTCGGCTGGTGTTTGTTGCAATCGAAGCATTAGCGTTTTGATGGTAATATGCAATTATTACACTTAACGCGCCAGGCTTGTAACTTATAATTAAGCGCTCGGCGGGGCACATAGCCCGGAGAGTAGCTGTTGGTTGCAGTCTGGTTAGGTTCCTTATAGTAAAATAAAGATATATAGAGGAGTTTGCGACTAAAAATATTATATCTAATATTCCGCCCTCTAAAAGCACATTTGAACTATGCTAAGCCAAGTCAGGCTATTTATTTTTCGATTGCAACAGACACTGGACCGCTGGATGGCGCCTGCTGGCTGTTTTACATGTCGCTATTGTAAAAATACCGGGATGTACTATAGTCAAAGGATTCTCATGTCGGTCATCCAATACCTACCTTGCACTGACGAGAGCCAACAGCTCGAAACTGCAGTCTGCAAGTGGTGTGTGACGACTGGCAGGGGAGCTCCTTTAAGTAGGATCAGTCTTTCGGCTGGTGTTTGTTGCAATCGAAGCATTAGCGTTTTGATGGTAATATGCAATTATTACACTTAACGCGCCAGGCTTGTAACTTGTAATTCAGCGCTCGGCGGGGCACATAGCCCGGAGAGTAGCTGTTGGTTGCAGTCTGGTTAGGTTCCTTATAGTAAAATAAGGATTTATAGAGGAGTTTGCGACTAAAAATATTATATTTTAAGTGATAAGATGAAATAAGAAACAGCATCAAGTTGTGATTTAAAGTAGTGAATTTATGTTAGATTAAAGTATAATTAGTTGTTATTTTGAAGGATTAATTATTGTAAAATTAAGTGATTAATAAATCAGTGGTTTGTGAAGATTCTTGTTGCGATTTACTGAACCTACATACAGGATGTTTACTGGAAATTGTAAACATGTAGCAATTGGTGTCAGAAGCGGAATTATAACAGAATTTGTGAAGGATTCTAGAAAGTTCCATTGTGTTTTATTCGGAAACCACTGGAGATAGTGAAGTGCTTTTAACTGGAAAGTGACATAGACATTGAATAAAACCTATTATGACATTTTGAGAAAATTTCCAGAATATTCTATTTGGAAACTAGTGCAGTCAGCTAAATTCTGCCATCTGGAAAGTGATGAAGACATTAAATAACACTTATTGTAACATTTTGTGAAAAATCCCAGAACATTCTATTTAGAAATTAGTGCAATTAGCCCAGTTGTACTACTTAGTATAGACACTAAATAAGGTGTAATTTTGGCATTTTGAGAAAATTTCTAAAACATTCTACTCTGAATTTTATGAAAATATTTGATGTATACTTGATATAGACTTTAAATAAGACTTGTCAGTGTTGTTTTTTAGTTTTTGAATGGAAACAAGAAACATGACTGCCGAAAAACAAACACAGGATTTACTTGCAGAACTAAGAAGAATGATGTTAGATTAGGAAAAGAAACACCAAGATGAAAAACAAGAACAAGAAAAGGAATGTCAGGAAGAAAAAGAAGAAGAAGAACAACGACGTGAAGACGAAAAAGAAAGAACACGTCAAAAATAAAAAGAGGAAGAGAAAGACGTGAAGAAGAACAAGAAAGAAGACGCCAGGAAGAGTTGAGAAAAATGATGGGAGACCTGGAAATAAGACGTAATGAGGAAAACAGGAAGAAATGATGCGCCAGGAAGAATTAAGGAATATTATACAGGTACAACAAAACGTTATCCCTTCAGCCACTGAAAATCTTAAATGTGAAATTAAAGAAGATATGGGCAACATAAAGGCAAGTAGGTAAGTGAAGTCAAAGGAGAAGTTAGTGACATTAAGAGAAAGTTAATGGCATCGAAGGGATAGCAAATACAGTCAAAAAGTAAGTGAGGTCAAAGTAAAAGTTGGCGATATGGAAAGAAAATTTCGTGTAGTTGAAGGAGAAGTAGAACAACTTAAACGGCAGCTGAAGGAAAAAGGAGGCCAGTTAGTAATGTCATCAGGTCCTCGATTATAACATCCCGCCTTTGACGGTCAGACTTCTTGGTCAATGTATAAAAGACAGTTTGAGGCAGCTGCATGCGCAAACAACTGGAGTAATGGGGATAAGGCTATGGCATTAGTGCTAGTGTTAAGAGGTGAAGTCTCGAAATTGCTGCAGGCGATTCCAGTGGCTCAGCAACAAGAATTTAAAGTTTTGGAGGCTGCACTAGATCTAAGATATGGCGACCAGCACTTCGCCCATGTATACCGGACTCAGCTCAAATCACGTACACAAAAAGCTGGGGAAAGTATAAGATTTTGAGGCAGCTGTAGAGCGACTGACATACCTGGCTTACTCAGATGCACCCAAAGAATTCCAGGAACAATTAACAGTTGTTACTTTCATCAATGGCATAAGAGATGAGAAGATCAGGCGAGATAAGGCTAGGAGTGATGCCTTGATCCATGCTCTCGAGGTTATAAAGAAACCCCACGTCCGAGAGTACGAGCCATGAAAGTAGAAGAGGAGGAACAGTCAGACAAATCAAATATGGAATCTATATTGGGGGACATACATAAAATGTTCAATCAGTTACTAACCAAATCAGATGCTCCAAGAAAACAGGAAAGAGAACATAGTGATGGACAGCCAAGGAAAGCAATCGCAAAAATTTCTGCCGTATGAGATTAGCCAAGACCTTCAAATGTTCATAAATTACGCAGCTCCCTTGGCTTCTGCATTTACTATAGACGTTCTTTTTTGAAGGATTTGCGGATATAGCAAAGTCACTGCACCAGCTAACGGAGTAAAAAGTTAAATATCAGTGGACACCGGAGTGCGAAGCATCATGGAAGAAGCTGAAGGTAGTGTTATGGAGTAGTCCCGTGTTAGCATATCCCCAACAAAAGGCTCTGTACATTCTTGACACGGATGCTAGCAATTCCGCAGTTGGATGTGTACTAGCTCAAATCCAAAATGGAGAGGAAAAAGTAATCGAGTATTTCAGTAAGGTGCTGTCCAAACCAGAGAGAAATTATTGTGTAATAAGGAAGGAGCTATTGGCCATTGTCAAATCCGTGGACCATTTTCACCAGTATCTTTACGAACAACACTTCAAAATCAGGACTGACCATACTGCGTTAAGATGGCTATTGCCGTTGAAAACCCAGAAGGTGAACTGGCTCGTTGAATAGAGAGATTGTAGCAGTATGACCTCAGAATCGAACACCGACCTGGAAAATCTCATAAAAATGCAGATACTCTATCAAGAAGACCATGCAAAGATGACCGCAAGCACTCTTATCGGGTTGAAAAAGCACAGGGCATGGCAACAGTAAACAGAATTCAGATAGATGTTCCAGACGATTGGACAAAAGAGATTTTAAGGCAAGAACAATTGAATGATAGCGGAAATTGGTCCTATATTAAAGGCAAAAGAAAAAGGGACGCAACCAGAATGGAAGGATATTTCAGATAAGAGTGTCGAGATGAAGGCATTCTGGGCGCAATGGGACTCCCTCAAGGTTACAGGTGGACTGTTAAAGAGAGCATGGGAAAGCCCAGATGGGAAGGAAGTTACCATGCGCCTGGTCATACCCAGGTGCCCTGTCCCGAAAGTACTTCAGAAAATACATGATGGAATCTCCGGGAGGCATTTTGGTATTAATAAGACCTTGACTAAAGTAAGGGAACGATTTTATTGGATAAATAGCCATCAAGATGTGGAGGCTTGGTGTCGTAAATGCAAGATTTGTGCAGTCATCAAAGGGCCACAAACAAGGATTAGGGGCCAAATGAAGAAATATAATGTCGGAGCCCCTTTTGAGAGGATTGTTATCGATATAGCGGACCCATTCCCAGTGACAGATGATGGCAATAAATACATCCTTGTCGCTATGGACTATTTTAGTAAATGGTCGGAAGCCTATGAAATTCCAAATCAGGAAGCAGTTACTGTTGCTCGAGTTCTGGTGGATTACCTTGTCTACCGATTTGTTGTACCACTGGAGCTACATTCCGATCAAAGGAGAAACTTTGAGTCAGGGTTATTTCAGAAAATTTGTGAAATATTGGGTATTCACAAGACTCGAACAACCGCTCTTCATACCCAGTCAGATGGGATGGTGAAATGACATAACAAAACCATGAAGGAACATCTTTCTAAGGTGATCCACAAGAACCAGCCAGATTGAGATCGGCACGTACCATTTTTCTTAATGGCATACATGGCTGCCATTCATGAGACTACCAAACAGACACTCGCTCGTGTAATATTTGGGCGCGAGACCAACTGCCATGTGACTTGATAACCACCAGATAAGGAGCCACTGTCCGTGGGTGACTTATACAGATGAAGTTAGTCAACGGTTAAGGAATGTAGATGAGTTGGTTCGAAACCAAGTTAGCATAGCTAGTGACAGAATGAAGGCTCGTTATGACCGGAAAGGGACGTCAGCAGGATTCAAGGAGGGAGATCTAATTTGGTTATATAACCCACAGCGAAAGAAAAGAAGATCTCCGAAGCTTCACCCACCTTGGGAAGGGCCGTATTTTGTCACCACCCGGATTAATGACGTTGTTTATCGGATTCAACGAAGTAAGAATTCCAAGATGAAAATCGTGCACTTGGACAGATTGGCGAAGTATGTTGGGGATTCTGAATTGCCTGACCGGGACGTTCAGGCTTAAGTAGGGGGCAGTGAAGGGGGCAATAAACAGTATTAAGTTGTGATAGAGAATTTATATTAGGTTAAAGTATTAGTATATTAGATTAAAGTATAATCAGTTGTTATTTTGAAGGATTAATTATTGTAAAATTAAGTGATTAATAAATCAGTGGTTTGTGAAGATCTTGTTGCGATTTATTGAACCTAGATACAGAGTGTTTACTGGAGATTCTAAACACGTAACAATATCGCGGATTGTTTAGGATTTATTCCATCTAATCCCTATTACTAAGGAAAATGTCATGATAATTCCAAAGAAACTGTACTTTCTGAGAAATTCCACGCATCACTTTTATGTCAACTACGAATGTCACATTATTGAGAAGGAATGTATTTATCACATAAAAGATCAATTACAAGTAATTGATTACATTACACAACTACTAGACGGGAAAGCCAATTCATGCCCGTTTACGGCTGTACAAATTCAAGGAAATATAATTGAAGTTATTGACGAAGCAATCTTGATTGCTGTACCCAAAAATGTGTTAAAGGTCCACATATTTTGCGCCAACAATGGGCGGCGTGAAATTCATGAACCCGCCGTTATAACATTTCCATCAAAATGCTCCATACATATGGAGGGACGAACTTATAAAAATAAGGGAATAAGTGAAACGTTTATTCAGTACAATTTACCTCAAATTGACATAACTAATACTGAGGATAGCTCAATTCGACCATTACAGCTAAAAAAAGTAAGTTTAGCAGAAATATCCAAATTAAAGGTTGACATCGACAAGTTAAATTTTCGAACTCTAGGTTCAACTAGCCGAACCAGTACTCATACTTGGACGATAACATGTGTGAAATATTGATAGGTTTTTTTATCGTTTTATATTGCAACGCCCTTTTTCTAGGAAAGGGAGTCACACGAGCGCGGCAGCCTTTATAGCCGGGAGCGGGTGTGGGTTCACACGTTCAAATTTAAAAAGTTACTACTACTTGGTTTATTCGGCAGACTCTTAAGCATAACAGAGGGCACCAGTCAGTTTGCTTTCATGAAACTAACAAACAATAATAGTAGTAGGCAGAATAAATAAATAATGAAACACAAGATTAATAACAATAAACCTTATATTAAGAGAATGTAGGTATTATACGAGTTAGTAGTATTAATATTTAAATAAATTACATAAAAACATATATAGTAAATGGCGAAAAATATGTGAACAATAGCAATTATATATATACAATAATGAGACAAACCGAATGAACGAGGTGTATAACTCAAACGAACAAATGAATAAAAATTATCAACCACCAGGCTTTTATGAGAACTGAAAGTTAGGTAAAAAGAGAATTCGGTGAGGTGCTCTCAACCTGTGACATATAACGGTGACACATAATACATAACCCTAAATGTAGCGTACCAGCAATAATCTTAACTAACATTAATTGAGGAATTCTTCAGGTAAAATAAGTGTTGTTACATAAAAAAAATCACCATACATGAGGGGTAGCATGTAGCCTTATGCCCTGATTATTTGTTTCAAGCAGCAGTAAGTAACAAAGTAGTTTTAATATCAATAAGATCTTAATAATAATGAGTTGGTACCAAACCTCAATAGACAGCTGTCCTTTTTGAGTTTACAAAAAGTAAAATATATGAGACTTATCCTAAAAATGTTTATTAAAATGAGCTATTAGTTATTGTGGCACTAGCTGTCGCTTTTTGAAGATGTAATCTGCCTCTTCTTATTTTATACAAATTGCTGCTAGTAATGATGTCCAGCGAACATGGATAAAAAAAATGGAAGCTTACTTACAAATGTTCTCCACCGTATGTGACGTCAAGATCACCTTAATATAGCTCGTTGGGAATATCTTGGAACGAATGACTAAAACTCCTGGGGCTGACAATGGTGAACTAAGGGCAACCAAAGCGACATGCAGGCCAATTCTACATAAATCCTCAGCTTTCCGATATAAAAATGCAATTCAACCCTGTGACGACCTCCGGAATTCTCTGGTTTAAATAGGCTGCTCGTAGGGCATCGGACAGTTACAGAGGGCTTTGAAAAAGGTACCGGCAAGGCCTACTCAGTCCCCAACATCAACAATAATATGAATAGAAAATGAGGTAACGTAAAGGTGTGACGTAAAGTCTAACCATGAAAGGTGAACCTTAAAAGTGAACTCTGAAGTTGAACCGTAAAGTAAAAGGCCTAAAAATATTACATCGTCTTAGAAATGGTATATCTATATAATTTATGTCAAAATGTGAGAAAATCTTAACAGAAAGATTTACCTTAGATGTTATGAGGCCTTTCACCAAAAATACAGCCTATTGCTATGAAAATGTCTTGAGCAAATTGCAGCAGACCAGCATGGCTGATTTTTTTTCACAAAAAGGGAAAGGAAAGGAATTTCTTTTTTTTGTACCTTATCTACTTGTGTCTGCCAATTTAAAATTACTAGGATTTAGAATACTTATAATATGGTGTATTTCTGGTTGTCTAATGAATAGTCCTTTAGAAACAACAAATACATACAAGGTGTACCAAACAAACCAGACACAGAGTGGCCCATTAAAATTTAACCGTTACACACCCCCCTTCTTGCAGAAAAATATTTCAGCGTAGCAGGAATATTTTTTTTTGTTACACCTAAAAATAAATAAAACTACCTAGTCTATATACAAATATATACAATCAGGATCGGGAGCGATCCCTGAAGTTTCTGACATAAAGTCACTAGCTGTCAAAATCGGGACAAGTACAAGGACATAATAGAGCACGTTACACACATTCAACAATCACCAATTCGCTGCCACAGACACACACACACTCAGTACTAACTACTATATTTTTTTTTATTCCTCGTACGGTTTCAAATCCTTTACGTGGTATTTTCCCACGTTTTTACCCTGCATATCAGTCAGTTCGTACACTAACCTAGAGATGACCTTCGTTACTGTGCACAAAATAAATTTGGGTGCTAACTTGGCTACAAAGTGTTCAGCACGATTGGAAAGCACAAAATTTCGCTTCCACACTTTGTCTCCAATTTGATAATTCTGATCTGGGCGTTTTCTTAAGTTATACTGTTTGGAATTCTTAACATACGCTTCGGCCAAATGGCGACGAGCCTCTGCATATAACTGGGGAAGTTTATCGATTTCTGCCCCATACTCTTTTCGATTTAAGTTACTTAGATTCTAACTTTCCGTAATAGTCTCCACTAGTAGGAACATATCGGCCAAAGTTTAAAAATGTTGGGGAATATCCCGTAGCTTCATGAATTGCTGTTCTGAGAGCAAAACCGATCTTATGGATCTCTTGATCCCACTTTCGATGATCAGCATCCTTTAAATAGGAGCGGCTAGCCGCACCTAGAACTCTGTTAACACGTTAAACCGCATTAACCTGGGGATGAAAATTCGCGTTAAAATAAATTTTGACGTCATAGTTGTCCATTAACTTTTGGAATGCCTTACTCGTGAATTGGACTCCATTGTCACACGCAAGTATTTGCGGTGAGCCATACACTAAGAATACCTGCTCTTCCAGGAACTTTACAATTTTAGGGGCTGTAGCGTCTCTTAGCGGATGTAATAAGTAATATTTTGTGAAATAATCAGATACCAAGAGTAGATAACAAAAACCATTTTTGGAACGAGGCAGGGGTCCAAGCAAGTCAACAGATATATATTGCCAAGGAAAGTTAACTTTCTTAGGCTGTCCCATAAAGCCGGGTCTTGCTAAAGAACTAACTTTTTGTGCAGCACACGTTATACAGTTTTTTACATACTTTCTAATATCCTGTAACAACCGAGTCCAATAATACAACTCTCTGATCCGATTAACTGTTTTATAAACACCTAAATGTGCTGCCTTTGGATCTTCGTGGCATGATTGATATACTGCCAATCTTTGGTTCTTTGGAACTACCAATTTCCACGCAGGAAAATTAGTAGTAAAACCGAAGTCGAAAGGTACATGCTTATAAAGTAGACCATCAACTTTCCTCCACTCTGGATACTTTTCCGGTGAAGTACTGACTTTTTGCAACATACCTTTATACCAGGGATCTGCTTCAACATCTGCCTCCTCTACTGTGACAACACATGTCTCAATAGGTGCCCTTGAAAGAGCATCCGGAATAACATTTAGAGAACCCTTCCTATGTACTATCTTCATGTCGTACTGGCTCAATCTCATCGCCCATCTCGCAAGCCTACCTGTTGGATTTTTCAAATTATTTAACCACAACAATGAATAGTGGTCGGTTATGACTGTAAAGTGAACACCGTCCACGAATGGTCGAAACTTGTCCAGGCCGAACAACACACTTAAACATTCTTTTTCTGTTACGGTGACCTTGACGCGAAAGCTACTACCACTTCTTTATTATCACTCCGTTGTGTCAGCATAACTCCAAGTCCGACATTCGACGCATCACACTGTATATAAAAAGGTTTGGTAAAATCTGGTGCCGATAAGATGGGTGCGGACACTAAAGCTTGCTTAATTTCCCGAAAGGCATCATCAGCCTCTTGATTCCATAGTACCTTTTGTGATTTACGACGATTTTTCAATAGAGCATTTACAGGTGCTGTTATAGTTGAATAATCCTTAACGAACCGCCGGTACCAGCTACACATCCCTATAAACCGCTTAACCTCTGTGGCAGTCTTGGGCACCGGGTATTCTAACATTGCCCTTACTTTATCCGGGTCTGTACGTAAGCCATAGCGATCCACCACAAAACCTAAATATTTTAAACTTGAGAGACAAAAATTACATTTATCTATGTTAACCGTTAGATTGGCTGATTTTAGACGCTCAAAAACTGTTGTTAAAATTTCTAGATGTTTATCAAAAAAGGAGTTACTATAATCACGTCATCCAAGTAAACAAATACGAATGGATCCAACTCTGGTCCTAACACGGAATCCATCAACCGCTGCTGCGTTTGTGCCGCATTGCATAGTCCGAAAGGCATTACCTCAAACTCAAATAAACCTCGGCCTGGCACGACAAAAGCAGTTTTTTCGCATGAGCTGGGATCCAATGGGATTTGCCAAAAAGCTGATTTCAAATCAATGCTACTTAAAAATTTTGCGCCGGAAAATTTATTTAATATGTGGTCAACTATGGGTAATGGATAGGCACATTTCTTTGTAACTGAATTTAATTTTCTACCATCGAAACAAAATCGTGGCTCACCGTTAGCTTTTTCAGCGATCAGTACCGGACTTGCCCATGGACTTGTTGACGGACGCACAACTTTAAGGTCAAGCATCTTATCTAACTCTCTGTTTAAAACATCCAATTTGTATGGTGACATAACATGGTGACGTTGTTTTATTGGTTCAGTGTCACCTGTATCAATTTTGTGAACAATTCGATTTGTTCTACCTAGAACAGAAGATGATAGTGACCGAAAATTGTCTATCACAGTATTCAATTGCTTATCTTGATTACGGTCCAATTCTGACCTTGAACATATCCTGTTGATAGTACAAATTTCACTCTCGCACCTCATTTGGTTATCAATAACATTTAAATGATTTTTACCCACAAAGTAAGTATTAGTCTCAAAATCTACCTTTATATCAAATGCCCTACAAAAATCTGCACCCAAGATAAACTCATGTGATAAAGAAGGTACCACTAGAATTTTTAGAATTTTTATCACTTGGTCAACCTGTATGGGTAAATTAACACAACCGGTTACTTTTAGCACGGTTTCATCTGCTGTACTGACAGTTTGTTCCAAACAATCTTGCACTTGCCAGTTGAAAAGTTCCAATAAATAACTTCCGCGTCCACCAATAACGGAACGATTCGCACCACTGTCTAGAAGAGCAACGACTGACCTGCCAAATATCTGTATTGAAACGTACGGCCTATTGTCGTTTTCTTTCTCCACCAGAACAATATTCATCTCATCCTTAACTCTGGACTTAGAATTGAACCTATCACATGACGACTGAACAATCAATGACACCGAACCTGACCTATAAAAATTTTGAACGACCTTAATCCACTCATTCCATTCCGCCAAAGAAGTTCTGTTGTAGACCTTTTTGTTAAAAATTGCAGGACTGGAGAGACGCCGGCCTACTTTTCGTTCTCCGCGCGTTGGTTTTTTGAATAACTGTTTGGGCAATTAGGGCGTATCACATCTTTCTTCCCACAGCCAAAACACGTAGGAGTTCGTTGTGAGTTCCTACAATCACGTTTGATATGACCGATACCATTACATTTCCAACAGTGCACCTCGGAAACCTGATTTATACCACCTTTTTTCCTTGAGGAAGTATTTCTTGCAGTGTTAACTATGTTAGTTTCACTACGGGGTTCAGATGTTTTGGTTCTACCACTAGTTCTCTCATCATAGGAACACGCAATAGTATGAACACTATGACAAGGTTTGGTGTTTGGAAAAACCTGTTCACTAGAAGAACATGCAAGGCCTGGCTCTAACGTACAAATATTCTTGCTAGGAGGGGGTCTAAATGCCTTTTTTATTCTTTCGGAGTCTTCGAGTGCTCTGCAAATTGTAACCAAACTTCTAACATCAGGGATATCCTGCAATGCTAGGTGGCTCTGGTACTCCGGTAAGACTTGAAACATTAACGTTCTCAACTTTCGCTTCTCAGTTGGCTTCTCGGATAAACAATCAAACAGATTTTCCATAATGGATATGTATATAACCACTGGTTCGTTGGTATCTTGAGTGCGCTGTTCGATTTGTTTCCATAATTCATTATCGTAATCCGTTGGCAGAAAATCTTGTTTAAGTGCACTGACCAAAGAATCCCAAGAATCAAACCTATTATGTCTTATCTGTGCCCGAAACCACTCTAAAGAATAATCTTCAAAAAGATCAGACGCCGCCTCAAACAATTCCTCTTTGCTGCATTTCCTTGCTAATCTAAGTTCTTCAACCCGCTGTAAGAACGAATTAAGAGAACCCTTATCTAACCTTCCATTAAATTTAACAGGCCATTTATACACAGGAATAGATTTATTAACTATATTGCCCCCTATTATACCGGTGCCTCGACTAGTTCCTTCACCAGCCTTGTACCTATCGATAGCCTCTGCTAAATCTTCCTCTAGAGCTGACACGATAACGATATTATCCCCACGGAAATTTGAGGCTTCATCGTTAACATCATTTGGAATTCGACCTATTCTTCCCAAAACATGATTTATTCTACTGCGAATACGATTTCCTAATTCTAAATTACTTCCATCATAATCATTTATTAAGTCCGTAATAGATTTAATACTGTCCTTTATTTCGCGCTGCTCAAATTCAAAATCAAAATTAGGAGTCGCATATTCATGAACAAGTGGCCTAGCTAAATCACGTTTAAGTTCCCTGCGCAAATATTTTCTTTTTAAAGAAATGTCTACTCTGTCTGTTACTACTAATCTAATCCGCAGTTCATAGTTTAGTTCATAGGTCCTAAGGTGAACTGGATCAATGTCATAATTAGCCGACATTTTAATTAGTGCAAAATTATTATACCAAAATTAAAAAAAATAATTTTTTTTTTAAACACCAAACACTTTTAAGCAATTAGCACCACCTAAATTGGCATAACAGTCACAACTGACTAAGGGGTAATAACATATTTAACCCTCGGTATAAACCGGAAACATATAGGAAAAAATTCAAAGTTCAAAACAGCCAATTTTATATTTACTTCATTAGTAAAACAAATACACTTGCAAAATCTTAATGCTGTGATTTAAATTGAGTTTCTAAACAAGAAACATAAAAAATATTTAAATTCACCAGCGCTAAATTTTATTTAGGACTCACCCTGTATTCAAGTTTCTCGTATATACTACCTTGCATATACTCCTGATACCACATTACTCTCGTGATACCCTGTATACCAGTTTCTTATATACCACCCTGTATATACTGTTACCATCACACAATATACCTGTGACACCGTATATCAATGCAAATTCAACAAACAACAACAGAAATTGTGGCTAAAATTATCACTGCCTCAAACAAAAATCAGAAACGTTATTTTTCATTAATTTATAATTACCTCACCTTCTTGTTCATAAATTGTACCTTGTACCACACAAAAAATGAAATAATAATATTCAACTCCTCTAATATCTCTTTTTATTTATTCTGCCTCTGAATAAAAAGTGAATACTCGTGCAAAAAAATTTTTGGTTTACTTAAACTCGACTACCGATGTATTTAATCATACACACTAAACATATTTTTATAAAAACTACAAAATAAGGCTCCTTTTATGCAGGTGTTCTAAAATTTCGGGCCCCTTGAGTTGGTGCGCCAAATTTCGTGCGACGCCCTTTTTCGAGGAAAGGGTGTCACACGAGCGCGGCAGCCTTTATAGCCGGGAGCGGGTGTAGGTTCACACGTTCAAATTTAAAAAGTTACTTCTACTTGGTTTATTCGGCAGACTCTTAAGCATAACAGAGGGCGCCAGTCAGTTTGCTTTCATGAAACTAACAAACAATAATAGTAGTAGGTAGAATAAACAAATAATGAAACACAAGATTAATAACAATAAACCTTATATTAAGAGAATGTAGGTATTATACGAGTTAGTAGTATTAATATTTAAATAAATTACATAAAAACATATATAGTAAATGGCGAAAAATATGTGAACAATAGCAATTATATATATACAATAATGAGACAAACCGAACGAACGAGGTGTATAACTCAAACGAACAAATGAATAAAAATTATCAACCACCAGGCTTTTATGAGAACTGAAAGTTAGGTAAAAAGAGAATTCGGTGAGATGCTCTCAACCTGTGACATATAACGGTGACACATAATACATAATCCTAAATGTAGCGTACCAGCAATAATCTGAACTAACATTAATTGAGGAATTCTTCAGGTAAAATAAGTGTTGTTACATAAAAAAAATCACCATACATGAGGGGTAGCATGTAGCCTTATGCCCTGATTATTTGTTTCAAGCAACAGTAAGTAACAAAGTAGTTTTAATATCAATAAGATCTTAATAATAATGAGTTGGTACCAAACCTCAATAGACAGCTGTCCTTTTTGAGTTTACAAAAAGTAAAATATATGAGACTTATCCTAAAAATGTTTATTAAAATGAGCTATTAATTATTGTGGCACTAGCTGTCGCTTCTTGAAGATGTAATCTGTCTCTTCTTATTTTATACAAATTGCTGCTAGTAATGATGTCCAGCGAACATGGATAAAAAAATGGAAGCTTACTTACAAATGTTCTCCACCGTATGTCACGTCAAGATATATCACCTTAATATAGCTCGTTGGGAATATCTTGGAACGAACGACTAAAACTCCTGGGGCTGACAATGGTGAACTAAGGACAACCAAAGCGGCATGCAGGCCAATTCTACATAAATCCTCAGCTTTCCGATATAAAAATGCAATTCAACCCTGTGACGACCTCCGGAATTCTCTGGTTTAAATAGGCTGCTCGTAGGGCATCGGACAGTTACAGAGGGCTTTGAAAAAGGTACCGGCAGGGCCTACTCAGTCCCCAACATCAACAATAATATGAATAGAAAATGAGGTAACGTAAAGATGTGACGTAAATTCTAACCATGAAAGGTGAACCTTAAAAGTGAACTCTGAAGTTGAACCGTAAAGTAAAAGGCCTGAAAATATTACATCGTCTTAGAAATGGTATATCTATATAATTTATATCAAAATGTGAGAAAATCTTAACAGAAAGATTTACCTTAGATGTTATGAGGCCTTTCACCAAAAATACAGCCTATTGCTATGAAAATGTCTTGAGCAAATTGCAGCAGACCAGCATGGCTGATTTTTTTTTCACAAAAAAGGAAAGGAAAGGAATTTCTTTTTTTTGTACCTAATATACTTGTGCCTGCCAATTTAAAATTACTAGGATTTAGAATACTTATAATGTGGTGTATTTCTGGTTGTCTAATGAATAGTCCTTTAGAAACAACAAATACATACAAGGTGTACCAAACAAACCAGATACAGAGTGGCCCAATAAAATTTAACCGTTACAATATGTTATAATCAAATGGTATTTACATCATTGCAAGAATGCTAAAAAGGAGACAACTGCCCAACCGACCTTAGACGGGACCCGAGAGGAAAATCTACACGGAAAACCATCGTCCCATGTTTTACATTCTTAGGAGGGAGGCGTTATGTAGGCCCATAAACTAAACCCTGTTGCTCGCCTATAGAATATTTGAATATTTTGAAAATTTTCAAAGACCCAGCTATAGAAAAATTTACATGTTTTCGTCATCATTTCGTTTGACAACCTCTTAACATAGCGACTTGCTTCTCTTCAAGCACCATAAGCTCTAGCGGTCCAAAAAATAACCAGAAGAAAGTAAACAAAATAGAAGTTTATACCGGGGACCAAAGGAAAGTAAATTGAATGGAAGCTACTTAATATCCAGCAAGTAAGCAGATATAAAGTGAAGGTGTAGAAAGAGATAATTTAGAGAAGAAGGTACAAATAACCGAAGGAAAAGTATAAGTAGATAAGTAGCAGAGTTTTGGAAAGAGTACTATGATAGATAAGTAGCCGTTCAAGAGTAGAAGGATATAAGTTCTGGGTGGTAAACTGTTTGAAACTTGGGAGCTGATGAGGTATAAATTCTGTCAAGCGACGAAGATATAACAGTGTAGCGAAGGCCGCATTTTATATTTAAAACATTATATTCTCTGATCAGGAATACATTTGAAATAAATTTAAATAACTGTCAAATATTTTCCTAAGCTAAAAGACAATTCAATTAAAATATAAAATATAGGAATTATAATATTCCAACCTATCTGCAAGTACCTTATATAAATAAATACTCAACAAATTAAACCAAAACAGTTATTCCCCCTTACGAGCGCTGAATTATATGGTAAAATTTGCGTATTTTGTTTAAACACAGCACTAAAATACAATGACTTGGAACGCCCGAATGCTACGAGGAAGATGCGACGCCTCCTTATTTCGAGATGTCACTAACTGCAAACCGGTTTCGACCTGGGTCTCGACAGTGCAGTGCAAGTGATACATCCAATACCCGAAGTTCGCATCTCATAAACACCTTCCTATATTTTATATTTTTATAAAATTTCCTTCTGCTATAAAATTGCTTATTCAGTGACAATTTAATTTTTATACTTTTTTTCTCATGGATAACTTAACTTTTAGAAAAAATAGAATACAAGAAACGTTATTACTTAAAAATTTTCGACAAAATTTAGTATAGGCCTATTGTGAGGGGTAGTGAATCCAATCGCAAAAATGAATTATTAATATTTTACTACTAAAACTGACGTAGTAGGCCTTGGATTTTGTAAAAATCTGGTGCTTTTTGTTCAATAAATGTAATTCAATAAGCTCTACAATTAAAAAAGAAGCGGTGAAAATCGCACACTTACAATTTTACAAGGGGGGGATATTCTTCATTTTTTGTTCAGAACAATATATTTTACTAATTTGATTTAAATTTGAAATACATTTCTTATTTGTTGCAATATTACAATTTTTGCATTATTAACGAACGAGAATTATATTTCATATCCAAATCAAACTAGTAAAATACATTATTCTGAATAAAAAATAATGTACTTTTTTTTAATTTGGGCAACTGTTTTGCAAATAAATGTTTTGTCTGCATTGATTTATTACAATATTAGAATTTTTGCATTAATAAAAAAATAAGAATTATATTTCAAATCCAAATAAAACTAAGTAGGCAATAAATTATACTGTGTTAAATAAGAAATGAGGAATATTTTCTTACAATTCGGGCAACCATTTTGCAAACAAACTATTATGAAATCTTGCACAAAGAGGTTCCTAAGATTAATAATATCCGACTAGATTCTTTTCTAATAAATTGTTAATATTTTTCGGAAAATTCACATTAACTCCTGTAAAGGTACGCCTATGGTAATTCTCAAATTTTACTACAATATTAAGTCATATATATATATATATTGCAAAATGCAAAAAAATATCTTTTTTGACAGTTCCAATTTAATAAATATTTTTTTACAGCAGAATGCTAGTAAATTAGACTAATTTTCAAGGTTAATTTGATTCTAGATGAACTTTAAAATTTTACACAACTGTATTAAATTAATGATCTTGTCAGGAATCTAGATGATGGGTAGTGGAACAATAAAATGAATTCTATATCATTACCTAATACCTAATGTGATTCATTAACACCAGAAAACGATCCATATATAAATAAAGTTGTAGGAGAATCTGATATCATTCTGTTTTTTATCTTCTGAAAATGAAAACCGTGGTAAGAAAAAGTTTTTTTTTGTAAAATGAATGTACCAACTTTGACGCGTATAAGAAAAAATATACATTGTTTAAAATTTGTCAAATATGTGTTTGTATAATACTTCTTATTTTAAAAAGTGCTGATGACATACCAAGTGAAGTAAATGGCAAATAAAATTGATTTAAAAAACGTGGTAGATAATCATGAATTTTTATTGTTCTAGAATATGAAATTAATGTGTAGGTAGTTTATACATATATTTTAGTGAATATAGTTTTTTATATCATTTTCTTATAACATTTATCGATATAAGGATAAACAGGATAAGTAGTTTTATCTATTTACATTTCCAAAGGCTTTCAAACCCTTGGAAATACGGAGATACTAAAAAAGTTAAATGTATTTTATATTAAAGTAACAAATCAAATTTGAATGTACATTTGTAATTGAAATAGAATCCCATTTATTTTGCAAATTAGTTTTGTAAAAAAAAATTAAAATGAAACATTCTTTCAACTCATCGATAATTTTTTTAACGTAAAATTATATAAAAATTGTAACTATTTTACATATCATAGAGATCAAAGGATCAGTACGATACAATATGTAAGTTACCTATATATTAAATACAAGCGGGAGTGGTAAAATTACTTTTACTTGCAATTTACATAAACTGCATAAAAATCGTATTAATGTTATATACTTATCGAGATAGATACTTATCAAGATATGCAAACACAAATTTGAAGTCTGGCATTTGCTTGTGACCTCCTAATATAATATATTCGCTTTTATATTTTTTTTAATAGCAAGTGTGTATATCAGTGAAGGAAATAAATTTTAAATAGGTATATTTAGCCTATAATATAAGCAATACTAATATTATTCGAATGTGAAAATAGTCGCAACTATATAAAATGTACTACATTCTTTCATTGTTTTACCTGGTTGATTTAATAAAAGAAATAGATTATAATTTGAATAACCATTGTAAAAAAAAATTCTGTAAAGAAATTTGGTTCATGACGCAATATCGAAATAATTTTATTTAAATATCTGTGCTTGCATGTATTTGTGTGTCTATAAATAAGATAACGTACGTTATTAATTGAAAATCTAGAATTCTACTCTTATTATAGTCTTAGTAGGTACTATTTTAATCGTAATCTTTTTTATTCATTTTAGCTCGATCTTACCGAGTTTCTTTTTTATTTTTTTTAAGTTAACTTTTTATTTTAAACCTTTTAGTTCTTTAAGAAGAGCTGATCTCGCAGTCTACTTAGTTTTTCTGAGCATTTGGTCTCCTGCGACTTATTTTAAATAATAGATTTTCGAATAATCAGTTTTTTAAAAACAACGACTCTAATGGACTTGTGAGCAGAGTCGGGTTAAAGGCTAGTATCATATGTATTTTTGAAATTATTCTTTCAAGATATATAGTTAGACACCTCACACGAAGAGTTTGAAATTTTAATAATAAAATTAATAATATGGTGTTAAGTTAGACGGTAAAGCCGTTTAAACTTTTGGTTTACACAGAATATTAATAGTACGAATCATAAATGTTTTTAAATGCGTTCGTTGGCACTGCACAAACGGCGGCATAGTTTACGGATTTTTCATATCACACATACTAAAACTTGACTAAAACAAAAAACAACTCTCTATATGCAGTCGTGTAATATCCGGCTCAGTTCCATTTATAGAATATTACTGCCAAATTTGCAGCATTGCTTCACTATTTCAACATACAGGTTAGATTAAAATATCCTCAAATACTTTTTTAATTTGTATACCTAATTAACAGAAGCTTATATTTACAATTAAAATATTTGTCCACTTAGTCGGCTGAGATTTATTTAACTGAAACATCAATATTTTTTAAGGTGGTGATTGTTGGTCTTGTAGCTGTTACATCTGCTGCAGTTACAAAGTTTCAACCCTTTTCATACCAACAGCGCCCGCTACCTACATACCCTGTACGATACGCACCAGTCACCGACGAAGGTCAATACCGCATCGACAATTCTGGAGCATACCAGAGTGATGATGGTCAATACCGGCATGATAATAGTGGTGTATATATTCATGACAATTCAGGAGAATACGTGCACCAAGATGTCCCTTATCAACATCAGGATGTTCCCTACGAGCATCAAGGTAGATAATAAATCGTATTTTATAAGTACCTACGTGTACATCAGTGGCTGGCTAGTTGTTAAAACCAGTGTTATTCAAACTTAAGTAAACACATGTATAACATTTTTGTAGAGTTACAGCTTTCTTATTTTAATAGAAAATAGAGTTTTAGCTTATTGAAAATATCATTACAGGTGGACAATATGTACATCCCCAACCAATAAGAACATATGGAAATGTCCCTGGAATTCCTCCCGCTGGTGGTTATGGCCCACCAGTTGTACTAAAACAAGGAAATGCGGCTGGTTTATATGATAACAGAAACTACGCAATTATACGCAAAATTGAACACGTTGGGGAAGATTTATATGATTATCTGTAAGTAACAAAGTACTCAATTCGTGTAAAAAGTCAAAAAAATGATCATATGCATATCTCGCTTGTCTGGAAATCAAATGTTTTTAACTGTTCATGGTACGTATAATGTAATATTTATCTTGATGTAGATAACTAAATTTGTCACCAGCGTTCTGCTTTTAACTGAATGAGTGGTTATTTCTCAAAAATAAATGTGACTTTTTATGAACAATAATTATAAAATAAATATTCCTTGAAAGAAATACCTTTAAAGACAGGTTCTCCAGATACGAACACACAAATATGCAATTTTCGAACATATATATTTAAACAAAGTTCAAAAATAGAACAAGAAATGAACGAAATAAATAAATTAAACTATACAGGGCGATTCGTAATAATTGTGGTGTGGTTTTTAAAACATGTCTGTCGTCTATGGTCCCACCTAGAGCCCAAACTACTAGATTGATTTTGCTCAAATTTTGTATGCGTATTCGAAACCACCATATCTCTAGGAGATATCGCAAAATCGATCCTAACGTAATGCGGGAGGCGGGGAGTTAACCCTTTATAACTATATTTAAAATGTAAAACAACTTCTTTTTTAAAAACTGCTTAAAGATATTGATCAAATTTAACACGTAGATAACTCTTAGCACTAATATAAGGAAAAAATGCAGGGACCGAGGGGGTGGAGTAAGGGTAAGTTCTTGATGTTTATAGGACTTGTATAAAGCACTTTTTATGTAGACTCACAGAAAAAATTAAATTAGGCCTGGAGATATATTTAATTAGATGATTATGAAATGATCCATAATATATTTTCAAATTTTCAGTTATGAAACAGAAAATGGAATTTACGCTGAAGAAGATGGCAAACTGGCCAATAAAGGTAAAAAAGATGAAGCGTTAAGAGCTAAAGGATATTTCACTTATACTGGCCCAGATAGCATAATATACACTGTAAACTACACCGCTGATGAAAATGGATTTTTACCCCAAGCTGACCATTTGCCTACTCCACCACCAGTTCCTGAAGCTATTGCTCGATCGTTGGCATACGAAAGATCCATAGGGCAGCTGTAATATTTTTTTATTATTTAATAGTAAGCTTAGTTAAGCTAAGCTAACCAATGTGATTGATTTGTTAAATTATATTTATATTATGCTAGGTACTCTAGTTAAGCTAAGCTAACTAATGTGATTGATCAGTGAAACTGTATTTCTATTGTAATATATTTATACCTTACTAGGAACTACTACGTTAAAACCAGTATATTTCTTATTTATATAATAAAATTTAAAATGTAACAGAAAATGTATTATTATTAAGCAAATAACAAAACTTCTAATTACAAGCTACATGAGCCCTAAATATTTCGAAAATTATCAAAACAGTACAGAAACGTGATTTGCGTTGACATTTTGTATTCTTTAAGAGTTTAGTATAATGGGACATTACCAAGCCCGATACCATTCCAAATCCGAAAAAAAGGAGTTGAGTAAATTTTGAGGGTATTATTTCTTTAGAGGCCAATAAAATTAGGTTACTATTAATAACAGATAAAAATTTTCAATTGCGCCATTTCGATATTGTCTGAAAGTTATTTGTGGCATTCTATGAATATTCTTTCCTATTATTTGGGTTTTCTACCACATGTACTATTATCCTCTTCAAAACAAATCACCGAATCTACAAAATAATAGAATTATTGGAAAAAAGAGCCTCTGCGCCCGTGACGTTTACGCCAAAGGAAAAGTCAGAGGTTATGTTTTGCGCAAATAATATAAATCGGAATAAACACAAAAATAATGTATTTTGCTGACGTTTCGGAAAGTAATCTCTTTCCGTTTTCAAAGCTATTTTTTGAAGAACTCTTATTTTGCTGTGTATGTCAAATACACAGCTTTAAGATTCTGTTTATGTTATTTCCATAGATACTTACTACTTACACAGAACATAGAACTGATGATATTTTTTTAGATAATGTTGAGTTTGTTAAGTTCTTCTTTTAACATTGGTAGCCAGGTTGTACAAATATCTACAGAACAATTCGATACGCACTTATCAAGCACATATTACCTTACCAGATGCTGCCCATTTTCCGACAAACTCTACAGCCACATTTTCAACTACTATAACTTCCTCTTACTCTATACACCTATCCTAATATTTCATACCTGTTAATACTTTGCGTCTTTTCTGTCCCCTCTCGTCCCTGTTTGTTTCTTTTTTGTATCGTTTGTTTTCTGTGTGTTATTACGCCCGTTCTAAATTCGTCTGAAATCCCACAATATCACTTAAGCCCAACATTAGAAAACAAAAGATTAGGCAGCTTCAACGCAGCCCGCTGTTGAAATTCCTGTAACGGGTTCTCATTTGGATTGGAGTACCCGCACCAACAGCCAAATTTTATTAGTGTTTCGTGCCATTAGTTTTTAAAGTGTTTTAATTGTTTTTAGCCATTGTTGGCAGTAACGAATGTTATTACCTATTTTAATTTGTTTTTAGACAAAAGGTGTGTAGATTAAGTTTTATTATTTTTTTGCCTACCTATCCCGAGGTGAGGTTTGGGGAAGACATATGTATTTTATAATGTTGGATTGGATTGAATATGCGATGTAGAGCAACGTCAGTCGCGGTTAATATTTAGATGGGTGACCGTTTCAAGTGTTATACCTACTACATTTCAGGCATCAGTGAAAAGATAAATTTAAAAAACATAATTTTCAAAATAAACATCATATTCCACTCATAAAGTCAAAACAATAAAAAAAATCATTCAGTACCTTAAGTTTACCAAGAACTACATTTTTACCAATCAAATTCTGAATAAATTCACAAACAACTCATATTTCACAAATAAACCGAAATTACCGATAATGGCTTTTAAACTTTTCAATTAACCATTATGCCGCCCAAGCATTACAAATTACAACCCTAAAAAATAAAGCCCCCATGGTAAGTTCAACCTCGTCTAAATTGTCACACGATTCCCCATTCATATCATTTAATGTCTATTTTTAATAATTTCCGTTTATATAATTCAACGTCTAATTCAGTTTCGCAGCATGTCAAACTATTTAATTTCTATAGTAAACTCATAAACTCCTCATCTCCGAACTGTAATTTTTTTTACTATTTATAACTTCGAAAGTTCCGATACACAGATTTGCCGTTCATATCGAAGTGGAGGCCTTCGTAAAACATTACCGAACCTAGTAAACATCAGTTCGTCCTAGGCTCGCAGTTAATCTCAATTAACTCAAGAGCCATTTTATATAGAGTCACGAGACTTACCTCAACAGATTAATTCCCCCCACCGCTCATTAATATCCAACTTTCTATATAATTTTCATTTCCAAAAAATTCTGTTTTCAATGCGAAAAACGCTCCTTTGCCGAAAGGAATGGCCAGTGTACGACAAACGTTGGGATTGTCAAAGAACATACCAAACCCTATCTAAAACCATCACGCTTGAAAACTAAAAAAAATCTCATCAGAAAAATTTCTCGTAGGTAACTGCAACGAAATTCGACTTTCGCATGAAATACGTGCTCCACGTAAAATTGTGAACGATCCATCTTAACACGTCTGAAGGACTTTTTGCTACCCTTCCAAGAATGGATATTAAAGTGTTCACCTAAAGGGTTCTAAGCGACTGATTCAGACAAAAAATACAAAATTTATACTTACTGTTCTTTTGCTTAACTGCTGGCACTGAATGGTATCAATTGGACGTCGTGGCACTGTTATAAATCTACACAGTAAATACTAATACTGTAAATAGTAGCATTTTCTTAATTAACCTGAAAGGGAAATTTGAAACACAAGAAAAAGATAATATTTAGTTCAAAAAAATATATTGTTCTTTCAAAAAATGTTTTTGCAGAAATCTAAAAAATGTGTATAAAGTTAACAATTTATGGTCCGTATACCATACCACACATGCTGAGTAACAGGACGACGAAGACAACGTCTCCAACTACCATCCAATGTTTAGTTTATAGCAAACGATTACACAAAAAGATTCAATGTAATAATTCAATGTTTATGAATAGGTGGGCTTTTGCTTGTCTGTCTATTTACGTATTTTAAATTATCACAATAGTAATTTCGGGCGGTCTTCTAGAGCTTAAAAATGCTTGAATCGCAACAACTTTGAATAATAAACATAATATTTTTAGTCGCAAACTCCTCTATAAAATCCTTATTTTACTATAAGGAACGTAACCAGATTGCAACCAACAACTACTCTCCGGGCTATGTGCCCCGCCGAGCGCTGAATTACAAGTTACAAGTCTGGCGCGTTAAGTGTAATAATTGCATATTACCATCAAAACGCTAATGCTTCGATTGCAACAAACACCAGCCGAAAGACTGATCCTACATAAAGGAGTTCTCTTGCCAGTCGTCACAGACCACTAACAGACTGCAGTTCCGAGCTGTTGGCTCTCGTCAGTGCAAGGTAGGCATGTGATGATCGGCACGAGGATCCTTTGACTATTTGGTACATCCCGGTATTTTTACAATAGCGACATGTAAAATAGTCAGCAGGTGCCATCTAGCGGTCCAGTATCTGTTGCAATCGAAAAATAAATAGCCTGACTGGGCTTAGCATAGTTCACATGTGCTTTTATAGGGCAGAATATTAAACATAATATTTTTAGTCGCAAACTCCTCTATAAAATCCTTATTTTACTTTAAGGAACGTAACTAGACTGCAACCAACAGCTACTCTCCGGGCTATGTGCCCCGCCGAGCGCTGAATTACAAGTTACAAGTCTGGCGCGTTAAGTGTAATAATTGCATATTACCATCAAAACGCTAATGCTTCGATTGTAACAAACACCAGCCGAAAGACTGATCCTACATAAAGGAGTTCTCTTGCTAACCGCCACACACCACTTGCAGACTGCAGTTTCGAGCTGTTGGCTCTCGTCAGTGCAAGGTAGGCATGTGACGTTCCTTATAGTAAAATAAGAATTTTATAGAGGAGTTCCGACTAAAAATATTATGTTTAATATTCCGCCCTCTAAAAGCACATTTGAACTATGCTAAGCTCAGTAAGGCTATTTATTTTTCGATTGCAGCAGACACTGGACCGCTAGATGGCGCCTGCTGACTATTTTGTATGTCGCTATCCTAACGATACCGGGACGTACCAAACGGTCAAAGGATCCTCGTGTCGTTCGTCACATGCCTACCTTGCAATGACGAGAGCCAACAACTCGAAACTGCAGTCTGCAAGTGGTGTGTGACGACTGGCAAGAGAACTCCTTTATGTAGGATTAGTCTTTCGGCTGGTGTTTGTTGCAATCGAAGCATTAGCGTTTTGATGGCAATATGCAATTATTACACTTAACGCGCCAGACTTGTAACTTGTAATTCAGCGCTCGGCGGGGCACATAGCCCGGAGAGTAGCTGTTGGTTGCAGTCTGGTTACGTTCCTTATAGTAAAATAAGGATTTTATAGAGGAGTTTCGACCAAAAATATTATGTTTAATATTCCGCCCTCTAAAAGCACATTTGAACTAAACTTTGAATAATAATATGATTTTTATATATTCATATGTTCAGGCAAGGCGGTCCCATTTTCATGTGAGTATACATAAACACCACAGAAATTAGACAACCACCAAGTCCAGGGCTTGTGCGGAAGGGGGTTACACATTGAAAAAATGCTGACATACAACCATTTCCTCCGACAGTGTCGGAGCCAGTATTCGAACCCGGTGGTGCGATGTCCGTGTGATTAATCGCGATTTGCCACCTCGTGCCTTAACCAAGTCGGCTATCGACCAGACGCACGGTCGGTAATTAAACTTTTTTGCCACTGAATCACTGAGGAACCGGTTAAGGGCAAACACGCGAAAAACACAACGTTTTCCCACCAAAATTGAATGGAAGGAATGAAAATACACCCTCGACGTTTTTATTGTACTTGCCAAAATTCCCCTTAAAATTTGTAAATCGAAACTTTTAACTTGTTCTTATAGTTAACATAACGCATGAATTGTCATGCCGCGTAACATAAGTTCATAAAAATAATTTTTATTTTTGAAAATTCCGGCGGTTTTTATGGTAGTTTCTATTTTATGGTGGTCGGGGCGACGTTACGCTCCCGTGCAGCGACAATAGGATTTTCCCAGAAAAAAATATTGCTAAAATACTTAACTCACGTAAAAAAATTATTTATGGCATATTTATTATTTTATTAATTTTACTAACAGTAACAAAAAAAAAACTTGAAGTTTGAAAAATATTGGGTTCATTTTAAACAGCCATAAATTGGCGCGTTGTGACGTCAACACCCTGAAATCCAATCATAGAGGTTGTCTCTGTTCAGGATTGTTTATTAATCTTGGTATCTGTTAACATAACATAACCTCTATTTATTTACAGCACTCAGCACTTTTCTACTTTAGGTAAATTATCAGCGGCACCTTTAACATATCCCTCTTCCACTTGATTCCATTTTGATTGTAGAATTAATAAAACATAAACCAGAAACTGATAAAATGATATTTTCACTCCAAACAATACAAACATAAAAATATAAATTTAACGTTTTAGTCATCTGATGTGTAATGTCGGTGAAGGTTAAACCTAAACTACAGTACAAAATATTAACGTCAGACGCTTTCACGAATAACTTGTGCGGCATTTATCTGGATTCTGATTGGCCAATATTTACACGTCCACTGCTTTAGACCAATCACAGTACAAGCATTACAAATTGAAATTCTGAGAAGTTTTGGAGGAAAGGTTCCTTTAACACACAGTTAGAATCTATTACAAACTAATTATATCCATAATCTCATTGGTTTTCCGGGTAGATACGTAATTCTGGCGCGTAAAAATGTCCGTTTTAAAAAGCAGTGAAATTATCAGCAAGTTGTTTAACGATATTTTCTTAGAAATAATTCTTATTAGAAAAGTAAATTGTTGTAAATTAATAAAATGTTTTATTATATCATCAAATTAGTGGGAAAACCCTATTAGTATACTTTCTAAAATTACACTCCTTGATGTGGATGACATACTCGTAATCTGGACTCATGGAAGAGAACAACTAAATAGTTCCTTAGACCACCTGAATAGCATTCACGATAAGATCAAATTCACCATAGAGGTAGAAACAGAAGGCAAGCTACCACTTTTAGACGTATTAGTGAAAAGATACAAGACAGGACACTAGGCCACACAGTATACAGAAAACCCACTCACACGGATAGATATCTAAATGCGGCACCACATCACCATCAAGCACAATTAAATTCAGTAGCAAAGAATCTAGTGACACGTTCTCAGAGGTTGGCAGACGTCGACCATATCAACGAAGAGATGTCGTCACTTCAGAAAGCACTAATGAAAAATAGACTTTCGAGGTACACAATACAGAAGTCACAGGGGACATACAGACAAAAAACCCAGGAAAAATCCGAGAAACCAGTGGCAAAAGCATATCTATCTTACGTGAAAGGGACGACAGATAAAATTGGCAAACTTCTACGTAAACATAACATAGAAACAATATTTAAAATATACTGAAAAATCAGTGCAGTCCTCCGTAATCCAAAATCAAAAACTACCATAGAAAACCAAGGAGTATGCGAAATTCCGTGCCAAGGTTGCAATAAATCATACATAGGACAGACCAATAGACGTATTAGTGTAAGAAAAGAAGAACATATGAATGCAGTACGCAAAGAGGAGAAAACATCGTCCCTAGAACAGCATATAAAATCCACAGGACACAAAATAGGCTTCGACAACACCAGAACAGTAGCTAATATCGAGCATTATAGGTCAAGGATTACCAGAGAGGCCGTAGAGATCGAAAAAAGACCACAAAATCTTAATAAAGGAGATGATACGCAGAGATTACCTGGTTCTTGGAAGCCCGTTCTTGTAGGAAGATACGTAACAGCAAACACACGACGATCCACCGAGGACGAACCAATCACGAGGAGGTACGCATTGACAAATAGCGAAGTAACCGAGCAACCTGCCCTAAATGGACCTATCACGAGGAGTCAGAGCCGAGCGCTGATCAATCAGAGAGAACCTCGACATTCTACGGCAAAGATTGGACACTAGGATACCCAACCACCAACGAGAAGTCACGTGGAGCGTGACGTTTCAGCAAGGTCACTTGTCGGGTTGGCTCGGGCGCCTGCTATGCCTCCCACAAGTAGTAAGGGACAATGACACGTAGCCAGTCGCGCAGGCGCGCCCTAGACCACAGCTTATATAAGGAGCCGCACAACGCGGAGAACGTCATCATCATCATCATACGACAGTCAGCTTAGCCGAACAGACGTTGTTACTTCTCAGGCACCGCAATTGTTATAGAGTGCAGACTTTGTGCGTAAATTTACGCTTACTATATCTCAGATATAATATCCTAAAAAAAGAAAATCGTTATGCCTCGAAAAAGGACTAAAAAGCCGCCGGATTTACATACTGACATACCGCATGCGCATGCGCAGTCATCCACGCATGAAAACCAGATACACTACAAACAGAAAAAGCATGCTCTACTAAACAAAAAAGCATCAACAACACAGATAGCACACATTCAAAAAACACATCCACGTCGGAATCGGATATTGGTGAGGCATTACATTTAAATTCAAACACTAACTCTAACATTGAAAATACTAACAACAGATTAACACATAATAGTAGGTTAATAATAAGAAAGCGAAGTACCCCCCTCCATACCTCCATGTATACCTCCCACTCCTCCTCCCACCCGAACGTGATTGGTCGATGGGAGGGGATAAGCTCCGCCCACCTAAGCGGATTGGTTGAGTGGAGGGGATAAATCACACCCCTCATAATATGATTGGTCGATTGGTGGGAGGTGAATTTCAACCCACTTATTGTGATTGGTCGAGATAAACCCCACCCATGTATTGTAATTGATCGATTGGTGGGGAAGCTCCGCCTACATAATGTGATTGGTCGATGAGTGGGATGATCACCGCGCTTATTGGTCGAATGGTGGGATTCCATAATTTGGAAGATGAGCCGCTAGGTCACGGCCCCACTTGAGCGTAGGAAAAGTTTGATGACCGTGGGAACTTTTTTATTTTTGGCAACTGGTCCACCCTCGAAGTATTTTTGGCAATTGGCCTACCCCTGAAATGTTTTTGGCAATCATAGAGTACGTGGGAAAATTTTGATGATCGTGGGAACTTTTTTATTCTTGGCAATTGGCCCACCCTCGAAATATTTTTGGTAATTGGCCCACCCCCGAAATCTGTTTGGCAATCAGAGAGCACCGACAGAAAATAAGTTGGCGGGAAATTCAAACCGAATGGAAATTCAAATTTAGACGGGAAATTCTACTACTGCACGTACATCAGATTATAATTTAGTGACTACATTATTTTATAGTATTATGGCTTATATACTTATACTTATATTCTTGCGCCACCTATCCACCAATCCTCAAACTTTTAATATATCATGACGTCATTTGATCACGTGACAATATTTTCTTATATAATCACTATTAAATGGAGGCCCTCGCGTTGTCTAAAATGCTCACGAAATATTTGACAATTGATCCACTTCGGAATATTTTGGCAATAACGATACCACTTATTGACCACTTGACAAACTTTTAATATATTTATTTTGCAATCATAAATCACCATTTGATCACGGGACAATATTTTTATATAACTATTAGAAATGAAAAAAAATAACTTCTGGAGATACATGTCGAGTTTCGTATTAAGGTTACACGTTATCAACTGAAATAATTACTTTGTGACAAGCTTACCGCTTGTATAAATTCAAATGTATCCAAAAGGATCGACATTTATTAATGGCGACATTTCAAATTAAAAATTAAATCAAACATATTTCGTGATAATGTGTACTTATGAACCCAAAGGATAGCAGAACAAATTTGCCACATAACATGCTTTACTGGATTCCCCCTCCTCCTAGTGAATTACATAGGCCAATGAACTGCTGAATCTGCAAATAAAATAAACACAAGATGTGTAAGTACAATGAACTGCTGATGCTGCGTATCATGTTACACAGGTCAATGAACTGCTGAGTCTGCAAATAAAATAAACACCGGATGTACCAGTACAATGAACCGCTGATGCTGCATATTGGTTACATAGGTCAATGAACTGCTGACTCTGCAAATAAAATAAATTGCTAACATTGCAAGTGTAGTCAGATATATGAATATGCTTAACAATCTTTTTGTGTATTTGTAATAAATAATTCCTTCTGATCGTAAAAAGCTATGACGTCACAGTTTTTTTATACCAAAAATTTTAAAGTTGTTTTGATCCGGACTACCCCGTGGCAGCACTGTATCTAATACCCTACCGATCGTAAAATGCTTCTCTTCGGTAGGCAATTTTTATACTTAGTTAGATTTATTATAATTAATACATTAAAACTGAACCAGTAACCAGCTGAGTGATATCTTGCTGTAAAAGTACACTGATTGAAATTTTTGTCATTGGCGTGCTGGTTAAGGGTGTATAATTAAGATTTCTAGTACATAAAGAGAAAAGAAGAAATATGTTTAAACCAGGAACTCTAGATTTTCAGTCTAACGCTCAATAGTTATTTCAACTAGATATAAATTAAACAAAAATAGTGTTTCAATTGATTTTATTTTAATTATCACAATTTGAATTAAACAGTACAATATATTAATGTGATAAATATGGTACAATATACTTGAGTCCAGCAGCAATTATTTCACTGCAGAACCTCTGAAAGTCACAATGCTCATCTAAATAGGTTTTGCATGAGAATATCTAGGGAAGTGGGTTCGAGCCCCAGCTTCTGCGAAGTAATTTTCAAATATATATTATCCACAAGAAGTGGTTCGGATCCCACTATAAACTGTAGGGCCCTGTCTCCTTTACCCTGATCTTCTAGGCTTAACAGAGTTATCCAAGTGATCTGGAAGGCGGTTAAAACATTTCTTTCTAAACATTTATTAGACTTTCTGAATGATAATCATGTACTACCATAAGCACTACTTAGTTTTGGAATTTTACTTAAAATTTTCTATCGGTTTCAGTATATTCACATTTTACATTGAACATAAATCATTAACTGCTTTTCAAATCTATATTTTTCATCAGAATCTTTAAGAAGTACTGAATAGTTTCTTTCTGAAGGTAACGGATACAAGTTTTAGAACAACAGATCTTACGTATTTTTGTTCACAACTTCTATGAATTCAAAATATATATTTCTTTATTTTTCCTGATAGATACTGTAATAGCATACCTTTATTATCAATGAATTCGTTCATAAACGAGGAAGATGGAAACATGATATGATTATCTTAAATATAAGAGAAAAATAATGAACAACTTTTCAGCTAACAGGTGTTTAAATTTTTAAACGTTTACAGAATTTCTTGTATAATTCTTTGCTATATACTAAAATAATATACTCTTTTCATATGATGCTAAAATATAAAAACAACTAATCTATTGTCTTCATCCTCTTTGAAATCCTTGCTATAAATCAAAGCTTTAACCATATGTGATAAGATAAAATAAACTTTCTCATCCACAAAATTTCTTTAATCGTAAGAGAATAATATTCCTATAATATTAGTTTATTCTCTGCTTTTGAATAAGTGTTTTAAAAAAAAGACTTTCTGCACACATCTAATTCCTAAAACTTTCGAAGAAGCTGTTTTAAATAAAAAATATAAATATCATCTAATCAACTAGCGGATTTAATTGCTTCACATAAATATATACAGGGTCCTTAGCGTCAAGTGTTTTATAGAATATATAGTGATTTTGTTTCCTGCTAGAGATATTTTCCAGAATATCTTTTTTTTTACATTTCGTTCACAAAGAGCCGTTGATTCTGTTAATTTATTATAAAAAAAATTCTCACTTTAAGTACTTGATACATACATGCAAAAATTATCAATTTTAATTCCTAATCATTTTTAAGTTCTTAATACACGGGTTTGAGGGGTATAGTTGGTGAGTTATTGATAACACCTGTAATTGAAATTAGTTTTTTATTAACAATGTTGGTTTAATAATTATTGTTTATTCTACAATGTGTAACATAAAAGCATTGCCTGAGAGAAAAATGAATTGTAGGTTCTGTATTGATTGTTTTCATAAAGCACTGTAACATTTCCAAATCTCTCTGGTTCTTTAATATTACTTAGTCCTCAAGTGATTACATTTGAAGTTTCTGGTAAAATAAAAAATTACTTGATTCTATTTATTTCAACAAGTTTACAGTAATTTTATAAATTTCTGAAAAGTTTATATAGTAAATAATAGTTGTCTTTAATAACCATTTTTATTTAATACGTTAAAAAGGATGCAACTTTCTCGTGAACGATTTTCCTTATTCTCAACACCTGCTCTGGCATCATTGAAAGAAGAATTCTGTAGATTTTGCCTCTTTTAACGCGTCGTATACCACTTCCATTAATTTATCCACGAAATTGTGATAATACAACCCTCTTCATGATAATCCACCATAGAAGACAGTAAATTTATTCAATAATTCCCATATCTCGTAAAGTATTTATATGTGTATCATATCTCAAACCCAAACCGATATTAATGCGAATCATGTCGACAATGATGTTTGGATCCGTGTTTTCATTCCAATCCAATATACGCCCATCAGGGGACGTTTTTTGATATTTACAGACCGAATTTACATCAGCGGTTCTTCATCATCGCTGTTTCTGTTTTCATTCCGTCTCAGTCCGTGCTCATCTTCTTCTTCTTCCTCTGGTGGCGGAAACAATTTTGATATAATGTTTCTATATTTCCAACTATAATCGAATCCTGTATCATTTACTTGTGGAGACAATTTTTCTTTCTCGAATGTCTTAGGCTGTTTCGAAGAAGAGGTGGATGCACGCTTTTTGGTGGCATGCACACTTTGAACATGTCTTTTTAAGCTGTCTTTTCTATTAAATGTTTTATTACACATAGTACAATGAAAGGGGCGGTTTTTATGGATATTAGTATGGCGGCTTAGACCGCTAACTTTTTTATTCTTGGCAATTGGCCCACCCCCGAAATGTGTTTGGCAATCAGAGAGCTCCGACAGGAAGTCTAAGCTGGCGGGAAATTCAAACCGACTGGAAATTCAAATTTAGGGGGGAAACTCTACTACTGCACGTACATAAGATTATAATTTAGTGACTTTACTTTACTTTATAGTATTATGAGATGGCTTATATAATTGCGTCACCTATCCACCAATCCTCAACTTTTAATATATTATGACGTCATTTAATCACGTGACAATATTTTTATATAATTATTAGAAATGAACAAAAATGTGGTGTTTCGGATTAAGGTTACTCGTTATCAACTGAAATAATTACTTTATGACAAAATTACCGCTTGTATAAATTAAAATATATCCACCAAGAGGATCGAAATTTATTAATGGCAACATTTCAAATTAAAAATTAAATCAAACATATTTCGTGATAAAGTGTACTTATGAACTTAAAGGATAGCAGAGCAAATTTGCCACATAACATGCCGTACTGGATTCCCCTCCTCCTAGTGAATTACATAGGTCAATGAACTGCTGACTCAGCAAATTAAATAAACACCGGATGCACGAGTACAATGAACCGCGGATGTCGCATATCATGTTACATAGGTCAATGAACTGCTGAGTCTGCAAATAAAATAAACACAGGATGTGCAAGTACAATGAACTGCTGACGCTGCATATCATGTTACACAGGTCAATGAACTGCTGATTCTGCAAATAAAATAAATTGCTAACATTGCAAATGTAGTCAGATATATATCCATGCTTAATAAATTTTTGTGTATTTGTAATAAATAATTCCTTCTCGTCGTAAAAAGCTATGACGTCAGAGTTTTTTTATATCAAAAATTTGAAAGCTGTTTTGATCCGGACTACCCCGTGACAGCACTGTACCTAATACCCTCCGATCGTAAAATTTTTCTTTTCGGCAGGCAATTTTTATACTTAGTTAGATTTATTATAATTAATACAATAAAACTGAACCAGTAACCGGATGTGTGATATCATGCTGTAAAAGTCGACTGATTGAAATTTTTGTTATTGGCGTGCTGGTTAAGTGGGTATAATTCAGATTTTTAGTACATAAAGAGAAAAGAAAAAAATATGTTGAAACCAGGAACTCTAGATTTTCAGTCTAACTCTGAATAGTTATTTCAACTAGATATAAATTAAACGAAAATAGTGTTTCAATTGATTTTATTATTAAAATGTTCATCTAAATAGCTTTCGCATGAGAATACCTAGGGAAGTGGGTTCGAGCCCCACCTTCTGCGAAGTAATTTTCATACATATTTATTATCCACAAGAAGTGGTTCGGATCCCACTATAAACTGTAGGGCCCTGTCTCCTTTACTTGTACAAGTCTAGGCTTAACAGAGTCATTCAAGTGATCTGGAAGGCGGTTAAAACATTTCTTTCTAAACATTTATTAGACTTTTTGAATGATAACCATGCACTACCATAAGCACTACTTAGTATTGAAATTTTACTTAAAATTTTCTATCAGTTTCAGTATATTCACATTTTACATTGAACATAAATCATTAATTGCTTTTCAAATCTATATTTGTCATCAAAATCTTTAAGAAGTACTGAATAGTTTCTTTCTGAAGGTAACGGATACAAGTTTTAAAATAACAGATCTTACGTATTTTTGTTCACAACTTCTATGAATTCAAAATATATATTTTTTTATTTTTCCTGAAATTTAAAAAGATATTGGCTAGATACTGTAATAGTATACCTTTATTATCAATGGATTCGTTCATAAACGAGGAAGATGGAAATACGATATGAATATATTAAATATAAGAGAAAAATAATGAACGGCTTTTCAGCTAACAGGTGTTTAAATTTTTAAACGTTTACAGAATTTCTTATATAATTCTTTACTACATACTAAAATAATATACTCCTTTCATATTATTATGATGCTAAAATATAAAAACAACTAATCTATTGTCTTCATCCTCTTTGAAATCTTTGCTATAAATCAGAGCTTTAACCATATGTGATAAGTTAAAATAAACTTTCTCATCCACAAAATTTCTTTAATCATAAGAGAATATTCTTTCTATAATATTAGTTTATTCTATGCTTTTGAATAATTGTTTTTTAAATAAAAAAATTTCTGCACACATCTAATTCCTAAGACTTTCGAAGAAGCTGTTTTAAATAAAAATTTAATACCATCTAATCAACTAGCGGATTGAATTGTTTTACATAAATATATACAGGATCCTTAAAAATAGCGTCAAGTGTTTTATAGAATATATAGTGATTTTTGTTTCCTATTAGAGATATTTTCCAGAATATCTTTTTTTTACATTTCGTTCACAAAGAGCCGTTGATTCTGTTAATTTATTATAAAAAAATTCTCACTTGAAGTACTTGATGTATACATACAAAAATCATCAATTTTATTTCCTAATAATTTTTAAGTTCTCAATACACGGGTTTGAGGGGTATACACGTGTAATTGAAATTAGTTTTTTATTAACAATGTTGGTTTAATAATTTTTATTCATTCTACAATGTGTAACATAAAAGCATTGCCTGGGAAAAAAAGAATTGTAGGTTCTGTATTTATTGTTTTCATAAAGCACTGTAACATTTCCAAATCTTCTTGGTTTTTTAATTTTACTTGGTCCTCGAGTGATTACATTTGAAGTTTTACACAAAATCTTCTAGTAAAATAAAAAATTGCTTGATTTTATTTATTTCAACAAGTTTACAGTAATTTTATAAATTTCTGAAAAGTTTATATAGAGAGTGTTTGATAGTAAAAAATACTTGCATTTAACTACAATTTTTATTTGATGCGTTAAAACGGATGCAACTTTATTGTGAACGATTTTTCTTATTCTCGACACCTGCTCTGGTGTCATTGAAAGAAGAATTCTGTAGATCTTGCCTCTTTTAACGCATCGTATATTACTTCCATTAATTTATCCACGAAATTGTGATAATACAACCACCTTCATGATAATCCACCATAGAAGACAGTAAATTTATTTAATAATTCCCATATCTCGTAAAGTATTTATATGTGTATCATATCTCAAACCCAGGCTGATATTAATGCGAATCATGCCGACAATGATGTTTGGATCTGTGTTTTCATTCCAATCCAATCTACGCTCGTCAGGGGACGTTTTTTGATATTTACGGACAGAATTTACATCATGCGGCCGTTCCTCATCATCGCTGTTTCTGTTTTCATTCCGTCCCAGTTCGTGCTCATCTTCTTCTTCTTCCTCTGTTGGCGAAAACAATTTTGATATAATGTTTCTATATTTCTAACTATAATCGAATCCTGTATCATTTACTTGTGGCGATAATTTTTTTTTCTCGAATGTCTTAGGCTGTTTCGAAGAAGAGGTGGATGCATGCTTTTTGGTGGCGTGCACACTCTGAACAAGTCTTTTTAATTCAAATGTGCTTTTAGAGGGCGGAATATTAAACATAATATTTTTAGAGGAGTTTGCGACTAAAAATATTATGTTTAATGTCTTTTTAAGTTGTCTTTTCTATTAAATGTTTTATTACACATAGTACAATGAAAGGGGCGGTTTTTATGGATATTAGTATGGCGACTTAGACCGCTAGACAAAGAGAATATTTTTCCACAATCCTTACAGGCATACATGTTTACTACTTCGCTCGGCTTTATTTTCGACGATGTAACTTGTGATAGACAGAACTTACACTAACTTAAAATTCCACCTGACGCTTAAAAATTTTAAGAGACTTCTAGATGTCGTGATTGATAGGTACTTGGTATATTCATATACAAGGGCTATGAATTCTCGGTTATGAATATTTATAATAATTCAATTTCAAATAATTTTATGCTTAATGTTATACTTGGTGAATTATTAGTAATACGTTTTAATTTGAAAAGTTCTTTATTTTTTACAATCTTGGTTTAACAATTTTATTTACTTAATTATATTACTTCTAATACTTAAAACACACTTGAGGCCTTGGAAAAATAGTGAGCAGTAGATTCTGTTCCGATGGTTTTCATAAAACCCTGTATCATATCGAAGTACTCCTCGTTTTTCCAACTATACTTGACACTCCAAGTCAAGAAGTTTGAAATATCTATCTTAGGCGTTTAATGTTTAATTGCTTTAATGACAGGATTATGTACAATGTAATTGACTTATTTAACTTAAAACCGAACTAACACGAATAATATGAAATAAATATAAACTATAAAAAAACTTATGAAAAATTAACCAAAAGTATAAAATTACTGAAAAACGAATGATTGAAAAGAAAACGATTGAAAAATAGTGGAAGCACGAAGGAGTTTCGCTTTTTTTCATTTTTCCTACGTTTCGCATTTTTTCATTTTTTTTGGAAGCATGTAGGAAAAATAAAAAAATGCGAAACTCCTTCGTGCTTCCACTATTTTTCAATCGTTTTCTTTTCAATCATTCGTTTTTCAGTAATTTTATACTTTTGGTTAATTTTTCATAAGTTTTTTTATAGTTTATATTTATTTCATATTATTCGTGTTAGTTCGGTTTTAAGTTAAATAAGTCAATTACATTGTACATAATCCTGTCTTGAAAGCAATTAAACATTAAACGCCTAAGATAGCTATTTCAAACTTCTTGACTTGGAGTGTCAAGTATAGTTGGAAAAACGAGGAGTACTTCGATATGATACAGGGTTTTATGAAAACCATCGAAACAGAATCTACTGCTCACTATTTTTCCAAGGCCTCAAGTGTGTTTTAAGTATTAGAAGTAATATAATTAAGTAAATAAAATTGTTAAACCAAGATTGTAAAAAAATAAAGAACTTTTCAAATTAAAACGTATTACTAATAATTCACCAAGTTATAACATTAAGCATAAAATTATTTGAAATTGAATTATTATAAATATTCATAACCGAGAATTCATAGCCCTTGTATATGAATATACCAAGTACCTATCAATCACGACATCTAGAAGTCTCTTAAAATTTTTAAGCATCAGGTGGAATTTTAAGTTAGTGTAAGTTCTGTCTATCACAAGTTACATCGTCGAAAATGAAGCCGAGCGAAGTAGTAAACATGTATGCCTGTAAGGATTGTGGAAAAATATTCTCTTTGTCTAGCGGTCTAAGTCGTCATACTAATATCCATAAAAACCGCCCCTTTCATTGTACTATGTGTAATAAAACATTTAATAGAAAAGACAACTTAAAAAGACATTAAACATAATATTTTTAGTCGCAAACTCCTCTAAAAATATTATGTTTAATATTCCGCCCTCTAAAAGCACATTTGAATTAAAAAGACTTGTTCAGAGTGTGCACGCCACCAAAAAGCATGCATCCACCTCTTCTTCGAAACAGCCTAAGACATTCGAGAAAAAAAAATTATCGCCACAAGTAAATGATACAGGATTCGATTATAGTTGGAAATATAGAAACATTATATCAAAATTGTTTTCGCCAACAGAGGAAGAAGAAGAAGATGAGCACGAACTGGGACGGAATGAAAACAGAAACAGCGATGATGAGGAACGGCCGTATGATGTAAATTCTGTCTGTAAATATCAAAAAACGTCCCCTGACGGGCGTAGATTGGATTGGAATGAAAACACAGATCCAAACATCATTGTCGGCATGATTCGCATTAATATCAGTCTGGGTTTGAGATATGATACACATATAAATACTTTACGAGATATGGGAATTATTAATAAATTTACTGTCTTCTATGGTGGATTATCATGAAGGTGGTTGTATAAATACTTTACGAGATATGGGAATTATTAATAAATTTACTGTCTTCTATGGTGGATTATCATGAAGGTGGTTGTATTATCACAATTTCGTGGATAAATTAATGGAAGTAATATACGATGCGTTAAAAGAGGCAAGATCTACAGAATTCTTCTTTCAATGACGCCAGAGCAGGTGTCGAGAATAAGAAAAATCGTTCACAATAAAGTTGCATCCTTTTTAACGCATCAAATAAAAATTGTAGTTAAATGCAAGTATTTTTTACTATCAAACACTCTCTATATAAACTTTTCAGAAATTTATAAAATTACTGTAAACTTGTTGAAATAAATAAAATCAAGCAATTTTTTATTTTACCAGAAGATTTTGTGTAAAACTTCAAATGTAATCACTCGAGGACCAAGTAAAATTAAAAAACCAAGAAGATTTGGAAATGTTACAGTGCTTTATGAAAACAATAAATACAGAACCTACAATTCTTTTTTTTTCCCAGGCAATGCTTTTATGTTACACATTGTAGAATGAATAAAAATTATTAAACCAACATTGTTAATAAAAAACTAATTTCAATTACACGTGTATACCCCTCAAACCCGTGTATTGAGAACTTAAAAATTATTAGGAAATAAAATTGATAATTTTTGTATGTATACATCAAGTACTTAAAGTGAGAATTTTTTTTATAATAAATTAACAGAATCAACGGCTCTTTGTGAACGAAATGTAAAAAAAAGATATTCTGGAAAATATCTCTAATAGGAAACAAAAATCACTATATATTCTATAAAACACTTGACGCTATTTTTAAGGACCCTGTATATATTTATGTAAAACAATTCAATCCGCTAGTTGATTAGATGGTATTTAGATTTTTATTTAAAACAGCTTCTTCGAAAGTCTTAGGAATTAGATGTGTGCAGAAATTTTTTTATTTAAAAAACAATTATTCAAAAGCATAGAATAAACTAATATTATAGAAAGAATATTCTCTTATGATTAAAGAAATTTTGTGGATGAGAAAGTTTATTTTAACTTATCACATATGGTTAAAGCTCTGATTTATAGCAAAGATTTCAAAGAGGATGAAGACAATAGATTAGTTGTTTTTATATTTTAGCATCATAATAATATGAAAGGAGTATATTATTTTAGTATGTAGTAAAGAATTATATAAGAAATTCTGTAAACGTTTAAAAATTTAAACACCTGTTAGCTGAAAAGCCGTTCATTATTTTTCTCTTATATTTAATATATTCATATCGTATTTCCTTCTTCCTCGTTTATGAACGAATCCATTGATAATAAAGGTATACTATTACAGTATCTAGCCAATATCTTTTTAAATTTCAGGAAAAATAAAAAAATATATATTTTGAATTCATAGAAGTTGTGAACAAAAATACGTAAGATCTGTTATTTTAAAACTTGTATCCGTTACCTTCAGAAAGAAACTATTCAGTACTTCTTAAAGATTCTGATGACAAATATAGATTTGAAAAGCAATTAATGATTTATGTTCAATGTAAAATGTGAATATACTGAAACTGATAGAAAATTTTAAGTAAAATTTCAATACTAAGTAGTGCTTATGGTAGTGCATGGTTATCATTCAAAAAGTCTAATAAATGTTTAGAAATAAATGTTTTAACCGCCTTCCAGATCACTTGAATGACTCTGTTAAAGCCTAGACTTGTACAAGTAAAGGAGACAGGGCCCTACAGTTTATAGTGGGATCCGAACCACTTCTTGTGGATAATAAATATGTATGAAAATTACTTCGCAGAAGATGGGGCTCGAACCCACTTACCTAGGTATTCTCATGCGAAAGCTATTTAGATGAACATTGTAATAATGAAATCAATTGAAACACTATTTTCGTTTAATTTATATCTAGTTGAAATAACTATTCAGAGAAAATTGTTGTCGAAGCCAAAAAAGGCCATCAAAAATAATTTTAAACTAAATTTTAAGTCACAATTTATATATTTTAACATGTTCATACATTAGCATCACAGCGCGGAATAAATACGACGCAATAAACGCTCCAAGACTATATCAACGCTTGGGATCTCGTCCGCCTCGGCATGACTGGACGGGGACGACACGACGCAGCAGGCGGCGCGCGACGTACAGAACGCCAGCCGACCTAACGCTCAGAGCTCCGTCCGCCCCGATGTCTACAGGATCGCGGCGAGGTTTCAGCAGCAGTCAGTCCAGTCCGAGCATTGGTACGCGCAACAACTACAAGTCCAACTTCAAGCAGTCTACCAGAACTTCAACCATTTCTTCAAGAATTTCATCCGATGAACCGATACACAGTACGGCGTCTCAGATACTAGTCCCTGCACTTTATTTGAACCCTGCTGGCGTTAGGAGAAGGACCATATCCGTCAACGCGACGCGACTTTCAACCGTTCAACGATATTGTTCATTTGTGTTAGCTAGTAAAGTTAGGGATAAATTCAAAATTAAACTAAATTGTGCAACGACGTCGACAGAGTTCTGCTTAACGTTACTATTAATTGGAACACAGACTTTTTATTTCTTCGCATCGATATTTACCAGGCAAAAGCGCCTGTCCATATGCACAACAAAGTGGGGTACCTTGCACCAAAAGCGGTGCATGTGTATGACAGCTTACAAGTTGCAACAAGGGGGTAGTAGCAGTACCCACCGACACTTCAAAAATCGTAATCAGTTTACAAAATTCCAGAAATCGGCTCTGAGAGCTCGTCCAACATCCAGATCTACGAGAACACCACTATCGAGGCTGCTGGCGCCCATAAAACTTCAAAATTCGCAGTCTCCGATAAAAACATTTTTATTTTTTCACAACAACACCCTTAAATCGTAGACATGGCGCCCAACGTGGGGCCCACTGTTTACAACAACTCAAAATCGTAGACAACAACCTTCGTTTTCGTAGACATGTCGCCCAGCTAAGGGGCTTTCAACAGTGCAAGTAAGAAGACTAATAAAACACAGTGCAAGTGCCGTTTAAAAACTAAAAACGCGTAAACTTAACTGCAGTGAGTGTTGCCAGGACAGGTAAGCAACTGCGATTATTGTAATACTCTCCATAACTGGCTTATATTATTAGACTGCTATAAACATTTGATAAACATTTTAAAGTGAACTTTTTAGTGCTCATTAACTTTTTTATAAACAATTATAAACTATAAACATTATAAACAATATAAACTATTATGAATGACAATACACCAATCATAAATACGGCACGCCGCACACGTCTCGGCACCATATATAGTCAACCGGACGGTGACACGAACCCATATAGGACGAGTAATTCACCAGACATGGAGCACAACGCCCAACAGTACAACTTTGAACAACCCAGGACTATGCAAGCGTCAAGGGACGATTCACAACAATTACCAGCTATTTTTCCCGAGCCTCGCCCATCATGTAGGCTCACTCAATCGGCATATACACCTGAGCCGCAACAACCAGCAAACCAACCAGACGTACCAAGCTCAACAACCATTCCTACACAACCAATCACGCAAGCACCCATGCAGAATATGGAGAACGCTTTCTCCAGTATGGCCACCACCTTCATGCAAGCATTGCAGCAGATCACCCAGCAAAATTCCCAAGATCGTGCATCGAGGATCAAGCCGGTACACACATTTAGCGGCCAGGACCATGAAGACCCAACAGCGTTCATCAGGAGGATGGATCAAAACTTCAGGCGCACCAACATAATCGACGAAAGCGACAAACTAAACATTGCGATCCAGCAGCTACGAGGCGACGCTGCTAGGTGGTACGAACCGTACCGCAATTTGATAGATAATTATAATACTTTCGTAGACCGGATCTACGACAAGTATGATTCTACCACAACAATCACGCAAAATACGGCAAAGCTGTATGGAGAAAAGCAAGGTATCGACGAAAATGCCGAGTTATTTATCGCCAAAAAATATTGTCTATTCAATCGCTTGGAACCTGAGAAGGGAGAGCAGCACAAGGCTGCAACGATCCTGGACCAGCTTCGTCCCGAAGTGAGAAGTCGCTTGAGGGGAGCCACAATCCGCTCCACAGACGAACTTATTCGGCTCGCAACCCAGATCGAGACTGACATTAAGGAAGACGCCAAGGGACAATGGAAACCCTACAGGCCTCGTCAGGAAACCACGCAAGTTAATACGACACCTCGTGACAACAATCCCCGAAGAATGGACCGTCAGTACCCAGGGACTCACTCAAACAAATCCCAATAAGCAGCCACCATCACCATGCCGCCACTGTAGGGGGTGGCATTATAACAGAGACTGTCCAAACAGGCAGCCCTCTCAACCGCAGCAACCACAATAGCCCCAGCAGCGACAGCAGCTCCTGCTAGGCCACAACAGCAACCACAGCAATAAAATCAACAGCCAAAAAACTACTTCAGGGCCGGGGAGAATACACAACGCCGTCCCCTGAACACGGCCCCACAGCGGCAACAAACATTACAAGAAGTCGTCGAGACAACACCACAGCAACAAGAATAAATTCTCAACAAGTAATAAACACCATCACATATAATACCTATCGAGATTATACAGAAACTTACGATCTAAAACCATTATTTTCACAAAACTTTGGCAAACCTGAATACAAGTCAATAGGTATTCAGACGTCAAATCAAGAAATTTTACCTTTATATAGTGCATCGCCCTTAAAATATTTATTTCGAATACACATTAATATAAATAATCACGAGTGCACAGCCCTAATAGATTCCGGCGCCGCGAGTAATGCCATCAGGGCAGACTTAGCTGAGGACCTGCAAAAGAGCAGTACCAAGCAGTTATTTTCGCTCGCATGCGGCAGTGAGACATATGAATCGTTAGGCACGCTCGACTTAGATTATAATATACAAGAATTGCATTCCACAGGGAATTCTCAAGTTTTTAATAATTTAAATGAAGAAGTAATTCTAGGCGCTCCGTTTCTAAACCAAGAGGACGTGACGCTAGATTACGGTCGAAAATGTGTTTATGTAGATGTCAAACAGAGGCACACAATATATTGCCACAAAGGCACAAATATCAAACAATAATTTACCAACAAATTTAATAATTCCGGAAGACCACAAATCAGCTTTAACACCACTATTCTGTGAGTTTGCGGATCTGTTTGACGAAGTTCCTGCCAAGGCGACCACAGAGTGTACAACATACAATTAAATTAACGTCGAACAAAATAATACACCAGAAACCCTACCCACTGTCTCCAGAAAAGAAAAAGATTCTTAACGAGCAGGTAGAGGAAATGTTGGAAGCCGGAGTTATAGAGCCAAGCCGCTCCCAATATAGCTCGCCACCGGTTCTAGTACAAAGGCCGAATAAAAAGCCTCGTTTTTGCATAGACTATCGTAAGCTGAATGAAATAACCGAATGCGAATCTTCAGTCTTACCCAAAATTTATGAAACTATTAAAGACTTTGGCAGAGCCAAGTATTTTACATTATTAGATTTGAAAGCTGGATACTGGCAGATACCCATGGACTGCCAGTCTAAACAATATACTGCCTTTACGACGCCAGACGGCGCATCTTATCAATTTACCGTCATGCCTTTCGGGCTGAAAACAGCGCCAGCCACCTTCCAAAAATTTATGGTGCGAGAGGTGCTAATCGGCTTTTTACATAATTTTGTTAATGTGTACCTAGATGACATAATTATTTACAGCGAGACCATCGAAGACCACGTAAAACACTTAAAACTCGTATTCGAAAGGATAAGGACGCATAATCTACATATGTCCCCGGAGAAGTGCACGATAGCTGCCGAACAGTTGGACTACCTCGGTCACCACATTCGAGGAGCCACAACGGAACCACAGCAAAGGCACATCGACGCTATTTTAGATTTCACGCCTCCGCAGACAAAAAAGCAACTACAAAGATTTTTGGGAACGTGTAATTGGATTCGCGAATACATTCCGAATGCGGCACAATTAACAAGACCACTGACACAGCTCTTGTCAAAGACGGTAAAGTACAAATGGACGCTTGAGTGTCAAGAAGCGTTCGAAAAGCTCAAGACGATAATATTACGAGAACCGCTGGTATTGCATCGACCAGACTTTTCGGAGCATTTTTATTTGCAGACCGATGCCTCACTCCGAGGACTCGGCGCCACGTTATATCAAAAAGACGAGCACGGGAACAAACTTGTGGTATCTTACGCCAGTGCGATGCTTACAAAAGCTGAGCAGAAATATCACGTCAATGAATTGGAGGTTTTAGCCACACTTTGGGCTATTAAAAAATATAAAATATATCTTGAAGATAAACCTTTTACTCTGTTAACAGATAGTAAGGCACTTACATGGCTACAGAAGAATAAAGACAGCAAGACGAAGCTGATGCGCTGGTCTCTGCTGTTGCAAGAGTATCAGTTCGAAGTCGTCCACTGTCCAGGGAAGGACAACGAATTGGCAGACTTCTTAAGCAGAAACTCCAGTCCTAACGATGAACACGAGCCGATCGAAGAGCGGAAGCTGCTGCCTCCTCCATTCACCCACCAGGCCGACGAAGCGTCGTCAGCAGAGCCAATGCGCGTGATGGATCACCTGCAGTTGTACGGAGAAGTAGTCCAAGCTCAAAATCGCTCCAGGAACATTCGAGACAACATCATCTTGTGGAACGCCATCGATCACAACGGGCCACAAAATAACAAAGAAGCCACGTTTCACAGGACACACCGAGTAGCAGACAACCTTCTCTGGCGAAGATATCAGGGACGCGAGCTGCTCATTCTTCCCCGAAGTATGGTCACGAAAACCATACGCCAATTTCACGATGCCACCGACGCAGCGCATCCCGGCAGGGATGAAACCCTAAGAGCCATCACACAACGTTACCACTGCAAAAACTTACATAAGCACGTCTCAAGGTATGTACAAAATTGTATAATCTGTTCCACAGTGAAGTCCCGGCAGAAGCAGAGGAACGCCCCGCAGCAGACACATAGTCCGAGCAGTCCCTTTGAGACCATCAGCATCGATTTACTGGGACCCTTCCCGGAGACGAGGAACAGGAACAGATATGCCCTCATCATTACCGACGTGTTTACTAAGTGGGTCGAAGCCAAGGCCTACCCAGAAGTAACGGGGAAAACAGTGACAAAGTACCTTGAGGAGGAGATCGTAACCAGGTACGGCTTACCAAAAACTTTGATTTCAGACAATGGTTCCATCTTCCAGGGGGCTACGCTTAGACGATGGTGCGAACGACAGCATGTGAGCCAGATGTTCTCACCCATCTATCATCAGCAGGCAAACCCGACAGAAAGGCGCGTTCAAGAACTAAAAAAGATTCTGCGAGTCATGCTCCAAGGCAAACAGCAGTCCAGTTGGGATGGATATCTCCACAAGGCGCTCCAGGTATTGCGGACGCGATACAACGCCGCGACCGGTATGACACCAGCAAAAGCAGTCTTAGGTTATGAATTGCCCAGGCAAGGAGAGTGGGACACCCCACAATATCGCACGTTGCGACGCGAACCTGCTCCTCCACGCCGTCAGCGAAACCGCCAGATCTACGCGCGGCAGCTTAACTTTCAAACTAAATATGCTAACCCAGGGGTTGAACCCCCAATCACTTTTCAGATAGGCGACACCGTCATGACCAAGGTGCACGTCAAGACCAAGAAGGCGTTTGGACCACTGTGGACAGGACCCCACACCATCGCCAAGAAGCTAAGCGACGAGGTGTACGAGGTGGACCGAGACGGCCACATCTCTATCATTCATTTGGACCACCTGCGACCAGCTCCCAGGGGGAACGAGGAAGCCGACTTCGCTAGCGAAACCGAATCAGACTACAACGATGCCACGGACGTGGAATCCAACGGTTCCGACCCAGACGACGACGATGACCAACCATGCCCTCAAGCGCGGGAGCCCCAGGAAGGCGTCCAACCACCCAACCATGACGATGCTCCCAGAGATGCGATGCCCGAGCCGCAGCCATCGACGAGCTCTAATGTTGCCAGCCGGCAACCTTTTGACTTAACTGTTTCAGATTTACCATCAACAGGTCAGCGAGCTGCCCAACCATCAACAGGTCAGCAAGCTGCCCAGCCATCATTCCCCAGACGACGACGCCGAGCCAGACTTATCGTCGTTGACCAATCCAGCCCCGGGCACCTCAACGAAGTGTCTTAAGTGCCCAACGAACTATAGTGCGAACGCTCCGGTAGTGCCCACGACAGAAGAACCATCGCTTTATTTTCATTCTTTTCATCTTTGCATTGTATAACTTTTGTTTCGGGATTTTTACTTTTATTGTTATTAGTCAGTACGAATTGAAATTGTTCATTAACCATTTTAAAACTTGTTAATAGAAAGAGTAGCACGGACAAGCAGAACTCTAACGCCGTCCTTTTTCAAAGTAAGGGGGGGTGTTGTCGAAGCCAAAAAAGGCCATCAAAAATAATTTTAAACTAAATTTTAAGTCACAATTTATATATTTTAACATGTTCATACATTAGCATCACAGCGCGGAATAAATACGACGCAATAAACGCTCCAAGACTATATCAACGCTTGGGATCCCGTCCGCCTCATCATAACTGGGCGGGGACGACACGACGCAGCAGGCGGCCCCAGCCGCTCATTCGGCGCGCGACGTTCAGAACGCCAGCCGACCTAACGCTCAGAGCTCCGTCCGCCCCGATGTCTACAGGATCGCGGCGTGATTTCGGGCCCATAAGGCCCGAATTAATTTAAACAATCAATTAATTCAAACTTAAAAATCTTCAACACGCGTCCATCACCTCATACATGAGAGGCCAAAATTTAACATGAGAATATAAATATGCAGAACCGCAAACAGGACATGAAAACCAAGCCTTCCTATTTCAGTAAAAATCAATCATATTAATCTCAAAGCCATCCTAAACTAATTTGCATTTGCATGACTCAGACTTTGCATGACTCACGATGTTATTGCAACAACACTTTTGGCGGGAATGAGTCACCGGCGGACGTAGCGTTTAGTATATAAAGGTTGGCGAAGCCCCGCCTTCTTCTCGGCCGCCGGGCCAATCAGGAGCCAACTCGCTCCCCGTCAATCATATAAATAAAACGCAAATTTGAGAGCTCGCCAGTCGATCCAGGGCCTTCATCGAGGTAACTTCACGGCTCAGTACCTCGCGTTTCTGCATAGTTTGTTCTCATGGCTAAGTAGTCATACAACATAATTATTTTAACTTCACGTATCGCCCGCTTCACGGTTTTAACCTTTGAACATTTTATTTATTTTATTTGGCCACGCCGCTCGCATTTTGGTGGTGTACAAAATTACACACCAAAAAGCTTTTCAAAAGAAATCGTTGATACCACCTACAAATATTATTAGATGAGCCGGGAGCTCTTTTCAGAGCCCTCCCTACCGGCATACGCAGTGCCATTTCTGCAGTGCTGATTTGATGACGACGACGACGTTTTGAATGTGAGGAGAAGACGACGCTACGTTTTAACTTCGACGTTTCATAAAGGAATCACAAAAGAAAATTCGTTAAGCACAAACTTCGCCTCATGATACCAGGTACCTGATTCCTTTATCCATATCCAATCCTCGAAAACCTCACCAACGTTCCGACTCCAATTCCTACGCCTGTTATGATGTCTACTCGGCAAACGAGTTAGAAGCCTGCTTCCTAATTCCAAATTGATGTCTGCTTGGGAAACAAGTAGAACCCCGACTTCCTGTTCCAAATTGATGCCTGTCTGGTAACAGACAGAAACCAACCTCCGGATTCCAGTTCCTGCTCCATTCCATCATCCTAGAGGACCCTTGTGGCCTCGTTGAACGTGCTGGCCGAACACATCGTCGTCGCCGACAACGACGCCCTCGTTGTCAGCCGACTGTGCTGTACACTTGCCACGTCGGGCTAAATATCGTTAACCGCGGCGACCCCACCTCTTGTGCGACAACCAGTACAGGGGGTGCTCTCCGTAGTTAACGCAGTATCCGGGCATCAGTGACTAGACGATTGTAGCTTCAGACATTCGGGTATTTAGAAATTTTCAGATAGGGACGACAGGACCTAGGGGAGATTGCACACGGGCGCTCGACGCCCAGCTCCCCGGTTCACGGACTTAGTTTCTTTTTTTATTAGGCAGACCCTTTTGGCTCGGGTCTGTCCTAAGCCAATTTTAACCTCACGGCTGCCACCTGCGGCGAGTCCTTCGCAGGGAAGCACGCCGGGTCTTTCAGACCACATTTCAAGAGCGCGGTATTTACCTTCGAACGTGGGGAAATGGATCGATTCAGCCAACCCAGCGCCGAGCTGGATTTCATTTTACGGCCTCCCGGCCACAGCTTAGAGTCGTCGCATCACGGCGACTCTAATATTTTTTTACCCAGAGCCACAGCTTGTGGACAGGCGAGGTTTCAGCAGCAGTCAGTCCAGTCCGAGCATTGGTACGCGCAACAACTACAAGTCCAACTTCAGGCAGTCTACCAGAACTTCAACCATTTCTTCAAGAATTTCATCCGACGAACCGATACACAGTACGGCGTCTCAGATACTAGTCCCTGCACTTTATCTGAACCCTGCTGGCGTTAGGAGAAGGACCATATCCGTCAAGGCGACGCGACTTTCAACCGTTCAACGATATTGTTCATTTGTGTTAGCTAGTAAAGTTAGGGATAAATTCAAAATTAAACTAAATTGTGCAACGACGTCGACAGAGTTCTGCTTAACGTTACTATTAATTGGAACACAGACTTTTTATTTCTTCGCATCGATATTTACCAGGTAAAAGCGCCTGTCCATATGCACAAAGTGGGGTACCTTGCACCAAAAGCGGTGCATGTGTATGACAGCTTACAAGTTGCAACAAGGGGGTAGTAGCAATACCCACCGACACTTCAAAAATCGTAATCAGTCTACAAAATTCCAGAAATCGGCCCTGAGAGCTCGTCCAACATCCAGATCTACGAGAACACCACTATCGAGGCTGCTGGCGCCCATAAAACTTCAAAATTCCTCATTAACTTGTAAATTTGATTTATTCTCTACTCTCTTTTATCTTTTGTCTTATGTTATATACACTATTTGTTTTACCCTGTAATTGGTTTTACTGTTGGGTAATAAATAAATAAATAAATAAATAAATAAAAAATTCGCAGTCTCCGATAAAAACATTTTTATTTTTCACAACAACACCCTTAAATCGTAGACATGGCGCCCAACGTGGGGCCCACTGTTTACAACAACTCAAAATCGTAGACAACAACCTTCGTTTTCGTAGACAAAATCTAGAGTTCCTGGTTTCAACATATTTTTTCTTTTCTCTTTATGTACTAAAAATCTGAATTATACCCCCTTAACCAGCACGCCAATAACAAAAATTTCAATCAGTCGACTTTTACAGCATGATATCACACATCCGGTTCCTGGTTCAGTTTTATTGTATTAATTATAATAAATCCAACTAAGTATAAAAATTGCCTGCCGAAAAGAAAAAATTTACGATCGGAGGGTATTAGGTACAGTGCTGTCACGGGGTAGTCCAAATCAAAACAGCTTTCAAATTTTTGATATAAAAAAAACTCTGACGTCATAGCTTTTTACGACGAGAAGGAATTATTTATTACAAATACACAAAAATTTATTAAGCATGGATATATATCTGACTACATTTGCAATGTTAGCAATTTATTTTATTTGCAGAATCAGCAGTTCATTGACCTGTGTAACATGATATGCAGCGTCAGCAGTTCATTGTACTTGCACATCCTGTGTTTATTTTATTTGCAGACTCAGCAGTTCATTGACCTATGTAACATGATATGCGACATCCGCGGTTCATTGTACTCGTGCATCCGGTGTTTATTTAATTTGCTGAGTCAGCAGTTCATTGACCTATGTAATTCACTAGGAGGAGGGGAATCCAGTACGGCATGTTATGTGGCAAATTTGCTCTGCTATCCTTTAAGTTCATAAGTACACTTTATCACGAAATATGTTTGATTTAATTTTTAATTTGAAATGTTGCCACTAATAAATTTCGATCCTCTTGGTGGATATATTTTAATTTATACAAGCGGTAATTTTGTCATAAAGTAATTATTTCAGTTGATAACGAGTAACCTTAATCCGAAACACCACATTTTTGTTCATTTCTAATAATTATATAAAAATATTGTCACGTGATTAAATGACGTCATAATATATTAAAAGTTGAGGATTGGTGGATAGGTGACGCAATTATATAAGCCATCTCATAATACTATAAAGTAAAGTAAAGTCACTAAATTATAATCTTATGTACGTGCAGTAGTAGAGTTTCCCCCCTAAATTTGAATTTCCAGTCGGTTTGAATTTCCCGCCAGCTTAGACTTCCTGTCGGAGCTCTCTGATTGCCAAACACATTTCGGGGGTGGGCCAATTGCCAAGAATAAAAAAGTTAACGGTCTAAGCCGCCATACTAATATCCATAAAAACCGCCCCTTTCATTGTACTATGTGTAATAAAACATTTAATAGAAAAGACAGCTTAAAAAGACATGTTCAAAGTGTGCATGCCACCAAAAAGCGTGCATCCACCTCTTCTTCGAAACAGCCTAAGACATTCGAGAAAGAAAAATTGTCTCCACAAGTAAATGATACAGGATTCGATTATAGTTGAAAATATAGAAACATTATATCAAAATTGTTTCCGCCACCAGAGGAAGAAGAAGAAGATGAGCACGGACTGAGACGGAATGAAAACAGAAACAGCGATGATGAAGAACCGCTGATGTAAATTCGGTCTGTAAATATCAAAAAACGTCCCCTGATGGGCGTATATTGGATTGGAATGAAAACACGGATCCAAACATCATTGTCGACATGATTCGCATTAATATCGGTTTGGGTTTGAGATATGATACACATATAAATACTTTACGAGATATGGGAATTATTGAATAAATTTCTTCTTCTATGGTGGATTATCATGAAGAGGGTTGTATTATCACAATTTCGTGGATAAATTAATGGAAGTGGTATACGACGCGTTAAAAGAGGCAAAATCTACAGAATTCTTCTTTCAATGACGCCAGAGCAGGTGTTGAGAATAAGGAAAATCGTTCACGAGAAAGTTGCATCCTTTTTAACGTATTAAATAAAAATGGTAATTAAAGACAACTATTATTTACTATATAAACTTTTCAGAAATTTATAAAATTACTGTAAACTTGTTGAAATAAATAGAATCAAGTAATTTTTTATTTTACCAGAAACTTCAAATGTAATAACTCGAGGACTAAGTAATATTAAAGAACCAGAGAGATTTGGAAATGTTACAGTGCTTTATGAAAACAATCAATACAGAACCTACAATTCATTTTCTCTCAGGCAATGCTTTTATGTTACACATTGTAGAATATACAATAATTATTAAACCAACATTGTTAATAAAAAACTAATTTCAATTACAGGTGTTATCAATAACTCACCAAATATACCCCTCAAACCCGTGTATTAAGAACTTAAAAATGATTAGGAATTAAAATTGATAATTTTTGCATGTATGTATCAAGTACTTAAAGTAAGAATTTTTTTTATAATAGATTAACAGAATCAACGGCTCTTTGTAAAAGAAATGTAAAAAAAAAGATATTCTGGAAAATATCTCTAGTAGGAAACAAAATCACTATATATTCTATAAAACACTTGACGCTAAGGACCCTGTATATATTTATGTAAAGCAATTAAATCCGCTAGTTGATTAGATGATATTTATATTTTTTATTTAAAACAGCTTCTTCGAAAGTCTTAGGAATTAGATGTGTGCAGAAAGTCTTTTTTTTAAAACACTTATTCAAAAGCAGAGAATAAACTAATATTATAGGAATATTATTCTCTTACGATTAAAGAAATTTTGTGGATGAGAAAGTTTATTTTATCTTATCACATATGGTTAAAGCTTTGATTTATAGCAAGGATTTCAAAGAGGATGAAGACACTAGATTAGTTGTTTTTATATTTTAGCATCAAATGAAAGGAGTATATTATTTTAGTATATAGCAAAGAATTATACAAGAAATTCTGTAAACGTTTAAAAATTTAAACACCTGTTAGCTGAAAAGTTGTTCATTATTTTTCTCTTATATTTAAGATAATCATATCATGTTTCCATCTTCCTCGTTTATGAACGAATTCATTGATAATAAAGGTATGCTATTACAGTATCTATCAGGAAAAATAAAGAAATATATATTTTGAATTCATAGAAGTTGTGAACAAAAATACGTAAGATCTGTTGTTCTAAAACTTGTATCCGTTACCTTCAGAAAGAAACTATTCAGTACTTCTTAAAGATTCTGATGAAAAATATAGATTTGAAAAGCAGTTAATGATTTATGTTCAATGTAAAATGTGAATATACTGAAACCGATAGAAAATTTTAAGTAAAATTCCAAAACTAAGTAGTGCTTATGGTAGTACATGATTATCATTCAGAAAGTCTAATAAATGTTTAGAAAGAAATGTTTTAACCGCCTTCCAGATCGCTTGGATAACTCTGTTAAGCCTAGAAGATTAGGGTAAAGGAGACAGGGCCCTACAGTTTATAGTGGGATCCGAACCACTTCTTGTGGATAATATATATTTGAAAATTACTTCGCAGAAGCTGGGGCTCGAACCCACTTCCCTAGATATTCTCATGCAAAACCTATTTAGATGAGCATTGTGACTTTCAGAGGTTCTGCAGTGAAATAATTGCTGCTGGACTCAAGTATATTGTACCATATTTATCACATTAATATGTTGTACTGTTTAATTCAAATTGTGATAATTAAAATAAAATCAATTGAAACACTATTTTTGTTTAATTTATATCTAGTTGAAATAACTATTGAGCGTTAGACTGAAAATCTAGAGTTCCTGGTTTAAACATATTTCTTCTTTTCTCTTTATGTACTAGAAATCTTAATTATACACCCTTAACCAGCACGCCAATGACAAAAATTTCAATCAGTGGACTTTTACAGCAAGATATCACTCAGCTGGTTACTGGTTCAGTTTTAATGTATTAATTATAATAAATCTAACTAAGTATAAAAATTGCCTACCGAAGAGAAGCATTTTACGATCGGTAGGGTATTAGATACAGTGCTGCCACGGGGTAGTCCGGATCAAAACAACTTTAAAATTTTTGGTATAAAAAAACTGTGACGTCATAGCTTTTTACGATCAGAAGGAATTATTTATTACAAATACACAAAAAATTGTTAAGCATATTCATATATCTGACTACACTTGCAATGTTAGCAATTTATTTTATTTGCAGAGTCAGCAGTTCATTGACCTATGTAACCAATATGCAGCATCAGCGGTTCATTGTACTTATGCATCCGGTGTTTATTTAACTTGCAGATTCAGCAGTTCATTGGCCTATGTAATTCACTAGGAGGAGGGGGAATCCAGTAAAGCATGTTATGTGGCAAATTTGTTCTACTATCTTTTGGGTTCATAAGTACACATTATCACGAAATATGTTTGATTTAATTTTTAATTTGAAATGTTGCCATTAATAAATGTCGATCCTTTTGGATACATTTGAATTTATACAAGCGGTAAGCTTGTCACAAAGTAATTATTTCAGTTGATAACGTGTAACCTTAATACGAAACTCGACATGTATCTCCAGAAGTTATTTTTTTTCATTTCTAATAGTTATATAAAAATATTGTCCCGTGATCAAATGGTGATTTATGATTGCAAAATAAATATATTAAAAGTTTGTCAAGTGGTCAATAAGTGGTATCGTTATTGCCAAAATATTCCGAAGTGGATCAATTGTCAAATATTTCGCATTTTAGGCAACGCGAGGGCCTCCATTTAATAGTGATTATATAAGAAAATATTGTCACGTGATCAAATGACGTCATGATATATTAAAAGTTTGAGGATTGGTGGATAGGTGGCGCAAGAATATAAGTATAAGTATATAAGCCATAATACTATAAAATAATGTAATGTCACTAAATTATAATCTGATGTACGTGCAGTAGTAGAATTTCCCGTCTAAATTTGAATTTCCATTCGGTTTGAATTTCCCGCCAACTTATATTTCTGTCGGTGCTCTCTGATTGCCAAACAGATTTCGGGGGTGGGCCAATTACCAAAAATATTTCGAGGGTGGGCCAGTTGCCAAGAATAAAAAAGTTCCCACGATCATCAAAATTTTCCCACGTACTCTATGATTGTCAAAAACATTTCAGGGGTAGGCCAATTGCCAAAAATACTTCGAGGGTGGGCCAATTGCCAAAAATAAAAAAGTTCCCACGGTCATCAAACTTTTCCTACGCTCAAGTGGGGCCGTGACCTAGCGGCTCATCTTCCAAATTATGGAATCCCACCATTCGACCAATAAGCGCGGTGATCATCCCACTCATCGACCAATCACATTATGTAGGCGGAGCTTCCCCACCAATCGATCAATTAAAATACTTGGGTGGGGTTTATCTCGACCAATCACAATAAGTGGGTTGAAATTCACCTCCCACCAATCGACCAATCATATTATGAGGGGTGTGGTTTATCCCCTCCACTCAACCAATCCGCTTAGGTGGGCGGAGCTTATCCCCTCCCATCGACCAATCATGTTTGAGGTGGGCGGAGGATTGGGGGTATACATGGGGGTATGGAGGGGGGTACTTCGCTTTCTTATTATTAACCTACTCATAATGTACACCACATATACCCTAATACTTCACTTAATTCCACACACGATTTCAACGAAACTCAATCTCCACAATTATCCCCTCAGGATTCAACATTTTTTTCAGCCATTGGCGGTAATAATTTATTAAATTCTGATAACAGCAACTCACCCATTCCCACAACATTAATCTCTTGTACAATTTCTACATCCACCACATCTACCACCACAACTACATCTGCAGTTACTCATGCCACCCCCACATTTTCACATGTTACACTTTCAGCCTCTCTCAAATTTTAAATCATTATACGTCGATCTGCCTAGGGCACCACAGTCTGACAATGAGTCAATTATCTCCACACAATCCGTAGTAACACAGTATAGCCAGCTACCCTCCGCGGCCGAATCCACTCCCCATGAGGAGGAAAGGCCTAAAAAACGTATCAAGCGTCGACGACGAGCCCAACTACACGTCCGCATTCAATCGCCACCTCTTACAAACATCCAGACTACCCCATTAGCCTCCGCCCTCAGAACCCACCTCTCCCGCCCCCATGTCTTCATCTTCTCCTTAAGACATGCCATCTCGTACATCTACCCCTAACTATCAGGTGCCCACAAGCACCCCCCCCCCCCCCGTCACCTCAGTATAACCAAACTTCTTTCGCAACAGCGAATTGAATACTCTACATACGACGCGGTAAACCAGCGCCCCGCCAAGGTGGTCATCAAGTATATCCAGCTCGACATGCCTAATGAAGACATACAAAACGATCTCCTGCTGAAAAACTTGCCTTTTAGCAATATAGCCAGGGTAATGACCTCTCGGGGTGGCAGACGTACGCCAACGAACATCCTGTTGGTAACAATACCCAAACAAGCGCTTGATGACTACTACGCCTTGACGGAGCTATGTTATTACCGTGTTTCGGTATCCGAGTACGTTAGGATGGACATCCCACAATGCCACAAATGTCAGCATTTCGGCCATTCCTCTGTTATTTGTAACAGAATTGAACGCTGCATTCGTTGCGGTAAAACGCACCCTGGCACTTCATGTCAAGCCGAGAAATGCAGTTGTGCAAACTGCGGGGCTGAACACTCCGCTAATTATCGTGGCTGTCCAGCATACGAAGCTGCCAAAGCTAGGTATGCAGCCAAAAGCGTTCCTCAGCCTCAACCCGTCCGAATAAGTCCCCCGATTTCACAAAGTCAACCCACCCCCGCTCAGGCCCCCAAAATTGTTTCAGGCCCCCCATTACCAAACCCAAGTCAGCCCATTATCAATATGCCTCCGTTCTCACAAGAGACTGCTGATGCTATCAGCTCACAAAACATGCGGGCTTGGCAAAATTTCAGATCCCGGCAACGGGCTGCCTCACAGCCTAGTACCGCTCCGCCTCCACAACCATCAGATACCGGTCCCAACCCCCTCAGGGAAATTATTAACTTTATTAAGAATTTTAACGTCCGACGAATATGGGATACACTTAAAAACTTAATTGCAGCCCTTAAATCCACCAACGATCCCCTCGAGAGAATCTTCATAATCCTCGAACACTTGACTAAATTCTTTTAGCGCCTAAATACAAATACTCAAAATCCCATCTTACCCTTTTGCAATTTAATTCTAATGGCATCATCCGACAAAAAACTGAACTTCAACGTACATTACAACAACGCGACGTCGATGTATGCTGTCTCAGCGAGACTTTAATTACATCCAGACTGACATTTAACATCCCGGACTATTACATATACAGGACTGACCGACCTACACGAGGCGGTGGCACAGCTATCTTAATAAGAAAATCCCTTAAACATTCACAAATTTTGTTACCACCATTTCATTCATTAGAAGCCACTGGGATCATGCTACATCTCCCTCAAAGAGATGTAGCAATCATCTCTGCATATAAAAGACCTCAAAATACCCTCGACATACGTGACTTAGACCAACTTACGGATACTTATCAGACTCTCGTCCTGCTTGGCGATTTAAACGCTAAACATCCCTCCTGGAGCCCCAATTTCCTACCCAACACATCCGGTTCTACACTATTTGATTATCTAAATTTGTACCCTAACATCCAACTACTAGCCCCCAATCAACCCACCCGCCCCCTCCCTAGCCAGTCAGTTATCGACATAGGATTAATTTCTAATTTCAACTATCCTTTTGAAAATTTCGTTTTAAACGAATTAAATAGTGATCACTACCCCGTACACACTAAATTCAATCTAAGAGTACAACATTCACCAGTAATCAGGCGCCCTCGGGAAGACGATTATGACTGGCTGGCTTTTTCCACCCATTTACTTCTACATATCCCTAACAACCCTCCTTGCGATACCCCTGCAGAAATCGACCAAGCAGTAGACTACTTAACCCGACACATACAACAGGAATTATCCTCAAGCCAGAAAATAATCTCCACCCAATCATACCACTTGCAAATTCCCAAGCAACTAGTACAGCTTATCCAGCTCAAAAACAGAACGCGTAAGCACTTTAATCGAACGAGAAATCCCCAACTTAAAACACAAATTAATCAGTTCAAAAAACTAATAGACTCCGAAATTAAAGCTTTTCGCAGAAATTCACTCGTCCAACTAGTTGCTTCTCATCCTGAAGATCCCCACTTTGTCCAAGGATCTTTAAACGTAAATACACCCCCATACCACCACTTAGCACCCCCGTTGGTGTGGCTGTCACCGACGCCAACAAAGCTGCTTCCCTAGCCACCTATTTTTCTTCTGTGTTCCAACCTAACCCTATTCCTCAAACTACCCTCGACGTCGTTTTACCCTATGTTAACACCCTTAACCGAACCACCCTTATGACTGGCGATGAACCGGTTTTTTACTCACCCTCCGAAATCATGAGGGCATTAAACTCTATGGACAGTAAAAAAGTACCTGAACCTGACGACATCCCCACCTTCGCCCTCAAACACATCCCTATTCCGGTCTATTTATATCTGACTAGACTGTACAACTCGTGCATGCGCTACTTGCACTACTCTGGCGCATGGCGGGAGGTAAGAGTGGTCAATATATTAAAGCCCAATAAACCACCTAACCTTCCCTCTTCCTATAGACCCATCAGTCTCATTTCATCCCTTGCCAAAATTCTTGATACCCTGCTCCTTAGTCGGGTCCAGCAGAGTCTGGACGCCACTGGAGTATTGAATAACTACCAGTTTGGTTTCAGAACCAGTCATTCCACCACCCAGCAGCTTTATCGAGTTGGCGAAATAGTTACAACCAACTTCAATCGAGGTCAATACACAGGGTTTGTCGCCCTTGACCTCGAAAAAACCTTCGACAAAGTCTGGCATCCTGGACTCTTATATCAACTCCACGTCGCGAACATCCCGATTCGCATCATAAAGATGATGATGAAGATCATATACTTCTAATCGCACTTTTCGAGTAAAAGTCAATCAGGACTGCTCTCCTCTCACCCCCATATTATCTGGCATCCCCCAGGGGTCATCCCTTGGTCCCGTCCTCTTCAACATATATATAAACAATCTACCCCGCCCCCTTGATCATCGTATTACCCTCTGCCTTTACGCAGATGACACCGCCATCCTTACCACCTCCGTAAGCCCTGCCATTATGACTGACTTATTACAGAAACAAACCGACCTCACGATACAATACTATAACGACTGGGGACTCCACACTAACCTGACTAAGACACAGGCCATCTACTTTTCTAAAAAGAAATCCACGGTCACAACCTCCTTGACTACTCACGGTCATGTTCTCCCATGGCTCGAGAGTATCACGTATTTAGGCGTTATACTTGACCGCAAATTATACCTGGAGAAGCATATTTCCAACGTTACCGGTAAATGCTGGCGGCGTACCTCATCCCTCTTTCTCATCCTCAAGAATTCCCCTCCTCATATAATATCCCTTTTATATAAATCCTACCTACGTCCCATCCTCACCTATGCATCCCCGATCTGGTTCCCCCTCACCGCCCCCTATCTTCAGGCAAAGCTCCAAACCGTTCAGAATAAAATTCTAAAAATATCATTCCACCTTCCCATATCAACTCGCAATTCTGATCTACACCAACTTACAGGCACCCCTCTATTATCAGACTTCATATTAAAAAAACTTTTGCCCGGTTTCGCACAAACCCTCGTTGAATCCCAAAATCCCACCCTCCTTGATCCCCTCACCTCTAAATTTTATAACGCTCCCAAATACCCTTCCCTCAATTATATATTCACCCCCTAAACTTTGTAAACATGTTGTTTGAAAAAAATCTAAAAAAAATAAAAACCAAAAAAAATATAAAAATATCAAAATACAAAAAAACCATATAATTACACACTTTGTATAATTATATAACAAAAAAGGTATAACCAAAAAAAAAACAAAGAAAACATACAAAACTATTAAAAAACACAAAAAATAATTCATACTACTATTATCGCCCTTCAGGCCAGAATCTAGAAAAGAGCCATTTTTATTTTATTTCGTAAGATTCAATTATAAAAGATGCCACCAAAAACCACAACCAGCCATTAACATATCCTAACACTAAATAAATAAATACCTTAACATAAAATAACCGTCATCACACATGCCAACACAAACTACATAATACAGCATGCAACACCAGCCAGCTTTAAGCACGTCGTTCCACTACTAATACACCCCGCGGCAAGCACCTTCGGGTGGAAAGCCGAAGTACCCCCGCAGAAGGGGACAAATACTTTCAATGGAGAACGTCAGTTCAGTTCGAGCAACGAGGAGCAACAGTAGGCAGCTTTCAGTGAGAACCTGAAGATGGCAGATGAGATTCTGCCGAAATGTATAAATATAACATATATATATATATATATATATATATATATATATATATATATATTATGGTATTTACACAGTAATACAGTATCAATTCAAACAAAAAAATCACACCCTAAAGGAAAAACATATACTGGTACAAAATACCACAAATGTCTTATTAAAAATCAAAATTTTACATTTTCTTTTACCTTACAAGATTTTCAGGAGGTCATTCCTACTTACATGTTCAATATAAAACTTTAAAAATGAATAACGTTGCAAATGGGCAAAACAAAACTAAATGCACCTTAAAAATTTATGTAAAATAGCATAATTATAATAAAATGTGACTTAAGTACCTTATAAATCATATCCCACAGGGGTAGTGAAAGCCCAAAATGGGAAAAACTAAATATAAACTCCATTGAAGTACTCATGCGCTGCTTCTGGATATGGAAATTCAGCTCAATTAGTGAAATAAAGATCCAAGCCCTTTCTTGCCACCGCAGACAAACGGTAGATCTGAAACAAATATTATTATTACAAATTATTCGAATAAATACCTTTTGTAAATAACACAATCCATTAAACTAAGTGAATGAACACTATTAAAAGTAAAAAACAGGCCACAGGCCTGGTTTAAAGAAAAATATTTGGAAAAAACTTGTTAAAAAAAAATTAGAAATTTTGACATTTGAGTGTTATCATGAACTTTACAAAAAAGTGAGTTAGTAATTTAAGAAAAATATTTGAGAACTTTAAAGGTACAAACCTTGACCAAATGTAGTGTGTAGCAGCTCTTAAACTACGTGGATATTTAGTAGTTTTTCTGGACATTTTTTAATACTTGTTTAGAGTTGTTTTACTAGTTTTAAAGTTTTTATTTGATATCAACAGTAAGTTTGATACTGACATCTATGTTAGTGGTTATTAAGTTGTTGTTGAAATAATTTCTGACATTTAAGTCATTATGACATTTCTTTTAAGTAGGAAATTTTTTTATAGTTGGTAAATGTTTTCCTGGAGGAAGACAAGGAGGTTTAAGTTAGGTTATGTTTGGAATGAAATTAATCAAAATTCATATGGTGTTTTGTTTTGTTTATTTTGAGTACTTTGATATTTAGCGATATAGAACAACAAACAACAGATAAAAGAGAGGTTGTAAAATTAGAAAAACAAATTTAAGAAAAAAAAAAACAAGTGAAAATTAGGGAGTGAAGAAGAAAAATAATAAACAAGGATTAAGAATTTTGAAATTGAATTGAAAGTCAGAAATTGTGGAGATCAGCGAAGAAGAGAAAAATAGACTGTAAATAAGACGGTAGAGGTGTTATTGTGGATAGGAGTTGCAGAGGAGATAAGGACGAGATAAGGTGAAGAATTAATGAAAGGAGAATTGTTGGATTTGGAAAGAGAAGAGTGTAGCTACGAAGAAGGAAGGTTTTTGTGTATTTAATTTTGGACAAGGTTGTATATTAAAATTTAAATAGTGTATTAGACTTTTGAACCTGTTATAAAGCTAAATTATCTAAATATCAAAGAAAATAAATTATTTATATCAGATTTAAAATTTTACTTTAATAAAAATTTCATTTAAAATAGGAACTGAATTTGAACCTGCTCCTGAAGGGAAAGATAAGCTAGCCGGCCCATTAAATATTTTGACATACTTTCGGATCAAAAGGTAAGAGATTTTAATTTGATCTTTTGGTTTTAAAGTTTTTTTTTATCTATTGGAAATAAACAAGTTAAAGTTTGATTAGTACTGTAAATTATTAAATTCAATAAAAGTACAACAGCACATTTGGCGCCCAACGCGTGGCGATTGTAAAATTGTTGTTTAATAAAGTGTGCAGTCTTGGTGAAAGTTTGTGAACTGTTGATTGTGGTATAAAGTATTAATTCTTAATTGTGTGGTATTTGTATGAAATTAAGATCAGGAACACAAACAAAAATGGAGAATAAAAATCAAACACCAGAAACTTCTCGACAAGGTGATACATCCCAACAAACACAAAATGATGATAAATTTATACAATTAATGAACATGATAGCGAACAGATTTGATGAAAACAAACAAGACATGAATAAAAAATTTGATGAAATCAACAACAAAATGGACAATAAATTTGAAGAAAGTAAACAAGATATGAACAAAATAATGGATGAGAACAATAGGAAATTGGAAACGTGTATAGTAGAGTTACACAATAAAGTGGACCAGAAAATTAAGAAAGTAGAAGAAAAGGTAGAAAAGGTTTATGAAGAGATAAGTGAATTTAAAAAAGAAATAAGAGTAGAAGTAGAACATGTTATAGTAAATGGTATGAATGAAATAGATATACGCATGAAAAAACAAGAAGATATAATCAAAACACAATTAAAAGAACAGGACGGTAAGATCGAACAGAATACGAAGATATTGAAGGACACATACACACCTATATTTAACACATATGCTACACAACATCATACACTGGTAAATCATTTCTATGGTGATTCCAGAATCCACCCAAAAGTATTTTTAGAACGTTTAAGGCAATATCTAAAATCTATAAATTTAAATTTTAATTTAAAACATGAAATTCAAAATTCATTAAAAGGTGAAGCCGAAATTTGGTATCAAATTGTAGAATCTGAATTTGAAACTTTAGAAGAATTTGAAAAGTTATTATTAAAAAAGTATAGGTCTGAACAATGCCAGGAAAAAAATCGTTTCAATTTATTTAATGGAAAATATTCAGAAAATAGTGGTATGTCTAGGGAAAATTATGTCATGCGTAAAATGTATAATATTAAATTCTTAGCGCCAAACTTGACAGAAATTGAAATGATTAAATGTCTAGCAAGACATTTTTCTGATGACATCCACCAAGTAATCATTACACAACGCATTACGACATTAGATGGTTGAGTACTTGAGAGTGATCGATGATCTACATATGGGATGGAATAAAAATTATAAATCATTTAATAGAAAAACATATAACCAAACAGATGGTAATGACCAAAATTTCGACAGACAAAATTATTATGCAAATAGACAACAAAATGGGTATAATAATAATTATCAAAAAAATTATGACAGTAGAAATTTTAATAATCAAAATAAAGGTAGAGATTTTGACGAAAATAGGAGGTACAACGGTAATGATAATTATAATAAAGAACAGAATAGGCATGATAATAAACGTGATTCAGTAAGATATGCACAGGTAAACAATACAAATGTCAGATCTGATCAACAGAATGACATGAATCAAATTAAGACGATAGCAGAGGTAAATTCACATTTTCCAAGGGAAAATTTTTAGATAGGGAAGTTTTAATTGGGATGACGACATACGGACATATGCGAGAATTTATAGGTATTGAGAATGAATCAAATTTAGATAATAATAGAATTAGTAATTTATCAATCATCAACATTAAAGTTAATGAATTAAATTTAAAAGCATTGATTGATACGTGATCAGAAATCAGTTTAATAAATGGAAAGATAATAGATAGTAAAAAAGAGTTATATCAAAAAAATTGTACTAAGATTTCAAAAATTAAATTAGTAAATGCAAATGGTAAGAAATTCACAGAATGCAATAAAATCATAAATTTAGATTTTGAAGTAAAAGAGATACGTTTTAGAGGCGAGTTTGTAATTGTTGACAATTTGAGTTTTGATGTCATAATTGGTGAAGATATTTTATCACGACTTAAGGCAAAAATAGATTTTGGGGAAAAGTCCCTAGTTTTAAAAGGTACTGCGGTGAAAATATTTAATAAAAATGAGTTAAACATAGTGGGTTATATAGGTAATTGTAATAATAATAATTTAAATGATTTAAATGATGAAAAATATAAGCCTACATGTAAAATGAATAATTATAAAATGCCTAAAAGATTGGAGATAAATTGTCCTACTAAATATGAAATTCTAGTAAGAAAATTGTTACAAAATTATATGTCGTTAATAAATTACAAACCGAGAATAGCTAAAAGTTATGTACACAAGTTGGTAGTAGATGAAAGTAAACTCAAAATATTTGGAAAAAGAAAACACAAAAACTTCAAGACGAGGAAGAAATTTTGCACTGGAAATAATTGGAACAGGAGCAATAAGAAAAATACGGAAAGGGAGATGAATAGGGAATTTTATATGGAATTATACACTATATACAAACACGGATCTATTAACAAAGATAATTTGGATTTGTGGGATATAATGAAAAATATACTAGTGATAAATAAGCGTGGATATAAATTTGAAATAATATGTAATGACGTAGTAAAGGGTAATGTAAATAAAGATCGTTGTAATTTGATATTTGAGAGCAATGGCAATGGAGACGAGTTGGTCATTATGCCTACCCTCAGCATTTGATGTTATATTGTGCAGAGATGTTTGGACCAAGGGAAATGTAGTTTTAAGTGCGGAATAAATAAATAAATAAATAATGAATTATATAAAACGGTCAAGAGTTACCGGAACATATATGAAAATAAGTATGATTATAAATGATAAATGAAAATGTAATACGTGCGGGGACGCGTCAGTTCTCCAAAGGTATATGAATGGTGAAGTTACCACATACGTCAATTTTAATTTTAAAATATCCAAGGTCCAAACAAAATGTTTATTTTCATTATGATAGACGTGTGCGGGAGTTGACATGGGTTCATATTCGAACGGATTTCCCGAGTTTAATTATATAAAATTTAACAATATTATAATTAAAGTTATTAATTGCATTCCAGTTAAGTCAAATTATTATTATAAAACGCATTACAAAAAAAACTCACAAAGGTATATCCCACAAAAAGACGTAATACAAATACGGTTTGTAGAATACTTTCTAAATATTTTAAAACTGTAGGCACTCCTAGAGAAATTTTAGCTGACAATGCGACATATTTTGACGACAGATTAAAAAAATATTTGACAAATTAAAACACACAAAGAAAACAAAAGAAATCTGATGATAAATACAGTATTTTGCAAATACGGCATAATTGAATAAAATTAAACAGTTTTACATAAGTAAAAGCTTATAATTTGGGGAGGGAAAATGCTATGTATTTGCATATTGGACAATTACGAAGATTGCATGTTTGTTTTATTTGCTGAATCAAGGTTTGAATTTGTTTATTTCCTTTAGATGGTTTTCAAAATTTATTTAAATTAGCTAAAGATCCGAAAGGTATGTGTTTTAGAATGTTAATATTTGTTTAGAGTTGTTTTAATAGTTTTAAAGTTTTTATTTGATGTCAACAGTAAGTTTGATACTGACATCTATGTTAGTGGTTATTAAGTTGTTGTTGAAATAATTTCTGACGTTTAAGTCATTATGACATTTCTTTTAAGTAGGAAATTTTTTTATAGTTGGTAAATGTTTTCCTGGAGAAAGACAAGGAGGTTTAAGTTAGGTTATGTTTGGAATGAAATTAATCAAAATTCATATGGTGTTTTGTTTTGTTTATTTTGAGTACTTTGATATTTAGTGATACAGAACAACAAACAACAGATAAAAGAGAGGTTGTAAAATTAGAAAAACAAATTTAAGAAAAAAAAGAACAAGGGAAAATTAGGGAGTGAAGAAGAAAAATAATAAACAAGGATTAAGAATTTTGAAATTGAATTGAAAGTCAGAAATTGTGGAGATCAGCGAAGAAGAGAAAAATAGACTGTAAATAAGAAGGTAGAGGTATTATTGTGGATTGGAGTTGCAGAGGAGATAAGGACGAGATAAGGTGAAGAATTAATGAAAGGAGAATTGTTGGATTTGGAAAGAGAAGAGTGTAGCTACGAAGAAGGAAGGTTTTTGTGTATTTAATTTTTGGACAAGGTTGTATATTAAAATTTAAATAGTGTATTAGACTTTCGAACCTGTTATAAAGCTAAATTATCTAAATATCAAAGAAAATAAACTATTTATAACAGATTAAAAATTTTATTTTAATAAAAATTTCATTTAAAATAGGAACTGAATTTGAACCTGCTCCTGAAGGGAAAGATAAGCTAGCCGGCCCATTAAATATTTTGACATACTTTCGGATCAAAAGGTAAGAGATTTTAATTTGATCTTTTGGTTTTAAAGTTTTTTTTTTATCTATTGGAAATAAACAAGTTAAAGTTTGATTAGTACTGTAAATTATTAAGTTCAATAAAAGTAGAACAGCACAATATATATATATATATATATATATATATATATATGAAGTGTTGTTGTACTTCCAGGTGCTTTCCCGCGTCGATGATCGACTCCTCCAGGAGTCACGGTTGTCTAAACGACGTTTCGGCAGAATCTCATCTGCCATCTTCAGGTTCTCACTGAAAGCTGCCTACTGCTGCTTCTCGTTGCAGAAGTTCAGTTCGCGCAATGAGAAGCAGCAGTAGGCAGCTTTCAGTGAGAACCTGAAGATGGCAGATGAGATTCTGCCGAAACGTTGTTTAGACAACCGTGATTCCTGGAGGAGTCGATCATCGACACGGGAAAGCACCCGGAAGTACAACAACACTTCATTTAACATCCGCGAAAACCTAAAAAACAACATAATATATATATATATATTTGAAAATGATAAAAGCTATTTATGTGATAACCACAATATCAGAATACCAGAAATTAAAAAAAAAACAAACAATTTTTAAAATTAGCGCCGTGCACACTAACACATATAGTCAACACCACCTAGAAAGGTGGCGTTGATATAGTATATAAATTTTTGCCGTAAAGGTTAAATCCTTGTCGGTTTGTTCGCTGTTGTCAGATTTACGGATAGATAAGTGTAACTCCGACTTTTGAGAATCTTTATGGACGTTGAGGCAATGAGTCATTAAATTTTTATAATAATTGTTCAGTATATTACGTCACTCATACCATTCTTCTTCAAAATTTACACTTCAAATGAAAATGAAATCATATCGTTGTCCTCTTGTTTTACAAAATATATCAGTGTTACTTATTCTCTCTGACAATCTGACAATACCGAGGGAATTGTGAAGGGAAATATAACTCTCTGATCTGTAGAACGGGATAAGAAAATGAAGGCTTTATGTGCGTGTTGCGTTGTTTTTGTTTATTGCCGAAATTTCGTAGCTAATTCGATGTTCGAGCGGTGTTCCTCAGTATAAAAACCCATGTTTTGTCGTGAGTTACGACTGTATTAATATTATATTGACCAATGAACTATATGTGGGCGTTGTGTTGTATCTTATAATATATCGGCTTCTCATTTTCCAAGGAAGTATTCTGGCCTCCTTAAAAAGACATCAACATATTTTACAGAACTTTTAGGAAAAGTGAAGTCATAGACCAAGAAAAGAAATTCCCCGTTGGAAGGGTTTTTATGAAACAGGTAAGTTTTTTTTGTTTTCTTAACCGCCTCTCAAGTTAGCGAAGTAACCTCCTGGAAGATCTCAAGGATCTTGTGCTAGGTGAAGAGAGACGAGGCCCTGCAGTTTAATGTGGACTCCGAACCATTCTTGGGGCAGGTTTTTTATTGAAAAATTGTTTCGCCTTACGGGAATCGAGCCCACTTCGCTAGGCAACTCAGTTTGCTAGCCAGACACTTTAACACACTGAGCTACCGTTCCTCGTCCCTGGTAAATGTGTAGTTATTCCACCCTTTGGTTTATGCCTTTGTATTCCGTATTAGAATTTTTTTTTTCTAAAATTACCATATTAAATTAAGTAGCACATAGAGGGGAGGTAGCTCAGTGTGCCAAAGTATCTGGAGCAAATTGAGTTGCCTAAGCGAAGTGGGTCCGAAACTCGCAAGGCGAAACAATTTTTCATTAAAAAAATAAATAATAAAATGCCCCAACAGTAGTTCGAAGTCTACAATAAAATGTAGGGCCTCGTCTCTGTTTAACTAGCAAAAGATCCTTGAGACCTTCCAAGGGGTTACTTCGGTAACTTGAGAGGCGGTTAAGAAACACACTTTTTTAAAGAAACACTGTTTACTTGTAAATGTTCAACATCATACCACAGAATTAACGATATTATAGTAATTGCTAAATCAATGCTCCTTATCAATTTGTCTCTTTACTAATGAGCCTAACCAAAATCCAGTAAAGTGACTCTACGTTCCAGCGCTTATCGAATTCTTTGTGGCAAACTTGGATCAATTTGAAAAGTAATTGAAACTAGATTCGCTGTTGTATACCTATCATGATTTGTACACCAAGATATATGTTTATATTGGTAGACCAGTTAAAATGCTATGTTACAGTATGCTTGAAAGTGAATTGCAGTTTATAAATTTCAAGTTAATTAATTTTGACACTGAAGGTTCTGTATGTCTAGCAATAAATGAATTAGAGGCGGCCAATAAATTTAATTTATTTCTTATTAATAGTATTATCTCAATTTCAAATTCCATTGATCCACCTAGCGAATGGTCATCTGAAAATTATAGAGTCATTCCCTCAACTTTTAATAATTTTGAGCCAATTACGTTAAATAAATTAAGATTAATCATACAATCACTAAAAAACAAGAGTGATTGCAATGAAGTTATAAATGCTCAATTCTTGAAAAAAAAATTTTTGCAATCTTGGCTACATACTACTAAATTTTATTAATACATCGCTACAGACTGGTAATTTTCCTAGTAAATTAAAAACAAGTTTAGTAGTGCCCGTTCCAAATATTCAGAACACAAATGAAGTATCCGATCATCAACCCATAAATACCCTCCCCAATATAGAAAGAGTAATTGAAATATCTGTTAAAGAACAGCTGTTAGAGTATTTTAATAACAACAATTTATTTGATGGCAACCAGTCCGGTTTTAGGGAAAATCATTCCTGTGAAACCGCTCTTCAACTTACAATATTCAAGTGGAAACAGTTATTTGATGAAGGAGAATATATTGGTGCAATTTTCCTTGATTTCAAAAGAGCATTTGAAACAATAGATAGGCAAATCCTCTTAGGGATGTTGCAATATTACGGGATTGGTGGGAATGTTTTAAAATGGTTCCAACAATATCTTAGTAATAGGTCACAGGTAACTAAAGTTTGTAATAAGGTATCTGATGAAGCAGTAAATGATATAGGGGTACCGCAAGGAAGTATATTAAACCCAATTTTATTTATTATTTATTTAAATGATATATACTATACTGGGAGATGTGATTTTTTAAATCTGTTTGCTGATGATACACTTGTTGCTTTTTACGGTGAAGACTTAAATGAAACTGTTACGAGAGCGAACTTAGTCATGGAAACGGTTGCTAAATATATAAAGGTCAACAAACTATAATTAAATGTTAAAAAAAACAAATGCAATGATTGTAGGCAGTAAATATAAATTAAGTTATATTAATTATGAATTAGTACAAATAAAAATGAAAAATGAAGCTGTTGAATGGGTGCATAAAGTATTTAGGTTTTATAATAGATGAATGTGTAACATTGAAATCTCATTACGAATATATGCATAAGAAAATATCTAAAAAATTGTATTTTTTATTCAAGAATAGCCGCTGACTTGTCGTTATATGTCAGAAAAACTATTTATAATACAATAATTCAGCCTCACTTTGATTACTGTTCTTCTCTCATATATATTGTAGATAATAATAGTAAAGGAGCTTTACAAAAACTTCAAATTAGGGGTATGAGAATCTCATTGCGTTGCAATCGTTACACTCCAATTGCGTCAACGCTTAAAACTTTAAATTGGGTTACTGTTGAAGACACACTTTACTACTTAGCAATGGTTTTCATTTTTAAAATAACTAAAAACATGTTACCTCAATATTTTAGCCCATTTATTATTTATAACAACGAAGTTCATAATCACAATACAAGGAATCAAGATAGTTTTCACGTTTCAAGAACGCGTCTCAAAAAATCAATGCAATCGTTATTTTTCAAGGGTTTAAATGAGTTCAATAATTTACCAATGGAAGTTAGAAAATGTCAAAGCTTACCCGCATTAAAAAAAACAGTTACTTCTATTTATGACCACACGTCGTGCTTAGATTTACATATATTTTAATCTTGTCAGGAGTATGCTTATATGTCACTATATATACAATTTTCATATTCAATTGTCCTTGTTCTCCCAGTGAGTTACTGTTATGATGAATATATGTGTTATATTAGAGCACAAATGTTTGTATATTAGGAGTTTCCTATTAAATAAAAATATATTTTTTTTTAACCAGTCGTCCGTCCTTCTCCCTGCCTCCGATACCAGAGAGGGTACGCTGGGAGCGCCAGTAACCACTCTCTACACCGTAGAGTCAGTGATCACTGGTTCCGTGACTCGTGTGCCCTGAGCAGACGCAATGAACCAAGAATGACAGCCTTCTGCATTCTCCCGGCTAGGATTTCTGCCGATTGTCGGCATGCCGATATGATGTTCAATTCCGAAAGCAGCGTGTGTCTCGTTCCACCGAGAGCTCCTATAATCAGTACCACCATGACAGTATGGTCTGGATACAGTCTGCGGAGTTCGAAGAGTAGGTCTCGATATTTTGTCCGCTTTTCTTCCTCCTTCAAGACAATGTTGTTCTCCGCGGGAGCCGAGAACTCTATGACGAACATTGTCTTGAGTTGGTAGTCTATGAGGACTATGTCAGGCTTGTTTGCCTGTATTTGCCTGACCGTGGGAAACGAGTAGTTCCAATAAATTAGACACCTCTCATTCCCCACAACGGACTCAATATCCCCCGGAGCATAAGGTAGCACTGGTGTCTCGTCTATCTCATACGAGTGCCTCAGATGGTAATAAAGCACTCGTAGTGCTCCGTCGTGCCTTTGGATATAGGCGGAGACTGCATATGTCGGGCAGGCCGATGGGGGTCCCTTGTCGCTAAAGGCGCGCCTTTGTAATTTGGACGTCCTTGAGATGCTTCTTACGTACGATAACATAGTCCAGTAGATGCCAGTGACCTGATCTGGGGTGACGCCAGGTGCCTTTAAATTTATCCTTTTGTCGGAAAATGGTGTTTGTTATAACTAGATCATGTCAGGCGCATTTAGTTAGGAGTATTTGACCGTTAGCGTTCATGTTGCCCAAACCGTTCTTGCCTATGATGCCTGGTCAGGTGTCTGCATCTCTCCCTACTCTAGCGTTAAAATCGCCAAGAATAACGAGTCGTTCCGTTTTAGGTATTCTACAGAGGGTTTCTTCCAGCTGTTGATAGAAGCTTTCCTTGGTTTCGTGACTTGCATCCAGAGTGGGAGCGTAGGCGCTTATTAGATTTGCCGCGTTGCCATCTGATAGCTCATAGCGTAGCAGCATTAGATGCTCGGATAGGCCTTGTGGTACTTGTGTTAAGTTGGATATAAGTTGATTCCGAACGGCAAATCCTACTCCATGTTGTCTTCTTGAATTGGTGGGAAGACCTTTCCAATAGAAGGTGTAGTACTTTTCTGTGAGAGAGCCTTCCTCCAAAAATCTAGTTTTGCTGAGAGCTGCAACGTCAACATTGAGTCGGTGAAGTTCTCTATCTATTAGAGCAGTTCTTCTTTCAGGCCGATCAGTGCGAGTGCTGTCGTTCAAAGTACGAACATTCCAAGCGCCGTAGATGAAAGAATTAGTTTTGTTGGATTTGACTTGTCGGTGTTTTTTCGACACTCGATGAGGTGTCCCTGTGGGCACCCTCCCCCGGAGATCCGATCGGGAGGGTATTGTACCTCCGGATGATTTTGTCCCACTTGAACGCTCCATCATTTTTTTAAAGCCTTAATCGACTGAAAACGAAGCTGCATTTGAAGTTTTAGCTGGAGCAGGTATGCAACTGACCAGCTCGGTTGCGGAAGGCGAGTGGTGTGGTCCCATGGCACAGAAGGAGACTGCGACGATGGGGTAACCAAACGATTCCAAAAGCAACCTTTGTGTGCGGTGGGTTATTTTTACCGCACTCTTCGTGAGAAGGTGGATGTGCTCACGGCAAAAGGTAAGGGTTATTCCGCCCTTACTCGGTCGTTAGAGCCTCGTTAGTGAAAACAGGGTGCACCAAGTTCAAATTGAACGCATCGCGAAGGTGAGGTTAACAATTGAGTAGGAGAGGCTATAACTTGCGCTTCACTACCCCATTACATAGATACAAATCTAAAAATGGTAATAAGGTTGTACAAACACAGTAAGTACTAACACTTTCTTAAAATTAAACCTGAAAAGGAATTTTGAAAACACAAGAAAAAGACAATATAAAGTTAAAAAATATATATTAAATCTTTAAAAAAACATGTTTTACAACAACTTCAAGAAAAATGCTTTTGACAAACTATAGTCTGGCCCGTGTACAACACATGATGAGGAACGGAACGACTTACAATGTACCAACTACCATCCAATATGCGGTTTTTGAGCTAACGATTACACCGAAAGATTCAAGAAAAGTTCAATGTTTATAAATTTTTGGTGGACTTTTGCTTACCTGTCTATTTACGTATTTTCAGTTCAATATCAATTTTGATCGCTCCTCGGAGCTTAAAAATGCTTGAATCGCAACGACTTTGAATTATATTTTGCAATTACAATTTCATACGTTCAGGCAAGGCGGTCCCATGCACATATGAGTACATGGTGGCTATACTTTTCTGACACCGAATCACTGACGAACCGGTTTAGGGCAAATCCCGTAAAAAAACATCATTTTCCCGTAAAAATCGCCTGCTAGGAAATGATGGGGATCCCTTGTCGCTAAATGCTATTTTCGCTAAAACTCTCGATATACCTTGACTAGAGACTGGATTAACTTGTCCTCATATTTAACACAATGCATGAGTTGCAGTGCTTATCAACGTGGATTCGTAAAAGGGTTTTTAATTTTGAAATTTCCGAAATTAAAGACAAATTTTATTACTGTTTCTAAATTTTGGTGGTCGGGGCTATATTACGTCTCCGTGCAGCGACATTTACTACTCTTTCTAAAATTATACTCCTTGATGAGTTATTGAAATTTTTGCATAAAAAAACGCCTTCGTAGAGCGAAAATATGATTAAAAATATAAAAACCTCTTCCAACGATATTTTTACGTGAAGCACGCTTTTCATGCGAAAGTCGGATTTTGTTACAGTTTCGAAAAGTTTATCGAGGGTTTTGGCGTGTTCTTTAACATGTTGATTGGAAAGTTTTTTCGTCTGTAAAGATTACATTGTTCCAAAAATTTACATCATGTGCTAAAAATTCAAGCGCAAATCCTACTCGAGCTTCTTTATGTTCAGCTTTAAGTACGTAATTCTGTGCTGCTGCATGACAGCGTAGCTTCGATTCTCTTACTCGCCGGCGACCAGTACTACTCGATCCAGGAAAATTCGTTTCTTCAGCAGCCTGAATAACTGAGTAAACTGGATTTTCTACTAAAGCATTTACCAATTGCAAATCTTGTTGTTGTGTTGATATCTTTCGTCGGCCTGATCCAGGATTTCTATTAATCGTACCGTTTATTCTCCACTTTCTTAAAATGTTACACGCCGAATTTTTATCAATACTATAACGCAGTGTAATTTGTCTCATTGACCGTCCATCTTCTGCTTTAGCAATAACTCCAGATTTAACTAAATCGCTTATAAAGACGAGGCAAGAATTCAAGCTATGCACGTCCCGAGTGATCTCATTAAAGGAATGTTAATACTAACATAATTTTTAATCGTTAATTACGTTAAAAAGAGTAATTCCAGTTATTAAGCTTTTTTTCAGACATAGATATAGTTTAATGGGGCTTCAAGATTCTTAGCAGTATTGTCTTATTTATAGAATAGATCTATGACGTACATCGCTTGAATTCTTGCCTCGACTATATGAGGCATATTACTTTTTTGCACACTTGCAATAAATTATGACAACTAACTGACAATGTCACAAAAATTAAAGTTAGATGTTTAGATGTACATACCTAGATTTAGATTAAAATAGTCCAATTTTTTTTTGCTCACGACCGTACTCGGAGACATTGGATATGGTCTGATATTGAAGGGTTTTGTATCTTTCACGACAATTTTGTGTTTAACAGTCACTGTGGACGCTTGAGTCGGTTCCGGAATGAACAGATAAAAAAATTCTTCGAACAGCGGTCGTAGAAATTTGTCTGTAATGACAAGCTCTCGGGAAGCTTTGCCTGCTGTCTCTCCCTCTGAGAAACTTAATTCCAGAATATGGTAATACGCTCTTCCGTGCCTGCATATAGGCATTTTCTGTCGTAATCCAATGCGACTTTGTAGCCCAGTAGCCAGTTGGTTTTTGGTCCGAATAAGTGAGGAAGTTTTGATTTTTTGGGAATCGATAGATTTTAGTGTCCTATTTAACATACTAGATGTGCCCCTTCGTACCGTCGCCGCTCGCGCCGCCATATTTGAGCCCAAAACTGTTTTTTTCAAAATATCTCGCTTCCGGTGCCTCCTAGTTCCAAAATAGTTATTACAAATATTAAATAAGAGGAAATTTGCTATAAGAAATATCATATGTGTTTGATAGTTTAAGCGCCGCAGGCGGTTCATTGCAAGCATATATGTTATTGCTTGTATTTATTTACTTTTACGCCCTACATTAGCTTTTATTTGATTCTATATTAGTTTTCATGGATAGGTTCGGTGCTACTATTTTAATATTCATATCCACAGCACCTTTTAGGTGGAGCTTTATTTATTTATGTCCGGTATATTATTATAGTTTGCGTCTGTATTATTGCTGCATATATAAACCAAATAGGAAAAGTCCAACCGTTCATACATTTCTATACATTTTTTGCGTTATTTAGGACCCTCTGGCCCCCTTCGAGCATCTATTTCATTGAGTGAGGAGTGGGGGAGTATTGTAGTGCCTACTTTGTATCAGAAAAAATTAACTCAAAAAAATTCCAGAATCCGTCAAATTACTCGAACTTTCCATCCCACTTATCAAAATATGTAAAAAAAGAGCCCTTCTTTTTTTTCAAATATCAAAAAAAACCACAATTTTTGTCAAAAAAATTCGATAAAATTCAGCCCCACTCGATAATTCACGAAGATACTTAAACTATTGCAAAAACCTTCAAAACAATCAAACCACTTTTTAAAGAAAAAAAAACTCAAAATTTTCGGCCTTAAAAATATTGCCCCGGTATATTTTCACTCTACTAGTCATACTCTCCATAATCCCCAAATATCAAATTTTAATTCATTTAAATAAAAAATTTACATGCATTCCTCTCCGCGTTCAGTCGCAGGCTCTGGCAAGTCTAATTGCGTAGTAAATAAATAGCAAACGAATTATTTGTTTGCTGCGCGTCACTCCACAATTGCATATCAATATCTAATTCTACTACCTAAACATTCAGCTCAACTAGTAAAGAAATCCCACGACACATCAATCTAAGACATACGTCCACCACCGTGTGAGGGATTAGTTAGTTTAATACAGTCGCTTAGTGAAATTTTAAAATTCAAGTTTTCATAAATCTTCAAATAACTCCCTTAATAAAAATGATACGGGATTCATCAAAAAACCGAAACGCGTCAAATTTTTAACTCTATTCAATGATATAATTTTCAGATAGGATTTCCAGAAATTTCAATAATTACGCAGTTGCGTGCATGCACTGAATGGCTAGGACTGGCAACCGGTTTTATACCAAGCCCGCACGCAGTCTGGGGTCAAATCCAGGTTACAAAAAAACGTTTCCGCCTGTACGCTACGTCTGTATTCGTGTTCAAACCATGTTGAGCGGGCCGACGGCGGCGCGGGCGGTCAGTATGCCACGATTAGCACACGAAATATCCAGCAAATGTATTCTGCGCACATTCAAAAACCCTACAGCTAATCATGACGACGTTGCCAATGCAGTAGAGCGTATTAATCCTTCTGTCATTATATGGATGCAAAAAGAACGCTGACAACACTCTGGACAACTATGGATACGAACGTTTGTTGTCCTTAATACAGAAAAGTCGCTCGAATATTGCTACTATGCCACCAATAAGTTGTGGTATGGAGTGCAAAAAATGCAGAAGAATGGGGATGGAAAATGACAAACACCGGACTTAACTCCACTAACAACATTGAAACATCCTAGTCCCCAGGCGCTACTGAAATTCATATCATGCAAGTGTGAGACATGATGTGGGGCAGCATGTGGGTGCCGGAAAGCCGGATTACACTGTTCGGTTATTTGCAGTTTCTGTGAAGGAAGAAACTGTGCAAGTAAACTCGGAAATTCCATCTCTTGAAATATTTCATTCCAACACCGACACTGAATTGGACCCCCAAGACACTGATACACAATCTGACACTGCAACGGCAGCTAATACACTGTATCAAATTGATGAGTTCCGTCCATCCATATCTACAACAATGAACTTGAGGTCCAACTAAAAAGCATCTTACTTTGTGGATTAGGCCTACTAGGGATACCACATTTTAAAAAACGTGCCGAATATTTTACCTCATATCGGTAGTGTGGGAACGAATATTAAAGCAATGGCACCGAACTTATCCGTAAAAACTAATAAAAATACAAAAAAAGCTAATAGTCTGGTCGATAAGGGAATTGACCTTGCATTTTCTGATTAAAGAATGACGCTTTGCAGGAATGTTGCACATAGTCTAAGGTACCGATTTAGCCTTGTAGCCATTATTCAAGCCCGGTGGGTTGCTGCTGTTTAGCGGATTGCCTATGTACTCACGGCAGAGGCAAAAAACGCTATAATTTTGCTGGGTGTAATCGCACATGCTTTTCATGGAACTTTTTAACTGACCAAAGCAATAAGTAACATTAAAAACAATATAAATTTGCTTTCTGAGATTTAATTTTTCATTTTTTCAGAATAATTATAGGCGTTATATTCTAGTATTTAACACACTTACAAACACACCAATTCTCTGTACACTTTCCATCACAGAAGCACAGATTTGTGCATTTCAGTTCTCTATTTACACATCGGCACTTGTTACCGCACTTTGCCTTACAGCCAGCCATATCGCACTCAAGGCAGGCTTCAGCAGCTACTGGAATTGTGACCCAAACAGGATGCCATCTCTCCTCGGACTTTTCTAGATCTGGACTCGGCAGGTCCTGCCAAAGTTGTAAACATTGTTCCCAAACATGAGCGCCTTGAAAGATGGCACGCTTTGTGTGCATTTTTAGTGCGTTGAAAGTGAGCGGGATGTTTTCCAAACTACGATTTTTTTCTCTGCAATAATTTACACTTTTCTCTTGTGAAGACTTGCAAATTGATTTCGTTAGTTTTGCCGAAAAATTTCGTTTTCAAGCTCTGTATAGACGGAAAACCTCTTACCTGTCGTACATAACGACCACATAAGTCCTAAGGTAAGACAGTATCATCAATATTACCAGCAGCGGCTGCCAAGAAACAGTTAGTAGCGTCCGGAAAAGCTTTTCAGGCCTCATATGCCGATCAGTTTCCTTTCCCTGCAAAAGATTCCACCGTGCCGCAACCAGAAAAAGAATACACATAACATTGCATTTTCCATCGCCTATAAGAGAAGACAGTATGTATGTAGATACCGGTACTTAAATAACTGAAGCTAACGTAATCTATTTGAAATTCTCACCTAGGACATCAACAAGAGAGTGCACGGTTATGTAATGGTAGTTTCGTCCTACTCCCAAGTGCACCCATATTTCGTCAAAATCTGCCAGTTTTGGCGCACAGCTCACAGCCAGCGCCAGTGCGTCGGTGTCAACAGTTCGAATCAGTAATTTCCGGAAGCGTTGCTTCACGGTGTCAGCGACGTGCACCATCATTCTAGGATCCGCCTCTTCATGGTTGCAAGGTGAAAGTTGATTCGTCAGGTCTCATTCGATTGTTGATAAGACTTGGATACCATCTGTTGCGTAGACCTCCTTGCCCTCGGTATTCAAATCTACTATTTGAGAGGGGATCAAGTTTTCACTTGATGAACTGTATCGTTCAGTCGTATTACTTGACTCTCTTAAAACATTCGTCCAGTTCTCGGGTATTTTGTTAAAGGGGGTTACATCTGCTCTGACGCCCAACCACGGTTCTCTCTAGCCGAATTTTTAAGACTTTCAGGGTCGTATTTGTCCCTAACCTTGTCAAGGCGCTCGACAGATTGGAGCTCTTTTTTTAGAAAAGAAAATATAATATTCTGAATGTAGTCTTTAAAGGTTTTCGACTATCCGGTGAATTAGCACAGGAACGTCAATAATCTTAACTTGCACTGTAGGATCAGCATCGTAGAAACTCTCTGGACAAGTGTCATTCAGGCATTTTAAAAAATCAGACTTGTTCGTTGATCTCATCTCACCAAAGACGGAGAGTGACGGGGGTAAGGCTGATTCTCATAGCGGAAGAATTCGCCAAGATTTCCCGACCGATGTTCACATGTAGCAATATATAACTTGCTAAATAGACGATGCTTTTACACTTGGTGGAAGCATTGCTGAGCTGTGCAAAGTTTGGCTGTTTCCAACAATGCATAGGCTGCGGAAGGGGCATCATGCGCCTGTTGTATAAGGCCGTGACGATAGTGGCGAGAGATTTAGACGTGCATTTTACGGCGTTGCACCTTATAACGCTGTTTCAATACACAATTTCGGAAAACGATAGAAGAGAACCTCTGCAGAAAGAAAAACATGAATGTCAACAATGCTTAATTTTTAACTTACAACATGCAACAATATTAGCTTTTTAATATTAGACTGTAAAATATTGTTTTTTAGTCTTTCTTGGTAGGATTTATTAAAAACAAAGCATGTGCTGCCGAACAAATCTTAATGTTCGCTGTTTTCCATCTCTCGCCAAGAGTGCTAGGCAACCCGCTATAATGCAGCACCCTCGGGACTTGGCGGGTGGCTACAAGGCTAAATTGGTACCATAGATTATGTACATCATCCTTGACATATGTCATTCTTTAATCACAAAATGCAAGGTCGGTTCATTTTTTCTTCCCTAACGGCCCCTCTATAATGTAGATGCACAAAAGTGGTAAATATATACAAGCGATAACATATATGCTTGCAATGAATCGCCTGTAGCGCCTATACTATCAAGTTTATGAGAAAAATGCATTCTACCTTTTTTATGGCAAATTTCCTCTTCTTTAATTTGTATTACCTATTTTGACTCTAGAAGGCACTGGAAGAGAGATATTTTGAAAACCTGTTTTGGGTGCCATCTTGGCAATATGGCGGCGCGAGTGGCAAAGGTACGAAGGGGCAAATCTAGTATGTTAAACAGGACACTAAAATCTATTGATTCCCAAAAAATCAAAACTTTCTCACTTATTCGGACCAACCCCCTTTTTTCGACTTGGCTACTAGGCTATTATATAAATATAAGAATGGTGCCCCCAATATTATTGATTCATTTAAATTTTGAATTACTTGAAGTTCAATTTCAAAAGGAATATCTGAAATATATACATTCAATTCTGTTGTGTCAAGGGAGTCCACCATATTATCTTCGCACGCCATAGTAAATGATCGACGTGTCGTGATATTATTAAAATTATCCAACAGATTGGGATGGGTAACGTTTCTTGCCGAGCATGTATCTACCAGAGCATCGACTGCATGTTGATTTATTAAAACCTGTATACGGCGCAAAGGAAACGCTTCTCTCATATAATTAATGGATTGTTTGGTATATGAATTATTATTATTATTATTATTATTAGCCGTTACTCGAGTCCGAGTATAAAAAATGTTACAGTCGATAAATTGTGTATAATAAAAAACAAGTAAAAGTTGTAGTCTATTGTAATTCCCATTCATCTACGGTGCACACGACTATGGCTATAGAGGCCAATTCGAGAGAGCACATGTCGACCGCAGTCAGGACAAACATAGACCTGGTTAGGTCTTGGATTCGGCCTTCTTGCAGCAACATTTCCTTGATAGCTGGCCACAACCCCTCGCCATTCGGTTCTGTCCGCTGCAAGTTGTTCCCATTGCTCATCTGCAATACCGCAGGATTTTAGATTTTCATGGAGAGCGTCTTTGAACCTCTTTCGTTGACCGCCACGCCTTCTTCTACCGCTTAGCAATTCACCATAAAGTGTACATTTAGGAAGGCGGTTATCATGCATACGATGAACGTGACCTGCCCATCTTAGGCGTGCTCTTGAAATAAGCACCTCAATTGGAAGGCTGTTTGCTCTCCTGAGTACTTCCACGTTTGATATGTGATGGAACCAACGGATTTCCATCATACTTCTGAGGTGTCTTTGCTGAAAACGTTCTAATTCTTTCACATGACGACGGTAAGCGACCCAGCTTTCACATCCATATAGCAGTGTTGGAATGACAACTGCTCTGTAGACAGCCATTTTCGTTGACAAAGCAAGGTCATGGTTGTCAAATACTCTCTCTCTAAGTCCCCAGAGTGCTCTAGATGCAGCGTTAATTCTATTGCGAATCTCGCTGTCCATATTTGCTTTGTCATTAACAACGTTGCCTAAGTAATTGAACTGATCCACCACTTCAAGAGAATTTCCGTTAAGTGTAATGTCTATTTGGTTCACTTGATGAGGAGTTGACATAATCTTAGTCTTTCCAATGATGATTTTAAGTCCCAAGGAATCATAGCTCTGGGCATACACATCTAAAAGTTCTTGAAGCTCTTCCGGCGTAGAGGCTAAAAGTGCACAGTCATCCGCATACTGGAGATCACAAATGAATCGTGTGCGTGTCTTCGTGAAAGCTCTAAAGCGCCCTATGTTAAAAAGTCCGCCATCAAAACGGTATCTGAGACCTATTCCTCTGACTGTCAGTTTGTTGTCAACAATAATTGTTAGAGCAGTGGTAAACAAATTAAAGAGTAGGGGTGCCAGGACACATCCCTGCCTAACTCCAGTGAGGGTTTGGAAAGGTTCGGTTGCCTCATTATTATACATAACCTGGGCGTTGTTGTTTGTATGTAGACTGCGACATATTTCCACAAATTTTCTAGGGATACCTAAACGGAACATAATTTTCCAGAGCACTTCCCTGTCCACCGAGTCAAACGCCTTGGTTAAATCAATGAAGGCCATGTGAATTTCTCCTTGATGTTCGAGTGCTTTTTCTTGAAGCTGTTTAAGTGTGAAGATTAAATCCGATGTGCCTCGGTTTGGTCTAAAGCCACTCTGTGTTTCAGGAAGTAACTTTTCCATAACAGGTGTTAGCCTATTTGCCATCGCTTTAGTGAGTATCTTCCCTCCAACAGCCAGGAGAGCTATACCCCTGTAATTTCCACAGTCCGCAGCGCTCCCTTTGTTTTTGAAGAAGTTGATTAAAAGTGTATCACGAAACTCCTGTGGAGCTTGGCCACTTTCCCACACGACATCAAACAGTTTTTTGAGGTAGGGTATGAGCTCTGACGACACAGCTTTAAAGATCTCAGCTGGGAGTGAGTCGGCGCCGAGAGATTTGTTATTTTTTAGCTGCCCAATGGCGGTTAAGATCTCTTCCGTTGTTAATGGTTTATCTAAGTCTTCGAAGGTGTCATATTGAGGGATAAGATTTATAATATCATGGTATATGAATATGAATATTGTAGTGGTCAGGAGTTGAATAGAAATTAGAAGGATTGTTTAGCGTGAATTGCTGCCGCCTTGGTTCGGCCGTTGGGTTGGGGCCTCGCAGATGGACCTTGGCCTTGGTCTCTGGTCCCTTGGAAGTTTCCCGGTCACCTGTTGAAATGAGGATTATTGGGACATTGATTATGGAAGTGCCACTGCACTGTGTCTGTACAGTATCGACAAGTTTTTGCCGGTCGGTCGGGTACTCGGAAATTCCCCGATCTCAATTCAAATTGTTTTGTGGTCGGTCAGGCACTCGGAAATGTGAAAAATAGGACGGTCAGGTACTCTGAAATTCTCTGAACCGCCCTGATGAGAGACATCCTCTTGATAGTGCACTCTCGGTGCCATCGGAGATAGGCTTCTATTGCTCCTTATACTTGTTTGTCGACGAAAATGTCCCGGTTCTTGAGAGTAAGACGCACGGGACAGACGTTGATCTATTAGTTGGATTAGCGACGTCTGCTCGTCGGCTGAATCCCATTTGAGGTTAGTGGCAGCGACGACTAACATCTCTGTGGATGAGATTAGGCTGCTTCTCAAGCGCGACCTAATCTCTGGACGCAGTTGGTCCGTTATGATGCGGGCTCTGATGGCCTCTGGTTTGAAAGGACCTATTCTATTAAAAAGGCATGTTTTCCTTGTGATAAACACTGCCGTGTCTTCTGAAGATGTTTGCTTGGTGGCATACAGTTGAGCGATATCTCGTGACTGGATGTCTGATAAATTGAATCTACTGAAAAATCTTTCTTTAAATTGGGTATACGGTGTAATTAACGTTCGACCATAATTGGGCTTCGCCCTTGAGTTGGCCAGTTACGCTATGAAGGCGATCAAAGTCGTGGCTTATTCGAGCTCTGTCGAAAAATTCCTCCATAGTTTTAATAAATACTTTGGGATCTTCATGATCTAGCCCACGGAACGTTATGTTCGGACATCTTTGTCTCTCATGGGATATACAGGTCGGCAGGTTCTGTATCGCCTGTACGAAGCCCTCTGCCATTTTCATAAACATACTTTCCATCGAATTTGAATTTTGTGTTTCTAAAGCAGTTAAATTGTGAGTATTCGCGTCTGAAGACAGTCTTTGTGGTTCTAACACTCTAGAACTGTCGTCGATGAGGGGCACGGTGGCACGCTCATAAAATTCTCTTGGGGTAGACTGTGTAGAGACTTCCACTCCACCATAAATGAAAAGGGATTATTTACGTTGCAGGACGGCATCGGCCCACGATGGGCGCCGTGTGAACGATCAATCTTACGATGTGTGAAGGACTTTTATTACCCTTCCTCAAGTGGATATTAATTGTTCACCTAAAGGGTTCGAAGCGACTGATTCAGACGAAAAATACAAAAATCTATACTTACTGTTTCTTTTGCTTAACTGCTGTCACTGACGGTATCAATTGGACATCGTGGCACTGTGTTAAGTCTAATACCGTAAATACTAACACAATCTTAATTAACCTGAAAGGGAATTTTGAAACACAAGAAAAGATGATATTTAAAGTTCAAAAAAATATATATTATATATATTATATTTTCAAAAAATCTGTTTTTACAAAATCTCAAGAAATATGTATGACAACAATAGTACAACACATGGTGAGGAACGGAACGACTAAACAATGTCTCCAACTACCATTCAATGTTTAGTTTATAGCAAACGATTAGGTTCACAAAAAAATTCAATGTATAATTCAATATTTATGAATAGGTGGGCTCTTGCTTGCCGGTTTATTTACGTATTTTGTATTATTACAATAATAATTTCGAACGCTCCTCAGAGCTTAAGAATGCTTGAATCGCAACTACTGTGAATAATAATGTGGCATTTATATATTCATACGTTTAGGCAAGGCGGTCCCATACACATGTGAGTGCATGGTAATGAAACTTTTTTACCACCAAATCACTGAGAAATCGATTTAGGGCAAATGCGCGGAAAACCCATCGTTTTTTCGCCAAAATGGACTGCTAAAAATAAAAATACACCCTCGACCGGTTTTGCCTTCCACGACAAATTCCCCGAAAAATGTTGACTAGAGACTTTTTTAACTCGTCCTTATATTTAACATAACGCATGAGTTACAGTGCTACATAACGTGGATTCGTAGAGATTTATTTTTGAAATTTCGTTGGTTTTCGTGGTAGTTTCTAAAATTTTGTGGTCGGAGCGACGTTACGCTCTTGTGCAGCAACATTTAGCATACTTTCTAAAATTACACTCCTTGGTGTATGTTCGATATTTTTACATAAAAAACGCTCCGTAGACCGAGAATATTGATAAAAACCTCTCCAAACTGCGTTTTGACGTGGAGCACGAGTTTCCTGCGAAATATTTTCTCGGATTTCGTTACAGTTACGTAAAATTTTTCTTACGAGATTTTTTTCAGGTTTTAACGTGATAGTTTTAGATAGGGTTTGGTGTGTTCTTTAACATCCCCTTCTTTCGGTGAATCTTGTTGTGCAATAGTTTTGCTATGATCGAATAATTTGATTGTAACTGACTAAAGTGATGGACATTGGATGGAGTCTCCCTTGTGTGGTATGTTCTCAGACCGGCCTATATGAAACGTAGTATATGCAAATCTAAATGGTTTTATAACAAGTATCGAGCATTCGATTATCTAATTTGAACATTGTATCCAGAAATTGGATAAAAAAAGAAAAATTAAAAGTCTAAAAGATTTTTACAAGTATCAATGTGGACATTGATATAAAACTTTGAACACTGAATCCAAAAATTGGATACAAAAATTTTCGACGCACTGAAATTCGTTAGTGTCCTTCACTAACTCCTGCTTGCGTCTGCTCTTCTTCGGGACTTTTGCTGTGTTGATCACCCTGGTGACGAACTGCCTTCTAGATCAGGTTAGGTGGTCCTTGGACTGCTTTGACTCTGCGGCTCTGGCATAGCTCCACGGCTCTGATGTTGACATGGCACTGCTCAGTAATATGAAACAACATAAAAATGTTGTTAACGTTGTTGTTCGTTAAACTTGTAAAGAATTTATCCCGTCTCGGAAGAAATTGGGAAACTACGACCTATATCACATCGTCATCTTCAGACAATAATCATCTTTGAATATTGAGAACTTAAATTTAGTTGACTTATGCTGGTTGGAAATGTTACGCATGATTAAAATCACTTCTTATAAGAAAGCTGCTACAGAATCTGGGATCCATCGGATCGTCGCATCTGTTCATTAAACAGCCGTGACGGCCCTTGCTCTTGAGCTGCTGGACTCGTCTGAATCGCTCCCTCGCGTCGGAGTTGTCGTCTTTCCATACCGTGTCAATGGGACATATGTTTAGACCCTTTGAGTCGGACTCTGCTTGCAGACGTGTGTTCAATAACATATATTAAAAACTTAGAAAAATTATAAAAAATACCAACCCTGCCTGATATGGTCAGAGTTGTTGCAAACAATTTGAAAGATTTCGATAGGAAAAATAACATAAAAGATGCATAAAAATATCAACTTTACCGCATATGGCAAAAGTTGGTACTGAGAATTTGATATTAAAAAAATACCTAGCACTAAGGTCAAACTTAGCCTAGATTAAAACTTGTATGGAATCAGGATCAGAATTAGGAACGTCGCGGACTTTTGCAGGTACCTAGATTTGGACTACAGTTTGTTCGGACTGTTGGGGTTCTGTGAATTCTGTATGTGACGAAGAAACATCTCCGTCTAGGGATATCTCATCTGGACTATCCTCTTCTTCGTCGAAGAATCGAATTCCACATTATGCTCCTCTGGCGGAGCTGGTCGCAAATCATTTTTTTTTATGGTAGAGGGGAAATCCGTAACCTGGAACCGCTTCCGATTTCCATCAGGCCACGGGTCATTCGTCTTTTATTGGTGTTAGTAAAACTTGCCACGTGTTCCCTTACATCCCCCATCTGTTAAAGCAATTAGGGATTCGGGGCTAGATTTCTTCTATCCTCTTCCTTTGTCCTCATTATTCGGTTTACAGCATGTGCTACATTGTCCCAGTTCTCCTCCGATTCCAGCATATACCTAATTACGTTATCAGGGTTCCAATAGTCTCCTGATCTCTCGGTCCTCCACCGGTTGCAGTAGAATACGGTATGTTCTGCGTCGTCGTTCTCCCCACAGTACACACACTCCCGTGTGTCAACCTTTCCTATATCAAAGAGATATTCCATAAAGCAACCATGTCCCGTGAGAGCCTGGGTGAGGTGGAAGTTCATCTCTCCGTGCCCCCTCTCCATCCACGTTCTTATATTTGAAATGAGTCGTCTTGTCCACCTCCCTTTAATTGAGTTGTTCCAGCTAGTGTGCCATCTCTCGAGGAGTCTCTCCCTTGCCTATTGCTTCCCCGTCCCTTCATATACATCTCTTCTCTCCTTGGCCAGTAGATCTATCGGGGGGGTCCCCGCTAGCACCAGGACTGCTTCATACGACACAGTTCTGTAAGCACTGCAAACTCTGAGTGCAGCACTCCGCTGCACTCTCTCAAACCTCCTTCTGGTGCTCTGTACCGCCATCGAACTCTCCCATACTGGGGCCGCATACAGTAAAATGGAATGCACCACACTGCATAATACCCTTCTTTTGCTAGTCTTGGCCCATACGTGTTACTCATAAGCCTCCCTAAGGCTGAGGCGGTTTTCCCCGCCTTTTCTGCTGTCTTCAGTGCATGTAACCCATAGGTCAGCCGCGGGTCTAACCATATTCCTAGATATTTTAAGCCTCTGCTAGGTCTAATCTCCACCTGCCCTACTCTTACTATGAAGGGTGGTAGAATTCTTTTCCTCGTAATGATGATGCACTCTGTTTTCTCTGGGGCTAGTTCTAATTGCACCCCATTTAACCACCGCTCTATTCTCCTAATGGTTTCATTTACCCCCGCCTCTACTCCAGCCACCCAGTTTCCTGTAGCTGTTATGGCCAAGTCGTCGGCGTACCCTGTCACCGTAGCACCGCCCGCCAGAGGCAGCTGTAAGACGTCATTGAACATTAAATTCCACAGGGTCGGACCCAGGACCGATCCCTGTGGAACCCCGCAGGTCACCTTCTTCCAGTGTGCGCCGTTTTCTGCCTCCCATCCAATTGTTCTGTTCTCCAGATAGCTCTTAATGATTCTGAGCAAATAAGGAGCTACTCCCACTCTCCTCAGACTACTGACAATCTCAGCCCATCCCGCCGTGTTAAACGCATTTCTGACATCCAGGGTCCCTACTGCACAGATCCTTTTAGAGTTCATGGCCTCCCTCGCAATCTCCGTAATCCTCTTTACAGTATCCACCGTCGATTTGCCTTTCCTAAAACCGTACTGATTATCCGCGAATCCCCCTTTCTGCTCTATTTCAGTCTCTAGTCTTCCCAATACAAGGTATTCTAGCAACTTGCTCCATGTGTCCAACAAACACAGTGGCCTGTAAGAAGACGGTTCCTCTGGCGGTTTACTCCTTTTTGGTATCAATACCAACCTTGCTTTCCTCCACCTGTCCGGAAAAACCCCACTCTACAGCGCCTGATTCATAATTCTCAGGGTAACCACGGGATACTCCTCTGCAACTATCTTCACTATCTCGGGTAGGATAACATCTGGGCCCGGAGCTTTACCACTTTTAAGCCTGCTACAAGCAGCCTTAAGCTCTTCCTCTGTAAAGGGGGGCACGTCCCCCACTTCCGTGGCTCCCCATCTGACTTCTTCCCTCGCAGGAAATAAGACGCCCACTATTTCCTCTATCCTTTCTCCTGGGATTGCGGGAGGGGTGGCTCTCATACTTTGGGCCGCAATTTTATACCCGTCACCCCACACGTTCCTGTCAATGTCCTCACACATCTCCCTCCATTTATTCCTTTTGGAAACTTTTATTGCATCTCTGAGTCTTTTCCTTGCTTCTCGGTAGTCTTGGGGAGCTAGGTTTTCAGCATCTCTTCCTTGCCTCCTATTTTCCCTAACACACCATCTTCTGGCTGCCACACATTGCCTCCTGAGATTGTTGATATCGTCTGTCCACCAATACACTCCCCCTTTGGTACTCATCATTCTTCTTCTGGGCATTGCTTGGTCACAAGCTCTGGAGACCACCCTTATCAAGGTTTCATCCGTCGTCACCATGCCACCTCTCACTTGTTCTTCTAGTGAGCTTTTGAAGGCCTCTCTGTCTAGTAGACCCAGCTTCCATCCACTCACCCGTATCCCTGGCGTTCGCTCCTGCTGCCCCACCACGTACCCGATGTAGCGGTGGACGCTCAGCGTCTCTTCCTCTATATCCGGAATGGAGCCACCCTCCCCTCGCACGAATGTGAACACCGAACCTTCGTTGAGCACCTGCAGATCATTCTGCGCCATCCAATCCACAATGAGGTTGCCCCTAGCATCCACCTCCTCCATCCCCCACTCTGGGGCCCTAGCATTGAAGTCGCCAGCGACAATGATATCTTTTCCCGATCTCCTGCACTCTTCCATGATCGTGTCCTGCAGCTCTTGCAGGGACCATTCTAGGTCTCCTAAACCTTCATTGGGTGAGAAGTAGCAGCTGAATATTATCTCTTCTTTCAGCTCCACCCATACAAATCCATGTCCTCTCCCACTTCGGTATACACTAATAGTCCTATTCAGAATTCCTATAGCTGCATCCACATTTTCATCAGTATATTACCCAGATCTGTTATTACCAATCATTGCCTTATTTGGCTCACTTACTATGAGGACCTCATCTCCCGTTTGCCTACCCACAGCCCACAACAGGTCTTGAGCGGCCCGGTATCTGTTTAAGTTAACCTGCCTCACTTTGAAGGCAGCAGGCTACCCTCTTCCCCACGCTCTGCCCCGTTCAGCGCTTTCCTATATAGCGGACATTCCGCTGAATCCGCACGATGCCCACTTTTATCGCATTTAGGGCAGTATGCCGTGCCTTTGCATTCTCGGACTTGATATCCCTCCTTCCCACATTTAAGGCAAGCCTTCGTCCTGTCTGGGCCCTTGCAATTCACTTTATTGTGTCCATACCCCCAACATCTATAGCACATATGTACATCCACTCTCTCACGTACTCTGCACCTAATCCATCCCACTCTCACACTTCCTTTTTGGAGCAGCTCTATCGCGGCTTTCTCCGGCAGTCTCACATCAGCAGTCTGGTTTTCTCCAAATGCTGGTCTCAGTCTTTCCACGACTATTTGTTCTTCCTTTAGCTTCGTTTCTTCTGCTATCACCTTTCCAACTTCCTGTCTACTAGTGGTGGCGTCCAGATCTCTTATGGTTACAACCCTTCCTGCTTTTTTCATTCTTACGGTCACCCCACCTACTTTTTCAATTGCATCCTTTAATGGGTTTGCGGCACCACTACCACCCTTTACTTCAATTAACATCTCGCCATTCCTTGTTTTCCTCAGGGCTGTCACGTCCACTCCCATGGCTTTTAGGTCTACCCCTTTGATTTTCATTAGGAGGTCTTTATATGACACTCCTTCTTCCCTAAGGAATAGAACATCCCTATCTTTTCTTGCTCTATTTTCTCCAGTATTTCTGACCCTTGCAATGGGAATGTCTTGTACCCCTCCCATTTTGTGCGACATTTCCTCCTTGTTACTTCCTCACTTATTTTGAGGGGAGTACACTACCACGTTTATCTCCGTGCCATTCATGGCAACTTCTACCATTTTCTTTACCCTTTCCCAGTTCTTTTCTGTTCTAGGAAGCGCTACTCTGTTTCGGTTGTTCGCCACCAACCATTCTTTCCATTTCTTTATATTTTTGTAGGTGCCTTCTTCTGTATCCTCCATCGTAATTAGATAAACAAAGCGTTTAACTACTTCACTCGTCTTCCCTGCCATTTCAGAGCTTGTCTCGTACTTAACATACGTGAAGCCTTCCTTATTTCCTCTGTCATGCTCGATGTTGACCAGCTCAGGAAATCTTAGCTTAAATTGCCTACCTATCTCCTTTTCCAGGAGATCACTTCCAGCGGCGCATAATGCCAAATCCTTTTCCTCCGTTTCCAAAACCGGATTTCCTACTTTATCTGACACCCTCTCATAGACCTGTGGGGGCCATTCTCGATCAGCCAGCTTTTTGTACTCGATATAGTTCTTAGTTTCGCCGATAGCATCCCTGATCTTTTTGATCGAGGGAATCTGGCTAGGGTGCGGTGTAGGACAAAGATTCTGTTCCCTACCTGCTTGTGTTGCCACATCGACCCTGGTGACCTGTCTGTCAGCATTTACCTTGCCCGTTTGACATTCTGTGTCGTATGTCTGTTTTTCTATCGTCTCCCATTTATTTTCATGTAATCATTCTTTAACGGTTTTTCTATTAATAGTCTCTACATTACACTTTAGCCTACTTACAGCCTCTTTGATCTCTTTGTTGATGTTCGGATTGTTCTCCACAAGCTTACCCAAGATATTTTGGTTTTTCGTTATACATTCCAGTGCCTCCAGCAAAACAAACACTACCGGATTCTCCTTTTTCTTGTAAGGATTTGCACTATCATCTGTAAACTCTATCGAAGTGTCAAATTGCTTCCTCTTTCTGAGGGTGTCTTCTGACATAGAGTTACTCCTTCTTGTTTCACTAGTGGTCATCAACCGCAAGGTACCCCTTGTTGTATTGTTGATACTAGTCTGCCCTATTGCATTTTGTTTAAATTTGCTACTCATAGCCATTCCCACGAGTCGGGACGTATCTCGGTCGGCCCTCGGGTGACGCCCGTTCCGAGGACAAGGCTACATACTGTGAAGGTCGCCCTGTATTCACAGGTTTTAACGACTTCGCTGTCGGTTTGTTATAGAGGTTTTCTCCTCGTGGTCCGGCCAGTTAAGGCAAGTCCCCCGGTCACAGTTTCGGCACGACATTTCCTTGTGGTGCCATTTTTTTCATTTCCACAAAGGTCGTTGAAGTGTGAGCTGTAATTATGGTATTTAGCGAGTAAGTGGCACAGCTCACTCGTAGCTCGGATTAACCCCGGGTGCGCCATTTCCCGTTACCACACTTCTCAGTGTGGATCCTGAGGTTGAGCTGTCCTTAGTTTTCACTGCTCTCCTTCGATCTTACCGACTTGGGTGGCCCTACCGGGAGCCATTTGCAAGACTCCCGCCGGCATTGCTCTCAGGGTCATCGCAGCTACTTGAGCCCCTCCACCAACAACAAGGTCTCACAGCTCCCTGGAGGGGGGTCGCAAATCATTTACATAGACTCTAGTAGTTACGTTCCCCTTCTGAACAAGATATACTTCGTCTGAAAACTTTTTCAAAATCTTGGTTGGGCCTGACCAAGACGGTGCAAATGTGTCATCCTTTCTAATTCTCTTATTCTTGACTTTATCTCCTATCTTATATACAATCGGAGCGACGCACAGCGGGGCAGGAATTCGGAAACGTGGCATTTAATCGTAAAATGAAACGAACTAAAGGGCTATATGTTGTTGACATTTGGCAAGAGGGCATGTAAATGTATAATTTGCACCACTATCTAACTTCACTCATGGTCACCTCGTCTACTATCACCTCCATGAAACTGTTGTTGTTTAGTAATATTTGCGTATTATCAATGCACTAAATTGGGTATAACTTTTAAGTGGATAAACTTATTTATATCTATAGTTTTTGACTTAAATAACTATGGATCCAATACCGTCAGGTATTTCCTCAATATATATCTTTATTGCACTATAATTGTTTAAGTTATATAGTAATTATAACGTCAAAAACAAGCCTATGCAAATATATCAATAAACTACAATATATTTTGCAGAGCTGGTCCTAAGCACTGTGCTTAGTGCTTGTCTAAGCACTCTAAGCACTTTTGTGCTCGGGAGCACTGTGCTTAGGAGCACTATTTAAAAACGGTGCTTAGTGCTTGGTGCTCGCGAGCACTCTGAAAGTGCTTACGAGCACTTTAGTGCTCGCGAGAACGCCAAAAAAACTCCCAAGCACTTTAGAAAACTAACGAGAGAGGCATTATTTTTACATGACATTTGTATACTGGACATGGATATACAAACGTCGTGACTCACATCCAATTTAGGAGAAAAAAATTAGAAGAAAGTACTTTGAAAAAAATATATATATACACGTTGTCCTTAGTCTAGTATAAGACTAGCAGGTTGGCCATAGAACAGAGTTAGATATTGTTAACGAATATCCAACTATAAAAAAGCTTTTTTTTAAATTCAACACTGTACTACCATCAAGTGCACCAGTAGAACGAATGTTTTCATTTGCAAAAATAATAAATGCACCCAAACGCCATTCTCTGAGCGATACAAATTTTGAAAATTTAGTGCTTCTAAAAGCCAATGGAAATTTTTGAGAACTGCTTTCACAATTACCAAAAAGTTGCTTATTATTTTTCTGATTGTTACATAACAAAATTTTTTTAATTTTTATTCATTTTATTTTAGTTCAAATTAATTTTTAGTTCTTCTTTTTATGTACGTCGGACGTCATTATTTATTATTGTTTATTCAGTCTGTTGTCTGTTATTATATGAATAAACATTTTTTATACATATTATAATTTTATATCACACGAATCCTAATATCCCTGCAATAAATAAAAAATTATAGAATACTATCAAATTGTCAACTAAATAGTTACAACCAATTATGTCCCCTTTGTAAAATAAATATTACAATAGTTCGGACGCTAAGCATAAAAATATATAAACAGAATTATAAAAACTGACCCAAGAAACGAAGATTTTAGAGAACTGGAACATATAAATCCTGATGATATGATAGATATCTTCATAAAAAAATACAGTGTTATATAACAAAAAATACAAAATTGTCAAACAAAATATAGTCCGAAAGCGGAAAGAGTGTTGCATTCAGCAAATTATATTTATCTTACATTATTTTTCTGGGCTGCTTTTGTTGTCTTTCATCCTTTTTTTATAAATAACACTGAATTCAATAGAGTTCTAGCCTTAGTATATAGCTACTACATGATTTTTTAAAAGTGCTTAGTGCTCGTGAATTTTAAGCACTTTTTCAGAGTGCTTAGTAACTACGAGCACTTTATTATTAACAGTGCTTAGTGCTCGAAAATTTAAGCACTTTTTGTCAGTGCTTAGTGCTTAGTGCTCGCGAGCACTTTTGGTCAGTGCTCGGCACAGCTCTGATATTTTGTAACCATAGGAAAAGTTTACTTCCACATACATCCATATTGTGAATTTAATGTATTATTATAAGTGAACTATTTTAGTTTAAAAATTAAAGTCAAGCTAGTACTCGTGTGTACTCCTTAAAATTTTCTTGAGATTTTAATAAAAAAATTTGACATATGCAGTTTGAATTTGTCAAACGCAAAACCAGTGAAACCAGTGTGCCCGCTTACTTAATTTCCTCTAAAATTCATGAAATTTATAAGTGAATATACCGATTACAAACTTTACTTTAAAACAGGTAGTTATCAAAATTAGGAATACCTTACATGAAACACGTTAGGAAAATGCACTCTCGTTATAAAGGCAATACAAAAATAAGACAAATAAATATTATTGTTTCTAGATTTTATTAAATGAATATTAAATGTTTTATTGATATTAGTTCATTCTTCTATATTATTTCTTGGTTCTCCTGGTATCTTTACCATGTACTCAGATGTGCAAGGGACCGCTTTGCCTGAACATATGAATCTATAATTGCCACATTATAATTCAAAGTCGGTGCGATTCAAGCATTTTTAAGCTGTGAAGAGCGTCCTAAAATTATCATTGAACTGAAAGATACGTAAATAGACAGACAAGCAAAAGCCCGCCAAAGTGATAAACGTTGAACTTTACATTGAATCTATTTGTGTAATCGTTTGTTATAAACTAAGCATTGGATGGTAGTTGGTTACATTGTAAGTCGTTCCGTTCCTCACCATGTGTTGTACACGGGTCAGACTATAGTTGTTATCCATTTTCTTGAATGTTTTGTAAAAACATATTTTTTTAAAGAAAGATTAATATATATTTTTCAACTTTATATTGTCTTTTTCTTGTTTCAAAATTCCTTTTCAGGTTAAATTTAAGAAAGTGTTAGTATTTACTGTGTTAGGTTTACAGTATTACGACGTCCAATTGGTACCATCAGTAAAGGACTTAAGCAAAGAGTAAGTATAGATTTTTGTATTTTTTCGTCTGAAATAGTCGCTTCGAACCCTTCAGATGAACATTATAATTATCCACTTTAGGAAGGGTAATAAAAGTCCTTCAGATGTGTAAAGATGGATCGTTCACACTCATGTGAACACTCCTTGGTGAGTTTTTAATATTTTGGCATAAAAAACGCTCCATAGAGCGAAAATGTTATTTTATATATATAAAAAAACCTCTTCCAACGGCGTTTTTACGTGGAGCACGCTTTTTCATGCGATCGGATTTTGTTATAATTTCGAAACATTTATCGGGAGTTTTGGCGTGTTCTCCTTTTAGTGAATCTTTTTGTGCAATGGTTATGAAAAATGGATATTTGGATATAGTCTTTCATGTATCTCGTTTGTTGTCAGACCGGCCTATCTGAAACATAACATAGATGCAAAATCTAAAAGTGGTATTAATAATATTTTTAACAATTATCGATGCAGAGCATTCGATTATCTGCGCACCGCGGAGGCATGGGTGACTCCAAGCGGATGCCGGAAGAGCAAATTTATGTACAATTTAACTGTTAATAAATTTGTTTTGAATTGAATTGAAATTGACCGGTTGTAGAATGAACATCAAACTACAAAACAGAATACAAAACACACGAATTGTATAGCAGAGTACCGCATGCTACCCCACTGTACACCCAACGTTGGAGGCATTCTTTGACGCGGATCAAATTTACCGACAAAACCCCGAACCGCTTCTAATGCCAACGTTGGACACTCGGCGCTTGTCTCTCGTAATATGTAGACCAGCCACACGATGTATCAAACTACCAAGAGTCCAACGTTTGACAGCATTGGATGCATCGTGTAGCGCCGGCTTAATAAACTACACATAATACGTATATATCAAAAATCTTGGATAAAATGTGCAGACACTACTTTATGAAATATTTAACATTCAATCTTTTAAGTGAAAGTCAATATAATTTTAAGATTAAATATTCTACAATAACAGTTGTATATGAGGTTGTACAAATTCATTTATGAAGCATAATAAATAAGTTCGCCTGCCTAAATTACAAGTTTTTAACAAAAAAAACTGAATCACTGGGAATCGAGAAAACCTTAAAATGGACAGATCCTTTTATTATTGACAGAAAAATAAATTGTTGTTAAATTTGATAACAATTACAGGAATGGAACATTAATATCGGCTTACCTCAAAGCACAGTCTTCTCTCCTCTGCTATTTATAATTTTCATTAATGATTTGGAAAGTAATTTAAGTAAAAATATTAAATTGGTTTTATACGCTGATGACGTTGCAATTGGACTTGAGATTTCGTAGATAATTTATAAGAGGTTTCCCTATTGCTAAACTAATTACACCTATGTAACAACTATGTAAGAAAAATGGTCCCGATGCTAATCTTTTTGTAAAATTCTTTTTTTCTTTGTAGTTGCAGTAACATCACTGAAGGCAAACCATCCAATATGTCCTCAAACAATCTGTCTCAATGAAATCCTGTACAAACCGAAACTGATAAATATTACTGAATTATATCTAGCCAAGAATAGGATAAAGTAGAAATTTTGATTTTAATGTATATTCGGGACACACCCTGACTGTTAGCAACTTTAGTTTTAGAAATGATGATTAACGTTTAAGTTTATGTATTAATGGCATTTTTTGTAATATGTTAGGATAAGTGAATAATCCTCGCTTTATTCCAACATCCCTCATATTAAACATGGCGCTGCGACGAAATTAGTATCTAATTATGAAAAGGAAGGTATTGGTACTGAAAAATACTAGTCTAATATATTGTGTGAGACTAAGTCTAAGTATTGAAAAGCTATGCAAGTTTTAAGTATATAATGGCAAATTTAAGACAAATTGTTAAGTTACAAGGCCAAAATGTGAACAGAAGTTTTGGAAAATTGCCTCTGAAAACTACTTTTTGACAATGGGTCAACATGAGGCGGCTGATAAAGTCTAATTGTCGATTCTCTGAAATAACATAGGCACAAAAACAGCAAGAATTATGTCTACATTTAAATTACTTAATAATCAGGCGGAAAAGTATAAATATTTGATGGAAATGATTGATAAGTATGTCAAGCCAAGGGCTAATGAATGCTTTGAACGTTACAATTTTTTAAAGCGAACACAAAAAGAATTTGCCTCCTGCGTTAACATCTGCTTATCTTGTGATAATCTTTGGACTATGGAATTCCAGGTAGCTTTAGTTTGCCTCCATGGCAATGCTGTGTTGTTGCTCTGGGATACAGGATCTTCCAGTGGGCCACAAATGAGCAACTGGCTTTCTGTCTGTGTTCCATTTGTGTCGTTTTTCTTAAGTTGAGCCAATCTTTTCAACTTAACTATGCCTTGCCGATGAGGAGCAAAAATTCTGAAACACGTGTCCACGGTTGCACTTTTTCCTTTGCGGGCTTACCCATGAATTTTCTTAACCGATGTATACATATACTACAATTTTCTTCTAATAATGGTACATAACTGACCTGCACTCGAACCTGCATAATAATATTCCTTAAATGTTCATATATGCATACGTAACATCAACTTAGTTTCCAAATTAAATGCGAATTTTAATATTTTGTATATTAGTTGAGATACATAGAATGAAACTTTTAATTGAAACCCTGGTAGGTAATTTATATCTAATATAATAGATTGGAACAATAACAAAATATTTCAAATTCCTTTAGACAACTAAATAGATTTATATTACTCACGAATTAATTGAAAACAATAATTTATTCATTATTATAGGATTTTGTTTGTCATTTGCACACAAATCCTCTCACATTGATATTTTAAATTCCTGAGCAAACCCTAGTCAAATAAATTATACTTCCATAATATAATAATAAGTAGGTATTTGTAAATGTCATCGTCTGAATTAATGTGAAAAATATTTGTTATATCTATAGGAAGACCTTGCCTTTCGTGGACTAACATAAACTAAACATACATAAAACAAGCCAATCCTGCAAATGGAATTTGAAAACTTCGAGTTAACATTAATACAGTGATATACTTACTTAATCCGTTACAGGAAACAATTTAATTTTCTTCACATTTTTGTCAGATGTGGTATGTTTTCTTAAGCGCTAAATTTACCGCTAATGACTAGTTTGTTATTTCCTATATTACAGTGTGTGACGGGGCGGCGTAAAACTGATTAGATTCGAGGAGCCACTCTTAAAAATTAGCTTGAATAATAATTTTTCTTCCGATAGGGTTTAATGATTGCTGGTTGCGTACCTATGTTAAATATTACTATTTAATTACCGTACAATGAACATTTATAGGTAACATTGAAATATATTGTTTTCATATCAAGATCAAATTTTATTCATTACTTTAATTTCTTTTGCATCTGTTAGGTACGTATTTATTTTTATTTTTAACGATGGAATGCATATTTTAATTTATTTGTTTATTTCTATGTTGAACTATTGAAGATTATTTATAGGTAGTTAATCTGATGTATGCTAAATTAAATCGCCAAATTTCCCACATGTATCCTTTTCCAGTAAGAACCCCTCTCTCAGAAATAAAACGTAAATACATCACGGATCTCATCTAATTATCCAATAAGTCGCAATATAATAATTGATTTGAAACATCAAATCACCAAATAAATAATTTAAAAATTGTTCATAGGTACTCGTATTCTATAAATAAATAAATACACCACAGATAATGACGACCCCCTTTATCCCGGAAGGCTCTAAAAGAGCCTTGTGTGAAAGGGGGCTATACATTTAGAGACAAGGGACACACACCCAATATCCGTGTATAGTGGAAAAAATCCCTCCCACAGTATTTTCCACTGCCACGACCGGGGATCGAACCCTGAACTTTTGGGTGAGAGGCAAGTGCGCTCACGTCTCGACCATCAGTCTAAATCACTATATACAGTGATATGGAAATATTTTCGAATGTCAGACTCAAATAAAATTTGGTCAATTAATATTGGGATTATCTTCAAAATGTACATCGATAAAGTTTTTAAAATTAATGTCAAGTGGCTGTCTTTTCTGTCTACTCCGCCAACAAGTCAATGAAGAATTATACCGAAATCTAAGGAAATGACTAATGTTTCATTGCCAATTAGTCGTAAATAAATTATTTAATCACAAAAAGAATTAACTTTTCGCGTTATTAATAATTTCTTGTGTCTGTTAAAAATAAAAAGGCATGAAAATAAACTGCTAACTTTTTCAGTTTTACTCCAAATCAATGCTAATGTATTTTAGTATTAAGCTGTGTCTAATGTCTAAAAACTGTTTAAGTGAAGCTATCCACAAATTTCCACGCGATTACGTAGGGTAAATCCTTACTGAAATGTTTAATGCGACCCACCATTTCAGTTATGCGCTTTTCATACCCAACCAACAATTTCGATTATAAACTCTTTATGTACAACCACGCAGAAAAATCCATCCAACTTCTAATAACAAACTTATATATGCATATAAAATACATGCCGGAGGCTCTACTCCAGTTTCCTGGAATAGTTTCGTAAAATCTATTCTTGTTGATCTCGATCAACACAATTCTGGTTGTATTTAAAACTGTCGAATAATTCATTTAATTTTGCGATTTTAATGCGACCTTTTTAGCATTCATTTAGATGAATTCACAAATTTACTTTGATATTCAATGTTAAATGAATAAGTGCATAAATAAGATAATTTGACACGCGTTTGGTCTACGCATGCGCATTTCAGATTCACAAAGAAATGCTGCAGAATATTGCACACATATTATATATTATTATTATTATTAGCCGTTACTCGAGTCCGAGTATAAAAATGTTACAGTCGATAGATTGTGTACAATAAAAAACAAGTAAAAGGTGTAGTCTATTGTAATTCCCATTCATCTACGGTACACACGACTATGGCTATAGAGGCCAATTCGGGAGAGCACAAGTCAACCGCAGTCAGGACAAACATAGACCTGGTTAGGTCTTGGATTCGGCCTTCTTGCAGCAACATTTCCTTGATAGCTGGCCACAACCCCTCGCCATTCGATCCTGTCCGCTGCCAGTTGTTCCCATTGCTCGTCTGCAATACCGCAGGATTTTAGATTTTCATGGAGAGCGTCTTTGAACCTCTTTCGTTGACCGCCACGCCTTCTTCTACCGCTTAGCAATTCACCATAATGTGTACATTTAGGAAGGCGGTTATCATGCATACGATGAACGTGACTTGCCCATCTTAGGCGTGCTCTTGAAATAAGCACCTCAATTGGAAGGCTGTTTGCTCTCCTGAGTACTTCCACGTTTGATATGTGATGGAACCAACGGATTTTCATCATACTTCTGAGGTGTCTTTGCTGAAAACGTTCTAATTCTTTCACATGACGACGGTAAGTGACCCAGCTTTCACAACCATATAGCAGTGTTGGAATGTCAACTGCTCTGTAGACAGCCATTTTCGTTGACAAAGCAAGGTCGTGGTTGTAAAATACTCTCTCTCTAAGTCCCCAGAGTGCTCTAGATGCAGCGTTAATTCTATTGCGAATCTCGCTGTCCATGTTTGCTTTGTCATTAACAACGTTGCCTAAGTAATTGAACTGATCCACCACTTCAAGAGAATTTCCGTTAAGTGTAATGTCTATTTGGTTCACTTGATGAGGAGTTGACATAATCTTAGTCTTTCCAATGTTGATTTTAAGTCCCAAGGAATCATAGCTCTGGGCATACAGATCTAAAAGTTCTTGAAGCTCTTCCGGCGTAGAGGCTAAAAGCGCACAGTCATCCGCATACTGTAGATCACAAATGAATCGTGTGCGTGTCTTCGTGAAAGCTCTAAAGCGCCCTATGTTAAAGAGACCGCCATCAGAACGGTATCTGAGACCTATTCCTCTGACTGTCAGTTTGTTGTCAACAATAATTGTTAGAGCAGTGGTAAACAAATTAAAAAGTAGGGGTGCCAGGACACATCCCTGCCTAACTCCAGTGAAGGTTTGGAAAGGTGCGGTTGCCTGATTATTATACATAACTTGGGCGTTGTTGTTTGTATGTAGACTGCGACATACTTCCACAAATTTTCTAGGGATACCTAAGCGGAGCATAATTTTCCAGAGCACTTCCCTGTCCACCGAGTCAAACGCCTTGGTTAAATCAATGAAGGCCATGTGAATTTCTCCTTGATGTTCGAGTGCTTTTTCTTGAAGCTGTTTAAGTGTGAAGATTAGATCTGATGTGCCTCAGTTTGGTCTAAAGCCACTCTGTGTTTCAGGAAGTAACTTTTCCATAACAGGTGTTAGCCTATTTGCCATCGCTTTAGTGAGTATCTTCCCTCCAACAGCCAGGAGAGCTACACCCCTGTAATTTCCACAGTCCGCAGCGCTCCCTTTGTTTTAGAAGAGGTTGATTAAAAGTGTATCACGAAACTCTTGCGGAGCTTGACCACTTTCCCACACGACATCAAACAGTTTTTTGAGGTAGGGTATGAGCTCTGACGACACAGCTTTAAAGATCTCAGCTGGGAGTGAGTCGGCGCCGGGAAATTTGTTATTTTTTAGCTGCCCAATGGCGGTTAAGATCTCTTCCGTTGTTAGTGGTTTATCTTAGTCTTCGAAGGTGTCATATTGAGGGATAAGATTTATAATATCGTGATCGGCTTGACTTTGCTGGTTAAGAATGTTAGAGTAGTGTTCCTTCCATCGGGCTCTTATTTCCTGGTCTTCTTTGAGGAGATTTCCATTTAAATCTTTAATAGGGCACATATTTTTCCGACTGGGGCCGTACACTGCTTTTACTCCTTGAAAGAAATTCCTGTAGTCGTGTGAATCGGCGTACCTTTGAATTTCTCTGGCCTTGCTTGCCCACCGCTCGTTCTTTATTCCTCTGATTTCGCGTTGCGTTTCATACTTAGATTGGTTAAAAGCTTCTGCTTTTGATGAGTCGTTGGGGTGGTTGATAGCGTTTTGGAAGGCAATATGTTTGCAGTCAAGAAGTTCTTGTATAAAAGCTTCATTATCATTGAACCAGTCCTCCTGTATTTTACTCGCTGCAGTGCCAAGAATTTCCTCACTCGCACTTTTTAAACTGTCTTTAATTTGTGTCCAGGTAGCAGCGACATCTACAGAATTGGTTTCTTCTAGTGCACTCAAATTTTCTTGAACTTTTTGCTTTAGCTGTTCGACGGTTTGTTGGTCACGCAATTTACTATAGTCTGTTTTTAAACCAGGAGGACTAAATGTAGAATCCCAGTTTACACTATAAGTTATCAGAAAATTACCCTAGAATATTTTAGGGGTTCTAAGCAACCAACCTTACACGACTACAGTATAGGTGTATGTAGTCTAATATACTTACTAAAAAGGGGTCTAGGGATTCCTCACATTCTTAATAATAAATTTCCAAAAAAGAATATTGTTTGAGATATTTGAAATTTGATTTGGTATATGAAACTTATTAAACAATATTTAAAAAAAAAACAAATTTAATTATTTTCAATTGATGTGTCAATGATATATATAATTTTCCCTCCACGTCCAGTTTTGCTATGTACTGAGGAAGCGCATTTAATTTTTAAATTATGTGCCTGTAAAAAATTAAGTGTGTAAATGAAAGTAAAACAAAATTTCTCTATTAAATACACAACTATTTATTATCACAGGGTTCGATTACTGCTTGCAACTTCTGCAAATCTGGGCGACTATTTATTTCATGTAGAATTTTGTTTATGGTAGGCATTTCATTTTTGTACAAGAAACTATGTATTTTATTTGTCGAACAGAGTTTTTCATTGTTTCATCAAATCTGGTAATAATTCCTGGTCTTCCTCCAAGTTTTTTTGGCCTGCGTATATTTCCAGTCTTTTTATATTCCCTTATCGTATGGAATACAGTTGATCTTGCAATTCCTAACAGTAAAAATGTTTAAAATAGGTATGTTACAAATCTTACATTATTTAATATCTCACCCACTGCATTCATAATTGTAGATACGATTTCACACATTTTGACCTTTGTTTTTCCACTCAGCATCTGTTTATACATATTTATTACACATTGCTTCTCAGATAATGCTAAATCACCCAAATCTAATCGTTTGCGTTTCTTTACTGGTGAAACTTCCACTAAACTTGAATTTGCCACAACATCCATATTGAAAAACTTCCAGAAATATATCTAATCAATATAAATAACATATAATTAGTTATGTACCGAACTGTTTCCTTTTGCTTTCAAATTTCTACAAACGAGAATGAGTGATGATAAATAGTTAATGAAGACACTTTGAAATTCGGTTGAAATATTCAACTGACAAAATTTACGATTTGGCCTAGTCTGGCCTAGTGTAAAACTGGCGAACGCGCAGCCAATCACATGTGTATGATTTAGCGCGGCAAATTCGAAAGAGTCCTCCTGGTTTAAAAACAGACTATAATACAGAGACGGAGTCTACGTTTTACTTGAGTTCTTCGGTGTTTGGGTCTCATAACAATTTTCATTTTAGAGACAACAGGACGATGATCGGTCCAACATTCGCTATCAATGCGCGCCTTTGTAATTTGGACGTCCTTGAGATGCTTCCTACGTACGATAACATAGTCCAGTAGATGCCAGTGACCTGATCTGGGGTGACGCCAGGTGCCTTTAAATTTATCCTTTTGTCGGAAAATGGTGTTTGTTATAACTAGATCATGTTCGGCGCATTTAGTTAGGAGTAGTTGACCGTTAGCGTTCATGTTGCCCAAACCGTTCTTGCCTATGATGCCTGGCCAGGTGTCTGCATCTCTCCCTACTCTAGCGTTAAAATCGCCAAGAATAACGAGTCGTTCCGTTTTAGGTATTCTACAGAGGGTTTCTTCCAGCTGTTGATAGAAGCTTTCCTTGGTTTCGTGACTTGCATCCAGAGTGGGAGCGTAGGCGCTTATTAGATTTACCGCGTTGCCATCTGATAGCTCATAGCGTAGCAGCATTAGACGCTCGGATAGGCCTTGTGGTACTTGTGTTAAGTTGGATATAAGTTGATTCCGAACGGCAAATCCTACTCCATGTTGTCTTCTTGAATTGGTGGGAAGACCTTTCCAATAGAAGGTGTAGTACTTTTCTGTGAGAGAGCCTTCCTCCAAAAATCGAGTTTCGATGAGAGCTGCAACGTCAACATTGAGTCGGTGGAGTTCTCTATCTATTAGAGCAGTTCTTTTTTCAGGCCGATCGGTGCTAGTGCTGTCGTTCAAAGTACGAACATTCCAAGCGCCGTAGATGAAAGAATTAGTTTTCTTGGATATAACTTGTCGGTGTTTTTTCGACATTCGATGAGGTGTCCCTGTGGGCACCCTCCCCCGGAGATCCGATCGGGAGGATATTTTACCTCCGGATGATTTTGTCCCATTTGAACGCTCCATCATTTTTTTTAAAAGCCCTAATCGACTGAAAACGAAGCTGCATTTGAAGTTTTAGCTGGAGCAGGTATGCAACTGACCAGCTCGGTTGCGGAAGGCGAGTGGTGTGGCCCCATGGCACAGAAGGAGACTGCGACGATGGGGTAGCCAAACGATTCCAAAAGCAACCTTTGTGCGCGGTGGGTTATTTTTACCGCACTCTTCGTGAGAAGGTGGATGTGCTCACGGCAAAAGGTAAGGGTTATTCCGCCCTTACTCGGTCGTTAGAGCCTCGTTAGTGAAAACAGGGTGCACCAAGTTCAAATTGAACTCATCGCGAAGGTGAGGTTAACAATTGAGTAGGACAGGCTATAACTTGCGCTTCACTACCCCATTACACTCCACATATTATATAATATTATATACATATACATATACATATTATATAATATTCCACTCCACATATTATATAATATTCCACTCCACATATTATGTAATATTGCAACTATCTACACATTTATTGAACAAGATTGCAGAATATTACATTCCGTTGTAGGTATATACGCTTATTCCACATATTGCACAAGTGATTGTTCCGTCGCCTCTACCAAATCGAAATACATACAGTTACAGATGGTTTTGTTGTTAAAGTGAAGTGTGCAGTTAGTAATAAAGTCATGCTGAATTAGGTATATTAAATATAATAAAATCAGAAAACAAAAAGCACTTATGAATAAAAAGTTATACAAGAGATTATGAAGAAAGCTGAAAATCTTGATATAATAATAGATTGCCAATTTTGTGGGAAGATTAAAGTGTACATTTTTTGTGAGACGGCCATGGCCCATTGGCCAAAAACTTAGCAATAAACTGTATATGATGAATTAATTTTTAAATAATGTAATCTTTTCAAGACGTCACACAAGCGTAAGAATTTGTATATAAGAAATTCACCGACCTTGCATCTTACGCAAGTATCCTAAGCGTAATGAAAATACACAGCTACTAGTTTTCTAATTTCAAAGTTATAACAGTTTTAGAAACCTTAAATTATTTTTAAAGTCGTCACGTGGCTGAAGAGAGAAACGGAAATGGAAACGAGAAATGAAAATTTACAGTGGACCAGTGGATTAATGTACATGCAATGAAAGTTGCTGTTAGGATAGTAATTTTTAACGTAAATTAAAAGGGGGTGTGCGGGATACTGTGACGCAATATTAGGGTGAGATGGCATAATTGAAATCAGGAAATATGCGACTTTAAGTTGGTGAGCCACCTCAAGAAGTACTAATAATAATGTAGCTCTTGTTAAATAATTGACAGGATGATGGAAAAGAATATTTCCAAGACAATAAAATTCGTATTTGACCAAAATGAAATTTTAAGTGGGTTAATCACCCCAAGAACTAATTAAAAATAATATAACTTTTGTAGTACTTGCCTATAGTTTCTAACACATTTATATTTAATAGCATGATGGAAAACGGCGTTCTCAAGACAGCATAAGTGGGAGACGGCGAATATGCGATTTTAACAGAGCAAAACCCACCCCTAAAACTACTGAAAATATAGCGTACCCTCTGTCAAATAGTTTTTAACACATTCATAATTAACAGGATGACAGAAAACATCATTTCGAAGTTAGCGTAAGTCGTATTTAAAAAAAGAGGTTTTAAGAGGGTGCATCTCCCCAAAAAATAATTAAAAATAATACAACTGGTAATACAGTTTTCAACACATTCATATTTAGTAGGATGATAGATAATAGCATTTCTAAAACATCGTGAGTGAGACTTGACGAAAATCAGATTTTAAGGGGCAAACCACCCCAAAAACTAATTAAAATCAGTGTAACTTTTGTCAAACAGTTTTTAACACATTCAAATTTAACAGGACCATAGGAAACATAATTTTTTACTCGGAGTGTTTTGGATTTGGCAAAAATTAGATTTTAGAACGGTAAACTACCCCACAAAAACTAATTAAAATCAGCGTAACTCTTATCAAATAGTTTTTAATACATTCATATTTAACAGGTGGATAAGAAACATACTTTTCTACTCGGTGTATTTTAGATTTGGCAAAAATTAGATTTTAAGAGGGTAAACGACCCCAGACTGATTATAATCATCGTAACTTTTGTCAAACAGTTTTTAACACATTCAAATTTAACAGGATAATAGGAAGCAGTATTACGAAGTTAGTATAATTTGGATTTGGCAAAAATGCGATTTTAATAGAGTGAATCACCCCAAGAACGCATATTCTGACACAATGAAATTTGATATCATGGAAATAGTGTTTTCAACAATGGCATAATTTGAATTTGACGAAAATTTAATTTTAAGAGGACGAGCCACATTCCGAAGGCTACCTAAAAATAATTTATTTTTTGTTACGGAATTTTTAACATAACCGCATTCACGATGATAGGAAATAGCTTTTGCGACTTAATTTATTTCAAATTTGAAGAGTATAGGATATTAAGAGGCATGAATTTTCAATAATATAGGTATTTTCTGCCGTCATGTTATGGTTAGGTTTGTATTAGAGAAGATGATAAAAAATAGCTATAGCAATATTACACAAATTTTACTTTGTTATAAAAGTTTTGCCCTGAAGATTTTCCATTTAAATAGATGGTAGGTATGAAGTTTTTCAAGGTGAATTTAAATTTGTGACAACTACAAAAATACCATAAGTAACTGCATCCTATATAATTGAACGTGAATGTTAAAAGGCCAGGCTATATTTCATTAATAATTTAACCGAATGCTTATTTATCAATTTTAATGAGTTTCTCTTAGTTCAATTCCTCATCTAAATTTTTTTATGACCATTGGAATTTTAAGCTCAATCACCACGTCAAAGTGGAAACCCGTCGATGGAGTTGTATTTGTTTTTTTTTTTCATTTGTTTCTTTTAATTATTTTTTATCACCTCTCAAGATTTTTTTAAAGGGAATGTCTTATAATGCTGATAAACTTGAAAATTTTAGTTAATTCAATTTCAACTCAAGTAAGTTTCTCTAAAACTTGATCTAGTGTGTAAGGGGACGGATATTCGAAAGTAAATTTTGCAATACCGTGAATCTGTCTATATTTATTTACTAAATCATCTTCTGCCTTCAAACCGTAGTATATTCTTATAACTTTTGTGTTAATTATACCCAATAAGACATATAAAAGACTTATCCACAATATTAAGACACCTATTGATATAATTGCAAATTTTAATTGATGTCTCCAAATCTATGAAAGCATATTCAGTTGCTTCCCGTTTTCCCATTTTAGCGATTTCCCTGTATCTGCGACTCTTCATTTGACTCTCTGGTGTTATATATATACTTTCGAGATAATTTTTATAATGAACCACTAAAAATTCTATTACGGTCGTTTAATATTATATAACTCTTATTTTCTTTGTTTATGAACGGATTATTATTGATGATGTTGTAGGTGGAACACTTAAATACATAGTTTGCATCTTGAACCTCTGTAAAGGAAATTGCACCTTTTGAGTTAATTTTGGATTTCAACTGATTTTAATCAGTTTTTGGAGCCGTTTACCCTCTTAAAATCTGATTTTTGCCAAATCCAAAATACACTAAGTAGACAAGTATGTTTCCTATCGTCCTGTTAAATATGAATGTGTTAAAAACTATTTGACAAAAGTTACGCGATTTTAATTAATTTTTGTGGAGTGGCTTAACCTCTTAAAATCTGATTTTTGCGAAATCCAAAATACACTAAGTGGACAAGTATGTTTCCTATCGTCTTATTAAATATGAATGTGCTAAAAAAAAGTTACGCCGATTTTAATTAGTTTTGTGGGGTGGTTTACCCTCTTAAAATCTGATTTTTGCCAAATCCAAAATACATTAAGTATTAAGTTTTCTATCCTCCTGTGAAATATGAATGTGTTAAAAATTGTTTGACAAAGGTTACACTGATTTTAATTAGCTTTTGGGGTCATTTACCCTCTTAAAATCTGATTTTTGCCAAATCCGAAATACACTACGTAGAAAATTATGTTTCCTATGATCCTGTTAAATATCAATGTGTTAAAAACTGTTTGACAAGACAAAGGTTGCAATGATTTTGATTAGTTTTTGGAGTGGTTTACCCCTTCAAATCTGATTTTCGCCAAGTCTCACTCACGCTGTTTTAGAAATGCTATTTTCTATCATCCTATTAAATATGAATGTGTTGAAAACTACATTACGACCAGTTGTATTATTTGTAATTACTTTTTGGGGAGATGCACCCTCTTAAAACCTCTTTTTTTTTTAATCCGACTTACGTTAACTTCGGAATGTTGTTTTCTGTCATCCTGTTAATTATGAATGTGTGAAAAACTATTTGACAGAAGGTGCGCTATATTTTCAGTAGTTTTAGGGGTGGGTTTTGCCCTGTTAAAATCGCATATTCGCCATCTCCCACTTATGCTATCTTGGTTATGCGAGTATAGTGAGTTCGAGCGAGCGCAGCGAGCGAGTAACTTAAAAACTATATGAGTTTAGTAAAACTGCTTTTCTTAAGAGATTTGTTTATACTATTTTTTCGCATTTTGTGTTAGTATGTAATTATAAGCAAGTAGTGATAGATATGGAAGCATTACAAATTTTGAAATTTAAAAAATTTTATATTAGGTATTTGTGTAGAATTTCCGTAACCTAGTAACTGACACGGCTTTGTTTATCAAAAAGCGGATAAATAGAGCATCTCGTACCGTGATGAGTGTTCGAATCCTTTTGTTACAGTGTTCTTTTTACTACATTTTATTAGCAACTAAAATACGTAATTCGAGTATTTCTTTAGGTTAGTTCGTTAAGTTAAATATTTTAATATTATTTGATGCAGTATAGTTGCTTATGATAGATAATTACCCTTGCCCTTGTCATTTATGAGTGACATGTCACGGCACGAGATGCTCTTATTGAATTGAATAAATATCTGGTTAACTTTTCAAATTTAAATAATTGTACTTTTAATATATATAATAATGATATAGGTAACAGTGTTTCCAATATTTAAATAAACAATTTTCTATTTTTATTAACACTGGCATTACTATATAGTAAAGTGACAGTTCGATGTGGTAAAGTGCAACTTTATTAAACGATTTTGAATTTAGTAAAATAGCTTATTATCAGTCAAAATGTGAAAAAACTATTTAACAAGAGCTACATTCTTGGGGTGGCTCACCAACTTAAAATCGCATAATTGCTAAATTTCAATTATGCCATCTCGCCCTAATATTGCGTCACAATATCCCGCACACACCCTTTTAATTTACGTTAAGAATTACTACCCTATCTACAACTTTCATCGCATGTATATTAATTCACTGGTGTATTTATTAAACACATTAGACGATTATAATGATTTTGAAACCTAAACCTATTCAATAATTATATTTAAGATTCTCTTAAGCATACATTATATTGAAGAATGTAGGGCTCTAGATAAAAAGAAAATAAGACTATTCAGTACTAATTCATTCCACTACTTCAGCTCAATTTGCGTAAGAGAACCAGGCCTTTGCAAATCCATGATGTCAGTGTAATGATCGAGTGGAGTGCGCCCATCAGCCTCTATAAACTTCACCCGAGTCTCAAAAGCATCATGACTAGTACATACTTAGATTACATACGTTACTATAAGCTACAGATGATACATAGCACGGCCAATGCGAATTTAAAATGTAGACAGTACACTATGGTTGAATATGTTAGTAATTTATTATTATACTCAATGTGAGAGGTCAACTTAAATTGGGTTATCCAGTCCCAAATTATTAGTAACAAATGAGTAGGTTTAAATCTTGTATCTGCAAGAGAGTACTCGATTGCAGCGTGTTAGAGACCCTACAAAGTAGAGACTGGCCACTCGGCCCAAGTTTATATAATAATAATAATGGTTTATTTACCATTAATAAAATGCAAAACAGGGTAATACACACTGTAAGTTGTAATAAATTGCAAACAATAATATTGAATCATATAAAAACTTTTGTTATAAAAAAATTTAATAAAATTAGAGATTGTCAAATGAGTTTTTCCATGCGGTATTCCGCCATTTTCATTAGGCATTCCATAGTATTCCGTAAAGCCCAATGGGTTTCATCTGTCAATTTCCCGTCACATTCACATTCAGCCCAAGAATCAATCCATTTTAGGAAATCATTGAAATACTTCAGATGCACAGAATTTTTTGTGACTAATTCTTGATAGGGATTATGTAAACGTTTCCCCTTTAACAAAGTTTTGACATTTACCACGCTCCACCACTTATTGACAATTATGATGAATTCTGTGGTGTCTCCGTATGTATCAAAATGTTTTCTTGGAATTTTATATAGGGTATTTCTTATTGATCCAATTATTTCGGATGCACTTGAGAATATGTATGGAATCTACTGCATGAAACATGAGCCTGGATGAATCTGCAGGGTGTGGATATTGATTTGTAAATGTTGGTGAAGTTATAAAGTGACATTATTTTTCTGTTGATGGAATTATTATCAATAACGACTCCTAGAACTTCGAATCCCATTTCTTCCAATAAGATCATAATTTTTTTTACATATGCATGAAATGCGGGTGCATTTATCGTTTTCACAGTGTGATGCTTGTAGCTGGTTTGGAGATTATTCCAGGGTTCAATGTTAATATTAATTAAAATCCAGATCCAAAATAAGAGATTTATTCTCCTAATAATTATATGTACAGTGTGGCCGTATCTTTTATGGCTTAGGTTGCAACAATCTTGCTATTACATAAGTACATCATAGTAATCGGAGAGAGAGAGAGAGAGAGTGTAACATATTTCCTCTATGTACGTCGTCGTAACCCCAATTCTCTAATCGAAGTTCCAGGAGAGATCCAGTTCAATACACTCGAATCAATCTGAGAGGAGGTCCAGTTCAACGCACTCGAATCCTCCCTAACAGATACTTGGCCAGCGGCTGCCACGGCGCCGGAGAAGCTTGATCTTCCGGTTATCCCAGTTCAATACACTCGAGAAAGGTGAAAGCCAAGCTCTGAATTTACTGGTTTCTGGCTAGCTATTTTATACCCAAAAATCACGGTCACGTGGTTTGCATACGGGACGCAATGCACACGGCACGCAAGTTGCGGCCTGGTGAAGTCAGAAATAAAAGTTAAAAAAAGAACTAATCAGGTATTGAACTAATCTAAAACTGAACTACTTGATCCATGCATGATTAAAATAAGTTAAACTGGAATGAAAGTATACAGTACTCCTGTAGTATTGTATACTTCATTACAACAGTCAATATATGTACATCTTTGTATGTCGACCGAAATGTATGTGCACTTGTCGCACAGTCGGTACTGTTGAAAGCATTCCCCACCAAATTGCCACCTTTATAATCCAAATACAGCTTTAAATGAATTTCATCCAATATCGGCACAACCAACTTATCCTCAGGCTGCAGTAGTTTAAATTTGGATTTGACATATTGTAAAAAGTTTTCATCATTTTGTTCAAGTATAGGATTAGTTGAAAATTTATTGCATACACGGCCAAGAGTGCTAATCGAGGGTGCTATTATATTTTCTGAAATTCCTGAAAAATGTATAAGCATTGTTCCCATGAATATCTTAATGCGCTTTTATTATTGATGGCAAAATGTTTCACTTGTTCGGTCAAAACATATATTTTGGTTGTTTTTTTGTGGCAGTTTTTCTCGCAAATTTTGCAGAGTTCCTTCTAGTAATTTCAGATTTTGACTCACCACATTGATATATGATTCCGATGAGGTAAACAGATTAAAAGCCTCCGTGAGTATTTGGTATTTGTTCCACTAGATTAGTATTTTTAACCTCACCACTCAATGACTTTATTTCTGCACCTTCACAAAACACAGAAATATAAATTAACATTCACCACAGCACTGCACTTGAGAAGTGGTTTTGGATTGTCAGTTATCAATAAAAAGCACATTTGCCCATTTTTTTTTAAAGCAAACCACTCCTCCAAATTGATGTGTAATTTTTCGTGGAGATCGCCGATACTGCAAAATGTGGTTCTTTCATCATATTCTCGCTGTTATTCAATACTATTTTGTATTGCTTCGTTCAGCGATTCCACTTCAATTCTTTGCCTCCTTTGAGCTGAAGCTTCACGATGTGTAACTGAAGATGTTGCTGATAAATATTTTGGACATCCAAAAAAATTGTACGATCAAACGAACTTACCTTAAGTGAAGTTCGATCGTAATTATACAGATCACTTGGTAGTACACACTTTTTGTACTAGGTAGCGTCACTAAGTTCAAAGTAAAATTTTTATTACCTACCGACCTTCTGTATGCTGTTTTCCAAAGCCAATACATTTTTCTAAAAATATTTCGCAACAGCTATAGTGGTGGGATAATAAGGAATAGGGTTGGGAGTGATCTGTTCGAGCGGAGCGCCATCGTATAGTTACGATCGAACTTCACTTAAGGTAAGTTCGTTTGATCGTACAATTATACTCGGCGTCCCGCTCTCCAGATCACTTTTGGTAGATATTTAAAGATATAAGGATGCTCGGAATAATGTATTCGTACCCAATACAGATGATGAACTATAGAATAATATAATGCATTAATCTATATAACTGTACTTTAAAATGACATTATAATATATTTTAATCATAAACTTCTAAATGTAAGTATATTATATTACCAACAATAATGTAGGAAAGGAAACTTCTCTCTCCATTTCCATCTAGAAAACAATACTTAATCTATTTCTAAAGCTTATTTGTCTAAGTTTAGGATACCCTCAGCAAAAGTATTATAAGAATCATCTCCAAGGGTAAATTATAATAAAATTTTGCAAATGTCTTTGAATTCTTTCCAACCTGCAGTTCCTCTTATAACATCCAAAGCACTCCACGATGAAATGCAGCTGATGTCGATGCATGCCTGGTCGAATATGCCATAAATAATGAGGAATTAATTCCTGTTAAAAGTTAGACATTTTTTTAATCCAGGGACTTATTATCTGAGTGGTAGCCTTCTTGTAAGGTGCTCTACTAGTAAGTATCAAATTCTCAGTAACTCCTCTGATGTCTACCGTTCTCTCTATATATAACCATATAAAACTAATGATACACATATTTCTATTTCATTTTCAAAAAATGGCATATTCAAATATGGTTGGTTGTATTGTGCTTGGTCGTTTTAATCGAATCAGGAATTAAGATTTTTATGCCAATCTCCGTAATTACAACTTTTTCTACTTTAATCAAATTTATGGTCTGCATATGCTCTGTCCTGTAGTTAAAGCCAGCAATGTTACTAACTTCATAGACAAATTATCTAAACTTAATTCCTCATTGGGATACCATTTGCTTAATAAATCAATCATCTTAACCGAATTCCAAATACAATCATAACTTCTCTTTGGAGGACGTAGATGACATAACCCCATATCTATTTAGCATTAAATTTGTTCGTATATCTCCAGGAAGAATTAACGACAAAGCTGCTCTATGTGAGTTAAGGGTACCACATCGAATTGTCTTTCCTTTATACAACATATTAAAAAATAAAATAAGGTTGTTAATGTCTTCTGTGAAATAATTTACGTTGTTAATACTGCAAAACTCCCACGATTGTTTGTAAGTGCTGTTATATTAAACAATAGTTTAATAAGCAATAGCAAAATAATATAATCATAGCTTACTATGTTTCTAAAAGCATAAAGTATTATTAATGTCCTTTTAGATTTATTTTACTTTACACTAAATATAAACATTATATGATGAAATTATCATTCTAGCTCTTGGTGAGGTTCACTGTTACTATTTTAATTTAATTCAATATAGACTATTCCGCTGTAAGGTTGGTTGTAGTATTCAATAAACACCTGAACACCTGAAGAGATTTCAGTATCAAATATTTCTTATTTCTCACCTCAAACCCCAATTCTGCTAATGGGTTATGAGGCCCAGATAATTGTTGGATGTTTGTGGCGCTTGTAGTGTAAACAATAACTCGATAAATAACTAAACATAAATCAGTTCTGTGTAGTTAATTGGGTGTTAAATATGGATCAACGTCAAAAGCGTAATATAAATCCATTTAATGGTGAAAAATATGCAATATTTAAATTTCGAGTGATAGCACTTCTCAGTGAACTTGATGTAGTGAACATTATAAACTTAGAAATCCCATCAGAAACAAGTCCTGAGCGGCTTAAACACAATTCAACTGTGTAATATGATAATAGACTTTTTGAGTGATATATTTCTAAATTTTGAGCAAGATAAGATTTATGCAAAAGAAATTTTGAACAGTTTAGACATAATTTATGAACGGAAAAGTTTTGCCACTCAATTGGCTTGCCGCAAGAAATTATTGTCCCTCAAATTAGAGGGTGATACATTATTAACTACAAACTTCTATAAATTTCATGAAATTCTTGCGGAATTGCTCGCTGTCGGAGCCAAGCTTGAAGAAATGGATAAGGTCTCACATTTGCTAACCACTCTTCCAAACACGTACGATGGGGTAATAACTGCTCTTGAAACTCTTAGCGAAGATAATTTAAATATATTGCCTTTGTAGAAACTCGCCTCCTAGACCAAAAACTTACAACTGAGGCAAATGTATCAACAAGCTTGAATGCTCTAACCTCCGCTTCATCGTTTAAATCTAAAACAAACAAATATAGAAGATTTTAACCAAATCAGAGTAATGAAAAATCTCAGTATAGAAATTATGACCGAAATGTTAAGTTCCAAAGACCTAATAAGTATCAGAACTTAAATCGCAACTCGAACATGTAGTGTGACCACTGCGGCAGAACCAATCACTTCAGACGAGATTGCATTTACCTAAAAAGAATGCTTGAGAAGAACGAAAAACAACTACAAGTTATGACAGCCAATTCTGACATATCTAGTGATAAGAGTGATGGTTTTGTATTAAAGCTGAGAAACAAAGATGATAATATCTCCAACACAAATACAAATTTGTAACTTGGAGTCTGGAGCTATAGAGCACATTATTAATAACCCTGATGTCTTTAACGAAAGTGAAATCTGACTACAACATTGCAAGTCTCGGTCGCAGAAAACTGGATCATTCATTCAAACTACAAAACGTGGAAAAATAGAAGTCACAACGAACCTGGGAATTTGTGGACGTCTAGAAAATGTTCTCTATGCCAGTGAAGTACCCTACAACCTTCTATCAGTCCGCTGTCTCCAGGAAAATGGAATGACCATAATGGCCATTCCATTTTCCTTCGACCACACAGGACAGGGTTAATAATTAAAAATGGTAGTAAAACCATCTTAACAAGTAAACTCATGTATGACTTAATAAGTATAACACTTAACAAAGACAGTCACCAAACAATTTATAGTAGTTGTTATATGGAGAATTGATTGATATAGATATCTCTCGTCTATTAATAAAAATACCCTTTTTGAATAAAGAAGTGACGTTATTTTATTAAGTATATTTTTCTACAAAAAAACTGTCTAATTGACAGATACAACATTGATTATTTATATAAACAATTACTATAAATATATTCTTAACATTCTCCCACCTTTGCAATTTTAATTGCAAACAAATCTTTACTCATTGAATGAAAATCGATCCGGCTTTTTCACCACCCGTCCTCTTCTCGTTTTGTAAAAATAATCTTCGTTGTTAAATGATACAACTTCCTCATCTTGTTTCTGTTCAACTGATGCAAGTTTTATTTCATCATTTTCACACGACGAAATCTCTAATGGAAACAGACGTTGAAATGGTCTAATCAATTCACCAGAAACCACTCTAACTCGAGCTACTCTTGGTAAATTGTCTTTACCCGGATATATCTCTAAAACTTTACCCATAGGCCAATTTATGCGTTTCATATTATCTGACCCCACCAGAACTATATCACCAGGTTTAATATCATTTAATTTTTTTTTACCATAGTGAACCAATTCTGCTAGATACTCCTTCCTAAATCTCTCACGAAGACTATCCCTTAATTTTTGTACATATCTATAACGCTTTACCAGACTAATTCTGTCAATTTCGTCGAGGTCCGACACTCCACATCTAGGAATACCTTGTAAAAAATCTGAAGGTGTTAGAGGAAGTAATTCATCTGCGTCACTTGAAACGTAAGTTAATGGACGTGAATTAATAATTGCCTCACAGTCGCACAAAATAGTCATCAGTTCTTCATAATATACTGAAGATTTACCCAAATTACGACGCAATAGTTCTTTAACTAATCTGACAAGACGCCCCCACCATCCTCCCCACCAAGCACCTGTAGGAGGATTAAATTTCCACTTTATCCTTTGCACTGTAGAGTATGATATAATATGGTCCCAATTTAGGGTTTTAAGATGATTATTAGTTCCAACAAAATTTGTTCAATTGTCTGAATATATAACAGATACTCTTCCTCTTCGTGCTATAAATCTTCTTAATGCCATCAAGAAAGCATCAGTCGATAGAGACTTTATAAGTTCCAAATGTACTGCTCTGTAAACTGCACAAGTAAATAAAACTACCCAAGCCTTTTCCTTTTCTTTTAGATATAGTGGGCCAACTAAATCAATTCCTGTAACTTCGAAAGCGGCAGCATTTTTTATGCGATCTCTTGGAAGGGGTGCAAAAGGTGTCTCCACAGATTTTCTTTTATCCCGTATGCATATTACACATTTCGAAATTACCTTTTTTACAGACATTCTGCCTTTTAGTAACCAATATCTTTCTCTTAAGATTCCTATTAGTGTCTGTACCCCTGCATGCCCAGAAAGTCTGTGTTGTTCTTCAATCAATTTAACAACCAATCCATGATCTGAAGGCAATACAATAGGATATTTAAAATCATTATCGTCATCTCCCAACACTAATTTAGTTTTGACTCTGAAGAGACCACTCTCATCTTCAAAAATTTGTAAATTTCTAATGGTTTTAAAATTACTAACGACAAAACTCTCTGATTGTATTAATTTTAAAAGTCTAACTTCAGCTTCTTCAACTTCATCGTAAGATAATTCGCCATGAGCTTTCCTCCCTTTTTCTCGTAAATTTTGATAGAAACTTAAAATCCAACCAACCATTCTTACAACTTGTGAGTAATTAGAAAAATACTTGAATTCTTGACTCATTAGCTGATTTTCACATGTTAGCATACATACATTTTTCTTTTCCTCAACCTTAATTTCTTCAGTTGAACAAACTACTTCTGAATATGGCCATGAATCTGGCTTGCCTTTTAGCCACTCTGGACCTTCCCACCATTTGCTATTTGCAAGCATTTTTGAACTGCAACCTCTAGATGGAAGATCAGCAGCATTCAAATTTCCTGGAACATGATACCATTCGCTGGGCTCAGTATATTTGCAAATTTCTTTCACTCTGTTTCCTACAAATGTGCTCCAAGCTGCTTTTGTCTTAATCCAGGTTAAGGCAACCATAGAGTCACTCCAATAATAAGTTTTAGTATTGCTCAATTCTTCTGAATATTTTATTGTCCGACTTAATCTAGCCCCTATTACTGCTGCCATTAGCTCCAGTCGTGGTAATGTTATCTCTTTCATAGGTGCAATTCGTGACTTAGCCTGAACTAATTGAACTGAAACTGTCCCATTCACTTCAGCTCTCAAAAAAACACATGCTGCGTATGATAATTTACTGGCATCGCAAAATACATGCAATGTAAAATCTCCTGGTTTCTTTAAAGAAAATTTACTTAATCTCCTAGGTACCATGCAAAAACTCAAAATATTTATCTGCTTTAACCATACTTCAAACCTACTCATGATGTCTTTTGGCAACTCTGTATCCCAACCAATATTTAACTTCCAAGTTTCTTGAAGTAAAAGTTTAGGAATCAATGTTACTGGACACGTAAAACCAATAGGATCAAAAACTCTTTGTGCAGCTGACAGTAAACCTCTTTTGGTTGTAGGAGTTTCATTTAAGCAACTTATTGCTTTCAAATCGCAATAAAGCAAATCCTGTCTAAAATTCCATGATAGACCTAGCACAGGTATAACCTTTGTTTCAGATGATTCTTCGGTCTCTTCTGTTTTACTTGAGTTATACACCCATCCTCTGAGGTCAAAATTACCAGTAGACATTAAATATTTTGATTCACTAATAAACTTTTTTAAATCCATTTTATTATCTACACTCGTAACACAATTGTCAACGTAAAATGAATTTTTCAGTTTTATTGCAGTCTTTTTATAATTTTGTGGCACATTTTCCAAATGATGTCCTATGGTAGCGGCTAATAAGAAAGGACTAGGTGACACACCAAATACTACTCTGCAATGTCTATAGACTTTTATTTTGTTACGTGCATAGTCTTCCCACCAGGGAAACCTCAGAAAATCTCTATCGTTTAATGATATACTAATCTGTAAAAAGGCCTTCTTAATATCAGCAGTTACGCCATATCGGTGTAATCTAAAATTTATCAAAAGGGAAGGTATCAATTCTATTAAATTTGGTCCCTCTTCTAAACATCCATTCAAAGAATTTCCTTCACTATCTCTAGCAGAAGCATCAAAAACGGGTCTAATTTTCGTGGTTGCACTTGACTCTTTTACTACGGCATGATGAGGTAGATAATGACCATAGTTTTGCATTTCTGATACTGATATCTCTTCAATAATACCGGATTTCTCCCAGTCACAAAATACATCAGTATAATCTGTAAGCTTACCAATTGAAATGAGTTTTTTAGTGGTGCTTATCAACCTTTTCTCTGCTAAATCCATATTACTTTTAAGCTCAGGATGACCATCAATCCGTGGAAGAGTAACTTCATACCTGTTATCTTGGTTCATAGTAACAGTTTCTTTAAAACGACCTAGAACTTCTGCTTCTAATGTTTCCTTGGCTTTGACATCTGTTGAATCTTTAATCCCCAAAACGTCTAAACTCCACAAATCAGAGATGGTTATATTATCTAAACATGATAAACTAATCACATTATTATTTGTACTTTGTGGTCCTATAACCGTCCATCCTAATCGCGTCTCAATGGCAAGAAGTCCATCGTTATTAATTTTTTCTAACTCTCCAGTAATCAGTTCACCAATTATATCGGCTCCTAGTAATAATGTAATTTCTGTAATATTAGAAGCAGCATCGCTAAATTCTATATTTTCCTCTTCATATAACTAATTAAAACAAAATTGCTCATACGAGGAATAAAATTACAGATTTTTGTTTGATCCAGTACTGGTACTTTGCATCGAAATGACCTATCCAAACTTTCTACTGTAATTTCATATAAACCATGAGTACGTGGGGCTGAATCTAACCCTCCAAATACACCTTGTACAATAGTTTCATCCATAACTTTTTTATACTTCATTTCTTTTGCACATTCTGATAAAATATATGATTTTTGTGAACCTGAATCAATTAGAGCCCTTACAATTTTTGATTTATTGTTATTTACAAGCCGAACAATGAGTGTCTGTAATAGTGTGTTAGTTTTCGTATTATTAGCTAGAACATTGTCAACATCTCTATTTTCAGGAACTACTTTTCCACAATTTTCAGATTTTGGATGCTTGGCTATGTTCAGGTCAGGACACATTATCGCATAATGCCTTTTGCCACAAATAAGACATTTAACGAATGCTTTACACATTTTTATACTATGATTCGGCTTCAAACAACCAAAACAATATCTTTTTTTCTTGATTGCATTTCGTCTCTCATCTAATGTCAAATTTTGTGCTTTAAAGCAATCCTGACTTGAATGTGAAGATTTATCGCAAAAAATACAATTAAAAGTGATTTTCTCACCTCCTTTTATACCTGCCGAAAATATCGTAGCTGCAGTAGGTATTTCTTCCTGTTCTTCTAATTTTCGCTGACGGCTGCATTTTCTTTCTTGTCCTTTTTCCAAACCAAAACTTGTACGAACCAAATGAATTCTTTCTTCACTTTCAACTTCTCCTCTTATAAATCCTAATAACATTTATAAACGATTAGTTGAATCGATGATGTTCCTAGCGTCTTTATAAGTACTACGATGCCTCTCCCATGCAATTAATATATTTTCTGGTAAAGCAGATTCGACTAGTGGGTAAAGCATAGCAGCATATTTGTCGCTAGTTACACCTAACGATTCTAATGCTCGTAACTGTGTTTCTAATTTATCAAAGAGACTAGATATACTCATACTTGATCTATTTTTCGTTGCTTGCTGAAGAACTAAATTCAGTAATTCTCTAACATATACCTCTATGAGAAATTCATCCCTAGCAAACCTGGTTCGTAACTGATCGATGGCCTTTTCATAATTTTGACCTGATGGGAGAAAACTCTCTACCAACTCTCTGGCTGCGGAACCTTGCTCGGTGGCTTGTATTAAATACTGAAATTTGTCTTCAAGATCGATACCGTTGTCTTCATGAATCTTCTTAAACTGGCCCCAAAATCCAATCCAATTCCGTACATCACCATTAAATTTCTTGAATTCTAATTTGGGTAACCTGAATTGTCTTCTATCTTGTGCATTGTGCATAACTTCTACATGATCTGCTGATTTATTTGTGGTAAGAGATTCACATTTTGTTCGATAACAAATCCATTCCTCTCTATAGGATTCAATAGTATTCATTTCCTGTTCAATTTCTTCATCTTCAAATTCTGATGAAAACAAAAAGTCCTTAATTCTTTCATCAATGACAGATAGTCTCGTACTTTTATCTTCTAATTGTTTTAATTGAGTTACAACATTCTCCTTGTCCGGTTGATCGCTTTTGAAAACATTATCAATGTTTCGGCAGATCTTTGTAAATATACGCCTCAACTGTGTCCTCTCCTTCTTTAACTTATTCAAATTCTCCATTAAGTCCTGTCACGGTCGCCAAAATGTTATATGGAGAATTGATTGATATAGATATCTCTCGTCTATTAATAAAAATACCCTTTTTGAATAAAGAAGTGACGTTATTTTATTAAGTATATTTTTCTACAAAAAAACTGTCTAATTGACAGATACAACATTGATTATTTATATAAACAATTACTATAAATATATTCTTAACAGTAGTCGAATGAATAATACAAAAAATTATAATTTATGGCACCAGCGCCTGGGTCATATAAGTAAAGAAAAATGTTTGAAATTAAGAAATTGTCAAATGCTTAACAATATGAAACCTATTGAAGGTTTAATACAAACAGATGAAATCTGTAAAGGCTGTATTTATTGAAAACAGATGCGATTACCCATCGCTAGAGCAAAATCGAAAGGTTACGGCCAAAGAATACACTCAGATGTTTGTGGTAAAATAAAACCTACACTCGACAATAAAAACTATTTTGTATCATTTATAAACGAATTTACACATTATACAATTGTCTACTTAATAACAAAAACCTGATGTGTTAAATACTTTCCAAGATTTTATGGCTAAATGTGAAATACATTTTAATTTGAAAATCGCAAATCTATATTATGATAATAGAAGCTTGTACCTATCAAACGAGTACAAGAATTTTTGTTCACAAAAAGGTATAACATACCATCTAACTGTAAGTTATGCGCCACTGCAAAATTCAGTAGCTGAACAAAATTCAGTAACTGAACACATGAACCGTACTGTCACAGAAATGGCTCGTGCCATGGTAATTACAGCAAATCTGTCCAAAAATGTCTGGGGTGAAGCTGTTTTGACAGCAGTTTATCTTATTAATCACTTACCAACTAAAGCTTTAAAAACGGACAAAACTCCATATGAGCTATGGCACAATAAAAACCTATAAGTAGAACATTTAAAGGTTTTTGGTTCAATTGTATATACGGCTCTCGCAAGTTTACGAGTTACGCTATTTGGTTTGCTGTGCATCGTTTCGTATTCGTAGAATTTCAAAAAAGTGCAACATTTAAAACTTCTAAAGCTGAAAAAACGAAATTTAAGGCAGTAAAAGTGTTACACAAGTGGAAGGGTGGAGCCCTGAAGGCCGGAACGGCCCCAAAAAACAATTATAAAGTAAGTGTATGACAGTGACATTTAGTAACAAAAGTGAATATAGACACAAATAATTTTAAATTACTAGGCAACCCTTTTGAACTACTTCAGAAATTCTAACCTAAAAAATTAAAAAGTATAGTGAACATAGACGCAAGTGCGAGGTGTTTCAATACCAAGATCGTCGATCGAAACCGGTCGAGAAAAAAGACTAATTTAATTAAAATAGTCAAATTTACAACTTCATAAATTTTTGTTGAAACCTTTACAAGCAAGGCTACCACAGCAGCGGCAACTGGCCCAAAGAACCAGTTTTATAGTTACATAGGGGGAGCCCTCACTACCATTGCAACATCATCTATAGCCAAAAGCAGACAAAAAATGCAGCATTTCTCCCGTAGCGAGACAGATCGCAGCTGCGTAAGCCTGGACAGACAGGTCGCACGCAAAAAAATAAAAAGAAAAACACAGCAGCCCTCTTCCTCAAAGATGTCTCAGGGCAGCGCTTCTGAAACGATCCAGAGTAGTGTAAAGGCGGCACAAACCAAAGAGCAAGAAGTCGAAATATTCAAACTGAAGCCGAAGAGGCAGAAATTAGTACTCAGAGATGAAAGCAATCCCGCTTTCACACACCCAGGGAGTAGCAAAAAGCACCTAAGTACCATAGCAAAACCCCAAGAAACTACAACCAAAAACAGGTTCGAAGGGCCAGTCCCAATTCCGAGCGATATGGATGTCACACCCGCGCCTCAGCCAAATAACGAGAATGAAAAAGAAAAAGAAGTGAATCGTAATCCATGGACATCTGGAAAATCACCGGGGAGTAAACGACTTCCTACGCAATAAATTAAAAAACAAATATTTTTGGAAACACACAACAAACAACACATCAATTCAAGTAAGCACGAAAGAGGATTGGCAAACTATAAATGAATGTTTCAAACAGAGTAAAGTCGAGTACCATACATACACCTTGAAAGATGAAAAACGCACGCTTTCGTCCTGAGGGGCCTCCACCACGACATTGTGGTGGAGGAAGTCAAAGAAGAGCTGAAATCTTCTCATAATATAATCGCAAGGGAGCTATACACGATGAAAGGCACCAGATACCCCACATGTTGATCACCGATAATAAGGTTGTGCTCAAGGACCTGCAAAACAGGGTGAGGTATCTGGACTACACGGCAGTTTCATGGGAGAGGCACGTGAACTCTAAGTTGATTATCCAGTGCCACCGTTGTCAGCAGTGGGGGCATGCAACCACGAGTTGCAGAGCGGACCCCAACTGCCTAAAATGCGCAGGAGAACATTTAACACGAACCTGTACCAAATCACGCGAAACACCGGCTAAATGTGTGAACTGCGGCGGGCCACACCCAGCAAACAGCGTGACCTGCATAATTTACAAGTGTAAAGTAGAGGATATTGAGCGGCGAAATATTAGAACCAGGCCACAGCCCGGGATGAAATACGTGGCGGCTCCTCAGCCGAAAACAAACGCATGGGAAGAAAGGGCAAGACAGGTCAGACAAGCCCAATAAACGACATCACCGACACCAAGCCAGGCCTACAATCAGAAACCGGAAGAACCACGGAGACCGGCGCTACTTCCCACCCCTCCATTAAGGTACGAATCCACCACCGCCGAAAAAATAGAACAGTTAAGACAACAGCAGAAGAGGATGTCTTCTCTGATCGATCTCGACAAACTTCTGACCTTGTGCAGCAACTTGAACGACGAGCTGGAGAGGTGCGTCAATGCAAGCGAAAAATTTTTCATTATGCATCGTTTCCTGCAAGCAATTCCAAAGAATGCATTCTAGATAAAAATTAAACTTTGTTCCTGGAACGCCAATAGTATAGGTAACAAAATTCCTTTTCTTATTAATTTTATACTGAGGCATAAAATTGACATTATGCTTCTAAATGAGATGAAACTTACTAGACGAGACAAGCTGCAAGTCCGAGGATATACGGTACACCGAAACGATAGGGCCGACAATAACAGAGGCGGCGGGGTAGCCGTGCTCATAAAGACCGATATCGCGCACTCACACACCATTCTATACGAAACACAACCGTAGAGAATATGTGTGTGACGCTGGAGGGCGGCATAAGCATCACTGCAGCGTACAATAGGCCAGCGAACGGCTTTACAGCGGGTTGTCTGGAGAATTTGATGAACGCGGGCCCGCACTGTCTGCTCATAGGCGACCTTAACGCTAGGCATCGCAACTGGAACTGCCATCGTAACAACGCGAACGGCAACACTCTGCTTGACTATGTAAATAATCATAATGTCATTCTGCAGTATCCGGACGATCCCACACATTTTCCGGACAACGGTACAACACACAACCCTTGACATAGTGGTCAACAAGGGCGTGAGGAACTCCACGGCCCCAGTGGCCTTGGAGGAACTCATGTCAGATCATAACCCGATCGTCTTAGAGTTAAACAATATGTCAAGGGAAGACATCACACAAAAATCACATCTTATAGAGACGCCAACTAGCGCCTCTACAAAACACACATTAACACAAACTTAACGCTAAATAACACAATCAATACACCCGCCGAGCTGGAAAATGCAGTGAAGGAGTTTACAAAAGTGCTGCCGGAGGCCAACCACCACTATACCACCACTATGCCACCACTATAACGATTAGTCCAAACAAAGACCGACTCGACGAAGCGGTCATACAAGACATACGAGAAAAGAACAGACTGAGACGGCTTTGGCAGCGAAATCGCGATGTCAACGCTAAGGCCGAGATGATTAGACTGCAAAGGCAAATCAGAACCTCCAGAAAGCAGAAAGCGCACATGGCCCGTGCCACGGCATATTATGACCGGTGAAAGATTCGGGTAAACGCTGAGAAGTCTGAGGCGATAGTCTTCACGCGCCGTTTCACTGAAAACAAAATCATAACACCTATTTTGATCCGGGGAAACAAAATTCCAACCAAAAGTTGCGTGAAATACTTGGGGGTCAGACTGGACCAGCGACTGACGTTTAACACGCATATAAATGAGACAGTACGGACGGTCTACTCCCTGTCCAGGAGTCTGTATCCGCTCATGGTCAGGGGTAGCAGACTTAACCGACAAAATAAAAAATTGTTGTACGCAATGGTGGTCAGACCATCCATCACATACGCGGCGCCGGTGTGGTGCAGCACATCTGCCACGACAATGAAAAAACTAAAAGTGCTCGAGCATAAATTTATGCGCCTCATATCAAATTCTGGAAGGTACACCTCCCTCAGAGACCTATACGCACTTTGCCACGACATAACCCCAATAGCGGATTACGTCCAGGAAATCTCTCAAAAATTCTATTCCTTCAAACTGGGCGATAGTCCGCTAACAAGAAACATAACACAAATTAGACAGCATAATGCCTCATTTCGGATTAAACACACCCTACCATACCAGACGTTACCGATCTTCCGGCAACCTCTGTAGCCAAACTTCAACAACTATAACTTCCGCTTGCCCTATCTACCTTTACTGATATTTCATACCTTTTAGCATAAAATTGCAATGTAAATTTCTATTAGGTCATGTAATTAAATAAATAAATAAATAAATTTAAAAAAAATAACTTATTATCCCAGCTAGCACACAACGTCTTTAAGACGGCAATTTTAGGTCATTTTTCGTCGAAGACGTCCGGTGACCTATAAAAAACGTAAAGTTGACGTGTTATTTTTGACGTACAAATGACATCTTTTGTCTTTTAACACCTTTTTTTACTTTCTTATTTTAAAATGCAATAAAAGTTTGCCTTCATACATAACTGTGCTTAATTAAATATTTTTTATTATGATAACAACAATAATGAATGTTAAGTGAATTAGTGAAAATTTGCTCATGTATAGCAATGTATGTAATTTTGATTATAGCTTACTGCAGCTACTACATATATTACTTTCCAGTACCTACATACTAACACAGTCTATATGTCATAAATAATATAAATCTACTACTGTCTTACTAGCATGAACACGGTAGCTTACTGCAGCTACTACATATATTACTTTCCAGTACCTACATATTAACACAGTCTATATGTCATAAATAATATAAATCTACTACTGTCTTACTAGCATGAACACGGTAGCTTTTATATTCATTTTAAATATTCGCGCCATCAAATTGACACTTCGTCAACTCATAACGACCAATCACAGACGCTGTTGTGAATGAAGAATCACGAACTTGTCTGGCTTGTTACAATGGTAGATTTGGATGCATTCATACTCACGTCCTTACTACAGCAACCTGTTTGTTATTTTTTGAAAAAGGTAAGTTAATTTTTACATTGTGGATTAATTATCGGGCTACAGTGGTTGCATGAAAATACGTTGCAACTTGCAATCTGTTTATTTCAGGCACGGCAGGATGTCGTTTGTTGTCGTAGAGTTCGATGAAGAACATGGCGGCGGTGTGGCAGCAATTCGCAATGCGTGGTTTACTCCTCTAAAAAAAGAGGCGTTCTGGCCTTCATATAAGGAACAACAGCGTTTTGATAAAGCTTTACGATATGGTGAAATCGCAGACGAGAACAGTTGGAAATTGTATAGTATTTCTAGAATATTTTAAAAGACTGGTAAGTGTCTTACATCTACAAATGATTTTTTTCACTTTTACAGTTAAAATTGCAGATGATATTTTAAAAGCGAGGCGGAAAGTAAAAGAAGCCGAAGTATCAAATTTGGAAAATGAGCACGAAGCTAATATCAATAAGGACGGCCGACAAAAAAGAAAGCCCAAGATTGTTAGAAAATTATATGATACATCGGATAATGAATATAGTGGGGATATCGATATCGAAGATAAGTTGCCAAGGCATCCACCTATAAAAAGGACTACTTTAGCAGGTTCAAATCATTTGCCACTGGATGGTAATGGTATGTAATTACTTAGTACTCATCAAAATATTTTGACATTAAGAATAATTAAAATTCAAAACAAGTCTCATAAATCGTTTAATAATATCTGATGAATTATGTTGTCAAATCCTAACCTAGTTTTTATATTTTCGGGAAGTTTTTATGATCAGATCTGCGATAAATATAATTTCTAATGTGTTTTTTTTCTAGGCTCTGCCATTAACAATTCTAATAGAGTATAAAATAGTGCGTGTATTAATTTAGTAAATCTTTTATTTGAATTCACCTATTTTATTTTTCTCAACGTGCACAAATTCACCACAGTTGCAGCTTCCGTGTACATCAAAATCATCCAGTTTGACTTCTCCATCGATCAACAATCTTAGAAGTAACACTTGTTCTGCAAATATAAATATAACAACAGTGCATTGTAGCTCTCCAACGACTAGCACGTCGAACCAATTAAGTGTGACAGGTTTGATTGCTGTTTATGTGTAATAAATTTTATTAAGTAGTTTTCAATTTTAGATAAACTTATCGCCTTGGTTTCCCATGTTAAAGAACAGAATGATCATATACTAGCATGGTTTGGGAAACAAAATAATAGCAGTGTAAATAACACCGAATATGGTATGCCCGATATACCATTTTCGTTTCCGGTGCAACCTATTGAAGAATTTGATCAATTGAATGCTTATGTCAATGACAATAGCGACAAGTTTACTGCCTTGGTAGGTATGGAATAATTTATAGTGACCACAACTTTATTTTTGTATTACTTCCAGGCATCATATTTGGCAACGCTAGGTGGCAATACTGTAACTTGTAAAACAAACCGAATTTTTAAGCATGTTATGTCAGATGTTGTTGGTGCAAAATTTAATTATTATGGACAAAGCTCCCAGAAACGGGCATTTTCAGACTTGCTAATAAAAAAATTTATCGTCGATAAGCAGTGCTCCTTCATTTTGCATTTCGTTAGAATTTAAAACACTTACTCCATATTCACCATTAATAGTTGAATATTTAAAACCTAACACATAATTTCCTTACATGGTTACGATCGAATGAATAATCATTTAAATTTTTAAGAAGTTCACTTTTAAAGTGGAGAATTATTGTCTAAATTTAAATTTTTATATTCTCTTATTTTTCCTTTTGGAATTTTCTAACGAGTATCCTTGCAAAAGATCTGTTGGATCTATAGAATAATAAAATTACTCAGTATATTATTGGGAAATATGCCTGAGACTTTTACATCGGCAAAATATATTATTTTTATTTGTAAGTCTATTTATATTATATATCAAAAAACACACATGCAAACTGTTTCTATAATGTAAAAGTCGCAGATGTAGAGATTACTTCCTAATGATATAATGCGGCACCCAGAATTATAGTGTTCTATACGCCATTTGCTAAACTTGTAGGAAGCCGAATTTGAATGTTTAAAGCTTTAGTTGTCCAGATCTAAATAATAGGTACATGAGAGTGGTTGAGATATAAATTACATGTTTAGATAGGAGATTAAAACTCATCGTGAAAATACTTAAATAATATCAAAATTTGTAAGTTTTTAAACTTGTGTTAAAATTACTTTGTTCTATATCCAGTATCTTTGATAAAAACATGGATATAGAATAAAAATTTTTGGATATAGAACATCTTAATTTTTCGAACTTTTTTAAAGTAATGGATATAGAACAAACCACTTTTAGACTTTATTGTAAATGTTTTATTGAATACACATTTAAAAAAAATGTACAAATGTGAATAGTATGTCTATATTATTACTTGGCAACTTTTGGAACAGCTTGGTAAAATTCCCTATACTCTTCAGGCATTTGGGGAAGCATTTCAATTAAATGCTTTTTCTTTTGATCTGACACTTGACATGGTTTTAGCGGCATTTCTGGAATTTTTTCAGGTATTTCTACTTCTTTCTTCATGTTAATTTTTTTTGTCTAGGCCAGTTTTACCGTACATAATTTTCCCAAATACTTCTCGGTACTTTATATTAATCAAACTTTTTTTCTCATAGATCAAGTGTTTGACTTTTGTGTACGGAATCAAGTTGTATGAATACCTAACTGCAAGTGACTGGTACGCCAGATAATCAGATTCTCTCATTTGAATAACTTTGAAATGTAATTTAAATGTTTTAGGAATTCTGAGTAAATGTAGAGGTGACCATATATCTAAATGGCGAATGTGCCTCGCAATACCACTGTGCGCATTATCTATCTCTTACACATTTCCATGGCCCGGTTCTCCAAACTTCTGTTCAATTACATCAATATTAATCTCATCTTCAGACTGGGGAAAATGTTGAAGGGCGAAGAACATGATGGAATTTTTGTTTTGAGGTACGCACTGTAGGACCATAAAATAAGTTTCTTTATTTGCGGATTATCGCACACGACTTGTTTTAAAATTTTAATTATCGCACTGGCAATGTGAATGCCAGTCCGACCACACAAAAATTCGTGCCAAATTGCATTGTAAACAGTACCGTTTATGTCAACATGAGCTGTAAAATTGTAGCAACACAACTTTATTTTATAAAAGTTTTTGGACACATTAGATTTTGGAAGAAAAAATTTATTCTATAGATCAAATGTAACAACAGCGACTGTGTTATCGTTTTTGTATCGACATCTATCACTGTTTCTTTCCTTGTTACCTATGGTTTTGCGAATAATATGTTCATTATATTTCTTCATCTGCAAGGGCATTGGGTCTTTAATCACGTTATATTTTGCGCATTTATCGCATATGTCTTTTTTGGGTCTGAAAAATGAAATATTGAACTCTCTTCTAAATATTGGTCTTAACAGGTTCTTTTGTCATTTCGTGATAGAGGTTGTACATTTGTTTCATATTTAAGTTTCTTTCGAAATACACTTTATTGGTTGAGGCTCGGCAGTAGTGAGACGGAATCGATGGGAATGATATGATGTGCGACCGTACTTCATTTTTCTTTTCTTCGGGTATAACTTTCTTAGGATGTTTTCCTTGAAGCGGTGTGCGCGGTAAATTGGTAGAACTATTTTGAATTACTTTGAAGTAATAATAAACTCTCTGCTTGCTTATGTTAAACATATTTAAAAAATATTCTTGACATACCCTAACTGTAGCTCCAGATATTACAAAATGATATTCATACGAAAAGGTTTTCTTGCTGATTTCACTTTTGGTTCTGTTACGGCATACCAGTCGACGGATAATATCCTTAGAATAAAAATGATGTTTCTTCTCATCACTCAAATGCCAAAAACTTTTTTGTATTAATTCACGCTCCTCTTGACTAATTTTTTTTACACATTGGTAAGGGCAATCCTGGATGGATCGGCACATCTCAGCTTTAGGTTTTTTTTCAGGAACAACTTGACCTTTGATATTTGTATATTCCAGCCCCTTTTGCCTCTATTCTGTTTCCAAGTAAATGGTCGTTTCTGACGTTTTCTGCTAAGTGACTTATCACTGATGGTACCCCCGCCAAGCCCTCCAGCAGCAGCTGCTATGTCAATATTTCCATTACTCTCACTAAAATCAACATTTTCGGGTACAAAATTTTCATTAAGTATCTGGACATTTTGTGAGACTTGATTAAAGTCCACTTCAGTGACTTCACTCAAAACCAAAATATTTTCTTCATTTAAATTCTGCTTTGTTTTAGGACTAAGCACAACTATAGGAATTTATGACTCCACTTTCAGTTACATCTATTACCTCCAGAATGACAGTATTGTTTCTACTGCAATAAATTAAAAAAACTTTTAAACCTAACGATTATCTATATTTTAATTCTGATTTACCTCTCCTCTCTAGAACAAGTCCGATTCCTAATCTGTGGGGTGAAAGTATCGTATGTATTCTCAATTATTTCTCCAAGTTCGCTGAAAAATAAGAAATAAATGAAGAAAAATTCGATACGTTTTCAAGAAAATAGGTCTAGCAAAAAGAAATATTTCTATCCAATTTTTTGTACCATATATGGCCAATTAATACATCAATAACGTTGAACATTTCTACCTAAAACTCATCCTGTATATTAATGTATTATCAAGTTACACAATGACATGGCTAAAATAAATTTTAAATTAACAAAATGATAACAAATTTATGGGAAAAGCATCGTCAGCTGGACAAATTCTATGCCTTTAAAAACAACTGTAAGGCCCCATTTCACCTTTTAAACAAAATCTTATACACTGAACTTTACTTTAGTAGGTAAGTGTTTACCTTTTCTAACTTACTGTTAATTCAATTTTCATTTTTATTTTAAAATAGAATCGTTTTCAACCCTCGTTAAAATTCTAAAACACAAAATTTTCATTTCATTTCTAGTTTAACACACACTTTATCTAAGAGTAACCGACTTTGGCTTTTTATCTTAAAATTATGCTTTTTCTGTATTTTTATTTTTGAGAAAATAATATGGTTTTAAATCGTAGAAAAAGCAATAGCCCATGTCAAGTTCCAAGTTTGCATGTCTAGATTTAATTGGAGTAGGTAAATGTTTGTACACTGTCTTTAAAATTAAATAATATACGGTAAATACTTACTTCCATGCTTCAGATGAGCATTCGGGAGGTTTCTGTGGAGGAGGAGAACTACAGCTACTGTCGCACATTATTTATTTATTGAAATACACAACAAATACAGCTTAAAATTCAAGACACGCCAGACCTCGTAATATGTACGATTTTGAGGTTAGGAACTGGATATAGAACAAATAAATTCATTCATTCATAACTTTCATTTAAAAAATTACACCGAAAGGGTTCATAGAACATTATAATTCTGTTATGTATATAGAACAATATTATACTGTAGTCATATTCAAAATACGTGGATATAGAACAACTATTTACTAATTTCTTTCTCAAAATTGAAAATATTTTGGATTTTTTTTTAGATTTAGAAAGAGTTTTGCAGCAGATTACGAATATATATATATATATATATATTGTTATTATACATGATTTGCAGGAAACAACTACTCAGCGGGCAAATACCCCGACCTGCATTGAATTACACCTTACAAATCATGAAAAATTGGTAGCCAATGTCATTTGTCAACTCCCTGACCAGACATAGACCGGTTTCGAACTTATTAGTTCTCCTCAGTATGCCATAGGTCATGGAGCAGACAAATGACAGTGGCCAACCTGCTAGTCTTATACAGACTAATGTAAATGGTGTAGTGGTGAGAGGTAAGTGAATCCTCTCATATGGTCTAATGCTACTATACACCAGACATCACAGATGTCTCCATGGTGTATAGCGACTTGCCATTTTGCAAGTACCGAGAGCGGCGACCTTCAGCCCTTGGTGGACTTAACCTATATACTGTTATTATACATGATTTGCAGGAAACAACTACTCAGCGGGCAAATACCCCGACCTGCATTGAATTACACCTTACAAATCATGAAAAATTGGTAGCCAATGTCATTTGTCAACTTCCTGACCAGACATAGACCGGTTTCGAACTTATTAGTTCTCCTCAGTATGCCATAGGTCATGGAGCAGACAAATGACAGTGGCCAACCTGCTAGTCTTATACAGACTAATGTAAATGGTGTAGTGGTGAGAGGTAAGTGAATCCTCTCATATGGTCTAATGCTACTATACACCAGACATCACAGATGTCTCCATGGTGTATAGCGACTTGCCATTTTGCAAGTACCGAGAGCGGCGACCTTCAGCCCTTGGTGGACTTAACCTATATACTGTTATTATACATGATTTGCAGGAAACAACTACTCAGCGGGCAAATACCCCGACCTGCATTGAATTACACCTTACAAATCATGATATATATATATATGTTATATTAGAAATATACTATGATATATAATATTATCGAGACAGGCTTAACCTTCTCAAACATATCGTATTACATACTGCGTAACAGCTCTTCTCGCTGCATGAGCATTGTATTTCAATTCTCAGTAATTCTGATTCTGCTGAATCAGCAACACTGTTTCCTTTGTTCTCGAAACATTATAAATATTACTAACAACCTTTTTGTAATCAGTCATACTCATTTTCGATTAAACACATTCAAAATTATTATTGTTATTTTTACAAGAGTCAAGCTTGACTCCATTACAAGTGAATAAAAGTTTTTAAAAAGTTAATCAAGTAATCCACTATCTAACATTGGCGCAGTCGTGGCGGATCTGAAAAACACGCACAGTTCGGGAGCCTAACCAGTAGCAAACATATCCGAGGGAACAAGGAGTCCATCTGAAAAAGGTGCCTAACCGGACGAAAAGAGCTTCTGGAACAAGGAGAACTTCTTAGCTGTGGTGGTGGATCCCAATCCTTTGATCAGAAGAACCTACATTATTCTCAAACGCACAGAAGCGAAATAATAATAATTATCAAGAAATACAAGCAACAAAGCAACATTTCAAATCAACACGATTCAACAATTAGCAAGTAAGAATTTCATCCCGTCCCATCGTTGGTGTCTTCGGCATCAAAGGCAACCCTGTGGAAGGAACACCCAGTGACGCCCCTGGCAGAGAGAGACCTTTGGTGAAGCTAAGCTCACGAAGCCGCATTCAACTGGACCACGAGGAATGAAAAATTTAGGGTAAGTCATTTTTGAATCGTCTCGCAATTATTGATTTTCAACGACATAATTTTACATTATATTTTATCGAAATACATTGCATTGCTACATACAGTTCTAATATCTAAGGTAGTAATTTTATTTAAACTTGAAACAAAATATCTTGATTATAATTTATGTGGCCTATATAAATAACCGTAATATAAAATTATCAGATATACTATTTCCAAACTCAAAACGCTTTAAAAAACGCGTTTGGTATAACCAAACACGTTTTTCGAATTAACCTAGCTATTTCATAATATAAATTTTAAATATTACAGAATAAATAACACACTCTTGCACGTTTCATATAAAAAATGTTATTAAACACCAGTAGCGTACTAACCTAAATTGGAAAAAGGCGTTTTAAGTTATTTAATTATCCAAATAATATAAATAGAATGGCTACCACTACAAACGCAAATGCTACTAACAACTCAATCACTACTAATGCTAACAATTCAATCGCTGCAAATGAAACCATAAATATTGAACCTTATAGGTTAAGCGAAATATTTTCCATAGTGCCCGAATTTGACGGCAACCCCATATTCTTGCAAACATTTATTTCAGCCTGTATAACCGCTCAGGGGATCGCTGTTGATGATCAGCGCATCTTATTAACGCTTCACATAAAAAATAAATTACGCGGAAAAGCCGCAGAATTAATAAATTCCCGAAACCCTGCTACATGGGCAGAAATCAAAAGTTTACTTGAAGCACATTTTGGTGACTCTCGCGACCTGACGGCTTTGATTCAGGATCTGCAGAGGATTCGTCAGTTACCCAATGAAACCGCACTAATATCTGTATCAAGACTACAAACGCACAACGCGAAAATGCACGCAGCAGTGCAAAAGCAGACTCTAACTCTAGAGGAAAAAACTGCTCAATGTAACCTCATCGAAAATATGACATTGACCACTTTATTAACCGGATTAGAACCCAAATTAGGCCAAATCGTTAGGGCTGGTAACCCTGGCGACATGTTAGACGCAATAAACCGCATTAAACGTGAATTGCAATTATCCTATTTTGAATCACAAAAATTTTCTAATAGAGTTCCAAATAAAAATCCCATTCAAAACCCACAAAGACGTCCAAACTCCCCACAATTTTGCACCTTCTGCAAAAGAAACGGACACCATGTTAACGAATGCCGCACAAGGCAAAACTATCAATCCCCATCTCCCAATTTCACACCAAATGCTTATTCTTATCAAGCACAGCCTCCAAGGCAACATTTCCAGAGTACATATAATCATAGACCACAAAACTTCCCTAACCAGCAACAAAATTATTCTCAACAGAACAGGCCCTCAGCTATCAGGCCAAATCCAAACTTCAACCAACAGAGACCTTCTGCCATTCAGCCAAACCCAAATTTCAACAGGTTCAATCAACAAAAAACGCATCATTTGAACCAAGAATTTCACGATAGCTCAAATCAATATGAAGACTATTCCGCAAGTTATTCTCCCAATTACCAATACCAAAATAATTTAGGAATTAATGAAAACAATTATGATTACGATTTTGAAACTCAACAATGCGAGAATTATACTGCTAATTCTCAACCTCAACAGCACGAGGATTATACTGCTAATCCTCCGGATTTTTGCATAGGCCCGGAGTATTCCACGAATACTCCAACACAAATGGACGAACTAGACCAAATTTCCCGCCAAGTCCAAGCGATAAACCTCAAGGACAATTCCAACCCACATTCGAATCCTCAAGAACAATGTTTCGTGTAAAATTACCATCTAACCCTCCATTTACAGTAAGTTCAGCAAACCTGTTTTTCATGAAAGACCCGACAAACAAATTTAATATTTTAATCGACATGGGTGCAGATATTTCCGTTTTCAAACCCAAAGCAACAAAAATTTATAATCTAAGACACCCCGAAAATTTAAATATACAAGTAATAAGTCAAAAAATGAATATCACTGAATCCGTTCTCATACCATTCAATTTTAACAATCCATGCAAAGTTTATGTACATGATTTAGATACAGTGTTTGATGGCTTTGTAGATATCGACTTTCTAGAACATTACGAATGCATTATAGATTTCAAAAATAATCAACTAATCACCAATTTTAAAAATATACCATTATTTAAAGTTAACGATTATTTACCTTTTCAACCAGTTACAAATTCAAACAAAAAAATTAATCATCACATTTCAGACAACTTCATTAATCAAAATCTTAATTTTCTCGAACCAGACACTGAAGAAATATTTGAATTTTATTGTGACACTGACGCTATACCGCTAGCTCAGGAACAAGAAAAAATACACTTACCTAACACCATTGCAAAGACAAACATACAAAACGAATTTTTCGAGACAACGTCTGACGAAAATTATCAAAATTCAGACTCCAGTCAAATAGACAAAGGTTCTAAACTTTTAGACATGTCCTGTGAAAACAAACATCAAAATTCTACTTTTGCCGAATCACGTATCAAAAAAATATTTAAAAGCAAAGTACAAGAAACAGAAAAAATTTCAAATGCAACCCCTAACGTTAACCCACAAAAAACAAACCGTTCGAAAACAAAATCCTGCCGTATAGATAAATATAAAGTGGTAAAGTCAAATTTAAACATTTCAAAAAATAATTCGAAACGAGTAAAACCAAAAGCATTAAACAGAAAAATTTCTATTTCGCAAACATTATTTAAAATTGGTAATAAAATACTCAGGAAATCGAAAATTCGAAAAACAAGCAAGGTAAAGAATAATTCAAGAAATACGCATACAATCCTGCGTAATCAAAACAAAAGAAAAATCTATACACCCCACACAATCAGGAAAATGTACCGACAAAATTCATTTCTATCACCTGTAAAAACAATACCAAAAATTGTAGAATTTTCTAACTTAAAATTTGAACCAGTCCAGAAATTCAAATCTATATTTAAACTTAATTGATAACGATAATACCAATTCTCGTCTCAACCATATGCCGACCCTGCGAAATAAAACACTTACACAAAAACTTGCAAACCAAAATAATTTTCAAAATTATCTCACAAATTTTTAGTCACTTAATCGAAATCTTTTAGAATATTATTACTTAAAATTAACAGTTTATATTAAAGATATTCTCCACTTTTCTCAAACTTTTCTAAATTAATATTGCTTGAAAATCTTTAAAAATAATTGTATGATAAATCAATTAACTCCATATATCAATTATTTATCAAAATAAACTTCTTATGTAAATATTTTATTCCTTTTTCTATATTACTAGGAAACTTCTCCTCTACTCTATGAAACAAAATCTTAATCATAAGGAAGTATTTTTGTTCGTTTAAATAAATACACATAAAGTATTTACATTTAATTCAAAGAAATTCATAATAATAGTACTACTTTGATAACAGTGCCTTGAGCTTTTGCACAGAAGCACGTCTTGTATGTTTATGAACTTAAACATTTTAACAAGAAATGCCTGATATCCAACACCTCAATATTGCATTGTACTCATTATGATGTTTAATTACACCAACATAAACGCTTTACAAGCACAAGTAATAACAGCTATTAATTAATAGCAAGGGCAGAAATTTAAATAATATACATTAAGAAATTTTCAAACTTTAAATTAGAACCTAAATTCAGAATAACATATCTTTTCAAATTAAAAAATTGAATTACTCGAAAACCCTGAAAATTTACAAACATACAGACGTACATAAAAATCAGTCTTTCTTCAAAAATGTTCAGAATTAAATTTGTATGACCCTAAGTACAAACGAACAAATTGCCCAAGAATTTGACACATTTTCTTAACTTTACAAAACGAAATCTTTAATAGATTACTCTAAAATACAAATTACAAACAAACCCTACACCTTACACCATTTGACAACTTTTATACTTACACGAGACAAAACTTCTAGTAGATTACGAAAACAAAACGTAAAACTACAAATTTCACACAACTACCATATCGAAAAAATTGTGAACTTACTTCCACACGATAATTTCACTAAAATATCTCCCTATAAAAAGAAAACTACGAAATTATTCTGTAGTTTAGTAATAACAAAACCAACATTAACTCAAAAAAACACAGACGGACAGAATTATTTCTCTTTAGGATCAATGTTAAGACATTTATTCTCAACATTATTTTAAAAATCAAAACAATTTAGGGATTTCAAAAGAAAAACATGTTGAAAACAATACCTCAAATTTCCAATACTTATGTTAGACCAATATACAAAATTTATCATACTTCAACTACTAATCAGAACCTAACAAGAACCCCTGATAAATAAGGTTCCGTTTATAAAAATAGGTTACATCAAAAACAAATATAATTGGCAAGAACTAACAAACCACGCCAAGTTTTATAAAAAAATGCAAAATTTGTCGAAAACCAAATCGCAAGGATCCTAACAATCCTTTGGTAATCACCAAAACCCCAAAAAGCACCATTCGACAAATCAATATCGACCCATTTCAATTTTCACACAAAACATACACTGACACCTACAAAAAATTGACAAATTCACTCAGCTTACACTGTCCTACACAAGATTGCAAAATCAATCGTAAACATCCTTATGTTACAATTTCGACACTATAATCATGCAACAGGAACATTTACATTCTCTCATTCCCTGACCAATTTCTTAAAATAAAAAGAAATTATTTTCTCGTAACATTTACATAGAATTATTATCCGAAACGTACATCACCCTAATTCTGACAAGTAGTAACCATTTCACGAATTTAATTTCAAACAATTATTCCTTCAAAAATCTCATTTATAATTTTCCGAACAATTCCATCAGTCAATCTCTTCATTATCTCGGAAATATAATGCGCATAGACTTATGACAATCATTTATGTTCGCATTATAAACTAATAAGTGAATCCTCTTATTGGCAACTCCATATCAAATGAACACGCGGTAACTACCCATCTTTAACGCTACTCCAGAAATTGAAATTCTGTAAGTTTAATTTTCCCACTCAGAAAAATTTGTCACGCAAGAAGTTTTCCAACATTCAGATAGTTCAGTCCACCCTATGAAACTCAATCTTAAAGCCCTATGTAATCAAGAGAAATGAATACTTAATTAAATATGATATTAACGATAAATGACAGTAATAAAATCGATAATAATTCATTTCAGCAACCCATCATGGTTATTTTACAAGTGTACAACCCTGTTAAAACTATTCCACATATGAATAGCAACTATTGTGACATACATTCGAAACGAAATATTAAAATATTGCGATAATACCTTATAAATATGATTATTATCCCAATAAGTTATATACCCGACTACATGACGATCATACAGGAAACTAAATACATGATTGGTACACTATTTTACCAAATAGCGTGTATTAATTAGCGTCCGAGACCAAAACGAAAGAAATGTTAAAAATCGTTTCGATAACCACGTTTCAAAAATTGACCAAATACCAAACTGACAATAACACCTATTTCTAAAAATAATCTCAGATGACAAAATAAATTGCAAAACAATTTAATGACAACAGTACTTTCAAAAAGTAATGTTCTTTTCAAAATTAATCATTTCAATCAACTCGAAAACCTAATTAAAAACCAAACATCTGTTACAACTTCAGTAATCAAAAATTTCAACGCAACTATTCAAAAAATTGCAAGTTGATGAAGAAACTTTCAATAATATTAAAGAAATTGAAACCTCAATTTTAGACATGACTAAAGACATAGAAAACATCCATGCAAAACTGAAATTTATCGAAATCCGCGAACAACTTATGGCAAGTTACTTATTTATCGAAAGATAACCTAAATGACATCCTAAATTCCATCACTTTCACGAGGCTTAAAATAATTCACACGTCAATTATAAATCCAAAGTAAATTCTCTACAGGAAATTTCGCAAAACCTACAAAGGAACAATTTACCGCTTCCAATCAAACTATCAAAGGTTGCACAGTACCTAGACATTATAGAACTAAAAGCTTTTCAAACAAATTCGGATCTAATATTTGTGTTAGACATACCTTTAATAGACCCTCAAACATATTCAGTATTTCAAATATACCCTATTCCTATTTTGGATAATAGAACTGGTTTATATCATGTATTATCAACTTCTCAAAAATATATCGCGAGAGATGATGATTCATTAATATACATACCTATCTCGAACGTTGAAGAATGCAAACCACTTTATTTCAACACCAAATTATGTCCAAATTTATTTGCATACCCTATTGACAACAATGCCATATGAGAAGCCCGTCTCTTCAAGAGCCTCAAAACTTTGCCAGAAAACTGCCAGACGTCATTTATCATCAGCCAAGGCTACAACGTCCAAAAAATAGACGAAAATACATGGTTAGTTATTAACGCAGAACCTCTACAAACAACCATCAACTGTCCAGAAAGAAATTCAAAAACTGAAGTCATCTACAAAAATTCAATAGTAAAATTACAACCAAATTGTTACGCCTTCATAGGCATCACAAAAATTCAAGCCAGTACCAATGAAGTAACTGACGTAAAAGACGACACTCATCCAATCCAAATTCCATTTGAATGTTGTAAGCATATTCCAGACAAAATCCGAGCTCCAAATCTTAAACCACTAAAATTAAACAATCTCAACACGGAAGACCTCGAAGTTACCAAACACAAGTTGGACCAATATTCCAGAGATTTAGATGTTTTGATCAACGAACCCTTTATAACAAAACACATATCCTGGTTCACCTATTTTATCATTGTGGTAATATTTGGACTGTTATTTCTGTACCTATTTTGTAAGTGCAGAACAAAAAGACGAAGACTAGCCATCGATGTTTCTGCATCACCCCCATCTCCACCGAGGCCTAGCAAACCCTACAGGACATTTGCTAACCTATTTCCTTCACGAAGACGACCTACCTTTAGAAGAGAAGACAACGAAGCCGAAGACATAGAACTTACCTAAAGACAAACTGTTTTGTGCCTTTTTACTGACTTTTAGTGCTAGACTCTTCAGTGAATTTTATTTCATTTGTTTAATAATTATATTTCATTATTTTTCTATCCTTTGTTAATTTCAATTTTATTAACATTTTTACGTCATTTTCATTTAAACTTATCATACTTATATTTTATGCTTTTATAGTAAAGCTATATTTTAACCTTGGGAATATTTTATCCCATTTTACAATTCAAACTTAGTATGTTTGTATTTTACACCTTCCTGCTAAAGCTATATTTTAATATTTTTATGTTATTTTATTTTATGAATCAAGCTTATTGTGCTTGCATTTCATATTTTAGATGCTAAGGTTATATTCTGTATTTAAAACCTTACGATTTAACATTTTTGTATCTTTTATATTTTTCCAAATTGTACCATTACCTTTTATATACATTTCATATTCATTTCAAAAGTTGCTGCATAAAACACCAACTTTTGTTATAAGGGGGAAGCTGTTATATTAGAAATATACTATGATATATAATATTATCGAGACAGGCTAACCTTCTCAAACATATCGTATTACATACTGCGTAACAGCTCTTCTCAATAACCGCTCACGCTGCATGAGCATTGTATTTCAATTCTCAGTAATTCTGATTCTGCTGAATCAGCAACACTGTTTCCTTTGTTCTCGAAACATTATAAATATTACTAACAACCTTTTTGTAATCAGTCTTATACTCATTTTCGATTAAACACATTCAAAATTATTATTGTTATTTTTACAAGAGTCAAGCTTGACTCCATTACAAGTGAATAAAAGTTTTTAAAAAGTTAATCAAGTAATCCACTATCTAACATATATATATATATATATATATATATATATATATATATATGGTGTTATTATACATGATTTGCAGGAAACAACTACTCAGCGGGCAAATACCCCGACCTGCATTGAATTATACCTTACAAATCATGAAAGATTGGTAGCCAATGTCATTTGTCAATTCCCCGACCAGACATAGACCGGTTTCGAACTTATTAGTTCTCATCAGTATGCCATAGGTCATGGAACAGACAAATGACAGTGGCCAACCTGTTAGTTTTATACAAACTTAAGTAAATGGTGTACCGCTGAGAGGTAAGCGAATACTCTCATGTGGTCAAATGCTACTATACACCAGACATCATAGATGTCTCCATGGTGTATAGCGACTTGCTATTTTGCAAGTACCGAGAGTGGTGACCTTTAGCCCGTGGTGGACTTAACCCATATACTGTTATTATACATGATTTGCAGGAAACAACTACTCAGCGGGCAAATACCCCGACCTGCATTGAGTTATACCTTACAAATCATGAAAGATTGACAGGATATATATAGATTTGTTTTTGACAGTTTTTTAATCTCACATTCCGATGTTTTTCGGAGGAATAAGAAATAACGTAGTTGACTGCTTCTTGTTCAGTTTTCGAGGTGGCTGAAACTATTTTAGATTAAAGATTTTTGGTTTTAACTTAAATTAAATATAAATGTAGTCCACAAGTGTGATTTATTTTGTAATAGTTGTGTTGGTTCTGTCTTTATGACTTGTCAATTTCATTTTTTAACCTCAATTTAGTAAGTACCTTTCACTTGTATTAAATAATTTTGATTATAATAAATTTTTGTAGAATTCCTGAGGAAGAAACAATAAAGTTTCGAAAGCTTGAATTTAAAAAAGAGTTTTCTTTTTTGAGCCCGTGACTGTATCCCTGGTGGAAATTAAAAATTTTTGTTTTTATATATATATATATATATATATATATATATATATATAACTCAATATGCATAAAATGAGGATATAGAACACTATAATTCTGGGCCGACGAATGGATGACTCTTATTATTTTGTAGATCCACTGGAAGTTTCTGTTTCGCAAAGTACTGACACAATAGAAAATTCCAAGAAGGAAAAATGGAAAACTATATTTGATGTATTTTTATGATCAGTTTACCAATCATTACATTCATATTATATCAAATATTCTAACGTCCTAAGCAGGTTAAAACCTAAAAAAATTATTAAAATAACTTCCCAATTTTGGTGAAAAATATAAATATATAAGTAATTATGATGACTGATTATATTTCAGACTTAATATTGGCGCAATTATTAAATATATGAAAAATATATTGATTAGAGTCAAAATTGGACTTGTTCTGATTTTTATCTGAAAAAAATCTGACAACAATACTAAAAGTTATTTTTTATGGTAGCTCAGTGTGCTAAAGCGTCAGGATTGTAACAGCTAACTAAATAGGAAAAATAGCATGAATGAAATGAATTATAATTATAATACTCAATAAAAAGTTTTTAATTGGTAATTGGCTAGCAAACTGAGTTGCCTAGCGAAGCGGGTTCGATTCTCGCAAGGCGAAACAATTTTTTTTTATATACATTTATTTAACGTCGGCCTATTTCCGCTACTGAGGCCTAACACCGACGCCTGTAGACGAGCTACCCCCAACCAGGAATTTTTGCCGAACCTCTTCCCTTAAGAAGAGTAGGGATCGTTTACTTGCCTAACATTTAATAGACAAGGGACCGACGACTTTACATCCCCTCCGAAGGATGGTATATCTCCTATACAACCCTCGCCTAAGGTTGTATAGCTTCCGCGCATACACTGATATACAAGCCGCTGGAAGATGTGTGAGGCGCGAACGCGGTTTCCGTTGGAATGGTCACCCATCCAAGTACTAACTGCGCCTGTCGTTGCTTTACATCGCATACCGAAGTATGTACATAGTAAAGACGCATCTACGCCAATATCCATTGGCTGGATGTCGGTCTCGATAACTAGGGCCGAGTAGGACTACTACTCTTTGCTCCTAGATTATCTCTGTAGACCTGGACCGGCCTTCGTGATAGGTGGGCCCGCTTACTTCTACCAGACCCAGCTCGCAAATGCGAGATGTGTCGTGGTATTTTCTGCGGACCTCCCCTGGTCCTGGCTGTTGAACCTCGCTGGCTGAGGTCTCTTCTGGCGCTCTTCATGTCTTGATATTTTCTTTCTTCGCCAGCTTGTCACCCCCGGGGGCAGTCATCGGTCGAGTTGGGTTTAGGAAGTTTTGGCTGGGACTGACTGCCGGTACGTAGGACATCAATTGATATCCTACCCCGGATCATCGGAAAGGTAAGGATATGAGCTGTGTAGCTCGGGAGTGTGGAGACCCTAAGTGCTTATTATAGCACTTTCGGACTCCACGGAGCAGGTGGGACAACGGGCGTTGGACGGTATGTTGTCCGACGCCCGCAAGGAGGTTGGGTTAGGGTAGAAAAACGTCATGTCTCTGGTAGTGGTGGTCCGTCCTGGGGTATCTGAAACAGATCGGTTAGCGGGAAATATAAGTTATACTCACCCGTTGTCCAGTAGCTGTAACCTCGGCCGTTTATGCCTCGGGGCATCGGCAGGGTCATAATCAGTGGCCTGTCTGATCAGCGGGTTCCCATGCTCCTCGGCTTTGGCGTACAGCTTCTTCGCTCGTTCCCGGATGACTTCAGTGACCGTGGTGTACTCCAGGTCTCTGACGATATCTGCGGTTCTCACGTACCATGGGGCGTCGACTGCCGTCCTGAGGGCGATGTTTTCCACTGCCTGGATTTTCTTCATGTAGGACTTTGCCTGGTAGCCCCACGCTACCGAGGCGTACGTCAGCTGCGGCCTGATGAGGGTCTTGATAAGCGTGAGCTTATTCCTCAAGTTGAGATGGCTCCCGTTTCCCATCATCGGGTAGATGAGGGCTCTCGTGCGACGGGCCTTGGCTGTGATAGCGTCCGTGTTCTGTCTCCACGTTAGACTTCTGTCCATGACCACGCCAAGGTACTTGACGGTGTCGTGCCATTGGATGTCCTCGCCGTTCATGGAGACGTGTCCTGTGGGAATTTCTTTCCGCACTCGTCTGAAGAGAATGGCTTGGCTTTTGTCGGCGTTGACGGCGACTTTCCACTTCGTGCACCATTCTTCCAGGAGTGTGGCCGTTTCCTGGAGTTTTATGGTTGCGTTCCTAGCTTTCCAGGATCTGGCAATTATTACTGTGTCGTCTGCATACAGGGCCAGGGCTGCGTGGTCGGTCCTGGGGAGGTCTGAGGTGTAGATAGCGAACAGGTGCGGTGACAGCACCGAACCTTGCGGGACTCCCGCCTCCACGGTCCTGTAAGTGGAGAGTTGGTCCGAGATTTTCACCCTTAGCTGTCTGCGGTGCAGGTAGGACCTCACTAGTTTGACGAGTTCGATGGGGTAACCCATACTCATCATTTTAGCTAGGAGGCCGTCGTGCCAGACCCTGTCGAACGCTTTGGCAACGTCTAGGAACAACGCCGTGGTGACTTGCCGCTGGTTGAACCCCTTGGTAATCTCCTCGGTGAGGCGAAGTACTTGGAGTTCGGTGGAATGTCCTGTTCGGTACGCGAACTGTTCATCCGGGATGATATTCAGCTCTTCTGTCTTTTCTGTAAGCCTCTTCAAGATGACCCGTTCTGCAACCTTGCTCATGGCTGGGAGGAGGCTGATGGGCCTGTAAGAAGACGGGAAAATTAGTTCTTTCCCTGGTTTAGGGATCATAATGACGTCGGCCTTTTTCCACCTGGTTGGAAAATGCCGTAACCTTAACATCGCGTTCACGATGTTGACTAGTGCCGCTACTCCTTTCCTGGGTAGTTTTTTGAGAGCGATGTTTCCTATCTTGTCACATCCCGGAGCCTTTCTCGGTTTTAGGCTCCTAAGGATTTCCTTGACTTCCTCGGGGGTAGTCGGGCGGATGTTGTCGTCATCAGGCAGGCGGTGGATCCTATGTACTCTGCGCTCGACGTCGTCCACCCAGTCCTCGTCCTCGTCATCGAGCTCGTTCTCTCTACACTGCAGTTCTAGGCTGTCGGCAAACGCCTCGGCTTTTTCCTGGTTAGTGTAGACGATCCTTCGCTCTCCGTGAATCGGGCGCATAGGCTTCCTCCGGTTTCGCAGGGCACGTTGAGTATTCCACATGCTTCTGTCCTGTGGATCGAGTGACTCAAGGTGGCGTTGTCACCCCTACTGGCGGTGTTCTTGGAGAGCGGCTTTCACTCTTCGGCTGAGGACGTTATACTCCCTTCTGTCGGCGGGGAGCCTCGTCCTCTGAGCCCGTCTCTTGGCGCTTCTTCTGTCCCTTATCAGCTGCTTGGTGACCTCTGGTAGGTTCGCCATCGGTGCTGGGTGTCTTCTTACTTCTGTTTGTGTCGTGCTGGCCCTTATTGCTCCCAGGATTTGCTCCTCTAAGGTAATGACAGTCCTCTCAACGTCCTCCACGGTTTCTAGTCTGCGAATTTGTGCGATGTACTGCTGCAGGTGCAGCCGGTACGATTCCCAGTCCGTTCGTCGCTTCGTGAAGGTAGCGTTGTCATCACCCGCCTGTCCTCCTAGAGTTAGGAAGATCAGGTTGTGTTCGGTAGATCCCTCCGTTCTGGTGGTGATCTCCGCTTCGGAGGTCATCTCCTTTAGGATGGCTATGTCCAGTACGTCTGGCCTGTGTCTGCCGTTGTCGAAGGTGGGCTGGTCCGGTCCTACCACCATCAGTTCGCCGGCGTGCTCTCCCAGGAACCGCAGTAGTTCTCGTCCTCGAGTGTTGGTTATGCCGCTGTTCCATTGCTGGGATTTGGCGTTAAAATCGCCAATTGCGACGACCTGTGTCCTGGCGGGCAGAATTGCGTCCAGATCCCCCTCGGTAAGCGTGCTGCGGGGTGGCTGGTAGCATGAAACCACTTGGACGTCGCCGTTTCGTGCTGTGGACACTACTACGGCGGTGGCATTCATGTTTTCTAGCTCAGGCAGTACCGTCGGATGGTGGGCTATGGTCTTTTTAACGAGTAGAGCCACTCCTCTTGCGGGTCGCTGAGGTATGTTTACCCAGTCCATCCTGTACGTGTGGTATCCTGGGAAGTTGATCTCCTTGGCCGGGGCCATCTTGGTTTCCTGCAGTGCCATGACGTCTATATCGTACCTGGACAGGAGCTCTTCGACTTCAAGTCTCCTTTGTTGCAGGCAGTTTACATTCCAGGCCGCCATCTGCAGGAATTCCGGTTTAATCTGTAAAGGCATTACAGATTAGTAAAGTTTGGCATTTGAGCAAAAAATGCACTCATCGATGAGCACATTTGTTGCATCTGTGCTAGCACCGCTGTGAGGTTTTTGGCCTCTGGCGATGCTTGTTGTTTTGAGGCAGGGACGGTGTTTTGTTCTGCCTTGCCCTGGGCTACTTTTGCGTAGCTCGTGCCTGGCGCTACGCAGCCCTTCTTTGTTGAGGTCATCGTCGGCCTCTGTACCGGCCTTTGAGTGGCGTTGGCTGATTGCCTGGGGTATTTTGGACACCCCTTGTAGCTGGCCGGGTGGGCCCCTTGGCAGTTCGCGCACTGGGCTGGTTCGTCTGCCTTCTTCTTGCATTCTGTCGTCCGGTGTGCCTCGCCGCATTTCACGCATTTCGGCTGCGCGGTACACCTGGATTGTCCGTGGCCGAAACGCTGACAGCGGTGGCATTGGGATGCCGCTACCTTGGCTCTCTGTCTCTCTGTCCTTACGACTAGAGAGCAGCACCTTATGACTTGGAGTATCTTGTCCTGGTCCTGTGGGACTAGGACAAGTACGAGGGGCACCTCCTGTTTCGTCCGTCTTGACGTCATCCGTTGCACCGCGGTGGGTGCGAAACCTTGGTCTTGGAGGTCTTCTGTCACCTCTGTACAAGTAACGCCGCTCGGGATTCCCCTGATGACCACGCGTAGCTGCCGTTCCTCTGGCAGGGCGTACGTGTGGTACTCCCTTTTCTCGTTAGCGAACATCCTAGTCATCTTGCGATAATCTTCGGATGTCGCGGGCTCGATGGAGATTCCCTCCGCGGTAACTTTAGCTTTGCTAAAGTTTATGCCGGTTTCGGTTAGACGACGGCTCACCGTTGTCCATGTCTCCTTATTTCTCAGCACTACCGGGGGTATGCGCTGGCTTCTTGTTCTTGTTTGAGGGGCCTCGGTCTCCTCTTCCCTGGCGTTTTGTCGGGGGACGCTAGCCTCCTGCTGGGGGGCTCTAGATCCCGATCTGCTTCGTCTGGGTGGCTCAGACTCGGGGGGGCACTTAAGGGGCTCTTCAGCCACCTTCTTTGCCGCCTTAGGGGCCTCTTCGTCCGAGTCCGTATTGGTGGCGGGCGGGTTTTTCCTCTTCTGCGTTTGCGATTCTCCTCGAATCACACGCAGAAGCTCTTCGTGCTGGGACTTTTGTTCCCTCTGTATCAGCTCCAACTTCTCGGCGAGCTCGTCGATTTTCTTCCTGAGGGTTTTGTTCTCCTCTGTGAGACGTTTTATCGTCTCTTTGTCATCCCTTGGGGTTGGGATACCCCCTCGGGAGATACCGCTCTGGGACATTTCGTCTTCGCTGTAGTCCATGCTACCGTCCTCCACGGTAACGTCGCTGTGGGTGTCCTGGAAGGGAATACCTATAATATTATGGGAAAAATTTATGACTAATAACAGTAAAAATGGTGTCTCCAAGGGAGGGAGACTTTATTTATCTTTTATAGTACACCGTCTTGGAAAAGACGTGTGTACTTCCTCTTCTTAGAGAAATGTCGACGGCACTAACTGTGGGGCTGCCACTTCACTGTGCACTTTCTTGGCTCGGTGGTACGTCTGCGCTTGGTCACCTCTCGATGCACACTGACGCATCTACGCTCGCCCCCAATGCGAAACAATTATTCATTAAAGAAATTGCCCCAAGAGTGGTTCGGAGTCCACATTAAATTGTAGGGCCTCGTCTCTCTTCACCTAGCACAAGATCTTTGAGGTCTTCCAGGAGGTTACTTCGGTAACTTGAGAGGCGGTTAAAAAAACATTATCATTTTATAATAGATATTATAAATTAAACTTATTATTAAAGCAGGATTTTTTCTGATTAGACAAAATTATGTACATTTAGCAAGACAAAAAACACATTATTCGTTTCTTAGCTAGATTTTTATAAACTGGAAAATTTTTATGCGGAAATAGCCTATTTAAAATACTAACAACCTTTATTTCGTATTATTTAGGTGCTGTTAAAAGGGACATTCCTACTTCCACAGACAAGGAAATTGAAGATATTATGAAAGTCTGGTTGAAAAATGCACAGGAACGTTTGAAGAAGAAGGATGCCAGAAAAAATAAAGTATATATTAAAGTCTATTAATGTAATTAAACGACAATTTAGCACTAACAGTTTGGCAAACACTTTCCAATACTTCATTTGCTAATAATGTAAACAATAAGCCCATTACATCTCAAACAAATCAAATACCTACATATCAATATGAAAATTTGGTCATATAAAATAACGAAAATCGTGAACTATTCAGTTCGCAAGTTGATTTTAATCACGGCATTGATAATTCTGTTCCTTCAAATGTCCTTGTTTCAAACTGAATCAACGAATTTATTACGAATAGATATCGAACCATGTTTACGTTCAAGTTTAAGGCAGTGGTCTGTAGATTGTAATGTTTCACATGCTGCTGTTACAAGCTTGTTGCATTTATTACATCCTTTTCACCCAGAATTACCCTTAAGCTCCAAAGCATTATTAAAAACAATGAGACAAACTAATGTAAAACAAATTGCAGACGGTAAATATTATTATTTTGGTTTAGACTTTCAACCACCAATCAAGAAATTAGCGGGGATAAAATTGAAATTAGTTTCAATATTGATTGTATACCTTTATTCAATAGCTCAAATTTACAGTTTTGGCCGATTTTAGGGTTAATAAAAAATTTTAGAAGTAAACCTTTTGCTATTGGCATTTTTTCTGGTAGATCAAAGCCGAAACCATTAGAATTATACTTCGAAGATTTTATTAACGAACTAACATTGTTGCTACAAGAAAGATTACAATATAGTAGTAAAAAATACCAAATAATAGTTCATAGCTTCGTATGTGATGCTCCTGCAACGGCTTTTATCAAATGTATAAAAACCCACTCTGGTTATTCAAGTTGTGATAAATGTACACATTCAGGGGCATACATACAAAACCGAATGGTTTTTAAAAATGCCAATGCAGCAGAAAGAACAGATGCTGCCTTTATTATTCAAGAAGATGAAGAACACCATACTGGAACTTCCCCTTTGGTGAAATTGGGAATAGGGATGGTCAGATTGTTTCCTGTTGACTATATGCATGCGTGTTGTTTAGGAGTTATGAAGAAGTGGTAATTTATCGACAAGATTGTGTAGTCCAAAGGTACAAATTATCTACAAACAAATGATTGCATTAAAACAGCACATCGCCTTTGATTTTAACAGAAGACCAAGAACGCTTGGGGAAGTTCCACGATGGAAAGCAACTGAATTCCACATATTTCTGTTATATTTGGGGCCAGTTGTTCTTAAAAATATAATTAGTAAGGCAATTTATGAACACTTTCTTTTACTTCACGTTGCTATTTCAATCTCGACTTCGAGAAAGTTAATATCAAAATTTGGATGCGAATATGCAAATAAAGTACTTATGGTATTTGTGAAACATTGCGAAAGATTATATGGCCAGCAGTTCCTCATACAATGTGCACATACTTTCACATCTAGCTGATGAGGTAGATAAATAGGGACCTTTGGATGTATTTGCATGTTTTCCGTTTGAAAATTTTTCCAGCCAAATTAAGCGTTTAATTAAATCCCCTACCAATACATTCAACAAGCTTGTTGAAGATTGCATGAAATACTAGAATTAAGATGTAATGAGTAGTTATACTATGGGAGTTCCAGACCATCAGTAGAGGAACACTGGGGGTTCTTAATGACGTCATGAACTGGATGGCATGTGTCCATCAGGAGAGACCACGAGAGGGGTGTCTTCGTCTAGGGGGTGGCTGGCGCATGCGCGAAGGTGAAGAAGTGTTTAGTGGTGCCGGCGCGAGAGTTGGTGGCGTTCCGGGGGGTGGGCGAAGGAGAAGAAGTGTCCAGAGGCTTCACATATGTGGGCGTGCAGAGGGGAGTCCGGGTTGCGACCCGTGACCACGTGGTCAGAAGGTGTGGTCGAGACAATGATGGATGAGTCATCATTCACAAACAAGTTTAGACAAAACAAATATGCTTCTTGAAAATGTGATGTAATTTATTGCACAGATGTTTTCAAGGTTAAGATGGTTTACTGAGAATTCTCCTTTGACGGCACGTGAGTAAAAAGGTGTGGTCGAGATTATGAATGATGAGTCATCATCCTTCACAAACAAGTCTAGACTAAACAAATATATTTCATGGAAATGTGACGCAATTTATTGCACAGATGTTTTCAAGGTTAAAACGGTTTATTGGGAACTTGTTTACAATTAACATGCTGACTCATCTACTTGGTTTTATAAAAACTGACATGTATGGGAATGGTAAAGCAGTTACAATTTATTTCCTTTACAAGCAAGTACAGTTTAGTGAATTTTAATTAATAATTATTACTGCAATTGCATATGCCCTTATTTCGTGTGTGTTTGTACCATCATATCAACATTAAATGTAAGTAATTATTATCTTTTCAAATGATTTCAATTAAATTAACGAAATATTATTTTAGATGGACTTTGAAAAACTAAATAGAGGTCTTTTAGGCAATATTAAACCGATCGTTAAGACAAAAGACCTAATCACGTGTGGACCCATTCCAATATTATCTGTCAAAATTATCAATACAAAATATGGAGAAACTGTGTTAGCAGAATTCGAAAATAATTGTGCATTCTTACCGAAGCGAGTGCTACCTTTGATGAGGGATAATTTGGAAAAGTTTGTCAACGGGGAATACAGCATAATATTCCGAGGCTTAAAGGATGTTAATAAGCCATCTCGAGGAGTTACATTTGAATTTTTGAAAAGTAAATAAATTTTATATTTATAATAGTTATAATTTTTAATATGAATAATTTTTAGCTGGAAGCGGTGAAAGCAGAACCAGTGGTAGCGGTAGCAGCGGCAGCAGCGGCAGCAATACTACAACCACACAATCACCCACATATTCAGCTTAACTAAAATAGCAGCAGAATACGTACAAAGGATAAGGATATTAATTTAAAAAAGTATGTACAAATTTCTTATGAAGTGATCATTAATCGTTTTGTGAGTCAATTATTTGTTTAAGAAAAATTGAGATTAATTTTTTTTTCATAATATCTTCACTTAAAATTACACATCAATTTTCCATACTGAGCGGTATAAATAAATAGCTGCAATAATTATTATAGTATATTATATTAAATTTAAAATTTACATTTTCTAAGTTTACCACATTGTGCCGTATTATATAAATATTTAACATCTAAGTTTATAACATCATTCGGGTGCGAACTATCAATATATAAGATTGTTTATTAGAAAAATTTGTAATAATGGATATTTGTAATTTAAGTGATGAAATTGTGGAAAAGTTCCAAAATGTGATAAAAACTTTGGACGAGCGTACAAACATATTAGAAAAGGAAAAGTGGTTGAAAATAGTGAAGGGGCATTTACGTTTACTCAACCGAGCATTTAAAAGCAGTAATAATTCTATTGGGGTTCGTAGAAAAATTCATACAAATATTGGACATTTAAAAAGAATTAGTTTTCATAAAAAATTTGGGGCATACTGGACACGGGTTAGGAGGGGTTAGAGTAAATAGAAGTTCTAGAGTGAAATGGGAGGATATAAATTCAGTATTTTCAGGTCGTATACGTTCGGGGTTAATCATCAACATAAAACATAATGACACTGTACAATTTTTAAATGATGCTTTTTTTCTCTTCAAAATTCGAATTGCTAAAATTTTAAAAACAATGCCCACAATGAAAGTGAATGCATGCTTTTGTGGACAATTTACCAAACTAAACCCCGTAGCAGGAAACGAAATTGCCGAATTCAAATATTTTAATACAAAAAATGCATTAATTGATATCAGTACAGACTTCAGGAACATATTTTCGATAAAATTTTGAATAAACTGGAAGATTTCCAAGAGAAAGATTCTGGGTTTAGTTTAGTGAAAATAATAAGTTTAGAGGTAAATATTAATAAGTTTGAGATGGGTAACGGCTCATCTTTCATTAAACTTCCCGACGAAATTGTGAAAAAGAATGCATGCATAAATATAAAAAACTATGACGATGAGGCCTGTTTTGGCTGGGCTATCGTTTCAGCTTTACACCCTGCTAATACACATTCCGACAGACTTTCTTCATACCCCCATTACAAAGATGTTCTGAATTTAAAAAAGGTATAGAATTTCCAATGTCACTAGCACAAGTATCAAAATTCGAAAAACAAAACGACATTTCAATTAATGTATATGTTTTAAAATTATTTGGTAAACATTTTCAAACAGTGCCAGCTCATTTAACGAAAAATAAAATGGATAAACATGTAAACCTATTAATGATTCAAAATAGTTATACAGATGAGCGGGACGACGGGAACGATGAAAATAATGATGATGATTTCGAAATAAAGTATCATTTCTGTTGGATAAAAAACTTATCCAGACTTGTTTCAAAACAAATTAGTAAAAGCCATTGAAAACTCTGGATTTGTGATATATGTTTAAATTATTTTGTTAGTGAGGTAAAATTAAATTCACACACGGTAGATTGTAAAAATGTCAACAAATGTAAAATATCGTTCCCGAAGGAGAAAATTTTAAAGTTAAAAAATTATAATTATAAGGAGCCAGTGCCGTTCGTACTGTATTGCGATATTGAATCAATGTTAGAGCCGTATTCAGAAATTAGTCATACTAAAACACTGAAATATCAAAAACATAGGGCTTTTAGTGCTGGACTGTACATGAAATGCTGGTATGACGATAGCTTATCTTATTATTGCAGCAATCGTGGCATTAACTGTATAGAGTGGTTTTCAAAGCAATTGGAGAATATCGGTGAATTTATCGAGTCTAAAATAAAAACTATCGCGCCAATGGAAATATCTCAGTCACAACAAAAAGACTTCGCCACATCGACTAACTGTCATATTTGCGAGTCAATATTCAAACCTGAAGTTCGCGACCATTGTCATTTTACGGGTACATACAGAGGTCCCTCCCACGAAGCCTGTTACCTAAATTTTAAGAAACCATTTACAGTACCGATCGTCTCATAATTTATCCGGATATGACGCTCATTTTCTAATCAAAGACCTCGCGAAAACGGGTAAGATCACTATATTACCAATCAATAAAGAACGATACATTTCATTCACAAAAAATTTTACAGGATCGGTAATAAAATTTCGGTTTATAGCTTCCTCCAGATTCTTAGCGAACAGTTTAGATAAGCTATCCTCATATCTAACGAAGGGGGAATTAGCAAATTTACAGAGAATATTTAGTGATTTAGATAGCGAAGAATTTGATATGTTTACGAGAAAGGGGGTTTTCCCATATGACTATATAGATTCTATGGAAAAATTGAATGAAACCGAGTTACCGGCAAAAGAACATTTTTACAATAAATTAAATGACTCTAGTGTAAGCGATGCTGATTATCAACACGCTCAGAATGTTTGAGTGAAATTCGGATATCAAAATTTAAGGGAATATTCCGATCCATATCTTAAAACTGACGTAATTTTATTGGTGGATATTTTTGAAAATTTCAGACAAACATATTTAAATATTTATCATCTAGATCCGGCATATTATTATACACTGCCCGGCTATACTTGGGATTGTACGTTGAAGTATACCGGGGTGGGACTAGGACTTTTACAACATGTAGACACACTTATGTGGAATTCGGGGTGGGGTAAGCCAGTGCTGTAATGCTGAGGCTAACAATAAATACATGCCCAATTACAATACGACATTACCTAGCTCATATCTTACCTATTTTGATATTAACAATCAATATGGCTGGGCCATGGAATCCTACGTACCTTACGGGGGATTCAAATGGGTGGATAATTGTGAAAATTTCGATGTTACTGATATATCCGATGATTCCGATGTTGGTTATATTCTGGAAGTCGATTTAGAGTACCCCGAACGCCTGCACGATAAACATAAAGATCTACCTTTATGTCCAGAGCATCGAGTACCGCCGGGATCAAAATTACCAAAATTGATGACGACACTTTACCATAAAACCCGATACGTTATACATTATCGCATTCTCAAGCAAGTTTTGGCCTTGGGAGTTAAACTCTAAAATCCACCGTGTATTACAATTTAAACAAGCTCCATGGCTAAAAGCCTATATTTTATTAAATACAAATTTGCGTAAAAATTCGAAGAATGAATTCGAAAAAAATCTATACAAGTTACTGATTAACGCGGTGTTCGGTAAAACTATGGAAAATATCTGTAAGCATCGACTGGTAAAATTAGTATCGAAATGGGAGGGACGTTACGGAGCTAAAAATTACATTGCCAGTCCCAATTTCCATAGTCACGCAAGTTTTGGTCTTTGGACCGAAAAACAAATTTTTAAGAAGGAATCGAAACTTTATTACACCAGAAAATAACAGTAATTACAATTAGCGGTAATCTTATGAAGTGAGTCAATCTTACATGTTAACAAGCATTTATTATAACCTCGGTCTTATCGTAAACCTGATGTATGCATTTATCATAACAAAGGAGACATATGATATACGCTCACGTAACTTCTCCCGGCTTAAGTGAAAAATTAATAGTTTGATTGATTTTTCATACAATTATATCATTATTTGAATTTACTGTATCATTATTTTTAAATTTAAATTTTGAAAAGTATTTTGTATATATCAGGTAAACGATAAATATTATAAATATAATATACAATAATATTGTAAAAATAGATGGTTTAGAAATATAAACAGAGTTATTCATATTACTTAATTCTTGTTTTTGGGATTCTAAGTCCCTCTGAGTCTTTAATAGTTGATGGGTATTAATTAAATTATGATCAAATGTTCCGGGATTATAATTTGTTAATTTATCACTTGTTTTTGTTTCTAAATTAAGTTTTGGAAGATCGATATTTTTAAAATTGACTTTAGAATTTGAGTATGTTTTTAAAATATGGTTTTCTATGTTAATAGTACACGTCGTGTCTAAGTCATAACGTAACTACCAAAAAGTGGTATATTGTCTTTAATATTTTTACATTGTTGAACAGCAACTAAAGGTTGTGGTACAATAACAATCGATTTTTTATTAATTATCTTTTGAATTTGGAGTTCATTAATATTGACAGGTATTGGGTAACAATTATCTATATTTTTTGAGAATTTTAATAAACAATTTCGCAAGGTGCGTTGTGATTAATTTTAGTTGGGTTCATATTATTACAAAGATATTCCTCTGCTGATATTTCTTTACATTTATCATTAGAAAGTATAAAATTATTATCACTTAAAGCTAAATAAGTATCATTTGGTAAAACTTATCATATTGCATCGGTAAAGGATATAATTGATAATATTGATAACTATTAGGTTCAACTAGTGGAATTTCGAGTATGAAAATTATTTCATAATTTTTGGAATAACTTTTAATATTTACAATATTTTCGAATCCTAAAATACTATCTAAAGTGGGTTCTAATGGTAATTTAACGTCTGTTAGGTATTTTCCTGTTAATTATATTTCAGAAAATAAGTCAATAGGTCTAACAATAGAATTATGCAAAGTGTTTAATTTTGCAAAGGATATAGCTATCTCTACTTTATCGAGAATACTGTAGATCGTTTGATAAGTAACTGTAATTTGGTTTAAGACCATTTGCGTCATGAAATAGTGATAGTTAGCAGTTATTATATTAATAGACATGTTTTTTATTGCATATTCGATTTGCCGAATTCGAGATTGTAACATTGACTGATTATGTGACAGGTTTCGAGCTAGATTATTAAAATTAGTTATTGATGAGTTTAGCAAAGAAATTTGGTTTTCTAAAATAACTTTGAATTTATTTTGAGTAGTTTGAAGTTGATTTATTTTAAAATTGAATTTTTCGGCATCTTCGTTATCTAGGTTTCCCGTTAAGCATTTAATGATAGATCCTAGGCCATTTATTATTCCTCTTTTTTGTCTTATTGATTTTGGGTTTAATTGATTGATTTGTTCCAGAATTTTCGATCCTAAATTTTGAATTATATTATATGAATTAAAGTATTCCCTATAATATGTTTGATTAGACTTTATTGATGATTTTAAGGTATTAAATTTCGATTTTATGTCTTGAAATTCATTAACAATTGGTTGTAAGTCGAATATTTGTATAAAAGACCATTATGTGTTAGTTATTTGTGTACTGCCTAGTCGTATTGGTAATAGTCCGGGGTTGTCTTCTATTTTGTGATAGGTCGGTTGGGTTATTCCTGGTTCGAGGAAGAAGAACCTGAAATATTATGGGGTTTCTTTAATTCTTTTAGGTGTATAATTAGAGTTTTATTGTTTTTTAATAATAGTAATTAATTTTTAGTCTGTCATAAGTGTCGTTAATACCTCGGTGATTGGTTTTACCTTCATGTTGGTGTTTGATTAGAATAATTTGTTCATATTATTAACTAATTTAGTGCATTGAAATAATTTTAGTGGTTTAAAATTTAGCATGTATGTGGTATTAGTTGTTTGCATCTAAAATATATGTACGTCCGTCTGTTTGGGTCGACGTAATTTTTTAAGGTGCTAATTACAGATCGCGGGTCGTTTAATGGAATTTTGATTGTTTTAATAGTTCTGTCGTCGATATTTGTTTGAACCATTTCGATACCTGGGTGAAGATTTTTGTCAATTATGATTTGAATTGGTTTATTATTAATAATTTCATCTAGTATAGGTATTCCGTTGTTTTCGGTGTCGTTACTACTTGTATGGGCTGTTTCGTCTTGGTCATTAATTCTTATGTCCTGAAGTACAGTAATTTTTTGTTGGTTGTTTATAGTCTGGTTTTCGGTAGGGGCTTCTAAGTTTGAGTTTTCATTTTGAGTATCGTTGGGAGTGTTTGATATTTGAATTGGGTTTTCAGCTAGTTCTCTCAGAAAATCTAATATATTTTGGTCTCTATCGCCAGGGTTATTTATTATAGACTCGGTTTCATTCATGTTTAATTGAATGCGCGATAGGGCATCCGCGTTGGTGTTTTGTTTGCCATTTTTGTAGACGATTTCGAAGTCATACTCTTCAAGTTTCAATCGCCACCTGATTAATTTTGAGTTAGGTTCTTTTAGGTTGAAGAGTCAAACGAGTGGGCGGTGATCTGTGTATATTTTAAACTTATTCCCGAATAGATAACATCGATGGATTTTGCAAACCCATAAAATCGATAATAGCTCGCGTTCAATAACGGAATATCGTTGTTCGGTTTCATTAAGGGTTCGGGATGCATAACATATTGGTCTATCGTTAGGAGGGGTTCCTTGGGACAGAACATTTCCCAAAGCTATATTAGAGGCATCCGTAGTTAAAACAAAAGGCTTGGTAAAATCGGGGTACTGCAAAATCGGAGCATTCATTAATAAATTTTTTAGGTGATTAAATAAATTTATTAGTCCAGGGAAGTTAGGAAAAATAGCGGAAATTTTTAGGCACAGCAGATATCGAGATGCGGTTTTCTGCATTGTGTTCAGGAAGGTCCCAGGAAACGACTCTACATAGTCTGGTTTAGCCATTTTTTCAAAAATGCCTTCTGGGCCGGAAAATGCATTTTCCAATTGCATCATTACTTGCACCATTATAGGAACGACTGGAAACTCGGAAAAACCGCTCGGAAATCGTTACGCAGGGGGTTTCGGGGCTGCCGAACTCGATTCTGGCATTAGAATTACACGGGGGTGCACGGGGGTGGCTCTGTGGGGGTGCGCGGGGGTGAATTGGGGGAGAAATGGCAGCGTGCATGAAAATCGCTCCAAACTCGTTACTCGGGGGTTTTCGGGGAATTCAATTCTGGCATTGGAATTACCTGGGGGCGGCTCTGCGGGGGTTTTCGGGGACGCCGAATTCATTTCCAGCATTAGATTTCCCCGGGAGCGCTCGGGGGTCCCTCTGTGGGGTTGTCTGGGGGTCATTCTGGGGGGGGGGAAATAGCATAGTCCATAGGAAGCGCTCCAAACTCGTCACTCGGGGGTTTTCGGGGATGACGAATTCAATTCTGGCATTAGACTTCCCCGGGGGTATGAATAATAAAAATTTAGATTGAATATTAAATAAATAAATATTACACATATTATAAAAACAATTGCTTTGGAAGTCTTTTGTGCCTCGAAACTGGATTTGAAAAAGGCGCCAAAGCTATAAAAGAGAGTAGAGTATCGTTACCACGGGGACCGGCGCGAACAGAAATATTCTGTATCGACTGAAGAGAAAAAATATGGGTCCAGTTCCCGCGCGTCAAGACGAGACCTTAGATCCATTGGAATGGGGGTGGGAATTGGTGGATGGAGAGCTCAGTCTTGTCACCATGACCCAGGAAACCGGTCCCGAGGAAATTTTAAGCAAAATTTCTTGTTCTTGTCAAACCGACTGTGGCACGAAGTGCGGATACCGCCGAAGTGGGTTGGAGTGCTCACTTGCATGCAAGCATTGCGATGGCAATTGCTCAAACCAAAAAGGCACTTCCAAACTTCCAACGGGGTCGAGAATAGTGACGAGGAAGAAGATGAAGAAGGGGGAGATGATGAAGAAGGGGAAGAAGAAGAAGAGTTTGAACAAGATGTTTAGTATTTAAGTTAAAAATTGAAGTTTATAATGAATAATTCAACATTAATAAAAACTCTTATTTGTTATTTGAATAAAGTATTATTTTCATAATTTGTGATTTTTCACTTTCTCCTTTACCATTTCCCACAGAGCCACCCCCGAGCACCCCCGGGGAAGTCTAATGCTAGAATTGAATTAGGCATCACCGAAAACCCCCGAGTAACGAGTTTGGAGCGATTTTCATGGACTATGCAATTTCCCCCCCAGAATGGCCCCCGAATACCCCCGCAGAGCCGCCCCTGAGCGCCCCCTGGTAATTCCAATGCCAGAATCGAGTTCGGCAGCCCCGAAAACCCCCGAATAACGATTTCCGAGCGATTTTTCTGAGTTTCCAGTCGTTCCTATAATGGTGCAAGTAATGATGCAATTGGAAAATGCATTATCTGGCTCAGAAGGCATTTTTCAAAAAATGGCTAAACCAGACTATGTAGAGTCGTTTCCTGGGACCTTCCTGAACACAATGCAGAAAACCGCATTTCGATATCTGCTGTGCCTAAAATTTTCCGCTATTCGGGCGATTTTGATCTAAATGCCCTGGACTATATGAATTCTGTGGAATGAACAACCTTAGAATCCTTTCTTAGGCACAATGTCATAGGCTTGGAAATTTTCGCGAAGTCTTTAAGAAATTTGCGGTAATAACCGCCAAGTCCCAGGAAAGATTTTATTTCCTTTTGGGTTTTTGGAATGGGGTAATTTTTGATAGCCGAAATTTTATCAGGATTGGGTTTTACTCCTGTAGGTGTGATTAGGTGTCCTAAATATGCTACTTCCCGCTTGACGAATTCGGATTTGTCGAGCTGAATTTTAAAATTAGACTCGCGTATTCTTTGGAAAACCGATATTAATCTTTGAACGTGTTCCTGAAGTGACGTGGAGAATATGATAATATCGTCTAAGTATACTGCGCAGATTTCATTTTGTAGTCCACGCAGAATATTATTCATAACCATTTGAAAGGTTGACGGCGCGTTCTTTAACCCAAAAGGCATGCGCTTAAATTCATAATGTCCAGTGTCAGTCGAAAAAGCTGTTTTTGGAACGTCATCGGGGTTCATCTCTATCTGATGAAATCCGTTAGCCAAGTCGAGAGTCGAAAAATAGTTACATTTACCTAGTTTGTCTAATATGTCTGAAATATTAGGTAGTGGGAATTTGTCGTCAATTGTTTGTTCGTTTAATTTCCGGTAATCGATAACTACTCGCCATTTTCTTTTGTTCGACGCATCTAATTTTTTTCGCACTATCCAAATTGGAGAGGACCATGGAGAATTTGAGGGTTGAATTATCTTAGAGTCTAGCATTTTTTGTATTTGTGAATTGACTTCTACTTTATGTATATACGGATATCTGTAAGATTTAGTAAAAATTGGAGAGTCATTTTTAAGTTTAATTTCGTGTTTAATTTGGTTGGTAAATGACAAAGGGACGTCTTCATGGTGAAATATATCTCGATATTCAAAACAAAGATTACGAATGGCTTCGTATTCCTCTTTATTACAGTGGCTTAGTCTTAAGTTTTTAAGATTTTGTTTCAGTAAATTGTCATAGTTTTGAGGGCATTTAATATTTTCGTAAGGTGGTGGTTCTTCAAAAAAATTTACTTCGGTTTCATTAATTAATTCAATATTGAAAGGTTTCGAAATTGTTAGACTAACATCTTTCTCGCTTAAATTCAGTATGGTTGTTATGGTTTCATTATTTTGAATTTTAACCAATGATTGGGGAATTTCCGTATTTAGGGTTTTCGTGTAATGTAATATTCATATGCCTCTATCCTGTATTGTTGGAATTTTTATTACTTGTTGTGCTCTTCCAGGGATTGTTATGTGATAAGGTGCAAATTTTTTATGTTGGATTGTATTGGAAAATTTTTGAAAAGTTGAGTACATTGGTAATATGGCATTGGGCGTAATTAGTCTATAATTTTCTAAAATGTATTTTTGCTCTAATTTGTGACAAAAGGTCTAACCCTATTAGTCCATTAAATTTTTCAGAAAAATCGAATAGGCAAAATTTATGATTTCCGGTTGTATTAAAGCTAAGAAATAGAGGTATATTAATAATTTCATTATGAAAAGATCTTGCGTGGGCGGTTGACACTTGAAATAGTTCGTTCCTTATACAATTTGGAAAAATGTATATGCTAATTTTGGGTTTATAAAACTTCGAGTACTACCCGTATCTATTAAAAATTTTGCATCAATTTCCGGGATAATTATAAATGTAAGTTCGTGAGAGTAATTGTTTAAATGTATTACGTCGAATTTTGTGTTTTGATAGTCTGGTGAAAATCCTGATGTTGTGATTGTCGTTCATTATTGTCTGTCTGGTTCGAGTTATAAAGTTCGTTTTGGTTAATATTACATTGATTAGTAGTATAATCAATATGTGGATATAATTAGTTGTCATTGTTATAAGTAGAATGTAATGAGTAAAAATCATCCTGATTATAGTCGCATTCCAAATGATTAGTAGTATAATCATTATGTTGATTATCACAATTATTTTCGGTTATTTGTTGTTCGAATGGATTCTCGGAAATTAAATTCTCCTAAACCTCCTGATTAAATAATTGATTCGGTTTACGATTATTTTGAAAATTATTAGTGTTTCTAGTACTAATACTCATAGGAGTGGGTCTTTAATTAGGGTGGACATATCCGGGTTTTCAAACATTTTGGGGCTTCCCAAATACTTCTCTATTAGTGGGAAAATGTTGATTGAAATTTGGCTTGGGTGTAATTGGTATTGGACCTCTAGGAAAATGTTGAGAATTATTACTAGTGAAATTGGGCATATTGAAATTTTGATGTGGATTCTGATTTATAGGGAAGTTTTGAAAACTTGTAGATGGAGGATTTATCGATGGATAATTCATTGGAGAATTACTTGAAGTTGTTTGTGTACAGGCTTTGGCATGAAATCAGAGTTTGACCATGCTTAAATTGTTCAAAATTTTCTTCCTCTTGTACAAAGCTCATGGCTCGTTTGAGGGAATTGGGGTTCCTCAATCTGACCGCTAACTGAATATTAGAAGGTAAATTCTTTCAATAAGTTTTTAAAGCAAATGAATCATAGTGATTTATTTTCATAAGTTTCATTTCTTTAGTTTCGTTTGTTGCATTTAACTTTGAAAACAAGAGACTACGAGTGTCTTGAATTCTCATCCCAAAATTTAGTGGGTGCTCATTTTTATTTATTTTTAGTGATAACAAGTCCTGGATTAAACAGTCTATATTTCTTTGATCCGAAAATGTGATTATTAGAAGATCTTTAATTAATTGCCAGCTATTTATTTCCGATCGCGAACATATTAAATCTGCGGTCCGTCCTTTTAATTTGGAATATTAATAGCTGCAGCGGGGTTTTGATTATTTTGAAAAGCTGTGAAAGATGTAATAAATTTTTGCAATAACTTAGGGTTACCATCAAATGCTGGAATGTTATCAGCTTGGTACCGTAATAAAGCGTAATTAATTTCGGTCATATTTGAATTATTTTCTGAATTTGAACTTACATTATTTGAATTTAGATTATTTGAATTATCTGAAATAGCTAGATTTCCGAGGTTATTTAAAAGTCTTCCAGTTTGATATATTACAATAAATTTATAACCAATAATAAAAATAAAATGTTCAATGAGAATAAAATGGTTAGTTGTTTATAATTGGTTGTTAGTTAGAAAAATAAAATATTCTTACAATATAACTATAGATGCTTTCATTGATGGCTATAGATGTTTTCTAGCTTGGGCCAAACCTTTCTATACAAGAATTACGGTCACTTGTAGTCTTTGAAAGGTGAGTGCTCTGTCTTGGTTCTTCGAGGGTTTGTGTAAACAAGTTACACGTGCAAAGCCTCACGATGTCTTCTTTGCTTCGGATAGGGTGGAAAATATATAATATCTCCACAGCCTAATCACTGATGGCCTCTTTCTTGATATCCTGGATGTGGGGCCTCCTGGATACGTTTCTTACGGCTACGTTAAAATGTACCTACTTCTATCTTGAAAATCGGCTCCTTGTCCTGGTTTTCTTCTTAAGTCTAACTTACTCCTAAGATGTCGACGAAGAGTCTAGACGATACTAGATATCCTGGACAAATTTCCCTCTTCTTTGACTTGATCACGATGACCGATTTTTTATAATTACCTGGCTTGATTGCCCAATAATTACAGCGATAGTAATTGGTAATTATATGTGACTTGCACAGACTTCCTTCTTGTGTTCCTGTCTTCTCATTCGGCTACTCGATCCACCGAATTGGTTAGTTTTTTCTCCCCTCGTAGATTCGTTTAGTAATTTAAGGATTGAAATCCAAAAAGAATCAGCGATTGATCCTTTATTACTAATCCGTTCCGACTGCGCCAGTTTTGGTCGTTGGACCGAAAAACAAATTTTTAAAAAGGAATCGAAACTTTATTACACCAGAAAATAACAGTAATTACAATTAGCGGTAATCTTATGAAGTGAGTCAATCTTACATGTTAACAAGCATTTATAACCTCGGTCTTATCGTAAACCTGATGTATGCATTTATCATAACAAAGGAGACATATGATATACGCTCACGTAACTCGCAATATTCGATGAGAATTTGTTGGCTATCGAACTAACTAAGTCTGAAATCTTTTTCAACAAACCCCTGTACATTGGATTATGCATATTAGATATATCAAAAACTTGCATATACAGTTTTCATTACAATTTCATGCTACTAAAATTTTCCGTTGAGGAATGCAAATTAATGTATACAGATACGGATAGTCTTATCTACAATATAAAATGTGATGACGTTTATGAGAAAGTTATAAAAGAAAATATTGAGAAATTTGATATTAGTGACTATCCACAGATACAATATCCCTTTAGTTAATAAAAAAAATCCTGGGCTAATGAAAGATGAGCTAAATGGCAGCATCATGACTCATTTTATAGGTTTACGATCAAAAATGTATGCGGTTAGGGTTGAGGGGGAAGATAGCATCAAAAAATCTAAAGGTGTCAAGTCTAATATAGTAAAAAATAAAATTTCATTTGCGAATTATAAGAGCTGTCTAGATACTGGAACTAAATTGTATAGAAGTCAACGAACCATCCAATCCAGTTTACATAACGTGTACTCGGTTGAGCAAACTAAAATTGCACTAAGCCCCCATGATGATAAACGCCACTTAAATCAGAATTCAACTGATACTCTCCCGTGGGGCCATTACTCATTAATGAACACTTGATAAGAAATTTGTACATACTTTTTTAAATTAAAATACCTATCTTGTTATGTAAATTATATAATATAAGAAAACTGCTGATATATTTTTATAATATGTAAAATAATACTAGAAATAAAACAAAAAGAATTCTATTAATATTTGTTATTCAAGCATTTAATAAATACATTTTTTTATCCAAGTCATTTAGAACCTTATCTCTATTGTAAAATAAACATTCACGTATACAGTGTATTTGAATATTATTACATGGATATAAATCACTTAAATTTAATAGTATCTTATGAGGAGGTAATTCATAATTAGATTCACTTAGAATATTATTAGTAACATTTAAAAAGTTATTATAGAAATTTTCAAAATTTAAACTATACAATATATCCATATGAGACGATATGAGTTTGTTAATATTTATAAACTCGCGCACAGTATTTCCAGATAAATAAAATGTGCAGGAGCCATCAGTCACTTTCAGCATCTTATTACCAATAAATGGTACCTTTATTAGTTTATAATTGGAAAACTGAATTTCTTCTTCTTCTTCTTCGAGGTCCTCAGCTCCATCAAAGTAATCTGCAGTAAATTGTTGAAGGTAAGTAATGAAATCATTCCAGTCTTCTCTAATGAAAGAAATATTGTCTGGTTTCGTGAATACCTGGGGTACATTCATTAACATTCTCACAGCGGCAACATAACCTCTTGCAGCACTAAGTCCAGTAATTATTTTATAATTAGAATGAGGTATGTAAAAAACGTTTTCATAGACATAACGTTACTCATTTTCTATTGCCTTTCGATACATTTCACTAACTCTTTCAATTTCTTCCCAGTAACCGGAGTCATCTGAAGAGAACGTGGGACTGGGGCTGATTGATGTAATTTTTTCTCCAATACTGAGTAATTTCTAAAAGTTTTTATGTATTTATAATTCACATTCACATCCCCCTCCTCTTACCCCAAGGAAAAACAAAAAGGCCTCTCTGAACAATTAAATTGTGTCTGTTTTCCATAAGAATCAATGTATTTTTACCTATGTTAATCTACTTGAAACAATTTTACACATGTAAATCGAAACACAAACATCAGAGTTTATTTGTACCGTCTATCCAACTATTGTGAGATTTATCTAGACCTAACCATTTAACTAAAATTTTGCTACCTCGCTTGCGCAATACTTTTTCTACTAGGTAAATGTCTGAGTATTTAGCCTTTTGCAGTTCTTCGGTGGAAAAACTTCCACTGATAGGGCTTCCACGTAAATCTTCCTGAAGGTAAGTCGTGGGATTAGTAATTTTTACTTTTATGATTTTAAATAATTCCGTAGTCCAATTGGGTGTATAGCCCTTATCAAAAACGTGTTTATATTTGCTAATACGAACGATATCACCGATTTTAAATTTTCTCGGGTCCGTCGCCAATTTAATGTGATTATAAGCAGAACGTAAAATTGTTTTCTCATTCTTTTTATTTACTTCACACGACTTTATACCTATCGTTCTGTGACGCTGTTTATTGTAATCTTCGGTTATTTTAGGTAATATATCAAGCTATCGGTATGTCCCATTTAAACTAAAGTATTTGTATAATTTTTCCTTTAACATTCTTATGACACGTTCCACAATTGCAGCCTTTTTCGTGCTGAATGTACTATAATGATTAATATTATACCTTTTCATTAGACTGTTAAAACCCGCATTATAAAATTCTGTGCCTTGATCTGACTGTAAATTTTTCGGTGTTCGTTTACTATCATTAAATTTATCATCAACAGCTTGTTTTATCTCTTTACCGGATTTACTTTTTAAAGGTTTAGTCCAAACAAATTTTCAAAAACAATCAATTATCACTAATATGTATCTAAATAGGTTATTATCATGTACATGACCCATTACGGCTAAATCCATGTGCCAAAGGTCATCTAAACCTTTTATAATGGTACGTCTGCGTTTGAAATTTTTTCTAGCTGGTTTATGGAGTTCGTTTACCAGGCGAATCTTTTCTTTTGAATGTACCCTCATCATGCACGCTGTATTAGTGCAACAATTTAACTGAATATAATTCATTTTTATGTCGTTTTTATATAAGAAATTTTGGCATATCATTTTTCAAGTTTGAAATATCTTTACTTATTTTGATATCTAAATTGGTAATATTAGTGTTCACAGTGTCCACGTATTCTTTTAAGTTAGTAATGTCCACAACTATTTTAATTTCCAATTCATCAATTTTTTTTTCAGAGATTTAATCTCATTCTTTAGCCTCTGTACGTTCATTATCAAACTTGCGTTTATAAAATTTCATATTCAAATCAGTCCGCTGATTAACGATCTCAGGTATTTTTTTATCTATTATATCACTTGTTTTTTGTATTATATTCTCATCGGCAGTATCTACGTATTGTTTATTGGTACAGTCAAGTGACTCTGTGGGTTCTTTAAAATTACACAATTTTAAATGTTCAACGTCTATATTCCCATCACCTGTGAAAGTGAAACCATGTCGATAGGATGAAGTTAAATGAGAATTACTGTCTTGAGAGTAAATTACAATAGACCTCCTGAACTTGTCTAGCTCACATTGAAAATGATGTTAAGGAATGATATCACATCTATTTAATCAAAAATAGTAACACCTATTTCCTTAAGCTCTGATAATATAGCTAAAATTTCATTGTCATGAGAATCGGTGTTCAAAAGTCTTAATCTATCAACCAATTCATTAACGTCATCCCAGTAAACGTATTCAATAGGTTTGTCATTGTAAACCATATTTATCCCCGCTCCACTAGACGATTGATCTGACTTTGTGCTCCGTTTAGTCTTAAATATATTGTTCTACTCTGGGCTTGTTATAATAAAAACACCGTTATTTGAATATAATGTAAAGATACGTACACGTTGCATCGGTAATTTTAACATAACCTCACTTCTTAACTACTAAAAATACTAAATAATTGGCGGGAGAATTCCACGAGCACATGACACAACTAGGCATATTTTCGCCGAATTGTACATCCACCTATAGAATAACAACAGTTTCCCTCAATTCTGCAAAATATCAATAAAACACTAGCTACTATTTTACGTTAAAAGATTCACAAATACCAATACCTTGTTGATAACCAATTCTGTTCAGTGCAGTTTCTATGGTATGTCACCATCTCTCATTTGTAACCTTTCCTATGAATGTAGGTATTTGTTATGTTTGATTTGGCATGTCTGTTTTTACTTTAGATATATGAAACTGATGTGAAGTTAGTTAAGTTCGTTGCTTGTTAAAGTAGAGAGTCTACGAAAGTGTTTTTAAGTTATTTAATGTTGTATATTTGTTACTTTAGAATTAAAATCTGTTTACGTTTACCGTTGTGATATTATTTAAAACAAACAAGAGGTTATGGGCCCATGTATCACGATGGAGGAAGAACGATACAGATTACCATTATTTGATGGAAATAACTTTTCAAGTTGGAAGTTCAGGCTGGAAGCCATTTTGGATCAACACGATCTTAAAAAGTTTGTGGAAGTAAATCTGGAGGAAATGGTCAAGGCTGAAACAGAAGGAAAAGTTAAGGAAGAGTTGAGAAAGTCGGAAAAGAAGTGTAAATCAATTATAATTAGTTATATAGCAGACAGTCAGCTAGAACATATAAAAGAGAAAAATAGGGCCAAAGAAATTTATGATACGTTAAAATCAATCTTTGAAAGGAAAAGTATAGCAAACCAGTTGTACATAAGGAAGAAATTATTGTCTACAAAATATGATGAATGACATGAATATCTACTTGTTAAATTTCGATAAATGTATAAGGCAATTACGAGAATCTGGGGCTCATGTAGAGGAATTGGATATAGTTTGTCACCTGTTACTTAGCCTACCAAAGTCTTATGATGCAGTTGTTGTTGCCATAGAAACGATGGATCAAGATAAGTTAAAGGTTGAGTTTGTAAAGACTCGTTTATTGGACGAATACAATAAAAGAAAAAATATAACGGAATCTCATCGAAACGTAACCCCGACAGCTTTTTCTACATTTAAATTTAAGTGTTATGGTTGTGGCAAAGTGGGTCATAAGCGCTCAGAGTGTAAACAGAAGGGAAAGCCATCGAATAAAAATAAGTTTAACCCATCAGTTTCTAATGCAGTGAATGTTTGTATAGAAGAAAACACAGACATAGCGTTTATATCGGCGCAGGAAGATTTAATTAATAATAAAGCTGGTCAAAGGGAAAATGTAATGAAGTGGTATCTTGACTCGGGTGCAACTGAACATATGGCGAATTGTGAAAAATATTTTTATAAGCTGGAAGATCTGGCAACGCCGGTTCATATAGCGGTAGCGAAAAATGGTGAAGACTTGACAGCTGTAAAGAAAGGTTATGTCAGACTGATAAATAACAGTAAAACAATTACTGTAAATAATGTGTTATTGGTTCCAAACTTAAGGTGTAATCTAATGTCGGTATGCAAGTTGGAAGAAAATGGATTTACAGTATTGTTCGAAAATGGAAAAGCAGTAATTTGTAAGAATAACATAACTCATGCTGTAGCTGTTAGGAAAGGAAAACTTTATGAATTGATATTTGAATTTCAGTATTCTGAATTTGCAAACTTAAATGTAAATGTTAATGAATTATTAATGTGGCACAGAAGGTTTGGGCACCTAAATAAAAACTATTTGTTGGAGTTATTTAATAAACAGATGGTGGAAGGTGTACCAACAAAAATCAATAAAGAAATGGGTTTTTGTGAAGTATGTGCGACGGCAAAGCAAACTGCTCTAACACACAAACAGTACACTCAAGTAAAGTCACGAAGGCCTTTGGAACTAATACATTCCGATGTATGTGGGCCTATAACACCCGCAACTTATGATGAATACAAGTATTTTGTGTCTTTTATAGACGATTATACACATTTTGCAACAATTTACTTGATGAAAAACAAAAGTGACGTTTTTGATTTGTTTAAGGAATATAAGGTGTCTGCAGAAGCTCATTTTGAAAGGAAAATAAGTAGAATTAGAGTGGATAATGGAGACGAATATACGTCAAAGGAATTTCAGAAATTTTGTTCGTTACAGGGAATACGTTTAGAATACACTATGCCATACAATCCTGAACAAAATGGTGTATCAGAAAGGTTTAATAGGACTCTTTTGGAAAAAGCAAGAGCTATGATTATAGATGCAGGCTTGCCGAAATATATGTGGGGTGAAGCAGTTAGAGCAGCTGCATATATAAGTAATCGTTGTCCAACAAGAGCTCTTCAGTTTAAAGAAAAAACACCGGCAGAATTGTGGTTCAATAGAAAACCTGATGCGAAAAAATTAAAATTATTTGGTTGTAATGCATTTTTACACATGCCAGATGAAAAACGCACAAAATTAGATCCGAAAAGTGTGAAACTGATAATGATTGGGTATTGCCCTAATGGTTATAGATTATGGGATTGTTATTATTTGTGATTAGAACATATAGATGGTGCTAGAGTTCTCGACTCTTAGGTTTACTATCCATCTATCTGTTTTGTATATCTATGCTGTGTATTGTAACTTAACCTTTCAAGTAGTTTGATATAAAATATTAATAAATGACAGTTCTCAACTAAACGGTTTGTCTTGTAACATCGTTAATTATCACTGCAATCTCAACAGGTCATGTGCCCAGTGTTACCGCGAATTAACGACCGTGAAAGTATAGTTACACCGAAATAAGTATTTTTTTATAGTTCATCGTGCGTGAAATACGCTGAAGTAAAAGCCGAGAACGTGTTAAGAACTTTTCCGACAACATGGCGAACATAAATTCCGTAAGCACGTTGCCGCCGATAGAAAAGTTAAAAGGACGTGAGAACTATTCCACATAGAAGTTTGCAATGAAAGCGTATTTGCAACATGAAGATTTATGGGATACAGTTGAAATTCCAGCTGATGAAGCTATATCGAACGATGCGCGAAAAATCACACGTGCACATTCAAAAATTATCCTCTCGTTGAATCCAATAAACTATGTGCACGTGCAGGACACCCAAACTGCAAAAGATGCGTGGGATAAACTCAATTCTGCATTTGAGGATAGTGGACTTACTCGACGCGTAGGACTGCTCCGTACTTTAATTACCACGCAACTTACGAATTGCGAATCCGTTAATGATTACGTGAATACGGTAATCACAACCGCACAGAAATTAAATGGTATCGGTTTCAAAATTAGTGAAGAGTGGATCGGTACTTTACTATTGGCAGGACTTCCAAACGAATATAAACCAATGATAATGGGCCTCGAAAATTCGGGTACACCTATAACAGGAGATGCCATTAAAACAAAATTACTCCAAGATGTGAAATGGGAAAAAAGTTCGAGATCGCCCACGGATGACAAGGCATTCTATTCCAAATCGCCAAACACAAAATTTCCAAACAAGCAGGCAAAATGGAAGTCACTGCGTTGTTTCGAGTGCAACAAGCAGGGTCATCGCGCAGTGGACTGCAGACAACGTAAAGAGAAAGAGAAACAGTCAAAGGCCAATAACTGCGAAGTGTCAGACTTAAGAGCATTCTTCGCTCTCCAGTCAAGTAACACGACAAACCAGAAGGACTGGCTGATAGATTCTGGTGCATCAGCACATATGACGAAGAATCGTCACTGGTTTAGGGAGCTCAACCCATCAGGATCAAAGAAGGAGATCGTCGTCGCCAACGATCAACGACTACCTGTCGAGGAAACAGGAGATATCATTTTAAAGGTCAGTCATAATGGCATGACAGAGGATGTGTTGGCAAAAAATGTCCTATATGTTCCTGGGATTTCGTCGAATTTGCTCTCCGTGAGTCAGATTGCCAAGAAGGGTAACAAAGTTATTTTTGAGGGACCTGAGTGTCAAATATTGGACCGAAATAATGAATTAATCGCTTCAGGATCTGCAGTGAACAATATATACAAGCTGAATTCAGCGGAGGAACAGACACCCCGTCCTGCACCGTTAGTAGATGAAAACATATGGCACAGACGCCTAGGGCATATGAATAGAAAATTCATGTGCGACCTCCGTAATCACGCTGCCATAGGAGTAAATTTTAAAGACGAAAAAAGGGAGATTTGCATCACATGCACTAAAGGTAAGCAAACTAAAGTTCCTTACGAACCTCAAAATAAAATAGCCAGAGGAATACTAGACTTAATCCACACCGATTTATGTGGTCCTATGGAAAATAACTCAATTGGAGGAGCTAAGTATATGATCACCTTCATGGATGATCACTCAAGAAAAGTATTTGTTTATTTTCTGGCAACCAAGGATCAAGTACCAGATACCTTCCTTGAATTCAAGACATTCGTAGAAAAACAAACAGGCAGACATATTAAATGCTTGAGGAGCGATAATGGCACCGAGTATGTTAATCATAAAATGAAGGATATCATGCGCACAGCAGGAATTCAACACCAAACCACCATTCCATACAACCCACAACAGAACGGAACTGCCGAGAGAATGAATCGTACGCTAGTTGAGAAAGCTAAGTGTATGCTGTTAGACGCGAAGCTGGACATAATATTCTGGGCAGAGGCGGTCGCCACTGCTGCCTACTGGTGAATCGTGCACCAAACCAGCGACTCAATGGATGCACTCCGGAGGAGATTTGGACCAACCAAAAGCCTGATCTCAGAAATTTACGCATATTTGGATGCAAGGCACTAGTGCACGTCCCGAGTCAACTCCGTAAGAAATGGGATGCAAAGAGCATAGAATGTGTTCTTCTCGGTTATTGTGCAGATTCTAAAGGATATCGACTCTGGGATCCTACATCGAAAAAGGTAATTAAAAGTCGTGGCATTACTTTTGTAGAAACCAGTCAAATTTCTAATGAGGTAGAGCCATCCGGACCTATCATGATGCTACCGTTAGTCGATTCCATCGACACCGAAGCAAGTGAGGAATATGGTTCCGAGCTAAAAGATGAAATAACCGATGCAGAAAATTCAGGCGACGAACTAGCAGATCAAAATGTAGATCCACTTACTATACGCAGGTCCAGCAGGCCACATAAGCCACGAAATTTTGACGATTATGTGACGTACTCAGCAGTCGTACAGAGTCATGATCCAGTTACTTACAACGAAGCCGTGGATAGACCAGATGGTATTAAATGGATGGACGCCATGACATCTGAGTTGCAATCATTAATTAAAAATAAAACGTGGACTTTATAGGACCTTCCTGCGGGCAAAAGAGCCATTAAATGTAAATGGGTTTTCAAAATAAAAACCAACGCTGCAGATGGAAGCACGCGTCACAAGGCAAGGCTCGTAGCCAAAGGCTATTCACAACGAAGAGGTCTGGACTACGAAGAAACTTATGCCCCCGTAGTGAGGTATACATCCATCCGTCTATTGTTCGCATTAGCTACAAAAATGGACTTGGACATCGAACATTTGGATGTGGTTACAGCTTTCCTGCACGGTGACTTGAAAGAAGAAATTTATCTAGCACAACCAGAAGGCTTCGAACAGCCTGGAAGTGAAACTAAGGTATGCAAATTAAATAAGGCAATTTATGGGCTTAAACAAGGCAGCAGAGCCTGGAATGAAAAACTTAATGAAACATTGACACGTATGGGATTAGTACGATGTAAATATGATCAATGTGTATACTATCATATATACGAGGGCTCTATAATAATAATTGCCGTATACGTTGATGATCTTCTTTTGTTTACTAACTCCACGAACCATAAAACACAACTGAAACAGGAGTTAATGAAAGAATATGAAATGAAAGACCTAGGAGAGGCAAAGAACTGCTTAGAAATCGAAATTACCAGAGATCGTGAACAAGGTAAGATTTGGCTTAACCAATCGAAATACATAGCCGACGTACTTCAAAGATTTGGGATGTCTAACTGTAATCCTGCACGAACGCCCTTAGAACCTGGACTCAGACTTACTAAGGACATGTCTCCGAAGACACAAAGCGAAAGGGATGAGATGGCGAAACACCCTTATCAAAGTGCCGTTGGATCCATAATGTATGCCTGCCAAGGTACAAGACCAGACTTAGCACATGCAATAAGCATGGTTTCTCGTTTCAATCAAGATCCTGGGAAGACGCACTGGATTGCAGTAAAACGAATACTGCGCTATTTAAAAGCTACCATCGACTACAAGCTGGAGTTCAGCAAGGACAAGAATCCTGAGATACAAGGTTTCTGCGATGCTGACTGGGCAAACGATTTAGATGAACGGCATTCCACCACAGGATACAGCTTTACGTTGCAAGGAGGAGCCATCAGCTGGAATAGCAAGCGCCAATCATCGGTAGCCTTGTCCACCACGGAAGCTGAATATATAGCCTTATCTAGTGCTACACAAGAAGCTTTGTGGTTACGTGGACTTGCAAGTGAGATCGGCTTGAAAACTGAACATCCGATATTAATTTACTGTGACAATCGAAGTGCCATTCAATTAAGTGAAACCGCGAATTTTAGTGCTCGCACAAAACATATAGATACCAGGCATCACTTTCTGAGAGAAAAGATTACGGAAGGCAAGATTAAATTAATGCACTTGCCCTCAGTCGAAATGCCTGCGGACATGCTAACTAAAGCAGTTACAGGCACTAAGCTTAACAAATGTTCTAGTTTATTAGGTTTAAGTGCTTGATGAAGAACTCTGTTATTATTATTTGTGATTAGAACATATAGATAGTGCTAGAGTTCTCGACTCTTAGGTTTACTATCCATCTATCTGTTTTGTATATCTATGCTGTGTATTGTAACTTAACCTTTCAAGTAGTTTGATATAAAATATTAATAAACGACAGTTCTCAACTAAACGGTTTGTCTTGTAACATCGTTAATTATCACTGCAATCTCAACAGGGATACAGAAAATAAATGTGTTGTGGTTGGTAGGAATGTAATCTTCGATGAAACGTCAAGTTATAAAAACACGAGTCAACAAATTGTGGAAATTGAATATGATAATGGAAATGACGTACCAGAAATAGATAAAAGTGCAGAAGAGATTACGAAAAAAAAGGGAGACTCAACCGACTGAAAGTACTGAAAGCGACACAGAAAAACATTTCAATATGGATCATTTAGAAATGGAACAAGAGGAAAACAATGTAATGAGAAATGAGAGGAAAAAGAGAAATACAAGAATTCCAAAAAAATTTGACGATTATGAAATGAATTTTGTAGCGGCTCTGTCAACAAGCTGTTTACCATCAGAAGTACCTGAAACATATGAAGAAGCGGTAAGACTGGGTAATGGATGGAAAGAAGCTATAGATAAAGAATTTAACTCATTAAATGAAAACAACACTTGGGAATTAGTGAGTGCAAATCCAGATTATAAAATTAATGACTCGAAATGGGTATTTTGTGAAAAAATTGTGAATAATAAAAAGGTGAAAAAAGCTAGGTTAGTGGCACGTGGCTATCAGCAAAGTGATTTAAACGACGAAGTGTATGCTCCAGTAGCTAAAATGACAACAATCAGAATGCTATTGTGTTTACGAGTGGAATTTGACCTCCTGGTAATGCAGCTGGAAGTACAGTCAGCATTTTTATATGGGACTTTAGAAGAACCAGTGTACATGTATCAACCGCAAGGTTATAATAGTAAATCACCGGAACTGATTTGTAAGGTAAATAAGGCAATCGCCTAAATGCTGGAATTCTCATTTTGACAACTTTATGTTAAATTTAGGTTTTAATAAATCTAGAAAAGATCCTTGCTTGTATTTTAAAAAGGATACTTTTATATTAATCTATGTAGATGATGTTATTTTAATGTCAAAAAGTTCAGACGACTTAAATTATGTGAAATGTAAATTGATGGAAAATTTCAAAATGAAAGAATTTAATGATAGTACAAAAATTTTGTTTCTTGGAAAACTAGAAAACAAAAAATAGTAGCACTATCTAGTTGTGAAGCAGAATATGTCGCTTTATCTTATTGTGTCACCGAAAATTTGTTTGTTGATCAAATGTTAAACGAAATATTATGTATTAACTTGTACCCTGTCAATAACTATGAGGACAATAAGTCATGCATTAGAGTTGCATCTACTTTAGTAACAAAAAGGTCAAAACACATTGATGTAAAATTTCACTTTGTTAGAGATTGTGTAAAAAAGAATAAAATTAGATTAGAGTATATTGAGACAGGACAGCAGGTAGCTGACATGTTCACGAAAGCATTAAATGCTAAAAAATTTGAGTACTTTAGAGATATGTTAAATGTTGTTTTAACTTAAAATGATATCTTTATGAAAATATATGTTTTCGTTAGTTTTGTTAGTAATGTGAAATTTACAGAATTGCTCGGGGGTGTTGATAACCAATTCTGTTCAGTGCAGTTTCTATGGTATGTCACCATCTCTCATTTGTAACCTTTCCTATGAATGTAGGTATTTGTTATGTTTGATTTGGCATGTCTGTTTTTACTTTAGATATATGAAACTGATGTGAAGTTAGTTAAGTTCGTTGCTTGTTAAAGTAGAGAGTCTACAAAAGTGTTTTTAAGTTATTTAATGTTGTATATTTGTTACTTTAGAATTAAAATCTGTTTACGTTTACCGTTGTGATATTATTTAAAACAAACAAGATACCTTCCCTAAAAATTTCAAATTTAGTACATGGTAAGGCTTTTGTCATTAAATTAGCATATTGCTATTCAGTAGGCACATAAAAAAGTTTTACTTTATTATCAGAAATACAATCTCTTATAAAGTTATGGCGAACATCAATATGTTTTGACCTTTTTATCTCTAAAGTTGTAGCTATTTTTATACAAGACTGATTGTCTTCATATATTTCAATTGGTTTAATCGGCTTTTGTATCATGTCTTCTAAAAGTTGTTTAAGAAAAAGACATTCTGTAATGCAATTTGATAAAGTTACATACTCAGCCTCTGCACTCGATAGCGCAACAATTGGCTGTTTTTTTTTAGATTTCCAAAAAATAACATTGTTATTGAGTTTTAAAATAAAGCCGCTTACACTTTTTCTATCATTAATATTGTAAGCAAAGTCAGAATCAACAAAAGCACTTATGTTTAGTTGAATTATATGCTTTGGTAAATTTCAGAACATAGTTTTCTGTTTTCTTTAAATATCTTAGAACATTTTTCAAATGTTTCCAGTGACTTACATTAAAACAATTTTGGAATTGACTATAATACATAACTGTAAAACACAAATCAAGCCTCGTGCCTAACATGATATACATAAGTGACCCAATTAGATGCTTATATGGTACATCAAGAATACAATTTTCATCTGTTAACAAATTTAACTTCGGTTGAATTGGCAGATGCAAAGGTTTACAATCATTCATATTAAATTGTCTTAAAACCTTTTTAATTAACGTTTTTTGTGAAATTAACAATGTGTGACCTGATTTTTGAATTTCAATACCTAAAAACACATTTTGGTATGCATTATTGGTCAGATGTTTCATTTCAAATTCTGAAGAAAGTTGTCTCTTGATTTCAATATCATTTTTACAATTTGAAATAATTATCAAGTCGTCTACCCAAATTAATAAATAAGAATTAGATTTAACATATAAACATTGATCTACTGACGATCTATAAAAGTCATTCATAGACAAAAAATTATGTAATCGATCATACCAGCATTTCGGACTTTGCTTAAGACCATAGAGGGCCTTCTTCAGTTTACAGACATAACCTGGTTTCACGTCTTGCAGTCCTTGAGGTGGATACATATAGACAGGATTTTTTAGTTCCCCATTCAGAAACGCAGATTTTACACCCAGTTGATGAATTTCAGAATCCATTTCTAGAGCTAACACTAGAAGAACTCTTAATGTAATCATCCTAGCCACAGGAGTATATATTTCTTCTTCCAAATAAATTTCTTGTTTATAACCTCTAGCCACTAGCCTCGCTTTCTTTACATTTGTTCCATGCACTTCTTTTTGAGTAAATACCCATCTCGAATCTATTATTTTCGCCTTTTCAGGGGGCATAACTATTTCCCAAGTTTTTTTCTTATCTAATATTGTTAATTCTTCCTGAATACTTTTTAACCATCCTTCGTCTTTCACTGCGTCGTTGTAATTGTTAACCTCACCTTCGCGATTCATTCAATTTGAACTTGGTGCACCCTGTTTTTACTAACGAGGCTCTAACGACCGAGTAAGGGCGGAATAACCCTTACCTTTTGCCGTGAGCACATCCACCTTCTCACGAAGAGTGCGGTAAAAATAACCCACCGCACACAAAGGTTGCCTTTGGAATCGTTTGGTTACCCCATCGTCGCAGTCTCCTTCTGTGCCATGGAACCACACCACTCGCCTTCCGCAACCGAGCTGGTCAGTTGCATACCTGCTCCAGCTAAAACTTCAAATGCAGCTTCGTTTTCAGTCGATTAAGGCTTAAAAAAAAATGATGGAGCGTTCAAGTGGGACAAAATCATCCGGAAGGTAAAATACCTTCCCGATCGGATCTCCGGGGGAGGGTGCCCACAGGGACACCTCATCAAATGTCGAAAAACCACCGACAAGTTAAATCCAAGAAAACTAATTCTTTCATCTACGGCGCTTGGAATGTTCGTACTTTGAACGACAGCACTCGCACCGATCGGCCTGAAAGAAGAACTGCTCTAATAGATAGAGAACTTCACCGACTCAATGTTGACGTTGCAGCTCTCAGCGAAACTCGATTTTTGGAGGAAGGCTCTCTCACAGAAAAGTACTACACCTTCTATTGGAAAGGTCTTCCCACCAATTAAAGAAGACAACATGGAGTAGGATTTGCCGTTCGGAATCAACTTGTATCAAACTTAACACAAGTACCACAAGGCCTATCCGAGCGTCTAATGCTGCTACGCTATAAGCTATCAGATGACAACGCGGTAAATCTAATAAGCGCCTACGCTCCCACTCTGGATGCAAGTCACGAAACCAAGGAAAGCTTCTATCAACAGCTGGAAGAAACCCTCTGTAGAATACCTAAAACGGAGCGACTCGTTATTCTTGGCGATTTTAACGCTAGAGTAGGGAGAGATGCAGACACCTGGCCAGGCATCATAGGCAAGAACGGTTTGGGCAACATGAACGCTAACGGTCAACTACTCCTAACTAAATGCGCCGAACATGATCTAGTTATAACAAACACCATTTTCCGACAAAAGGGTAAATTTAAAGGCACCTGGCGTCATCCCAGATCAGGTCACTGGCATCTACTGGACTATGTTATCGTACGTAGGAAGCATCTCAAGGACGTCCAAATTACAAAGGCGCGCATTGATAGCGAATGTTGGACCGATCATCGTCCTGTTGTCTCTAAAATGAAAATTGTTATGAGACCCAAACACCGAAGAACTCAAGTAAAACGTAGACCCCGTCTCTGTATTAGTAAATTGCGTGACCAACAAACCGTCGAACAGCTAAAGCAAAAAGTTCAAAAGAATTTGAGTGCACTAGAAGAAACCAATTCTGTAGATGTCGCTACTACCTGGACACAAATTAAAGACAGTTTAAAAAGTGCGAGTGAGGAAATTCTTGGCACTGCAGCAAGTAAAAAACAGGAGGACTGGTTCAATGATAATGAAGCTTTTATACAAGAACTTCTTGACCGCAAACATATTGCGTTCCAAAACGCTAGCAACCACCCCAACGACTCATCAAAAACAGAAGCTTTTACCCAATCTAAGTATGAAACGCAACGCGAAATCAGAAGAATAAAGAACGAGTGGTGGGCAAGCAATGCCAGAGAAATTCAACGGTACGCCGATTCACACGACTACAGGAATTTCTTTCAAGGAGTAAAAGCAATGTACGGCCCCAGTCGGAAAACTATGTGCCCTATTAAAAGTTTAAATGGAAATCTCCTCAAAGAAGACCAGGAAATAAGAGCCCGATGGAAAGAACACTACTCTAACATTCTTAACCAGCAAAGTCAAGCCGATTACGATATTATAAATCTTATCCCTCAATATGATACCTTCGAAGACTTAGATAAACCACTAACAATGGAAGAGATCTTAACCGCCATTGGGCAGCTAAAAAATAACAAATCTCCCGGCGCCGACTCACTCCCAGCTGAGATCTTTAAAGCTGTGTCGCCAGAGCTCATACCCTACCTCAAAAAACTGTTTGATGTCGTGTGGGAAAGTGGTCAAGCTCCGCAGGAGTTTCGTGATACACTTTTAATCAACCTCTTCAAAAACAAAGGGAGCGCTGCGGACTGTGGAAATTACAGGGGTATCGCTCTCCTGGCTGTTGGAGGGAAGATACTCACTAAAGCGATGGCAAATAGGCCAACACCTGTTATGGTAAAATTACTTCCTGAAACACAGAGTGGCTTTGGACCAAACCGAGGCACATCGGATCTAATCTTCACACTTAAACAGCTTCAAGAAAAAGCACTCGAACATCAAGGAGAAATTCACATGGCCTTCATTGATTTAACCAAGGCGTTTGACTCGGTGGACAGGGAAGTGCTCTGGAAAATTATGCTCCGCTTAGGTATCCCTAGAAAATTTGTGGAAGTTTGTCGCAGTCTACATACAAACAACAACGCCCAAGTTATGTATAATAATGAGGCAACCGAACCTTTCCAAACCCTCACTGGAGTTAGGCAGGGATGTGTCCTGGCACCCCTACTTTTTAATTTGTTTACCACTGCTCTAATAATTATTGTTGACAACAAACTGACAGTCAGAGGAATAGGTCTCAGATACCGTTCTGATGGCGGTCTCTTTAACATAGGGCGCTTTAGAGCTTTCACGAAGACACGCACACGATTGATTTGTGATCTCCAGTATGTGGATGACTGTGCACTTTTAACCTCTACGCCGGAAGAGCTTCAAGAACTTTTAGATGTGTATGCCCAGAGCTATGATTCCTTGGGACTTAAAATCAACATTGGAAAGACTAAGATTATGTCAACTCCTCATCAAGTGAACCAAATAGACATTACTCTTAACGGAAATTCTCTTGAAGTGGTGGATCAGTTCAATTACTTAGGCAACGTTGTTAATGACAAAGCACACATGGACAGCGAGATTCGCAATAGAATTAACGCTGCATCTAGAGCACTCTGGGGACTTAGAGAGAGAGTATTTGACAACCACGACCTTGCTTTGTCAACGAAAATGGCTGTCTACAGAGCAGTTGTCATTCCAACACTGCTGTATGGATGTGAAAGCTGGGTCACTTACCGTCGTCATGTGAAAGAATTAGAACGTTTTCAGCAAAGACACCTCAGAAGTATAATGAAAATCCGTTGGTTCCATCACATATCAAACGTGAAAGTATTCAGGAGAGCAAACAGCCTTCCAATTGAGGTGCTTATCTCAAGAGCACGCCTAAGATGTGCAGGTCACGTTCATCGTATGCATGATAACCGCCTTCCTAAATGTACACTTTATGGTGAATTGCTAAGCGGTAGAAGAAGGCGTGGCGGTCAACGAAAGAGGTTCAAAGACGCTCTCCATGAAAATCTAAAATCCTGCGGTATTGCAGACGAGCAATGGGAACAACTTGCAGCGGACAGAACCGAATGGCGAGGGGTTGTGGCCAGCTATCAAGGAAATGTTGCTGCAAGAAGGCCGAATCCAAGACCTAACCAGGTCTATGTTTGTCCTGACTGCGGTCGACATGTGCTCTCCCGAATTGGCCTCTATAGCCATAGTCGTGTGCACCGTAGATGAATGGGAATTACAATAGACTACACCTTTTACTTGTTTTTTATTACACACAATCTATCGACTGTAACATTTTTTTTATACTCGGACTCGAGTAAAGGCTAATAATAATAGTAATTGCTTGGAATTTCAGAAGGTAAAAGTTCAGCTGATAATGCTGTCATTAAGTTACTCATGTCCATATCATAATCATTAAAACGTACTGGCATTTTCTTTTCTCTAGAACTTCTTCTTGGTTCAGTATCGTTAGTTTCCGTGCTTTCATTTTGTATTTCTAAATCTTCGTTGTCTTCAGGCTCAATTTTCATTTCTTTCTATTCACTTTCCTTATTTTGTTTTTCAAATATTTGAATATTATTCTGTTTTTGGTTATTTTCATTAAATATTACACTTCGAGCGGTTAATATTTTCTGTTCTGTTGGATCCCATAAACGGTATCCATTTTTAGCATATCCTACTAAGTACATCTCTTTACTTCGTTCATCAAGTTTACCTCTTAGTTCTTTAGCTACATGTACCCATGCCTTTGAGCCAAATATACGAATTTTACCAATATATAATTTTTGTTGAAACCATATCTCGGCAGCTGTCTGTCCAGGTTGGATCGCAATAGTCGACAATCGATTTAATGTGTATATTGCTGTTCGTACAGCTTCGCCTCAGAAACTTTTTGACATATTTCCTTCAAAAAGTAAACATCTTGCCATATTTAATACTGTTCGATTAAAACGTTCACTAACTCCATTCTGTTCGGGATTCCTTGGTACTGTATATTCCACTTGAATTCTTTTTGACTTACAAAAGTTAATGAATTCCAAAGAGGCATATTCTCCTCCGTTATCACAACGAAATCTTGATATTTTCATATTTAATTGAGTGGTCACAAGAGCTTCATATTCTTTGAATTTGTCAAATACCTCACTTTTCTGCTTCACTACATATATATATGTAAAATGAGAAAAATGATCTATAAACGATACATAATAGCGCATTCCATCGAAGGTTGCTGGGGTGAACGGATCTGCAACATCTGATGATACCACTTCCAAAATTCTCTTGGCCTTTTTCTCATCTGAAATACTTCTGAATGGTTTCCTGGTTTGTTTCCCCTTGATGCACACATCACATACACCTTTTGGAGGATATAACGCTGAATGTCCCATTCGTCTATGTAAAATATCTGGATCGGTCAAAGCAATATTTACTCCTTTATGATGAGAAACACATAGAGAAGTCAGATTAAATTTCCTTGTAAATGTCCCTTAATGATTACTTCTGATTTATTATAAACCTTTGCTGTCTTATTTTCGAAAATAATTTTTAAACCTGCTTGTTCCATTCTTTTCACAGAAAGAAGATTATACTGTAGTTCATTACACTGTAAAACATTTGTGATTTTTATGTTAAAGTTCTGATCATTTCTTAGTTGTAAAATACCACATTTTCGCGCTTTAATCGTTACACCTTCTTTAGCAACATTTATGTTATAGTCCACTGTTTCTACTTCTTGTAAATAACTTCCTGTAATTGAGTTTACTAAATGATTTGTTGCACCCGAATCGATGATAAATACAATGTTTTTGTTTTCACTGTCGGTGACCAGATTGACAGCATCGCGTTTGACAGACATTGGTAAATCAGTGTTACCACCATTTCGTTCTTGAGACGAGTTCACCGTTCCAGAGTGACAGCTACTTGAATGATCAACATTTGCGTCATTTACTTCTACCAAAAACGAAATTTCATTCTCTTTCATATTGTCCTTGTTATTGTGAACGATCCATGCTTTGATGGAAGTCTGAAGGACGTATTTTCTGCTCGAAAAAAAAGGAAAAAGAAAAAATTAATTTTCTTTTTCCTCAACCTTTTCTTAATTCTAAAACGTTCACAAAATTTTTTAGGGTTCAACAAGACTGTTTCAAACGGAGAATAATACAATAAATCATACTTACTGTCGTTTATGCTTAACTGCGGCTCTGATGGTATCAATTGGAAGACGTCGTAACACTATAAATCTAACACTGTCTGTATCACACTCTCTTAAAATTAAACCTGAAAAGGAATTTTGTTAGAAAACACAACTAAAAGACAATATAAAGTTCAAAATATGTATATTAAATCTTTTAAAAATTTATGTTTTACAACAACTTCTTCAAGAGAAAATGTACGATTCATACGGTACCAACTACCATCCAATATGCAGTTTGATAAGCTAACGATGCACAAAAAGATTCAAGAAAAGTTTCATGTAACTGAAATTTTGGTGGGCTTTTGCTTGTCTGTCTTATAAACGTATTTATTAATTCACATAAATTTTGGTCGCTCCTCGGAGCTTAAAATTGCTTGAAGCGTCTCTACTTCGTTTGTATTATGCAATAACAAATTTTACGTTCAGGCAAGGCAGATCCCATGCACGTGTGAGTACATGGTATAGACACTTTTTTGACTCCGAATCACTGAGGAACCGGTTTAGGGCAAACCCCGTCAAAACACATCATTTCCCCGTCAAATCCGACTGCTAGGAAATGATGGGGGTCCCATGTCGCTAAGGGCTATTTTCGCTATAACTTCCGATATACTTTGAATAGTCGTTGGACTAACTTGTCCTCATATTCAATACCTCGTAAGAGTTGCAGTGCTTGACAACGTGGATTCGTAAAAGGGTTTTTAATCTTGGAAATTTTGAAGTTCAATTCCCAATTTTAGTATACTTTCTAAAATTGGGTGGTCGGGGCGACATTACGTCCCTGTGCAGCGACATTTACTACACTTTCTAAATTAACGCTCCTTGAAGAGTTAGCGAAAATTTGGCATAAAAAATGCTTCGAAGAGCAAAAATATGTTTCCAAGAATTAAAAACCTCCTCCACGGCGTTTTTACGTGAAGCACGCTTTTCTTACGAAATATTTCCTAAGTCGGATTTTGTTACGTCGAAAAGTATATCGGGGTTATAGCGTTCTTTAACATTATCACTGTTTTCTGTAATACTCGCAGATTGTCTTTTAGTCCACTCATTTCGCTTATGACCCGGTTTTCCACACCGATAGCACTTAAAACGAAAGTCGCTTTGTCCTTGTCTCACAGGCGAGTTCATTTATGTGTTCGATGCTTCTAAAGTTCCAAGGTCTTCCTGGTTTTCCACGTCCACGTGAACGATTTTGATATCCACGTCTATTATTCTTGTCAACAACAAACACCGATTCACTTGTTTCAGTATTTTTTCCTTGTCGGGTTTCTTCCTGCAACAGTTTATTTTTCACCATTTCAAAATTTACTTTTGTTTGGTCTTGACTAAAAATAATATCAATAGCAGTGAGAATTGCTTGATACGATTCTGGCATTGCTGCTAATAACTGTGAAATTATTTCTGCTTCTTCTATTTTACCACCACTACTTTTCAAATCTGTAACGGTTTTTTCGAAATCCATCAGAAATTCCCCAAGTCGACCGTTTATAAATTTCATATTTCTGAGTTTTCTTTGGATCTCCACTTGAATTGTCAATCCTTTTTGTACATACGTATTTTTCAAAGTTGTATACATTTCCCTTGCCGTGTTCTTACTCTTTACAACTTCTAAAACATTATCGGTTAACCATATTGCACAATTATATTCCTTGCTTGCGTGTCTCTTTTTTTGAAATCTGCTTCTTCGCTTTCTTTTTCCAAAGTGTCCAATAATTCATTTTGTTCCAGCACCAACCTCATCCTAAACTCCCAATTAGAAAATCCAGTGCCATCAAATGGTCTAAAATTTACCACTTGCAAAGTGTTCGACGACGCCATTTTCCCGGTATTTTTAGAGTTAAAAATTAATACCTTTTTCCTTATACTTCAAGCCACAATTTTCCACTAATAATAACTAGCACAGCTGGGCCCATAACCTATTATTCTACTCTGGGCTTGTCGTATAATAAAAACACCGTTATTTGAATATAATATGCACTTTAATAATCATAAAGATACGTACACGTTGCATCGATAATTTTAACATAACCTCACTTCTTAACTACTAAAAATACTAAATAATTGGCGGGAGAATTCCACAAGCACATGGGCACATCGAGTTCCATTGAGATGGCTTAAGGACTCATAATTTCTTCTGTGAACATTACTAGCCTCTAGAATATCCTTATAATTATGCAAATCTTGTTCATCGTAGTCCTTAGGACTCTTCATAAATAGCAGTTCGTATAAACCCTCTTTTCCAGGATACATTTTATTATTGATATTTATTTCGGTATTTGACACAATGTGAACCAATATAAAAATTTTTCGTTTCTAAGTCGAGTCTGACACCATATGTTTTATCGATATCCTCACTTTTATTATAAAGCCCTATTAAATAATGTTTAGCTAGAGAGGGATATTGTTCAAAATTTTCATTTGAATCAATTTTATTCGACCCCTCATCTATATCTTCGAAGGTAGAGCCTTCTTCTTCTTCTTCTTCTTTATGTTTAATCGATATTTTTAGTAATGTCTTAACATGTTTACCACTCATCGGTTTCATCGACATACTCAGTTCTTTTATTGGATCGATAACAGGTTTTAACAATCGATTAAGACTTTCATCTTCTTCAGATTTTCCTAATTTCAATGCTAAATACTTCTTTCTAATAAATTTCGATGTTTTATTAATTTTCTCTTTAAGTTTTTTATCTTTTTCCAATACATATGGTTTTACCTTGGTAGTCTTGTAGGTCTCCAAAGTTATTTTATTACACACCATTGCTGAACAAATCTTAAACAGACCTCAGACAGTTATAAACAGATCTATACAGGATCTGTACGAAAAATAAACAAGTCTGCACAAAAAATAAACAGGTCTGTACAGGGTTTGTACGAAAAATAAACAGGTCTGTACAGGATCTGTATGAAAAATAAACAGGTCTGTATTAGCTGAGTGTCTGACTAATAATAACTAATGATGTTCATATCACAGATTTATATACTGATCAAAACCCTTCCGATAACGACCATTACGTAAATCAAAATCTTTTACGATCACCATGACACCATACTGATCGTTCCAGCATTGTCGACACATATTCTCAAATTGTTCGAGTGTCATATCAGAGGTCGCGTGATCGTAAAAGATTTTGATTTACGTAATGGTCGTTATCGGAAGGGTTTTGATCAGTATATAAATCTGTGATATGAACATCATTAGTTATTATTAGTCAGACCTACAAGACTACCAAGGTAACTCGATCTTTTAAGTATACTGAAGTGATAAAGCCATTATTTAAGACTAAACGGAGCACAAAGTCACATCAATCGTCTAGTGGAGCGGGGATAAATATGGTTTACAATCACAAGCCTATTGAATACGTTTACTGGGATGACGTTAATGAATTGGTTGATAGATTAAGACTTTTCAATGACTCAAAGGCTGCGGGGAACACCGATTCTCATGACAATGAAATTTCAGCTATATTATCAGAGCTTAAGGAAGTAGGTGTTATTATTTTTGATTAAATAGATGTGATTTCATTAATTAACATCATTTTCAATATGAGTTAGACAAGTTCGGTAGGTCTATTGTAATTTACTCTCAAGACAGTAATTCTCATTTAGCTTCACCCTATCGACATGGTTTCACTTTCACCGGTGTTGGGAATATAGACGTTGAACATTTAAAATTGTGTAATGTTAAAGAACCCACAGAGTCACTTGACTGTACCAATAAACAGTACGTAGATACTGCCGATGAGAATATAATACAAAAAACAAGTGATATAATAGATAAAAAAATACCTGAGATGGTTAATCAGCGGACTGATTTGAATATGAAATTTTATAAACGCAAGTTTGATAATGAACGTACAGAGGCTAAAGAATGAGATTAAATCTCTCAAAAAGAAAATTGATGAATTGGAAATTAAAATAGTTGTGGACATTACTAACTTAAAAGAATACGTGGACACTGTGAACACTAATATTACCAATTTAGATATCAAAATAAATAAAGATATTTCAAACTTGAAAAATGACATGCCAAAATTTCTTATATAAAAACGACATAGAAATGAATTATATTCAGTTAAATTGTTGCACTAATACAGCGTGCATAATGAGGGTACATTCAAAAGAAAAGATTCGCCTGGTAAACGAACTCCATAAACCAGCTAGAAAAAATTTCAAACGCAGACGTACCATTATAAAAGGTTTAGATGACCTTTGGCAGATGGATTTAGCCGTGATGGGTCATGTATATGATAATAACCTATTTAGATACATATTAGTGATAATTGATTGTTTTTCAAAATTTGTTTGGACTAAACCTTTAAAAAGTAAATCCGGTAAAGAGATAAAACAAGTTGTTGGTGATATATTTAATGATAGTAAACGAACACCGAAAAATTTAGTCTGATCAAGGTACAGAATTTTATAATGCGGGTTTTAACAGTCTAATGAAAAGGTATAATATTAATCATTATAGTACGTTCAGCATGAAAAGGCTGCAATTGTGGAACGTGTCATAAGAACGTTAAAGGAAAAATTATACAAATACTTTAGTTTAAATGGAACATACCGATGGCTCGATATATTACCTAAAATAACCGAAGATTACAATAAACAGCGTCACAGAACGATAGGTATGAAGCCGTGTGAAGTAAATAAAAAGAATGAGAAAACAATCTTACGTTCTGCTTATAATCACATTAAATTGGCAATGGACCCGAGAATACCCCAGGTATTCACGAAACCAGACAATATTTCTTTTATTAGAGAAGACTGGAATGATTTCATTACTTACCTTCAACAATTTACTGCAGATTACTTTGATGGAGCTGAGGACCTCGAAGAAGAAGAAGAAATTCAGTTTTCCAATTATAAACTAATAAAGGTACCATTTGTTGGTAATAAGATGCTGAAAGTGACTGATGGTTCCTGCACATTTTATTTATCTGGAAATACTGTGCGCGAGTTTATAAATACTAACAAACTCATATCGTCTCATATGGATTTATTGTAGTTTAAATTTTGAAAATGTCTATAATAACTTTTTAAATGTTACTAATAATATTCTAAGTGAATCCGAGAGGATGACCGCTGACAAAATTTGTACAAGGAGTTCCCCTTTGGGATTGAGTTCCTGCAGAGTTCCTTGGAGTTCCCATGAGTTTCTCGGAGTTCCTTGAATTCTCTAGAGTTCCTCCAGAGTTCTTATAAAAACACTAAATAACTTTTATTTACTATTAACAACAATGTACAAGGGGCGAGCGTAGGTGCGTTTTCACTATGTACATACTTCGGTATGCGATGTAAAGCAACGACAGGCGCAATTAGTACTTGGATGGGTGACCATTCCAACGGAAACCGCGTCCTCGCCTCACACATCTTCCAGCGGGTTGTATATCAGTGTATGCGCGGAAGCTATACAACCTTAGGCGAGGGTTGTATAGGAGATATACCAGCCTTCGGAGGGGATGTAAAGCCGTCGGTCCCTTGTCTATTAAATGTTAGGCAAGTAAAAGATCCCTACTCTTCTTAAGGGAAGAGGTTCGGCAAAAATTCCTGGTTGGGGGTAGCTCGTCTACAGGCGTCGGTGTTAGGCCTCAGTAGCGGAAATACGTCAACATTAAATAAATGTATAAAAAATAAAAAAAACAATGTACAAGGTGTCCCCGAATGAGTTAACCCTCTGGTTTACTTAATTACGTATACAACAAGTGGACCTAAATGTGTTAACTTTTATCTCGACTTTTACACCAATCGTATTATTGAACAAGCAACATTTTCTATAAACAATGACTTTATGTAAAAGAAGTATAATTTCTCAATTTAGGTCCATTTGTGATACAGGTAACCCCATCTGTGGACACCCTGTAGAAAGAATATAAAAATTTGGCAAACTTAGTATTGCATAAGTACCTAACATAAATCACATTATCATTTGGAAATGGAATAAATAATAACTTAAAAATCACATTTTTGTACGTATATGTACAAGGAAATTTAGTAAATAAGAAATAAAAATTTATTTTACTTATAAAACTTGTAATAGTCCAATACCGATTGATCAAACAAAAATCCACCTCTCCTACATTCAGTTGGCTGGGGTAATTTGGTGATCATCTCGTTCAATTCCAGGTCACTCTCATCAACTATTGTGGGATATATAAATGCATATTTCAGTCTTGGATTAGGTCGAAGAAATTTACAGTGATAAGGATTTAGGCTAGTAATCCGTCCAATAAAAAAGACTTCAAATGATTTTTGGCTGATACGAGCTCAACCAAAACAAACTCACCTACATTAATTGAAGCAACATTTTCTTGAGTAGATTTCTTTGACTGCGACAAATGTTCTTCATTTTCAACCTCTTGAAATGACTAATCTCTAGAATTGTCATTTAAATCTATGACGTTTTCTGATGTATTTGAGAATACTTCTGTGTCAGTGCTATCATCATAGATAATTTTCTCCTCATCTCCTTCATCTGACGACTCATCCCACGACGAAATATCTGTCGATCTGGACATTTTCCTACGCTTAGATTTGGATTGTTGAATTAGCTCATCTTCAGAGTCATCTCCCATCGTTTCCAGAGCATTATTGTCTGTGCTGTTGGGTTGAAGATTAGGATCCCTATTCTTTTCGCATTGTGATCCCCTTGGTGTTTGATTTCGAGTCTTGTTTCGAGTTGATTTTATAATGAATCTCTGTAGTCTATCGGAACTTACCCTTTCTTTTGGCTGATCTAGCAGCCAACAAAGTGCTGATTTTCTGATGACAGCAGGTGATTGGCAGTGACTTTAACAAAATTACCTTTTTCAACCAATATATCCTCTTTTTGTCCAGAGTAATCTTTCAATTTTAAACCATCAGTATGGAATGATTTTTCAATTGAAATGGAACACACATTGTGTAGTGCCGAATTTGATGGGGCGTCGTCAGATGGGACATTTTCATTATCTCTCATCTTTTCGTAATCACTGTCGTTGTCGTTTTCATCGAGATTTTCTTCATCCTTCAAATTCGGGGATTCGTCAATGGGTTTGTCATCTCCAGTTTGTGTTTGGGTTTTCTGCTTTAGGGGAATTCCAATCCAATTCCAACAGTCTTCATCAGGAGAAATTCCAATCGACTCTGCCTTTTGTCTTGAATCCTCCAATGCCTTTAACACTGTTTTTTGTATGTCCAAATCTGAAATTTCGCAAAAGTCCTGTGAAATATTTTCATTAATTTTTTTTTCTCAACGATCTTCTCTGGCAAACTTAAAATTTCTCCTGCAGTCATGTGATATATTATTAATAATTTGTATCCGATCGATTCTATTCAGAATGAAAATGAGAATGAGAAAATCTTTTATTGTAAGATTCACTACTGTGCAAAATGTTGAAGTGAGCGATCTTGTTGCTCGAAATAGTTTCTCACGTGGTTGGCTCGAAAAAAGCAAAGGTAGAAACATGTCATTTGTTATAAATTCGGTTTCCTTCGACTTCAATATGAATTTTATTAGATGGTGGGCATTTATTTCGATGAAAAGATAACAATTTGATGACAAAAAGTTGTCTTTTAATGGCAATTTACTTTTTCTCAATGAGTACCTCCAAATCCTCAAAAAAATACACAAAACCACATGCAATAAATTCTTTCAAGCGTGAGGGTGTTCTGGGTCAAAAAAGCTTTGATAACATATCTCATTATTTCCAAGTAAATCGCCGTCCCTTTACTTTCAGGGATTTTCACCTTCATCAATTCGATGACTTTCAATGAACAGATTCTCTCTGCTGCTCCAAAATTCATTTTGTCCTCGGCTCTCAAATCGGTCAAATGTTGGTTTTTTGAAAACTGGTTGATTAGGTACTGGAGATGACTTCTACTGACAAAGTAGTTTCCTATTTGTAGAGTAATGTTTGGTTTAAGACGTCTAGTCCGTAATTTTGTTAAAATATGTACCGAATCTTGTATATAACATATGTCTTTATGTTCTGGGCCATCATAATCGATTTGAAACCATTTCAAATTATTTAAGTGAGGCTTTGATGAAGGCTCAGGTGAAGACTGAGTTAAAGTTAAATCGATTTTTAATTTTCTGTTTTTGTGAACTGGAGTGGTCTCGGAAGTTGGACTGTTTAGTGGAAGTACAGAGTTAAGTCTCATCGCCCTTAATAATCTAGGGTCCCCATCAGCAGAAAATCCAGCCACTTTTATGCCAAATTCATCCAACTTTCTAATCATAACTACCCATCTACTCCTTACATCTTCACAAGTAAATGTACCGTCTGTCCCAAATACCGTTAACAATAAGCTGGTGCATTTTCAGAGAGTGGTTGTGCCATAATGACGTACGCGTAATGGGACTTTTTTCCACTAATAAAATATTCCTGGATTTTTTTCGCTGAAGATGCTACAAATGTATTTGTGATAGGCATTCCTTTGTCTAAGGGGAGAACGAATTCAACTACCTTGTTTCCATTGGGGTCATATTTAACTTTACCTGTGGAAAAATACAGTAGTTAATGTATAGCTGACTATGTAGGTAGCTTAAAATACTTTACCTGAAATGCGAGTAACGTCTTCGCTTATCCATACGACCTTTTTCAAATTTCTGTCAATAAGAAATTGGTATAGGCCCTCGTAGTCGAAAACCCCTTCTTCTGATAATTTTCTTTCCATTTTTGCGAATCTATTCAATGCAGATATAGAAGGTAAAATATTTTTCAGATTGCCTTGAAGGGTTTCATACAATAGCCTACCACCTACATAAAAAAGGTACAGCGCAAATTTTTTGATGTTCGTCAGGTACCTATTTTTATTATTTGTTTTTAATTCATTATTTGTAGACATTTTATATAACATCTCAAGTAAGCTATTAATTTCTTTACTCGTTTCTTCATTATTTACCGACTTATTTACACCATCCTCAGCCTCTGTGTTTTCACCTCGATTTTCACTCAAAATTTCTACAAGTTCCTTTACGAGATCTGGTTGCTCGTTCCAATATCATTTATTACATTCGTAATCTTCGTTATGATAGGGTAAAAATTAGTTATGAGTTGTGGTCCTTTTTCTTTTTTTTTTCTCTCCGTCTTCTGGTACGCTCTTTACGCTGATAGAGTTTTTTTCCAAATAGACGTTTTTTTTAGAGACTGAGTTGGAGATACGTATTCATGGCAGGACTCGCGGCAGGATTTATTCGTCTCCAGAATAGTCCTGCTGTTGCAAAACTCCTCCACAGGTTTCTCATCTAGTGCTTGTTCTGTAACAATACTTTCATTGCTCGTTCCAGCGTCAGTATTATTACTGAGTATAATATTTGAGACAATATTTATGTTTCGACTACAACTAAAATTTATAGGAGAACATGAACTAGTGGCTATGCTAGAATGTTCGCTCGAGTCTCGGCTCGAGCTCAAGTCATTTTCTTGACGAAAAGAATTATTTAACTCGATATTTAATTCTTTTTCTTGGGTTTTAAAAAAGTTTCGAATAGTCTTTAAGTTTTGTGGTCGTTTTGTCATATTCAAGGTGGTATTTTGCCCAACTTGTGAATCCCTTAAATGCCTCAAAAAATGTCTATGGAAGTTTGAATAAATCCATCTTGCCTGGCAATTGATATTCTTTGCCCTTTTTGCAATTCTGATTTTCTCTTGACAAAAACATTGGACGACTGACACTAACTTGGAATTTCCTTCCCATTTGGTATTAACCTCGACGTCATTAATTTTTTCTTTGTAATGCATCCACTCATCGTTACTTATACATTTGCTTTTTATGAAATTTGTCAGTGATTTTAGGATTGCACGGTTTTCACCAGTAATATCTATTGAGCTTCTTTGAAGTGATGTTTGTTCCGTAGTAGCATCTGTAAAGGTACCAGAATTAGGTGATTTTGAGGGTGCCTTTTCTGCAGCATTGTTTGCCTTTGTAGAATTATCTTGTCGCTAAATCGGTTGATCGGGCAAGTCGGACAAGCATGATTTGTAATAATTGACAATCATGGAGATAATCTTCTTATTCAACGAAAGAATGGTATAGGCGGAGGGTTTATCTTTAAAAATGCCTGGTCGATAGCCGAGTGGGTTAAGGCGCGAGGTGGCAATCGCGATTAATCTCACACGGACATCGCACCACCGGGTTCGAATCCTGGCTCCGGTACTGGCACTGTCGGAGGAAATGGTTGTATGTCCGCGTTTTTTCAATGTGTAACCCCCTTCCGCACAAGCCCTGGCTTCTGGAATTGGGGGTTGTCTAATTTCTGTGGTGTTATTGCTCTGGGGGAATAATTGAATGCAAGGTGGTTCGTGCAAAATTTTCAATTTCTTTTAAATCATCATTAGTAATATTTGCTAAATATCTCTCATGTATATAGTTGTTAATCTTCAGCATATTTCGTAAATCTTCAGGAATAATTACTTTTAAAGCTCTCTCTACTCTTGTAAAAACATCGGGCTCGAGATCAGGCTGGACCTCCGACTCGACATTAGCTATTCCAGCCATTTTCTAGCGAGTTTTCAGGGCCATTTTTATCTGGAATTAATAAGCAAGTTGACACAGCAACAGCACAGTCACCACCGATAAATATCGAAAACTGTTTGCACTACTCGCTCGACTACACGTGTTTTATTGAACTTTATTTTGATTTCAGTCGGATGTTATGGCTATTTAGTCAAGTTATTGCGCAATATCTTATTACGCATTCGAGCACGCATGCGTAAGATGACGTACGTATTATAATTGTGGAAGAGTTCCTCAGAGTACCTCCGAGTTCCCCTAGAATTCCTGTAGCTTGTACAATAGATTTCCCCAGCGGTTCCCCCCTCGAGTGAATCTAATTATGAATTACCTCCTCATAAGATACTATTAAATTTGAGTGATTTATATCCATGTAATAATATTCAAATACACTGTATACGTGAATGTTTATTTTACAATAGGGATAAGGTTCTAAATGACTTGGATAAAAAAATGTATTTATTAAATGCTTGAATAAAAAATATGAATAGAATTCTTTTTTGTTTTATTCCTAGGTTAGGTTGAAATAAATAGACAGCTTTCCTATAAGATACATTTATTAAACATAAAGTATTTATTTTACATATTATAAAAATATATCATCAGTTTTCTTATATTATATAATTTACATAACAAGATAGGTATTTTAATTTAAAAAAGTATGTACAAATTTCTTATCAAGTGTTCATTAATGAGTAATGGCTCCACGGGAGAGTATCAGTTGAATTCTGAATTAAGTGGCGTTTATCATCATGGGGGCTTAGTGCAATTTTAGTTTGCTCAACCGAGTACACGTTATGTAAACTGGATTGGATGGTTCGTTGACTTCTATACAATTCAGTTCCAGTATCTAGACAGTTCTTATAATCCGCAAATGAAATTTTATTTGTTACTATATTTAACACCTTTAGATTTTTTGATGCTATCTTCCCCCTCAACCCTAACCGCATACATTTTTGATCGTAAACCTATAAAATGAGTCATGATGAGCTTTCATCGATATGCATGTTATCGATAAATTCTTTAAAACGCGATGAAAGCATAAAAATATTGCCAGCAGACAAAGGTAATGCCACAGTCATTATAGATAAAGATATATATAACACAAAAATCATGACTCTTGTAAATGAGGGACCCTACTCAAAACTAAACAAAGATCCAACAAAATCAATAGAGAGCAAAATTTACAGAACTTTGTTTAAATACAAACATGAATTTAATGATTTTGAACGAAGGAAACTTACACCACATCATAGTAAGCCCCCTCATTTTTATGGCTTACCAAAGACACATAAACAAAATATTCCTTTAAGACCAATTGTTAGTTCTATTAATTCACCATGTCATAATTTGGCAAAATTTTTACTTAAAATTATTGATCCATTATCTGGAAATACCGATTCATATATTAAAAATAGTAAACATTTCATAGAAAACATTTTTGAAACCGATATTCATGAATCACACCTGATGGTTAGTTTTGATGTAGTTAGCCTCTTTACCAATGTTTCGGTAGATGAAACATTAAAAATAGTTAAAGACAGGTTGCTAAATGATAATAATTTGGAAACTAGAACTAAATTAAGTGTAAATAGCATAATGGAACTCTTAACACTGTGTATAAAAACAACCTATTTTCAATTGGACAATGAGTTCTATCAGCAGGATTTTGGTATGGCTATGGGGTCTGCATTATCACCAATTTTAAGCAACATATTTATGGAGAACTTTGAGAACACACATGTTCAAAATTGTATAAACAAACCGGTTGTCTGGTGGAGATATGTTGACGACATCTTTGCAATTTGGCCTCATGGTGTTGATTTACTAGATAGTTTTTTAGAAAATATAAATAGTAAGAAACCGTCTATTAAATTCACATTAGAAGCAGAAAGTAGGAATGAACTACCGTTTTTAGATGTTTTAATTAGAAGGATAAATAATACAATTGAAACAAGCGTTTATAGAAAACCAACACATACTAATAGATATCTAAATTTTAACTCAAATCAGTCAATAAATGTTAAAAGGGGTGTTGTAAAATGTTTATACGATAGGGCCAAAATAATTTCATCTAATAATGAAATATTAAATAACGAGAAAAAATTTATCAAAGAGGTTCTAGTACAAAATCAATATCCTGAAGCCTTTGTTGATAGAGTTTTCATAAATGTTGAAAATAGGGACAATCAGGTACGACAAAAACCTGAACGTCATTATACAGCAATAAATCCTTATGTATACGGACTATCGGAAAAGCTACGCCGTATAGGTGACAAATTTGATGTTAGGACGATATTTCAAACGGGGAACACTTTAAGATCTATTTTAACAAAAACAAAACCGATAAACAGGGAGCAGAATTCAAAAAACTGTATTTACAATATTCCGTGCGAATGTGATAAATGTTATGTGGGTGAGTCATCCAGACCTTTCAGTGTGAGGTTGGATGAGCACAAGAATTACATTAGAAAGAATCAAATTCAGAAATCAAAGATTTGTGAACATGCTTGGGAAAACGGACATAGAATAAACTGGGACTCGGCAAAAAATTTTAACAAAAGAAACAGATACCAAAAAAAGAAAAATTAAAGAATCAGCAATAATCTTATTAAATGAAGATAAGTGCGTATCGAATTGTTCTGTAGATATTTGTACAACCTGGCTACCAATGTTAAAAGAAGAACTTAACAAACTCAACATTATCTAAAAAATATCATCAGTTCTATGTTCTGTGTAAGTAGTAAGTATCTATGGAAATAACATAAACAGAATCTTAAAGCTGTGTATTTGACATACACAGCAAAATAAGAGTTCTTCAAAAAAAATAGCTTTGAAAACGGAAAGAGATTACTTTCCGAAACGTCAGCAAAATATATTATTTTTGTGTTTATTCCGATTTATATTATTTGCAAAACATAACCTCTGACTTTTCCTTTGGCGTAAACGTCACGGGCGCAGAGGCCTTTTTTTCCAATAATTCTATTATTTTGCTACGAGTTGAACGTACATAAACAAATAGATACGTTGGATCTTAATGATTATCAGATATTACGTAACGAAATCACTTGGGCTACTGTAGCGTAGCAGATACCGTAGGCACTGGCTTACCCGGAAAGTGATGTACGTGCCTACGATAAAATTTCTCTAGCTCAGACTATCTCAGGGCGTTAAGCCCAAGCTTACATAAACTATGATAAATTATTAGTTAAGTAAACTAATAATCACAAATCACTGAGTTTTTCCATATGTAGTGGTCGCAGACGAAATAATGACACTTTCTTTAAAAATGAAATGCACTATATTGAACAATTTACAAAATTAGTTCTTTAGCATGTAACCTGGTGATGTTCACAAGGTGTGACAAATTTCACGCTTAAAAAGTTATAACACATTCATAAAATGCCTCGTGTAGCTACACATCGGTTTACATTTTGATCATAAAATTGTCATAGATTCTGCCACAAAGGTTTGATTTAAAGAACCTCCTTAAATATATGTAAATATATGCATAAAATACTTAAAAAATGTACAGGTTAAAATGCCAAAAAGTATAAATTGATGTCCAGCGGAACCACTGAAGGTGGTCCCCGGTAAGTAAAAATAATAAACACACACTTATTTAGGGTGGTACGATACCGAGTCCGGTGGAAGAACTGAAGCCCTGCAGAGATGCCTTCGGGACACAAGAAATGGACCCAAGGATGGGGTTGATCGTGGCCTCACCAGCCCTGGAACCTTCAACTGTTTGTGGATGCCCCGTCCGTGGAACTTCACTGACGTACGTAGAAGCCCCGTCCGTAGAACCCTAAAGATATCACGATTTAATTCACAGTCAGAAATGCACGTGAAGCGTGCTTAATGTGAGAAATTCTGACATACCCTACAAATGAAACATAATTTACCTCACTGATGAGGGAACAATCCACCAAAACTCCTGGAAGCCACAGTCGGATAAATGGGGTTGGGTCGCCTTTTAAAGTTGACACTGTATTTCCACAGGAAAGCCTGCAAATTTGCGAAACACGTGGGTAGAGAACGGGCAAGATGGCGTGAAGAGGTTAGCTTACCTTGTGTAATTTAATATCCTGCTTCCGCAGATAAAATTTACTCACAAACACAAAATATTCCGCTAAACGGAACAACAACGGATTGAGGAAATTTTCTTGAGTTGGTTATTCTAAAATCCATGCGGATGCCTTGAATAAAATCAAGATTCACAGAATAACAACTAACCAACAAGCCAAGCCAAGCCAACCAAAAATGTCTGCTTCCGTTTTTCCTGTTGATCACGTGTCACAAATGTGTCGCCCTCCCATGGAGAATAGCGAAATGTGTTACGGACGTGTAGCACTTGTTATAATGCGGCCCACAAAACGCTAAAGCGTATGGTGGGTCGCATACGCTAGAGGTCCGCAACAATTTTGTAGATTCGGTGATTTGTTTTGAAGAGGATAATAGTACATGTGGTAGAAAACCCAAATAATAGGAAAGAATATTCGTAGAATGCCACAAATAACTTTCAGACAATATCACTAGTATCAAATTTCTCAATATTTTCTTTTATAACTTTCTCATAAAAGGTTTACCAACGAATGCGGTGGTCGCAAGGTTCCCTCACTGGATGTTGATGGAAATCAACACCCTGCGCATGCCGCAGTTAATAATCCATCTCAGTCTCAATCATATAATTCGCTACTTGGTTATTACCAAAATGTACGAGGTTTAAGAACTAAGACCGTCAATCTATTCAATGCGTCTTCAGCTAGTCAATATGATTTGATAGCACTTACGGAAACCTGGTTAGACACCCAAATTAATAATAGTGAAATATTTACCAATGAATACAATATTTTTCGATGAGATCGTAAATTCTCGAAATCTTGCTCAAAAGGTGGAGGAGTTCTTCTTGCTGTTAAAAGACACTTAATGTCGACTGAGTTAAACTTAGATCTGATGCGCTCGGAACATGGGCTAATTGATTTTTTGGGTGTTAAGATTCATAATGGTCACACTTATTTTTATGTTTTTGTCAACTATATTCCTCCGGCGTTGACACACATCCATTATAATAACTTTTTTGATTCACTGCAAGCATTAGAATACTTATATAATAGTGATATTTACTTTTTAGGCGATTTTAATGTAACTAATTATAAGCAATCACCAGAAAATTATTGTTACACTTCAAATCTTGCAGCTTTAGAATCCTTTATAGAATTCTATGAGTTAACGCAGCATAACAACATTGTAAACATGAATAATCGTTTACTTGATCTCATTCTTAGCAATAATAATAATAATATAATGGTAGATAGATCACTGGATCCTTTGGTGAGGGAGGATGCTGAGCACCACCCTTCTTTACTTTTGGAATTCCACGCTGTAAGCACTAAAGTAAGTAACAAATTTCCTGTCAAATGTACAAAGGCATATAATTTTCGCAAAGCTAACTACCCAGAATTATACAACCAACTTAGTGCAGTTGATTGGAGTGTCTTGGACTCATTTTCTAATGTTGATGATGCATGTGAAAAGTTATATAATGTTATATACGAAATATTTGATAATTGTGTTCCGAAAACAGTGTCCCGGTCCAGAAAGTATCCGCCTTGGTTTAGATGCTCCATTATAAAAGATATTAAGTACAAGAACAAGCTGAGAAGAAAACTCAAAACAAATCGGGATAATCATATTTATATAGAATTATGTAATCTAAGATCCAAAATAAAAAAAGACATTGACACCTCTCATAAGAATTATTTAATCAATATACAAAATACAAATACAAAAACTGTAATTTGTTTTGGAGACACATCAATACTAAAAAACAGACCTCAGCAATACCGGATAACCTTACGTATAATGATTTAGAGCTTACTAATCCTAAACATGCTGTAGATAAATTTGCTACTTTTTTCGAAACTAGTTTTTCAGTTTCTAAGAAATCGCCTACGTATACTAATAACAGTCGTATCGGTAATGCACTTCACGCATTTTCATTCACAATTGATGACATAACCAAGGCGCTCAAAAAACTTAAACCTAAATTTACTAAGGGACCGGACGATATTCCAGCTTTCATAGTAAGAGACTGTGCGTACGTTCTTGCGAAACCACTTACTTTTATCTATAACTTATCTCTAAAACTTTGTACCTTTCCGAAGATCTGGAAGCTTTCTCGTATCTGCCCCGTATACAAAAAAGGCGAAAGAAATAAAATTGAAAACTACCGTCCGATAACCATAATCTGTAGTTTTGCTAAAGTGTTTGAGATAGCCCTGCATGAACCACTTTATTCTCACGTAAAATAACAGCTTACACCAAGTCAACACGGCTTTATACATGGGAGATCAACAGTGACCAATCTCTGCTGCATAACACAATATATCTGTGAATATTTGGGTGCTAATGTTCAAGTTGACGTAATATACACCGACTTCTCGAAGGCTTTTGACAAACTAGACCATGGAGTTCTCTTAGAAAAATTAAACAATGTGGGACTGTCGTCCTCACTTCTTACATTTTTTGAATCCTATCTTTGTATGCGGAAACAATATGTTGAATACTGTAGTCATAAGTCCTTTGAGATTTCGGCGACTTCTGGTGTGCCGCAGGGCTCTATCCTGGGCCCTTTATTGTTTGTTATCTTTATAAATGATATTGTAGACTCGATAGACATACCATGCTTGTTATATGCCGATGATCTAAAATTCCTTGGAGGACTGTCAGAGAATACAAAATAACCTAAATAAGCTTCATGAGTGGTGTAACAGTAATACTCTGCCATTAAATGCTACCAAATGCAAGGTTGTCTCATACCATAGGAAAAAGAATGCTTTTGAGTTCGCTTATCAACTGAGTGGAACAATTCTTGAACGTCCTGAATACTTTTGTGATCTTGGAGTGACATTTGATCATAAGCTGTCATTTTCAAAGCATATTGAAAATATTGTATCAGCATCTTCAAAGAACCTTGGCTTTGTCATTAGAAATTCATATGGCTTTACAGACACTCAGGTATTATGTATGCTGTTTAACGCATTTGTAAAATCTAAGTTAGAATATGCGAGTTTAATTTGGTACCCAGGGTACTCAAAATATAATGACTCCATTGAAAATGTTCAAAGGAGATTATTAAAATTTCTGTGTTACGGTGTCAAGATGGCGAATGAGTAAGTCACGCACTCGCTACCTCTCTTATACTTCATTATAAATCCAAGTTACAAGTTTTAATAATTAGTACAAAATACATATCAGGTGTAACAATATTCTAAAGCATTCAGAGAAGCTATAGTAGACACTGTTTTTTACTTGCTTTATCTCTGTTTTGGTTGATAACGTGTATAACGTATAATAACAATATGGGTTTGACAAAAAAGGACCTTGAGGAAATCGCCATCATAGTTGAAAACAAGACCAAAAATATCTTAACAGAAGAAAATCTTCAAAAACTGGTGGATAAAGTGATAAAAAATATCACGGAGAAATATGATGCAACAATTAAAATGCAACAGTCATTAATCGACCAATGTAATGTGGATCTGGTAGTAGCGAAAAAAACCATCAAAGAACTTCGAATGAGCCTAGATGCACAAGAACAATACTCCAGAAATAATAATATAAGAATATTTGGTATTCAGGAAAATGAGGGAGTAGACTTAAAGAAAATTGTATTAAATTTATTTCAAGATACTATGAAGGTAAAAAACATAAATGAAGGAGCCATAAAAAGGTGTCATCATGTACAACAAAAAAATGTAAACACTGATAACGCTCGACCTCCTGCAATCTTGGTAAGATTCACCGATATCTCAAACTGTGCTAAAAAACAGAAAATTATTAAAATCAAGAAATATTTTCATTCAAGAGGACCTAACGAAATATAGATTGACTCTTATGAGTAATTTGTTAAAAACATTTCAAAAAAAAGATGTATGGTGTTACAACGGCAACATATATGTCAGATGCAATGATGTTGTGCAACGAGTTTACAGCGAGGACGATATTCCAACTGTTAAACCAAATTAATACCATTATTATAATATATATATATAATCTTAAAATATTTACGAAAATATAAGAATTGTTATTATTATTCGATTTGCTATTTGCTGCACTTAGTACCTAATGTTTTTTTTCTTTCAATCCAGTATAAATAAACACATACGGTGAGATATATTTTACACACACAAATAATTTGGATTACTTTTAGTTTTGAAATAAATTATTTTATTTTATTAATTATGTTGAGATACCTATTTTTAATATAGGCATCCCTCTCGTAAACTAGGGTTTTTCTATTGTGTTTTATTAGGTACTTCCTATAATTATGACAAACAAATTGTTTTTTTATACTTATGTTTTTCCTTAGATAAATGAAACAAGTAACAAGTATATACATATTATATGAGGTAGTGTTTCACGGTATTTTGCTTTACTTATTCAATCTCTCTAAACTTTGTCTTTTCTAATAACTTCTTATTAGCTATTCTTTTCTGTCCATTTTCTTTAATTTCTTTTATTTTAGATGAATCTTAGTATTGCACATATTAATGTGAGATCGCTGGTAGCAAACTTCAATGAATTTCGGGATCAAATAAGCAGGTATAATTATGATATAATAGGGGTGACGGAAACATAGATGTCTACAGTTATTTGCATTGACATGGTAAAAATTGACCGGTGCAGTTTTATCAGGAAAGATCGTCGAACGCGAAGCGGGGGAGTTGGTATGTATATAAAAAATAAAATAAAATACAATGTTTTAATAAGCGATTGTCAAGAACACATTGAGCATATTTGGTTGAAAATAAAATATAACCAACAGGAACTTGCTGTTGGTGTTGTGCACCGACCTCCTAATACTAATATAACATCATTTTTTTACAATTTTGAGGATACGGTAATAGATATTTATGCAAATTTTAACAATGTAATATGTTGTGGTGATTTTAATATTAATATGTTAAATATAAATTCTAATGTGTGTTCGCAATTTAACTCGATCTTGGATACATTCAACCTTAAACAAGTAATTAACGAGCCAACACGCATCACGAATACAACTGCATCCATAATAGACTTAATTTTGGTAAATTTTGAAAATGAAAATGAAACTTGTGTAACTGGAGTTATGGATATTCAAATATCAGATCATCTACTTACTTATTGTAAAATCAGTCAAAGCTTAACGAAAGTGAATTCCAAAAAAATTTGTTACAGGCCTCTAAAAAATATAAATTTTAATAATTTTCAAAAAGATCTAGAATCTTTGCCTTGGAATCTAATATATAGCGTAGACAATATTGATGAAAAAATTTCATTTTTTAACAACAATATTATTGAGCTGTTTGATTTTCACGCCCCTATTAAAACTTTTACTATTAAAAAGGATAGCTATGCACCTTGGATAACTGAAAACATAAAATTAATGCAGAAATTAAGGGACAAAGCATTAAAAAAATATAAACAAACAGGTACACCTGAACATCGGACATACTATAAACAATTGAGAAACTTGACAAACTCTGCCATAAAAACGGAAAAAAAGGTTTATTTGAGATTTAAACTGCAAAATTCCAATATTAAAGACAAGTGGAAAGAACTAAAAAAACTGAATATTGCAAAAAATAAAAACCTCAATATACCGGACAACTTAAAAGATGCTGATGCAATCAACAATTTCTTTATTAACTCTGCCGTTCACAATTCCTTGCCTGATGACAACTTAATAAACTTTTATTTGAACAATGTTAAGCAGGGTGTGCCTAGTTTATTTTCTTTCGAACTAACTAATGAATTTACCGTGGCTAACATAATAAAGAATATAAAGTCAACAGCATTCGGCTTAGATATGTTAAATATAACTCTTATCCAACTTTGCTGTCCTTTTATAATCCCATTTATCACACACATCATCAATGAATGCATAAAAACTGAATATTTTCCCGTGGAATGGAAAAAAGCTAAAGTCATACCTCTACCGAAGGTCAGCAATCCGACTGTTTTCAGTGATCTAAGATCCATAAGTATCTTACCTGTTTTGTCAAAAGTATTTGAAAAAGTTATGGAATTACAGATAAGAGTACACTTAAACGCCAATAACATATTACCAACTAAACAATCCGGGTTTAGACAGGGTTATAGTTGTGCTACAGCTCTCTTGGATATAACAGATGACATTATTAAAGCTAGTGATGAAAATAAGATTAGTATTTTAATTTTATTTGACTATTCCAAGGCATTCGATATGATAAATCATACTATATTAATATCTAAGTTGCATTTCCTTGGATTTAATGACAGTGCTTGCACACTGTTATCCTCTTTTCTAACGGATAGATTTCAGCAAGTTCACTTTGACAACAGCACATCAGAACCACGTAATGTTTTAGCAGGTGTTCCTCAAGGGAGTATCATAGGTCCACTTTTGTACACAGTTTATACGTCAACTTTCTGCGAATCATTAAAATTTTGTAAATTTCACTTTTACGCTGATGATACACAATTATATTGTTCCTTCAATTTGAGCGACTTAGAGGAATCCAACCAACTGATCAACAAGGATTTAGATGCACTTTTTACCGTTTCAGTTAACCATCTGTTGAAGATTAACCCTAGTAAATCCTGTGCCGTACCATTTTGTACTGAAAATATAAGAAATACTATTTACAATGATCTTAGTTTGCGTATTGGGAATGATATAATACCGTTTAAAAATTATTCTAAAAGTTTGGGTCTTATAATTGATAGTAAACTTCGATTTAAAGAACATGAAAATTTATGCGACTCTCTTGTATTATCCCAATTCAATCACTGTGATAGTGTTTACGGACCCTGTTTAGACGCCACTGACGTTCGGCGCATACAGAAACTTTACGTCTTATTTATGGAATTAGAAGGCGCCACCGAATATCTCATAAACTCCAAGATATTAAATGATTAAACATGTATAATCGGCGGCAACTTCACATGACTTGCTTATTTTTGAAAATTTTAAAATTGAAATCACCATCTTATTTACATGATAAATTAAAATTTAGAACTGATGTGCACAATATAAATATTCGCAGAAAAGATATACTTACCATTCCTCAACACCGCAAAGAAATTTTTAAACGGTCTTTTTCATATAACGCTGCAAAATGTATTAACAAAATTGGTGACATGGATCTTAACTTATCATATAATTCGGTCAAAATTAAACTTAAAAAGCATTTATTGCAAAACCAGCGATCACATTAATTCTTCAACGTTTTCATTTTTTCTTCCTTTCTTCCTTCTGCTTCTTCTTTGTCTTTTTTCTCTTTCTTCATTCCTATTTCTCCATCTTTATAAATTGTATTTTATAATTTACCGAGTATTGGTGGAAGAGCAGAATCTGTTATTTCAGAATTCTGAACCTTTACCGTTTATTTATCACAATTAAATTTTATTTTGTTAAATATTTTGTATGTACATATTGATAAATAATAAATGAGTTATTATTATTATTATAAAATCGATGGCATATATCCTCCAATTGGAACGGTACATAATGTACTTCTCAGTAGATTTTCATTTATCAGTTTGGCCGATCGCAGAAAGCTTCACTCCTTAATATTTCTGTTCAATATGGTACACAATAGATATGACTGTGCTGAAGTTTTGTCGAATCTGAGATTTCGCGTGCCAACAATCGGAACTAGATTTGAAGGAACCTTTTACCTCTCGACTCCTCACACAAACTTATTGAAATACTCCGTTGCATATCATGTGTAATAATTATCACGGTAAGTAGGATTCCATGACCCAGCCATATTGGTTGTTAATATCAAAATACGTAAGATATGAGCTAGGTAATGTCGTATTGTAATTGGGCATGTATTTATTGTTAGCCTCAGCATATCGATTACAGCACTGGCTTACCCCACCCCGAATTCCACGTTCAATAGACATAAGTGTATCTACATGTTATAAAAGTTCTAGTTCCACCCCGGTATACTTCAACATACAATCCCAAGTATAGCCGAGCAGTGTATAATAATATGCCGGATCTAGATGATAAATATTTAAACATTTTCGTCTGAAATTTTCAAAAATATCCACCAATAAAATTACGTCAGGTTTAAGATATAGATCGGAATATTCCCCTAAATTTTGACATCCGAATTTCACCCAAACATTCTGAACGTGTTGATAATCAGCATCGCTTACACTAGAGTCATTTAATTTATTGTAAAAATGTTCTTTTGCCGGTAACTCGGTTTCATTCAATTTTTCCATAGAATCTATATAGTCATATGGGAAGACCCCCTTTCTCATATCAAATTCTTCGCTATCTAAATCACTAAATATTCTCTGTAAATTTGCTAATTCCCCCTTGGTTAGATATGAGGATAGCTTATCTAAACTGCTCGCTAAGAATCTGAAGGAATCTATAAACCGAAATTTTATTACCGATCCTGTAAAATTTTTTGTGAATGAAATGTATCGTTCTTTATTGATTGGTAATATAGTGATCTTACCCGTTTCCGCGAGATCTTTGATTAGAAAATGAGCGTCATATCCGGATAAATTATGAAAGACGATCGGTACTGTAAATGATTTCTTAAAATTTAGGTTACAGGCTTCGTGGGAGGGACCTCTGTATGTACCCATAAAATGACAATGGTCGCGAACTTCAGGTTTGAATATTGACTCGCAAATATGACAGTGAGTCGATGTGGCGAAGTCTTTTTGTTGTGACTGAGATATTTCCATTGGCACGATAGTTTTTATTTTAGACTCGATAAATTCACCGATATTCTCCAATTGCTTTGAAAACCACTCTATACAGTTAATGCCACGATTGCTGCAATAATAAGATAAGCTATCGTCATACCAGCATTTCATGTACAGTCCAGCACTAAAAGCCCTATGTTTTTGATATTTCAGTGTTTTAGTATGACTAATTTCTGAATACGGCTCTAACATTGATTCAAAATCGCAATACAGTACGAACGGCACTGGCTCCTTATAATTATAATTTTTTAACTTTAAATTTTCTCCTTCGGGAACGATATTTTACATTTGTTGACATTTTTACAATCTACCGTGTGTGAATTTAATTTTACCTCACTAACAAAATAATTTAAACATATATCACAAATCCAGAGTTTTCAATGGCTTTTACTAACTTGTTTTGAAACAAGTCTGGATAAGTTTTTTATCCAACAGAAATGATACTTTATTTCGAAATCATCATTATTTTCATCGTTCCCGTCGTCCCGCTCATCTGTATAACTATTTTGAATCATTAATAGGTTTACATGTTTATCCATTTTATTTTTCGTTAAACGAGCTGGCACTGTTTGAAAATGTTTACCAAATAATTTTAAAACATATACATTAATTGAAATGTTTTGTTTTTCGAATTTTGATACTTGTGCTAGTGACATTGGAAATTCTATACCTTTTAAATTCAGAACATCTTTGTAGTGGGGGTATGAAAAAGGCTGTCTAAATGTGTATTAGCAGGGTATAAAGCTGAAACGATAGCCCAGCCAAAACAGGCCTCATCGTCATAGTTTTTTATATTTATGCATGCATTCTTTTTCACAATTTCGTCGGGAAGTCTAATGAAATATGAGCCGTTACCCATCTCAAACTTATTAATATTTACCTCTAAACTTATTATTTTCACTAAACTAAACCCAGAATCTTTCTCTTGGAAATCTTCCAGTTTATTCAAAATTTTATCGAAAATATGTTCCTAAAACCACCCCTTTAAATCTGTACTGATATCAATTAATGCATTTTTTGTATTAAAATAATTGAATTCGGTAATTTCGTTTCCTGCTACGGGGTTTAGTTTGGTAAATTGTCCACAAAAGCATGCATTCACTTTCATTGTGGGTATTGTTTTTAAAATTTTAGCAATTCGAATTTTGAAGAGAAAAAAAGCATCATTTAAAAATTGTACAATGTCCTTATGTTTAATGTTGATGATTAACCCCGAACGTATGCGACCTGAAAATACTGAATTTATATCTTCCCATTTGACTCTAGAACTTCTAGGCACCCTAAAATGTAGTCATGTTCAAAGCTTTAAACAGTAACTTCGTTTAGGTAGTATTTTCGCACCCAAAAATGAATACGAGGTTAAATATTCACACAAAAATTTGGTTTCGGCAGATTCTGACAGCCGAAAATGAAGACAAGGTCAAATATTTACGAACAAATTTAATTTCGGTCAAGGTCGAATTACAAAAAATATTGATTTGGGCTGTAATTTGACGCCCAAACAGCGTCTTCAAGTCATATTTTGGCTGTAATTTGACACCCAAAAACGTTTTCAAGGTCACATTTTTCAAAATTTTTGAAGCTTTGTTTCAGCTCGACCAGCTTAGTTGAGGGCGCATAATATTCCTACATTTATAGAGACTATTTGAAAAATTCACCTCGCATAATAATTGAAAGTCTAAATATTATGCCTAAATTAAATATATTATATGTAAAATACAACAGTTTGTTTGCTTGTAGTAATTAACATGTACATTAACAAGAAATATTCTACCACATTATTTTTACATATATATAAAATTTCAAATAAAAATTTGGGTAACTGAAGTTCTCGTATTTACAAGAGTATTTAAAAATGTGGTCTAGTTCTGCACAGGTGCAATGAGACATTGTATGTAATTGATTTTTAGCCAAAAATTTGTAGAAGGTTCCTGGAATTAGGAACTAATAGTGAAATTACCAAAAAACATTGTCTTAGAATATAAAATGTGGTATTTGTTACAGTGAATAATATATATTTTAAATTATTTAAGTCATAACTTGAACATTACATTAAATCACAAGTCGGTATACGTGCAACGTAATATAACACCGGAAAATGTACGATCACGCCACATAGGTGACCAACCTCGCTGACATTCATAAAATGCAGTTTAATCAATTTCATATAATGCAGTTTATTTCACTCGCACTTACTGCTGTTCAATCGCCCCACCGCAATTGGTACGAGAGGGGACTGTGCCTTACTTAATATTTGACGAGCATTACAGTTCATTCTGTATCTACAGCTCTGCCTATTAACACGCTTTTCAAGTTCGGTTCGTTAATTTAATTTTTTTATTATTCTATTTAGTCTTTACAGTTTTCGATTATAGTTAAGTAGTAAGTACATTTTAGTTAGTTCTTTCGTTTAGTTTTATTGTTATCGTGATTCCGCGTTAATAGTTTTCGCTTTTAAATAATTTTTTTAGGGTTAGTATTTTCTAGTAATTATTTTAAGTGTAAATATTTTAGTTTTTCGTTTAGTTTTATTAATTATCGCGTTAACCATCGTTTAACATGGCTCATTTTAAAAGCGTTGCTTCGGCTGTTAGAGACGCCAACCTCGCCGCCTTCATGAGAGAAGAAGCTGTAAACGTTGCGTCCACCGTCAGAGACGCTAACGTCGCCGCCTGCGCCAGAGAAGAGGAAGCATTCTTCTCTGATGTTACTTTCGAGGAGGAAATGGGGAAGTACCTCGACGGACAGGCGGCTCCGTCAACGATTGGGTCCGGGATCCAGGTGTTGGAGGGCTCATTTAAGGATATTAGGCCTATTGGAATGGAGCCACGACAACCACCAGGTACGGCATTTTATTTTTTCGGTTTAAAAATTAGGTATGTAATTTGCTTTTTCTTTGCAGTGCCAACATCTGTAATTACTATGAGGGAGGATGCGGCAACGCCAGCGCCATCGACGTCTTCGACGCAGTCCCGGAGGGAGGCGTATCGGAGGGCCGAAGACGAGGCCCTCCTCCAATTTGAATTGGATGGGTGGTTAAATTTAATTAGAAGCGACGTCGTCAAGCAAGAAGATAAAATTGCTCGTAGCAAGAAGCGCTACGAGCAAAACACGAGGGAGTTCCTCGTTAATAATACCGCCCGGTACGCCCAGAGCTTAAAATTGGGCAAGTCGAAGATGATGGCCCATCTGCATCGAGTTCGCCACCGGCAGCAGGTCCTCGGCCAAGATGCCGATAGGTTGGAGGCCAAGATAGGTGTTGTGGACGTGGAAATAAGAAAGTGCAAGGAATTTATAAAACACATGCCGATAGGTGATGATTAACCAATATTTTATTTTATGTTATAATTTTTTTAATAAAATATATTAAAATTACTATTTTCTCTTATTTCTTATTTTATATCAGGTTTCTAAGTCCCAAAAAAATATAATATGCTTAAAAGCAGACAGGTACAATTTTAGTAACAAAAAAGTATAAAAAAAAATGAAACAAATTGACTGAAAAAATTATAAACAAAAAAATATTTTCAACACCCAATGTGTTTCGAATAGTGAAACATATTTTTATACTCTGGTTAAATTTGACTTCATAAAAAATGTATGAAAAATTTATGAAGTTAATGTGTGCTTGGAAAAAGTGGTAGAATGAAATTGACATTCAAAAATAGTAAGTATATTTCAAATTGTAATATTTTTTTTTATCATAACTTTAAACACTATTTCTCAAATTAAAAAATAAATAATATAATCAGTACTAGAACATAGTGCTGAACTTGAGGAAAGGTATATAAATTGAAACAAATTACTTATTATAAAGATATTTATTATAAAACACATTCTAAGTTACATTCTTAAATATACAGATGATTATTGCATATATAGATCAGGTTGAAAACTACTTAAAAAAACAAACATATTAGGCAGCACTCGCCTTTGTACAATTTACATCACAATTAGCACAGACAGTATATATTTTAGTATCCTTGGGTGCACTATATTCTTCTAAAACACTTTTACATCTTAGACAAATCCATATACAGACGGGCATTTTTTGAATGTATTATTACAGATGTATAATTTATTTTCTTGTATTAATTATAAAAACATATGCTAAGTATCATAAACAGGCAGATGCTTATTAGATGAAAGCTTATTATCACAAGCCACTTGAATCCACTTTTACAATTAATCGTATGGCTTTTTGTAATACACGTGTGCCCCTCCTTTATATTTCGCAGCAATAGGTTCTTCATTAATTTTGCGTAGGAACAATTTGCTGAAAATTTCAAATGTTCAGTGATAGGTATGTCGCTTGCCTCCCATCTATATACTTCGACGCCACAACAAAAGCAACTGGCTACATCATGGCAGCCGCTGTAATAAAATCCGGCCAGGGCGAGGTCCGCAGGATCCACAGCGCCATTCCATCTTTTAAACGACAGTAAACGTTCATCGAATGACTTATACAGTCCTGTATTATTTGTTACAACTGAAGAGTCTTCCATGCATGCGCAAAATGTCTGCATAATTGATTTTTCCAATCTACACTCTTCACCACACATTGAGAACTGCCTTTTAGATGGCTATCCAATTATTTTCTCTTATAAATTAATAATCTATGTTGACGTCAGGTGGTGTTCACCTCCCACCATTAAAAATCTGTTGTTTATATTGATTATACAAAATTGAGAGACATAAATGTCCACAGATATATGAATTATAGTTTTGCATAGAATCATAATTATATCTAATTTTATTCAAGCCGCCGTCACTTAAAAAATATTTTATTAATTCTTTTGGAGGTCTTAAATTTCCATAACTGTCAAAATAAATTATTTCCTTGTTTTTCTTGGTGTACGCTACCCAGTGAGTTCCCTCACCATCATCAGTATCTAGATTTATTATACCGGTCTCATTTTTATTTATTATTTTAGGAAGCGTATCTCTCATAAAAACACCGCGAAAATGAGGAATTTTAAGCATTTTTGAATATTTCATTAGATCTAAATTAGTCAGTGGTCGGTGAGGCAGCTTTATTGGGAGTTTTTTGAATATGTTTTTAAATATAATCCAGAGCCTTTTTTGTAAGGACCTAGATATAATCCTTTTCCTTTTGAAGCTTGCTCCATTGCTAAATTATGTCTCTTTTGTTCAGCGGCCTGTTCCCGATTTGATTTAGCGTCATTTACTGCTTTTGCAATGCCGGCTGCACCTCCTCCGAGAGCTCCTAATGCTCCCAAAAGAGGTAAAAGGAATGGGAGAAATCCACCTGTTTTTGGGGTAGCTATAATTCTTCTCCTTCGCTTCTCTGACTTTGATTTTTTCTTTATACCAAGCTTAACATTTATTTCTCCACCTTTCTTCTTTGAGGAACGACTTCCTCGGCGTTTGAGGCCCATTCCCAACTTATTCTTTAATTTCATCACCCCACCGACTCCCAATGCGGCGATTTTTTCACCGAAACGTGAGTCGGATGCTTTTACACGTTTAAATGCGACTTCAGCTAATTCTCTGTCAGCTTGATTTCGTCGCTCGACGTCTTGGAATTTAGAATACGCTATATCGTGCTCTTTGCAGGCCTCATCCAACGGATTAATTCCTTTATCCTCTCTTTGTAACCTCTTTGAAAGTTTTGTTCCAGGTCCACAATAATTATAAGTAGGCAAATGTAACTCCACTGGAAGTTTATCGATGATTTTATTAAGCAGGCCACGTCCTTTCTTCTTAGCACTTCCAATACTACTAGGTGGAGAAGACTTTCTGCGAACCATTATAATACAACTGACATAAACAATAAAACATGTTTTGTAAAGTAGCCGTATATATACCTGCAGGATGTGATGTCCAGTCAGTTTACCGTAGTTCTCATTGTAATGAAAATCCACTTCAAAATCATTTCTAGATATATGTACTAATTAGTAGCTGCCTGAAATGCGGATTCATCAGCAAGAAACAGTTTTACCGATAGCAGATCATGATGACGTTTCCAAGACCAGCACCATTCAAAAGCACGGCATTTTATTTGGCGGACAATCGAAACGAGGACTTTTGGTAGGAAGCTCAGGGTGCGGAAAAACAAATGTGATGCTCAGTTTATTAGAACATCCCAATGGGTTACGGTTTGAAAACATTTACTTATATTCTAAGTCCCTATATCAACCGAAATATGAGTACTTGAGAATGCTTATGAAACCTATAAATGAAATTGGATATTTCGAATATAATGATGGGGATGCAGTAATACCTCCAGAAGAAATAAAACCGAATTCTGTGATAATATTTGATGATTTAGCTTCTTGTAATCAAAATATCATTAAAAGCTATTTTTGTTTTGGACGTCATAAAAACACTGATTGTTTTTACCTATGTCAGACATACAGCGCCATTCCCAAACAGCTATGTAGAGATAATGCTAACCTTATTGTGATATTCCCTCAAGATATGACCAATCTGAAACATATTTATGATGATCATGTAAACGTGGATATGTGTTTTCAAGATTTCAGAGAGCTCTGTGCATTTTGTTGGAAAGATAAATACGGGTTTGTGGTAATAGATAAAGATTGCGCTGTTAACTCTGGAAGATATCGGAAGGGATTCGATAAATTCGTTCAAATATAAGGTTTCAACACTGAGCCCCTCAGTCAGTAATCATGGATAATCGAGTGGCAGTACAGCTTTTTAAAACAAGAGAGGCGCTGAAACAAAAATACAGAAGTTTGAAAAGAGATATCGACAAATCACAATCACAGTTAGAGAAAACTTACAAACCGATAACTGAACCTCTTAAAGATTTGGTGTCAACTCTTATTAAAACAGAAAGTGCTTCGAAAAAACCATATTTGAAAAAAGAATTAAAAGAAGAAATAAGCCGTGATAGTCTTAATACTCGATCAATTGGTCAAACTCCTCTTGAGTATTATCACACTTCTACACCTGTTCATTTGGAAGACGAAACTTTTCAGTATGACCCGACTCAAGTAAGGCCCGAGTTCAGTGAAAGTTTATTTGATGAAACTTCTCAGCCAACGATAGCAGATACATCGACAGCTGCAGAACATGAAAAATATTTACAGCAATTTAAGAAACCTCTACCGCGAGCATACATAGAAGGAAAAATCGAAGATGTAAAAAATGAATATGATGATACTTTCGGTGTTTACTTCGACCCTTTTGCCAAAAAATATGCGATTGGTGATGCAACTATTGATTTTGACGGCGCTGACTTTATTATTAATGGCGAGTTTAAATATACGGGTACACCAGGATTGTATGAACTGATGTTTAAAAAGCATCCAGCGGGTTATCGACCAACTGATTTAGATCAATATATCGATATAATTAAGAGGACCAATGCTCATTACTTAGGGTACAATCCCGAGAAAGGTTTATCGACGTCACGTGCATCTAAATTTATAGATATTATTAAACCACGAGTTACTAATTTACATTCGATGGCTCAAGAAAAAAACAATAAAAAAAACACTATCCCAAAAAAATCAGCATTAGCATTACCCACAGCGACACAAATATCGAGATCTAGTTCATTTCCTAGGACGCAAGCAATAAAAACAAGGAGCCAAAATAAGAGAGGTGGAAATCTAAAAACGATGGAATTCAATAATAAGAAGATTGAATATAGGCATTTTGATGACTACAATGAACTTGTAGATCGTTTAAGACTATTGATAGCATCACAATTAGCAGGAAATACCGGGCATAATAATGAGATAACCTCAATAATAGAACAATTGAGGGAGGGTAAAATAATAAGATAAATAGTTTACGTGAATTATTGATATATCATTCAGTATAAGACTTTGAGACTGTCGCCATGCCAATTAATAAATTTGGAAGGCATATGTTAAAGAATGAAGTAATTTCATATTCATCAGCAATTCTCCCATCACCCCTATTAACATCACCCTTTTACATTTGTGAGCCTTCTTCACATCATAGCAAATGTATTATAAATATTCGAGGTCGTTTACAGAAATCTCAAAGTGTACTTTTTTATACATTAGAGAACAATACAACAGAATACAAATGCCCTATATCTGGTAAAATTGAAAATATACAGATTTTACCTGATAGTACCCAAATTTTCTTGAATACAGTTGCAGTTACAGCAGAAGAACTTGTGGGGAAAATTGTAAATTTGGAAGATAAGTTTACGTTTTACGCAAAAAATAAAGATCCTCTGTACGTCCAAATTGTACTACAGTGTCCAATAGCTAAAAATGATTAACGTTAAACAGGAAATAGTCAACGAAATTCATAAGCCTGCCAGAAAGTATTTTAAAAGAAGGAGAGTAATTGTTAAAGGCCTTAATGACCTTATTCAAGCAGATCTTGTTGAAATGGGTCGATATGCTAAAATAAACAAAGGCTATAGATATATTTTAGTGGTTATTAACGTATTTTCAAAATTTGTTTGGTGTGAACCTGTCAAAAATAAAAGTGGAAAAGCAGTTGTAGAAGCAATGAACAAAATCCTGTCGCAGATGAGCACACCACCCAAGAATTTACAGACCGATATGGGTAAAGAATTTTACAATAAAAAATTTAAAAAATTAACGGATAAATTGAAAATTAACCACTATAGTTCTTACACACATCTTAAAGCAAGTGTTGTAGAAAGAGTGAATAGAACTTTAAAAAATAAAATGTGGAAGCAGTTCAGCTTACAAGGAAACTACAAATGGCTATATATCTTACCAGATATTGTTGCCGAATATAATAGCACCAAACACAGGACTATTAGAATGAAACCAAAAAATGTTAAAAAGAAAAATGAAAAATATTTATTACAAACTGCCTATAGTCATCTGAAAACAATTGATCCACGGAAACGAAAATTTAAAGTCAATGATTATGTAAGAATTAGTAAATATCGAGAAGCTTTTTCAAAAGGTTACACTCCTAACTGGTCGAACGAAATTTTCCAAATCAGAAAAATTAACAAAAGTAATCCTAGAACATTTCTATTAGAAGATCAAAATGGTGACGAAATTCAAGTAGGTTTTTATGAGCATGAACTTCAGAAAGTAAAATATCCAGATGTATATCTTGTGGAGAAGATTATAAGAAAAAAGGGGACCAAACTCTATGTTAAATGGCTTGGATTAGACAAAAAATATAATTCATGGATTTCGAAAAATCAAATTGTATAATAATACTCTGCATATACTTTATCTTAATAAAACAAATGTCTTAAGTAATACATGTTTTTTTATTTACATATTTTGTACATATTTTATACATGATTTCATATACTTTATAAAATAATAAAAAGGAATTCGTAAATGACTTACACATATATTAACTTACAAAACCAATCATTTTAATATCTCTTAAATTAAACATTCGGCTTTGAATAAATCTGGATAAATATAAACAAGTTCCATGAGCATATAAGCATTTTCATCACTGCAACTCTTGTGTTGAATAATGTTTAGAGCATTTTCAAATATATTTCCTCCTTGACGTTGTAGTTCTCTCTTGACATTCTTGAAATAATTTATAAACTGTTGTCTTTTTAACATGTCAATACCATACTTAACAAGTGGTAACACTTCCCATAACTTGCAGATTGATTCATAACCCAAGTACACATATGAGTTATTCTTTATAATTTTTATAACTGTAGAATTGGAAAATTGCTCAAATTGTATGGAAAAATTCTCAGCATTTATTGGTTGAATGTTATCGTTGGTATGTACATAATTAGTAATATATCCTTGAAAAGTGAGAAAATGATTCCAATCCGTTTCGTCAAAAATTATTGCATCATTTTTATTTCCACACAGCTTTACACATGAATTATAACACAAGTCACTTGATAACCCCGTTGACACATACTTGCTCCTCGATTTATTTAACTTATGTCTTCTTTCTCCTAGTATCACTAAATCGTTTTTATTCTGCGGAGCTGGAGGTAAATTATTAAATAAGTCAAACTTCAGCTCAGGCAATACACTGCTGTATTCGTTCATCTTGAATAGTTGAAATTTAGAAGTTTCTTGAAATACCTTTGAGACACGAATATTAGTACGCAATATTGTCGGTGTCTAAGGAATTTATATATTAAAAGATAATTTTATTGGGAGGTATTTGAACTCTCTAGTTATGTTTTCCGGTCAGAACAGTTGATGTCTGTCTGTAAGAGAGTACCATAATATCACCACCATTTTGCGCACCTCCCACCAATCGACCAATCATATGAGGGGGTGTGGTTTATCCCCTCCACTCATCCAATACGCTTAGGTGGGCGGAGCTTATCCCCTCCACTCAACAAATCCGCTTATGTGGGCGGAGCTTATCCCCTCCATCGACCAATTACAATACATGGGTGGGATTTATCTCGACCAATCACAATAAGTGGGTTGAGATTCACCTCCCACCAATCGACCAATCATATTATGAGGGGTGTGGTTTATCCCCTCCACTCAACCAATCCGCTTAGGTGGGCGGAGCTTATCCCCTCCCATCGACCAATCACGTTCGGGGTGGGGGGAGGAGTGGGGGTATACATGGGGCATATGGGGGGGGGTACATGCCTTTTCTCATTATTAACCTACTCAAACGACATGAATAATAAATTTGATGAAAATAACAAAAAAATGGACGAAAACAAACAAGACATGAATAATAAATTTGATGAAAATAACAAAAAATTGGACGAAAACAAACAAGACATGAATAATAAATTTGATGAAAATAACAAAAAAATGGACGGAAACAAACTAGACATGAATAATAAATTTGATGAAATCAACAACAAAATGGACAATAAATTTGAAGAAAGTAAACAAGATATGAACAAAATAATGGATGAGAACAATAGGAAATTGGAAACGAGTAATAAAGTGGACCAGAAAATTAAGAAAGTAGAAGAAAAAGTAGAAAAGGTTTATGAAGAGATTAGTGAATTTAAAAAAGAAGTAAGAGTAGAAGTAGAACATGTTATAGTAGATGGTATGAATGAAATAGATATACGCATGAAAAAACAAGAAGATATAATCAAAACACAACTAAAAGAACAGGATGGTAAGATCGAACAGAATACGAAGATATTGAAGGACACATACACACCTATATTTAACACATATGCTACACCACATCATACACTGGTAAATCAATTCTATGGTGATTTCAGAATCCACCCAAAAGTATTTTTAGAACGTTTAAGACAATATCTAAAATCTATAAATTTAAATTTTAATTTAAAACATGAAATTCAAAATTTATTAAAAGGTGAAGCCGAAATTTGGTATCACATTGTAGAATCTGAATTTGAAACTTTAGAAGAATTTGAAAAGTTATTATTAAAAAAGTATTGGTCTGAACATTGTCAGGAAAAAATTCGTTTCAATTTATTTAATGGAAAATATTCAGAAAATAGTGGTATGTCTAGGGAAAATTATGTCATGCGTAAAATATATAATATTAAATTCTTAGAGCCAAACTTGACAGAAAATGAAATGATTAAATATCTAGCAAGACATTTTTCTGATGACATCCACCAAGTAATCATTGCACAACGCATTACGACATTAGATGGTTTGAATGAGTACTTGAGAGTGATCGACGATCTACATATGGGATGGAATAAAAATTATAAAGCATTTAATAGAAAGACATACAACCAAACAGATGGTAATGACCAAAATTTCAACAGACAAAATTATTATGCAAATAGACAACAAAATGGGTATAATAATAATTATCAAAAAAATTATGGCAGTAGAAATTTTAATCAAATTAAAGGTAGAGATTTTGACGAAAATAGGAGGTACAACGGTAATGATAATTATAATAAAGAACAGAATAGGCATGATAATAAACGTGATTCAGTAAGATATGCACAGGTAAACAATACAAATGTCAGATCTGATCAACAGAATGACATGAATCAAATTAAAACGATAGCAGAGGTAAATTCACATTTTCTAAAGGAAAATTTTTAGATAGGGAAGTTTTAATTGGGATGACGACATACGGACATATGCGAGAATTTTAGGTATTGGCAATGAATCAAATTTAGATAATAATAGAATTAGTAATTTACCAATCATCAACATTAAAGTTAATGAAATAAATTTAAAAGCATTGATTGATAGGGGATCAGAAATCAGTTTAATAAATGGAAAGATAATAGATAGTAAAAAAGAGATATATCAAAAAAATTGTACTAAGATTTCAAAAATTAAATTAGTAAATGCAAATGGTAAGAAATTCACAGAATGCAATAAAATCATAAATTTAGATTTTGAAGTAAAAGAGATACGTTTTAGAGGCGAGTTTGTAATTGTTGACAATTTGAGTTTTGATGTCATAATTGGCGAAGATATTTTATCACGACTTAAGGCAAAAATAGATTTTGGGGAAAAGTTCCTAGTTTTAAAAGATACTGCGTGAAAATATTTAATAAAAATGAGTTAAACATAGTGGGTTATATAGGTAATTGTAATAATAATAATTTAAATGATTTAAATGATGAAAAATATAAGCCTACATGTGAAATGAATAATTATAAAATGCCTAAAAGATTGGAGATAAATTGTCCTACTAAATATGAAAATCTAATAAGAATTGTTACAAAATTATATGTCGTTAATAAATTACAAACCGAGAATAGCTAAAAGTTATGTACACAAGTTGATAGTAGATGAAAGTAAATTCAAAATATTTGGAAAAAGAAAACACAAAAACTTCAAGACGAGGAAGAAATTTTGCACTGGAAATAATTGGAACAGGAGCAATAAGAAAAATACGAAAAGGGACATGAATAGGGAATTTTATACGGAATTATACACTATATACAAACACGGATCTATTAACAAAGATATTTTGGATTTGTGGGATATAATGAAAAATATGCTAGTGATAAATAAGCGTGGATATAAATTTGAAATAATATGTAATGACGTAGTAAAGGGTAATGTAAATAAAGATCGTTGTAATTTGATATTTGAGAGCAATGACAATGGAGACGAGTTGGTCATTATGCCTGCCCTCAGCATTTGATGTTATTTTGTGCAGAGATATTTTGTTTGGACCAAGGGAAATGTAGTTTTAAGTGCGGAATAAATAAATAATTTATATAAAACGGTCAAGAGTTACCGGAACATATATGAAAATAAGTATGATTATAAATGATAAATGAAAATGTAATACGTGCGGAGACACGTCAGTTCTCCAAAGATATATGAATGGTGAAGTTACCACATATGGTCAATTTTAATTTCAAAATATCCAAGGTCCAAACAAAATGTTTATTCTCATTATGATACTCGTGTGCGGGAGTTGACATGGGTTCATATTCGAACGGATTTCCCGAGTTTAATGATATAAAATTTAACAATATTATAATTAAAGTTATTAATTGCATTCCAGTTAAGTCAAATTGTTATTATAAAACGCATTACAAAAAAAAAAACTCACAAAGGTATATCCCACAAAAAGACGTAATACAAATACGGTTTGTAGAATACCTTCTAAATATTTTAAAACTCTAGGCACTCCTAGAAAAATTTTAGCTGACAATGTGACATATTTTGACAACGACAGATTAAAGAAATATTTGACAAATTAAAACACACAAAGAAAACACAACAAAACTGATGATAAATACAGTATTTTGCAAATACGGCAATTGAATAAAATTAAACAGTTTTACATAAGTAAAAGCTTATAATTTGGGGAGGGAAAATGCTATGTATTTGCATATGGGACAATTACGAAGATTGTATGTTTGTGTTATTTGCTGAATCAAGATTTGAATTTGTTTATTTCTTTTAGATGGTTTTCAAAATTTATTTAAATTAGCTAAAGATTCGAAAGGTATGTATTTTAGAATGTTAATATTTGTTTAGAGTTGTTTTAATAGTTTTAAAGTTTTTTATTTGATGTCAACAGTTAGTTTGATACTGACATCTATGTTAGTAGTTATTAAGTTGTTGTTGAAATAATTTCTGACATTTAAGTCATTATGACATTTCTCTTAAGTAAGAAATTTTATTTTTTTATAGTTGGTAAATGTTTTCCTGGAAAAAGACAAGGAGGTTTAAGTTAGGTTATATTTGGAATGAAATTAATCAAAATTCATATGGTGTTTTGTTTTGTTTATTTTGGATACTTTGATATTTAGTAATATAGAACAACAAACAACAGATAAAAGAGAGGTTGTAAAATTGGAAAAACAAATTTAAGAAAAAAAAGAACAAGTGAAAATTAGGGAGTGAAGAAGAAAAATAATAAACAACGATTAATAATTTTGAAATTGAATTGAAAGTCAGAAATTGTGGAGATCAGCGAAGAAGAGTAAAAAGAGACTGTAAATAAGAAGGAAGAGGTGTTATTGTGAATAGAAGTTGCAGAGGAGATAAGGTGAAGAATTAATGAAAGGAGAATTGTTGGATTTGGAAAGAGAAAAGTGTAGCTACGAAGAAGGAAGATTTTTGTATGTTTAATTTTGGACAAGGCTGTATGTTAAAATTTAAATAGTGTATTAGACTTTCGAACCTGTTATAAAGCTAAATTATCTAAATATCAAAGAAAATAAATTATTTATATCAGATTAAAAATTTTACTTTAATAAAATTTCATTTTAAATAGGAACTGAATTTGAACCTGCTCCTGAAGGGAAAGATAAGATAGCCGGCCCATTAAATATTTTGACATACTTTCGGATCAAAAGGTAAGAGATTCTAATTTGATCTTTTGGTTTTTAAAGTTTTTTTTTATCTATTGGAAATAAACAAGTTAAAGTTTGATTAGTACTGCAAATTATTAAGTACAATAAAAAGTAGAACAGCACATTATGTATATATGTTAGATAGTGGATTGTAGATTTAACTTTTTAAAAAGAAACTTTATTTGTTACACTGGAGTCTACGTTGACTCTTTAGAAAAATACAATAATAATTTAGAAGAGGTTTATTCGAAAGTGAGTATAAGACTGATTACAAAAAGGTTGTTGGTAATATTTATAATGTTTTGAGAACAAAGGAAACAGTGTTGCTGATTCAGCACAATCAGGATTACTTAGAATTGAAATACAATGCTCATGCAGCGTGAGCGGTTTTTGAGAAGAGCTGTTACGCAGTATGTAATACGATATGTTTGAGAAGGTTAAGCCTGTCTCGATAATATTATATATCATAGTATATTTCTAATATAACAGCTTCCCCCTTATAAAAAAAGTTGGTGTTTTATGCAGCAACTTTTGAAATGAATATAAAATGTATATAAAAGGTAATGGTACAATTTGGAAAAATATAAAAGATACAAAAATGTTAAATCGTAAGGTTTAAAACACAGAATATAACCTTAGCGTCTAAAATATGAAATGCAAGCACAATAAGCTTGATTCATAAAATAAAATAACATAAAAATGTTAGAGTTAAAATATAGCTTTGGCAAGAAAGCGTAAAATACAAACATACTAGGTTTGAATTGTAAAATAGGATAAAATATTCCTAAGGTTAAAATATAGCTTTACTGTGAAAGCATAAAATATAAGCATGATGGGTTTGAATGAAAATGACGTAAAAATGTTAATAAAATTGAAATTAACAAATGATAGAAAAATAATGAAATATAATGATTAAACAAATGAAATAAAATTCACTGAAGAGTCCAGCACTGAAAGTCAGTAAAAAGGCACAAAACAGTTTGTCTTTATGTAAGTTCTATGTCTTCGGCTTCGTTGTCTTCTCTTCTTAAGGTAGGTCGTCTTCGTGAAGGAAATAGGTTAGCAAATGTCCTGTAGGGTTTGCTAGGCCTCGGTGGAGATGGGGGTGATGCAGAAACATCGATGGCTAGTCTTCGTCTTTTTGTTCTGCACTTACAAAATAGGTACAGAAATAACAGTCCAACTATTAGCACAATGATAAAATAGGTGAACCAGGATATGTGTTTTGTTATAAAGGGTTCGTTGATCAAATCATCTAAATCTCTGGAGTATTGGTCCAACTTGTGTTTGGCAACTTCGAGGTCTTCCGTATTGAGATTGTTTAATTTTAGTGGTTTAAGATTTGGAGCTCGGATTTTGTCTGGAATATGTTTACAACATTCAAATGGAATTTGGGTTGGATGAGTGTCGTCTTTTACATCGGTTACTTCATTGGTATTGGCTTGAATTTTTGTGATGCCTATGAAGGCGTAACAATTTGGTTGTAATTTTACTATTGAATTTTTGTAAATGACTTCAGATTTTGAATTTCTTTCTGGACAGTTGATGGTTGTTTGTAGAGGTTCTGAGTTAATAACTAACCATGTGTTTTCGTCTATTTTTTGGACGTTGTAGCCTTGGCTGATGATAAATGACGTCTGGCAGTTTTCTGGCAGAGTTTTGAGGTTCTTGTAGAGACGGGCTTCGCATATGGCATTGTTGTCAATAGGATATGCAAATAAATTTGGACATAATTTGGTGTTGAAATAAAGTGGTTCGAGATAGGTATGTACATTAATGAATCATCATCTCTCGCGATATATTTTTGAGAAGTTGATAATACATGATATAAACCAGTTCTATTATCCAAAATAGGAATAGGGTATAATTGAAATACTGAATATGTTTGAGGGTCTATTAAAGGTATGTCTAACACAAATATTAGATCCGAATTTGTTTGAAAAGCTTTTAGTTCTATAATGTCTAAGTACTGTGCAACCTTTGATAGTTTGATTGGAAGCGGTAAATTGTTCCTTTGTAGGTTTTGCGAAATTTCCTGTAGAGAATTTACTAAGTCTTTTGGATTTGTAATTGACGTGTGAATTATTTTAAGCCTCGCGAAAGTGATGGAATTTAGGATGTCATTTAGGTTATCTTTCGATAAATAAGTAACTTGCCATAAGCTGTTCGCAGATTTCGATAAATTTCAGTTTTGCATGGATGTTTTCTATGTCTTTAGTCATGTCTAAAATTGAGGTTTCAATTTCTTTAATATCCTTATTGGAAGTTTCTTCATCAACTTGCAATTTTTGAATAGTTGCGTTGAAATTTTTGATTACTGAAGTTGTAATAGATATTTGGTTCTTAATTAGGAGTTGATTGAAATGATTAATTTTGAACATTACTTTTTGAAAGTACCGTTGTTATTAAATTGTTTTGCAATTTATTTTGTCATCTGAGATTATTTTTAGAAATAGGTGTTATTGTCAGTTTGGTATTTGGTCAATTTTTGAAACGTGGTTATCGAAGCGATTTTTAACATTTCTTTTGTTTTGGTCTCGGACGCTAATTAGTACACGCTATTTGGTAAAATAGTGTACCAATCATGTATTTAGTTTTCTGTATGATCGTCATGTAGTCGGGTATATAACTTATTAGGATAATAATCATATTTATAATGTATTATCGCAGTATTTTAATATTTCGTTTCGAACGTATATCACAATAGTTGCTATTCATATGTGGAATAGTTTTAACAGGGTTGTACACTTGGAAAATAACCATGAGGGGTTTCTGTTGTGAAACAGCGTAGAATAGTATTGCTAGAATAATGTGTGGGTTGAGAAAAATGAATTATTATCGATTTTATTACTGTCATTTATTGTTAATATCATATTTAATTAAGTATTCATTTCTCTTGATTACATAGGGCTTTAAGATTGAGTTTCATAGTGTGGACTGAAATATCCGAATGTTAGAAAACTTCGGGATATTTTTTCTTGCATGACAAATTTTTCTGAGTGGGAAAATTAAACTTACAGAATTTCAATTTCTGGAGTAGCGTTGAAGATGGGTAGTTAGCGCGTGTTCATTTGATATGGAGTTGTCAATATAAGAATAAGAGGATTCACTTATTAGTTTATAATGCGAACATAAATGATTGTCATAAGTCTATGTGCATTATATTTTCGAGATAATGAAGAGATTGACTGATGGAATTATTCGGAAAATTATAAATGAGATTTTTGAAGGAATAATTGTTTGAGATTAAATTCGTGAAATGGTTACTACTTGTCAGAATTAGGGTGATGTACGTTTCGGATAATAATTCTATGTAAATGTTACGAGAAAATAATTTCTTTTTATTTTAAGAAGTTGGTCAGGGAATGAGAGAATGTAAATTTTCCTGTTACATGATTAGTGTCGAAATTGTAACATAAGAATGTTTACGATTGATTTTGCAATCTTGTGTAGGACAGTGTAAGCTGTGTGAATTTGTCAATTTTTTTTGTAGGTGTCAGTGTATGTTTTGTGTGAGAATTGAAATGGGTCGATTTGTCGAACGGTGCTTTTGGGGTTTTTGTGATTACCAAAGGATTGTTAGGATCCTTGCGATTTGGTTTTCGACAAATTTTGCGGTTTTTATAAAACTTTTGGCGTGGTTTGTTAGTTCTTGCCAATTATATTTGTTTTTGATGTAACCTATTTTTATAAACGGAATCTTATTTATCAGGGGTTCTTGATAGGTTCTGATTAGTAGTTGAAGAATTAAAATATAATGATAAATTTGTATATTGGTCTAGTATAAGTATTCGAAATTTTGAGGTATTATTTTTTTATATTTTCTTTTGAAGTCTCTAAATTTTTTTTATTTTTAAAATAATGTTGAGAATAAATGTCTTAACATTGATCCTAAAGAGAAATAATTCTGTCCGTCTGTGTTTTTGAGTTAATGTTGGTTTTGTTATTACTAAACTACAGAATAATTTCGTAGTTTTCTTTTTAGAGGGAGATGTTTTAGTGAAATTATTGTGTGGAAGTAAGTTCACAATTTTTCGATATAGTAGTTGTGTGAAATTTGTAGTTTTACGTTTTGTTTTCGTAATCTACTAGAAGTTTTGTCTCGTGTAAGTATAAAAGTTGTCAAATGGTGTAAGGTGTAGGGTTTGTTTGTAATTTGTATTTTAGAGTAATCTATTAAAGATTTCGTTTTGTAAAGTCAAGAAAATGTGTCAAATTCTTGGGCAATTTGTTCGTTTGTACATAGGGTCATACAAATTTAATTCTGAACATTTTTGAAGAAAGATTGATTTTTCAGTTCCTGAAATTTCTTTTGTATATTTGTGAATTTTCAGGATTTTCGAGTGATTCAATTTTTTTTAATTTGAAAAGGTATGTTCTGGATTTAGGTTCTAATTTAAAGTCTGAAAATTTCTAAATGTATGTTATTTAAATTTCTGCCCTTGCTATTAATTAACAGCTGTTATTACTTGTGCTTGTAAAGCATTTATGTTGGTGTAATGAAACATCATAATGAGTACAATGCTATATTGAGGTGTTGGATATCAGGCATTTCTTGTTAAAATGTTTAAGTTCATAAACATACAAGACGTGCGTCTGTGCAAAAGTTCAAGGCACTGTTATCAAAGTAGTACTACTATTATGAATTTCTTTGAATTAAATGTAAATACTTTATGTGCATTTATTTAAATGAACAAAAGTATTCCCTTATAATTAAGGTTTTGTTTCATAGAGTAGAATTTATTACAGGAGAAGAAATTTTCCTAGTAATAGAGGAAAGGGATAAAATTATTTACATAAGAAGTATTTTTTTTTATCAATAATAGATCTATGGAGTTAATTGATATATCGTACAATTATTTTTTAAAGATTTTCTAGTAATATTAATTTAGAAAAGTTGGAGAAAAGTGGAGAATATCTTTAATATAAATTGTTAATTTTAAGTAATAATATTCTAAACGATTTCGGTTAAGTGACTAAAAATTTGTGAGATAATTTTGAAAATTATTTTGGGTTGCAAGTTTTTGTGTAAATGTTTTATTTCGCAGGGTCGGCATATGGTTGAGACGAGAATCGGTATTATGGTTATCAATTAAGTTTAAATATAGATTTGAATTTTTGCACTGGTTCAAATTTTAAGTTCGAAAATTCTACGATTTTTGGAATTGTCTTTTCAGGAAACAAAAATGGGTTTTGTTGGTACATTTTCCTGGTTGTGTAGGGTGTATAAATTTTTCTTTTGCTTTGATTACGGAAGATCGTATGCATGTTTCTCGGATTATTCTTTATTTTGTTTGTCTTTTGAATTTTCGGTTTCCCAAGTATTTTATTATTAATTTTGAATACTGTTTGCAAAATAAACGTTTTTCTGTTTAATGCTTTTGGTTTTATTTGTTTCGAATTATTTTTTGAAATGTTTAAATTTAAGTTTACCAATTTAGATTTATCTATACGGCATGATTTTGTTTTCGAAAGGTTTATTTTTTGTGGGTTAACGTTAGGGGTTACATTTGAAGTTTTTTCTGTTTCTTGTACTTTGCTTTTAAATATTTTTTTGATACGTGGTTCGGTAAAAGTAGAATTTTGATTTTTGTTTTCACAGGACATGTCTAAAAGTTTAGAACTTTTGTCTATTTGATAGGTGTCTGATTTTTGATAATTTACATTAGATGTTGTCTCAAAAAATTCACTTTGTACGTTTGTCTTTGCAGAGGTGTTAGGTAGGTGTATTTTTTCTTGTTCCTGAGCTAGCGGTATAGCGTCAGTGTCACAATAAAATTCAAATATTTCTTCAGTGTCTGGTTCGAAAAAATTAAGATTTTGATTAATGATGTTGTCTGAAATGTGATGATTAATTTTTTTGTTTGAATTTGTAACTGGTTGAAAAGGTAAATAATCGTTAACTTTAAATAATGGTATATTTTTAAAATTGGTGATTAGTTGATTATTTTTGAAATCTATAATGCATTCGTAATGTTCTAGAAAGTCGCTACCTACGAAGCCATCAAAGTCTGTATCTAAATCGTGTACATAAACTTCGTATGGGTTGTTAGGTTTGAATGGTATGAGAACAGATTCGGTGATATTAATTTTTTGACCTGTTACTTGTATATTTAAATTTTCGGGGTGTCTTAGATTATAATTTTCTGTTGTTTTGGGTTTGAAAATGGAAATATCTGCACCTGTGTTGATTAAAATATTAAATTTGTTTGTTGGATCTTTCATGAAATACAGGTTTGCTGAACTTACTTTAAATGGAGGGTTATATGGTAATTTTACATGAAACATTGTTCTTGAGGGTTCGAATGTGGGTCGGAATTGTCTTTGAGGTTCATCGCTTGGACTTGGCGAGAAATTTGGTCCAGTTCGTCTGTTTGTGTTGGAGTATTCGCGGAATACTCCGGGCCTATGCAAAAATCCGGAGGATTAGCAGTATAATCCTCGTGTTGTTGAGGTTGAGAATTAGCAGTATAATTCTCGTACTGTTGGGGTTGAGAATTAGCAGTATAATTCACACATTGTTGGGTTCCAAAATCGTAATCATAATCATTTTCGTTAGAATAATTGGTAGAATAATTTACAGGATAATTTTCATATTGGTTTGGGTTATCAGTGTAGTTATCATAAGATTCTTGATTTAGGTGATGTGTCTTTTGTTGATTAAACCTGTTGAAATTTGGGTTTGGTTGGATGGCAGAAGGTCTCTGTTGGTTGAAGTTTGGATTTGGCCTGATAGCTGAGGGCCTGTTCTGTTGAGAATAATTTTGTTGCTGGTTAGAGAAGTTTTGTGGTCTAAGATTATATGTACTTTGGAAATGTGGCCTTGGAGGCTGTGCTTGATTAGAATAAGCATTTGGTGTGAAATTGGGAGATGGGGATTGATAGTTTTGCCTTGTGCGGCATTCGTTAACATGGTGTCCGTTTCTTTTGCAGAAGGTGCAAAATTGTGGGGAGTTTGGACGTCTTTGTGGGTTTTGAATGGGATTTTTATTTGGAACTCTATTAGAAAATTTTTGTGATTCAAAATAGGATAATTGCAATTCACGTTTAATGCGGTTTATTGCGTCTAACATGTCGCCAGGGTTACCAGCCCTAATGATTTGACCTAATTTGGGTTCTAATCCGGTTAATAAAGTAGTCAATGTCATATTTTCAATGAGGTTACATTGAGCAGTTTTTTCCTCTAGAGTTAGAGTCTGCTTTTGCACTGCTGCGTGCATTTTCGCGTTGTGCGTTTGTAGTCTTGATACAAATATTAGTGCGGTTTCGTTGGGTAACTGACGAATCCTCTGCAGGTCCTGAATCAAAGCTGTCAGGTCGCGAGAGTCGCCAAAATGAGCTTCAAGTAAGCTTTTGATTTCTGCCCATGTAGCAGGGTTTCGGGAATTTATTAATTCTGCGGCTTTTCCGCGTAATTTATTTTTTATGTGAAGCGTTAATAAGACGCGCTGATCATCAACAGCGATCCCCTGAGCGGTTATGCAAGCTGAAATAAATGTTTGCAAGAATATGGGGTTGCCGTCAAATTCGGGCACTATGGAAAATATTTCGCTTAACCTATAAGGTTCAATATTTATGGTTTCGTTCGCCGTGATTGAATTGTTTGCATTGGAATTGCTTACGTTTGTAGCCATTTTATTTATATTATTTAAATGATTAAATAACTTAAAACGCCTTTTTCCAATTTAAGTTAGTACGCTACTGGTGTAAAATAAAATTATTTTTTTTATATGAAACGGGCAAGAGTGTGTTATTTATTCTGTAATATTTAAAATTTGTATTATAAAATAGCTAGATTAATTCGAAAAACGCGTTTGGTTTAAAAAAGCGTTTTGAGTTTGGAAATAGTATATCTCTGATAATTCTATATTTTGCACACACGGTATTATAGAACACAAGCTTGTCTTACGGCCTTAACCTTAACCTTTTATGTGGTATGCAATATTATATTACGATAAAAATGCAAAGATAACAATGGTACGTGATTACAGTTAATTAGATAAATTCGCACTTAAAGAGTATATGATATTACCATAAAAATAATGTTACGATAGGAACAGTGTATGATTACGGTTATTTATATAGGTCACACAAATTATAATCAAGATTTTGTTTCAAGTTTAAATAAAATTACTATTTTAGATATTAGAACTGTATGTAGCAATGCAATGTATTTTGATAAAATAGAATGTAAAATTATGTCGTTGTTTGCAAATAAATGTTTGCGAGATGATTCAAAAATGACTTACCCTAAATTTTTCATTCCTCGTGGTCCAGTTGAATGCGACTTCGTGAGCTTAGCTTCACCAAAGGTCTCTCTCTGCCAGGGGTGTCACTGGGTGTTCCTTCCACAGGGTTGCCTTTGACGCCGAAGACGCCAACGATGGGACGGGATGAAATTCTTACTTGCCAAGTGTTGAATCGTGTTGATTTGAAATGTTGCTTTGTTGCTTGTATTTCTTGATAATTATTATTGTTTCGCTTCTGTGCGTTTGAGAATAATGTAGGTTCTTCTGAACAAAGGATTGGGATCCACCACTACAGCTAAGAAGTTCTCCTTGTTCCAGAAGCTCTTTTCGTCCGGTTAGGCACCTTTTTCAGATGGACTCCTTGTTCCCTCGGATATGTTTGCTACTGGTTAGGCTCCCGAACTGTGTGTTTTTCAGATCCGCCACGACTGCGCCAATGTTAGATAGTGGATTGTAGATTTAACTTTTTAAAAAGAAACTTTATTTGTTACACTGGAGTCTACGTTGACTCTTTAGAAAAATACAATAATAATTTAGATGAGGTTTATTCGAAAGTGAGTATAAGACTGATTACAAAAAGGTTGTTGGTAATATTTATAATGTTTTGAGAACAAAGGAAACAGTGTTGCTGATTCAGCACAATCAGGATTACTTAGAATTGAAATACAATGCTCATGCAGCGTGAGCGGTTATTGAGAAGAGCTGTTACGCAGTATGTAATACGATATGTTTGAGAAGGTTAAGCCTGTCTCGATAATATTATATATCATAGTATATTTCTAATATAACATATATATATATATATATATATATATATATATATATACAGAGCTTTCAATAATGATCACAGGACACGTGACCACAAAAATATAGACAACCAACTATACACTAAACAGTATTGCACTAAACAGAAATACCCTAAATCCATTGGCGTTCTAGTTAATGGTAAAAAATTTATGATAATTCATTTATTCATCAAATTTAAGAGTTTTTTAATATTAAAAGCAAATTTAAATGGGATGCCTTTTATAGTCTAGTATACTTTAACTTGGCGTGTGTATGTATGAGTTAATATTTCCGTACGATTTCATTTTCTCTTGTACACAAAGATCCAGAAATATTGTCCACGTAGGCAATGTTTCTGGACTATTGCTTTAACTTTGTGTACAATATGGGAGAAAATGAAATCGTACGGAAATATTAACTCATACATACACACGCCAAGTTAAAGTATAGTAGACTATATCTGAATAAAAAAAATGTTCGCAAGAAATAAATTGTTACACCTAATTCAAAATAATCTTTATTTCCACAGACAACATGAATATAAACATTCGAATCAAACAATCCACAGTAAATAAAAGAAATTACATAATAAAAACTTTTGTTACATGGGATTTAAATTAGAAGATGAATGAATACATTTTAATACGAAATGCCAAAAAATTCTAACAAATGCTCAAAATGGCTGCCTTGAGTTTCTAAACACACATGGACTCTTCGTTTCATATTTTCGAATACGTTCTGTAACTGATCAACATTAATATTGCGGATTTCTCTTTCTATTGCCTCTTGTAATTCGTCAATGGTATGTAATCTATTTTTAAAAACATTGTTCTTCATGTGTCCAAATAAGAAATAATCACAGGGCGTTAGATCTGGAGACCGTGCAGGCCATAGTCCCTGGCTGACTAATCGGTCATCGTAAAACTCCCGTAAAAAATCAAGTGAAGCTCTTGCTGTATGAACAGTAGCGCCGTCTTGCTGGAAATACCCATCTTGCAGTTCATCATCATGCAACTGCGCCAGAAATGGCTCTAAAATTAGAGTTTGATACCTTTGGGCATTAATTGTTTCACGAAAAAATATAGGGCCTATAATTCGCCTTCTGGATATTGCCACCCATACACCAACTTTTAAGGGGTGTAAACTTGTTTCTACGTAAGTGTGAGGGTTCTCTGTAGCCCATGTCCTGTAGTTCTGACTATTGATATAACCTGTTAAGTGGAACCATGCTTCATCAGTAAAATAGGTTAAATCCAATACATCGTTGTTATTTAAATTTCCGTTGAACCAACGACAATATCTTACTCGACTTTCAAAATCAGGGGGTAATAGTTCTTGAACAACGGTGACCTTGTATGGATGCAAATGGAGATTTTTGAGTGCTTTATGGGTTGTTCCAACTGAAAGACCTAAAAAAAATAAATTTCGTTGATTTGTCGTTTAGGTATATTAAGACATCTGAAGAGAACCGATTCCCAGTTTTATATATTTTTTTATTTGCATTCAGGTTTTATATATAAACAAGAGTTTTAGTAGGTATCGTTATTAGTTGTTGATAATAATTTTCACCAAAGAAATTCATATTGTATATTTTCAAGAAACTAAATTTAAATGGTATGTAACGTGTTCAGTAATTAAAAAATTTAGTGTAAAAGTACCTACCTGTTTGAGCGGACAACTTTGGTATGGATTTTGTCGGGCTTTGATTCATTCTTTCTCGAACGTCGTTCATAACCACTTCAGTTAAAACAGTTGGCCTACCAGTTGATTTTCCCTTGCAAAGGCAGTGTGTCTTTGCAAAACGATCAACGAGTACATATTTACGATTTGAAAATGTGTCATATGGAATATTTGCGTCAGGAAATTTTTCCATAAATTGTTCGATGCATGATTGCAATGAATACTTCCATGATCCATCTTCGTTGCGAGTTCCACTTCGAAAATGAGCCATCAAAATGAAGGCATCTTGCTCTGGCGTAAAAACCATGGCAAGACAGGACTAGAATAAAATTTAAAAAACATTACTTAACCTAACATTCTTTTTCTCTTTATCATTACTCACCAGAAGATAACTGATGTAAATTATGTAGTTCTGAAAAAAACTGATTAGTACTCAAATAATAATTAAAACAATTCAAAACCCTAGAAAAAGAACTGATAATTATGCAATATCCACCTAAACACTACTACTACGTCTATGATATGACATTTCAGATTAAAATAAATAGTTAAATGTTTGGATATGCCTACAAGAAGACTGTACGGCGCTAAATATTCTGCGTAGACAAACCGTTGCCTTATTGGTTCCGCTGGGCGTGTTCAGCTTCAGAGCCAATTAAACTGTGCGTTGCGTCGAGATTTCGTGAAACTTCGTCGAAAAAAACCGTCTGCAAAGATACTTGAAAACGCACCCTTAGATACATACGAATTAAAATATCCCTAGTATGGAAGGTTCTGACATGGCTAAAACATGACAAGCCTAAAAGATGAACTAAAAAATCACGTGTCCTGTGATCATTGTTGAAAGCTCTGTATGCTCTATATATATATGCAAAATGTCTTATACACGAACCCACGTGTACCATTCCAACGGAATCCGTGTCCTCGCCTCACACATCTACCAGCGGCTTGTATATCAGTGTATGCGCGGAAGCTATACAACCTTAGGCGAGGGTTGTATAGGAGATATACCATCCTTTGGAGGGGATGTACAGCCGTCGGTCCCTTGTCTATTAAATGTTAGGCAAGTAAAAGATCCCTACTCTTCTTAAGGGAAGAGGTTCGGCAAAATTCCTGGTTGGGGGTAGCTCATCTACAGGCGTCGGTGTTAGGCCTCAGTAGCGGAAATAGGCCGACGTTAAATAAATGTATTAAAAAAAAAACCACGTGTATAATCGGTCAATTTTTATTATTACGTCATTAGCATGCGTTTGCCGAATTTTTCATCGGAGGCTATTTGGAGGGGTATATATATGCAGTTATACAATGCAGTTCACTGTTTTTCTACGGGGCGCCACCGTTTAATACGCGTATACGATAACAATGATGGCCCAGCAGAGTTTGCCTCCGCGTGTTTTTCATACCAGCATGCCTCTGAAATATGACAACAGTGTGCGGAGGTAGATTAATGCGGTACGTTTATATGAGTGTAAATAATTCACAATTCCCGTAATTTGAATGTTGTAGTGGTTTCAAGTCCTGCGATTATGACTCCTATATTATAGGAGCCGTATACTACAAGTGTTATATTGGTGCTTGGATCTTATTGTCTACAGCAAATTTTTTTCAAATGTATAAAAACCGAAATGTAATCATTTAGTTTCTTAACTGAAATATTAACTTTTACATTTATTTCTCCAGCACCTATATATAAAGTTACCTCTTAATACTATATGGAAACAGTGCTGTAACATATAGTATTTTATTTGTTTTTTTAAATTGATGGTCATTTAAAGATTTAATGTGTAATGGTGATTTATTTTAAAGATTTAGGTTTAACGAGTTCTTTTGTGCTTTGGACAGTTTAAAGCAAGGAGTTCTTAATAGATTTGCATTTCTAGTATTATAATTGTGTAAATTTGATTGTTTAGTGTAATGATATTACTTTTGTGAATTTTAAGCAAAACAGAATAAATATAAAGTAATAGTTGGAACATGACTCTTAACATAATAAACAAGGGCCGACAATGTTCCCTGTAGCCTGATTTAGCTATTAGCCTAACGACTTTCTCTTGTTGTCTAAAAATTTTTATGGCAAAACTAGAGTTCCCTCATAAGAAAATACGATAACTTAAGTAATAATGGAAAAGTGAAAAACAAGCAATTTTTAAAGTGCTTATGAGATGTGTCTTTCAGTTGTCTAATTAAAAAGGTTGCATTGCATAATTTATGTCATAATTTGTCTACGTGACTCCAATTCAGTTTATCATCAATGACCATGCCAAGTAAATTGACAACATTTAACAAATTTATTATTGGAAGAAAGGAATAACTTTTGAGTCTTGTTCGCATTTAACTTAAAGTGAGAATATCCAAGCGAGAGAGGTCCGATAGGGAAATATTTACTGTTTTTGACCGTAACTTCTTATTCTAGCACACTTATTGCAAACAAACTATAAGACTACCTAAGTAGAACTATAAACAAGAGTACTGTTATAAATTTTCACTCAATAATTTCAAACATATGCGAAATAGTTAAATTTAAATTTAGGATACGGAAATTGACATGATTTTTAAAATTAAATCTAACTATTTTGCAAACAACTGAAACTATTGAGTGAAAATTCATATCACTACACCTGTCATAGTACCATTTATGTAGTCCTGTACTTTTTTTAAACCAATATATGTATATAAGTTACAGCCCCAAGAAAATATATATTTCCCTATCGGATCTCTCTCCCTCTCTCTTGGATATGCCCACCTTAAGTCTATTGCCTATAAACCACTCTCGGGCTTGTTTTTCACAGGCTCTCGATGTGCCGTTTAAATCTTTAAAATTATTACATATATTGTAATGAAGTATACAATACTACAGGAATACTGTATACTTTCATTCCAGTATAACTTATTTTAATCATTCACCAGGCCGCAACATGCGTGCCGTGTGCATTGCGTGCCGGGTGCAAAACCACGTGACCGTGATTTTTGGGTATAAAATAGCTAGCCAGAAACCAGTAAATTCAGAGCTTGGCTTTCACCTTTCTCGAGTGTATTGAACTGAGATAACCGGAAGATCAAGCTTCTCCGGCGCCGTGGCAGCCGCTGGCCAAGTATCTGTTAGGGAGGATTCGAGTGCGTTGAACTGGATCTCTCCTGAAACAGATTTCTTAGTCGCGTCTGTTATGTCCTGGAACTTCTATTAGAGAATTGGGGTTACGACGACGTACATAGAGGAAATATGTTACACTCTCTCTCTCTCTATCTCTCTCTCTCTCTCTCTCTCCGATTACTATGATGTACTTATGTAATAACAAGATTGTCGCAACCTAAGCCATAAAAGATATGGCCACACTGTACATATAATTATTAGGAGAATAAATGTCTTATTTTGGATCTGGATTTTAATTAATATTAACATTGAACCCTGGAATAATCTCCAAATCAGCTACCCAGCAAAACAAGCATCACATTTTGGCGCCCGAGCAGTTCAACAATCTAATCCAAATACGCCGGCTATTACATTTCACAACCAGGACAACTTTGTACAGAAATTGTCAATATTACATAGTTTTTACGTTATCATAGTAACTGAATAAAAAGAGAAGTATTTTAACAAGGACAACTTGCCAGATAAACTCACCAGTCCCACCAGAGAAACAATTAATTATCCGAAATGAGTTTGTCCGAATCGGAAGGGGCATATGGTCTCGAAGTTGCAGACGAAACTGTAGGATGGATCTACAAACTAAAGAAGGATGAACTACAGCAAGAAATTTCAAAACATGGTGGACAAAGCACCGGAACGGTCGAAGAATTACGTTCAAGACTAAAAAACATTATTCGACAAAACAAACCAGCCGCTAGCCCGAATCTCATTACTTCGAATCCACAACTAACACCTGTTAATGCCGTCCTCGACCAAGTCCGCAAGTGGAATGTCCATTTTGATGGGAAAAGAGATGCTATCTCATTTTTAGAAAGGGTACAAGAACTACAAGATGGCTACAATTTCTCTAATGAACAAATTTTGCGGGCTTTACCAGAATTATTGCAAGGCGATTGTTTATTATGGTACCGGAATAATAAAATTGCTTGGATGACATGGAATAACTTTCTTACAGACTTTAAATCATTTTACTTACCTGCAGATTATAACCTTAACCTGGAAGAAAAAGTAAAGTCCCGCATTCAAGGAGAATCCGAAAGTATAAAAGATTATGTCATTGCCATTCAAACATTGCTAAGACGATTGAATAATGTCTCTCCGGAACAACAATTATACGAATATACACGAATTTCCGCCCTGAATATAGGAAATATATCAGAACTTCTAAGCCTAGCAAACGATTACGAGATGGTCTGTAAACAAGAATCGGCTTTAAAGAAACCGGTACAGCAGACACAGATTTCTACACAACGTCCTAGTTATAACACTTACAGTAGAAATTTCTCTGGTAACAATGAAAATAGAGGTACCGCAAGTTTCAATAGAAATGCACTAAATAACAAAGAAAGACCAGCCGGTTATTACACAAACGCTACACAACAGATTTCACGTCCCAACGAAACCAGAAATTCAACACAACCCTCTCAGCCTTCACCTAGAAATTATGATAGTAAAACTTCGTGTTGGCGTTGTGGAAATGTTGGGCACACACGATTTAATTGCAGATCTCCTCCAAGAAAATTTTGTTCGAGATGCGGGCGCGGAGACATATTATCCCGAGATTGTAAATGTCTAGAACGTCAAAACATGGGAAACGACGAAGGAACTGCGCAAGTCCGAGGTTGGTGCAGTTTCAACTAGATTCTACCTCGTTTTCACGGACGCCATCTACTCAGATGACGTTGACTCACGAAGTAGACAACCGTCTCAAGCTACAACTTACTATCGAGAACTACTCGTTCGAAGCGTTAATCGACACCGGTTCGGCACGCTCATATATAGGTGACGCTGTACACACCTTGTGTGAGGGAAATAATGTGAGTCATTTTGCCTGTGACCAAAAGGTGGAGTTAGTTGATTGTTCAAGAATTGATATTAATAGAGGGTTCACTATTAAATACTCAATAGCTCAAAAACAATGGACGGATAATTTCCTATACTTACCTAAATTGGCTCCCGATATTATATTTTTTGCTAAAACATGGATTTAGCACAGATTTAGACAAACAGAAGTTCCGAATAATGGGAAATTGGTATGACATAAAGGGCACAACCAAAGAAAATACGCGATTGGCGAGTATTGCCCAGCCGACAATATCGGAACAAGAACGCCTGTCACAGTTCTTACAAGTAGAACTACCGAAGTTCAATCGAATTAAAGGCGTTACCCAACTGATCACACACAAAATACGGCTTATAAAAAATACCCCTATTAAGCAAAGACACCGGCCTTTAAATCCAGCCATGCAGGAAATAGTCAACACAGAACTAGACCAAGTGTTACAAAATGGTATAGTAGAACCTTCTAATAGCCCGTGGAATAATCCCGTCGTCATGGTTAGAAAAAAAGACAATAAATTTAGATTTTGCATTGATTTCAGAAAGGTAAACGAAGTTTCAATGAAAGATGCATACCCGTTACCGTTTATAAATTCTATTCTAGACAAGCTAAAAGAAGCTAAATTTATATCAACTTTAGATCTACGTTCTAGTTACTGGTTGATACCTTTAACCGATGATAGTAAACCAATAACGGCTTTTACAGTTCCAGGCAGGAGTTTATATCAATTTAAAGTTTTACCTTTTGGCCTCCACTCTGCTCCGAGCACATTTCAGAGACTTTTAGACAGAATTATTACTCCCGAAATGACGTATGCTTTCGCATACCTAGACGACATCGTGGTTATAAGTAAAACATTTGAAGAACATCTGAAACATTTAAAAGATATTTTCAAACGGCTTTTAGAAGCAAGTTTGCAATTGAATCCAGATAAATGTAATTTCTGTAGAAAGGAACTTAAATATCTAGGCCACCTAGTATGCGAAGAAGGCATTAAAACAGATCCAGAAAAAGTTAAAGCAATTCTAACTATCCAAGCACCGAAAAACGTCAAACAATTACGTCGTTTTCTCGGAATGTCGTCCTGGTACAGAAGATTTATACAGGGATACTCAGAAATTGCTGCACCATTGAATAGACTTTTAAGAAAACACACACGCTGGAAATGGTCTCAACTCGAAGAGAAAGCTTTTAATACCTTAAAAAAATCATTAACCGGAGCCCCCATATTAAATTGCCCTGATTTCTCAAAAACATTTTACCTGCAGACGGACGCATCAACAGAAGGTTTACGTGTGGCTCTCATACAAAAAATCGACAACCAGGATCGAGTTATAGCATATGCAAGCCGTTCTTTATCCAACGCTGAAAGGAAAATGTCGGCGGTCGAGCTCGAATGCGCAGCAATCGTTTTCGGAATAAGGAAAAACCTACATTATCTGATGGGATATCATTTTGTAGTCGTAACAGACCATCAAAGTTTAAAATGGTTAAATTCTATAAATTCCCCTAATGGACGTTTAGCCAGGTGGACAATGGAATTGCAACAATACGACTTTGAAATAAAATACCGAAAAGGAGCACTAAACAAAATTGCAGATGCGCTTTCCCGCCAACCAATCGTCGAACAAAATACAGATATCGACGAATTTCTTTTTACTATCGGAGAAGTCGAAAACTGTGAATGGTACTAGAACACCGTCAGATTAGTTAAAGAAAAACCCGATAAAAAACCAGACTACTGCTTGGAAAATGGAAATCTTTATCGTCATGTTTGGACAAATAACGGTTTTGCTGACGAGGAATTCTCCAACCCATGGAAGCTGTGTATCCCGCAGCAGAAAAAAAAACAAATTTTGTTCGAAAATCATGACGCACCTAGTGCAGGTCACTTAGGAATAGCAAAAACTATCACCCGAATTTCAAATAAATATTACTGGCCTAGAATGCACAGAGATATAACCAACTATGCTAGACGATGTTCCAGCTGTCAAAAATACAAACAATCACAACAACAGCCCGCTGGAAAAATGCAATTTCCAAAAGTAAACGGATGTTGGGATACTGTTAGTATAGACATTGTAGGCCCGCTCCCTAGGTCTAGCAAAGGGAACACAAATCTAATTGTGATGCAGGATAGATTCACTAAGTGGGTAGAATGCTACCCTGTAAGAAAAGCAACCTCCACTACGGTCTGTACAGCCCTGAAAGAAAAAATTATCTCCCGTTTCGGATGTCCAAATAGCATTATCTCCGATAATGGCAAACAGTTTACAAGTAATGAATTTACTAACATGTTGTCTGAATATGGTATTACACACCGTGCTACTACACCATATTCACCCCAATGCAACCCCGTAGTGAGGACAAATAAAGTTTTAAAAACCATGATAGCTCAGTATACAGAAAATGATCACCGGAAATGGGACCAATATTTACCAGAATTTACATTGGCCATGAATTCCGCCAAACATGAATCCACTGGGTTTTCACCAGCTATGCTGAATTTCGGAAGAGAGTTAACGTTACCTGGCATCCTTAATAAGGAACAACCCTCCGCAAATTTACCTGACGCCAATGTTCCACCAACACGCATAAAGACCTAGAAATATTGTCAGAAATTTTTGAACTAGTACAATTAAACTTGGCAAAGGCCTACCAGTCACAGAGCCGACATTATAACTTACGCCGCCGAGACTGGATCCCACGTGTTGGAGACCGAGTTATGAAAAGAGAGCAACCGCTGTCCTCAGCAATCCGAAATTTTAACGCAAAACTTGCTCCATACATAGTGGAACGGACTATATCACCAGTAGTAGTCGAGATCAGACTCCCCACCCGCCGGAAAGTGGAACGAGTCCACGTTAAGGATTTAAAAAAGGCATATACATGAAAGAAGAGGAATCATGAGAGGAGACCTTTTCGTATCAAGAATCCCGACGGCACCGTAACGAAAATTTATAAGCCGCTCGTCTCCGGCATTTCCCGTCTCCCCGGAAATCCATAAAATTTCCTCATTTATTTTCTCGCCAGGAAAAGATTAATTTTAATTTTATATTCTGTTTAAAATACATTTATTTCTTAGATTCATTTATTATGTTTCATATAACTTATTAAAAGCAAAGGATAGTTTTTATATTTAAAGATATCAGTATCTCAATTAAATGTTTTATTGAATTTTTTGATAGCTTATTTTGAAAAAAAAAACAACAAAAACTTATTTACCTGCTGTTTGAACCATACTTATACTATGTTTCTTTGTTTTAAGATTCTTCCCACAGATGACTCCACGCCTGCATTGTACATATAACCAGAGGCGTACTACAATTTTTTTTAGAAGGGCACCCTGATGTTTTGACCCGTTTCGAAATCAGATGATGGATTCCGAAAAACTTGTTCACTTGTTGTATTATTGTTTATGTAAAATATATAAAATAATTTTAACTTACCTGTTTAGTTTTAAGATGTATGTAAGACAATAATTTTTTTTGATTCATAGAGAGAGATTAGTTTTTGCGAAGAAAGGGGGGAATGTAATGAAGTATACAATACTACAGGAATACTGTATACTTCATTCCAGTTTAACTTATTTTAATCATGCATGGATCAAGTAGTTCAGTTTTAGATTAGTTCAATACCTGATTAGTTCTTTTTTTAACTTTTAATTCTAACTTCACCAGGCCGCAACTTGCGTGCCGTGTGCATTGCGTGCCGGATGCAAAACCACGTGACCGTGATTTTTGGGTATAAAATAGCTAGCCAGAAACCAGTAAATTCAGAGCTTGGCTTTCATCTTTCTCGAGTGTATTGAACTGAGATAACCGGAAGATCAAGCTTCTCCGGCGCCGTGGCAGCCGCTGGCCAAGTATCTGTTAGGGAGGATTCGAGTGCGTTGAACTGGACCTCCTGTCAGATTGATTCGAGTGTATTGAACTGGATCTCTCCTGAAACAGATTTCTTAGTCGCGTCTGTTATGTCCTGGAACTTCGATTAGAGAATTGGGGTTACGACGACGTACATAGAGGAAATATGTTACTCTCTCTCTCTCTCTCTCTCTCTCTCTCTCTCTCTCTCTCTCTCTCTCTCTCCGATTACTATGATGTACTTATGTAATAACAAGATTGTCGCAACCTAAGCCATAAAAGATATGGCCACACTGTACATATAATTATTAGGAGAATAAATGTCTTATTTTGGATCTGGATTTTAATTAATATTAACATGGAACCCTGGAATAATCTCCAAACCAGCTACCCAGCAAAACAAGCATCACAATATATTTGGTCGATAGCCGCGTGGGTTAAGGCGCGAGGTGGCAATCGCGATTAATCACACGGGTATCGCACCACCGAGTTCGAATCCTTTTTTGAGCGAAACAAAAATTCCTGTCTGTCGGTTTGTCTGTAACTTTTTTAGTGCGCACATTTACTTCGGAACCGTTTATGATATTATATTGACTTGAAATTTGGTGCGATTATGTATTATAACAAGTCTGGAACTAGATTATATCTTGATCTAATTCCGTTGAAGTGTTCGGGAGTAAACGGGCTAAAAATGCAAAAAAAGAAATTAATTTTATTTGCTGAAATAGGCTTAGAATGTCATGAAATGTCGAGCTTTTAAATTTAAGCGAAAAAAATGTTATATGGGTTTTTGGGTCTGAGTGTCCACAGTAATTTTTTTTATGTATAAAAGAATATTAACTTACATTTATTTTTCCAGCGAAATTTTTTTTTATTCCTGTCGGTCTGTCTCTCGGCAAAACAAGCAAGAGTTTAAAAAATCTGGATGTGGAAGTAGTGATTCCTTGGACAGCGGTTTTTTGTGTAGCGTTTGGAAAATTAACTTTTAGATTGTCATTACAGTTTTCAATATGTCATGTTTCAAAAACCTTTTCCCGCTACTACGATAATTAAATTACATTTTTTACTAAAATTGTTACCAGGCAACCACTGCAATTTTAGAAATAATTTGTAATTCTGTCACCTTGACAAATGGACAAAATAACATTCGTTATGCCGCTTATTGAAGTATTAATTTTTAAAACCCTGTTAATGTGTTACGGACCTCTAGCGTATGCGACCCACCATACGCTTTAGCGTTTTGTGGGCCGCATTATAACAACTGCTACACGTCCGAAACACATTTCGCTATTCTCCACGGGAGGGCGACACGTGAACAGCAGAGGAAACGGAAGCAACCATTTTTGTTGGCTTGGCGTGATTGGGAGTAATTAGTTGTTATTCTGTGAACCTTTGTTTTATCCAAGGCATCCGGGTGGATTTTAGAATAATCAACTCAAGAAAATTTCCTCAATCTGTTGTTGTTCCGTTTAGCGGAATATTTTGTGTTTGTGAGTAAATTTTATCTGCGGAAGCAGGATATTAAATTACACAAGGCTTTTCTTTGGAAATACAGTGTCAACTTGGAACGCGGACTCGACCCCATTTATCCGACTGTGGCTTCCAGGAGTTTTGGTGGATTGTTCCCTCATCAGTGAGGTAAATTATGTTTCATTTGTAGGTTATGTCAGAATTGCTCACATTAAGCACGCTTCACGTGTATTTCTGACTGTAAATTAAATCGTGATATCTTTAGGGTTCTACGGACGGGGCTTCTACACACTTCAGTGAGAGTTCCACTGACGGGGCATCCACACACAGTGGAAGGTTCCAGGGCTGGTGAGGCTAACATCAACCCCATCCTTGGGTCCATTTCTTGTGTCCCGAAGACATCTACGTAGGGCTACAGTTCCTCCACGTCCGGACTCGGTATCGTACCACCCTAAACAAGTGTGTTGTGTGTTGTATTTTTTTTTACTTACCGGGGACCACCTTCAGTGGTTCCGCTGGACATCAATTCATACTTTTGGCATTTTAACCTGTACATATTTAGAGATTTTATGCATATATTTACATATACTTAAGGAGGTTCTTTAAATTAAACCTTTGTGGCAGAATCTATGACAATTTTATGCACATATTGTAAACCGATGTGTAGCTACACGAGGCATTTTATGAATGTTATAACTTATTAATCGTGAAATATTGGCCACAACTGTAAACATCGCCATGTTATACTCTAGAGAACCAATTTTGTAAATTGCTTAATATAGGGCATTTCATTTTTAAAGAAAGTGTCATTATTTCGTCTGCGACCACTACATATGGAAAAACTCAGTGATTTGTTAAGTAAGTAAGCTAATAATTTATCATAGTTTGTGTAAGCTTGGGCTTAACGCCCTGAGATAGTCTAAGCTAGAGAAATTTTATCGTAGGCACGTACATCACTTTCCGGGTCAAGTTTGCCTATGATATCTGCTACGCCACAGTAGCCCAAGTGATTTCGTTACGTAATATCTGATAATCATTTAGATCCAACGTATCTATTTGTTTATGTACGTGTAACTCGTAGCAAATGGTTTTAGAAAAAAAAAACAATTGTATTCAATACTTGCAAAATTTTTGTTTTTTATATGACCAAGATGACACTTTGTGGCATAACTGTCAACTTTTGATTTTTAAATAGAACATCCTGTATATAATCATATTTTTGGAATCCTTGAAAAATTCTGAGTACGATGATACCTCATAAGTGACATTTCGATTCCATGAAAGAATTGGACTCGATCTAGTGACATGACCCGAAATATTGCTATTGGGCACATCCGATTAATCTTTAGGTCATTCTGTTGTCTGGTCGATAGCCGAGTGGCTTAAGGCGTGAGGTGGCAATCGCCATTAATCACATGGACATCGCACCACCGGGTTCGAATCCTAGCTCCGGCACTGACACTGTCGGAGGAAATGGTTTTTTGAATGAGTTTTCTCAATGTGTAACCCCCTTCCGCACAAGCCCTGACTTCTGGAATTGGGGGTTATCTAATTTCTGTGGTTTATTTATTTTTTTTTTTTATCACACATATAGTGGCAGGTTGCTCAGGGTCGCCGGATTCCTCAAGGCTTCCCTGTCGTCTACTGTCTGGAGAGGACTCGCCGGACTAACGAGGTGGTGCCTAATATTACTGCCTTCTGCATCCACTGTATAGCGTTGCCGGCACCTATGCTTAGCTCTTCTAGGTGCATACGGAGCTTCTTATGAACGGTTCTCGTAGCAGATATTATTAGAGGCTTAATATCTACCTTTTCCAGATTCCAGATTTCCTTAATTTCGAAGGCTAGTGGTGCGTACTTGTCAATTTTTTGTTGGTAAGCTCTGCCAAGGTTATCGTCCAGGGGATTCGCGAAGTCGATAATGATAGCGGTTTTCTTTTGTTTATTAATTATTACCATGTCAGGCCTATTGTGCTCTATGTGCCTGTCTGTAATTATCGCTATGTCCCAGTATAGTTTGAACATTTCGTTCTCCAATATTCCGCTGGGCTGATACTTGTACGTTGGGACAAAACCTGTCTTCAGACCTGTTTCTAGAGCCACTGCCTGATGAACTACTTGACCCATGCTGTTATGCCTGCTGGTGTAGGCTGTAGGGGCCAGGTAACTACATCCTGAGATTATGTGCTGTATTGACTCTTCTTCTCTGCTACATAAGCGGCACTTTGTGGAGTCAATCGTCTGTTTCAATATGTGCCTTCTGTAGTTCTTAGTTGGGACGACCTGGTCCTGTATAGCGATTAGTGAGCCTTCTGTTTCAGGGAACAAGTATCCTGAAATGAGGTAAGTGTGGGTAGATTTCTCATCTACGTCAGGTTGTTTTAATGCGGCAAAGTATCTTCCATGCAAAGACTTATTTTTCCACTGTTCTTTAAAGTTGACTAGATTTATTCCTTTTTCTCTACTCGCAAGGTCTAGCGGTGAGAGGTTCACATCCTGTGCCACTATAGCTCTATGAACAGGCAAATTTTTATGATGGAAGTATTGGCGTAAATTTTTTATTTCTTTCTGGTGGCTATTATGCATGCAGACGAGTCCTCTACCTCCCTCACTTCTAGGTAGATACAACCTCTCAATTGCAGCGTTGGGGTGCAGTAGTCTCCGCTGAGTAAATGTGACACGCAGTTTCCTGTCTATTTGCTGCAACTCTGTCTGTGACCAGTGCAATATTCCAAATGTGTAGCTGACGACAGGTGCTGCCCAGGTGTTTAGGGCAGTAATTTTGTTTTTTGCATTTAATTGGGTGTCCAGTATTGTCTTCACTCTGCGCCAGTATTCTTCAGTGATTATTTTTTTATTTTCCACGACTTGTAGGCTTAACCCTTGTTGGAAGCCAAGATACTTGTATGACTCTTCAGGTGATAGAGAGGTAATGGTCGTTTCATTATCCATCAAAGTAAAGTTTCTGATGTTCAGAACTTTCCCCTTGGCCGTATGCAGTACCGCACACTTACTCAGGCCAAATTTCATATTTATAGAATCACTGAAGCTCTTTACTACTTCTACAGCTCCTTGTAGTTGTTGAGGATTTGCAGCATATATTTTCAGATCATCCATATAGAATAGATGCGAGATATTGACTCCACGCTCTAGGCTATATCCGATAGCATTTCGATTCAGCATATGGCTCAAGGGATTTAGCGTCATACAGAACCAAAGCGGACTTAATGAGTCGCCCTGGAATATCCCCCTTCTAATAGCGAGTTCATCTGTTCTGTATGCCTTCACTACTATCGATGTTCGCCATGTCTGCATCAAGGCCTCCAAGAATTGCGTAAGTTGATGGTCTACTTTGTAAATTTTTAAAACTTCTACCAGCCAGGAATGAGGCACTGAATCGAAGGCTTTTTGATAGTCTATCCATGCCACAGATAGCCTTCTGCCCTTATTCTTAGCCTGTTTCGTGATGACTGCGTCCATAACAAGTAGTTCCTTACAACCGCGGGTTCTTTGTTTACATCCATTTTGCTCCCACTCTAGTATTCTGTTGTTGTTCAGATGTTCGTTGATTTTGGTGCTAATGATGGACGTAATTATTTTATATATGGCCGGAAAACATGTAATAGGCCTATAATTCTTTGGATCCGCATTATTTCCTTCTTTGGGAAGCATGTACGTGATTCCTAGAGTGAAATATGCTGGGACGGTATTCGGGTCTTGAATTGCGGATTGAAATTGCGTCGCAAGAATCTCGTAGGTAGAAGTTAGGACTTTCCACCAATAGTTATGGATGCCATCTACGCCGGGTGCCTTCCAGTTAGTCAATTTGCCCACAGCTGTCTTAACGTCCTCTTCGGTAATTCTGGAGTTATTCATTAGAGGCACATCTCTGTACAATTCTTTTTCCTGCGTTATCCAGTACGCATTGGGGTCATGAGCTTGATTGTCTGACCAGATGTTGGTCCAGAATTCCCCCATGGCTTGTGTTTCAGGTAGAGGGCCGGCCGGTTCATTACTTTCTGGTTTTAGGTTTCGGTAAAACATTCTCTGATTTCTTGTGAACTGTTGATTTTGGTGGTATCTTTTTGCTCTCTGCCTATACCGTTTTAGTCTGTTTCCTAGGGCCGCAATTTTTTGCTTAAGCTTATCAAGGTGTTCGATAACTTTTTGGAGATACGATGGGTCTGAGACTCGTATTTTAGCTCTCTAGCAATGTCTTTGGCTTTCCTCTTAACTTTTTTGCTTGGGTGGCTACCGTTTAAGTAGTTATGTAGAATACCTACTTCACCCCTGATTTTATTAATCTTGCCCTCTAGCCTACTTTCCCATGGGCGTTTTATCTGCTGCGCGGTTTCTTTTCGGGTTTTGTGTTCGGCTACTTTATTGTGTTCAGTCGAGCAGCCCGCACTAGCAGCGCAGTACACAATATGGCAAGTTTATAGCAGAGAGCTGCTGCCTTCTAAGGCGTCCAGGATAATATTGTTGATTTTTGTCACAGCTAGCTTGGTTCTTTTGTTAGGCCGTAATACAGGCAGTTTTGGTCTGTTCTCTAGTGGGATTCCTCTGAACTTTATGTCGATTTCAGTGTAACAATTCAACAGCATTTTCTCGGTTGTTGTAGCATCGTCACCGATGGTGTCTGCTGGCGGGTTATCAGCTTCTGGTGTTAGGCTGACACGTTGTTGTATTGCTGGTCTCGGCAACTCTAGTTCTCGTCTGATGTTGTTAATTTCTGCATCCGTGAGAGCTTTTCGCATTGTAATTGATCTGATCTGATATGAAAGTCTTTGGCCGAGCAATTCAAGGTTAGGGTACTTCACTCCCCAGATAGTCTCCAATCTAGCTCGGTATCCGATTAAGTCTCTCTCCCCATTAGTGACTTGTAGGTATGCGCACATGAGGTCTATATTCATTTTTCTTGTCCAGCGCATACGCCTACCCCCCCGCTGGGAATGAACGGGATTTTCATCTCTTGGAATATCCAAGTCCTGCCCGAGGGTGTCTCTTTGTGGGGATGCTGGCCTTATGGTTCCACTTCGGAGACGGCCGCCATTTGCTCCGGTTTCGTCTCCTAAAGGCTGAGGCGTCCCGCCGCCAGGTGCAACCCTACCACCTGGGGCATCCGAGGCTTGGCTTCTGGTTACAGGAACAATTTTCTTCTTGTTTTCATCCTTGGGCTTGTTAGCCCGTCCGGAGAGGGGTTCTCCCTTTCGCGTTAGCCCTGCAATCTGTCTCTATCCACTAGGATTTTACCCGATCTCAAGATCCAGACTACAGGTTACAGGCTCCACCAGTCTTGGAGGTGCGAATAGGAATTGGGTAGGAGAAGCTATAGGAGACGCATCCTACCCCCTTAGGACCCTCTGTGGTGTTTATTATTATTATTATTATTATTATTATTATTATTATTATTATTTACACCAAACCAGTCACCCTACTCTGTGGCTCCGACCCTCACAGAGGGGAGCTGGTAATACCAATAGTCACTCCCCACGCCCGTGGGGTGAGTGGCTACCGGGTCCGAGAATCGTGTGCCCTGAATAGACGCAATGAACCGAGGATGACAGCTTTCTGCATTCTGCCGGCTAAGATCTCTGCCGAATCTCGGCATGCCGGTATGATCTTTAGTTCTGAAAGCAGCGTCTGTTTGATTCCACCGAGGGCTCCTATAATCAGTACCACTATTTTAACCGAATGGCCTGGATAAAGCCTGCGGAGTTCGAAGAGAAAATCTCGATATTTTGTCCGTTTTTCCTCCTCTTTCAAGACAATGTTGCTCTCAGCGGGAGCTGAGAATTCCACGACATACATTGTCTTGAGTTGGTGGTCGAGGAGTACTATGTCAGGCTTGTTGGCTTGTATTTGCCTGACGGTAGGAAACGAGTAGTTCCAATAAATTAGGCACTTCTCATTCCCCACAACGGACTCAATATCCCCCGGAGCGTAAGACAACATTGGTGTCTCGTCTATCCCATACGAGTGCCTTAGATGATAGTCAGGCACTCGTAATGCTGCGTCGTGTCTGTGAATATAGGCCGAGACTGCGTATGTCGGGTAAGCCGACAGTAAGTGCATTACAGTCTCCGGAGTCCTGCGGCAGGCCCTGCAGCTGACATCAGGGACCTCCATACCCATGACACGACGTCGATAGACGAGAGTGTTAAATACACCATCTTGGCAAGCCATTATGAATCCCTCGGTCTCAGACTTCAGCCCCGCTGACCTTAAGAAGGCGAAGGTCAGCCTTTCGGATAAGCCGAGGTCTTCTATATTTCTATAGAAGACCCCGTGCAATGGCTTATCCTTATGAAGCTGCAGAAGGATGTTGTGTTCTGCAGCTCTAACGTGGGCTTTTAGTCGAGCGGGTTCCAACTCGGTGACAGAGTCGGGGTTTACCCGCTCGACGTCGAAGATGAGACCAAGTTCATCGGCTGCTCTCCGTGCTGCCTTAAAGAGAAAAGCTCCTACCTCTGCATTTTCATGGTCTCGGACCATGCAGAGGAGGGGATCCGAACTCCTGATGACCTTACATGCTCCATCCAGAACCATCCTGCTATGGAGACTCTCCAAGCTCAAGAGTCCACGGCCTCCCCGATGTCGTGGGAGATATAACCGTGGAACGGACGATTTAGGATGCAAGCTCCTATTGAGATGCATCTTCTTGCGGGTTACTACATCAAGTTGACGCAGCTCTTCTCTAGTCCACTTCACTACTCCGAAAGAGTAGAGAAGGATCGGAACGGCAAGCATATTTGTAGCAGACACCTTGTTCTACCCCGACAGTTCTGAAGACCAGATCTGTCGGAGTAGGTGCTGATACTTGCCGCGGAGAGCGTTTTTCACTACTCACTTCTTGGGTGGAGCGTTGCTCGACACCCAAGTAAGTGTATGACTCTCCGGCATCTAGATGGTGTAAGATGCTTCCGTCCACGAGTTGCGCGTCCTCTCCGTAGTCACCGCATCGTCCTGTCTTGAGATGGATCAGTGCGCATTTGTCCAACCCGAACTGCATACCGACAGCCTGTGTGTACTCCTGTACCACCCTAAGGGACTGCTGGAGATCCCTCTCTCCAGAGGCATAAAATTTAAGGTCATCCATATAAAATAGATGGGTGACCTTATGCCTCCTGTCGCCAGGGGTACCGCAGTTGTAGCCACGGGCGAGACGGATAATGGCAGTAGTGAGATGCAAAAGAGAAGGGGGCTGAGGGAATCTCCCTGAAATACTCCTCTTCTGAATGTTACCGACTCTGTTTGGACTCTATTGTTACCCGATGTAATGGTAAAGTGAGTCCTCCAGAGCGGCATCAGTTCTTCAATACATCTCACTACGGGGCCTGGTACCACAAGACATCGGAGCAAGTGAACAATTAGCTCATGCGATGTCATGTCAAATGCCTTGCGGTAGTCGATCCAGGCCATAGAGAGGTTCCGCTTATACTGTATGGAGTCCTGCGTGATACATCTGTCGATCAGCAGGTTCACCTTGCAGCCAGCGACACCTCTCTTCGACCCTCGTTGCTCATATATCCGTTCGTAAACCGGTTCAATTGCGTAGAGCACCCGCATGTACAAAATGCGTGTAAACACCTTGTAGCATGCGTTTAGACAGGTTATCGGTCTATAGTTCTTTGGGTTGGACAAATCTCCGTTCTTGGGGATCAGCACTGTCCGCCCCTCAACAACCCAAGAAGGGATTTGCTGATCCCCATTCAACCAGGAATTAAAAATTCTGGCCAAATGGTGGTCGGTGCTCAATAACTTTTTCCACCAAAAGTTATTTATCCCATCGGGACCTGGAGCAGCAAAGTTCTTAGAGCCCTCAAGAGCCCTACGAACCTCTTCTGGGGTTATTGGTTCGCACACTTCCTGTGGTTGCTGAAGCCTTTGACAAAAGGCTTCAAAGTGTGCAAGGGCAGGAGAATCTCGGTTGAGTGGAAGCCTCTCCTCATACAGCGTTTTCCAGAAGTTCTCCACCTGATCTGCAGTCGGCGGATTGTCTACAACACGCGGAGGCGGTTGGAAAAGGCGCGAGGGCTTCTCGCGGAACAGTTTATTTTCCGCAAGCCCCCTCGCCCGCCTCACTAGTGACTTTTTGCAAGTCACTAGCATCCGTATCCTGTCGAGACAGTGCTGTTTGGTGGTTCGCAGCACTGCCTCATTGAGTGTGTGATGGACGCGTCTTAAGTTGGCGGCTAATCGACGCACTTTAGGCGTGAACGGCCTGTTGGCCGCCATATAGTCCATCACACATTGGATACGGGATGCGTGTTGCCTCGCCGACTGGATCTTGGCTTCCATCTTTTGTATGCGCCGCTGCGCTCTCTCCTGTGGGGAAGAGGTATTTCGCCTCTCCACCTGAGACGAGCGTTGAGCAGCGGCATACACGGCACAATTTATGTACCAGATGTCAGCCTCTTCTGGTAGCGCTGTACGAAGTTCAGCGTCCACTCTGGCCAGGTCTTGTGGCCCGGGGGTTTTCAGACGGTGTAACCCCCTTCTGGTACTGAGGCCCTCTGGTATTGGCGGAACGAGGAGAGCCACGTCCTCAACCGGTGAATGTGGCGGCTCTTCGGCCACCTCATTCACCGGCCCAGGAGCAGCCCTCACGTAGCCCCTACTACGAAGGTGGGATACATAGTCATTTTTTTTTTTTTTTTTTTTTTTTTACAAAAAACCAGTCACCTTACTCTGTGGCTCCGACCCTCACAGAAGGGAGCTGGTAATACCAGTAGCCACTCCCCACGCCCGTGGGGTGAGTGACTACCGGGTCCGTGAATCGTGTGCCCTGAGTAGACGTAATGAACCGAGGATGACAGCCTTCTGCATTCTGCCGGCTAAGATCTCTGCCGAATCTCGGCATGCCGGTATGATCTTTAATTCTGAAAGCAGCGTCTGCCTCATTCCACCGAGGGCTCCTATAATCAGTACCACTATTTTAACAGAATGGCCTGGATAAAGCCTGCGGAGTTCGAAGAGCAAATCTCGATATTTTGTCCGTTTTTCCTCCTCTTTCAAGACAATGTTGCTCTCAGCGGGAGCTGAGAATTCCACGACATACATTGTCTTGAGTTGGTGGTCGAGGAGTACTATGTCAGGCTTGTTGGCTTGTATTTGCCTGACGGTGGGAAACGAGTAGTTCCAATAAATTAGGCACTTCTCATTCCCCACAACGGACTCAATATCCCCCGGAACGTAAGGCAGCACTGGTGTTTCGTCTATCCCATACGAGTGCCTTAGATGATAGTAAAGCACTCGTAATGCTGCGTTGTGTCTATGAATATAGGCCGAGACTGCGTATGTCGGGCAAGCCGACAGTAAGTGCATTACAGTCTCCGGCGCCCTGCGGCAGGCCCTGCAGCTGATATCAGGGACCTCCATACCCATGACACGACGTCGATAGATGAGAGTGTTAAATACACCATCCTGGCAAGCCATTATGAATCCCTCGGTCTCAGACTTCAGCCCAGCTGACCTTAAGAAGGCGAAGGTCAGCCTTTCGGATAAGCCGAGGTCTTCTATATTTTTATAGAAGACCCCGTGCAATGGCTTATCCTTATGGAGCTGCAGAAGGATGTTGTGTTCTGCAGCTCTAATGTGGGCTTTTAGTCGAACGGGTTCCAACTCGGTGACAGAGTCGGGGTTTATCCGCTCGACGTCGAAGATGAGACCAAGTTCATCGGCTGCTCTCCGTGCTGCCTTAAAGAGAAAAGCTCCTACCTCTGCATTTTCATGGTCTCGGACCATGCAGAGGAGGGGATCCGAACTCCTGATGACCTTACATGCTCCATCCAGAACCATCCTGCTATGGAGACTCTCCAAGCTCAAAAGTCCACGGCCTCCCCGATGTCGTGGGAGATATAACCGTGGAACGGACGATTTAGGATGCAAGCTCCTATTGAGATGCATCTTCTTGCGGGTTACTACATCGAGTTGACGCAGCTCTTCTCTAGTCCACTTCACTACTCCGAAAGAGTAGAGAAGGATCGGAACGGCAAGCATATTTGTAGCAGACACCTTGTTCTTCCCCGACAGTTCTGAAGACCAGATCTGTCGGAGTAGGTGCTGATACTTGCCGCGGAGAGCGTTTTTCACTACATTCATTTCTTGGGTGGAGCGTTGCTCGACACCCAAGTAAGTGTACGACTCTCCGGCATCTAGATGGTGTAAGATGCTTCCGTCCACGAGCTGCGCGTCCTCTCCATAGTCACCGCATCGTCCTCTCTTGAGATGGATCAGTGCGCATTTGTCCAACCCGAACTGCATACCGACAGCCTGCGTGTACTCCTGTACCACCCTAAGGGACTGTTGGAGATCCCTCTCTCCAGAGGCATAAAGTTTAAGGTCATCCATATAAAATAGATGGGTGACCTTATGCCTCCTGTCGCCGGGGGTACCGCAGTTGTAGCCACGGTTTTTCCGGAGCGAGACGGATAATGGCAGTAGTGAGATGCAAAACAGAAGGGGGCTGAGGGAATCTCCCTGAAATACTCCTCTTCTGAATGTCACCGACTCTGTTTGGACTCTATCGTTACCCGATGTTATGGTAAAGCGAGTCCTCCAGAGCGGCATCAGTTCTTCAATACATCTCACTACGGGACCGGGTACCACAAGACATCGGAGCAAGTGAACAATGAGCTCATGTGATGTCATGTCAAATGCCTTGCGGTAGTCGATCCAGGCCATAGAGAGGTTCCGCTTATACTGCATGGAGTCCTGCGTGATACATCTATCGATCAGCAGGTTCTCCTCGCCCGCCTCACTAATGACTTTTTGCAAGTCACTAGCATCCGTATCCTGTCGAGACAGTGCTGTTTGGTGGTTCGCAGCACTGCCTCATTGAGTGTGTGATGGACGCGTCTTAAGTTGGCGGCTAATCGACGCACTTTAGGCGTGAACGGCCTGTTGGCCGCCATATAGTCCATCACACATTGGATACGGGATGCGTGTTGCCTCGCCGACTGGATCTTGGCTTCCATCTTTTGTATGCGCCGCTGCGCTCTCTCCTGTGGGGAAGAGGTATTTCGCCTCTCCACCTGAGACGAGCGTTGAGCAGCGGCATACACGGCACAATTTATGTGCCAGATGTCAGCCTCTGCTGGTAGCGCTGTACGAAGTTCAGCGTTCACTCTGGCCAGGTCTTGTGGCCCGGGGGTTTTCAGACGGTGTAACCCCCTTCTGGTACTGAGGCCCTCTGGTATTGGCGGAACGAGGAGAGCCACGTCCTCAACCGGTGAATGTGGCGGCTCAGATGGTAGTAAAGCACTCGTAGTGCTCCGTCGTGCCTTTGGATATAGGCGGAGGCTGCATATGTCGGGCAGGCCGACAACAAGTGCATAAGCGTCTCCGGCGCTCTGCGGCAGGCCCTGCAGCTGACGTCAGCGACCTCCACACCCATGACACGACTTCGATAGACGAGGGTGTTGAATACACCGTCCTGGCAAGCCAATATAAATCCCTCGGTCTCAGACTTCAGCCCGGCTGACCTTAAGAAGGCGAAGGTCAGCCTTTCGGATAAGCCAAGTTCTTCTACATTTCTATAGAAGACACCATGCAGTGGCTTATCCGAATGGAGCTGCAGAAAGATGGTTTGTTCCGCAGCTTTTATTTGGGCTTTCCGCCGAGCGGGTTCCAACTCGGTGACAGAGTCGGGATTATCCCGCTCAACGTCGAAGATGAGACCGAGTTCATCGGCTGCTCTGCGTGCTGCCTTAAACAGAAAAGCTCCTACCCCTGCATTTTCATGGTCTCGGACCATGCAGAGGAGGGGATCCGAACTCCTGATGACCTTACAGGCTCCATCCAGCACCATCCTGCTGTGTAGACTCTCCAAGCTCAAGAGTCCACGGCCTCCCCGATGGCGTGGGAGATATAACCGTGGAACGGACGATTTAGGATGCAGGCTCCTATTGAGGTGCATCTTTCTCCGGGTTCCTACATCGAGTTGACGCAGCTCCTCTCGAGTCCACTTCACTACTCCAAAGGAGTAGAGAAGGATCGGAACGGCAAGCATATTAGTAGCAGACACCTTGTTCTTCCCCGACAGTTCTGAAGACCAGATCTGTCGGAGTCGGTGCTGATACTTGCCGCGGAGAGCGTTTGAAGTAGTAATATATGCAAATACTGTGTATTTATGTAAATAAGTATATTATGTTTTTCCTATTTATACGCAAAGTAAGAATCAATAGTTTCAAAAGTTATTAGTATATATGAAAGCTCACAAAATTATAACCTAGGTGCTGCGAGCACCTAGGAAAAACGTAATATTACACTTATTTACATAAGTACACATTATTTTACACATATAAACCAATACATAAGCTCGTTTTGGTAAAAAAGTACGTAAAATCGTGATTTTAAAATTTCGAATTTCGAAGCCACGACCTGCTGTATTTTTGAACTAAAGGCATTTTGTGATTTTATGTACATGACAGCTTTTATTCAGAACGACCTAAAGATTCTGTTCCTAGATTTTGGAATGATTCCGTCGACAAAATATTACCCATGCATTTGGTGCGGGGTCCTTTCGAGTGAAATTTTTTTCATGGAGTCGAAATGTCACTTATGGGGCATCACCTTACTCAGAATTTTTCAAGGATTCCAAAATTATAATAATATGTGGGGTGTCCCATTTCAAAATCAAAAGTTGGGACCATTTCCGGTGAAACCGGAAGGGGAAAAAATTATAGTTATATCACATAGTGTCATCCTGGTCATATAATACATCTACCACGTTTTATTCTGTATTCTAAAAAATAAGGACAAAAGGGGGTTCTACGTGATCCGTTGACACCCGGTATAGTAAATAAAAAAGATAGAAATACATTGAAAACTTCAAATGATCTTTGTTTTGTAAAAAAAAATAATACTAGAGAATAAAACATTCTTTGAAATATGACCACTTTTTTTAACTCATTAGTTATAAGATACACTACTTTATATTATCATTACAATGCGCCTCACTCTGAAATACTACCAAATCTAATGAAACGGTGGACGAAGTTACCTCCCACTGCCTTGAAATAGTCTTTTGCGCATCACATTCGGTTTGGCAACACTGTTGGAGGCGTAAGCGAGCTGTTATATAGCAAAAACTTATACAAGAGAGGCTTTTCTACCACTTGATATATGGAGGCGTGCTACATTTACCATTATGATGTTACGGACCTCTAGCGTATGCGACCCACCATACGCTTTAGCGTTTTGTGGGCCGCATTATAACAACTGCTACACGTCCGTAACACATTTCGCTATTCTCCATGGGAGGGCGACACATTTGTGACACGTGATCAACAGGGAAAACGGAAGCAGCCATTTTTGGTTGGCTTGGCTTGGCTTGTTGGTTAGTTGTTATTCTGTGAACCTTGATTTTATCCAAGGCATCCGCGTGGATTTTAGAATAATCAACTCAAGAAAATTTCCTCAATCTGTTGTTGTTCCGTTTAGCGGAATATTTTGTGTTTGTGAGTAAATTTCATCTGTGGAAGCAGGATATTGAATTACACAAGGTAAGCTAACCTCTTCACGCCATCTTGCCCGTTCTCTACCCACGTGTTTCGCAAATTTGCAGGCTTTCCTGTGGAAATACAGTGTCAACTTAAATGGCGGACTCGACCCCATTTATCCGACTGTGGCTTCCAGGAGTTTTGGTGGATTGTTCCCTCATCAGTGAGGTAAATTATTTTTTCATTTTTAGGTTATGTCAGAATTTCTCACATTAAGCACGCTTCACGTGCATTTCTGACTGTGAATTAAATCGTGATATCTTTAGGGTTCCACGGACGGGGCTTCTACACACGTCAGTGAGAGTTCCACGGACGGGGCATCCACACACAGTGGAAGGTTCCAGGGCTGGTGAGGCTACCATCAACCCCATCCTTGGGTCCATGTCTTGTGTCCCGAAGACATCTACGTAGGGCTACAGTTCCTCCACGTCCGGACTCGGTATCGTACCACCCTGAATAAGTGTGTTTGTGTTGTGTTTATTTTTACTTACCGGGGACCACCTTCAGTGGTTCCGCTGGACATCAATTCATACCTTTGGCATTTTAACCTGTACATATTTAGAGATTTTATGCATATATTTACATATACTTAAGGAGGTTCTTTAAATCAAACCTTTGTGGCAGAATCTATGACAATTTTATGATCAAATTGTAAACCGATGTGTAGCTACACGAGGCATTTTATGAATGTGTTATAACTTTTTAAGCGTGAAATTTGTCACACCTTGTGAACATCACCAGGTTACATGCTAAAGAACTAATTTTGTAAATTGTTCAATATAGTGCATTTCATTCTTAAAGAAAGTGTCATTATTTCGTCTGCGACCACTACATATGGAAAAACTCAGTGATTTGTTAAGTAAGTAAACTAATAATTTATCATAGTTTATGTAAGCTTGGGCTTAACGCCCTGAGATAGTCTGAGCTAGAGAAATTTTATCGTAGGCACGTACATCACTTTCCGGGTAAGCCAGTGCCTACGGTATCTGCTACGCTACAGTAGCCCAAGTGATTTCGTTACGTAATATCTGATAATCATTAAGATCCAACGTATCTATTTGTTTATGTACGTTCAACTCCCGCCCAACTTAAATAGTGAAGTTATCTCAAGGGGATAGTAGTATCGCTCCTAACTAAGTTTTTTTTTTGGTGATAAATTGAGTGTTCCATTTGTTGGTGGTTTGCATATGAAATAATAGCCAGACACACAGTAACGTACGTGACACACATCAAAAGGGGGTTACTTTGCCTCAGCATAATCGCTTCGCTTTTTTTGGTAGGGGGGTGACTTCGTTTTTTTTTGTCTTACTATTTCATGAGCGGATTAGTAAACAATAGTTGTTACGTATAAACCATTGGAAAGATTCCTAAGTGCAGCCAACAGTTTTTTTTTTTGTTGATGATACGTACCGACGCCCAGCGTCGTTTTGCTAATTTACCCGATATTGTCATTTTTACACATTACTAGGTACTTACTAGTGTTAGTAAACTCTTTCTGCGTCCATACAGGTACCGACGCCCAGCGTCGTTTTGCTAATTTTCTAGATTTTGTCGTTTTTATACATTATTAAGTACTTATTAGTGTTTGTAAACTTTTTTTGCGTACCGACGCCCAACGTCGTTTTGTTAATTTACCTGATTTTGTCATTTTTACTCATTACTAGGTACTTGTTAGTGTTGGTAAATTTTTTTTGTGTCTATATACGTACCGACGCCCAGCGTCGTTTTGCCAATTTACTTGAGTTTGTCGTTTTTTCGTGTGTTTGATTGAAAATTCAGTATGGCCAGTTCACAAATTAAGTTAGATATCAATAGGTTAGTTAGGGAGGAGCTTGTTTATGAATTACAAGTACGTGGCTTAGGAGATGGTAGTGATCTTACTGTGGCAGAGTTGCGTACCGTTTTAAGAGAAGCCATACACTTAGAGAAAACTAATTTGGCTATTAAAAGTCCTCCATACCCGTACCAATTCACTGTCGATTCTGAAGCCCTAACGGCATCCCTAGCTACTATTCATAAACTTATTGATGAATTTGTAGGTAGTGAGCACGATAGTAAATACAAGGGGATTGTTTCCAAGATAGCTCATGCGTTGGGTCGTGTTAATAGATCCATTCCAACTAATGACGAGCAAAAAGGTGTGAAGTCCAATACTCGGCTCAAATTATTGTTAGCTTTTGATAAACTTAAGGATAAGGCCCGCGGGGATCGTAAGCTTAAAGAGTCAGCCATCCTCGATATGTCGGTGTTGCATAATGCCATGGCTCAGGTTCAGCCTGATGCGCATAGCTCTGCAATAGCTACTGATTTTAGTTCAGATGAGGAGGAGGCTGCGAAACCTAAACCCGTACCGGTTAGAGACTGGGACTTGAAATTTACTGGCCGAAAGGGCGACATGTCTTTTTCAACTTTCTTAGAACGTGTTGAGGAGAAACGGAGGTCTCGTGGTATTTCACGGGCACGAATATTTAAAGATGCAGTAGACTTATTCGAGGGAGATGCCTACAATTGGTATAATCTGGTGAAAGACTGGGCCACCGATTGGCCATCCTTAGTGGAGGCAATGAGGGAACAGTTCATGCCAGAGTCTTTTGACCGCGACTTGTTTGAGGAGATTAAGCGACGTACTCAAGGTAGTCAGGAAAGTATAGGGTTGTACATCGCTAGTATGATTGGGTTGTTCAAGAAGATGCACACTCCAATACCTATGGGAACCCAACTCGAAATCATTTTGGAGCGCATAGATCCATATTATCATCCTTTTCTCGCTTTTGAAAACATAACTTCTGTCACGCAACTCCTGCAATGTTGTCGTATGCTCGACTCTAAACGACAATTGGCTAAGTCGTATGTTCCTCCTCCGCCTAAGAGTAAATCTCTTATACCAGAGTTGGCTTATGCATCCACTAGTTCTACTACTTCTCGTTCAACCTCTCGTTCTAGTCTCGTCTTGGATGAAGTCCAACATTCTGGAATCAAATGTTTTAATTGTGATCAAGTTGGTCATGGGCATCGGGAGTGTCAGGTTCCAAAGAAGAAGTTCTGCTATAAATGTGGTAAAGCAGAGGTTACTATTAGGTCCTGTCCTAAGTGTTCGCGTTCGGAAAACTGTCCAGGGAGACGCTAATTGGTCGAACAGTTTCTCCCGGTGTAAGTGAGTCGACCAGTAATGTTATTGACTTAAAACAACAAATTTTTCTCGATTATGTCATTTCTCATGTGGTTGGTGATCAGCGTCTTTACTTACAACTTTCAGTATTAGGTTTTCCTATGATGGGTTTGTTGGATTCAGGTGCTACCAGGACAATGGTAGGATCATCTGGTTTTGAGGTCTTCCAGCAGATTGGTTTAAGTTTGAAGCCTTCTGTCAGTGAGTGCAGAGTGGCTAACGGGCAAATCTGTTCCGTTATAGGTTATGTGTCTGTTCCTTTCTGCTTGGGTGACAAGGTTCATGTAATAGATGTCCTAGTAGTTCCGGAAATACCGCATAAGTTAATTCTAGGGATAGATTTTTGGGTGGCGATGAATATTATACCAGATTTACGACAAGATGTTTGGCATTTTTCTGAGCAGGAACCACTCGTTGAGGTTAACAGTGTCCTTGACGAAACTTCTTTAAGTGTATCACAGAAACTAGCTCTGGATAGTTTGGTGGAGGAAAACCGGAAACTGATGGGTACTTCCCTTGGTCGTACACATCTCATTTCTCATGAGATCGAGTTACTCCCAGATACCAAACCTATCAAACAGAGATACTATCCTGTTTCGCCTGCCAGACAAAAACTGACTGATGATGAAATTAAGAAAATGCTGGAGTTAAATATCATCGAACCGTGTAAAAGTCCTTGCTCTTCTCCAATATGTTTAGTGCAGAAAAAGGATCAAACTCTGCGTTTTTGTGTAGACTGCCGGCGCCTTAACGCTGTTACTAAAAAGGATGCCTATCCTCTGCCGCTGATTTCCTCCATATTAGATCAGTTGAGGGATGCCAAATATCTAAGTTCATTAGATATTAAGAGTGCATATTGGCAAGTTCCGATTGCTGAATCTTCCAAAGGTTATACCGCTTTCACTGTCCCTAATGGCTTGTATAGGTTTCGAGTTATGCCTTTTGGGTTGTCAAATGCGCCTGCGACTTGGCAGCGTCTTATTGATACCGTGCTTGGAGCTGATTTACAGCCTTCGGTTTTGGTCTATTTGGATGACATTGTGGTAGTGTCGAAGGATTTCGAATCTCACCTAGAAACGTTGCAGAAGGTTTTTGATCGCTTGCATTCTGCTGGGCTGATAGTTAGTTTTGACAAGTGTCAATTTTGCCGTCCTGAGCTTAAGTACTTGGGATATGTTGTTGATAAGTACGGTTTACGTCCTGACCCAGCGAAAGTAGAGTCGATTTTGAGTGTACCTTCTCCGAAAAACGTTAGGAAAATTCGCAGATTTATAGGTACAGCATCTTGGTATCGAAGGTTTGTACCGCAGTTTTCTACAATAGTGGCTCCTTTGTCGAACCTCACAAAGAAGAATGTTAGTTGGTGTTGGTCACTTGAGTGCGAGAAGTCTTTTAAACTTCTTAAGGAGTGTTTGGTTACCGCACCTATTTTGACGTGCCCTGATTTTGAGCGTACCTTTTATGTGCAGACAGATTCGTCGGCATTCAGTGTCGGTGCCGTGCTCACGCAGCAATTTGATGATGGTGAAAAGGTAATTTGCTATTTGTCCCGTTCTTTGACTAACCAGGAGCGCAAATATAGCTCAGTCGAAAGAGAGTGCATCGCCGTAATTTGGGCAGTGGAGAAGCTACGTCACTATCTGGAAGGTTTTCACTTCAAAATCATAACAGATTGTCATTCTTTGCTATGGTTGCAGCAGCTAAAAGATCCCCAAGGTCGATTGGCCAGATGGGCACTTCGTCTGCAGCCTTATGATTTTGAACTGATTCATCGCAAGGGCTCTGAACATACCGTCCCTGATTTTCTGTCTCGTTCAGTACCAGTAACGGTGGAATCCATCGAAGTATTCTCGGTCACGGACCATGCCGATTCTCCCACCGATAAATGGTATTTGAAAATGCTGGATCGAGTCGAACGGTCTCCTATGCGTTATCCCTTATGGCGTATACAGAATGGCCAGTTGTACAAGTATGTACGTTTGCGTTATCCCGAGTTAGCAGATCCTGCCGACATTTGGAGACTGGTTTTACCCAAAGAGAAACGCCTAGAAATAATTAGGTCGTTGCATTGTGATGCGAGTTGTGGACACGCAGGGGTCCATAAGACTGTGGCTCGAGTGGGAAATAGGTATTATTGGCCGAAATTAAAGGCCGATGTGGCTAAGTTTATTAGGCAATGTGAGATTTGCATAAGTACTAAACCCGAACAGAGGTCACTTAGGGGAAATTTGTTGAGTAAGACACCTACCGTTGGAAAACCTTGGCAATTAGTTAGTGCCGATCTGATGGGTCCATTACCCAGGACGGCTAAGGGTTATCAGTTTATTCTTGTCGTGTGTGACAATTTTAGTAAGTTTGCCATGGTGTTTCCGTTGAGGTCAGCTACCGCTAATAGCATATCGCAGGTTATTGAGGATAATGTAATTCTCTTATTTGGCGCTCCGAAGACTATAGTGGTAGACAATGGTCGTCAGTTTCAGAGTAACCGTTTCCAAAATCTTGCGAAAACCTACAACATCGAAATAGCGTACACCGCAAATTACCACCCTCAATGCAACCTGACTGAAAGGGTAAACCGTGTTGTTAAGACTATGTTATCTGCGTATGTAAAGGATAATCACAGGGCTTGGGATCAATTTTTGCCGAAAATAGGTTTCGCCATTAGATCGTCCAAACATGAGGTTACAGGCCTAACGCCTAATTTTGTCAATTTTGGTCGTGAAATTTCGTTAGATGGCAACAGTGATAAGTACGTACTTTCTGAGTCTGAGTATCCAGTTGTAAATCCTGAAAACCGTAAACTTGCCTTCGCTAAGATTTATAAGGATGTTCAGAGTAGAATATTAAAGGCCCATAAATCCAGTAAGAAACATTATAACCTAAGACGCCGACCCGATAAGTTTGTTTTAAAGCAAAAGGTCTGGAGACGTTCTCACGCCCAGTCTGATGCCTCTAAATATTTCACGGCAAAGTTAGCACCTAAATTTGTGGGTCCCTTCACGATTAGAAAAATTCTCTCACCATGGACATATGAGCTTGAAGGTTCTGACGGTAAACGTTCGGTGTGGCACATAAAAGATCTGAAAGCACACCCTCCCGATGACAACTAGTGGTGGTCTGTTAGTTCCGTTGACGTACTTAGGCATCCGAATAGGTAAAGACGAATTGGTTTTTTTCGATGTTGGTTTTAGTAACATGTTTTAGGTCACTTCTTTCGTTAATTTGGTAGTATCATTTGCTTTTCTGGTTCATTGGTCTTGCTCAGGTGGCTGAAACCCACTGAGTAAGTTTTCACCTCTTTCCGCCTCACGGGAGGAAGTGTCTTTGTTGGATTTCTGTGATGGGGGATGCACGAATACCATCACCGTAGTTATACCTGCGAGGGGTACAAGTCCCCAAAAATGGTTTTGTGTGGCGCTTGCGTCTTGAGGGACTTCGTCTCGTTGGGGGCGCTCACATTGCTGGCAGCTGCCTTTAAAGGTATCCGTCTGGAGAGGCTCGAGCTTGGGAGGTGCTGCTTGGAGGTAGCCTGGTCTAGGCCTGGTTATCATTACCCGGGAAGGCACTACTGGGCTTCAGACTAACCTCGTTGTTTAGCAAGGGTGGTCGTCGTGGTGTGACGGGGAACACTCCCATACCTCATTGTTTTGCTGGTGGAGTAGCCTTGGGGCGAGCTACTTCCTAGCTGTTAAGTCCTTATGCGTTTTTTTGTTCTTTTTTTTTCCCTTCTCTTTTTTTCTCTCTGTATTTTTTTTTATTTGTGTTGTTATGCCTGATGGTAACTTGGGAGGCGGGTTAGCCATCCCTGTGCATATTAAGTCTCCCCACCAATTATCCATCCTCTGGTGAGAAGCTAGTAAGAAAAAAAATCTTCGATTTTTTTTTCCTGCGAGTAAAGGAGGAGTTGTTACGGACCTCTAGCGTATGCGACCCACCATACGCTTTAGCGTTTTGTGGGCCGCATTATAACAACTGCTACACGTCCGTAACACATTTCGCTATTCTCCATGGGAGGGCGACACATTTGTGACACGTGATCAACAGGGAAAACGGAAGCAGCCATTTTTGGTTGGCTTGGCTTGGCTTGTTGGTTAGTTGTTATTCTGTGAACCTTGATTTTATCCAAGGCATCCGCGTGGATTTTAGAATAATCAACTCAAGAAAATTTCCTCAATCTGTTGTTGTTCCGTTTAGCGGAATATTTTGTGTTTGTGAGTAAATTTCATCTGCGGAAGCAGGATATTGAATTACACAAGGTAAGCTAACCTCTTCACGCCATCTTGCCCGTTCTCTACCCACGTGTTTCGCAAATTTGCAGGCTTTCCTGTGGAAATACAGTGTCAACTTAAATGACGGACTCGACCCCATTTATCCGACTGTGGCTTCCAGGAGTTTTGGTGGATTGTTCCCTCATCAGTGAGGTAAATTATTTTTTCATTTTTAGGTTGTCAGAATTTCTCACATTAAGCACGCTTCACGTGCATTTCTGACTGTGAATTAAAAATCGTGATATCTTTAGGGTTCCACGGACGGGGCTTCTACACACGTCAGTGAGAGTTCCACGGACGGGGCATCCACACACAGTGGAAGGTTCCAGGGCTGGTGAGGCTACCATCAACCCCATCCTTGGGTCCATGTCTTGTGTCCCGAAGACATCTACGTAGGGCTACAGTTCCTCCACGTCCGGACTCGGTATCGTACCACCCTGAATAAGTGTGTTTGTGTTGTGTTTATTTTTACTTACCGGGGACCACCTTCAGTGGTTCCGCTGGACATCAATTCATACCTTTGGCATTTTAACCTGTACATATTTAGAGATTTTATGCATATATTTACATATACTTAAGGAGGTTCTTTAAATCAAACCTTTGTGGCAGAATCTATGACAATTTTATGATCAAATTGTAAACCGATGTGTAGCTACACGAGGCATTTTATGAATGTGTTATAACTTTTTAAGCGTGAAATTTGTCACACCTTGTGAACATCACCAGGTTACATGCTAAAGAACTAATTTTGTAAATTGTTCAATATAGTGCATTTCATTCTTAAAGAAAGTGTCATTATTTCGTCTGCGACCACTACATATGGAAAAACTCAGTGATTTGTTAAGTAAGTAAACTAATAATTTATCATAGTTTATGTAAGCTTGGGCTTAACGCCCTGAGATAGTCTGAGCTAGAGAAATTTTATCGTAGGCACGTACATCACTTTCCGGGTAAGCCAGTGCCTACGGTATCTGCTACGCTACAGTAGCCCAAGTGATTTCGTTACGTAATATCTGATAATCATTAAGATCCAACGTATCTATTGGTTTATGTACGTTCAACTCGTAGCAATGACAAAAAATTGTATGTATTTAAAAATGATAATTTCTTACCCCTCTCTTGTTGCTCTTATAATTTATTGCTGTTATTTGCCATTTATGCAAAATACACATAGAAAACTTTAATATTTATCATGGAGGGCTGGGTGCCTGTGTAATGCATGGAGGCGACTAAGATAACAGTGCGTGTATATATTTTTTTTTTAAACCTCCTTGTCTTTCTCCAAGAAAACATTTACCAACTATAAAAAAAAATTCTACTTAAAAGAAATGTCATAATGACTTAAATGTCAGAAATTATTTCAACAACAACTTAATAACTACTAACATAGATGTCAGTATCAAACTTATTGTTGACATCAAATAAAAACTTTAAAGCTATTAAAACAACTCTAAACAAGTATTAACATTCTAAAACACATACCTTTCGGATCTTTAGCTAATTTAAATAAATTTTGAAAACCATCTAAAGGAAACAAACAAATTCAAACCCTTGATTCAGCAAATAACACAAACATGCAATCTTTGTAATCGTCCAATATGCAAATACATAGCATTCCCTCCCCAAATTATAAGCTTTTACTTATGTAAAACTGTTTAACTTTATTCAATTATGCTGTATTTGCAAAATACTGTATTTATCATCAGTTTTCTTGTGTTTTCTTTGTGTGTTTTAATTTGTCAAATATTTCTTTAATCTGTCGTTGTCAAAATATGTCGCATTGTCAGCTAAAATTTTTCTAGGAGTGCCTACAGTTTTAAAATATTTAGAAAGTATTCTACAAACCGTATTTGTATTACGTCTTTTTGCGGGATATACCTTTGTGAGTTTTCTGTAATGCGTTTTATAATAATAATTTGACTTAACTGGAATGCAATTAATAACTTTAATTATAATATTGTTAAATTTTATATCATTAAACTCGGGAAATCCGTTCGAATATGAACCCTTGTCAACTCCCGCACAAGAGTATTATAATGAGCATAAACACTTTGTTTGGACCTTGGATATTTTAAAATTAAAATTGACCATATGTGGTAACTTCACCATTCATATACCTTTGGAGAACTGACGTGTCTCCGCACGTATTACATTTTCATTTATCATTTATAGCCATACTTATTTTCATATATGTTCCGGTAACTCTTGACCGTTTTATATAATTCATTATTTATTTATTCCGCACTTAAAACTACATTTCCCTTGGTCCAAACAAAATATCTCTGCACAATATAACATCAAATGCAGAGGGCTGGCATAATGACCAATTCGTCTCCATTGCCATTGCTCTCAAATATCAAATTACAACGATCTTTATTTACATTACCCTTTACTACGCCATTACATATTATTTCAAATTTATATCCACGCTTATTTATCACTAGTATATTTTTCATTATATCCCACAAATCCAAATTATCTTTGTTAATAGATCCGTGTTTGTATATAGTGCATAATTCCGTATAAAATTCCCTATTCATGTCCCTTTCCGTATTTTTCTTGTTGCTCCTGTTCCAATTATATCCAGTGCAAAATTTCTTCCTCGTCTTGAAGTTTTTGTGTTTTCTTTTTCCAAATATTTTGAGTTTGTAATTTATTAACGACATATAATTTTGTAACAATTTTCTTACTAGATTTTCATATTTAGTAGGACAATTTACCTCCAATCTTTTAGGCACTTTATAATTATTCATTTCACATGTAGGCTTATATTTTTCATCATTTAAAACATTTAAATTATTATTATTACAATTACCTATATAACCCACTACGTTTAACTCATTTTTATTAAATATTTTCACCGCAGTACCTTTTAAAACTAGGGACTTTTCCCCAAAATCTATTTTTGCCTTAAGTCGTGATAAAATATCTTCACCAATTATAACATCACAACTCAAATTGTCAACAATTACAAACTCGCCTCTAAAACGTATCTCTTTTACTTCAAAATCTAAATTTATGATTTTATTGCATTCTGTGAATTTCTTACCAGTTGCATTTACTAATTTAATTTTTGAAATCTTAGTACAATTTTTTTGATATAACTCTTTTTTACTATCTATTATCTTTCCATTTATTAAACTGATTTCTGATCCCGTATCAATCAATGCTTTTAAATTTATTTCATTAACTTTAATGTTGATGATTGGTAAATTGCTAATTCTATTATTATCTAAATTTGATTCATTCTCAATACCTATAAATTCTCGCATATGTCCGTATGGCGTCATCCCAATTAAAACTTTCCTATCTAAAAATTTTCCCTTGGAAAATGTGAATTTACCTCTGCTATCGTCTTAATTTGATTCATGTCATTCTGTTGATCAGATCTGGCATTTGTATTGTTTACCTGTGCATATCTTACTGAATCACGTTTATTATCATGCCTATTCTATTCTTTATAATAATTATCATTACCGTTGTACCTCCTATTTTCGTCATAACCTCTACCTTTATTTTGATTATTAAAATTTCTACTGTCATAATTTTTTTGATAATTATTATTATACCCATTTTGTTGTCTATTTGCATAATAATTTTGTCTGTTGAAATTTTGGTCATTCCCATCTGTTTGGTTATATGTTTTTCTAATAAATGATTTATAATTTTTATTCCATCCCATATGTAGATCATCGATCACTCTCAAGTACTCATTTAAACCATCTAATGTCATAATGCGTTGTGTAATGATTACTTGGTGAATGTCATCAGAAAAATGTCTTGCTAGATATTTAATCATTTCATTTTCTGTCAAATTTGGCTCTAAGAAATTAATGTTATACATTTTACGCATGACATAATTTTCCCTAGACATACCACTATTTTCTGAATATTTTCCATTAAATAAACTGAAACGAATTTTTTCCTGACAATGTTCAGACCAATACTTTTTTAATAATAACTTTTCAAATTCTTCTAAAGTTTCAAATTCAGATTCTACAATTTGATACCAAATTTCGGCTTCACCTTTTAATGAATTTTGAATTTCATGTTTTAAATTAAAATTTACATTTATAGATTTTAGATATTGCCTTAAACGTTCTAAAAATACTTTTGGGTGGATTCTGGAATCACCATAGAATTGATTTACCAGTGTTTGATGTGGTGTAGCATATGTGTTAAATATAGGTGTGTATGTGTCTTTCAATATCTTCGTATTCTGTTCGATCTTGCCATCCTGTTCTTTTAATTGTTTTTTGATTATATCTTCTTCTTGTTTTTTCATGCGTATATCTATTTCATTCATACCATCTACTATAACATGTTCTACTTCTACTCTTACTTCTTTTTTAAATTCATTTATTTCTTCATAAACCTTTTCTACCTTTTCTTCTACGTTCTTAATTTTCTGGTCCACTTTATTGTGTAACTCTACTATACTCGTTTCCAATTTCCTATTGTTCTCATCCATTTTTTTGTTCATATCTTGTTTGCTTTCTTCAAATTCATTATTCATGTCTTGTTTGCTTTCGTCCATTTTTTTGTTATTTTCATCAAATTTATTATTCATATCTTGTTTGTTTTCTTCAAATTTATTATTCATGTCTTGTTTGCTTTCTTCAAATTTATTATTCATGTCTTGTTTGCTTTCTTCAAATTTACTATTCATGTCTTGTTTGTTTTCATCAAATCTGTTCGCAATCATGTTCATTAATTGTATAAATTTATCATCATTTTGTGTTTGTTGAGATGTATCACCTTACCGAGAAGTTTCTAGTGTTTGATTTTTATTCTCCATTTTTGTTTGTTTTCCTGATCTTAATTTCATACAAATACCACACAATTAAGAATTAATACTTTATATGCCCTTAATAAATGAAATTGTTATTGAATTTTAAAACTATGTACCACAATCAACAGTTCACAAACTTTCACCAAGACTGCACACTTTATCAAATCAACATTTTTATAATCGCCACGCGTTGGGCCCAAATGTGATGTTCTACTTTTTATTGAGCTTAATAATTTGCAGTACTAATCAAACTTTAACTTGTTTATTTCCAATAGATAAAAAAACTTTAAAAACCAAAAGATCAAATTAAAATCTCTTACCTTTTGATCCGAAAGTATGTCAAAATATTTAATGGGCCGGCTAGCTTATCTTTCCCTTCAGGAGCAGGTTCAAATTCAGTACCTATTTAAAATGAAATTTTATTAAAGTAAAATTTTTAATCTGATATAAATAATTTATTTTCTTTGATATTTAGATAATTTAGCTTTATAACAGGGTCGAAAGTCTAATACACTATTTAAATTTTAATATACAACCTTGTCCAAAAATTAAATGTTTTGTTTTTTCTTAAAATGTTTTCTTAACCGCCTCTCAAGTTACCGAAGTAACCCCCTGGAAGATCTCAAGGATCTTGTGCTAGGCAAAGAGAGACGAGGTCCTACAGTTTAATGTGGACTCCGAACCACTCTTGGGGCATTTTTTTTAATGAAAAATTGTTTCGCCTTGCGGGAATCGAACCCACTTCGCTAGGCAACTCAGTTTGCTAGCCGGTCGCTTTTACACACTGAGCTACCATTCCCCATAAATACACAAAAACTTTCCTTCTTCGTAGCTACACTCTTCTCTTTCCAAATCCAACAATTCTCCTTTCATTAATTCTACACCTTATCTCGTCGTTATCTCCTCTGCAACTCCTATCCACAACAACACCTCTACCTTCTTATTTACAGCTTATTTTTCTCTTCTTCGCTGATCTCCACAATTTCTGACTTTCAATTCAATTTCAAAATTATTAATCCTTGTTTATTATTTTTTTTCTTCGCTCCCTAATTTTCACTTGTTCTTTTTTTTTCTTAAATTTGTTTTTCCAATTTTACAACCTCTCTTTTATCTGTTGTTTGTTGTTCTATATCACTAAATATCAAAGTATCCAAAATAAACAAAACAAAACACCATATGAATTTTGATTAATTTCATTCCAAACATAACCTAACTTAAATCTCCTTGTCTTTCTCCAGGAAAACATTTACCAACTATAAAAAAAATTTCTACTTAAAAGAAATACTACTTAATAACTACTAACATAGATGTCAGTATCAAACTTACTGTTGACATCAAATAAAAATTTTAAAACTATTAAAACAACTCTAAACAAGTATTAACATTCTAAAACGCATACCTTTCGGATCTTTAGCTAATTTAAATAAATTTTGAAAACCATCTAAAGGAAACAAACAAATTCAAACCCTGATTCAGCAAATAACGCAAACATGCAATATTCGTAATCCTCCAATATGCAAATACATAGGCATTATAGCAATATATACATATACATATATGGGCTGAAGGTCACCGCTCTCGGTACTTGCAAAATAGCAAGTCGCTATACACCATGGAGACATCTATGATGTCTGGTGCATAGTAGCATTTGACCACATGAGGGTATTCACTTACCTCTCACCGGTACACCATTTACTTAAGTTTGTATAAAACTAACAGGTTGGCCACTGTCATTTGTCTGTTCCATGACCTATGGCATACTGATGAGAACTAATAAGTTCGAAACCGGTCTATGTCTGGTCGGGGAATTGACAAATGACATTGGCTACCAATCTTTCATGATTTGTAAGGTATAATTCAATGCAGGTCGGGGTATTTGCCCGCTGAGTAGTTGTTTCCTGCAAATCATGTATAATAACACCATATATATATATATATATGTATATATATATATAACGAAATTTGTAAACACTCTAGGGGGCGCATTTCTTAACGGATCAAAACAAAATTTGGTAGGTATATACTTTGGATCCATATCTCGGTTAAGTTCGAAGATGGGACAAATCGCCTTCTTCGTTTCAAAATGGCGGCGGCTGTTTTAAAAAAATCCTCAAAATTTTATTTCGAATCAAATATGGACGTGTGATACATCGTTGGATAGTGCTCATCTAGCCCTACAACTTTTGTCTAAAATATTTTTTGCTAAAACGTATAGGAAATATTTCAAATAATGGCGGCGGTTCAGTCTTAAAAAATTTCTCAAAATTTTATTTCGAATCAAATATGTACACGTGATACATCGCTGGATAGTACTCATCTAGACCTACATCTTTTATCTAAAACATTTTTTGCTAAAATACATAGAAATTTTTTTAAAAAGCGACTTATTTATATTTTGAAGACCACTAAATTGAAGTTGGGCAGTTCTAATAAAGATATACTTAATTACTTACTTAATCACTTATTTACTAAAATAATAGAGACCTAAAGCAGTGCAAAACAATATAGGACAAAATCTACCTTTCCGACTGGCCTCTGCCATCGGGGTTTTAATTCCTAATCTGTTTCTATTGAAACAATTCTATGGGTAGAAATAGGCTTTGTTATCTTTCGTATTAATATATGCAGTATATATAAACAAATTTCTAGACTCACATCATAAATATTCTTTGAAAAGAAATGTATTTTTTTATATTGAACACTCTCCATATCTTATTGATGTTAGTTAATGCAGTAATATTATCCACTCTCAACAATATATTACAAGATTTTAAATCTTTTGCAAGACATTTTAACCCATAATCAATTGCAATTAATTCCAATAAATTTATATGGAAATTTTTCTGTTCCTCGCTCCACCAGCCAAATGCTGTTCTATCATTACAATACGCACCCAACCAGTTGATGAACTATCGGTATAAATCTTCAAAGTATTTTTATCCTGTTTAATATTATTAACTGCCATGATATTATCGTTCCACCAATTTAACGTTATGAGAAATTTTTATGCTTTGCATCAAAATTATTTTTATACATTCTTAACAATAAATATTTTTCTCTTTCCATTAATTTAATATGAAGCCTTCCATACTTAACTGCTGGGCAAATAGCCACTATTGTCCATTTAATGAGGTCCCGAACATCAAAAGTTTGTAGGATCTTTTGCAATACATTTCCCCCTCTGTTTTTGAGGGTGAGAAAAACGAAGGTGATGGTTCCGACTTCTAAAATCCTTGCATACTGCCCCTATCAAGAAAAAACTACCCCAATTTGCGGCTTCTCGGTCTTGGGCTTGCGAGGGATTGTCAGATCGGGTATTTTTGGGGGAATAATAATAAATTCAGTTAATTTACATTAGAGTACCCCGGACCGACCCCTGGGGTTGAACCTACCCCCGCCCATAATAGCAATATCTTCAAGAAATAAGGGAATACGGACTCGACAAGGTTTTTTATGGGTTCTTTGAGGGCAAGGATCATGATGGAGATGCTATTTTCACCTTCTTTAATGCTGTCGGTCCTAGGCATGAGGGGATTTGTCGGATCGGGATCTTTATGGAAACATCAGGAGAATTAACCATTACGAAACCACAGTTGATCCTAGTAGTCCCCGAGGGTTAAAACTACCCTGCTTGCAAAACCGAAATCACTCTAAAAACGGGAAAACGGGCTTCTCACGGATTTTCGAGGGCGGTAATCACGATGGTGGTATTTTTTTCACTCTACCCTCTCGAAACTACTCCCTACGTATAAAAACCACCCCCTCTTCCATGCTGTCGGTCCTAGGCATGTGTGGATTCGCTGGACCGGTTTTTTATGAGAATATCAGGGTAACTAGCCATTACTCAACGACAGTTGATATAAGCAACCCCCGGGAACTACATATATAGTTTATAGAAAAAGGGATAATACATTGGGGATAGTTGCGGGTGGGTAGGGTGAAAAATAACACCACCATGGTGATTCCCGCCCTCGAAAACCCGTGAGTGATTTGGGTGGTGCGCGCAGAATAGTTTCAACCCTTGGGGGTTGCTTAGGCCAACTGTGGTTGAGTTTCCCTGATATTGCCATAAAAACCTCGGTTCAACGAATTCACGCATGCCTAGGACCGACAGCATGGAAGGGGGGGTGGTTTTATACGTAGAGGGTAGGGTGAGAAAAGTACCACCATTGTGATTACTTGAAAACCCGTTAAAAGCCCGTTTTTAGAGTGATTTCGATTTTGTGAGCAGGGTAGTTTCAACCCTCGGGGGCTGCTTAGATCAATTGTGATTTAGTAATGGTTAGTTTGCTTAATGTTCCCATAAATACCCCGATTCGACGAACATCCGCATGCCTAGGACCGACAGCATGAAAGAGGGGGTGGTTTTATACGTTGGAGGTAATTGCGGAAGAGTAGGGTAAAAAATAGCACCTCCATCATGATCTCTGCCCTCGAAAATCCATAGAAAACCTTGTCGAGTCCGCATTCTCTTATTTTTTGGAGATTTTGCTATTACGGGCAGGGGCAGGTTCAACCCCCGGGGATCGGACTGGGGTACTCTAATGTAAATTAACTGAATTTATTATTATTCCCCCCAAAATACCCGATTCGATGATTCCTCGCAAGCCCAAGACCGAAAATAGGGGTTGTTATTGCTTGATAGGGGTAGTACGCAAGGGTTCCAAAACTCGAAACCATTACCATTGTTTTTCTTACCCTCGAAAACAGGGGAGGAAATGCATTTGCAAAAGATCCTACAAACTTTTAATCTTTTGGCATCTTTTGCACCTCTTTGAATGGACTACTAATGAACTAATAATTTGTACAAATTCTATAATGGGGCAAGTGAGAGAAGCCCTCGAATATCTGACTTATTTTTTAATTTTTATTATTTTTTGTAATGGTAACTCCATACTTAAATCTTTACTGTTTAATAAGAATCCTAAAAACAAGCAAGTTTGTGAAGGCTGCAAACAACTTTTCTCATAATTAATTTTAAATCCCAATTTTTTTAACAGTGTTAGGCTTATATTAACATTATGAGCACATTTCATTTCTGAATTGCCAATTAATATCAAATCGAAAAAGTAAATAATACGTAAAACATTATTCTTTCGCAGATAACTTATAACAAGCTCTAATAGTTTGGTATATACATAAGATGCTATTGATAATCCATTTGGCAAACCAACAAACTCATATAATTTATCATCCACCACGAATGTTAATTATTTTCTATACGATTTTTCAATAGGCTAGAAAATATGCACCTTCAGGTCAACGGTAGATATAGATATTAATTTGCATACAATTCTTATATCCTCTAATTGAAAATGAGAAGCACCTATAAAATTATTCAATCTTTCCAAGTTTAAAATAAAGCGATAACTATTTATCTGTTTTAGAGTCAAGAAATAAGATCATAAACATTGACCTCTCACATATTTTGCTTTAACTACAGTTCCTTTCTCTTACAATTTATCTAATACAATATTTAGATTTTCATTTTCTTTTGGGGAGAATTTCATAATCCTACATGTGTAGATATAACCCATAGGGTTTCATATTAAATGGTATTTTGTAATCTTTAATATACTTATTTTAAATACTTCTATTAGCAGTCAGTTCTAACCAACCAAGAACTGTAGAAATATTTCAACTGGCCACAATAATGGCTACCTACCTCTACTGCCTTCTTCGGTACTGATATTTCCTAGTCCTCCCTCCCCTTTGAGGTCGGAACTTGGGTAATCTGACCTGACCATGCGCCTTTTGTTGTCTCATTATCAGTCTTTTAAATTGTGATGTAGACTTATCTACCTCACTGGAAACCTTAATTTGATCCAGTAGGTTATCTCGAAATAATAAGGTCCCCACTGGATTGCCCTTAACGAGTTCACTCATATTTCTTTTTAAATTATTTTCTAAAATGCCCTTCTCTGTAATGATAATTGTGATGTCCGGAGACGCAGGCGCAGGGCAGCAATGAAGCCATGACGTGGGTTCTGGGGCAGGGCAGTCGATGCTCGGGAGGCGATATAGAAGGAAGCTTGACTTGTCCTATCCTAAAGTGATTTTAAAGTATTGTCACACTGTGCTTTATAAATATATTTATACTGGAAATAAAGGACTACCGAGTTGCTGTGAACAGGTTTATTTAATTCCATTGGAACACCTCAATTGGCGACGAGAGAAAAATCGGCGGCGGAGTAAACGGCAAGCACGTGGCACAGGTAAAATGGCGAACACGATCGCTCAGTTCTTCGAGTTCAACCCAGAAACGGATGACTGGACGATATACGATGAACGTCTGCAAGAGTACTTCACGGCGAATAAAATAGAAAGCAATCGACAAGCAGCAACCCTCCTAAGTCTAATCGGTACGAATACTTATAAACTTTTACGAGATTTATGTTATCCCGAACAGCCAAACAAAAAACAATATGAAGAGTTGAGTAAGATACTTTCAAGTCATTATGGAAAGCAGCCGGTAATATGGAGAGAAAGACGACGTTTCTACGAAGCTAAGCAAGAAGACAAGGAATCCATAGCAGAATGGTATGCAAGAATTTGTAAGCTTTCCGTAGAATGCAAGTTTGGCGCTGATTTGACCAGGTTCATAAAAGAGAAATTCGTCATCGGTATTAAAGTAAATAAAATATTTGATCGGCTATGTGAGGAGTCTGAAACGACGGCGTTAGAAAAGCTTATCGAGATCGCCAAGAGACGTTATCGTGTATGACGAGGAAGTACATTTTGTACGATCCGCGCAACACCGGATCCAACACGGTCAGAAAAATGGAGAAGGGAGATCCGGGAGACCGGCCAATGATTATCAACCACAAAGAACAGGTAAGCGTCATCAAATTCGCCCCGCTGCAACGACAACGCAGAATCGACAGAAGCAGAGCCAGAGCCATCACGCGACAGAAAGAAGAAGGTACCCTAGCAAAATGGCGCCAACGTCACAGGGTCAGGAAAATGAAAACAGTAAACATTGTAAAGTGTGCGGGAAAACGCATTCAGGTCAGTGTATTTATTCACAATTTGTGTGTACCATATGCAAACAAAAGGGACACCTGGCAAAGGTTTGTCATAGAAATAGAAACATTCATTTTGTAGAGCAAAGACAAAGTAGTGATGATACAATAATAGAGAATATAGGAAGTTTATGGCATTTGACAGATGTAAACAAAAAAATACCCGAGTCTGATGCTAATTTTAATATGTTTAATTGTGATAAGTCAAATTTTAACAGTAATATGAATAAATTAAATGATGTAAATAGTGTAAGCTCTATTTGTAGAGGTGAGGGGAATTTCGATAGGTTTGCAGTCGAACTAGAAATAAATAAAGTAAAATACATCTTCCAAATTGATTCAGGGGCTTCTGTATCTGCGATAAGTAGAGACTTTTACGAAAATAATTTCAAAAATTACAAAGTACAGAACGATTATACCATTTTGAGATCTTACTGTCATCGGCAGATGAGTGAAAAAACCGCGAAAAATCGGGGACCAAAATTATTTTTTCCACATAAAACTCACTATAACTTCATAAACATTAAAGTACGCGCATTCACAAAGTCATTTTCAGAAACTACAGGAAAAGACCTTTAATTTGACGTATCGTACAGCTCGGTACGAAAAACACCAAAAAAGATATAGGGCAAAACAGCCCCAACACATAGCACAAAATAGCCACGCAGCGAGGCCCTGCAGCGCAACAGCTCGCGACCGGCAAAGCCCGTGCTACGTCACACCGCCGGGAAACTATAAATATGCGCACGCCCGCTAGCCCTGCATCAGTCCGCTCGCAGCCGGCATCGAGTAAACATCAATCAGTCCGCTCGCAACCATCGTCCGCTACACATCGATCAGTTAGTTCGCGACCTATACACATCAGCGCCTGCCTTTGACACCGTCTACCTGAAGACTGTATTATATTGTAGTAAATATCTATTTTATTCCACAACCTGCCTAATTAGTAGTTTGGAGTGCACAGTAGTGGTGAAAAGTGAAGTGGGTGTTAGTGTACTAAAAAAGAAATCGTTATGAATACCAGGAGTCGATCTAGGCAGAGGGACGGCGTCCCATCTAGCCAGGTAGATTCAGAACAAACACAGAGCCGTTCGCCCCAGGTCCCGGACGCTCTCCTCATCAGTCAAGAGGATTCAGGTCTGGTAAGGGAAATGGTGAACCCCTTGTCGCCCAACGTCGCGGCCCGTCAATTTCTCACTGGTCAAGAGGATTCAGGTCTGGTAAGGGAAATGGTGAACCCCTTGTCGCCCAACGTCGCGGCCCGACGATTTTTCACCGGTCAATGGGATTCAGCCCCGGCCAGCCAGGGGGCTGCCCCTAGCCCTAGTACATATCCAACCTCAGGAAGGGGACAAGAAGCACAGCCCTTCCTCACACCATCCACCAGCCAACGCTTACCTACTGCAACCACGGACTCCACAACCCGAAGCCTTCGAGGAACACAGCCACTGCCTTTAATAATGCCTGCTACCCCTGCTCTCACACCAAGTGGGGGGAACACAAGCCACAGTGATGCATTAACACATGCACTCACGAAAGCGGTGCAACAGCTAACGCAGGCACTCACAGAAGCGGTGCAACAGCTAACGTGCACCACACAAACGCTCCTGCAGCACCTAGCACTACAAGCGAGGACAAGCCACGACCCCCCGGCTTCGTCCCGGGCCACTTCGGGCCCTATCCAATCAACCTCACAACCACTTCCGGAATTGGAACTTCAACATGACACGTCACCAATACAACCACAGCCGGCATCGTACGGGGCGGAAACGGGCCCGGCTCGCCAACGAGCACCCGCCACCGCCGTTCGTAGACATTACAATAATTCTGTATTTGAACCAGAAGGTTATATAAATCTGAAAGTATAAAAATAAAGAAGCTGTAATTAAATTTTATGTTGTAAGTAATGCTAGTATTGGTATTGTAGGTAGAGACTGGTTGGACGCGTTTGAAATCGGTTTTGGACTGGTGGACAAGGTATCGACCGATAGCGTTGGTAGCAAATTAGTAAGGGAATTTCCGGATGTGTTCAGCGAGGTTGTTGGCAGTTTCCGGCATGCAGAAATTTCACTGCATCTAAAGGAGAATGCTGCTCCAGTTTTCCACAGGGCTCGACCAGTACCGTTAGCATATAAAAAATTAATGGAAGAAGAATTGGAAAGGTTAGAAAGAACAGGAATTATCACCCCAACGGAATCGTCGGAATGGGCGACACCCCTAGTACCCATTCTAAAGGAGGGTGGTAGCTTGCGTTTGTGCGGAGACTACTCGGTGACAGTAAACAAACACCTAAAGGAAATGGCTTATCCGCTCCCACGTATAGAGGAGATATTCGCAAAGTTGCATCGAGGGAAAACATTTTCGAAGCTGGATATGGCATTTGCATATAATCAGTTCAGATTATGTGAAGAATCTAGGAAGTTAGTAGCATGGAACACACCAAAAGGTTTGTATTTTGTAAATCGCTTACCTTTTGGAGTTAATGTTGCTAGTTTTATCTTCCAAAAGCATATCGAAAGTTTGTTTAGGGGCATGGATAATGTCACTTGTTTTTTAGATGACATTTTAGTCACCGGAACGACAGAAAAGGAGCACGTCGAGACGTTAAGAACAGTATGCAAGAAACTGCAGGAAGCGGGATTGACCTTAAAAATAAAAAAATGTGAATTCTTTAAGGAATCGCTGGAATACTTAGGATTTAAAATAACCTCAAAGGGTCTCATGAAATCGGAGGAGAAAACAAGGGCTATTGTGCAAGCACCAAGCCCAAAATGTGTAAAAGATGTAAGAGTATTTCTGGGACTAGTGAATTATTATGGTAAGTTCATACCAAACGCGGCGCAGATTTTAAGACCAATTTATAACTTATTGAAAAATGATACCGAATTTCACTGGGATGAATGCTGTGAGCGATCCTTCTGAAAAATTAAAGAGATAATTACGTCTGATTTAATTTTAGTGCATTTCGACCCTGACCTACCCTTAGTCTTGACGACGGATGCAAGTTCAATAGGCATATCAGCGACACTTTCACACGTAATGAACAATGGAGATGAACGACCAATCTGTTTCGCTTCAAGGACATTGATGCCAGCAGAAGCAAGATACCCAATCATACATTTGGAAGCACTCGCCATATATTGGGCGGTATGTAAATTTTACCAGTATTTATATGGAAAGAAATTTGTTTTGAGGACAGATCATCGACCATTGTTGAGTATTTATGGCGAAAATAAAGGAATACCGCAAATGTATGCAAGCCGACTGCAACGATGGAAAGTATTCTTATCAAGCTTCCAATATGAAATACAATATATAAAAGGGACAGAGAATAAAGTATCAGATTATCTATCAAGGTCACCCATAAATACGTACACAAAATCCGAGGAGAATACAGAGAAAGGCCAATATTTGCACTTTACCACCACCGTTGAGGACTGGCCAATCGATAAAGAAGTAAGGAGAAGCACCCAAGAAGATAGGGAACTAAGAGAAGTTATGAGTTACGTAGAAACGGGGAAATGGCCGGAAACTAAAAATGGAAACGTTTCACCATACTACCATAGACGCATGGAGCTTAGCGTAGAGAGAGGAGTCCTCATGTGGGGGTATAGGATTGTAATACCAAGGAAGTTACGAAGCAAAATATTAGGCGAACTGCATACACACCACTTTGGAATAGTAAAAACAAAAAGCCTAGCCAGATCATATATTTATTGGCCCGACCTGGACAAGGAAATCGAAAATAAGTGTAAGTCCTGTATATATTGCCTGCAAAATAGACAATCGCCCCCTAAAAATGAGCTAATGCCGTGGAAATTAGAAGACGCGCCTTGGAAACGGATACACATGGATTTTTGTGGTCCAATCAATGGAAATATGTTTTTAGTAGTAGTGGACGCATACTCAAAATGGGTGGAAGTTTATATAATGAAATCACTGACAGCGGCAGAGACCGAAGAAAAGCTCAAAGATTTATTTGCACGATGGGGCTTGCCAAGAAGGGTAGTCTCAGATAATGGAAGATCATTCGTAGCGGGGAATATTCAAGCTTTTTTTAATAGGAACGCCATCAAGCATATCACATCGCCCCCAGGGCACCCCCAGTCGAATGGCTTTGCAGAAAACGCAGTGAAAACTTTTAAAGCGAATATGAAGAGTAGATTAGAAGACCCGGTAAATAGAAATAAAAAAATAGAAATCATTGTTTCCGAGTTTTTATTTTCATATAGGACAACGCCTCACTGTTCAACAAAGGAAACACCAGCAAAACTGTTTTTGCAACGAAACCTTCGCACGAGATTGGATATCTTGAGGGAAAGTGAAGAACAGCCTGAAGAAGAACATCAGGAAAATGGTATGGAAAATCATAGAAAAGCACAAGAGCGGTAAAAGACGTATTTCAGAGGAAGAAGAAGGAATTTCGAGGTCGGAGAGGAAGTGATGGCGGCAGATTACAGAACACCTAATCGCAGAAAATGGGCGAGAGCTAGGGTGATAGAAATGATCGGAAATACGATATATTTGTGCAAAACTCAGGAGGGAAACCTGTGGAAAAGAAGTGTGAATCAGCTACTCAAAGTATCACAAGATACGACAAATACTGTCGACAGGGGAAGTCAAGACCGGCAGGAAAATCCACCAAAAATGCCTTATCGGTACTACAGCAGTGGAAGTCCTTCCAACTCTCCAGCCAACACCCAGCCACAGCAAGTTACTCCGGTTCAAGAACCTAGCAAGGAAAACGATGCAGCGCTATCAGCCGACCTTGGGCAACCAGATAATAATACATCAACCAATAAGGTCAGAAGAACCCATACCAGGTATTATTTCTAACAATAGTAGTAGGTTACAGATTTCAGAAAATACCCCTAATGAAGCAAATGGTTTAGAAGTCACGAAGTTCAAGTCAAGAAGTCAAGTCAAGTCAAGAAGTTCAGAAGTCAAGAGACTATGCAAAAGACAGCGACCCTAGAGAAATTAACCCCGACAAGCCTACCAGTAGTAATAGTAGGGACAAGACCAGTAGGAATAGAATAACAAAAAAAAATGATGTAGGTAAAACTGTTTCCAAAGTTGTGACCCGGAAGGGCAGACAAATTAAAGCACCAGGTAAATTTAAGGACTATATTTTGGGGGATGAATAAATAAAAAAAAAATTAAAATCAGGTAGACTTTCTTGGTACAGGTAACCAAACTAGATAATAAAAAATAGGTATAAACAATTACATAATGTAAGGCTAGTGGCAGGTAGATTTATATGTTTACATAAACAATGTTTTCAGATAGGAATAAAGTTGTTGACACAGGTCCAGTGGATAGTCCCCAATTAAGGGTAAGGGTGTGATGTCCGGAGACGCAGGCGCAGGGCAGGAATGAAGCCATGACGTGGGTTCTGGGGCAGGGCAGTCGATGCTCGGGAAGCGATAGAGAAGGAAGCTTGACTTGTCCTATCCTAAAGTGATTTTAAAGTATTGTCACACTGTGCTATATAAATATATTTATACTGGAAATAAAGGACTACCGAGTTGCTGTGAACAGGTTTATTTAATTCCATTGGAACACCTCAATAATTTATAATGAAGATCGGCTAACAACCTTCCAGTGTCTCACAGAATAGGTATTAAAGTATCAATATCGTTATTTTTCCACTAATTAATAAATTCAGGGCTTGGCCTAAAGCAGATAAACTTCCACTTAATTGGTTTTGTAAAATGGTCTGAAAATTTTCCCTTTTTAAATATACTATGGGAGTTAAAGCCTTTGCCATTTCCTTATTTAAAATAGGAGGAGAGATGACAAGACAGTTGCTGGGAGCTGGGTAATATTTTTTCAACAATTCTGTGAGGGGTTCAATATCCTCTAATTGAAAATGAGGAGCACTTATAAAGTCACCACTTTAAGGTTGCAGCTACACCACTTGCTGACGTCTGGGTATCGTACCGCCTATAAGTGTTATGGTTTCCTCTACTTGGAAACCACCTTCAGTAGTTCTGCGCAGTAAGATTTGTTTCTCTTTTAACTTACGTTTGTATATATTTAAACAAAGATTGCGGTCAATCCTCACATTTGTAAACCAAGTGTAGCTACACGAGGGGAATTTTTCCTTATTTATTTTGTAACATATTGTTTATCAGAATATAAACTACACATCGCCAGGTTCATATTAGAGAACCATAAAGTTGTAAATACAGTAATATAGTCTATAGTCCATTTCATATTGAGAGACAGTGTCATTATTTCATCTGCCACCACTAAGAATGAGACCTCAGCGACTTTATATATTAAATAAACAAAAAACTTCTAATAGCTTATGTTAAATGGGCTTAACGCCCTGAGATTTCTGAGCTAGTGAAATTTTTGTCGTGGGGGTACGCTGTTTCACTTATCCGGGCTAGGTAGTGTCCACGATCTGCTACTCACAGCAGCCCAAGTGTGTTTTCCTTTTATATTATCTTGCAACCCCTACCGCCTCACAGTAAAGGGTTGAAAATCAGTACCAGTGGCGCCCAATGTGGGGCGGTAGGGGTTGCGACCTCTCGTTCTAGTCTCGTCGTGGATGAAGTCCAACAAACTCGGATCAAATGTTTCAATTGTGGCCAAGTGGGTCATGGGCATCAGGAGTGTCGAGCTCCCAGGAAAAGGTTCTGCTATAAGTGTGGTAAAGCAGAGGTTACTATTAGGTCCTGTCCTAAGTGTTCGCGTTCCCCTCCAGGGAGCTGGGAGACCTTGTCGTTGGTGTAGGCGCTGAAGTAGCTACGATGACCCTGAGAGCAATGCCGGCGGGAGTCTTGCATATGGCTCCCGATAGGGTCACCCAAGCCGGTAAGGTCGAAGGAGAGCAGTGAAAACTAAGGACAGCTCAACCTCAGGATCCACACTGAGAAGTGGGGTAACGGGAAATGGCGCACCCGGGGTTAGTTCGAGCTACGAGTGAGCTATGCCACTTACTCGCTAAATTAATACCGTAATTACAGCTCACACTTCAACAACCTTTGTGCAAATGAAAAAAATGGCACCACAGCGAAATGTCGTGTCGAAACTGTGACCAAGGGGACTTGCCTTAACTGGCCGAACCACGAGGAGAAAACCTCTATAACAAACCGACAGCGAAGTCGTTAAAACCTGTGAATATGTGAACGATCCATGCTTTAATGGATGTCTGAAGGACGTATTTTCTGCTCGAAAAACTTAGAAAAATTTAAAAAAATAGGAAAAAAAAAATTAATTTTCTTTTTCCTCAACCTTTTCTTAATTCTAAATAATAAATATTACGTTCACAAAATTTTTTAGGGTTCAACACGACTGTTTCAAACGGAGAATAATATAATGAATCATACTTACTGTCGTTTATGCTTAACTGCTGCTCTGATGGTATCAATTGGACGACGTCGTAACACTATAAATCTAACACTGTCTGTATCACACTCTCTTAAAATTAAACCTGAAAAGGAATTTTGTTAGAAAACACAACTAAAAGACAATATAAAGTTCAAAATGTATATATTAAATCTTTAAAATTTTATGTTTTTACAACAACTTCTTTCAAGAGAAAATATTAACAAACAATGGTCTGACCCGTGTACAACACATGAGGAGGAACGGGACGATTCATACGGTACCAACTACCATCCAATATGCAGTTTGATAAGCTAACGATGCACAAAAAGATTCAAGAAAAGTTTCATGTAACTGAAATTTTGGTGGGCTTTTGCTTGCCTGTCTTATAAACGTATTTATTAATTCACATAAATTTTGGTCGCTCCTCGGAGCTTAAAATTGCTTGAAGCGTCTCTACTTCGTTTGTATTATGCAATAACAACTTTTTACGTTCAGGCAAGGCAGATCCCATGCACGTGTGAGTACATGGTATAGATACTTTTTTGACTCCGAATCACTGAGGAACCGGTTTAGGGCAAACTCCGTCAAAACGCATCATTTCCCCGTCAAAATCGACTGCTAGGAAATGATGGGGGTCCCATGTCGCTAAGGGCTATTATCGCTATAACTTCCGATATACTTTGAATAGTCGTTGGACTAACTTGTCCTCATATTCAATACCTCGTAAGAGTTGCAGTGCTTGACAACGTGGATTCGTAAAAGGGTTTTTAATCTTGGAAATTTTGAAGTTCAAGTCCAATTTTAGTATACTTTCTAAAATTGGGTGGTCGGGGTGACATTACGTCCCTGTGCAGCGACATTTACTACACTTTCTAAATTAACGCTCCTTGAAGAGTTAGCGAAAATTTGGCATAAAAAATGCTCCGAAGAGCAAAAATATGTTTCCAAGAATTAAAAACCTCTTCCACGGCGTTTTTACGTGAAGCACGCTTTTCTTACGAAGTATTTCCTAAGTCGGATTTTGTTACAACGTCGAAAAGTATATCGGGGTTATAGCGTTCTTTAACACTCCCCTCCTTTCCGTGAATCTTTTTGTGCAACGTTTGGTAAAATTGGTTTTTGAAAAGAAAATGGATCATTGGATGTAGTCTCCCATGTGTTGTATTCGGTTATATTTCAGACCGGCCTATCTGAACATAACATAGAAGCAATTCTAAAATGGTAATAAGTTTGAACATATATCGATGCATAGCATTCGATTGAATAATTGAACATTGTATATGAAAAAGGCATAAAAAAAAAGAAAAAATCGAAAATCCTCAGATTTTCGATGACACAACACAAACACTTTCGACGCACTTATCTTTCTTAGTGTTCCTTCCACTAATGCGGGCTTGCGTCTGCTCCTCCTCGTGTCTATGCCTCGTCGATCACCTTCGGTGTCTAACTGCCTTCTGGAACAGCTTAGGTGGTCCTCGGACTGCTTGGCTCCAGCTATACAATGGCTCTGCTCAGTTATATGAAACAATATAAAACAAAATTTTAGTAAAATGTATTGTTCATATCCCGTCTGGGGATCTGCGACCGATAACACATCGTCGTCTTTGAGAATAGGAACACTGAATTTTGTAGACTTATATTGATTGAAATGTTTCCGTGTAGTTAAAATTCCCTTCTTGGGAGAAATCTGCGACCGATATCACATCGTCGTCTTTGAGAATAGGAACACTGAATTTTGTAGACTTATGCTGATTGAAATGGTTTTTATTAAAATCTCTTCTTAGGAGAAATCTGCGACAGAATCTGCATCCGTCGGATCATTGCATCTGCCCCTCCAGCAGACGTGGCGGCATCTCGCCCTTGAGTTGCTAGACTCATCTGAATCGCGCTCTTGCGTCAGAGTCGTCGTCTTTCCATGCCGTGCCAATGGAACATTTGTTTGGACCCTTTGGGTCGGACTCTGCTTACAGATGTATGTTTATTAACATATGAGGACTTTGAAAAAATTATAAAAAATACCAACTCTGCCGGACACGGTCAGAGTTGCTGCAGTGAATTTGGAAGATTTGTATGGTCGATACAATACCCTCAATAAAAATAACTTGTAAAAAATGCATAAAAAATACCAACTCTTATCAGACACGACAAGAAGTTGGTATGGAAATTTTGAGATAACATAAACCTAGCACTAAGTTAAAACTTAGCGTAGGTTGAAAAATATTATAAAAATATGATGGAATCTCCAGAACTTGATTCTGAATCAGAAGAGGAAGCATCTCGTGGTGGTACATGGATTTGTACAACCGTTTGCTCCGGCGGTGGAGGTTCTGTGGAATCGTCTGAGAACGGGGAATCATTTCCATCGAGTGATGTTCCGCCTGGACTAGCATTTTCTTCATCGGAAGATTCGATTTCCAAGTTGTGCTCCTCTGGCGGGGCTGGTCTCAAATCATTTACATGTACTCTTGTCGTTACATTTCCCTTTTGCACGAGATATACATCGTCTGAAAACTTCTTCAAGATTCTGGTTGGGCCTGACCAAGACGGCGTGAAGGTATGTACCTTCTTTTTTCTCTTATCATGACTCTGTCTCCTACTTTGAATACGACTGGAGTGACGGCCTCGTTCGGCGCGTATTTCTGCTTGTAATTTTGTTGAGCCTCACGGGCTTCCTTGACTCGCTCGTATCGTGGAAGCGTTTGTTACTTGGCTCTTTCTTGCCTCCAGGCATACAAATCCCATTTGCCTCTTTCGGCTGGATCATATCCTAACACGATCATGCTGGGTGTTTGATTTGTAGCGGCGTTCCTACGATTTCTTAAGATCCCAAGTGTCGTTTGGCTTTTTGAATAAAAGGGTGTTTAAAATTTTCTTACACTCCTGAACCCGTCGTTCCACGGGGTTGGACTGTTGGTGATATGCCGGAATTAAGTATCGTTCGATACCGTTTCTTTCACAAAACGTGATGTACCATTCGGAATTGAAATGACCACCATTGTCTGAAATTATGACTCGAGGGACTCCGAATCTTGCTACTATCTCTTCATCAATAAATTTGGCTATCGTTCTGCCATCGACCTGAATGTATGCCTTTGCTTCTATCCATTTACTGAATACGTCCTCGACGATAATCATGTATCTATTTTCGGCGTCTTTAGTCCTCTGCAGCGGGCCAATTACGTCTACGCTCAAGGTTTCAAATGCATTTTGTGGTGCATGACTTCTAAGTGGAGCATTGGGTTGGGCTTGTCTTGTCTTTACAGACTGGCATATCAGACAGTCGTTTATATATCTGCCTACGATCCTGGCCATATTATTAAAATAGTAGCGTTTTGCTATTTTTCTAAGAGTCTCGTCTCTTCCTGGATGGCATGCTTCATCTCGGTCATGATAATGGTAAATCAATTCGTTAATTTTCCTCTTTGGAACTATCAATTTAAAATTTTGATCGCAGTCTTTCAAAAGTACATCGTCTTGGACGTGAAAATTTTTCATAAAAATAAGATCCGCATCGGAACGTTGTTCCTGTTGAAATAGATCATTCCAACGGCGGATCTTGTCTTGAATATCTCTTGAACTCGATTGAGCCTGTACGATATCTTCATATATTTCTGAATGCGTTAAAACAGAAATACGTTCTGGACACTTGTAATTTGGTAGGAACATTCTTTCCTCTTCATCGTCTGTCTCGACATACTTATTTTGTGGGTTACGACTGAGAAAATCTGCTAATAAATTCTCCTTTCCTGGACAGTGTTCAATTTTGAATGCATATTCTTGCAATAATAATGACCATCGTGTGAATTTTGTTTTGTCGTCCTTATGTTTGTTCAACCAAAGTAACGTTGTCCGTCTTCACCAAGAACGGTTTGTCTGCTAAGTACATCCTGTACTTTTTAATATATTTATTTATATTTATTAGCCGTTACTCGAGTCCGAGTATAAAAAATGTTACAGTCGATAAATTGTGTACAATAAAAAACAAGTAAAAGGTGTAGTCTATTGTAATTCCCATTCATCTACGGTGCACACGACTATGGCTATAAAGGTCAATTCGGGAGAGCACATGTCGACCGCAGTCGGGACAAACATAGACCTGGTTAGGTCTTGGATTCGGCCTTCTTGCAGCAACATTTCCTTGATAGCTGGCCACAACCCCTCGCCATTCGGTTCTGTCCGCTGCAAGTTGTTCCCATTGCTCCTCTGCAATGCAACATTGCAGACTTTTTAATATAGTTCACCACCGCCAAGCATTCCAGCTCGTTTATGTGGTAACGTCTCTCTGCTGGAGATTATTATTATTACTATTATTATTATTATTATTAGCCGTTACTCGAGTCCGAGTATAAAAATGTTACAGTCGATAGATTGTGTACAATAAAAAACAAGTAAAAGGTGTAGTATTGTAATTCCCATTCATCTACGGTGCACACGACTATGGCTATAGAGGCCAATTCGGGAGAGCACATGTCGACCGCAGTCAGGACAAACATAGACCTGGTTAGGTCTTGGATTCGGCCTTCTTGCAGCAACATTTCCTTGATAGCTGGCCACAACCCCTCGCCATTCGGTTCTGTCCGCTGCAAGTTGCTCCCATTGCTCGTCTGCAATACCGCAGGATTTTAGATTTTCATGGAGAGCGTCTTTGAACCTCTTTCGTTGACCGCCACGCCTTCTTCTACCGCTTAGCAATTCACCATAAAGTGTACATTTAGGAAGGCGGTTATCATGCATACGATGAACGTGACCTGCCCATCTTAGGTGTGCTCTTGAAATAAACACCTCAATTGGAAGGCTGTTTGCTCTCCTGAGTACTTCCACGTTTGATATGTGATGGAACCAACGGATTTTCATCATACTTCTGAGGTGTCTTTGCTGAAAACGTTCTAATTCTTTCACATGACGACGGTGAGTGACCCAGCTTTCACATCCATATAGCAGTGTTGGAATGACAACTGCTCTGTAGACAGCCATTTTCGTTGACAAAGCAAGGTCGTGGTTGTCAAATACTCTCTCTCTAAGTCCCCAGAGTGCTCTAGATGCAGCGTTAATTCTATTGCGAATCTCGCTGTCCATGTTTGCTTTGTCATTAACAACGTTGCCTAAGTAATTGAACTGATCCACCACTTCAAGAGAATTTCCGTCAAGTGTAATGTCTATTTGGTTCACTTGATGAGGAGTTGACATAATCTTAAGTCTTTCCAATGTTGATTTTAAGCCCCAAGGAATCATAGCTCTGGGCATACACATCTAAAAGTTCTTGAAGCTCTTCCGGCGTAGAGGCTAAAAGTGCACAGTCATCCGCATACTGGAGATCACAAATGAATCGTGTGCGTGTCTTTGTGAAAGCTCTAAAGCGCCCTGTGTTAAAGAGACCGCCATCAAAACGGTATCTGAGACCTATTCCTCTGACTGTCAGTTTGTTGTCAACAATAATTGTTAGAGCAGTGGTAAACAAATTAAAAAGTAGGGGCGCCAGGACACATCCCTGCCTAACTCCAGTGAGGGTTTGGAAAGGTTCGGTTGCCTCATTATTATACATAACCTGGGCGTTGTTGTTTGTATGTAGACTGCGACATACTTCCACAAATTTTCTAGGGATACCTAAGCGGAACATAATTTTCCAGAGCACTTCCCTGTCCACCGAGTCAAACGCCTTGGTTAAATCAATGAAGGCCATGTGAATTTCTCCTTGATGTTCGAGTGCTTTTTCTTGAAGCTGTTTAAGTGTGAAGATTAAATCCGATGTGCCTCGGTTTGGTCTAAAGCCACTCTGTGTTTCAGGAAGTAACTTTTCCATAACAGGTGATAGCCTATTTGCCATCGCTTTAGTGAGTATCTTCCCTCCAACAGCCAGGAGAGCTATACCCCTGTAATTTCCACAGTCCGCAGCGCTCCCTTTGTTTTTGAAGAGGTTGATTAAAAGTGTATCACGAAACTCCTGCGGAGCTTGACCACTTTCCCACACGACATCAAACAGTTTTTTGAGGTAGGGTATGAGCTCTGACGACACAGCTTTAAAGATCTCAGCTGGGAGTGAGTCGGCGCCGGGAGATTTGTTATTTTTTAGCTGCCCAATGGCGGTTAAGATCTCTTCCGTTGTTAGTGGTTTATCTAAGTCTTCGAAGGTGTCATATTGAAGGATAAGATTTATAATATCGTGATCGGCTTGACTTTGCTGGTTAAGAATGTTAGAGTAGTGTTCTTTCCATCGGGCTCTTATTTCCTGGTCTTCTTTGAGGAGATTTCCATTTAAATCTTTAATAGGGCACATATTTTTCCGACTGGGGCCGTACACTGCTTTTACGCCTTGAAATAAATTCCTGTAGTCGTGTGAATCGGCGTACCTTTGAATTTCTCTGGCTTTGCTTGCCCACCACTCGTTCTTTATTCTTCTGATTTCGCATTGTGTTTCATACTTAGATTGGGTAAAAGCTTCTGCTTTTGATGAGTCGTTGGGGTGGTTGATAGCGTTTTGGAAGGCAATATGTTTGCGGTCAAGAAGTTCTTGTATAAAAGCTTCATTATCATTGAACCAGTCCTCCTGTTTTTTACTTGCTGCAGTGCCAAGAATTTCCTCACTAGCACTTTTTAAACTGTCTTTAATTTGTGTCCAGGTAGCAGCGACATCTACAGAATTGGTTTCTTCTAGTGCACTCAAATTCTCTTGTTTTTGCTTTAGCTGTTCGACGGTTTGTTGGTCACGCAATTTACTAATACAGAGACGGGGTCTACGTTTTACTTGAGTTCTTCGGTGTTTGGGTCTCATAATAATTTTCATTTTAGAGACAACAGGACGATGATCGGTCCAACATTCGCTATCAATGCGCGCCTTTGCAATTTGGACGTCCTTGAGATGCTTCCTTCGTACGATAACATAGTCCAGTAGATGCCAGTGACCTGATCTGGGGTGACGCCAGGTGCCTTTAAATTTATCCTTTTGTCGGAAAATGGTGTTTGTTATAACTAGATCATGTTCGGCGCATTTAGTTAGAAGTAGTTGACCGTTAGCGTTCATGTTGCCCAAACCGTTCTTGCCTATGATGCCTGGCCAGGTGTCTGCATCTCTCCCTACTCTAGCGTTAAAATCGCCAAGAATAACGAGTCGTTCCGTTTTAGGTATTCTACAGAGGGTTTCTTCCAGCTGTTGATAGAAGCTTTCCTTGGTTTCGTGACTTGCATCCAGAGTGGGAGCGTAGGCGCTTATTAGATTTACCGCGTTGTCATCTGATAGCTCATAGCGTAGCAGCATTAGACGCTCGGATAGGCCTTGTGGTACTTGTGTTAAGTTGGATACAAGTTGATTCCGAACGGCAAATCCTACTCCATGTTGTCTTCTTGAATTGGTGGGAAGACCTTTCCAATAGAAGGTGTAGTACTTTTCTGTGAGAGAGCCTTCCTCCAAAAATCGAGTTTCGCTGAGAGCTGCAACGTCAACATTGAGTCGGTGAAGTTCTCTATCTATTAGAGCAGTTCTTCTTTCAGGCCTATCGGTGCGAGTCGTTCAAAGTACGAACATTCCAAGCGCCGTAGATGAAAGAATTAGTTTTGTTGGATTTAACTTGTCGGTGTTTTTTCGACATTCGATGAGGTGTCCCTGTGGGCACCCTCCCCCGGAGATCCGATCGGGAGGGTATTTTACCTCCGGATGATTTTGTCCCACTTGAACGCTCCATCATTTTTTTAAAGCCTTAATCGACTGAAAACGAAGCTGCATTTGAAGTTTTAGCTGGAGCAGGTATGCAACTGACCAGCTCGGTTGCGGAAGGCGAGTGGTGTGGTCCCATGGCACAGAAAGAGACTGCGACGATGGGGTAACCAAACGATTCCAAAAGCAACCTTTGTGTGCGGTGGGTTATTTTTACCGCACTCTTCGTGAGAAGGTGGATGTGCTCACGGCAAAAGGTAAGGGTTATTCCGCCCTTACTCGGTCGTTAGAGCCTCATTAGTGAAAACAGGGTGCACCAAGTTCAAATTGAACTCATCGCGAAGGTGAGGTTAACAATTGAGTAGGAGAGGCTATAACTTGCGCTTCACTACCCCATTACCTGGAGATGCTGGAGATAACGTGTTGCTTGCATACGAAATGATATATTTTTCGCCGTTGTCGCCTAATTGATATAATACGGCCGAAAGGCCTTGTAGGGATGCATCTGTTTGTAAAATGAACTGACGTGAAAAATCCGGCCGATGGAGTTCCAGCGGTCCGGATAATAATTCTTTTAATTTTCTAAAAGCTTCATCGCATACATGGTTCCAGTGAAAACGATTTTCCTTCGAAAGAAGTTTCGTTAGCGGCTTCGTGATCATCGCCACATTTGGTAGATATTCTCTTACCCAGTTACAAAGTCCTAGAAAACTTTGTAGCTGCTTTTTGGTGGCTGGAACGGGATAATTTTGAATTTGTAATACATGTTTTTCTAATGGTCGGGAAGTATCAGTTCTAATTGTGTGGCCTAAATAATGGATTTCATTCGTCGCTATTACACACTTTTCCGGTGACACTTTTAGATTGTGCAGACGTAGTCTTTCAAAGACTAACCTCAAGTGGGACATATGCTCCATCACGTTTACGCTATAAACGATTATATCATCTAAGTACACTTTACAGAAATGGTGCAGGTAACCCGTCAAAACGTCCTTTGCCATGAATTTCTGAAAGGTACAGGGAGCTGTCTTGAGGCCGAAAGGCATGACATTGAATCTGTAAGCTGCCCCATCAGGAGTGGTAAAAGTTGAGAAATCTTTTGATGCTTCATCGAGCGGTATTTGCCAGTATCCACTCTTTAGATCCAACACAGTAAAAATTTTCGAATTTCCTAAATCTTTAATACTTTCATGTATTTTTGGTAAGACGGAAGCCTCGTCTTCAGTCATTTCGTTCAAATGACGATAGTCGATGCAAAAACGTGGTTTCTTATCTGATCGTTTTATTATCACGGGTGGTGAACTATATTGGGCAGTGCTAGGTTCGATGACGCCAGCTTTCAACATCTCTTCGATTTGGTCGTACATAATTTTCTTCGTACTCGGAGACATCGGATATGGTCTGATATTAAATGGTTTTGTATCTTTTACTATAATTTTGTGTTTAACAGTCACTGTGGTTGCTTGAGTCGGTTCCGCAGTGAACAGATCGACAAATTCTTCGAACAGCGGCCGTAGAAATTTGTCTTTAATAACAAGCTCTTCAGGAAGTTCTGCCTGCTGTCTCTCCCTGTGAGAAGCTTGATTCCAGAAGACGGTAATACGCTCTTCCGTGCCGGCATATAGGCATTTTCGGCCATAATCATATGCGACATTGTTCATGTATAAGAATGGTGATCCTAATATTATTGTTTCGTTCAAATTTTCGATTACTTGAAAATCAATTTCAAAAGAAGTGCCTGAAATTATTACTTTTAATTTTGTCGTGCCAAGAGAGTCCACCATTCGATCTCCGCACGCCATAGCAAATGAAATATTTAATGGACATTGCTGCCGCCTTGGTTCGGCCGTTGTGCCGGGGATCTTGCAGATTGACCCTGGCCTGGGTCTCTGGCCCCTTGAAAGTTTCCCGGTCTCCTGTTGAGATGAGGGTTATTCGGACACTGAGTATGGAAGTGCCACTGCACTGTCTGTGCAGTATCGGCACGGGGTAGCCGGTCGGTCGGGTACTCGGAATTTCCCCGATCCGCCATTAAAATTGTTTTGCCTGCGGTCAGGATTCGCTGATCCGCCTGAAGAATTAGGCATAAAAAAAGGACGACCAGGTGCTCTACCTGGACCGTCCTGTCGAGAGACATCCTCTCGGAAATGTACCCTCGGTGCTGTCGGAGTTGGGCTTCCATTGCTCCTGTTACTAGAATTTTGTTGACTAAAACGTCCCGGCTCTTGATAGTAAGACGCGCGGGACAGACGTTGATCGATAAGCTGGATTAGCGACGTCTGTTCGTCAGCTGAATCCCGCTCGACGTTAGTAGCCGCTGCTATTAACATCTCTGTGGATGAAATTAGGTTGCTTCTCAAGCGTGACCTAATTTCTGGACGTAATTGGTCCATGATGACCCGAGCTCTGATGGCTTCGGATTTGAAGGGATCAATACGATCGAAAAGGCAGGTCTTCCTTGTGATAAACACTGCCGTGTCGTCTAAAGACGTTTGCTTGATGGCATACAGTTGAGTAATAGCTCGTGACTGTATGTCGGGAGAATTAAATCTCGTAAGGAATCTTTCCTTGAATAAGGCATACGAAGTTGTCAACGTCCTAAACTGTTCGGACCATCGTTGAGCTTCGCCCTTGAGTTGGCCGGTTACGTTATGGAGGCGATCATAGTCGTGGCTTATGCGAACTCTGTCGAAATATTCCTCCATAATTTTCAGAAAAGCTTCTGGATCTTCATGATCAAGCCCATGGAACGTCACGTTCAGACATCTTTGTCTCTCATGGGGCGTACAGGTCGACACGTTCTGTATCGCCTGCACGAAGCCCTCTGCCATTTTCAGAAACATACTTTCCATCGAATTAGCAGTTTGCGGCTGTGAAGCAGATAAATTTGGATTATTTCCCTCTGGAAACAGTCGTTGTGGTTCTATCCCTCTAGAACTGTCGTCGACGAGCGGCGCGGTGGCTCGCTCGTAAAATTCTCTTGGGGTCGGCCCCTCGGAGTCTTCCGCCATGAATGAGAAAGGATTAGTTGGGTTTGGGGACGGCATGGTCCCTGCTCGGGCGCCATGTGAACGATCCATGCTTTAATGGATGTCTGAAGGACGTATTTTCTGCTCGAAAAACTTAGAAAAATTTAAAAAAATAGGAAAAAAAAATAATTTTCTTTTTCCTCAACCTTTTCTTAATTCTAAATAATAAATATTACGTTCACAAAATTTTTTAGGGTTCAACACGACTGTTTCAAACGGAGAATAATATAATAAATCATACTTACTGTCGTTTATGCTTAACTGCTGCTCTGATGGTATCAATTGGACGACGTCGTAACACTATAAATCTAACACTGTCTGTATCACACTCTCTTAAAATTAAACCTGAAAAGGAATTTTGTTAGAAAACACAACTAAAAGATAATATAAAGTTCAAAATGTATATATTAAATCTTTAAAAATTTATGTTTTTACAACAACTTCTTTCAAGAGAAAATGTTAACAAACAATGGTCTGACCCGTGTACAACACATGGTGAGGAACGGGACGATTCATACGGTACCAACTACCATCCAATATGCAGTTTGATAAGCTAACGATGCACAAAAAGATTCAAGAAAAGTTTCATGTAACTGAAATTTTGGTGGGCTTTTGGTTGCCTGTCTTATAAACGTATTTATTAATTCACATAAATTTTGGTCGCTCCTCGGAGCTTAAAATTGCTTGAAGCGTCTCTACATCGTTTGTATTATGCAATAACAACTTTTTACGTTCAGGCAAGGCAGATCCCATGCACGTGTGAGTACATGGTATAGATACTTTTTTGACTCCGAATCACTGAGGAACTGGTTTAGGGCAAACCCCGTCAAAACGCATCATTTCCCCGTCAAAATCGACTGCTAGGAAATGATGGGGGTCCCATGTCGCTAAGGGCTATCTTCGCTATTGTTACAGTTCAATTTAACATTTATACATTATTTAAAAAAAATTCTAAATCATTACTTTATCTCTTACGTTTAATGTCTAACGAATTCGTGTTATCCGTCGTCACGCGTAATATTTATTATTTAGTTGTCTATATGAATTCGCAATTGTAAGGAATTGTTGCAGGTATAGGCATGGCTTTATACATTTTGTTGTGTAGCGTGTTGCATATACTTAAGCTCTCTATTTCTGTAATTCTTAAGCTAGGAAACCAATAACTTTTAATTAGTTTATAGGTAGATTCCTATAACCGACTGACGATCGGTAACACAGATTTATTTCTTCACAATAGTTTTTGGCTTAGGTTTTGTCTTCCGGTAGTCTGTCACTTTTCACGTGTAATTGGCTCGAACGCTTGGCAATTTATTAAGTGGTAATTTTACGTGCTCGTTGCGATTTTTGAAACAAGTAATTTCACCATTTTGGGATATTTTCGCAACGCTACTTTTCGATTTTCCATTTATGTTTGGACGAGTGCATATTTTTATGGTATTGGAAATCGATTGTCTTCATTGGAAGGATCTATACGTAAAAGCCATTTTTGCCAAATTTACACGAGGCCAAGGACATCCAAGGTCAACAACATTTCTCTAGGAAAACCCTCCGAAACGAGGTAATTATTTTATTTTTATATTCAAACTAGCAAAATATCACTTGTAGTAAATTGTTCAATGGTAAAAATTTATTTTTAGGGTTTTATTTTCACCTACGGTTTCGTCTAGGATTTCGTAGTTTTTCATACGATTTTTTTTTTGTCTCCTGATACGAACGAATAACTTTTTTCCACTGGTCTACACGTACTTATGTTACTTCTCCTTACTGGACTGGAATTTCTTTTTTGTGGAGAGCCATCCATTTTTTTGGGTTAATTGATAGGCTGGAAGTTGCCCATTCCTGAAAATTGAGCCGAAGCTGAAGCCCTGCTGCCTGCAGTTTGTATCCTTCTTGCGCCATATATACATTGAATTTTTCTTAAAAATATATTATAAATTTTACTAAAAAAATTTCACCACTGTACCTATATATATTTTTTTTTAAATTTTGCTAAACTTTTATGAAAATATTCTGTCAACTAATTATAACATCTATGATATTTGTTGGGGGTTTAAGCACTTACGCAAGACGCGTATACCCAGTTAGATATATTTTTTTTTTGTGTGAATTTGTCTACCATCCCCTACGTTATTGTACTCTTGAATGTTATAAAGTTACTTCGTTTATTGTTATTAAAAGATAAAACTGAATTTGAATTTTTCATTATCGTCTCGCTAAGTAATTTATTTAGTAAATTTAAGGTTACATTGTACTTGAGCTGGTATTTGGAGTGAAAAAAAATTTACTTGGCGCCTGATACATCATAGTAATTTAGAACCCCGACCATCTCCACTGTTAGTCGGCCGGCAAATACCGTTATGTCAACAGACAACGACCAACTAGTTACGTCAGATTGAGTTTTAAAATTTGACGTAGCACTATAACTTCCGATATACTTTGAATACTCGTTGGACTAACTTGTCCTCATATTCAATACCTCGTAAGAGTTGCAGTGCTTGACAACGTGGATTCGTAAAAGGGTTTTTAATCTTGGAAATTTTGATGTTCAAGTACTTTCTAAAATTGGGTGGTCGGGGCGACATTACGTTCCTGTGCAGCGACATTTACTACACTTTCTAAATTAACGCTCCTTGAAGAGTTAGCGAAAATTTGGCATAAAAAATGCTCCGAAGAGCAAAAATATGTCTCCAAGAATTAAAAACCTCTTCCACGGTGTTTTTACGTGAAGCACGCTTTTCTTACGAAGTATTTCCTAAGTCGGATTTTGTTACAACGTCGAAAAGTATATCGGGGTTATAGCGTTCTTTAACAAATACAGGGCGACCTTCACAGTATGTAGTCTCGTCCTCGGAACGGGCGTCACTCGAGGGCCGACCGAGAATACGTCCCGACTCGTGGGAATGGCTATGAGTAGTAAATTGAAACAAAATGCATCAGGGCAGACTAGTACCAGCAATACAACAAGTACCTCGCGGTTGGTGACCACTAGTCAAACAAGAAGGAGTAACTCTGTGTCAGAAGACACCCTTAGAAAGAGGAAGCAATTTGACACTTCGATAGAGTTTACAGATGATAGTGCAAATCCTTACAAGAAAAAGGAGAACTGTTACATGTAATTTTCGCACTAGGCACCCTGGTGTTATAAACTCTGTTTTGTCAATTATTTAGAGAAAATCGCCCGCATTTAAATAGAACCTTTACTACTTTAAACTTTAAACTTTAAGCTTTAAGCTTCAAGCTTCAAGCTTCACGCTTCAAGCTTCAAGCTTTAAACTTTAAACATTAAACTTTAAACTTTAAATTAGAAGAGGGATAGGAGGATTGTCTAGTCAGTCTGGTACTTGTGGTATTTGTTCTTCGTATATCGGTAGTCTTTGGTATATTAGTTTGTGTGTGTCCAATGTTGTGGTATCGTCTTGTCGCTGTTATGTCTCTTGTCAGAGTGGAGAAAGCTATTTTTGTTTTATAAAATTTTTGTGAGGCTTCATCAATGTAGTCTCGCACTCTGAGCAGTCTTGTTTGTCTGTGTAGTTCATCTATAGTAATATATCTCGTCGAGTTAGTAAGTAGTCGTAGCAGTTTATTTTGGGTACGTTGAAGTCTGTCGCACTGTGTGTCTGAAACCATGTTCCAGACAGAACAGGCATATGCCAGTATGGGTCTAAAAATTGTTTTGTAAAGTATAAGTTTATTATTTCCTCCAGCGCTTTTTAGTTCGCATACGGTTTGTTCAAACTCGGCTTCAACGGCGATTTTTTGGAATATTTTAAGCTTCGCAGTTTCCTTTTTGTAACTGTACTTGAGTTGAAATTCCCTTCTTTAAGTAGGTATCTTGTAGGGATTTCATAATTTCTATTGTTGCAGTTTTATTCGTCTTCACCATTTCTAGAACATTGTCGGATAAGCATTGCACCATTATATTTCTTGCTTTAATATCGTCCTTTTTGAACGTCTCTAACTGAGCATTCTCTGTTGGCGGATCTTGTGATAATACATTTTGTTCTATTAGCTTCACCCGGAATTTCCAATTAGAAAAATTACTTCCATCAAAAGGTTTGATGTTCGCCGTTTGGTTTAGTGACGCCGCCATTTCTGTTTTTTTTTCTTGTACCAGCTCCTTTCCACTATTTTCATAATTTTATCTGGGCCTCATAAACCTGTGAGTTTGCACTTGTGGATTTCGAATAAAGATTCGGTAGGTTTGATTTGTAATACGTATATTTAATAGAATTTAGAGAACACATATTGAAACACATAAAACGTAAAAACGACATTCAACTAACAGAAACATTGCTGCCAACTTAAAGTGACCAAAAACCCAAGACACAGAAATGTTCTCTAACATAATTTTAGGATTAATTTATAGATTGTCGTCCGCCCGCCCGCCCGTATACCGCCCCTACATAGAAAAGTTCTGCCTTAGCATGATCGTTGAGACGTTTATAAATTACAGACGCCGCTAGCCTGTTCCTTCCGCCCCCAGAAAGTTGGTCAACATTCATCTTTCTCTCGTTACGGGCTTACGGTAACCAATGGTAGCACAGGAATCCTATTTTGCGAATCATGCGCAAATCATTGCAAATAAAACGCCCAACAGTACTTCCAATTTTACAGGTTAGATTAGCTGATAACTGTCAAATAAATGTCAGTACGTAATTTCAAAACTAAAAATTAAATTTGAAATATCTGTAACCGAATGAATACTCATGCGCAAAAAGATACGGTAGGGAAATTTATAAATTGCTTTTTTAACGTCAGCAGGTACTCCCGTTACGGGAGTATGGACGGGCGGGCGGGCGACAATCTATAAATTAAGCTTTATACATTCCAGATCACAATTATCGAATCAGTGTTCTGTTATACAGAATCTATCATTATGAAGAAACAACTCTAGCTCATCTAGTTTATTCGACACCCTGAATATTAATATGAAATATTGATGAAAAAACTACTTGATCTTGAAAGGCATCAGAAATGATTTTAGTTGAACATTCCTGTGATTTCATGTAAAAAATCGAGTTTTCAGTGTTAAAGGAGCTATTATCAAGCCCTGTATTCCTTTGACGAGGATTATCTAGAAAATGTGGACTTTTTTTACTTGGACCATACCTACACTTAACTCATTCTTCATATTTTTGGAACTCATTTCAGTTTTCTCAAACACCCGCCAATTATTATGAAATATTCTAATAACTAAGTTAACTATGTATAAACCCTTACACCATCCGTTCTAGGAGAATGACCACGGGATTCTTTAGTCAGGATGAAAAATATTGAGAGTGGTTTATTATATATGTAATTAAGTTTAACAATACAATTACAAGTTGCATATTAAGGATTATTAATATTACTTACAACGAACCGTTAATTATTATTATCAAATTACATTGTGTCTTTTCGTACTATGGTTGATTTGTCTTTCTCATCCTGAATTGTACAATTCGAACCATCTACACGAGGAAAAAGAAAGGACAATTACTTATACCGCCAATATCCGTTGGCTGGATGTCGGTCTCGATAACTAGGGCCGAGTAGGACTACTACTCTTTGCTCCTAGATTATCTCTGTAGACCTGGACCGGCCTTCGTGATAGGTGGGCCCGCTTACTTCTACCAGATCCAGCTCGCAAATGCGAGATGTGTCGTGGTATTTTCTGCGGACCTCCCCTGGTCCTGGCTGTTGAACCTCGCTGGCTGAGGTTTCTTCTGGCGCTCTTCTTGTCTTGATATTTTCTTTCTTCGCCAGCTTGTCACCCCCGGGGGTAGTCATCGGTCGAGTTGGGTTTAGGAAGTTTTGGCTGGGACTGACTGCCGGTACGTAGGACATCAATTGATATCCTACCCCGGATCATCGGAAAGGTAAGGATATGAGCTGTGTAGCTCGGGAGTGTGGAGACCCTAAGTGCTTATTTTAGCACTTTGCTACGGAGCAGGTGGGACAACGGGCGTTGGACGGTATGTTGTCCGACGCCCGCAAGGAGGTTGGGTTAGGGTAGAAAAACGTCATGTCTCTGGTAGTGGTGGTCCGTCCTGGGGTATCTGAAACAGATCGGTTAGCGGGAAATATAAGTTATACTCACCCGTTGTCCAGTAGCTGTACCCTCGGCCGTTTATGCCTCGGGGCGTCGGCAGGGTCATAATCAGTGGCCTGTCTGATCAGCGGGTTCCCATGCTCCTCGGCTTGGGCGTACAGCTTCTTCGCTCGTTCCCGGATGACTTCAGTGACCGTGGTGTACTCCAGGTCTCTGACGATATCTGCGGTTCTCACGTACCATGGGGCGTCGACTGCCGTCCTGAGGGCGATGTTTTCCACTGCCTGGATTTTCTTCATGTAGGACTTTGCCTGGTTGCCCCACGATACCGAGGCGTACGTCAGCTGAGGCCTGATGAGGGTCTTGATAAGCGTGAGCTTATTCCTCAAGTTGAGACGGCTGCCGTTTCCCATCATCGGGTAGATGAGGGCTCTCGTGCGCCGGGCCTTGGCTGTGATAGCGTCCGTGTTCTGTCTCCACGTTAGGCTTCTGTCCATGACCACGCCAAGGTACTTGACGGTGTCGTGCCATTGGATGTCCTCGCCGTTCATGGAGACGTGTCCTGTGGGAATTTCTTTCCGCACTCGTCTGAAGAGAATGGCTTGGCTTTTGTCGGCGTTGACGGCGACTTTCCACTTCGTGCACCATTCTTCCAGGAGTGTGGCCGTTTCCTGGAGTTTTATGGTTGCGTTCCTGGCTTTCCAGGATCTGGCAATTATTGCTGTGTCATCTGCATACAGGGCCAGGGCTGTGTGGTCGGCCCTGGGGAGGTCTGAGGTGTAGATAGCGAACAGGTGCGGTGACGGCACCGAACCTTGCGAGACTCCCGCCTCCACGGTCCTGTAAGTGGAGAGTTGGTCCGAGATTTTCACCCTTAGCTGTCTGCGGTGCAGGTAGGACCTCACTAGTTTGACGAGTTCGATGGGGTAACCCATACTCATCATTTTAGCTAGGAGGCCGTCGTGCCAGACCCTGTCGAACGCTTTGGCAACGTCTAGGAACAGCGCCGCGGTGACTTGCCGCTGGTTGAACCCCTTAGTAATCTCCTCGGTGAGGCGAAGTACTTGGAGTTCGGTGGAATGTCCTGTTCGGTACGCGAACTGTTCATCCCGGATGATATTCAGCTCTTCTGTCTTTTCTGTAAGCCTCTTCAAGATGACCCGTTCTGCAACCTTGCTCATGGCTGGGAGGAGGCTGATGGGCCTGTAAGAAGACGGGAAAATTAGTTCTTTCCCTGGTTTAGGGATCATAATGACGTCGGCCTTTTTCCACCTGGCTGGAAAATGCCGTAACCTTAACATCGCGTTCACGATGTTGACTAGCGCCGCTACTCCTTTCCTGGGTAGTTTTTTGAGAGCGATGTTTCCTATCTTGTCACATCCCGGAGCCTTTCTCGGTTTTAGGCTCCTAAGGATTTCCTTGACTTCCTCGGGGGTAGTCGGGCGGATGTGGTCGTCATCAGGCAGGCGGTGGATCCTACGTACTCTGCGCTCGACGTCGTCCACCCAGTCCTCGTCCTCGTCATCGAGCTCGTTCTCTCTACACTGCAGTTCTAGGCTGTCGGCAAACGCCTCGGCTTTTTCCTGGTTAGTGTAGACGATCCCTCGCTCTCCGTGAATCGAGCGCATGGGCTTCCTCCGGTTTCGCAGGGCACGTTGGGTATTCCACATGCTTCTGTCCTGTGGATCGAGTGACTCAAGGTGGCGTTGCCACCCCTCCTGGCGGTGTTCTTGGAGGGCGGCTTTCACTCTTCGGCTGAGAACGTTATACTCCCTTCTGTCGGCGGGGAGCCTCGTCCTCTGAGCCCGTCTCTTGGCGCTTCTTCTGTCCCTTATCAGCTGCCTGGTGACCTCTGGTAGGTTCGCCATCGGTGCTGGGTGTCTTCTTACTTCTGTTTCTGTCGTGCTGGCTCTTATTGCTCCCAGGATTTGCTCCTCTAGGGTAATGACGGCCCTCTCAACGTCCTCCACGGTTTCTAGTCTGAGAATTTGTGCGATGTACTGCTGCAGGTGCAGCCGGTACGATACCCAGTCCGTTCGTCGCTTCGTGAAGGTAGCGTTGTCATCACCCGCCTGTCCTCCTAGAGTTAGGAAGATCGGGTTGTGTTCGGTAGATCCCTCCGTTCTGGTAGTGATCTCCGCTTCGAAGGTCATCTCCTTTAGGATGGCTATGTCCAGTACGTCTGGCCTGTGTCTGCCGTTGTCGAAGGTGGGCTGGTCCGGTCCTACCACCATCAGTTCGCCGGCGTGCTGTCCCAGGAACCGCAGCAGTTCTCGTCCTCGAGTGTTGGTTGTGCCGCTGTTCCATTGCTGGGATTTGGCGTTAAAATCGCCAATTGCGTCGACCTGTGTCCTGGCGGGCAGAATTGCGTCCAGATCCCCCTCGGTAAGCGTGCTGCGGGGTGGCTGGTAGCATGAAACCACTTGGACGTCGTCGTTTCGTGCTGTGGACACTACTACGGCGGTGGCATTCATGTTTTCTAGCTCAGGCAGTACCGTCGGATGGTGGGCTATGGTCTTTTTAACGAGTAGAGCCACTCCTCTTGAGGGTCGCTGAGGTATGTTTACCCAGTCCATCCTGTACGTGTGGTATCCTGGGAAGTTGATCTCCTTGGCCGGGGTCATCTTGGTTTCCTGCAGTGCCATGACGTCTATATCGTACCTGGTCAGGAGCTCTTCGACTTCAAGTCTCCTTTGTTGCAGGCCGTTTACATTCCAGGCCGCCATCTGCAGGAATTCCGGTTTAATCTGTAAAGGCATTACAGATTAGTAGTTTGGCATTTGAGCAAAAAATGCACTCATCGCTGAGCACATTTGTTGCATCTGTGCTAGCACCGCTGTGAGGCTTTTGGCCTCTGGCGATGCTTGTTATTTTGAGGCAGGGACGGTGTTCTGTTCTGCCTTGCCCTGGGCTACTTTTGCGTAGCTCGTGCCTGGCGCTACGCCGCCCTTCTTTGTTGAGGTCATCGTCGGCCTCTGTACCGGCCTTTGAGTGGCGTTGGCTGATTGCCTGGGGTATTTTGGACACCCCTTGTAGCTGGCCGGGTGGGCCCCTTGGCAGTTCGCGCACTTGGCCGGTTCGTCTGCCTTCTTCTTGCATTCTGTCGTCCGGTGCGCCTCGCCGCATTTCACGCATTTCGGCTGCGCGGTACACCTGGATTGTCCGTGGCCGAAACTCTGACAGCGGTGGCATTGGGATGCCGCTACCTTGGCTCTCTGTCTCTCTGTCCTTACGACTAGAGAACAGCACCTTGTGACTTGGAGTATCTTGTCCTGGTCCTGTGGGACTAGCACAAGTACGAGGGGCACCTCCTGTTTCGTCCGTCTTGACGTCATCTGTTGCACCACGGTGGGTGCGAAACCTTGGTCTTGGAGGTCTTCTGCCACCTCTGTACAAGTAACGCCGCTCGGGATCCCTCTGATGACCACACGTAGCTGCCGTTCCTCTGGCAGGGCGTACGTGTGGTACTCCCTTTTCTCGTTAGCGAACATCCTAGTCATCTTGCGATAATCTTCGGATGTCGCGGGCTCGATGGAGATTCCCTCCGTGGTAACTTTAGCTTTGCTAAAGTTTATGCCGGTTTCGGTTAGACGACGGCTCACCGTTGTCCATGTCTCCTTGTTTCTCAGCACTACCGGGGGTATGCGCTGGCTTCTTGTTCTTGTTTGAGGGGCCTCGGTCTCCTCTTCCCTGGCGTTTTGTCGGGGGACGCTAGCCTCCTGCTGGGGGGCTCTAGATCCCGATCTGCTTCGTCTGGGTGGCTCAGACTCGGGGGGGCACTTAAGGGGCTCTTCAGTCACCTTCTTTGCCGCCTTAGGGGCCTCTTCGTCCGAGTCCGTATTGGTGGCGGGCGGGTTTTTCCTCTTCCGCGTTTGCGATTCTCCTCGAATCGCACGCAGAAGCTCTTCGTGCTGGGACTTTTGTTCTCTCTGTATCAGCTCCAACCTCTCGGTGAGCTCGTCGATTTTCTTCCTGAGGGTTTTGTTCTCCTCTGTGAGACGTTTTATCGTCTCTTTGTCATCCCTTGGGGCTGGGATACCCCCTCGGGAGCTACCGCTCTGGGACGTTTCGTCTTCGCTGTAGTCCATGCTACCGTCCTCCACGGTAACGTCGCTGTGGGTGTCCTGCAAGGGAATACCTATAATATTATGGGAAAAAGTTATGATTAATAACAGTAAAAATGATGTCTCCAAGGGAGGGAGACTTTATTTATCTTTTATAGTACACCGTCTTGAAAAAGACGTGTGTACTTCCTCTTCTTAGAGAAATGTCGACGACACTAACTGTGGGGCTGCCACTTCACTGTGCACTTTCTTGTCTCGGTGGTACATCTGCGCTCGGTCACCTCTCGATGCACACTCAACTTATACCACGCGTAAAATTTATGATGGTTTACGTTAGTTACCGTCAAGATCTCCTGGTTTTAAATCAATTTCGCTTGCCTTGCTATCAAAACGAATTTTGCGATCTACCTTTGACTCACCCACAATAAATTCAAGAAACTGTGGGATGACACAAACAGCTGTCAGCTTGCTAGGGAACTACTAAAATATCGCAACAAGAGTACAGCAATGGACCACATGGTGTTACCTCCTTTCCCTTATTATTTATTTTTGAGAAAGAATTGAGGTAACATATGCGGACGACTAGCTGGTTTAAGTCGGAGCAGAGAGCCGTGGATTCAGAGTATTCGTAAGAGTGGAGAAACTTACCCTTTTTGATATGTACAGCATAAGCGACAGATTTCTGTTTAAAACATAATATTTTTAGTCGCAAACTCCTCTATAAAATCCTTATTTTACTATAAGGAACGTAACCAGACTGCAACCAACAGCTACTCTCCGGGCTATGTGCCCCGCCGAGCGCTAAATTACAAGTTACAGGCCTGGCGCGTTAAGTGTAATAAGAGAGATTTCTGTTTATTTCGAGAAAAGGAGACAAAGAAAAATTGATATTAAACTGGACACCATCTATAGTGAAAATAAGTAGAATTGTCTCTTTTTCTCGAATAACCAGTCTACTATAGATCAGACTGAAATTGTTGGTAAGAGAAATAAAAAGATAGTTTAAAATGAATGTTAAGATATATTACATGAATAATAGATAAATCGGTTTATTAAATATATATATATATACATATATATGTCCATATATATATATATATATATATATATATATATATATATATATATATATATATATATATATATAAATAAATAAATAACACCACAGAAATTTAGACAACCCCCAATTCCAGAAGCCAGGGCTTGTTGCGACGAGCCTTTTTTTTTTTTGGTTGAGGACCAAAATGAATTAAATGAACCAATAAAAGAGTATTGAAAGCAAAAAAAAAGAAACTGTAACCGAAAGCGTTCAAGTCGCAGAGGCTCGAAGCAGATATGCCGAGGGCTAGCTCAGCTCTAGTCGGAGAGAGGGGTAGGTCACAAAAGTATATACTACCAACTATAAATCATATAATCCTTAGTTATTAGATTATATGAATAAGAGGGCGCCACTACCACAGGTATACGAAAACAAAAATTTACAAAAATATAATCGTAGAAACAAAACGTGGAGAAAACGTTGAGAGGTAACAGTAAAACGTAAAAGCCCTAAAAAAATTACTTACATAAGTATACGAAAATTAGTAGTGACTTTAATCCTTACTCAAAGATGTAGGGCGGCTTAAATCTGCGGTCCAAACCAAGTTGGAAGTCAATCGTTGAGAAATGGCTTTCTACAATTCCAACAAAAAAAAAAAATAGGTTAGGGCGACATGTGCTTTAAACATAAAAAAAAAACAGCGCACTTACAATCCGAGTTAAGCGAGTATAGGTGACATCCAAAACGACCAAAATATTCACCACAAACCGTAGAATTTCAGTATCCCATCCTATTTCAAATGGAAAGCCCCAAGTCGGCGATTAAACAGCAAATTTTCTACGACTACAACAAAAATGCACCCAATCCTCCATTCCCGAGTATGAAACTGAAATCGGGAGCGAGATGGAAAATAGAAGCCTACCGAAAACACCAATCACACTTGGCTTAAAAGTTCGGCCACCCACAATACATCGGTAACTAATTTGCCAGTTGACTAGCCAGTTGACGCGGCAACCCACATCACATCTACAGTCACTACTCGTTGTCTATACTGCGACACAAATAATGAATTTAAAATAAATTGACCCGTAACAGATTCCCCATTTCCTCCACAAAAAAAAACGAAGTTTTTTTTTTCTTCTTGATATAAGTGACAAAACCCCATAAACAATAAATCTCGCTAAACAAACTTAGCCCTCAGATTACAAAATAGGAAAACTACATTACTATATCTATAAATCTTCTGACCCTACTATTGGTTTCAAATCCTTTACGCTCCAAATGCCTTTCAAATTACCATCCATATCTTTTAATTCGTACATCCATGGTGACAAACGTTTATGGATAATAAAAGGTCCTACAAACTTTGGAGCTAATTTGGCACTGTAATATTTACTTGCATCAGATAATGCGTAGTTACGTTTATATACCTGTTGACCGACTACATACTGTATATCCCTTCTTCTCAAATTATACCGAGTACAAACTTTTGCTGAAGCCTTAACTAATCATTTACTGATATCCGCATATAACTGTTGAAAACCCTTTTTGCGTTGTTCTTCTACTTTATCTTCCCGTTTAACCTGAATACTTTCATTAACATTATCTTGAAATTTATTGTGATCACCGTTTAATACCATCTCGCGTCCAAAGTTTACAAAATAAGGGGTATTACCTGTGACTTCTTGTTTTGCTGATCTTATTGCGCAACCAACTTTAGGCAGTAGTGTATCCCATACACGCTGATTGTCTTCAATAAAAGAGGCTAGAACCGTTTTTAAAACTCTATTCATCCTTTCGGTGGGATTCGCCTGCGGGTGGTAATTTGCTGTGTATCGAACCTTTATGTTGTAAGAATTCATTAACTTACGAAATTCACGCGAAGTAAACTGTGCTCCGTTATCTACTATTATAGAGGACGGGACACCGTACATCATGAACACATGATCCTCAATGGCTTTAAGAATAGGTTTTGTAGTTGCTCTTCGAAGTGGAAAGAACAACGGAAATTTGGAAAAATAATCTACTACTACCAGTATATACATAAACCCTTGATTCGATTTAGGTAAAGGACCAACTAAGTCAGCGGAAATTAATTCCCATGGTTGATTCACATAAGGTCTGCCCGTCATAAATCCGGCAGGTACCTTTTGTTCCACTTTATTACATGAACAAATTTTACATTTACGAACATAAGTGGCAACGTCGGAATGCATTTTCGGCCAATAATAACGATTAAGCAATTTATTACAAGTTTTAAAAACTCCTAAATGACCTGAAGTTGCTAGATCATGAGCAGAAGAAATTAATTTCTCTCTATCGTGCTTCGGTATCACTTCTTTCCAACAATCAATATCGGGTTCAGACAAATCAGGATATTTACACTTTACATATTTATACAGACGTTTATTTTCAACCCTCCAGGCTGGGTATTTTACCGGGTTATTAACAACTTTAAGCATGAGTTTGTTATACCATTTATCCTTAATTTCAACACTTTCATTACTACTGGTTTCGATAACTTCTATTATAGGAACTGACCTTGACAAACAATCTGGTACGGCATGATCCTTACCACGGCGATGTACTATCTCAAAATCGTATTGCTGTAAAGCAACAGCCCATCTACTAAGACGACCTCGGGGATCTTTCAAGTTACTCAGCCAAATCAAACTATGGTGATCTGTGACTACAGTAAACCTCACACCTTCGATGTACGGGCGCAGCCGGGTTATCGAGTCCAAAACAGCCAAACATTCCCGCTCGACAGTGCTATAATTCCTTTCATGCTTGTTCAGTGACCTACTCACGTAAGCGATAACTCTCTCGCCATCTGGATGCGGCTGAGAAAGAACAGCGCCAATCCCATATCCCGAACAATCACATCACAATCACATTACAAAGGGTAAGTTATAGTCTAGGCAACACAAAATTGGGGCAGAAACAAGAGCTTCCTTCAGAAGACGAAAAGAATTTTCACATTTATCAGACCAATAAAATTTAACACCTTTCTTGACCAAATTTGTAAGCGGAACCGTAAGGGTGGAAAAATCTGGTATAAAACGTCTATACCAACTCATCATGCCTATAATCCGTCTAACTTCTGGAACGGTAGTAGGAGTGGCAATATTCAATATCGCACTAACCTTATCGTTATCAACGTGAAGTCCATTACGGTCTACTACGTAACCTAAATACTTGAGTTCTGGTGCAAAAGATACATTTGTCCCTACTAACAGTAAGACCCGCTGATCGAAGACGTGAAAACACCTCATTGAGAATAGATATATGTTAGTCAAAATCCTGAGTTACTATTACAATGTCGTCAAGGTAGACAAATACGAAAGGTTCAAGATCGTTAGACAATACACAATCTATAAATCTCTGCCAAGTTGCAGGGGAGTTAGATAGGCCAAAAGGTAGTCGTTTAAATTGAAATAAACCACGATTAGGAACTGTGAAAGCAGTATACTTTTTAGAATTCTCCTCTAATGGTATCTGATGAAAAGCTGATTTAATATCTAATGTGGATAAATAGCGAGCGTCGCGAAGTTTATCTAAAGTAGAAGTAATTCGTGGTAAAGGATAAGCATCTTTTTCTGTAACTTTATTTAAACGTCGATAATCAACACAAAATCTATATGAATTATCTTTTTTCCGAACTAATATTATTGGTGAAGCCCACGGGCTGTTAGAAGGTTCAACTATCCCGTCTTTTAATAATTTATCTAATTCTTCGTTAATGGATTTTTGAACAACTGGTGACACTGGATAATATCGTTGCTTAATTGGTTCTGATTGAGTTACTATTCGATGCTGCACAAGATGTGTACAACCAATTTCATCCGGAATATTCGCAAAAGTTTTATCAATAAATGACTTCAAAGTATCGCTCTGTTCGTTAGTCAGTTCTGTATGTGGCAATAAAGAGGGTAGCTTAACATCGACAGCATCAACTAAAAATTTCCAAGCGCCTTGCCTTAAATCTGGAACAATTCCCATAATGCGCCAAAAATCTTCACCGAGAATTACCATATGTGGTAACTCCGGTATGACTAACAAATTTACCACCTTAACTTTATCTTTTACTTGTACGGGTACCGTAATATTACCTAATACTTCACAATGTTCTCCATTTGCCACAGTCATACTCTTAATATCGGCATTAGAAAGTGGTAAATTTAAACCTTTTAATTTTTCCCAACCAGCATAACCCAAAATAGTACGTGATGCGCCTGAATCTAATAATCCTAAAAATTCGATTCTTAAAATTTTTATTTCTAAATATGGACGTTGGTCTCCTTTCGCATGTGCCAAAATATAATCTAAGACTGGTTTGGTTTTACTATAACTGACATTGGTCGATTCGTTAAAAGAGCTTGAGACTATTACTCGACCGTTTAGCGTCTCACTTGATCGTTTCCCGAATTTCGGTTTCGATTACAATCTGGACAGGTTCGTACTGTAAAATTAGGTTTATTACATTTAAAACAACGTCGACGTGGTGGTTTGTTACAATTTCTAGACAAGTGATTTGGTTGATTACAGTTATAACAAATAATAGGTTTAGATTGATTAATTTCCTGGACTTGGTATTCATATGGAGAAGCAATGTCTTGAGACGACTCACCGTAAACACAGGCTAGATCACGTTCTAAAGTAGACTTAGACCTCGGAGGTGGTGGTACATAATCATTCACAGACAATCTATTCACTTCCAGTTCGCGACCTAACTCCAGTAAACTATCGATAGTATCAATCTCTTTTATTTTAAGTCCTAAACCGATTTTATAAAATGGTGCCATATTATCGAATAATATCTTTAACCTTACCTTTTCAGGTACCTTAACCGTAAGTCTTTCAAAATGATTGTTCATGTAAGCTAAGTAAATTCCCATAGGTTCCTCCGGATGTTGAGTACATTCTTTAATTTGTTTAAACAATTTATCATTATAATTACGAGGTTGAAATTCTTCCCGTAATAAAGCTACTAATGTAGACCAATCCCGAGCTTTTCTCTTATTTGCTCGAAGCCAGATCAGTGCTACATCACAAAATAAATCGTTAGCTGCATCGAACAAGTCTTGATCCGAAACATGTCTCGAAACTTTTAATTCTTCAACCCGTTCTAGAAATGCGCTTAAAGACATTGACTCAGGCTTGCCGGAAAATTTCAGTCCCCATTGTGAAACAGGTACAGGTTTAAACCGAGTAATTGCTACTCTCGTACTTTCGAAATTTGGAGTCCCATCAGGTTCCCTATCTGAGGATTCACTATCGGATTCATAAGGTTCCATTAACTGTAAATCTAACACTCCCTGAGTTTGATTTGCTACTGTACGCTCATGAACTCTCACCTTTTTATCCAAATCTGACCTTAAGTTTACAATTAATACCAACAACTTAGATTTAGTGGATTTATCCTCTGTCGTAACCGGTAACACGTGATTAATTCTACCTAAAGCATAAGCATATTTCGAAAATATTTTTTTATACATGCCTTGATTCGACCCATCAAAATTTTCTATAAGTCCCTGTATTTCCTTAACATTGGTATCTAAGGCCGTGAGGTCTTCTTGTACTGTAAAAGGGTAACTAGGATAATCTACTGAAGCTCCTTCACGTTCTAATTTAAGGATATTACGTAACGTTTTCCTCATAACCTCTACCGTACCTACCGTTGTAAGACCCCGTATTGCTAACTCATAACATAATTCATCAGACCCTAGTCTATTAACTTCATATTGAGGGAGCGACATTTTCACCTATATATTTATAACTCAACCGTAAAATTCAGAAGTAAAAAAAAAATGTATGAATATTTTCTTTTAAGAAAGAATCAGGTTATACAGCATGTGTCAGGTCAAATCAATAACAGTACGCATTAAATAAAACCAGAATAATAACTACACTTCATAAAAGTTTTGAAGGTTTACAGTAGGTAAATTATTTTTGTTCACCCTGTATAATTCCAATGAAAATAGTTAAATCTTTCAGCAAGACAAAATTTCACAGAATGTTACTAAGTTTTGTACAAATATCTCAATAAACTGTATGTAAACTGATAACAGTTAAAAACTCATACTAAACAAAAAACATAAAAACCACAAAGTATTCGAAAAACAAATCCCACAAAAACTAATTTCCAATATAAAAAAGAATTCCCCAATTAGAATTTGGCTATTTAAGTTAATTATAAAATATTATGTCAGGCTATTTTTCCCTAAAGACGTTAAGCGTCAAACTGTCTACCCATAAAATACAGTTGGGCGCCAAGTTTGCGACGAGCCTTTTTTTTTTTTGGTTGAGGACCAAAATGAATTAAATGAACCATTAAAGGGTATTGAAAGCAAAAAAAAAGAAACTGTAACCGAAAGCGTTCAAGTCGCAGAGGCTCGAAACAGATATGCCGAGGGCTAGCTCAGCTCTAGTCGGAGAGAGGGGTAGGTCACAAAAGTATATACTACCAATCATATAATCCTTAGTTATTAGATTATATGAATAAGAGGGCGCCACTAGCTTTAAATTAACTGCAACCTAGCTAGAAGGCTCCCAAAATCAACAAGGATACCCAAACGCTTTACGAAAAGGTGTTGAATTTATAAGAAACTAGAATATAGATATGAATTGAAGGTGTCAAATTTATTATCAAATGTAAGTATACAAGTTATGCTCACCCAGCAGTTTAAAATTTGTAAAACAATAAAAATAATTGAACCGGTCCTCGGTTACACCTACTTACTATCTAATATGATTAGCTGATAATAAGCAGCTATATTCACCGTTCATGATATCACGTATGGTTCACAGTGTCCACATAAAATAATGAAAATTTGTGTCTACTAACATATCTTATTTTACAAATACCAGGCTGCATACATATACCTTCCTAAATTATTCCAAAATATTAATTTAAAAAAAAAAAATTACCCAAATATTAATTTACCTATGTTTACAAAAAAAGTTTATCCAAATACTTAAAAAAAGATTTTAAATAGCCAGACATAAATAAACGTAGCCACAATAGGCCTCACACTCCCAGAATTCATACGTTATACATAAAAACCTGTATGGTGAACTGCAGAGCTGCCTTCCAAATAAAAGAGAATCCACGAATTCAAGTCCTTATAAATTGCCAAGGGTTGTCATAATTCCCATCTAAAGTGCTCCAGACCACGAATCTATGTCCAAGTCGTTGCCTAAGTTGTCGATGTTGTTCCCAAACTCGTATTCCAAACCTCGAATCGTTGTCCAATGTTGAGGCGAAGGGTTGTCAATAAAAAAACTATCCAGGGTCCACAAGTGGAGTACAGGAGCTTCGTCTGTAACCCAGATCACTCCTGCACTGGGAATGGTAGTGCCAGGCTTCAACTTTTATGGGAGAATTCGTACCACCAGGTATACGAAAACAACAAAAATTTACAAAAATATAATCGTAGAAAAAAAACGTGGAGAAAACGTTGAGAGGTAACAGTAAAACGTAAAAGCCCTAAAAAAATTACTTACATGAGTATACGAAAATTAGTAGTGACTTTAATCCTTACTCAAAGATGTAGGGCGGCTTAAATCTGCGGTCCAAACCAAGTTGGAAGTCAATCGTTGAGAAATGGCTTTCTACAATTCCAACAAAAAAAAAAAAATAGGTTAGGGCGACATGTGCTTTAAACATAAAAAAAACAGCGTACTTACAATCCGAGTTAAGCGAGTATAGGTGACATCCAAAACGTCCAAAATATTCACCACAAACCGTAGAATTTCAGTATCCCATCCTATTTCAAATGGAAAGCCCCAAGTCGGCGATTAAACAGCAAATTTTCTATGACTACAACAAAAATGCACCCAATCCTCCATTCCCGAGTATGAAACTGAAATCGGGAGCGAGATGGAAAATAAAAGCCTACCGAAAACACCAATCACACTTGGCTTAAAAGTTCGGCCACCCACAATACATCGGTAACTAATCTGCCAGTTGACTAGCCAGTTGACGCGGCAACCCACATCACATCTACAGTCACTACTCGTTGTCTATACTGCGACACAAATAATGAATTTAAAATAAATTGACCCGTAACAATGTGCAGAAGGGGGTTACACATTGAAAAAACGCGGACATACAACCATTTCCTCCGACAGTGCCAGTACCGGAGCCAGGATTCGAACCCGGTGGTGCGATGTCCGTGTGAGATTAATCGCGATTGCCTCCTCGCGCCTTAACCCACTCGGCTATCGACCAGACTATATATATATATATATATATATATATATATATATATATATATATATATATATATATCATATATCTTTCATGATTTGTAAGGTATAATTCAATGCAGGTCGGGGTATTTGCCCGCTGAGTAGTTGTTTCCTGCAAATCATGTATAATAACAATATATATATATATATATATATATATATATATATATATATATATATATATATATATATTTGCATATTTGACGATTACGAAGATTGCATGTTTGTGTTATTTGCTGAATCAGGGTTTGAATTTGTTTGTTTCCTTTAGATGGTTTTCAAAATTTATTTAAATTAGCTAAAGATCCGAAAGGTATGTGTTTTAGAATGCTAATACTTGTTTAGAGTTGTTTTAATAGTTTTTAAGTTTTTATTTGCTGTCAACAGTAAGTTTGATACTGACATCTGTGTTAGTAGTTATTAAGTTGTTGTTGAAATAATTTCTGACATTTAAGTCATTATGACATTTCTTTTAAGTAGGAAATTTTGTTATAGTTGGTAAATGTTTTCCTGGAGAAAGACAAGGAGGTTTAAGTTAGGTTATGTTTGGAATGAAATTAATCAAAATTCATAGTGTTTTGTTTTGTTTATTTTGAGTACTTTGATATTTAGTGATATAGAACAACAAACAACAGATAAAAGAGGTTGTAAACTTGGAAAAACAAATTTAAGAAAAAAAAAGAACAAGTGAAAATTAGGGAGTGAAGAAGAAAAATAATAAACATGAATTAATAATTTTGAAATTGAATTAAAAAGTAAGAAATTGTGGAGATCAGCGAAGAAGAGTAAAAATAGACTGTAAATAAGAAAGAAGAGGTGTTATTGTGGATAGGAATTGCAGAGGAGATAAGGACGAGATAAGGTGAAGAATTAATGAAAGGAGAATTGTTGGATTTGGAAAGAGAAGAGTGTAGCTACGAAGAAGGAAGGTCTTTGTGTGTTTAATTTTGGACAAGGTTGTATATGAAAATTTAAATAGTGTATTAGACTTTCGAACCTGTTATAAAGCTAAATTATCTAAATATCAAGGAAAATAAATTACTTATATCAGATTAAAAATTTTACTTTAATAAAATTTCATTTTAAAACAGGAACTGAGTTTGAACCTGCTCCTGAAGGAAAAGATAAGCTAGCCGGCCCATTAAGTAAATTTGACGTACTTTCGGATCAAAAGGTAAGAGATTTTAATTTGATCTTTTGGTTTTAAAGTTTTTTTTTAGCTATTGGAAATACACAAGTTAAGGTTTGATTGGTACTGCAAATTATTAAGTTCAATAAAAGTAAAACAGCACATTTGGCGCCCAACGCGTGGCGATTGTAAAATTGTTGATTTGATAAAGTGTGCAGTCTTGGTGAAAGTTTGTGAACTGTTGATTGTGATACATTGTTTTAAAATTCAATAACAATTGCATTTATTAAGGGTATATAAAGTATTAATTCTTAATTGTGTGGTATTTGTATGAAATTAAGATCAGGAAAACAAACAAAAATGGAGAATAAAAATCAAACACCAGAAACTTCTCGACAAGGTGATACATCCCAACAAACACAAAATGATGATAAATTTATACAATTAATGAACATGATAGCGAACAAATTTGAAGAAAGCAAGCAAGACATGAATAATAAATTTGAAGAAAGCAAACAAGACACGAATAATAAATTTGATGAAAATAACAAAAAAATGGACGAAAACAAACAAGACATGAATAATAAATTTGATGAAATCAACAACAAAATGATCAATAAATTTGAAGAAAGAAAACAAGATATGAACAAAAAAATGGATGAGAACAATAGGAAATTGGAAACAAGTATAGTAGAGTTACACAATAAAGTGGACCGGAAAATTAAGAAAGTAGAAGAAAAGGTAGAAAAGGTTTATGAACAGATAAGTGAATTTAAAAAAGAAGTAAGAGTAGAAGTAGAACATGTTATAGTAGATGGTATGAATGAAATAGATATGCGTATGAAAAAACAAGAAGATATAATCAGAACACAATTAGAAGAACAGGATGGTAAGATCGAACAGAATACGAAGATATTGAAGGACACATACACACCTATATTTAACACATATGCAACACCACATCATACACTGGTAATGGTGATGGTGATTCCAGAATCCACCCAAAAGTATTTTTAGAACGTTTAAGGCAATAATCTATAAATTTAAATTTTAATTTAAAACATGAAATTCAAAATTCATTAAAAGGTGAAGCCGAAATTTGGTATCAAATTGTAGAAACTGAATTTGAAACTTTAGAAGAATTTGAAAAGTTATTATTAAAAAAGTATTGGTCTGAACATTGTCAGGAAAAAATTCGTTTCAATTTATTTAATGGAAAATATTCAGAAAATAGTGGTATGTCTAGGGAAAATTATGTCATGCGTAAAATGTATAATATTAAATTCTTAGAGCCAAACTTGACAGAAAATGAAATGATTAAATATCTAGCAAGACATTTTTCTGATGACATCCACCAAGTAATCATTACACAACGCATTACGACATTAGATGGTTTAAATGAGTACTTGAGAGTGATCGATGATCTACATATGGGATGGAATAAAAATTATAAATCATTTAATAGAAAAACATACAACCAAACAGATGGTAATGACCAAAATTTCAACAGACAAAATCAGACAACAAATATATATATATATATATATATATATATATATATATATAATATTATGGTATTTACACAGCAATACAGTATCAATTCAAACAAAAAAATCACATCCTAAAGGAAAAACATATACTGGTACAAAATACCACAAATGTCTTATTAAAAATCAAAATTTTACATTTTCTTTTACCTTACAAGATTTTCAGGAGGTCATTCCTACTTACATGTTCAATATAAAACTTTTAAAATGAATAACGTTGCAGATGGGTAAAAGAAAACTAAATGCACCTTAAAAATTTATGTAAAATAGAATAATTATAATAAAATGTGACTAAATACCTTATAAATCATATCCCACAGGGGTAGTGAAAGCCCAAAATGGGAAAAACTAAATATAAACTCCATTGAAGTACTCATACGCTGCTTCTGGATATGGAAATTCAGCTCAATTAGTGAAATAAAGATCCAAGCCCTTTCTTGCCACCGCAGAGAAACGGTAGATCGAAAACAAATATTATTATTACAAATTACTCGAATAAACACCTTTTGTAAATAACACAATCCATTAAACTAAGTGAATGAACACTATTAAAAGTAAAAAACAGGCCACAGGCCTGGTTTGAAGAAAAATATTTGGAAAAAACTTGTTAAAAAAATTAGAAATTTTGACATTTGAGTGTTAATATGAACTTTACAAAAAAGTGAGTTAGTAATTTAAGAAAACTATTTGAGAACTTTAAAGGTACAAACCTTGACCAAATGTAGTGTGTAGCAGCTCTTAAACTACATGGACATTTAAACATAATATTTTTAGTCGCAAACTCCTCTATAAATCCTTATTTTACTATAAGGAACCTAACCAGACTGCAACCAACAGCTACTCTCCGGGCTATGTGCCCCGCCGAGCGCTGAATTACAAGTTACAAACCTGGCGCGTTAAGTGTAATAATTGCATATTACCATCAAAACGCTAATGCTTCGATTGCAACAAACACCAGCCGAAAGACTGATCCTACTTAAAGGAGCTCCCTTGCCAGTCGTCACACACCACTTGCAGACTGCAGTTTCGAGCTGTTGGCTCTCGTCAGTGCAAGGTAGGTATGCGACGACCGACATGAGAATCCTTTGACATAGTACATCCCGGTATTTTTACAATAGCGACATGTAAAACAGCCAGCAGGCGCCATCCAGCGGTCCAGTGTCTGTTGCAATCGAAAAATAAATAGCCTGACTTGGCTTAGCATAGTTCAAATGTGCTTTTAGAGGGCGGAATATTAAACATAATATTTTTAGTCGCAAACTCCTCTATAAATCCTTATTTTACTATAAGGAACCTAACCAGACTGCAACCAACAGCTACTCTCCGGGCTATGTGCCCCGCCGAGCGCTGAATTACAAGTTACAAGCCTGGCGCGTTAAGTGTAATAATTGCATATTACCATCAAAACGCTAATGCTTCGATTGCAACAAACACCAGCCGAAAGACTGATCCTACTTAAAGGAGCTCCCTTGCCAGTCGTCACACACCACTTGCAGACTGCAGTTTCGAGCTGTTGGCTCTCGTCAGTGCAAGGGAGCTCCTTTAAGTAGGATCAGTCTTTCGGCTGGTGTTTGTTGCAATCGAAGCATTAGCGTTTTGATGGTAATATGCAATTATTACACTTAACGCGCCAGGCTTGTAGCTTGTAATTCAGCGCTCGGCGGGGCACATAGCCCGGAGAGTAGCTGTTGGTTGCAGTCTGGTTAGGTTCCTTATAGTAAAATAAGGATTTATAGAGGAGTTTGCGACTAAAAATATTATGTTTAATATTCCGCCCTCTAAAAGCACATTTGAACTATGCTAAGCCAAGTCAGGCTATTTATTTTTCGATTGCAACAGACACTGGACCGCTGGATGGCGCCTGCTGGCTGTTTTACATGTCGCTATTGTAAAAATACCGGGATGTACTATGTCAAAGGATTCTCATGTCGGTCGTCGCATACCTACCTTGCACTGACGAGAGCCAACAGCTCGAAACTGCAGTCTGCAAGTGGTGTGTGACGACTGGCAAGGGAGCTCCTTTAAGTAGGATCAGTCTTTCGGCTGGTGTTTGTTGCAATCGAAGCATTAGCGTTTTGATGGTAATATGCAATTATTACACTTAACGCGCCAGGCTTGTAACTTGTAATTCAGCGCTCGGCGGGGCACATAGCCCGGAGAGTAGCTGTTGGTTGCAGTCTGGTTAGGTGGTGCTGAAGCCCAGAGATAAGAGGCTTCAGCATAGTTTCAGCTGAGTCCATTTTGTTAATTATTTTAAATGAAATTTTAATCAGATTTTATTAATATGTGTAACTAAACTTAAGTTAAATGTTTTATTTATAACAGTAGGAGTGTAGCTATGTGTGTGGGATCGACCACTAGTTACGTTTTAAGAAATTTTCCTGCCATGTGTTTCGACGCAGGTTTATCAAATTAACCTCAAGTTAATGTCTTGAGAAAGCTAATAAGCATTAGCGAAAGCTTGACAATAACAAAGAGTTTTCTTTTTATATTGGCCAAAATACCTTATCACTGACTGGACTGCAACCTCAATAAATTTTATGTTTGTATATATATATATATATATATATATATATACATTCTTGTATCAATTTTGCGTCCTTTCAAAAGGTGACGTGAAATGCGTCTCCTAGAATTAACGACTTTTTGCAGGTTCTTGCAGAGTATATTGACCAACATCTAGCCGCTAAATGCGAATCCGTTCTTAGATTTAAAGTTTTTCAATTTTATTTTTTTCTGTATATTGGGCTTATATTTTTGTATCAATTTTACATCCTTTCACAATTGGAATTATTTTGCGTCCAGCAGTATACACTTATATTCACAGATCAATATTGCGTCCATAGTTAGTCCATAGTAGTTTTATCTAGTTTCCCCCATTCCCCCATTATTGTATCAGTTTTGCGTCCGCGTTGTTGCCAAGTTTTTGATACTCTTCTCATTTAAAATCGGCTAGATGTGAAACTCAAAGGGGACCCAGGAAAATCATGTAACTTATTTAAATTCATTTTATTCGAAATCTTTATAATCTATAAAGAAGAATGAAATATTCTTCTTCATTATTTACGGGGGAGGCTGACTTTAATAAGGATGGCAATATAAATTTTCATAATAACTATTATGGGCTGATGAAAATCCTCACATAATAATTAAGTCGAGGCACCAACAACGTTTTGTAATTAGTACCTGGGGTGGTATTGTCGACGATTTTTAAATTGGTCAATTTGTTCTACACCAAAATATTAATTGACAATCTTAAGTCAATTTTCTTCTAGACTATTTACGACTTCCAATGGAGATTGTTTCCATGGTAGTACGAGGCTACCTCAATGAAACTTTCTTCCAATCAATGGATAGGTTGTGGAGGACTACCTTGATTATAGACCTTAATCCACTGGATTAATATTTATAGGGCCTTTAAAATCTTATATTTATGTTGTTCCTATTTTTACGAGCTAAGGGTTCAGGGATTTAGAAATACGCTGTCTTCTTGTAATAGATTTATTTCAATAAACAACTGTCTTCGAGATAACAATTACTATTTTAGTGTAAATTTTACATCAATCATCAAAAATATCATTATGTCATCACTGTCACTTTAGCCACCTATCTCCTCCCCACTGGCATAAAAATTGTCAACAGGTGTCGTCCCGTTGACGTCGTAACACTGCCCCCCTCTTAGAGCTGTTCGTCTCGAATAGCAGACATTCCTTCATTAGTACCACTGTATGGGGACAACCGGTCAATGTGCACAATTTTCATTTTTCCCCGCTGTCCTCGTTGTCTCTGAATTCTATACACTACATCATTTATTCGAGTAACCACTCGGTAAGGGCCCTCCCAGTGTCTTTGGAGTTTTGGTGACTTTCCCTTTTTGCGTCGAATATTATATAGCCATACTGTATCACCTTCTTGAAATCCAGCACTATTAGCTCTTAGATCGTATCTTGTTTTCATACGATCGCTTGCAACCTTTATTTTACTCCCGGTCATCTTATAAGTATCAGATAACTTCTTACGAAGATCGGACACATAGTCCTCTACTGAACTATTATTATCTACTGGAGTTCCAAACATTAAATCACTGGGCAGATGAATATCTCGGCCAAAAAGAATCCGAGATGGTGTATGCCCTGTTGAGTCATGGATTGCTGTCCTGTAAGCCATTAGAAATATTGGTATATGCTGGTCCCAATCCCGTTGATGGTCATCCACAACTTTCACCAGATGTTGATTCAAAGTGCTATTAAATCGTTCTACCATGCCATCGGACTGGGGGTGAAATGGCGTTGTTCTGGTTTTGCGTATTCCCAACAATTTGCACACTCCTTGGAAAACTTGTGATTCGAAGTTACGTCCTTAATCGGAATGAAGTTCAGTTGGAACACCAAAGTGACTGACCCAATTCATTACAATTTGCTCCACGACAGTTTTCGTCTCAGGACGAACCAGGGTTCGGTATTGCATATACCATTTGTTCAAAATGGCATTGTTTACAATCACATTTTATAGAGTGTTTTTTGTTATATTTTTTATGCATTTGTGTATCTCGTTTTTTTTTTTCCTGACTTGTGTAAATACTGTTTTTTGTATGTTAACACCAATAAATTATTATTATTATTATTATTATTATTATTATATATACCTCAGGCCAGTTACTGAAGTAATCTAATACTACAAACACGTATTTGTTCCCATTATCTGTCATCGGAAACGGTCCAGCAATATCAGCTGCTATTCTTTCAAACGAAATTCCTACTTTGTACTGATGCATTTTGCCTTTACTCCTCACATGTGGTCCTTTGGTTGCCGCACAAAGTGTACATCGACGGCACCAGTTCTCCACGTCATCGCGCATATGAATCCAATAGAATTTTTCTGTGACTTTTGATAACGTCTTACTTATTGCTAGATGACCTCCGGAGACTCCATCATGAATTTCTTGTAAGACCTCTACCACCTTTGATCGAGGCACAATTATCTGCATCCTATGAGAATTTCCATTCACAGCTTCCCATTTCCTCATCAGTATTCCATTTTCTATATGCAGTGAATTCCATTGAGCCCAGTAACTTTTTTAAAATTTCGCTTTGGCCCGCTATCTCCATCCACTGTGGCCGTTCTAAATGTTCTTTCCAGGTGAGAATTGGTGATATACCATTATCTTCTTGTTGGGCAGCTTGTAATTCCAGATGGTTCCATCCTTCATTAGGTTTCACGGTGACTCCTTGAATAGCTACTATTCCCTGTTTCTCTTCTATTCTCATAGAGTTTTTACAGTCTGAGCTACATGGTCGTCGAGATAGCGCATCAGCATTCCCATGTATTTTTCCTTTACGGTGAATTATTTCAAAATCGTAGCTCTGGAGTCTTTCTATCCATCTCGCTAGCTGTCCTTCAGGGTTTTTAAATTGTAATAACCATTTTAGCGCTGCGTGGTCGGTACGTAATATAAACTTTTGACCGTAAAGGTACTTGCGAAAATGTTTTGTCGATTTCACCATTGCCAAAAGTTCTCGTCTGGTGACACAGTAGTTTCTTTCGCTTTTTGATAATACTTTACTGAAGTAAGCTATGACTTTCTCTTGGTCATTTATTTTCTGTGACAGTACTGCGCCGACGGACATATTGCTTACGTCTGTATCTAGTATGAAGGTTTTACCTGGCACAGGGCATGCCAGTATTGGAGCCTCGCACAACCGCCTCTTAAGTTTCTGAAATGCTTCATCGCATTGCTCGGTCCAAATAAAGGGCCTCCCCTTTTCAGTTAATTCATGTAAACATTTTGCAATGTCGGCGAAATTTTTTACAAATCGTCTATAGTAAGTTGCCAGGCCTAAGAAACTTCGTAGTTCATGTTTAGGTGTTGGCCAAGTTTGAACAGCGACAATTTTCTCCAGATCCGTAGTTACCCCCAAGATACAAAATGTCCCAAATATTTTACTTCGTCTTTGAAGAGCACACATTTCTTTGGATTGAGCTTTAACCGTGCTTCTTTTATACGCAAGAATACTTCTCTTAAATTTTGAAGATGTTCTGAAAAGTCTTTTCCAATAATAATGATGTCATCCAAATAAACAAGACAGGTTTTCCAATGCAGCCCCCGTAAAATGCATTCCATCAGTCGTTCGAATGTTGCTGGTGCATTGCATAGTCCAAACGGCATAACGTTAAATTGCCATAGGCCATTTCCTATTGAAAATGCTGTTTTATCTTTGTCATCAGGATGTAGTTTAACTTGCCAATATCCACTTTTTAAATCTAAAGTTGAGAACCATCGTGCTCCAGACAAGGTATCTAGGGTATCATCGATTTGAGGGAGGGGATAACTATCCTTTTTCGTCACATCGTTTAGTCGTCTATAATCTACACAAAACCGAGTACTGCCATCCTTTTTTTTTACCAAGACCACAGGAGAAGACCATGGGCTCTGAGACTCTTCGATGATTTGTTGCTTTCTCAGTGTTAATGTTGTCTGCCGCTTGGAAGTCTTATTGGTGGTTGTCTAATCGGCTTGGCATCTCCCGTGTCAATACGATGTTGCTAAGTCGGTTTTTCCATAATCCTTCTCTCCTAGAGCGAAGATTTCTTGAAACACATTAATCAACTTCTTGGCCTCATTGGACTCTTTAATACCTAAATTGCTTGTTTTTAGAAGAGTTTCTACTAATATTGAATCTACTTTAATTGATGATAAATTAATATTTGTATCATATTCACAATTGATTTTTGTTATAGTTGCAGCTGGTGTACATTTTCCGATTACTTGCCCACTCTTCAATTGGATTTGATTGTTAGAGATAGATTCATTAGACGTATTGGAAGGAATTTACCATTGGAAGTGTCCACTAAACATTTTCCAATAATGACGTTTTCTTTCACGTTTTGATCTGGTTCAACTAGGCAAAATCGTAAATTTTCCGCATTACCTCCTAATTCTGTCCATACCACGGACTCGGGGTAGCCTGGGAGGTGGGTGTTTTTACATACCACCGTTCGCAGTGCAGGCTGAGCTTCAGAATTTACTGTCATTGGAATTTCTACGTTCATTCACAGAAGAGTTCGTTCTCTCATAGCTAAGACAATTCCGTGTCTACGCATGAAATCATAGCCCAGAATGCACTCGTCAATAAGATCTGCTATGAGGAAGGGATGAACAAATGTTAATCCCCCTATTTCAATTTTTAATTCTACCTCTCCCTTGACCGCTACATATTGTCCTGTTGCAGTTCGCAGAGAGTAACCTGCTGCATTATGAATCAATGTTTCCTTGACAAAATCGTTTCTTAAAATTGATCTTTCAGCTCCAGTATCAATGGTGGGAATACAGTTTTGTCCTTCAAGACAGCCATCCATAACAAGACAATTCTTATCTCTCTGGATCTGTTGAACTTGAATCTTGATGATGTTTTTAGGGCGTATGATTCTATGAGCCAATCTCTGCCCTACGAGATTGGCATTTAGGAGTTTCCCTGAAAAGCTGGAGAAGAGGTATGGTCTCGGCGGGTATTCCTCTCATCTTGTTGCTCTTCGTAGGCCCCTCTTGTCTCAAAATGTCTCTTTCTCTTCATACAATCTCTTTGAAGATGTCCCGTCATATTGCGATACCAACATTTTAGACGTTGTCTATAACTTGTTCCTTCCTGGGTATTCAGACGTTGAGTTGTGTAAGAAGGTTCAGCTGTTAGTTCTCTTACTCTTGTTGTGCTTCTGGATGCTTGGCTAGCAGCTTCATATGCGAGGGCACAGGCGAGAATTTCAGTAGTAGTTTTTTTTTTTGAAAGCCTTAAATACCTTTGAAGTTCGAGGTCAGAAATAGCATTAATAAACGCATCTACAGCAGCCTCGTTTATTAAGTCTTGACCTGAATAGGACAGATGTGATAACCGCTCGATATCGGCTTGAAGTTCTTGCAGTGTTTCTCCTCTTTTTTGGATACGATTCCTCAATTGCAGACGATACACTTGCTGCATGTGCTCAACACCATAACGCCTGTCAAATACTTGAACCAATGTATTGAAATCCTGTTGCATGTGCTCAGGAATTGTTCGCAAAAGTTCTGCTGCAGTTACCCGCAGTGCCAGTACTAAAGCTATAGTTATCTTCGTCACTCCATCCGTAAGATTTGCTTGCTGCTTCAAATTGACGTTTATAAATTGCCCAGGATACTTGGCCATCGAATAATGGAGCTTTCAGTTTTCTATTGCCGCTATTATTTGCTTCGTATGTAAGCCTAGCATGTTTTACTTTTTCTAATTCCTTCTTCACTTGTTCTAATTCGCTTTCGAGATTAATAATTTTAGAGTCACATTTTCTTTCAACATCAGTTATTGTCTCACAGACATTTCTGGATTGTTCTTTCATTTTTGCCTCCAAGGTTTCATTAAACGAAATTTTTGTCTTAGTAAGATTTTCCTCTAAACCTTTCTAACTGCTGCTTAAGAAATTGCTGTTGGATGTCTAAATTCATTTCCAATGAATTTTTGACAGACTTTTCCAAATAAAGGCTCTGTTCCTGCATCCATTGAATAATCAACTGCATCAAATAAGCAAATCGTTTAAACTATATAATAATCTATACTTATGTGAATATAATTAATAATATGTGCACATGAATTACATGTGCATAATTATTTTAAAAGGGCCACGGGCAGTAAAAAAATGTTCTCTGATTCTTATTGGAGACAATTTTGAGTGCACATCGCCTTGTAAAAAGCAACGTTAATATTAAACATAATGGTGTAAAATTTACGGTTAATTCACTTTATGAAGAAAAACAATTTTTAATACTGAACTACGATTTTCTCTATGCACGTGCCTTTTGCCTAAAATGCAAATGAACATTATATTTAGATACCTTCAAACAGAAAGATACTTAAGACACTTTTGAGACAAAGGAAACAACTTTTACAAAATGAATCTAGACATATCGGGTTAGGTGGTTATGTGGTGGTTAGATGCCAAATGCAAATTTCAAGACATCAAAATTCTCATTACTTTTATTAATATCTTTATAAAAAATTAGGAAAAATTCCCAATATCACAAGTAATACTATTGAGTAAATTGTGACATGACAAATTAGTATAAAATCCAATTAATAGGGTAATAAGGAGGAAAGTCAATTAGAAACCATTATCACTTTCTATTTGAAAACCAGAACAAAACATTTTCTTATTATTTAAAAATAAATACAAAAAATATATACTTTGCGTTTGGTTGACTAAAATAACCAATGAATAATATCTAACAGCAAAAAAAAATAAAGATGAAATTATTAATTAAAAAAAGTACGTAAAAAAGTAAATAAGAATGGTATAATGGTAATATAAAGAAGAACTCTTAGAGAATAAAAGTAAATTTGAACTTTGATCTCAGGTAAAACTGTAAAATTCTAAAAAAGAATATAGCATGAAACGAAAGAAACTCAATTTACTTTTTAAAATAAACATCTAATAGAACTGAAAAATAAAAAGTAAGTAACAACATGGTAATATTGAAAACAGAATAATGTCACATAAGGCAAGGGTCCACATTGTTTTATTTCAGAAAGGCCTACCGGTCATTTTTCCGGTGCCCCAGTCCGACACTGTCTATATTATATATTATATGGGAGATTTATATTAGCATTTTTTATAAAATCTTAATATTTTTTTTCTTATCCGTGCCAGACTGAATTTTTACATTTTCATTCAAATGTTGCTTTTATCTTAAAGTACAGTAACTACAGGTTTTAATTTCAGAAAAATACCACAGGAATTGAATTTTGTTTATTTTTTAATATCATCAAGAAAAAGTTTCTGCATTATACAGGGACTTGCTTTTTCATAGGAGGTGGAAGAAAATATCATTGAGTGTAATTTTGTCCATTATAAGGACGCATTTTAACACCATTACCTAGATGCTCAATTTTTTTACCCATTTAAATTACTTGCTTTTGGAAAAATTGCATCCAACTTCAATCCGCCCCATTGGAGCCAGCATTTTGAATTTTTAAATTTTGACTTCAGATTCGTAATCAGCGCGACCCCAAAAACATTAAAATACTACCTTTCAAAAATAAATAAGCATTAATTTTTAATATATTAAATTTCCCAATTTAGGGGTAGTTTGCAGCCATTGGGGGTAATAATATAGTGTGTGTACTATATAGAAACTGAAGAAGATACTTTTTGTATAAGAATTGCATATAAAGAGACAATCATTTATTATGAAATTATTCCTGAGTTTTGCACATTATTTACCCCTAGATACTGTGTATTCTCTTTATAAAAAATTATGAAAACAAATATAAAATTTAATTTACATCAATGATTTCTTTGTTTACATCTCTTGATCTGAAGTACGATTTTTGTAATAGGTACGTATTAATTACTGAAAACAATATGAGTACGTATCTCAAACACGACACACAACTCACATTCCCGTAGATGAATTGAACAAATCCTCTCTATATTAGCGCACTTTGTAACTTCACAGTGTTGCCAACTCGAGATGACGCAAAATTGATACAATTATCTAACTGAAATGTATATAGTATATAATTTACAGAGACCTCCCAGCGGTAAATGCTTGAACTAGCAATATATTTCCTTTCGTTACTTCTTTTAAGTTTGTATCTATTTTACGTCCGATTTTCGAGCAGTTTTTTTTAGATTATGAAAAAACGAATTATTATACCCAGTTAATAATTTTAGTAAAGGTAGAGTGCGCAATATCGAAGTTCTCAATGAATTATTTGATTAAAAAAACCTTACGTGGAAAAAAATATCGCGGAGTGTAATTTTGCGTCCGGTATACGGACGCATTTTTACATCGGACGCAATATGAATACGTTTTGGCATACAGAGGGACGCAAAATTGATACAAAGACAAATATATATATATATATATATATATTGTTATTATACATGATTTGCAGGAAACAACTACTCAGCGGGCAAATACCCCGACCTGCATTGAATTATACCTTACAAATCATGAAAAATTGGTAGCCAATAGAGCATTAGACCACATTAGAGGATTCAATTACCTCTCACCACTATACCATATATATTGTTATGATATCCACAACCAACAAATAGCAGCACAGGTTGGTGAGCTGCCAAAATGGACAGAAACTATTTTTAAAATAAATATGTTGGTATACTTTATAGTAAACAAATTTTAGTTAAGAAAATTTTAAAAAATGATAATAAAACCATCAGACTAACAGTGATATCTGTAGAATGGGAAATCTTCGTTAAACTGTGTTTTAGAATAAGTAAATTTTGTAACTATAGGTATAAGATTAAACACGCAGAGCCCTACTTTCGCAGGTAATGAACATTTCAATGTCATACATAATATATCGAAAGTAATAATAATTCAAAAAATCATGTTAGTTCATTTTTCGGATGGTTGTTAGGGAGTCGAAAAAACTGGCAAATGGGTGTAAAATTTGTTTGAAAATTAATTTTTGATTGAAAACTTAAAGAATAGTAATTGGATCAAAATAAATAAAGTTGGTAGATAAAATAAAACATAAATGGTAGACTTTCGATGAATATAAAACATAGGTAAATACATACCTAATATCCAGTTGTTACATGAATGTGAGTAGTGTGACAGGAGAGATTTGTTACGAGAGAAATACCAAGTTTTCAAGTTGAAAAGCAGTGATTTTGCCAAAAGTCGAAAAGAAAAGGTGTTCGGCGGAATCGTGCGGCAAGTAGAAGCAGAGGGCAGTTAAAATAGGGGAAAGATTTTCCGATACAGTGGCGCAAACGATGGATCGCTTATAAAAGGTACCTATATTACATTTAATTATTTAATAAAATTAGGTCTCGAGCGTAATAAAATAAAATTTTGACTGTTTAATTTTAAGTTTTTCATAGTTTTAAGCATTGTTGTTTTATTGTCCCAACAATCTATTAAAGTGTTATATTGACGAAGATTTTTCATTAATAAATATCACTGGACGAATCATATCTGAGCCTGCTCTTGAGGTAAGGGTTGGACTGTACGCAGGTTACGTGCAGACTCTCATGCTATTTCAATTCTAAATAAATATTAATAATATAGTTTGGTGTTTCCAATGAATTATTTGGAATCATCTGGCGCCCAAATAAATTAATAACAAAAAATTAGCACAACCAAAATATATTACAGCAAATGTCGCAAACAACGTGGGGCGATTTTAAGTTTCGCAGTTTGCGTTGGGTCAAGTGGTAAATTTCCGTGTTAAGACAGAACATTTGGCAGAGTTTAAGATTGGCATTGTATCACTAATTTAATCAGTTCATGAAATTAAGGTCGGGTAAACAAATCAAAAAGATGGATAAGCCAGATCAAATACCACAAACTTCACAAGAGGAAGATAACACTTACACACAAGTAAGGGATGACACAGACAGACAGATAGAGACGACACAACCATCAGGGGATACTGTACAAACACACATGCAAATAATGGACGCAAATACTATCACACATTTAATTAACATCATCACGGACATGAAGCAAGATATAAAACAAGAAATTAATAAGACAAATGAGAAAATAAATGAAAGCAAACTGGAAATGAATAAGAACATGGCAGAAATGAAGCAAGAAATAAATAACAAATTAGAACAGACCAACCGGAACTTAGAAGATAACATTAAGAAAATGGAGGAAAACGCAGCGGAAGTCAGAGGTAAAATAGAAAGTTTGGAAGAGAAAATGTCCAAAATAAATGAAAATATGACTGAAGAAATACACACAAAAGTAAAGAGCGTGAAAAATGAAATAAGCACGGAAATGGAGCACGTCATCATAGAAGGATTCGCAGAAATAAAAAGCCACATTAAACAACAAGAAGAAATCGTAGAAGATAGACTGAAAGGAAGATAGGGACGAATTCAGACAAAATAAATATATTACCTAACACAGCCAACATAACATGCACACACCCACAAACAATAATGAACACAGAGTTTTATTTTTATGGGGATACAAGGGTACATCCAAAGATTTTCATGACAAGACTCAAACAACATGCGGCTACACTACATCACAACACTACAAATATAAAACATCATACAAAATACACTTAGAGCGGAGGCTGAGTTATGGTATCAGATGATAGAAGAAAAATATAAAACGCTAGAGGAATTTGAGGGTTTGTTTTTAAATCAATATTGGGGTGAATATAACCAGCAAAAAGTCCGGCAAAATTTATTCAATGGGAAATACTATGAAAATATGGGAATATCTAGGGAGAAGTATATAATGAGGAAGGTATACAACATAAGGTATTTGGAACCAAAGTTTGCAGAAACCGAAATGGTAAGATACTTAGCGCGACATTTTTCGGATGACATATACAGTGTCATTATCACACAAAGAATCAACACATTAGATGCCCTAATCGAATACTTTAGAGGAATAGACGATCACCGAACTGACTGGAGAAAATCCAGCACCTCGGGGTGAATATAAAAAAATAACTATAATAGAAATGATTATAATAGAGCAAATGCCAGTAACTATGATGATAGAGAAAGAAATTCAGAATACAAAGGGAAAAACGATAGCTACTATAATGATAACAGGGGTCAGAACAGGGCATATAGTTATAGTCAAAATAGGGAAAATCAAGAGAGACAAAATTATCAAAAAAGGCAAGTACATTGGGAAGACAAGCATAACAACGATCAAAGAAACGCACAAGATAATCAACAAAGAAACAGTGATACACGCACATACGCACAAGTCGCAAACACTATTTTAAATACTACTTACGGACATATGCGTGAATTTATCGATATAGAAGACAATAACGGATTTACTGGACAGATAAAATTGTGCAAATTACCTACCATAAAATTAAAATTACAAGAGTTAACTTTAAACGCATTGATAGACACGGGAGCAGAAATAAGCTTGATCAATGAGAATATTATAAACAAATTTAAAGAAAATTTTGAACAAAAAATTATGAAAATCTCAAAAGTTAAATATGGCAAATGGTAAAAAAATTGCAGAATGCGATAGGGTACTGCATACTAATTTTATAGCAGAAAACTATGAATTTGAAGGTGAATATATAATTGTACCAAACATGAAATGGGACGTTATTTTAGGAGAGGACATATTGTCTAGATTAAAAGCCAAAATTGATTTGGGAAATAAAACTATAAGTGTAGATGGTAATACTATACCTATAATAAAATTTTGTGATTTAAAAATTAATGATTTGAGCGGTAAACGAGCCGATGAACATATTGTGGAGATGAACACATATGTTATAAATAATTATTATGCGCCAAAAAATTTAGAAATAAAGTGCCCTCCTGAATATAATGACTGTTCAGCATTTGATACAAGAATATATTACACTCGTAAACTTTGAACCAAGAATTGCAAGCGGTTATGTGCATCAATTAAATGTCGAAGCAAAAGCTTTTAAATGCAAAACGTACCCTATTCCATTCAAGCACAGAGAGCAAGTCAAAATTGAGATACAAAACATGTAAAAATCAAATATTATTGAATCTGCTAAGACAAATTTTAATAATCCTTTAGTAGTGGTGAAAAAGAAAAATAGTACAATTAGATTATGTCTAGATGCACGATTACTAAATCAAATCACACGGCCACAATTTTATGCTCCTCAGACAATAGAGTCAATGCTTTCCAGATTGGGGAAAACCACAATCTTTTCAAAATTAGACTTAAAAAATTCCTTTTGGCTCATTCCACTACATATAAATTCAAGAAAATATACGGGTTTCAGTATAGATGGCCACGTTTATCAATTTAGGGTAGTTACGTTTGGTCTACAATCGGCTTCTTCTGCACTCGTTCGAGCAATGCAGTCTATCCTTGATAGGTTTGAAAATTTCTGTGTACACTACATAGACGATATCCTGATATTCTCTGAAACAGTTCAAGAACAATATAATCATTTATATAAACGCATTAGATGAAGCAGGACTAAAATTGAATTTAGACAAGTGTGAGTTCTATCAAACTTCTGTAAAATATTTAGGGTACAAGATTGGACAAGAAGGTATTGGTATTGGAAAGGAACGAGTAAACGAAATAAACGAATATCCACGACCTACGAACCTCAAAACTTTGAGAGGATTTTTAGGGATATTAAATTATTATAAAAAATTTGTTCCCAAATTATCTGGACTTGAAGTACCATTGATTGAATTGCTTAGGAAGAACATGAAATGGGAATGGAATGAAAGGAGAGAGAGTGCATTTGTGGCCCTAAAAACAAAATTTCATGACAATTTACTGCTTCACAGTCCCGATTTCTCACTTCCGTTTGTATTAAGAACAGACGCATCGAATTTTATAGTAGCTGCTGAACTCACACAAATACAAGGGGGGTAGAAACACCAATATGCTTCATTTCTCGTATTTTAAAATCATACGAAGTGTGATATTCCGTGAGTGAAAAAGAAATGTTAAGTATTGTTTATTCTTTATCTAAGCTATCACTCTATTTAACTGTCTCACATTTTTTTATAGAAACTGATCATTCAGCTCTGTGTTTTCTCATGAAAAATAGATTTGCTAATAATAGAATTTACCGTTGGTCGCTTTTAATACAGGAATACTCTTTTACAATTAGTCATCGTCCGAGAAAAAACAATATTACAGCAGGCGCACTTACACGCAATCGACAAATTAATACAGAAAAATCAGACACTTTCATCATTGCACTCAATATTTTGTCATATATTCATGACCTATACACACCGGAACAAGTATTAAACAGTCAGCAGCAGTTACACACTCTTATACAAACATTATACACAAAACCTACACACAGAGGTTTCACCTATAAAAATCGGTACGTAATAAAAACTATTTTACATGAGGAAAAATATGTAATAGAAGACAACTTAGCTTCAAAAATCATGCAAGATTTGCATCACAGATATGGACATACAGGTATCCGTAAAACCTGGATGATATTTAGAGAAAATTTTTATGCAATTAAAGATTTAGGAATAGCTAAAAGAATAATAACACAATGTCATGAATGCTGTCTTGGCAAAAACAAAAGCCATATAAACAAAAACCAAGTAAATAGTATTTTCACAACAGAACCATACAACTTATTGCGATAGATTTTATCAGTAACCTAATTTCCTCAAAAGAGGGTTACAAACATATATTTGTAATAGTGGACATTTTTTCCAAATATATAAAGTCATATCCTACGAAACGTTGTAACACAAATACTGCCATAGCCAAGTTGAATCACTATTGTAGATCAGTTGGAACTCCCAAAAGAATATTAGCGGATAATGCCACCTATTTCAGCAATGAAAGGTTTACTCAATATTGGGAAAGTAAAAATATTCACGTAATTTTCATTACAATTTGACATCCCAAGGCAAACCCAGCTGAAAGGTACATTCAGGAAATCATTAGATTTTTAAGAATCATAGCACACAACAATCATACTAAATGGCCAACACATTTGGAAAACATTGAAAATTTTATAAATAATGCACCCAGCATTGTTACGCAAGTCTCTTCTATAACAATAATGTTCGGGCAGTCACCGGCTCGACCATGGACCAATGAAAATATATATGATTTAAAAACAATACATGAACAAGTACGAGACAAACTGAGATGGAATGCGGACAAGTACATTAAACGGGAAAATAAGAAAAAGAACAACATTTAAGGAAGGAGACGAAGTGGTGGTAAGACGTCTGCGCGTAACAGACTTAAGAAATAACATATGTGCAAAATTACAATACCCATATGAGGGTCCCTACATCATTCATAAAGTTCTAAATGAAAATACGTACGAGTTAAGAAACAAAACAAATGATACAATCAGGGGAAAATTCCACATAGAATTATTATACCCATATTTAAATAAAAATGAGAGTGATGTAATATGATGATGCAAACTAATAAATTTTCAAGGAATTTAAAATGTTATTAGTTGGGGGGGATGTTATGATATCCACAACCAACAAATAGCAGCACAGGTTGGTGAGCTGCCAAAATGGACAGAAACTATTTTAAAATAAATATGTTGGTATACTTTATAGTAAACAAATTTTAGTTAAGAAAATTTTAAAAAATAATAATAAAAACATCAGACTAACAGTGATATCTGTAGAATGGGAAATCTTCGTTAAACTGTGTTTTAGAATAAGTAAATTTTGTAACTATAGGTATAAGATTAAGCACGCAGAGCCCTACTTTCGCAGGTAATGAACATTTCAATGTCATACATAATGTATCGAAAGTAATAATAATTTTAAAAATCATGTTCATTTTTCGGATGTTTGCTAGGGAGTCGAAAAAACTGACAAATGGGTGTAAAATTTGTTTGAAAATTAATTTTTGATTGAAAACTTAAAGAATAGTGATTGGATCAAAATAAATAAAGTTGGTAGATAAAATAAAACATAAATAGTAGACTTTCGATGAATATAAAACATAGGTAAATACATACCTAATATCCAGTTGTTACATGAATGTGAGTAGTGTGACAGGAGAGATTTGTTACGAGAGAAATACCAAGTTTTCAAGTTGAAAAGCAGTGATTTTGCCAAAAGTCGAAAAGAAAAGGTGTTCGGCGGAATCGTGCGGCAAGTAGAAGCAGAGGACAGTTAAAATAGGGGAAGGATTTTCCGATACAGTGGCGCAAACGATCGATCGTTTATAAAAGGTACCTATATTACATTTAATTATTTAATAAAATTAGGTCTCGAGCGTAATAAAATAAAATTTTGACTGTTTAATTTTAAGTTTTTCATAGTTTTAAGCATTGTTGTTTTATTGTCCCAACAATCTATTAAATTGTTATATTGACGAAGATTTTTCATTAATAAATATCACTGTACGAATCATATCTGAATCTGCTCTTGAGGTAAGGGTTGGACTGTACGCAGGTTACGTGCAGTCTCTCATGCTATTTCAATTCTAAATAAATATTAATAATATAGTTTGGTGTTTCCAATGAATTATTTGGAAGCATCTGGCACCCAAATAAATTAATAACAAAAAATTAGCACAACCAAAATATATTAAGCAAAATATATATATATATTATTATTATTATTAGCCGTTACTCGAGACCGAGTATAAAAATGTTACAGTCGATAAATTGTGTACAATAAAAAACAAGTAAAAGGTGTAGTCTATTGTAATTCCCATTCATCTACGGTGCACACGACTATGGCTATAGAGGCCAATTCGGGAGAGCACATGTCGACCGCAGTCAGGACAAACATAGACCTGGTTAGGTCTCGGATTCGGCCTTCTTGCAGCAACATTTCCTTGATAGCTGGCCACAACTCCTCGCCATTCGGTTCTGTCCGCTGCAAGTTGTTCCCATTGCTCGTCTGCAATACCGCAGGATTTTAGATTTTCATGGAGAGCGTCTTTGAACCTCTTTCGTTGACCGCCACGCCTTCTTCTACCGCTTAGCAATTCACCATAAAGTGTACATTTAGGAAGGCGGTTATCATGCATACGATGAACATGACCTGCCCATCTTAGGCGTGCTCTTGAAATAAGCACCTCAATTGGAAGGCTGTTTGCTCTCCTGAGTACTTCCACGTTTGATATGTGATGGAACCAACGGATTTTCATCATACTTCTGAGGTGTCTTTGCTGAAAACGTTCTAATTCTTTCACATGACGACGGTAAGTGACCCAGCTTTCACATCCATATAGCAGTGTTGGAATGACAACTGCTCTGTAGACAGCCATTTTCGTTGACAAAGCAAGGTCGTGGTTGTCAAATACTCTCTCTCTAAGTCCCCAGAGTGCTCTAGATGCAGCGTTAATTCTATATATATATTATACTGTTCTACTATTACTGAACTTAATAATTTGCAGTACTAATCAAACTTTAACTTGTTTATTTCCAATAGATAAACCCAAAAAAAAACTTTAAAACCAAAAAGATCAAATTAAAATCTCTTACCTTTTGATCCGAAAGTATGTCAAATTTATTTAATGGGCCGGCTAGCTTATCTTTTCCTTCGGGAACAGGTTCAAATTCAGTTCCTATTTTAAAATGAAATTTTATTAAAGTAAAATTTTTAATCTGATAGTAATTTATTTTCCTTGATATTTAGATAATTTAGCTGTTTTATAACAGGTTCGAAAGTCTAATACACTATTTAAATTTTAATATACAACCTTGTCCAAAATTAAACACACAAAAACCTTCCTTCCTCGTAGCTACACTCTTCTCTTTCGAAATCCAACAATTCTCCTTTCATTAATTCTTCACCTTATCTCGTCCTTATCTCCTCTGCAATTCCTATCCACAATAACACCTCTTCTTTCTTATTTGCAGTCTATTTTTACTCTTCTTCGCTGATCTCCACAATTTCTGACTTTTTAATTCAATTTAAAATTATTAATTCGTTTATTATTTATCTTCTTCACTCTCTAATTTTCACTTGTTCTTTTTTTTTTAAATTTGTTTTTCCCATTTTACAACCTCTCTTTTATCTGTTGTTTGTTGTTCTATATCACTAAATATCAAAGTACCCAAAATAAACAAAACACCATATGAATTTTGATTAATTTCATTCCAAACATAACCTAACTTAAACCTTCTTGTCTTTCTCCAGGAAAACATGTACCAACTATAAAAATAAAATTTCCTACTTAAAAGAAAAAAGAAATGTCATAATGACTTAAATGTCAGAAATTATTTCAACTACAACTTAATAACCACTAACATAGATGTCAGTATCAAACTTACTGTTAACATCAAATAAAAACTTAAAAACTATTAAAACAACTCTAAACAAGTATTAATATTCTAAAACACATACCTTTCGGATCTTTAGCTAATTTAAATAAATTTTGAAAACCATCTAAAGGAAACAAACAAATTCAAACCCTGATTCAGCAAATAACACAAACATGCAATCTTCGTAATCGTCCAATATGCGAATACATAGCATTACACCAACCCCCCCCCTCCCCCCAAATTATAAACTTTTACTTGTATAAGTATTTAATTTAATTTTATTGTATCTATTGATAGATACAGAAATGTAATAACGATTAGGTGTTTCTAAATTCAAATTCACCCATTTGTATTTCACTCAATTTGTATTGTGTAGTGTCCCGTTATTTTTTAATATATACCGATAAATCAGGTTCACGACTACAAACAATATTCTTGGACTTGCTATTCACAATGATCACCTTATAGACTGTATGTGTATACCTTATCGTATACCTAAAATAGTATTTATAACTTTGAGAGAGTTGCGTTTTATAATAATAATTTGACTTAACTGTAATGCAATTAATAACTTATAGCTACCTTTAATTATAATATTGTTAAATTTTATATAATTAAACTCTGGAAATTGGAAATCCGTTCGAATATGAACCCATGTCAACTTTCGCACACGAGTATCATAGTGAGAATAAACATTTTGTTTGGACCTTGGATATTTTAAAATTAAAATTGACCATATGTGGTAACTTCACCATTCATATACCTTTGGAGAACTGACGCGTCTCCGCACTTATTACATTTTCATTTATCATTTATAATCATACTTATTTTCATATATGTTCAAGTAACTCTTGACCGTTTAATATAATTCATTATTTATTTATTCCGCACTTAAAACTACATTTCCCTTGGTCCAAACAAAATATCTCTGCACAATATAACATCAAATGCTGAGGGCAGGCACAATGACCAACTCCTCCCCATTGCCATTACTCTCAAATATCAAATTACAACGATTTTTATTTACATTACCCTTTACTACGTCATTACATATTATTTCAAATTTATATTCATGCTTATTTATCACTAGTATATTTTTCATTATATCCCACAAATTCAAATTATCTTTGTTAATATATCCGTGTCTGTATATAGTGTATAATTCCGTATAAAATTCCCTATTCATGTCACTTTCCGTGCTTTTCTTATTGCTCCTGTTCCAATTATTTTCAGTGCAAAATTTCTATCTCATCCTGAAGTTTTTGTGTTTTCTTTTTCCAAATATTTTGACTTGTAAAATATTTTCTTTCTAATCTCCTTTTTTCTTTTCCTGTTTTCGTTCGTGGGTAGCTGCTTTGTTTAATTACTCTTCCATTTCTTTTCCTCTTAAATTTTGTGTTGAATTTAATTTTGTTTCCCTTGATATTCTTGTTCGCCCATTTTTGTGTTTGTTGAGTTTTCTTCTTATCATATCTTCCTTGTCCTTTATTTAACTTTGTTTTCTTTATTTCAGACTTGTTGTTTTGTATATTTTTAAAATCTTCTTGTTTTGTCCACTTTTCTTCCCCTGCTGCCTTACTTCCTGCATAGCCGTCTGTAACATCTGCGTGTTCTTAATTATCTTCCCTTCCTGTTCTTTTAATTGTGTTTTGATTATATTTTCTTGTTTTTTCATGCGCACATCTATTTTATTCATACCATCTACTATAACATGTTCTACTTCTACTCCTACTTCTTTTTTAAATTCACTTATCCTTTCATAAATCTTTTCTACTTTTTTTTCTACCTTCTTAATTTTCTGGTCCACTTTATTGTGTAACTCTACTATACTCGTTTCCAATTTCCTATTGTTCTCATCCATTATTTTGTTCATATCTTTTTTGCTTTCTTCAAATTTATTGTCCATTTTGTTGTTGATTTCATCAAATTTATTATTCATGTCTTGTTTGCTTTCTTCAAATTTATTATTCATGTCTTGTTTGTTTTCATCAAATCTGTTCGCTATTATGTTCATTAATTGTATAAATTTATCATCATTTTGTGTTTGTTGGGATGTATCGCCTTGTCGAGAAGTTTCTGGTGTTTGATTTTTATTCTCCATTTTTGTTTGTGTTCTTGATCTTAATTTCATACAAATACCATACAATTAAGAATTAATACTTTATATACCCTTAATAAATGAAATTTTTATTGAATTTTAAAACTATGTACCACAATCAACAGTTCACAAACTTTCACCAAGACTGCACACTTTATCAAATCAACAATTTTACAATCGCCACGCGTTGGGCGCCAAATGTACTGTTCTACTATTATTGAACTTAATAATTTGCAGTACTAATCAACCTTTAACTTGTTTATTTCCAATAGATAAACCCAAAAAAAAAACTTTAAAACCAAAAAGATCAAATTAAAATCTCTTACCTTTTGATCCGAAAGTATGTCAAATTTATTTAATGGGCCGGCTAGCTTATCTTTTCCTTCAGGAGCAGGTTCAAATTCAGTTCCTGTTTAAAAATGAAATTTTATTAAAGTAAAATTTTTAATCTGATATAAGTAATTTATTTTCCTTGATATTTAGATAATTTAGCAGTTTTATAACAGGTTCGAAAGTCTAATATACACTATTTAAATTTTAATATACAACCTTGTCCAAAATTAAACACACAAAAACCTTCCTTCTTCGTAGCTACACTCTTCTCTTTCGAAATCCAACAATTCTCCTTTCATTAATTCTTCACCTTATCTCCTCTGCAATTCCTATCCACAATAACGCCTCTTCATTCTTATTTACAGTCTATTTTTACTCTTCTTCGCTGATCTCCACAATTTCGGACTTTTTAATTCAATTTCAAATTATTAATTCGTTTATTATTTATCTCCTTCACTCCCTAATTTTCACTTGTTCTTTTTTTTTTTAAATTTGTTTTTCCCATTTTACAACCTCTCTTTTATCTGTTGTTTGTTGTTCTATATCACTAAATATCAAAGTACCCAAAATAAACAAAGCAAAACACCATATGAATTTTGATTAATTTCATTACAAACATAATCTAACTTAAACCTCCTTGTCTTTCTCCAGGAAAACATTTACCAACTATAAAAATAAAATTTCCTACTTAAAAGAAATGTCATAATGACTTAAATGTCAGAAATTATTTCAACTACAACTTAATAACCACAAACATAGATGTCAGTATCAAACTTACTGTTGACATCAAATAAAAACTTTAAAACTATTAAAACAACTCTAAACAAGTATTAACATTCTAAAACACATACCTTCCGGATCTTTAGCTAATTTAAATAAATTTTGAAAACCATCTAAAGGAAACAAACAAATTCAAACCCTAATTCAGCAAATAACAAACATGCAATCTTCGTAATCGTCCAATATGCGAATACATAGCAATATATATATAACAAATTTATACCAGGATCCTAGATTGACTATTGTTGAGGTGACTGGTTCTGGGACAGCAATCCAGGCCCACAATTGTCTCTTGTTGCAAGAATGGAGTCTAAAATTTCCTTGGCAATTTACGCCTCTTAATGAAATGGAGTAGGAAAATTAATCGACCAGGTGGTTTACGAAAAGTTAACGAAATTTTATCTATATGAAAGATAAGCTGTGCAAAAGCTATGCAGGAATGAAGAAGCTATGCAGAAACGTATACAGAAATGTATAAGTATACATGTGCATAAACATATAAGTACATAAGTACATATAAATATATAGAAATATATAAGTTAAAAGCATATATAAGCATATAAGAATATAAGTATATAAGTATCTAAGCTGATTTCATAAACTATGAATTGCCAAAAAATGAAAAAGAAAGGAAAAAATATTTTAAAACCATGTGGTACATATAGTGCTTTAACTACTTCTTAAATTAAAAAGAATTGATCTTGAATTTAAATTTATTTTAAAAATAATCACAAAAAATTACATCAAAGACAAAAATTGAAGTTTAATTAAATTTTTAAATGAGTAATAAATGAAATTTACCTGGATGTTATTGTTAACGCGGATATAAAAATGTAACAGTTAAAATTTATATACCTTCGAATCAGTACAAAGGCTGCAAGCAAATGATTTCCTGGTGAGTTTTATTGATAAGGTAAACTTTTTTTGTCCTATTTACTGCAAAATAATGCTACCAAATAAACTTGAGAAATCTAATTCCCTAATTAAATTGAAAGCTATAAAATACAGAAATAGTACAGGTATGGCCCGGTATGGCCATCTGTCAATGGTTGAGTTAAGCGCAACAACTTGCAGGTCGCAAATTCTACAATTTTCTTTACTCACAACTAAAATAGTGGCATATGATCGATAAAAGGAATCTATAATAAAAGTTTTTATTACTTCCATACCACAGCTGATTTGCCTTTGCCTCACAATTTGTAATTTCTATTTTATACATAACCACAATATGAACAGCTGTAATAAATAGTAAAACGTATTGTGACTATTGTGAGAACTCAGTAAATATATTACATCTTATAGGATATACTATATATACCCAGTAATGAGAAAGGTAAAGAAAATAACCATATGTACTTCATAGTAAACAAAAATATAAAAATTGAAATATAGGTATCTGATGTATATAAATGTTTTTGTAGACAATTGTTTCCTGGGATAATGCTAGAACGAAAATACATAATAGTGTAGAAAAACATGACTGAGTTCCTAAGATATAAAAATATGTACATAAAACAGTGTGAAATGGTTTAGCAGTTATACAAGTAAAATTCTGTTAGTTGAAAACAGTTTCACTTACAAAAGCTGAATCAAAATGTTAACAGATTGTGCCAAATATGTATGTATGTTGTTTATGAACAAAACACTAGTTTTTATATAAAACTGTTAAATGGACATAGGCCATGTAACACTGGGAATGTCTAGAAGGAACCTACGTTTTATAATGGGAATCCAGACTGGACACTGTCCATTAAGGAAACATCTCCATAATATGAGATTAAGCGAAGAGGTTGTGAACAAGAAGATGAGATGGTTCAACATGTACTTTGAGACCGTTCTGCCGTCTTATCAAGCAGAGAATCCATTTTGAAACAACGTTGGTCTACTTTGGCCAATGTAAGGGAGATGCCCCTAGGCAGCATCACCACCTATTTCGCAAGATTAGGTTGGTTGGAGGCCTAGGCGAGGGTCTGCCTACAGGGGGATGTACAAGGGGCCCAATGGGGCCTAAGTGCTGTGACTCAATAATTTTTATTGACCACCCTCCCAACCAATTCCAGATTCTACCTTTGATGTTTCGAGATACTCCTTCACTCTTTTATGTGCTAATTCTAATCTACATCCAAACTCTTCATCGTAAGCGTCGATATTGTAAAGAGGGTCGACGCGCGATCCGGTTAGCATTTCTGGAAGGTTTGCTTTTTTTCCCAAAAACAAATTCAAATGGGTGTTTTTTTTTTGGCTTTCGGTCAAAGACCATACTGCCAGTCACGAAATATCTAATTGAGAGTCGCATAAGGTTAAATTAATTTATTAAATATACTTGATTGATAATGATACCAAACAGTATGAGAAAATATCCTATACCTAATTCTAACCTAAAAACGAAGAAAAAAAAAGGAAAATAAATTGAAGACAACAAAAAGGGGTACAACAGGGACACACGCTTCCCGTCCTGAGGTCTGTCAGGACATTTAAAAATAGACAATACCACGGTTGACAGGGGAAAAGCAACAGAGGGAAAACATACGGTAGCCAAACATAACCTAAAGCTTAATACATGTTTCTTTTACGAAATCAAAAATATACGTATAAACTTTACGAGATCCTAAGGACAATAAGAAGAGCATATTAAAGGGAGCCAATATATTGCAGTTATGTGTAATATTAATGATTAATGTATTAGAGGCATTTTGATATTTCACACATCCAAAAAATATATGGTTGAGATCTGCTATGATGTTGCATTGATCACAATTTGGTGAGGTATATATACAAATTTTGTATAGATGTGCGGGATAACAGGCGTGACCAAATTTTAATCTAATAAGAGACGTTACATATTTACTCGATGCTTGAAGGTCTTCATGCCAAAGTTTGTTAGGTATACTGGAATGAATCATTGTGTACCTGGTAGGGTTGGTAAAGCAATACTCTTTCCATTGGTAATCCCATTTGACTCTCAAATTTAGTTTAAAAACACTATACATGTCTGCTACACCGATTTTATGTTCTAGAATGTGTCCTGATGAAGCTCCTTTTTTAGCTAATGTATCTACGTGCTCGTTGTGTTTAATTCCTATATGTGCTTTGGCCCAGACGAATGTAACTTTTTTCCCAGATAAGTGTATTTGATGAATGATATTTTTTATTTTAAAGATATATGGATTGACTTTGTAACTGAAGGTGTTTGTATTACTTAATGCATTAATTACAGACACGGAATCGGATAAAATAATTATTGCATTGGGGGGGTTGTATTGTTTAATGAATTGTAATGCCTCATATATAGCTATGGCCTCTGCCGTGAAGATAGAGCAATTAGTGTTAAGTTGGAAATAGTTCTCAATATTCAATGATGGAATGAAGTAAGCCCCACCAGTCTGAGAATTAATTTTGGATGCATCTGTGTAAATAAGCAGCGGGTCATCAAATTGATTCAGCAAATTTTTAAGAGTGTTGGAGTTGATTAAATAATTTTCCGTATAAGATGGTATGATGAAATCCGTATCAGTGAATAAATCAAAGAATTTAAAATTATTAATAGAAAATCGTTCAAGGTCTGTAAGTTCAGAACAGTATCGAAAAGATATAGTCAAGGGAGGTGAAGGTTTTTTAATCCAAAACTTATTACATAAGTCGAAGATGTTTAAGCTTGAAATTTTGCTCAGTAGTGGAGTATTGAAATAAAATTGTTTCAGCATAAATTTGTTGCTAAGAAATTCTCTCCTTATATCAAGAGGGGGCTCAAGAGCTGTGACATAAAGTGGATTGATAGGAGTGGAATTCATCACACCAAGACAAATCCGAATAGCTTTTCGCTGCGTAATATCTAACCTATTTAGTATAGATTTATTTGCAGATCCATATATGATACATCCATAATCTATGACTGATCTAATATAAGCTCTATAGAAAAGCAATGCAACCTGCGCCCCACCAGGTTTTAGTGACTAATTTTAAGAAATTGATTCCTTTGTTACATCTTGTTATAATCGATTCAATGAAAGATTTCCACGTCAACTTTTTGTCTAGCACCATACCTAAATATTTGACCTCTGACTGATATGGGAATTTATAACCTCCCAACTGAATGTCCAAAATGTTTGGAGTATTGTGTCTGGAAAATATTGTAAAAATCTATTTCTCTTGTGATAATTCAAAACCGTCCTTAAGTCTGTAATGGTATATTCGAGAGATTTAGTTGCTATATCCAATTTCTTATGTTCTACGTAAATGCAGAAGTCATCTGCATATTGGACTATATTAACATTTCTCGTAATGGAATTGTGTAGGTCGGCTGTATATAAATTAAATAAGAGTGGGCTCAATACTGATCCTTGAGGTAGACCGGTATTATTTAGCCTCGGACCAATCCTTTCATTTTTATTATTTCTTATATATATAATTCAGTTGTAAAAAAGACCCACAATACATTGAACGATTTTTCTTGGAATAGAAAACAATTGATACAATTTATTCTCAAGAATATGAAGATCCACTGATTCATATGCACCCTTAATATCTAAAAAGAGTGCGCACAAATAGTTATTACGCGTAAAAGAGTTTTGTATATCAGTTGTTATTGTTGATAGAGCATGCATAGTACCAAATCCTCTTTTAAAACCAAATTGACATGGGGGGGAGTAGATTATGATATAATAGCCACCATTCTAGCCTAGCTTTGACCATACGTTCAAAAGTTTTCAGTATGCATGACAATAAGGAAATGGGTCTATAAGAAGAGGCGTCATTCGGGTTTTTCCCTGGTTTTAAAATTAGGACCACGATTATATTTTTAAATTGAGATACAGTGGAACCTGAGAGATATATTTCGTTGAGAATTCCCAACAAAAATATTTTAGCAGTATAAGGTAAGTGGCTAAGCATCGGGTACTTAATGTCGTCATATCCAGGAGCCGTATTTTCTACATTGTTTATTACAAAATTCAATTCGTTATATTCGAAGGGTTTACACAAAAAATGGTTTTCATTATTAGAGCTATCAGGAATAAAGTGTTGGAAATTGTCTGCTGAAGGTGGAGCTATATTATTGAAAAAGTCATTTACCTGTGAATCGTTTTCTGCTACTTTTGTAGAAATTCTGTTGATGGTAGAGATCCTTTGCATTTTTTTTGCTTGTGACCATATAGTAGATAACGGGGTATTTTTGTTTAATTTAGAGCACCAGTTGACCCAACTAGCTTTAGCAGTATTTTCGAGAATTTTTTTTGTTTTAGCAGTTATTTTTTGACAAAGTATAAAATTATGTTCAGTGGGATATTTTTTGTAGTGTTCAATGGCTCGCTTTCTCTCAGAGATGGCATTGTCAAAGTTAGAGTCCCACCAGGGCGATGGAGCTCTCTGTTTAATTTTAAAAGGTTTGTAAGTTGGTATAGAGAGTAGTGCAGCATTGTTGATACATTCTATGAGAAAATCATATGTATCATTTGTGTTTCTAAAAACAGGTAAGGTTGTAAATGACTGTCCAATTAATTGAGTGTATAAGGTCCAGTTGGCTTTCTTTAGATTCCATTTAGATTTAGGAAAAATAGTGTCATTGATGGAATGTGGATAGTGCAAGTTCATTACGATAGGAAAATGGTCTGATCCGAGAGTATCTGAAATGGTATCCCATGTGATTAAATTAGCAAGATTTGGCGAACAAAAGGTGATATCGACCACAGATTTTGCTGTCCGGGACGTTCTAATCGGGTAGCATTACCATTGTTTAAAGTAACAAAATCAAAGTCATCTAAAATATTTAGTATTTGATTACCAACGTTGTCATTTTTAGAGGAGCCCCAAAGCCCATTATGGGCATTAAAGTCGCCTCCTATTATGCAAGGAGCGGAAACCTGATTAAAAATATTAGTCCAGTCATTTGAGTTTGTAACAATATTAGGAGGCCTGTAAATGGATAAAAAGGATATGTATGCTTTGTCGATAAGTACGTCTGCGCCACAAACACAAATGTCTTCATTAAAATTTTTAATAAATTTGATTTCACTAAAAGGCAGCCTTTTTTTAATCAATATAGCGACGCCAGCTTTACTATCAAATCTGTCAGTGCGTATTGTGGTATAACCATTAAAATGTATCGTCATATTAGGTTTAAACTACGTTTCATTTATCAAGGCAATGTCTATTTCATTTGAGTTTAAAAAATTAACAAGACTACTTTTATTAGAAACAGCGGAACGAGCGTTCCACTGCATAACGACTATTTTATTATTTATTTAAGAGAACTCTATTTGAAAATAAAGTTATCCTCCAATAATGTGTTCATATTACGCCTAATGTCACCAAGATTAATATTTTTAATATCATCTATAGATTTTATTTTATTCAAAAAATCTATTACGAATTGTGAAAGACTTTCACATACTCTATTTTTTTCTAAATGGTAGGAAGGTGTATTTATATTTGGAGGGATTGGGGAAGAGCCACTGAATCGAAATGGAAACATTGGCGTAGTAGGTGAAGAAGGGCTAAATATCCTTTTTTTATTTGGACTAGTACTACTGGTACTAGGTTGAGATAGAGAGAAGTTAGTTCTATTGATGGGTTTCCGTTGGGGTTTAAAAAAAGTTTGGTTAGAACTGGTGGGTATTTGAGAAGATAATGCAGGAACATTTTCATCCTAACTAATAGAATCCAATAAGACACTGTACTTATTTTTGGACGTAAAACTTGCGGAAGAATTTTCACAATATTCTTTAGCCTCATTAAATGTCGAGTTATGTTTAACCATCATTTTTTTAATTTTTTTTTGTTTCTCAAAAACTGGACAATTTCTAGAGTTAGACCTATGGTCATTTGTCCTGCAGTAAATACAATACGTATCACTCTCCAAACATTCATGATTTTCATATTTGGGTTTACTGCAATTAATGCAAAGTGGGCTATTCGTACTACGGCACTGCTTAGAAATATGACCGTATTTCAAGCAGTTATAGCATTGAGTAACTCTACCAAAAAAGAATTCTACAGGAAAAACTACACTGTTTATTATGATTTCATTGGGCAACACATTGCCTTCAAACGTTAAGATAATGCTTTGTTTAGCTACAAGTACAGATTTATTGCCCTTTACTATTTTTCTATGCATCCTCTGAATATTTGTAATTTTGACAGGGGATATTATATTTTCGTTTAAGTAGTCATTATCGAAAAAAGTATCTACGCCTTTTATTAGACCCTTTTTTTCAAGAGGATGATTGGGGATAAATGCCCTAAGATTTTCAGCTTCGAGCAGCTTATTATTTACTAATAAATTAGCATCCTTTGTTGTTCTCAACTGAATTCTAACTCTGTTTTTACCAGCACTTTTTATAGAAATTATATTTTTCACAAATAGTTTTTTATATAGTATGTGACCTACTACAAGTGGATGTAATCGACCTAAGTTTTCTTCATTTGTTTTTTCGATAAATACATAAATAAGATCTGATTTGTACTTATCTGATTCCAAATTAAAAAGTTTCACTGTTTTAGTTTTTGTACTAGCCGTATCGCTGACCACCATCTCTATAGAGCTGCTCTGTGTACTGTTGACACCATGCGTATCTTGATCGTACTCCATATGAATGGAAGCATCTTGACAACGGTCCGAATTATTTGTCTCTTCCTTATCGGATAACACTGTTTGGGCGTTTCTTAACGTCCCTAAAGTACCTACCCCCTCCGGGGTAGGCGGCATCATTAACATTAAACACTAAACTCGGTATAATCTATTTTATCACACCGTGTGAAAGAAAATATATAACAGTAAATTTAAAAATAAATTTTTAGATTGTTTGAAGTAATTAATGCTCTAACGTGTGTACTTGTCGGAACTCACGCCTGAACTGTGGTGTGTAGTTAGTGCTTGGAGTTGTGTTGTAACAAAATGTAAAATATTGACACCATATTGGCCATATTAGTTTTTGAATCATTTATGTACATACAAATGTACCGTCAATCTGGGTGAATCGGAACAATTTTTAGATATTTTTATTAATATGCTCTTGTAGAACTATCGAAAAAATTTCAAATTTAGGGCAAAGTAACCGCAGTTAATTATTGGGCGACATTCTGGTCTGCATTGATTAATTAAAAACAAAAAAATGTGGGGTGTCCCGATTGACCACGCTTTGGGGCGAATCAGGACACCCTATTTAAAACCGTGCAATGTGCATGTCGCCCCGCATCTGGGGGTTAATTGGGACAAAATAAATTAAAAAATGTTATTTTTCATTGGTTTTTTGAGCTAAAAACATCAAAATACAACAAAGAAACAAGAAAATAGCATTTTTCGCCGATTAACAGCAAAGTACTAACTTTGCTGACTAATATTAATCAGCAAAGTGTCACTTTCCCTGCCTAGGCAGGGAAAGTGACACTTACTTTCCATGGTAACCAACTAGTAACAACTGCAATTTTTAATGAATTTTTAATGAATTTATTACAACAAAATTAGAGAGAATGAGAATTGTAATAATTTAATTATTTTAGAATATATTTAAGCAATCGACGAAAAAATTATATGTTCAACTCAGCAGCAAAATAGATTGATTGCCTTGGCTGAGCTAGGAATTATCAGCCGCGGCAGTCAATCTACCATTTTGCTGCCTAGTTAAACAAATAACTATTATTCCTCTGTAGGGAACTAGAAAAAAAACACATTTTCTGGATTAACATGAAGGAACATTAGATGTTATAAGATTTCAGCTTCAATTGCAAAGGAAACTAGTAGCCTCCTCGTCGTAATTTACTTGGCTCAGGCAGTTTTTTCAATATTTGTTAAAAGCTAATCATGCATATGTCATCCACTGTGGGAAAATGAAGCAATTTTTTCTTTTTCTGTTGGGTCTAAGAAATGTAACTTCAAAATTTTCACCAAAGAGTCCTTTAATTTGTCCGATAAAATATTTTTTACTTTGTTTGTTTTAAATTCAACCTCAACAAAATCGTTAGTGGCTATGTTTTCCATCGTAAGCTGAACATCATCTTCAAAGTACTCTTCCTGTTCCACTACTTCTGGTTCAAGTTCAAAAGTTTTATTCTCTTAAGGCACTGCAGTGCCACTTATTGGTGGTTGCGGTTTTGGAAAATCTTCGGTTGAAACGCTTTTGCCTGGCTCGACTTGAATTTTCTTCTTCCTTGCTATTGTTGGTTTGCACGCATTTCTGCTTTCCTTAAGTAATTCTACAACAAAATTTGTCCATGCATTAGGATCGTCCTCTTCGCGATTTCTTTCTTGTGGTAAACATTTTAAAACTTGCGTCCTATCAAGTGGAATAATTCCTGTCCCACGAAATCCGCTTTTAATATTTTGACTTAAAGTTTCTAATTTGTTTATGGCACGATTTAGTAAACTTGGAAAATATTCCTTCGGCAAATAACCCTTGTATTTTTTTTCCAATCTTGTAGAGTTGACCTCCAAGCCTTTTTCATTGGGCCAAACACAGCCACGTCAAGTGGCTGTGTTAAATGGGTTGAATTTGGCGGCAAAAAACAAAATTTTATATCGTTCTGCTCGCATAATTCAATAACCCTGTACGATAGATGGCTACACAAGTTATCGCCAATAATTACCCTTGGTGCTGAACGCCTCTTCAAAAAAGGTAGAGCAATGGAAATAAACCAGTCTTCAAATAATGGCTGGTCGAACCAGCCACTTGTGTTTCGTCCATAATGCGCACCTTTTGGCCCATTTGCCATCCAGATATCATACAAGTGCTCGCTTTTGTAGACAATAAATGGAAGTAACAGCTGACCATCACCACTTACTGCAAACATCACTGATGTCGATGTTTTTGTCGAATCGACTATTCATTCCGGATGTCTTGTTTTCCTTTTTACGATGAACTTTTTCCGGCCAGGATCGCCTATAAAGCATGTTTCATCATAGTTGATGATGGACTCATCTGAACGTTTTTTAAGTTTTCTTGGAGATTATCAAAATATTTATTGATTATTTCTCGTGATACTGCTGCCCTAGACCGTTTAACATTTTCACACAGTCTTTCAGTGAGAAATTCTCTATGCCGTGAATAAAATAACGTCGCCCAATCAGAACCGGGCATATTATTCTTAAATTTTGCCCCCTTATCCCGTTTCTATCAAGATAGCCCTTGACGATGTATCGAATATCAATTTTTTTTACTGGGTATCCCCACTCTCCAGCCAATACTACTAATTACACTAGCCTAGTGTCCTCACCTTCTGACAAAATAGTTCGCCCACCATGTTTTTTGCTTTCTGTCGAGCATGTCTTTGTAGCGTCGATTTTGGTATATTATATAACTCATTTGCTTCTCGAAGGGATATCTGGCCCCTTTTGAACTGCCTTAAAGCCGTTTGAAGCTGTTCTTTGCTATGATTTTGATACACTTTACTCCCAAGCGTTTTCTTGTATATTCGGACCATTGTCCCAATTCACCCCTGAAAGTGAATTTTTTTCTATTTTTTATCATGACAAAAAATTTCATGAAATAATCGAATCAAAGTCTACTTAACATTCTGACAATACCCACAGGTATATTATATTAACGGGACAATAATGAAATCCTACAATAAATACCTTTTCCAAGCAAAGTTTCCACCGGTTGTAAAAACGTAAAATTATTGCGCAATATTTGGACACCTCTAACAACGTGCACTTGCGAACTAACTGATGGCTACGTGCGAAACTGGAATGCCTGTTAGGTTTGCAACAAACTCCCCATACTACCCATCCTAATAACGTTGGCTATAAGCATGAAAATCGCGCATTTGCAAATAAACGTCAAACTGTCCCGATTGACGGTACTTATTAGGAACGCGATGATACCGTTCACATCCTCCAATTAATTGACTATGATATGCAGTAGATATTTCACGACTTGTTTTTAATAGTTTTGTTAAATTTTCGAAAACTTGATTTTTATATTCGGTTCCCATGTCCGTTTGAATTTCTTTCATTGGACCGTATACCGAAATAAAGCTTTTTACAATGCTAGAAGCGACAGTTATTGCTTCTTTGTTTACAATTGGAATTATTACGACGTATTTTGTCAATTCGTACTGTATTGTTACAGCGTATTCATAACCTTCACATGATGTGGAAAATTTACCTATAATATCTATACATACAATATCAAAGGGTTTTTATGGAGTTAGGGTAATTACGAATGGTGCAGGTTGTTTTATTTTAATCTTATTCGTTCGGCATTTATGACGCTTTTAAAAATTTTGCAACATCGTGCGACATATTTTTCCACATATAAGGAGGTTTTAACTTTTTTAGTAGTCTTTTTGACCACAGTGACCTAACGTGGGATTATCATGAAATGTTTCTATAAGTTTTAATTTTTCGTTTTTCTTTGTAATCACTATTCTTGCATGACTGAGAATAATAGTAAGTTTCTTAAGATATATATCACAAAAACCGTTAGGAAAAGAGAATCAAAAAAATTAAAACCATGGATCACTGAAGGACTCATAAAGTCTATTATCACAAGGGATAAACTAAAAAACGGTTAAATAATAGTTATTCTATAGAATTGCAAGAACAATATAAAACATACAGAAATTCTTTAGACAGTCTTTTAAAAAAATGTAAACATGACTATTATAAAAAAATAATAACAGAAAATCAAGCTATTCCTGAAGCCAGGAATGAAAAATCGAGAAAAAACACAATTACTTTAGATATAACTAATGATGAGGGTGAAATTTTTACTAACAATAAAGAAAGGTCAAATTTCTGTAATGATTATTTCATTCGCATAAGTACTAAAATGATTGAAAAATAAAAACACCTCACAACTCTTTAAACAATGTGCCTATGAATAATAACTATATATTTCTAACTCCTGTTACAGAAAACGATATACTAGCTCACATTAATTCTTTAAAAAATACTAGTGCTCCTGGTCATGATGGAGTTCCCCCCATTTTACGTCCTCTTACTCACATAATTAACCTAATTCTTATCAGTGGAAAATTTCCTAAACAGTTCGAAATTTCTATAATAACTCTAATCTATAAAGCAGGTGATAAAAATAAAATTTCAAACTATCGTCCAATTAGCCTAATAAATAATTTTGGAAAAATTGCTGAAAAATGTATAAAAACACGCCTGGTAAATTTTTTTAAGAATAATAAGATATTGTTATGTGCTGCCCTCTAACAGAGAGGAGAGTTGTAATTACTCCCTGGCCAGAAGGGCGGCGCCATCTGTGGGTCAACTGGCGAACCACCATTTAGTAGTGCCTAAGAAAATTATACAGAATTCCAGTATCTTCTGGAAAGTTCTACAATGATATTCTGGACATTCCAAGTGGGTATATAAAGAGGTGAAGCCAGCAGATAGAAGAACAGTACAGTTTAGTGAAGTATAAGGAACAGTTCAGTTTAGTATCCAGTACAGTTCTGGGTAGTCTGTGGTTCTGGTTACAGAGACAGTTTGTAGAAGAAGAGTTCAGTTGAGTGAAGTAGGCAATACAGAGTTTTTAGGTTAGATAAAGTTGTCAAGTTTAGGAAGAAAAGTACATAGTGTTTTAAAAGTAGTGAATTCATATTAGATTAAGTTATTATTAGTTGTGTGATTTTTAAGTATTTACTAGTGTAATTTTAGTGATTAAATAAATCAGTGGTTTGTGAAAATTCTTGTTGCAAGTTATTCGAATCCACGGAGTGTTTACTGAAAATTGTAAGCACGTAACAATTGGTGTCAGAAGTGGGATAGTTACTGGCGTCGAAGGGAAAGTTACCGATATAGAAGGAAAATTTCGTGCAGTTGAAGGAGAGGTAGAGCGACTTAAGCGACTGTTAAGAGAACAAGGAGGCCAGCTGGTATTATCATCATCAGGTCCTCGATTACAACCGCCTTCCTTTGATGGTCAAACTTCTTGGTCAACCTATAAAAGACAATTTGAGGCAGCGGCATACGCAAACAATTGGAGTAATGAAGACGAAGCTATGGCATTGGTGCTAGCATTAAGAGGTCAAGCCTCAGAGTTGCTTCAGACTATCCCAGTGACGCAGCAACGGGATTTTAAAGTTTTGGAGGCTGCACTAGATCTAAGATATGGCGACCAACACCTCGCCCAAGTATACCGGACTCAGCTCAAATCACGCACACAAAAGACTGGGGAAAGTTTACAAGATTTTGAAGCAGCTGTTGAGCGACTGACATACCTGGCTTACCCGGATGCACCCAAAGAATTCCAGGAACAGTTAACAGTTGATACTTTCATTGATGGCATAAGAGACGAGGAGATCAGGCGAGTCCTTAGATTATCTCGAGCTAAGACTGGTAGCGAAGCCTTGATCCATGCCCTCGAAGTTGAAGCCGCTTATGAAGAGACTCTATATCCGAGAGTACGAGCCATGAAAGTAGAAGAAGAGGACCATTTAGAAAAGTCAAATATGGAATCTTTGATGGCTGACCTACACAAAATGATAAGCCAGTTTATGACCAAACCAGATGCTCCAAGGAAGCAGGAAAGAGAACAGAGCGATGGACAGCCAAGGAAGGTGATTCGGTGTTATTGTGAACGATCCATGCTTTGATGGAAGTCTGAAGGACGTATTTTTTGTTCGAAAAACTTAGAAAAATTGAAAAAAAATAGGAAAAAGAAAAAATTAATTTTCTTTTTCCTCAACCTTTTCTAAATACTAAATAAAAATATTTCGTTCACAAAATTTTTAGGGTTCAAGTGACTGTTTCAGACGGAGATTAATGGATAAATCATACTTACTGTCGTTTATGCTTAACTGCGGCTCTGATGGTACTAATTGGAAGACGTCGTAACACTATAAATCTAACACTGTCTGTTTTACACTCTCTTAAAATTTAAATCTGAAAGGGAAATTTTGTTAGAAAACACAAGTAAAAGACAATATAAAGTTCAAAAAATGTATATTAAATCTTTAAAAAATTTATGTTTTTTACAACAACTTCTTCAGAGAAAATGTTAACAAACAATGGTCTGACCCGTGTACAACACATGGTGAGGAACGGGACGATTCATACGGTACCAACTACCATCCAATATGCAGTTTGAAAAGCTAACGATGCACAAAAAGATTCAAGGAACAGTTCATGTAACTGAAATTTTGGTGGGCTTATGCTTGCCTGTCTTTATAAACGTATTTATTAATTCACATAAATTTTGGTCGCTCCTCGGAGCTTAAAATTGCTTGAAGCGTATCTACTTCGTTTGTATTATGCAATAACAAATTTTACGTTCAGGCAAGGCAGATCCCATGCACGTGTGAGTACATGGTAATAATACTTTTTTGACTCCGAATCACTGAGGAACCGGTTTAGGGCAAACCCCGTCAAAACACATCATTTCCCCGTCAAATCCGACTGCTAGGAAATGATGGGGGTCCCATGTCGCTAAGGGCTATTTTCGCTATAACTTCCGATATACTTTGAATAGTCGTTGGACTAACTTGTCCTCATATTCAACACTTCGTAAGAGTCGCAGTGCTTGACAACGTGGATTCGTAAAAGGGTTTTTAATCTTGGAAATTTGGAAGTTCAAGTCCAATTTTAGAATACTTTCCAAAATTGGGTGGTCGGGGCGACATTACGTCCCTGTGCAGCGACATTTACTACACTTACCAAATTAACGCTCCTCGAAGAGTTAGCGAAAATTTGGCATAAAAAACGCTCCGAAGAGCAAAAATATATTTCCAAGAATTAAAAACCTCCTCCACGGCGTTTTTACGTGAAGCACGCTTTTCTTACGAAATATTTCCTAAGTCGGATTTTGTTACAACGTCGAAAAGTATATCGGGGTTATAGCGTTCTTTAACACTCCCCTCCTTTCCGTGAATCTTTTTGTGTAACGTTTGGTAAATTGGTTTTTGAAAATAAAATGGATCATTGGATGTAGTCTCCCATGTGTTGTATTCGGTTATCGTTCAGACCGGCCTATCTGAACAAAACATAGATGCAAATCTAAAATGATGATAAATTTTTGAACATATATCGATGCATAGCATTCGATTGAATAATTGAACATTGTATATGAAAAAGGCATAAAAAAAAGAAAAAATCGAGAATCCTCGGATTCTCGATGACACAACACAAACACTTTCGACGCACTTATCTTTCTTAGTGTTCTTCCACTAATGCGGGCTTGCGTCTGCTCCTCCTCGTGTCTATGCCTCGTCGATCACCTTCGGTGTCGAACTGCCTTCTGGAACAGCTTAGGTGGTCCTCGGACTGCTTGGCTCCAGCTATACATTGGTTCTGCTCGGTTTATATGAAACAATAAAACAAAATTTTAGTAAAATGTTTGTTTACATCCCGTCTGGGGATCTGCGACCGATAACATATCGTCGTCTTTGAGAATAGGAACACTGAATTTTGTTGACTTATATTGGTTGAAATGGTTTCCGAGTAGTTAAAAAATCTCTTCTTAGGAGAAATCTGCGACAGAATCTGCCTCCGTCGGATCGTTGCATCTGCCCCTCCAGCAGACGTGGCGGCATCTCGCCCTTGAGTTGCTAGACTCGTCTGAATCGCGCTCTGCGTCAGAGTTGTCGTCTTTCCATGCCGTGCCAATGGAACATTTGTTTGGACCCTTTGGGTCGGACTCTGCTTACAGATGTATATGTTTTGAACATATGAGGACTTAGAAAAATTATAAAAAATACCAACTCTGCCGGACACGGTCAGAGTTGCTGCAGTGAATTTGGAAGATTTGTATGTGGATACAATATCCTCAGATGAAAATAACTTGTAAAAAATGCATAAAAAATACCAACTTTTGCCTGACACGACAAGAAGTTGGTATGGAAATTTTGATATAAAATAAACCTAGCACTAAGTTAAAACTTAGCCTAGGTTGAAAAATATTATAAAAATATAATTGAATCTCCAGAACTTGATTCTGAATCAGAAGTGGAAGCATCTCGTGGCGGTGCATGAATTTGTACAACCGTTTGCTCCGGCGGTAGAGGTTCTGTGGAATCGTCTGAGAACGGGGAATCATTTCCATCGAGTGATGTTCCGCCTGGACTAGCATTTTCTTCATCGGAAGATTCGATTTCCAAGTTGTGCTCCTCTGGCGGGGCTGGTCTCAAATCATCGACATGTACTCTTGTCGTTACATTTCCCTTTTGCACGAGATACACTTCGTCTGAAAACTTCTTCAGAATTCTGGTCGGGCCTGACCAAGACGGCGTGAAGGTATGTACCTTCTTTTTTCTCTTACTCATGACTCTGTCTCCTACTTTGTAGACGATCGGAGTGACGGCCTCTTTCGGCGCATATTTCTGTTTATAATTTTGTTGGGCCTGACGGGCTTCCTTGATCCGCTCGTATCGTGGAAGCGTTTGTTGCTTGGCTCTTTCTTGCCTCCAGGCATACAAATCCCATTCGCCTCTTTCGGCTGGATCATATCCTAACACAATCATGCTAGGTGTTTGATTTGTAGCGGCGTTCCTACGATTTCTTAATATGTATGTCATTTGATGCACGTAGCGATCCCAAGTGTCGTTTGGCTTTTTGAATAAAAGAGTCTTTAAAATTTTCTTGCATTCCTGCACCCGTCGTTCCACGGGGTTGGACTGTTGGTGATATGCTGGAATTAAGTATCGTTCGATACCATTCCTTTCGCAAAATGTGATGTACCATTCGGAATTGAAATGACCACCGTTGTCTGATATTATGACTCGAGGGACTCCGAATCTTGCTACTATTTCTTCGTCGATATATTTGGCTATCGTTCTGCCGTCGACCTGAATGTATGCCTTTGCCTCTATCCATTTACTGAACACGTCTTCGACGATAATCATATATCTGTTTTCGGCGTCTTTAGTCCTCTGCAGCGGGCCAATTACGTCGACGCTCAAGGTTTCAAATGCATTTTGTGGTGCATGACTTCTAAGTGGAGCATTGGGTTGGGCTTGTCTTGTCTTTACAGACTGGCATATCAGACAGTCGTTTATGTATTTGCCTACGATCCTGGCCATATTATTGAAATAGTAGCGTTTTGCTATTTTCCTGAGAGTCTCGTCTCTTCCTGGATGACATGCTTCATCTCGGTCATGATAATGGTAAATCAATTCCTTTATTTTCCTCTTTGGAACTATTAATTTAAAATTTCTATCGCAATCTTTAAAAAGTACATCGTCTTGGACGTGAAAATTTTGCATAAAAATAAGATCCGCATCGGAACGTTGTTCCTGTTGAAATAGATCATTCCAACGGCGGATCTTGTCTTGAATATCTCTTGAACTCAATTGAGCCTGTACGATATCTTCGTATATTTCTGAGTGCGTTAAAACAGAAATACGTTCTGGACACTTATAATTTGGTAGGAACATTCTTTCCTCTTCATCGTCTGTCTCGACGTACTGATTTTGTGGGTTACGACTGAGAAAATCTGCTAACAAATTTTCCTTTCCTGGACAGTATTCAATTTTGAATGCATATTCTTGCAATAGTAATGACCATCGAGTAAATTTTGTTTTGTCGTCCTTATGTTTGTTTAACCAAAGTAACGCCCTGTTGTCCGTCTTCACCAAGAACGGTTTGTCTGCTAAGTACATCTTGTACTTTTTAATATAGTTCACCACCGCCAAGCATTCCAGCTCGTTTATGTGGTAACGTCTCTCCGCTGGAGATAACGTGTTGCTTGCATACGAAATTATATATTTTTCGCCGTTGTCGCCTAATTGATATAATACGGCCGAAAGGCCTTGGAGGGATGCATCTGTTTGCAAAATGAATTGACGTGAAAAATCCGGCCGATGGAGTTCCAGCGGTCCGGATAATAATTCTTTTAATTTTCTAAACGCTTCATCGCATGTATGGTTCCAGTGAAAACGATTTTCCTTCGAAAGAAGTTTCGTTAGTGGCTTCGTGATCATCGCCACATTTGGTAGATATTCTCGTACCCAGTTGCAAAGCCCTAGGAAACTTTGTAGCTGCTTTTTAGTAGCTGGAACGGGATAATTTTGAATTTGTAAGACATGTTTTTCTAATGGTTGGGAAGTATCGGTTCTAATTGTATGGCCTAAATATTGAATTTCATTCGTCGCTATTACACACTTTTCCGGTGACACTTTCAGATTGTGTAGACGTAGTCTTTCAAAGACTAATCTCAAGTGGGACATATGCTCCTTCACGTTTACGCTGTAAACGATTATATCATCTAAATACACTTTACAGAAATGGTGCAGGTAACCCGTTAAAACGTCCTTTGCCATGAATTTCTGAAAGGTACAGGGAGCTGTCTTGAGGCCGAAAGGCATGACATTGAATCTGTAAGCTGCCCCATCAGGAGTGGTAAAAGTCGAAAAATCTTTTGATGCTTCATCTAGTGGTATTTGCCAATATCCACTTTTTAAATCCAACACAGAAAAAATCTTCGAATTGCCTAAATCTTTAATACTTTCGTGTATTTTTGGTAAGACGGAAGCCTCGTCTTCAGTCATTTCATTCAAATGGCGATAGTCGATGCAAAATCGTGGTTTCTTGTCCGAGCGTTTTATTATCACTGGTGGTGAACTATATTGGGCAGTGCTAGGTTCGATGACGCCAGCTTTTAACATCTCTTCGATTTGGTCGTACATAATTTTTTTAGTACTCGGAGACATCGGATATGGTCTGATATTAAATGGTTTCGTGTCTTTCACTGTAATTTTGTGTTTCACAGTCACTGTGGTTGCTTGAGTCGGTTCCGCAGTGAACAGATCGACAAATTCTTCGAACAGCGGCCGTAGAAATTTGTCTTTAATAACAAGCTCTTCAGGAAGCTTTGCCTGCTGTCTCTCCCTCTGAGAAGCTTGATTCCAGAAGACGGTAATACGCTCTTCTGTGCCGGCATATAGGCATTTTCTGCCATAATCATATGCGACATTGTTCATATATAAGAATGGTGATCCTAATATTATCGTTTCGTTCAAATTTTCGATTACTTGAAAATCAATTTCAAAAGAGGTGCCTGAAATTATTACTTGTAATTTTGTCGTGCCAAGAGAGTCCACCATTCGATCTCCGCACGCCATAGCAAATGATCGACGTGTCGTGAGATTTTTAAAATTATCCAACATCCTCGGATGGATAACGTTTCGCGTCGAGCCTGAATCGATCAGTGCGTCGACCGCATGTTCATTAATTTGAACTTTTATACGAGGCAAAGGGAACGCTTCGCTCATATAATTTATCGACTCTCTTGTCTTGTGCAGAGGAGCGTCGTAGTGGTCATGAGTATCGGAAAAAATTACTGGACATTGCTGCCGCCTTGGTTCGGCCGTTGTGCCGGGGATCTTGCAGATGGACCCTGGCCTGGGTCTCTGGCCCCTCGAAAGTTTCCCGGTCTCCTGCTGAGATGCGGGTTATTCGGGCATTGGCTATGGAAGTGCCACTGCACTGTGTCTGTACAGTATCGGCACGGGGTTGCCGGTCGGTCGGGTACTCGGAATTTCCCCGATCCGCCATTAAAATTGGTTTGCCTGCGGTCAGGATTCACTGATCCGCTTGATAAATTAGGCATAAAAAAAGGACGACCAGGCGCTCTGCCTGGACCGTCCTGTCGAGATACGTCCTCTCGGAAATGCACCCTCGGTGCTGTCGGAGTTGGGCTTCCATTGCTCCTGTTACTAGAATTTTGTTGACTGATGTGTCCCGGCTCTCGATAGTAAGACGCGCGGGACAGACGTTGATCAATAAGCTGGATTAGCGACGTCTGTTCGTCAGCTGAATCCCGCTCGACGTTAGTAGCCGCTGCTATTAACATCTCTGTGTTTGAAATTAGGTTGCTTCTCAAGCGTGACCTAATTTCTGGACGCAGTTGGTCCATGATGACCCGAGCTCTGATGGCTTCGGATTTAAAGGGATCAATACGATCGAAAAGACAGGTTTTCCTTGTGATAAACACTGCCGTGTCGTCTAAAGACGTTTGCTTGACGGCATACAGTTGAGCAATAGCTCGTGACTGTGTGTCGGGAGAATTAAATCTCGTAAGGAATCTTTCCTTGAATAAGGCATACGAAGTAGTCAACGTCCTAAATTGTTCGGACCATCGTTGAGCTTCGCCCTTGAGTTGGCCGGTTACGTTATGGAGGCGATCATAGTCGTGGCTTATGCGAGCTCTGTCGAAATATTCCTCCATAATTTTCAGAAATGCTTCTGGATCTTCATGATCAAGCCCATGGAACGTCACGTTCGGACATCTTTGTCTCTCATGGGGCGTACAGGTCGACACGTTCTGTATCGCCTGCACGAAGCCCTCTGCCATTTTCAGAAACATACTTTCCATCGAAGCAGTTTGTGGCTGTGAAGCTGATAAATTAACATTATCTCCCTCCGGAAACAGTCGCTGTGGTTCTATCCCTCTAGAACCGTCGTCGACGAGCGGTGCGGTGACTCGCTCATAAAATTCTCTTGGGGTCGACCCCTCGGAGTCTTCCGCCATGAATGAGAAAGGATTTGTTGGGTTTGGGGACAGCATGGTCCCTGCTCGGGCGCCATGTGAACGATCCATGCTTTGATGGAAGTCTGAAGGACGTATTTTTTGTTCGAAAAACTTAGAAAAATTGAAAAAAAATAGGAAAAAGAAAAAATTAATTTTCTTTTTCCTCAACCTTTTCTAAATACTAAATAAAAATATTTCGTTCACAAAATTTTTAGGGTTCAAGTGACTGTTTCAGACGGAGATTAATGGATAAATCATACTTACTGTCGTTTATGCTTAACTGCGGCTCTGATGGTACTAATTGGAAGACGTCATAACACTATAAATCTAACACTGTCTGTTTTACACTCTCTTAAAATTTAAATCTGAAAGGGAAATTTTGTTAGAAAACACAAGTAAAAGACAATATAAAGTTCAAAAAATGTATATTAAATCTTTAAAAAATTTATGTTTTTTACAACAACTTCTTCAGAGAAAATGTTAACAAACAATGGTCTGACCCGTGTACAACACATGGTGAGGAACGGGACGATTCATACGGTACCAACTACCATCCAATATGCAGTTTGAAAAGCTAACGATGCACAAAAAGATTCAAGGAACAGTTCATGTAACTGAAATTTTGGTGGGCTTATGCTTGCCTGTCTTTATAAACGTATTTATTAATTCACATAAATTTTGGTCGCTCCTCGGAGCTTAAAATTGCTTGAAGCGTATCTACTTCGTTTGTATTATGCAATAACAAATTTTACGTTCAGGCAAGGCAGATCCCATGCACGTGTGAGTACATGGTAATAATACTTTTTTGACTCCGAATCACTGAGGAACCGGTTTAGGGCAAACCCCGTCAAAACACATCATTTCCCCGTCAAATCCGACTGCTAGGAAATGATGGGGGTCCCATGTCGCTAAGGGCTATTTTCGCTATAACTTCCGATATACTTTGAATAGTCGTTGGACTAACTTGTCCTCATATTCAACACTTCGTAAGAGTCGCAGTGCTTGACAACGTGGATTCGTAAAAGGGTTTTTAATCTTGGAAATTTGGAAGTTCAAGTCCAATTTTAGAATACTTTCCAAAATTGGGTGGTCGGGGCGACATTACGTCCCTGTGCAGCGACATTTACTACACTTACCAAATTAACGCTCCTCGAAGAGTTAGCGAAAATTTGGCATAAAAAACGCTCCGAAGAGCAAAAATATATTTCCAAGAATTAAAAACCTCCTCCACGGCGTTTTTACGTGAAGCACGCTTTTCTTACGAAATATTTCCTAAGTCGGATTTTGTTACAACGTCGAAAAGTATATCGGGGTTATAGCGTTCTTTAACATTATCAGTGCAGCAAACCAGGACATATGATGCGGCAGTGTCGTGAACGGAATCCTGGGGAAGTAAACACTGCAAAGAAAGAGGAAGTTCGCTAAGATGAGATTGATTGTTATGTTAACAGACATACAGAAAATGGTTGCACAATTACTAAACGAATTAAGTTCGCGACCGGAGCTGAAACAGGAACCGCAACCGCCGAAACAGGAGCCGAAGCAGCAGCGAAGTGCTGGAGGCCCGACAAAAGTAATCCGCTGTTATAATTGTGGCAAATTGGGGCATGTCAAGAGGTACTGTCGCCAGAGGAGTCCTAAAGAAGTGAATTCCGAGAATGTAAAGAAGCAGCAGGATATAGCAGAAGTGAAGGCAGTTAAGATAGAGGTTCCGAAGGACTGGACAAAGGAAGTTCTAAGAGAGGAACAACTGAATGACGATGAAATTGGACCAGTGTTGAAGGCGAAAGAAAAAGGAATCCGCCCTGAATGGAAGGACGTTTCCAGTAAAAGTGTTGGACTGAAGGCTTTATGGGCGCAATGGGATTCCCTTAGGGTTATAGATGGACTATTACGGAGAGCATGGGAGAGCCCGGATGGGAAAGAAGTTACCATGCGGTTGCTGATACCCAGGTGCCGAGTACCAAAAGTACTTCGGGAAGTGCACGAGGGAATATCCAGAGAGCACTTTAGCAGAAATAAGACTTTGGCTAGAGTACGGGAGCGATTTTACTGGGTAAATAGCTGTCAGGATGTAGAGGCTTGGTGTCGCAGTTGCAAGGTTTGTGCGAATGTGGCTGCCAAGAGGTCACCTACAGGGAGTGGTGATCGAATAAAGGCTAGATATGACCGCAATGCCAGTTCAGCAGGATTCAAGGTGGGGGACTCAGTTTGGCTGTATAACCCACAGCGGAGTGAAGAAGGATTCTCGAAGCCTCGCTCACCTTGGGAAGGACCGTATTCTGTCATCACTCGGATCAACGACGTTGTTTATAGGATTCAACGTAGAAAGAAGTCCAAGATGTGAAGATCGTGCACCTGGACAGGTTGGCAAAGTATACTGGGGTATCTGAAATGCCTGACCGGGACGTTCAGGCTTAAGGAGGGGGCAGTGTTATGTGCTGCCCTCTAACAGAGAGGAGAGTTGTAATTACTCCCTGGCCAGAAGGGCGGCGCCATCTGTGGGCCAACTGGCGAACCACCATTTAGTAGTGCCTAAGAAAATTATACAGAATTCCAGTATCTTCTGGAAAGTTCTACAATGATATTCTGGACATTCCAAGTGGGTATATAAAGAGGTGAAGCCAGCAGATAGAAGAACAGTACAGTTTAGTGAAGTATAAGAACAGTTCAGTTTAGTATCCAGTACAGTTCTGGGTAGTCTGTGGTTCTGGTTACAGAGACAGTTTGTAGAAGAAGAGTTCAGTTGAGTGAAGTAGGCAATACAGAGTTTTTAGGTTAGATAAAGTTGTCAAGTTTAGGAAGAAAAGTACATAGTGTTTTAAAACTAGTGAATTCATATTAGATTAAGTTATTATTAGTTGTGTGATTTTTAAGTATTTACTAGTGTAATTTTAGTGATTAAATAAATCAGTGGTTTGTGAAAATTCTTGTTGCAAGTTATTCGAATCCACGGAGTGTTTACTGAAAATTGTAAGCACGTAACAATATTGAATGAACATCAGTATGATTTTCAAGAAGGCAAAAGTACGTCGGATGCTATGTATGAGGTAATTAAGGAAGTTTCAGACAGTCTTGATACCAGTAAAAATTGTATTACAGTATTTCTTGACCTCACAAAGGCTTTCAACACAGTACACCATGGAAAGCTATTACAAGTAATGGAGCATAATGGAATCCGGGGAGTACACACAGTAGTGTTGCATCTCTTTGAAAGTTATTTAAGTGATCGCATACAATATGTTAAAGTTAATGGATGCCTAAGTGACCCGCAACTAGTGAAAGTGAGTGTGCCACAAGGAACTGTCCTTGGTCCTATCCTATTCACAATTTATATTAACTCTCGATATAGACAGCAAAATAATATCATATGCTATCATATAATATATAATATCAGTGTATGTGCGGAAGTTATACAACCTTAGGCGAGGGTTGTATAAGAGATATACCATCCTTCGGAGGGGATGTAAAGCCGTCGGTCCCTTGTCTATTAAATGTTAGGCAAGTAAAAGATCCCTACTCTTCTTAAGGGAAGAGGTTCGGCAAAATTCCTGGTTGGGGGTAGCTCGTCTACAGGCGTCGGTGTTAGGCCTCAGTAGCGGAAATAGGCCGACGTTAAATAAATGTATAAAAAAAAAAAATATCATATGCTAATGACACTGTTGCAATATTTAGTGGAGCAGACAGGGAAGTTACTAAAGAAAAAGTCTATAATGGTACATGTAGTGTGCGGTATCCGCCATACTTGTGGTGAGGCAAAGGACGCTTCCGGTCGACTGCACATGGCAGTTCGGCCCAGTCTGCAATGAGTAACGAAAAGATTAAGTTGTTTGTAAAGCGTGACAAGAATAAAGTGTTTTACGGAAGTAATAATACATTTTATTTATCCCTCAATAAGTTGGTATACAGAACAAATTGGTGATGAGGAAAAAGTGTGATAAGTAGAGCAATAATTATCTTGTGTCAAGAAACAAATATCGAAAAACCACATGGTCGAAACCATTGTAATGGCGATGGCAACGAAATTTATAGAATTTTCACCAGAATCGGATGAGTGGCAAATATATAAAGAACATTTAGACCAACACTTTGAGGCTAACATAGTGAAAGAAGAAAAAATTAAAACCGCTGTTTTACTTTCGTCAATAGGTCCTTCGACCTATAAACTATTAAGGGATTTGTGCTATCCAGATCTTCCGAAAGAAAAATCGTATGAAGAACTATATGCCTTATTAAATGGCCAGTATAATTTCCAGTTTAGTACCTGGCGAGAGCGGAAAATTTTTTATGACCTGAGGCAGTCTGAAGAATCCATTAGTGAATGGTATGCAAAAGTGCGCAGCCTCGCTATAAACTGCAAGTTCGGGGAAGATTTAGCAAAGATTTTGAAGGACAAGTTCAATACTGGTATGCTAGGGGGAAAGATGTTTGATCGTTTGTGTGAAGAGGATGAGACGAAATCAATAGACGAATTGGTAACCGTCGCTCAAAAGGTCGAAAATTTATCTAAAATAAACTATGTAAGTATAGTCTAATAAAGGGGACTTTTAAATGTCCATTCGTACTCCATGGCGGAATTTTTTACCAGAAATTAGTTTTAAGATGTACATCAAGCGTCTTATTACGACCTATAGTGGGGATAAGTACACGAGGTCCCAGATCTTACTAATCCTTGTAGTGAGAGCGACAAAATAAAAGAACAAGTAAAAACAAATACAATTTATTATAAAAAGAATCAGTAACAGTACAAAAAAAAATTAAACAATAAAATATTACGATAAAATAATACAGACAAGTCTAGGGTTTAAGTTTAACGCTATGAAAAAAAAATGATTAATAAATTGAAACAATTGACAATAAGAATGAGATATAAGGGTTACTTAACTTTTACACACAAAATTGGAGAGTTTCCTGGCGCTCCAGACGTGAGGGTTGGTCGAGGTGAAGTCTTCACAACACAATTTGATAGGGTTCATAAAATTCTTCACAATGGTTAGATGTTTCTCTTAATCGAAATGTATGAATTAAAATGCAGGGCCAAATCGTTTACCAAAATTCGTATACCAAAGAATAGCAATGATCCAAAGTCCAAAAATCCAACAATCCAAAAAAATAACCGAACAGTAGCCAAGTTCTGCGGTCAAAATCTGGCCTACCCCAAATCGTCTAGAATATTACTTCTAGACGATAACTTGCTTAATTATCCGAATAATTCGAAAATTCAATTTAACAAACCAAAATATAAATTGAAATATTAGGTTAAATTTAGTTATTAATCCGGTATTAAACCGATTAGCAACCACGTGCCTTTTTAACTAAATAAATCCGTAGCGAAGTTTTCAGTTCAAATTCTTGATTTAAAAGAGCAAGTTTTAGGCAATTTCAGAGATTTATAACCTTTGATCACTCACAAAAACAAAAGTAAATGACAACAGCTGACAGTTCGACAGTCAGGGTACCAACTTGTGAAATGGAAATACTGAATTGATTTTTATGGACTTTCGATCATTAACCATCTTTACTCTATTACTTTGTAAACAACTTTTATACGCTAATTATTGCAATAATCTATATTGTAAATTCTCCTAAAATATTCACAATAATATCCCATTATTTAATAAATTTATATATTCTCTACGGAGAGCCATCTGTTGGAGAAAAGCTTAAGTGGTAATTTGCACCCAATATTTAGCGTGGTGACATTTATCGCTAAAGGTAATTTCTACTATAGGAAATTTTGATGAATTTATGTACATATGATCTTGCGGACACCGGCGGAAGATGGCACGTTACAACTCCATCCTACCAAAATAATAAAAAAAATATTCTGAAGGAATTTTTTTTTTACAACAACCAAAGTATTTAAAGGTGATAAATATACCAATAAACTCTTCTCAAAAGAGAAAGATATCTACATATACATGGCTAAATATAATATTACCAAAAAAAGTTTTCCCAAGAATAAACAAAATAATTAAAGCGCAAAAATTGTGTCAAAAATAAATAGGTTTTTATTGGTACTAGTTGGTGACAAGTAACTCAGATCTCAAATTTAGAATAACAGCCCCAAAATGCAAAATGTGTGAAATCTCAAGAAATTCTTGTTTAAGAAAAGAAAAATTTTGAAAAATACCTAATTAAAGTGTTAAACAAATTAAAATATCTATATCAGAATGCAAGTAAAATGTTGTACAAACTTTACCGTGAAGCTGAGAGATACACAACAAAATATCTCAGTACATTGTAGTATGTACCAAACTAAAATAATGTTAAACTTGTCGTGAAGCAACAAGAAAAAAAAATCAAACACCAGAAGGGTGGTAGCAAAAGTAGACAACGGACAAGATTCAAAAATTCTTACGATATACTATGCATCAAGACAATTACTAAAACATTTAAACAAAAGACTATCTTAAAACTACAGTATATTATAGCATATACTAGCTAAAACTAAGAATTTAAGATTCTTAGGGGCCAAGTTATGGTACTTGCAAAACCAAAATTGTCGTGAAGCGACAAGAAAAAAATCAAACACCAGAAGGGTGGTCGCAAAAGTAGACAACAGACAAGGTTCAAAAATTCTTAGGTTAGACTATGCACCAACTCACACTGAGCGTAGTTTCCTGTGGGTAGCAGCCACTTGCATAGAACGTCCAGAAACTTACACCCTGTACATTCTAGGCAACCAGCTCCGTCACACTCCACTATCTCCACATTCACACTCCCATTTACCTACCACATATAACACAAAGGACAACAAAAAAAAACTATACAATAACGCCAAAAAAGAAAAATTAAAAATTTTGGTCAGTTTTTTTTTTTGGCCTTCAGTAACGAGAGTTCAAGTTGTTCGGTCACTCGATCGCTAACTGGAATTTAGGATACGTTGTTCGTCCTTTTACATAAAAAGATCCCACCCAAGAAAATTACAAAATGCAAGATTTTCTCTTCTCCCGAAATACCAAGTAGCGGTGAACTAAATGGTAAATCGCCAAACTAAACATCCAACAAATATCCAAAATAAATATCCAAAATAAACAATGAAAATCTTGACCAAAACTAATTTTTCAAAAAAAAATTATCTCCCAAAAATTCAAAATTAATCAGAGGCCAATGTGAAGTCGGGTTTTAAATCTTTCACATGATATTGACCAATCAATTCTTTGGCGTCATTTTCTAGTTCATACACATTCAAACCAATTTTCTTTTTCACGCGATAGGGACCACTAAACTTAGGTGCTAACTTTGCTGAGAAATGTTTAGAAGCATCGGATAGAGGAAAATCTCTTTTCCACACATAATCGTTTACCTGAAAGCTAACCGGACGTCTTCTAAGATCATATCTCATCTTAGTTTTCTCATAAGCTTTTTGCAAGTTTGCTTTAATAGTTTTATGCAGTTTAGCAATCCCTTTATTTTTCCATTCTATGTTTTCCTTAAGATCTTCTGTACCAAATTTACTTTTGTCCCGCAAAATTCTATACTCTTCGCCATTTACAATCATTTCTCGGCCAAAATTGGCAAAATATGGAGTATAACGTATTGTTTCATGTTTGGCAGTTCTTATAGCACATGCAAGGTGTGGAAGATTATCACTCCAGTTTCTTTGTTGCTCATCAATGTATGATGAGAGTAGGGTTTTTAACACCCGATTAACCCTCTCAGTGGGGTTATTCTGTGGATGATAATAGGCATTATATAAAGGTTTAACTCCATATTTTTCCAAAAATGCTGGAAATTCCTTACTTCTACCATACTGCGTCCCATTGTCCACGATAATGAACTCTGGAACACCGAATAGCAAGAAGACATGCTGTTCAATGGCTTTAATGACATTTTGAGCAGTAGCCGAACGAAGAGGTACAAAAATTACAAATTTACTGAAGTAGTCAGTAACAACTAGGACATATTTATAACCAGAACTACTGCGAGGTAGTGGGCCAAAAAGATCACTACTTATCAATTGCCAACAACGAGTTATATCTGGTCTACTACCCATTTCACCGGCAGGTATCTTTTGTATCGGTTTCTGACTACAGCAAATTTGGCACTTTTTGATATATCGATACACATCAGCTTTCATACAGGGCCAGAAGTACTTTTGAATTAAACGATTGTAACTTTTATATACACCCATGTGGGCACCGGTTAATATATCAGCATGATATTTTTCTAAAAGTTTACGTCGTTCTGGCTTAGGTACTACTTCCTTCCATGTATCGATATCGGAGAGAAGATCTTTAAAACCACATTCAACCTTTTTGTACAATTTCCCATTCATTTCACGCCACCTATCATATTGTAACGGACTATCTCTCACTCGTCGTAGCATTTTATCATACCACGGATCGCCAGAGGGTACTATCGGTTCATTTTCAGTAGTTACGGTATCTATGGCAGGTGATACTGCTCTCGATAAGCAATCAGGAACTACGTTATAACGACCCTTTCGGTGTATAACCTCAAAATCAAAACTTTGGAGACGCAAACACCATCTGCCAAGTCTACCTTTAGGATCTTTTAAATTATTTAACCACTTAAGAGCATAACAATCTGTTACTACAATGAACTTAGTCATCTCGATGTACCCACGAAGTTTTTCTATGGCATAAATGACCGAAAGAATTTCTAATTGGGTGGCCCCATATTTAGCTTCTGTCTTGGTTAGTGCTCGTGACAGATAGCATATCACGTGTTCTCTATTGTCATAAAATTGTGACAAGACACAACTAATACCGACCTGTGACGCATCGGTCTGTAAAATAAACGGATAGTCCCAATTTGGACGTGACAAAATGGGAGCACTAATCAAAACACTTTTAATATTTAGAAAAGCTTCATCACATTCTTTCGACCATTCCCATTTAACCTTCTTACGAGTGAGATTAGTTAAAGGTGCAACAATTGTAGAAAAATCTGGAATAAATCGGCGGTACCACGATAGCATCCCGATAATTCGCCTCACCTCTTGAGGATTTTTAGGTTTAGGCATATCAACTATTGCGCTAACCTTCTTAGGGTTAACACCAAGACCATCACGATTTACTTTATAGCCTAAATATTCCAGTTCTTCTCTACAAAATTGACACTTTTCTCGTTTTAGCGTTAATCCAGCAGACTTCAGACGGTTAAAAACCTCTTTTAGTACATGGATATGAGTGTCAAAATCACTTGTTACAATTATTAGATCATCTAGGTAAGCAAACACATATGGCTTTAACTCTGGCCCAAATAAGCGATCTACCAATGCTTGAAAAGTACCTGGGGCCCCATGGAGACCAAATGGCAAACGTTTAAATTGAAAATGACCCCTGCCGGGTATAGTAAAAGCTGTGTATTGCTTACTATCTTCTTCTAATTTGACTTGCCAATAAGCCGATCTGATATCTAAACTTGAGAGATAACGAGCTGTTCCCAGTTGATCTAATATCTCATGTACAAAAGGCAATGGATAAGCTGGTCTTTTAGAGACACTATTAACCTTTCTAAAATCTACTACAAAACGATAAGTCCCGTCATCTTTATTTACCATTAAGATAGGTGAACTCCATTCACTCTGACTACGTTCGACAACACCTAACCTCAACATTTCATCAAGTTCCTCATTAATCTTTTGCTGCATGGGTGGACTTACATGATAATACCTCTGTTTAATGGGCAAAACACCTTCATTAACCTCTATTTTATGTTCCACCACATTAGTGCAGCCTAATTTGATGTCCTTGATGCTGTCAAAGTAGTCGCTCACAACCTCATTCAATCGTACTCTCTGTTCGCCTGTCAAATCGATAGCACCTTCCAGAGAGGCATTATTCTCCCGTACTATATCGCTTATGACAGGTTCACTAGAGAAATACCATTCACCCTTTCGCAAATCAGGAACGATACCCATCGTTATCCAAAAATTTGTACCTAAAACTAGAGTATGACGCAACTCGGGCACAATCATAACCTCAAAAAGATGGACTTTGTCTTTGAGTTTAATAGGCACAGTTACTTGTCCTAAACACTGCATGTGGTCATTATTTGCAACTTTGCACGATGTTACAAGACATTTTTCAAGTTTTAGGCCAAAAGTTTCCAAAATTTTCCATCCTTTTGAGTTCATAAATATACCATTTGCACCACTATCTAGCAAAGCCAAAATCTGAACATCAAAAACACTAACTTTAACGTATGGACATTCGTTCCCATTTACTTGTGACAAAATGTAATCTAAAACAATCTTCACCCGTTCACTATCAAACAAACTAAGAGACATGTTAGGAGTGTTAACATTATCAGTCGGTTTTCTACAAGGCTGACTTAATCCCCGACTACTGACTAAGTCCTTGCCCCGTTTCCCTGATTGCAACAGGTAGGACAGGTACGAATCGTATACCCTGTTAGGCCACAACGATAGCATTTTATTATTTTTGTTGAGCAGTCACGGGCTAAATGTTGTGTGCTATTGCATTTGAAACATCGCAAACTATTTACTTGCTTTGAGTTATGTTTTTCCCTACTTGAAGATCGATTACGTGACCTCTCTTGACTACTCGATCTATTCCTACCAGTAGAATTCTCACGGCTATTGTAAGAATATGTATTAGTGAGGTTTCGATCCCGACTACTTGATCGATTTCTACCACGAACGTAATTCCTATCAATGCTATCGCGGTGCCTAAAGGTACGTTCCCTACTTGTTGAACGATTAACATTCCCACTATATCTCCTATGCCCCTGGTCTAGATTGTTATTTGCATGATGGGAATTATTACTTCTCATTTCTGATCTACTGTCTCTACAAACACGATATTCACTTTCAAAATTTTGCTCAAAATTACTACCAAAAATACCATTACAAAAAGAGACCCTAGTATTAGCTTGATGATTACTAGGTCTATCACGTCGCATGTTTAGTCTACGTTCCTCAATTTTATTTACCAATTCCACCAATCGTTCCTCCGAGTGAATGTCTTCTAAAAGTAATCGTTCCTGATATTCAGGTACCATGTTTTGTTTTATGATTTTTAATCTTTTCTCTTTCGAGAGTGGAATTGACAAATAATTTGACAGGTCCGAAATGTGGGCGATGAAAGTTCCTATACTTTCATCGCTCTGCTGATATCTAGTTTTGATCAGATTTTTTACATGCTTTTCAAAATTGAAAGGTAAAAATTCCCTTTTGAGTCGTGTGCAGAGGTCTGACCACGACTCAATCTCATGTTCGATAGAGCGATAGAATACATCAGCCCTATCCTCAAATAAACAACCTATGCCATCGAGCAATTTAGATTCGGATACTTTTCTGGTTTTACAAAACTGATTAACTTTTCTTATAAAGTCTAACACGTCTAAACTATTTCTAAATTTTCCTTTAAATGTAAAATTCCACTGTGACACTGGAACGTAATCTGGATCTGTCAGAACAAGTGTCTGCAGATTAGCTAGAGCAGTGGATTGATCAATTGGAATTTCTACTGCTGGTGTACCGACCAAAAATTTCTTCCTATCAACAAAATCCTCATAAATTTTACTATAATTCTTAAGTAAACCAGCAAGTTGTTCCCTTTGGTCATCATTTTCACAAGGTGTGCGAGCCATTCTACCTTTTAGATGCCAAAATAACGCATCTAGCCTTTCTATCAAATTAAGTGTCAAAATACCTTTAGAGGCTTTTGTAACTAAATTCAAAATTGTTGTACAGTTTTGTAATTCAGAAATAGCATCCAAATCTCTAACCATTTCAAATGTTTTACCCTGATTTTCTTGTCTTAAAAATGATGTTAAATTATGGGCTAGATCATTAGTCTTGTCACCAGACTTTACATCTATACCTCGTATAAGTAATTCATAAATGAGAAACTCCCTATCTAACAGTGAAGTATTTATGTCAACCATTTTGTAATAAATTATTAGATGACTGTTTTTTATTTCAAGATAAAAATTCAGTAAATAAAAAAAAATGCTCAGGAATTTCAGAAAAAAAACAGATACAAAAACTAAAACTATACAATTTTTTACCAAGTTCCTGAGATTTCTCTTTCAAGGTGACTCCTTTTAGATCACAAAAATTTCAGCAATACCTCGACCAGCAAATTTGTCCCTTCCAGTCTTTCGCTCCAGGTTCTCCGATAGTGCAAAAGCGTACCTAGGAAATTCAAAATTAAATTAGTATATTTCTTATTAGGTGAAATTGATTGTTCTTTTATTGTTACTCTCACAAAGATCCCGGACGAGCCCCCAAAAATTATTACGACCTATAGTCGGGATAAGTACACGAGGTCCCAGATCTTACTAATCCTTGTAGTGAGAGCGACAAAATAAAAGAACAAGTAAAAACAAATACAATTTATTATAAAAAGAATCAGTAACAGTACAAAAAAAAATTAAACAATAAAATATTACGATAAAATAATACAGACAAGTCTAGGGTTTAAGTTTAACGCTATGAAAAAAAAATGATTAATAAATTGAAACAATTGACAATAAGAATGAGATATAAGGGTTACTTAACTTTTACACACAAAATTGGAGAGTTTCCTGGCGCTCCAGACGTGAGGGTTGGTCGAGGTGAAGTCTTCACAACACAATTTGATAGGGTTCATAAAATTCTTCACAATGGTTAGATGTTTCTCTTAATCGAAATGTATGAATTAAAATGCAGGGCCAAATCGTTTACCAAAATTCGTATACCAAAGAATAGCAATGATCCAAAGTCCAAAAATCCAACAATCCAAAAAAATAACCGAACAGTAGCCAAGTTCTGCGGTCAAAATCTGGCCTACCCCAAATCGTCTAGAATATTACTTCTAGACGATAACTTGCTTAATTATCCGAATAATTCGAAAATTCAATTTAACAAACCAAAATATAAATTGAAATATTAGGTTAAATTTAGTTATTAATCCGGTATTAAACCGATTAGCAACCACGTGCCTTTTTAACTAAATAAATCCGTAGCGAAGTTTTCAGTTCAAATTCTTGATTTAAAAGAGCAAGTTTTAGGCAATTTCAGAGATTTATAACCTTTGATCACTCACAAAAACAAAAGTAAATGACAACAGCTGACAGTTCGACAGTCAGGGTACCAACTTGTGAAATGGAAATACTGAATTGATTTTTATGGACTTTCGATCATTAACCATCTTTACTCTATTACTTTGTAAACAACTTTTATACGCTAATTATTGCAATAATCTATATTGTAAATTCTCCTAAAATATTCACAATAATATCCCATTATTTAATAAATTTATATATTCTCTACGGAGAGCCATCTGTTGGAGAAAAGCTTAAGTGGTAATTTGCACCCAATATTTAGCGTGGTGACATTTATCGCTAAAGGTAATTTCTACTATAGGAAATTTTGATGAATTTATGTACATATGATCTTGCGGACACCGGCGGAAGATGGCACGTTACAGTCTGTAGTCAAAAAGTAGAAATTGATGGGCAGGGGTTGTAAAAAAAATATTTAAGGGTTGAAATCGCGATATGTCAAAAACGGAAAAATTTTAGAAAAGACAAAAAGACAAAAGTTGCAGAGGCAGAGAAAAAAATTCTGTGTTTTTTTTTCTATAAGTAACCGGCGAGGTGTGCCTTCTCCTCGCCGTCGCTTTTTTGATAGAACACAATGACATATCGGCTGCGGACCTCTCAAATTGAAGTACAAGACAGGGTGATATTTTGAAAAGTGACACGAAATGTTGCAGCAGCAAGGCATTTTAATGAAATTTTTCTTATAACTCCGGAACGGATAGAGATATCGAGATCATATTTGGCACGTAGTTTGTAATACAGATCTGGGATGGAATTCGAATGAATCTGCCGATAGAAGATGGATATAAGTCCCACAGATGTTATCATAAAAATGAAAAATCCTTATCGCAAACGGGTAGACATATCGCGTTCATATTTGAGACGTAGGTGTTACTATTGAAGAGAGACGGAACCCAAATGATCCCGCTGAGTGGATTCATATCGGGTCAGTTTGGGTTCCACTGTTTCTTACGGTGTTTCTAAGGCTCTTTTAAAGTATGGTGATTTCAGATATTCTGATGGTTTTCATGGGAAAAAATCGATCGATTGGATTCATATCAGGTCAGTTTGTGTCACACAGTTTCTTAAAGTGTTTTTAAGAATTTTACGTTGTTTTTGGCTTTCTCTTATGCCCGGTAAAGGGGAATTATAATTGTTCACTCGTAATCCATGACTCAATTCTTGCCCAAAAGTTTAAAAATGCATTCGTATAATAGACACAAAATTACGTTCAGTGATATTTTCGTCTAAGAATATTAATTAGTATTAGAATGCTTTTGTAGTTATTATAAAAAAGACTTCTCGAAAATCGGACGTAAAATACGTAAGACTTAAAAGAAGTAGCGGAGGAGAGTATATTGTTAGTTCAAGCATGTACCGCCCAGATATCTCTACAAATTGTATATCGATGTGCATTTAATTTAGTTTAGTAGATATACATAGTAGTTTAGTTTAGCAATTGTATTAATTTTGCGACTCTTTAAATGGATTCTGCGTTATCGCTTCTATTTTTTATGAACCCGTTCCTAAAGATAGATAATAGTAAAAAGAACAGTGATAATAATTTTTAGAAATAATTGTTTTTCATTGAATATAACAAATATTATTAAGCAAATTAATATAATGTGAATTTAGTGAACACAAATGAGCATATTTAAAAAAGTACAAACAGATTTAAGAAATCAAGTATGATCTGAAAAACAATGTTTGTGTGGTATAAATTGTTGATCGGTTTAACGCCTGAACCCAAAAATTTATGTTTATCAAGAAACACGGTAGGGTTTCGCAGCTAATTTTAGAGAGAAACATGACCTTATTCATATACAGCAAGATACTGCTTTCTGCGCCATCTGGATATTTCTTTTCTTTTATATAAAGAACATGATCATTTAACATTGATAATTACATATGAAATGACTTGTTTATCGTTTCATCTTTCAAATAAATATCTTTCTATAACTTGTCATCTTATTACGGCATTGCCATTGATGTTTGAATTTTCAGATCTGTTATTTCCATTATACTTGTGTACTAAACAGAAATACGTCTTCAAAAACGGAAGTATGACGTCGACGGATACGGAGTAGCTTAATTTAACCCTGTGACAGTGACATTCATAAATAACGTGAATATATAAGAAGAAAATAAAAGAATGGATAACTACAGGCCTAATAACTTCCATCAAACATAGGGACAAACTAAAAAAGAATTTGCGGAAATATCATAGCCCAGAACTAGAGCAGCAGTATAAATTATATCGGAACAGATTAAACACGTTAATAAATAAACAAAAATATAACTATTACAAAAATCAGATTGAAGAAAATAAAAATGACGTTAAAAAAATTTACCAAATAATTACCGATGCGACAAATGAAAAAAGTAAAAATAAAAACACAAATCTCAAATTCACAGATGAAAATAACATTGAATTCCACAATAATACTGATATGGCTAACTTTTGTAATGATTATTTTATAAATATTGGTGTTGAAATGGAAAAAAAGATTGATGTACCACAAAATCCTTTTATTTTAAATAACCACTGTGCAACTTCTATGTATTTAAATCCAGCCACTGAAAACGAAATTATAAACCATATTTCCTCCTTAAAGAACAGTAGTGCGCCTGGTAAAGATGGGATATCTACAAAACTTTTAAAATTAGCGCATATGGAAATCACGAAGCCCATTACACATATTATTAATTTAATTTTTAACACAGGTCAAGTACCTAACTATTTTAAGCAGTCTGTTGTGACACCTATTTTTAAGGAGGGCTCGAAAACTAAAATTTAAAACTATCGTCCAATTAGTTTGATAAATAATATTGCAAAAATTTTCGAAAAATGTCTTAAAGACAGATTAATAAACTTTTTTAAAGCTAATAACATTTTATCTAAAAATCAATTCGGTTTTACTGAAAATATTAGCACAGCTGATGCCATGTACTACCTCACATCAGAAATCACAGATAGTTTAAATAATAGTAAAAAAAGCATAGCAGTATTCATGGACCTTGCGAAGGCGTTCGATACCGTACCCCACCACAGACTTCTTGATGTGTTATCACATTATGGGGTTTGTGGTATGGTCTTGAATGTCTTCAAAAGTTACTTAACGGATCGTGATCAATATTTGAAATTAAATAACACACTTAGTATACCGCAAAAAATAAAAGTAGGCGTACCCCAAGGTACAATACTAGGGCCAATTCTTTTTATAACTTACATTAACTCATTGCTGAATATAAATATTAAAGGTAAAATAATATCATACGCTGACGATACTGCTCTCATTTTCACGGGTGACACTTGGGAAGAGACCAAAGAAAATGTTATACAAGGATGTAAGAAGGTAGCTAATTGGCTTGGCACATTTAAGTTAACTCTAAATTTAAAAAAAACTAACTATATAGCATTTTCTTTAACAAATTCAAATAGACCACACTTTAATAGCATAACAATTAATAATAACACAAATAGCGAAATTAAAGCAGTGAGGAATATGAAATATCTAGGTATCATCATAGATCAACATTTAAAATGGTCAGAACATATTAATTATTTAGTAAAAAAAATCCGGAAATTAATTCACAAATTTTTTATGTTAAAAGAATTTTTAAGTAGAAAATTAATAACATTAGTATACAAAGCCCTAGTTGAATCGCTAATAAGATACGGATTGATTGTATGGGGAGGGACATATAAAACGAAACTGCAGCCACTGGCGGTTATACAAAATTCAATTTTAAAAATCATGTTAAAAAAAGATAGATTATATCCTACTAGTTTGCTTTACAATGAAGACATCTGTAATATAAATACCTTGTATATATAAACAGTATGTTCTTATACACGTAAGACAGAAAAATTCAAAAACTTTATTAGTCATCAACATCTAACTAGAGGCAAAGTCAATAGGCACATAATAATACCAATAAATCGAAGAACAATTAATTTAAAGTTTGTGGATTACTTGGCCCCGAAGTTTTACAATCTACTACCTAATGATATAAAACAAATAAGAAGTAAGAAATATTTCAACAAAAAAAGTAAACTTTTTATTATCAAAAATTACGAAAAATTTTGTAGGCTTATGTTGTAGTTTTAAAAGTGAAGTAGATGATGAAAGTTCTTTTAGTAATTATTGTTTTAGTAATTCTTATTTTGTATAGTAAACAAAATTTTTTCTTTTTTTATTTTGTATATTGTAATACTTGTAAAGAGAGTATTGGTTCGCTTTGAACATCTGTGGACGGGTGAGACGGATGGTGTCTGCGTGGATTCCCAGTGCGGTGTGAGAGACTGATGAGCGTCTTCGCTTATCAGTCTTTCACATCGCATGGGGGGGATGGAGCGTAGGTATCATCGGCTTTCCTATTTGCAGCTGTTTGGATAGAAACAATCCTCTCAATTTATCTACTTTTTCCGTGGGCACATACAGATGGTATATTCATCTAGGTGCCCAGTAAACAATTGTATTAAATTCTATAAAAGTTGTTCTGTATGAAGAAGAATGTTAATTGTAAACATTGTTTTATGTTAATAAATAAAATAAATAAAAAATAAATAAAATAGACACAAACAAACTAGTATAAAAACATAACCTAAAATTTTTAAAAGACATAGTGAAGTTAGATGCGAGTGGATTCTCTAACCTAAAAATCGAATATTTAAGTAGGATTTTTGCAAACACCCCCAAGGTCGGATGGGGTAGCATTTTCCACTATACCGTCCACGAAGAATCGATTACGACGGTTATCGAATCGATCCGATCACACCCGAAGGCGTTATTCATCGTTTTATCAACGACTGGGGTAATTGAAAAACGTTTCAAAAGTTTCAGGGGAGTTCACACGTGTGAAAGCTAGGATTTTAAGCAGAAATCCGAACTTCGCACGAACATTTCCGAAGACACATAAAGGGACGGGAAGTGTCGTTGTCGACTAAGTCGACCACTAGAAATCGATTCCGAGCATTGCCGAATTGATCCGACCAACAGCTCCGGGAAAAAGTGTGCTGTGGCCAAACTGAAGGTCAGAAATAAGTAAAACGTTACTAGAGGACAACTAGGACCTCGACACAACTTTTGCAACACTTTTGACCGACCGCACAACTTTTGACCAGGATACTTAGTGACTCTGGAAAAAGAAGTTAAAGGCAACGCGACCCCTCGTTTTCGAGTAACTTGAAGTCAGAATCGATCGCCACGAGTTTTAGTTCGATCCGAACAACCGTTCCGGGAAAAAGTGTACTGTAAATAAACTAAAGGTCAGAAATAAGTAAAACGTTACTAGAGGATAACTAGGACCTTGATACACCTTTTGCGCCACTTTTGATCGACCACCCAAATTTTGACGGGGATCAAGAAACCCGGTCCGGTTTCGCAACTAATTTTCTCTCACTCTCATGCTAGAGCGAAACGGGACAGGGATTCATATACAGCAAGATAATGCTTTCTGCGCCATCTGGATATTTATTTTCTTCTATAAATGGATCAAAATCATTTAACATTGGCAATTACATGCAAAATAAGTTGTTTATCGTTTTATTTTTTCATTTATTTTTTTTAAATGGCATTCGGGCAGTTGATCCACAGCCAAGCACTAAAAACAGGCCGGAATGTTGTCTCCTGCAAAGGATGTTGCGCATCGCGAAAAGGACGCAAAAATAAAGATGCAGGAAAGTTACACGAGCGTGTCGGGGGGTTCTTGTGCCGTCAAGGCCGCCCCCGGCCAACCAACATACAGAAAGTGAAGCAGACAGATATACCGCCGGCCAAGACAGGTCTATAGTTCTTAGACGAAAACTAAAGAAACGAACCAACAGGGCACAGGAAAACGCGTCGAACGCCAGTGTCGAGAGCGTTAAGCTGGCACCCGGTCGCTTAGAAAATAACCACAAAAAAAAGTAAGATCTGTTTAAGGTGAACTTGTCATCTTATTGTGGCATTGCTATTGATATTTGAATTTTCAGCTCTGTCATTCCGTTATAAAAATGTACTAGGTGGAAGTGGCGTCGCTCGACGGATACGGAAGTTAAATCGCTTAATTCAAACAGTGGATAAATTTGTGGATAAATAAATGCAAGTGAATGTTTCTTTCCTTTTATAAAAAAAAAACAATCATTTAACATTGGTAATTACGTGCAAAATGAGTTGTTTATCATTTCATCTTTCAAATAAATACCTGTCTTTAATTTAGTAGAATGCAGGTTTTCACGGCCGTTGTCTAATGAAGTAGATTCTTCCGGATCTTGCCGTGGTCGTCGAACTTGACTCGACGTTTCGCTGATCATCCTTCTAAAGACTTCTTTAGAATCCTTCTGAAGAAGCTGACAGGATGATCAGCGAAACGTCGAGTCAAGTTCGACGACCACGGCAAGATCCGGAAGAATCTACTTCATTGTCTTTAATTTGTCATATTTTTAAGACAGCTTTATTATAAATTCCCAATTTTACCCATATAAAAGTTTTCCTATAGCATTACATAGTCAATATATACATTAAAAAAATTTCTTTGTGACGAACGAGGTGAACAAAGCGTTTATTACATTGAATTTTAAATTTATTTTACTGTCAAATAAATAAAGATTGTTTCCCAAATTCCCAGCTGTACCCCACCAAATTTATTCTACAGTTTCCTGGGACCCTTATATACATTTGCCATACAAAAATAATCCGTGACAGACGAGCCTTCATACGCGAGTAAATTATTTATTACATTGAATTTCAAATTTATTTTTACTGTCATATAAATAACGATTTTTCCCAAATTTCCATTTGTACCCCCAACAATTTTTTTCCACAGTTTCCTGGGACCCTTATATCTATTTGTCACACAAAAATAATCCGTGACAAACGAGCCTTCATAGGTGAACAAATCGTTTATTACATTGAATTTCAAATTTATTTTTACTCTTATACAAATAAAGACTGTTTCCAAATTCCCATTTGTACCCCCACCAATTTTTTCCTACAGTTTCTTAAGACCCTTATGTACATTTGCCATATAAAAATAATCCATGTCAAACGAGCCTTCGTAGGTGAACAAATTGCTTATTACATTGAATTTCAAATTTATTTTACTGTCACATAAATAAAGATTGTTTCCCAAATTCCCAGCTGTACCCCAACAAATTTTTCCCACAGTTTCCTGACGCCCTTATATACATTTGCCATACAAAAATAATTCAATGTAATCAACAATTTGTTCACATATGAAGGCTCGTTTGTCACGGATTATTTTTGTGTGACAAATATTTATAAGGGTCCCAGGAAACTGTGGAAAAAAATTGTTGGGGGTACAAATGGGAAAATCGTTATTTATATAACAGTAAAAATAAATTTGTTCACCTATGAAGGCTCGTTTGTCACGAATTATTTTTGTATGGCAAATGTACATAAGGGTTTTAAAAAACTGTAAAAGAATTTGGTGGGGGTACAAATGGGAATTTGGAAAAAATCTTTATTTTTATAACAGTAGAAATAAATATGAAATTCAATGTAATAAACAATTTGTTCACCTATGAAGGCTCGTTTGCCACTGATTACTTTTGTATGGCAAATGTACATAAGGGTCTTAAGAAACTGTGGGAAAAATTTGTTGGGGTACAACTGGGAATTTGGGAAAATATCTTTATTTATATGATAGTAAAAATAAATTTGAAATTCAATGTAATAAATAATTTACTCGCGTATGAAGGCTCGTCTGTCACGGATTATTTTTGTATGGTAAATGTATATAAGGGTCCCAGGAAACTGTAGGAAATTTGGTGGGGTACAGCTGGGAATTTGGGAAACAATCTTTATTTATTTGACAGTAAAATAAATTTGAAATTCAATGTAATAGACGCTTTGTTCGCCTCGTTCGTCACGAAGAAATTTTTTTAATGTATATATTGACTATGTAATACTATAGGAAAACTTTTATATGGGTAAAATTGGGAATTTATAATAAAGCTGTCTTACAAATATGGTAAAAAATTATATAAACATTTTTTTTTTAAGAAAGCTTTTATTTAAATGCTCTAAAAAGTGAAAAATAAACTTTGAAGTAAATCAAATCCATCATTATGTTACACTATATATACTTTTTTATGATATAAAAGCTTGTCGCCAGATTTTCCTGTGTAAAGGAGATTGTTCGCGACAAGCTTTTATATCATAAACAAATTATATAATGGATCAAAATGATGGATTTGATTTGCTTCAACGTTTATTTTCTACTTCTTAGAGCGTTTAAATAAAAGCTTTTTTTTAAAATATTTTTTTACATAATTTTATTTTTTACTTTTTAGTCTTTTGATATGCTGTAATCCTCAGATACCGATTTTGAGACGAATCGGATCATAAACGGTAAAGTCGTCCGCCATCTTGAACTAAATTTTTTTACTAGAAATTCGTAATCGTAATTTATTTTGTCGAAACTTTTATTGAATTATATGAGGCAGAAAATGTTTCACATAGTACACATAACTTATTACATATTTGTAAGGATTCAGGACAGTTTGGAACTTTAGAGGAGTTCAGTGCTTTTCCATTTGAAAATTATATGCAAGTAATAAAAAAATGAATACGAAAACACGATAAACCATTAGAACGGATTATTTGTAGGAAGAGTGAAATAGATAATTGTTATTGTACTGCAAATAAATGTATGTCACAAATAACTGAACCTAAATTATTCATTGAACATTTAAGGGGGCCTTTGCTAAACTATTTTTCTTTTACACAGCTTGAAAAAGTTGTATTTGATAAATTTACTTTAAAAATATCTGAACCAGATAAGTTTTGTTCTCTAAAAGATGGAAGTATTGTTTGTATTAGTAATTTTATTTCAAATACTACTGAAACTCTAATTATTGGAAATAAATTTGTTTCACTTGAGGATTTTTATGTTAAACCTTGCAGGTCATCAACATTTGGAATTTATTTAGTTCACAAACTAGCACCTACTGAAAGCTGGAATTTAAAAGATATTGCCTATAAATGTGTGAAACTAAACTTTAAAAATAAGATAGTAATATTTCCACTATTGCATACAGAACAACTAAACATTTTTTTTTTCTATACGATAAATCGTACATTTTTTGTAAAGTTCATATTAATAGAGAAACTAATGTAGATACTGAAACTAGTTGTAAATTTTAGCTCGAATTTTAGTAATTATGCATTTGAAATTTTCTGAATTTAATGTTTATCTATAAAAATAAAGAAGAAAATCACATAATATAACTCCAAAAAGGGAACAGCGAAGCAGCTACGAAGTGTTTCGGAATTATTGTTCATCATCAACGTTAGCTTAAAGAACAGGATCTTGGAAAGATAGATCAGGAACAACAATTAAAATAAGCCATAAATAGGTAATCAATTTGATTCTTCTTTTTTGGGGTACATGGTATGATTTTTTTAAATTTATATTATTTAGCCCTATGGACTCTTAATTCTATTTGTTTAATATACCAGGTTGAAAAAGCAGTGCACATAAGGCTCTGCGTATCGGCTGTTCTATTTAAGATCCAACTAGACAAGAAAGATTAAATTGAGTATTGTATACTGTACTTTCAACCTATTTTAATTATTCCTAATCTATCTTTTCCAGATTATGTACTTTAAGCTACGATATCCTGATAAGGAACAATAATTCCGAAAGAAGGGTCCATAGCTGCTTCGCTATTTCTTTTTTGAGGTACATGGTCCGATTTCGATTTATGCTTTCATTATTTAACCTTATTTGTAGCCCATTCACTGAGCCAAATCCCAACGCAGCAAGCGAGGAATCTGTCAATGTTTTCCGACTTCGCTTGAGAAAATGCCCTCTTAAATCTATTATTAAACCTACAAACTCTTATTTTAATGTTTATTGTTTATAATATTGATTTATGTACACTCGATTTGGTTTAAATAGGCATATGAAATGATGAAAATGTGGACCGTAGTAAAATTTGCAGATGAAAATACTGTAGAAGCAGTATCTTCAAAATGGATTGTAAATAATAAGTGTATTATATTTTATATTATATTTATACTTTATTAGTAGAGCTCTTAACAAAAATACAATACAATCTTACATAACATACATACATTACATAACCTAATATTAAAATTACACACACAAATATTTAAAAGGTATTCTTTATGTGCTCTATGCAAAGCCTCTTAAAGATATATATATTCCTGCATTTTTTATCTCACATGGTAAGTCATTAAACCAAATTAGACCTTTTCCTAGCATGGTATTGGATTTTATATATTCAATTTTCACATAGAAATCATTATTTATTGTGGCCCGTGTTTTATACGAATGAAAGTCAATTACATAATCTAATTTATTGGTCAAGTAAGGTGGCATCAATCCATACTTCATTTTGAATATAAACATCAATGTATTATACATAATTCTTTGTTTGATATTCATTAAATTCAGAACACTCAGCATAGTATTAATTGGTGTATATCCACCACAACTCAGTATGGCTCTCATGCCTCTATTCTGAACTTTCTGTAATGTTTGAATTTGTTGTTTGTTAAGGAAAATAAGTGTAGTTCCACAGTAATCGATATGTGAGGAAATCATAGACTTATAGATAGTTAATTTAGCGAACATTGATATTTTATTAGATAACCGAAACAACAGGCCAATCTTTTTTGCCATTTTATTTTTTATATACTCACAGTGAGCATTAAAATTCAGTTCAGAGTCAATAATTACTCCTAAATATTTAAATTTGGTAACCTCCTCAATGATGCAGTGATTTATTGTGATATTAAGTTTTATTTTATTCAGTTTTAACTGCTTCAAATTGTGTTTGGATGCTACAATTATAAATTTAGTTTTATTCAAGTTCAGCTTAAGATTATTATCACATGTCCATTCATACACATTTTTTAAGTCCTCATTTAATTTACTCTCAATATCTTCTACTTTGCCTGTCACATACAACATTGTATCATTCGCAAACAGTTTGAGTTTACATTTTTTACAATAATTACTAATATCATTATGTATAATAAAAACAGTATTGGAATCACCTTACTAAAATTTTATAGAGAGATATTAGGTCCTAACCTAACTCTCGATGGTGGTGTGTCCAAGTTCTTGAGAGAAACGTTGGCTAGCTTACAGCCGGAGCTGGCCGTGCGGTTATTTTATGGCCAGACGAAGTGTTATTTATAACTAATTTGAGCAATTCCCGGACATAAACTTCGATTTGCAAGTCCTCACGACCGAACCGAGAGAGAAGACAGTCAATCATTTTACTATAGTTACTTTCCGTAGCGGGAAAACTGTCAACGAGTTGCCTAGCTCTACTACCAAGCACCATAGCTTGAATCAAATACTCAACTTTATCGTTCAAGTCTATATCCGGATCATCATGCACTTTTTGAAACTGAGACCAGAAGGGTAACCAATCTTTAATATTCCCATCAAACTTCTTGAATTCTAACGTGGGCAACTTAAATTTATGCCTACCTGTTCTGCTGTTAACAGTTTCATCAGATATTACAGAAGATACCTCATTCTCCACGGCGCCTGTCCATTTGGGCTGCACACATTCTTCGCAGCGACTATTCAGATCCGCAAACTTCTTGATATAACTGTCACTGGCCTCCATCTCTGCTAACAAATCTCCTTCGTTTGCATCACCATTTAATAGAAGATTGTAGATTTCCTTGTCAACTTGTTTTAAATCTTCGATTTTTTGTCGCAGAATATCTAGTGATATCTTAATGAGTCGTAATTCGCCTTCCGGCGTCGATAATAACTCATCTAATTCTTTTGCTGACTTAGTAAAAGTGGTGCGAAGCACTTTCCGATGTCTCTTCTTTTGCTCCATTTTTCACTGCAAACTTCGTCAAACCACACGATTACCAAAACTTTTAAAAACGGTAGAAGTTTGTCCAGTGTTCGTCTATACACTTCTATAACACCCGGTGCATCCACAAAACGACTTACTTTTTTTACTTAAAAACTCCGACGTCCTGTCACGGTCGCCAAAAATGTCGGAACTGCCTCGTTATAAAACTACCCGTTTTACACTAAGCACATGGTTCGGTTTTTAATAATAAAGGCCCAAGATCCAGAATAAACCTTTATTCACTAAAAGGCGGAGTTATTAGTCGATTTGGTACACATATATGGTGTAATAGACTCTATATAAAATTAATTGCAAAAGACAACTTCCCTAATTAATTTCTTGACATTGACACTGACATTATTTTTCTTCCTGCCTTGATTCATACTGAACTATTTACACAAAAATGTAAACATTCCTCAAATGGTAAGATCTTGTTGAGAATTATCAATTCCCAATTAAACAACGTTCTTTAATAATTAGTATGATAAAAATGGGGCTCTGACACCTACTATAAAATAAAGGATAATAATTGTTATTTAATAGGGCTTGACAATAAATTTAACAATAGCATATATGACCCTAAACTGTGGCCAAAAGGAGTGATTTTTGAAAGATTTGATTTTCAAAAGGGCGAACGTTTCCTGGACAAACAGAAGTACAACAGAGATGGAGTAGGGAGGAATAATCAACAAGATATGGCAGAAGATTTTCACGTAGCATAAATGGGGAAAAAGGTACAGAAATGTCCAATGTAAAAATTATGAGTCGAATTAAGGGAAAAAGCAAATATGATTTATTTTATGCCAATTGTCAAAGCCTTTTAAAAAATTTGGATAATATCAAATATTGTGTTTCCTGCATTAGACCACTTGTTATGTGTTTTACTGAAACACACATAACTGAAATCAGTGAACATGAAATTGAAATAGCTGGATATAAATTGCTGCCCTGCAAGTCTCATAACAGACATACAGGGGGGGTTGCAATATATGTCGACATAAATAATTTTATTTTGACTATTCAAAGTAAAGTGTTACCATTAAACGTCTGGATCTTGACCATTAAATTAAATGTCCACCATTCCACATTTATTATTGGTGTGTTGTATCATTCACCGAGTGGTTCTCATGCTGATTTTCTGGACTATTTTGAAGAATTAATGGAAGATGTTATTGCCAACAATACAAAAATAATTATTGTAGGGGACTTTAATATTGACTTATTAACAGAACCCACATATAGTAATAAAATAAGTAATTATTAGTTCTTTAGGTCTAAGTCAATTAATTAATGTTCCTACAAGGATTACAGTAGATTCCTCAACTCTCATGGATTACTTGATTACTAATGAAAATAATTTAAAATATACTGTTTGTGATGACCTCAAAGTTGCCGATCACCATAGCGTATTAGTTTCTTTTAATCAGAAGGATGAACATAATAAAATTATTAATAATATAATAAAAACTAGGAAAAGAAGTTTCAATAATTTTGATAATTTACAGTTTCAACTAGCTCTAATTGGCACTAAATGGGATAATAATTCAGTAGATATGATATATTAGCATCATGTTTAAATAATAAAGGGAATAGTGAATGGTAAAAAAAGTTACAGCAATAAAGGTATTACATTTGATAGCATAATCTTAACATCAGATAATGAAATAGCAAATGCATTCAATAAATTTTTTATAAATAGTCTTGATGATATTGTACATAGTGTTGTTCCGCTACATGACTTTGAATATGTGTTAAGTTTTATAACTGAATCAAAGACTAAATTTCATAAGTTTGTGTAAATTGATTTAATAGAGGGTTATCAAGCGTCATTAGAGGTATAAAAAAAAATAAATGTGATAAAGATGGTATTACCCTTAAAATAATTAGAGAAGCATTTGAAGTAATTGGTAATAGATTTGTAGATGTCATTAATCAGTTGTTTTCCCAAACGTATGGAAGCTGTCGACAATCATACCAATTGAAAAAACTAATAATACAATCATCTGATCTGAGTTTAGACCAGTTAATTCTTTACCAATTCCCGAGAAACTATTAGAATTAGTTGTTAAAAACCAACTAATGAACTTTATTCAGGAGAACGATATCATTATAAGTGAACAATCTGGCTTTAGGAAAAACCATTCTTGTGAAACATCACTTCAGTATGTTTTAAACCAGTGGAAAATGGATATCTCTAATAACTTAATAATCGGGGTAGTATTTTTGGATTTCAAAAGAGCATTTGAAACTGTAATAAAGATTCATTCATTCAAGACTCATCATATTAAAACTTAAAAAAGTATGGAATTGAGGGGACAGTATTACAATGGTTTACATCATACCTTGACAGCAGGGAACAGATAGTTAAATTTAATGACTTATTCAGAAAAAATGAATATAAAACACGGAATACCACAAGGGTCAGTACTTTGTAACGTTTCAATTTTGTTTAATTTAGTTAATTTTAATATAACCCCTTGTATATGCCGCTCCTTGGATTTATATGTTAATTTTATAGAGTTAGAGCGCCTAAAAGTATGCAACCAGCGGTGCGCTACGGAATCGTATATTTGGAAAATCAGGAAATAATCACCTTAAAATTTCGTATTGGTCATTTTAAATCCTTTCAATTTTATACATCAAGCTTGTCTTAATATAAGGAATATCCGTAAAAATAAGCATCATATTATATATAATTAATAGGTATTGCCATTATATTTCTGCCATTATCATGTATGGTTTTTCGTATTTTATCGCGAAGTTTTTGTGAGCGAAGGATAAAAACAGGCGTTCGAGTCAGTTACCACGTATTTCTGGTGTGTTAATGAGTGCAATCCACATTTTTCTATATGTTTAACACTTTGAGGTGTTCATTTTGGATATAATTAGAAAGATTGTGTTTATATTGTGGCCGTGTGCTTATGTAAGTTTTTGGACGGCGCACAATATCGGCTGTATTGCTGGATTTGAGGGCATTTGTTACCCCTAATTAACACGTGGTAATCAACCAAGCTCTTGCCTATAGCTTTGGTTACTTCAAGCCACCCTCCATCTACGTAAGTTATTACATTTTTCTTCTTTTAAATGACTGGTTAATGGTAATTTCGTGAATCCTTGTTATAGGGCTTTTCTTCTTTTCCCTGGCTTCTTTCACTTTTTGGTGCAGTAATTTTGGTTTCTAATTTGGGATATTTCTGATATCAAGCTACCGTTAGAAGACCTATTGAAGTTCCTGCGTTCCAGTTCGTTATTTTGGAATTTCTGAAATAGACGCAGTATACTGGCTGTCCTGGACGATCGACCATTGGAGCCGTCCTTTTGCAGTAATCTCGTGCGAGGACGACATTAAGCAGATAAGCTGTATTTCTTTGAATTTTCTGTATTTTCTATATACTATTTTAATATTTTGCATTTATTCATATTCATTTGTGTACCAACTACTCAATATACAACTGAACAGCTCAGGGCGCCAGTAACCTAAATTGCCCTACGTTTCCTAGTAGTGGCTTAAAGTTCGGTTACAAAACTTCAAGCACCCCAAATAGAAATATATATAATTGGACCACGAAATCGATATCAGGTGTCAATTGCCTTAATTTTCTCTACTGAATATATTTTGAACGCATATTCTACAAAAATAAATGATTCCCAAAGTATATAAAATCTACTTTAATTTTCTACCATTCTGAAATATATATAAAAAAAACATAAAGTTGTAAGCTAATAATAATGAATGCCCGCTCGTGAATGTTTAGGTTGAAATATATATAGATATATAAAAAAAATATATAGTGGTAAACCAATGATTAAATGTCCGCACGTGATCACGGTTGGCGCACAATATAATTTATTTAAAAAAAAAATGACGTAATAATTATATCTGCAAAATGATAGTAAATACCAAAAAAAATTAAATAAATATATTAACACAGGTCAAGATTTTGTCAAGACAAATGAATTAATCACTGGAATTTAGCGCCAGGGCCTAAAAAACGGCCATTCAATTAGTAGCAGACAAAAATGCACTACTAATATGTAATAGATTATTTGGTACACAAATGAATATGAATAAATGCAAAATATTAAAATAGTATATAGAAAATACAGAAAATTCAAAGAAATACAGCTTATCTGCTTAATGTCGTCCTCGCACGAGATTACTGCAAAAGGGCGGCTCCAATGGTCGATCGTCCAGGACAGCCGGTATACTGCGTCTATTTCAGAAATTCCAAAATAACGAACTGGAACGCAGGAACTTCAATAGGTCTTCTAACGGTAGCTTGATATCAGAAATATCCCAAATTAGAAACCAAAATTACTGCACCAAAAAGTGAAAGAAGCCAGGGAAAAGAAGAAAAGCCCTATAACAAGGATTCACGAAATTACCATTAACCAGTCATTTAAAAGAAGAAAAATGTAATAACTTACGTAGATGGAGGGTGGCTTGAAGTAACCAAAGCTATAGGCAAGAGCTTGGTTGATTACCACGTGTTAATTAGGGGTAACAAATGCCCTCAAATCCAGCAATACAGCCGATATTGTGCGCCGTCCAAAAACTTACATAAGCACACGGCCACAATATAAACACAATCTTTCTAATTATATCCAAAATGAACACCTCAAAGTGTTAAACATATAGAAAAATGTGGATTGCACTCATTAACACACCAGAAATACGTGGTAACTGACTCGAACGCCTGTTTTTATCCTTCGCTCACAAAAACTTCGCGATAAAATACGAAAAACTATACATGATAATGGCAGAAATATAATGGCAATACCTATTAATTATATATAATATGATGCTTATTTTTACGGATATTCCTTATATTAAGACAAGCTTGATGTATAAAATTGAAAGGATTTAAAATGACCAATACGAAATTTTAAGGTGATTATTTCCTGATTTTCCAAATATACGATTCCGTAGCGCACCGCTGGTTGCATACTTTTAGGCGCTCTAACTCTATAAAATTAACATATAAATCCAAGGAGCGGCATATACAAGGGGTTATATTAAAATTAACTAAATTAAACAAAATTGAAACGTTACAAAGTACTGACCCTTGTGGTATTCCGTGTTTTATATTCATTTTTTCTGAATAAGTCATTAAATTTAACTATCTGTTCCCTGCTGTCAAGGTATGATGTAAACCATTGTAATACTGTCCCCTCAATTCCATACTTTTTTAAGTTTTAATATGATGAGTCTTGAATGAATGAATCTTTATTACAGTTTCAAATGCTCTTTTGAAATCCAAAAATACTACCCCGATTATTAAGTTATTAGAGATATCCATTTTCCACTGGTTTAAAACATACTGAAGTGATGTTTCACAAGAATGGTTTTTCCTAAAGCCAGATTGTTCACTTATAATGATATCGTTCTCCTGAATAAAGTTCATTAGTTGGTTTTTAACAACTAATTCTAATAGTTTCTCGGGAATTGGTAAAGAATTAACTGGTCTAAACTCAGATCAGATGATTGTATTATTAGTTTTTTCAATTGGTATGATTGTCGACAGCTTCCATACGTTTGGGAAAACAACTGATTAATGACATCTACAAATCTATTACCAATTACTTCAAATGCTTCTCTAATTATTTTAAGGGTAATACCATCTTTATCACATTTATTTTTTTTTATACCTCTAATGACGCTTGATAACCCTCTATTAAATCAATTTACACAAACTTATGAAATTTAGTCTTTGATTCAGTTATAAAACTTAACACATATTCAAAGTCATGTAGCGGAACAACACTATGTACAATATCATCAAGACTATTTATAAAAAATTTATTGAATGCATTTGCTATTTCATTATCTGATGTTAAGATTATGCTATCAAATGTAATACCTTTATTGCTGTAACTTTTTTTACCATTCACTATTCCCTTTATTATTTAAACATGATGCTAATATATCATATCTACTGAATTATTATCCCATTTAGTGCCAATTAGAGCTAGTTGAAACTGTAAATTATCAAAATTATTGAAACTTCTTTTCCTAGTTTTTATTATATTATTAATAATTTTATTATGTTCATCCTTCTGATTAAAAGAAACTAATACGCTATGGTGATCGGCAACTTTGAGGTCATCACAAACAGTATATTTTAAATTATTTTCATTAGTAATCAAGTAATCCATGAGAGTTGAGGAATCTACTGTAATCCTTGTAGGAACATTAATTAATTGACTTAGACCTAAAGAACTAATAATTACTTATTTTATTACTATATGTGGGTTCTGTTAATAAGTCAATATTAAAGTCCCCTACAATAATTATTTTTGTATTGTTGGCAATAACATCTTCCATTAATTCTTCAAAATAGTCCAGAAAATCAGCATGAGAACCACTCGGTGAATGATACAACACACCAATAATAAATGTGGAATGGTGGACATTTAATTTAATGGTCAAGATCCAGACGTTTAATGGTAACACTTTACTTTGAATAGTCAAAATAAAATTATTTATGTCGACATATATTGCAACCCCCCCTGTATGTCTGTTATGAGACTTGCAGGGCAGCAATTTATATCCAGCTATTTCAATTTCATGTTCACTGATTTCAGTTATGTGTGTTTCAGTAAAACACATAACAAGTGGTCTAATGCAGGAAACACAATATTTGATATTATCCAAATTTTTTAAAAGGCTTTGACAATTGGCATAAAATAAATCATATTTGCTTTTTCCCTTAATTCGACTCATAATTTTTACATTGGACATTTCTGTACCTTTTTCCCCATTTATGCTACGTGAAAATCTTCTGCCATATCTTGTTGATTATTCCTCCCTACTCCATCTCTGTTGTACTTCTGTTTGTCCAGGAAACGTTCGCCCTTTTGAAAATCAAATCTTTCAAAAATCACTCCTTTTGGCCACAGTTTAGGGTCATATATGCTATTGTTAAATTTATTGTCAAGCCCTATTAAATAACAATTATTATCCTTTATTTTATAGTAGGTGTCAGAGCCCCATTTTTATCATACTAATTATTAAAGAACGTTGTTTAATTGGGAATTGATAATTCTCAACAAGATCTTACCATTTGAGGAATGTTTACATTTTTGTGTAAATAGTTCAGTATGAATCAAGGCAGGAAGAAAAATAATGTCAGTGTCAATGTCAAGAAATTAATTAGGGAAGTTGTCTTTTGCAATTAATTTTATATAGAGTCTATTACACCATATATGTGTACCAAATCGACTAATAACTCCGCCTTTTAGTGAATAAAGGTTTATTCTGGATCTTGGGCCTTTATTATTAAAAACCGAACCATGTGCTTAGTGTAAAACGGGTAGTTTTATAACGAGGCAGTTCCGACATTTTTGGCGACCGTGACAGGACGTCGGAGTTTTTAAGTAAAAAAAGTAAGTCGTTTTGTGGATGCACCGGGTGTTATAGAAGTGTATAGACGAACACTGGACAAACTTCTACCGTTTTTAAAAGTTTTGGTAATCGTGTGGTTTGACGAAGTTTGCAGTGAAAAATGGAGCAAAAGAAGAGACATCGGAAAGTGCTTCGCACCACTTTTACTAAGTCAGCAAAAGAATTAGATGAGTTATTATCGACGCCGGAAGGCGAATTACGACTCATTAAGATATCACTAGATATTCTGCGACAAAAAATCGAAGATTTAAAACAAGTTGACAAGGAAATCTACAATCTTCTATTAAATGGTGATGCAAACGAAGGAGATTTGTTAGCAGAGATGGAGGCCAGTGACAGTTATATCAAGAAGTTTGCGGATCTGAATAGTCGCTGCGAAGAATGTGTGCAGCCCAAATGGACAGGCGCCGTGGAGAATGAGGTATCTTCTGTAATATCTGATGAAACTGTTAACAGCAGAACAGGTAGGCATAAATTTAAGTTGCCCACGTTAGAATTCAAGAAGTTTGATGGGAATATTAAAGATTGGTTACCCTTCTGGTCTCAGTTTCAAAAAGTGCATGATGATCCGGATATAGACTTGAACGATAAAGTTGAGTATTTGATTCAAGCTATGGTGCTTGGTAGTAGAGCTAGGCAACTCGTTGACAGTTTTCCCGCTACGGAAAGTAACTATAGTAAAATGATTGACTGTCTTCTCTCTCGGTTCGGTCGTGAGGACTTGCAAATCGAAGTTTATGTCCGGGAATTGCTCAAATTAGTTATAAATAACACTTCGTCTGGCCATAAAATAGACTTGTCTTTCTTGTATGATAAATTAGAGTCGCAATTACGGGCGTTAGAGACACTTGGCATTACATCAGATAAATATGCAGCCATGCTATTTCCTTTGGTCGAGTCATGTCTACCGTCAGATTTACTAAGAGTTTGGCAACATTTACCGGACAGCCCTCTTTCGATAGGCACCGCGTCACAGGAGACTGCAGGTGTTTCTACAATAGAAAATCGTCTCAGAAGCCTCATGAAGTTTTTAAAAAATGAAGTCGACAATGAACAGCATATTAATTTAGCAGTCGAGGGTTTCGATTTAAGCAATAGGAGAAATAAGGATTTTAGACGTGAAAATAAAACAAAAAGACACGAAGAAGATTGTCCCAAACTTTACACTGCAACGGGCTTAACTAATTCCGTGGTCACGAATAAATGTCTTTTTTGTCAGAATTTGCATGAGAGTGCAAAATGTTTTAAAGCTCAGAAACTGAGTTATGATCAAAAAAAGGATATTTTGACGGAAAATGGAGCCTGTTTTCGCTGCCTAAAAATTGGGCATCAGTCTCGTCTCTGTCGAGGGCGATTGAAATGTATCATTTGTGGCAAATCTCACGTAGCTCTGATGTGTCGGGAGCTCTCAGCGAATCGACAGAAAAACGGAAAATCCGATCAAAAGGACGTTAAGGAAGAAGTCTTGACGGGAACCCATCAAACCCATCAGGCACTTGCGAATAGTACAAATCAACATATTTTTATGCAAACGCTCTGCGTAAAAATGGAACACTCTGGGAGAAAACGATACGTGCGCGCGTTGATAGATACTGGATCTCAAAAGTCATATATTTTAAAGTCCACAGCTGAATTTTTGAGATACAGATCTAAACGACAGATTAGCATTATTCATGGGTTGTTTGGCGGAAGTGAGTTATCTCAGAAGCACGATTGTTACGACGTCACAGCGAGCAGCGACAAATATAGTTGTACTTTTGAAGCTTTGGATCAACCCGTAATTTGCAACGAAGTTTCTGCTGTATTTCATGGTGTCTGGACGGAGGAAATTCGCTTGTTAAATATCCAGATATCGGATTCACGCGACGACACCCCTATAGAACTTTTAATAGGCTCCGATATTGCAGGAAAGCTGTACACGGGAAAAAGATATATTTTGAAATGCGGGCTGGTGGCCATCGAAACGCTACTAGGTTGGACTTTGATGGGTAAGATACCCCTGGAGAAACCTCAAAGCTTGTCCATGACTTCTATCTCCCTTTTCGTCCACAATGCCTCGATTACTAATCTTTGGGAACTAGATGTTTTAGGTATAAAGGATCCTGCTGAAAGAATGACTCGTGAAGAGACAGCGTTAGCAGCCAAGGAACTTTTCCTGGAAACCGTCACAACTGACGTAGATGGTCGGTATGAAGTTAGACTGCCGTGGTTGGAAGGACATCCGGCGTTACCAAGCAACTATCAGCTGGCTAAGAAGAGATTGGAGAGTACTGTTAAAAAAGTTATTAATGACGGATATTTCGAAGCCTATGACCAAGTATTTAAAGATTGGCTGAACGAAAATATCATCGAAGAAGTTTTCGAGACACAGCCTACAAAGGAGGCTCACTACTTACCACATAGGCCGGTAATTAAACCCAGCAGCGTGACCACAAAAATAAGACCTGTTTTTGACGCCTCAGCCAGAGAAAGAGACAGCCCCTCTTTGAACCAGTGTCTCGATAAGGGGCTGAACTTAATTGAATTGATTCCTGATATCTTGCTAAGATTTAGGCGACAGAAAATTGGTGTAGTGTCAGACATTAGAAAAGCCTTTTTACAGATTGGCATACATGAAGCTGAAAGAGACTTCCTTCGTTTTTTATGGTCTGACAGTGAAGGTAGGCAAGTAGTGTATCGCCATCGTCGTGTGGTGTTCGGAATCAATAGCAGTCCGTTTCTCTTAGGGGCCACCATAGAGTATCATTTGTCCAAGATGTTGAAGGAAACTGATTCCAAACCTTTTTCAAAGGAAACCATTATGAAACTGTCAGACGGTTTTTACGTTGATAACTGTATAACCAGTGTTGCAAATTACAAAGAGTTGAGAACATTTGTCGAAGAGTCCAGTAACGTAATGGCTGAAGGTAAGTTTGATCTGAGAGGGTGGGAATACACGCATCAAGTCCAAGATAGCAACCTTGATATTTCCACTCCCCTGTTGGGAATGAGATGGTATAAACAGAACGATACCTTAAGTCTAAACCTAGATGATAACACCACCGAGCAATTTGAAAATAAACCAGTGACTAAGAGGATGATGCTGTCACAAGCTCAGAAAGTGTTCGATCCTATTGGTTATACTTGTCCTACAACTCTAATAGCAAAATTGTTGCTGCAAAAGACATGGGAAAAACAACTGACTTGGGATACACCGATCGACCCTATAACGGAAACACATTTTCGAAAGTGGATGGAAGAGCTGCCGTATTTATCAGCTATTAGAATTCCTAGATGGATAAATGTGGGCTCCGAAGAAGCAGAACAATGGACCTTGCATACATTTTGTGACGCGAGTAAGGAAGCTTTTTCTGCGGTTGTTTTCTTAAGGGTGGTGCAGAATAGCGAGGTATTTATACATATTTTGGCAGCCAAGTCGAGAGTAGCACCTTTAAAAACATTGTCAATACCTCGGCTCGAATTGATGGCAGCTGTCATAGCAGTTCGATTATACACAATGTGCAGAAGGAATCTCAATATTGAACTAGAGAGTTTTTTCTGGAGTGACTCGACAACGGTACTCAGTTGGATTAAAAGACCAGAAGAATGGTCAACATTTGTTTGGAATCGGGTGAAGGAAATTCGGACAGCATCGTTAGACAAAAATTGGCATCATGTTCCTGGTATGCTGAATCCGGCTGACCTCCCATCTCGAGGTTGTTCTGCTAAACAATTGCTCGAATCAAGATGGTGGGAGGGCCCGTCATGGTTATATCAAGACTCTTTGCATTGGCCTCGGGATAACCTCCATTATAATGAAGAGGAGATTAATAAAGAAAAGAGGAAAAAACTGGTTACTGTATTGTTTAACAGTGGGAGTAAGATAATGACGTCAGATGACTGGCATATATACTATTTTTCCCAATACCCCAAAACTCTAAGAATGTGCGCATGGATACTTCGATTTATATATAATGCTAGAAATAAATATGACAAGCATAAAGGAGACCTGAGTGCTGAAGAATGTGACAAATCAGAAATTTTGGTGCTCAAACTAATACAACAAGAATCGTTTGCGAACGAAAATGATGAAAAACTACGTGGTCTGAATGCCTTTAAAGACAATAACGGTTTCATTCGATTGAAAACTCGTATTAGTAATCGAGACGATCATGAAAATTTTCGGTATCCGATCGTTTTGCCTGCCAAACACTCAGTGGTAAATCGGTTGGTATTTGGGGAACATGTTAAGTTATGTCATGTTGGTGCCCAAGGGCTGATGAGTATTTTACGAGAGAGATATTGGATTCTAGGCGGTCGACGGGCGATAAAATCAGCGATTTCTGGTTGTGTCGTCTGCAAAAGATACAATGCTAAGCCGTTTGACGCAAGTTCCCCGCCGTTACCGATGGATCGGGTTCGAGATGCAGCAGCTTTTGAAATAACGGGTGTAGACTTCGCGGGTCCTTTGTACCTCAAGACTGGAGAAAAGGTATGGGTGTGCCTTTTTACCTGTGCCGTGTATCGAGCAGTGCATCTAGAACTATGTAGTTCGTTATCAGCAGCGGATTTTATGCAAGCGCTGCGAAGGTTTATTGCCAGACGAGGTCGTCCAAAAACCATATATAGTGATAATGGGACAAACTTTGTCGGTACCGAAAACGCCTTATCGCTAGTAGACTTTCAGAAAATTGCCGAGCATAGTAGTGCGGAACGCATACGATGGCGGTTTAACCCACCGACAGCTGTGTGGTGGGGTGGATTTTGGGAAAGACTTGTGGGCGTCTTGAAACAACTCTTAAGAAAAATGTTAGGGCGTGCTTCGCTGGAATATGAAAGTCTAGCAACTGTCCTCTGTGATTGTGAATCAGTCATAAATTCAAGGCCACTTACCTGCCCGTCTTCAGATACTAATGAATTGATACCTCTAACGCCAGTGATGTTCCTTAGAGACCAGATACCAGGTGACGTTTCAGATTGTGATGTCGTTGATAAACAGTCGCTATCTAAGAAGATCTTCGGAAGAGGTTCCGAAACGAATATTTGGGCCAATTAAAATGGTGGTCCAAAAGGAGTAAAGAAAGCCAAGTCAAGGTGGGAGAAGTAGTATTTGTGGGCAACGATAAAGATAAACGGGTAAATTGGCCTCTCGGTCGGGTAATCGAGCTCCTGCCTGGAAATGATGGTCGGGTTCGACTAGTCAAGGTCCTTACAGAAAGGGGTCAATTCCTGAGTCCTGTACAGCGGCTGTATCCATTGGAATGTGCAACCGACCCCTCTCAGATGGAAAACGATGGAAATTCGGACTCCCGCATGGAATCGAAGCCGCCTTCAAGAAATGAAAGTGCAAGTGCGGAAACGGGAGTGTCAAAAAGCAGAGTACCCGAATCGGAAGTGAGAATTACGCGAAGTGGGCGTAAAGTTAAGACTCCGGTTAGATATTCTGACTCTCTGTAGCATTAGACAAATACCTACATGTATAGATGTTCATGTTTTACTTTTAGGCTATATTTAAGTTAATGTTTTTACTTGTTGTTCTAGTCGTCTAATTTTACTGATTCCGACATTTTTGGCAAAATGTCGGAACTGCCTCGTTATAAAACTACCCGTTTTACACTAAGCACATGGTTCGGTTTTTAATAATAAAGGCCTAAGATCCAGAATAAACCTTTATTCACTAAAAGGCGGAGTTATTAGTCGATTTGGTACACATATATGGTGTAATAGACTCTATATAAAATTAATTGCAAAAGACAACTTCCCTAATTATTTTCTTGACATTGACACTGACATTATTTTTCTTCCTGCCTTGATTCATACTGAACTATTTACACAAAAATGTAAACATTCCTCAAATGGTAAGATCTTGTTGAGAATTATCAATTCCCAATTAAACAACGTTCTTTAATAAGTAGTATGATAAAAATGGGGTTCTGACATCCTCCCACCTGAGGCATGTTTAGAACAAATAAGCATGGCTCATCAACTTTCCAGAGCCAAGAAGACAATCAGTAAAATCCACTCTTAAATTATTGGTAGTTTTAATTAAAAAATTGTTTCATTTTATCATTTATAAACAAAATTTCAAAACGTAAATCGTTTGATTGTTACTAAAGTTAACTCTTTTCAAAATATTTATACAATTTAAGTATTTGATGTTACTTCTTAACCATATTAATTTTACTATCATTTGACGCAGTAGTATGGCTTTGATTTAAAGGGAAGTTATACCAATTAAAGAAAAGAATGAGTACTTGTCAAAAACTAGCCGTAATTATATATACTTATGCAAAACCTTTCAGTTGAAATTCACTGTTCTATTTTTGACATAGATTTTAAACTATTTTTAAATATTTTCTTTAAGCTGCTTTAATACTCAAATAATGTAAAAATATCTGTATGAATTTCGCCATTAACTGGGTGTATATATGTTAGCAATACATCCCCCTACCCTCCACAAGGGTCTCATGTACTCCCTCCAACGTCTCCAACATATCAACAACAGCTGGATGCTCGCGGTTGGCCCGAAGGTGACCGAGTGAGTAGCTCGAGGCAAGATGCGCGATAGCTTAATATAGTCAGTTAATACTTTACCTTTGTGAACTAAGTTGCGGAATAAATTTGTGGAAATTACATTGTTTATTTTATTTTGGGGTAAAAACCCCTTGAACGCTTACATCAGAAGTGGGATGATATCCAAGTGCCCTAGAGACAAAAATCAGTTTTAAATGAGTCTTCATAGTAGCGAACTTTAGTTTTGTTAAAATGGCGGGCGCTAGTAGTGATATGGCGAACATCGAACGCGAGAGTGATGACTGTAGTGAACATGAACTGGAAGAGCCAGAAGTCCCGGTGCCAAAACGTGCAAAGGTACAGTGGCAGGATACTTTAATCGCTTTAGTAGCAGCCCAACAGCAACAGTTGGCAGAATTAACACGTAAGGCAAAGATGGCTGCGGGGCCAACGCCCTTGCCGAACCAAGTGGATGAACCTATCGCGCAAGCGTCAACGTCATCTACCACATCATTCCGTTTAGCAGAATTCGACTCTGATACCAGTACGTACTCGATTGAAGAGTGGCTAGACGACGCCACAAAACTAAAAGCAGAATTGAGAGTCAGCGACATTTTGATGACAGTAAAAGCCGGTGAAGCGCTGAAGCATAGAGCGCATCGATATTATTGTGATTGGCGACCTGTTTCCCGAACATGGGAAATTTTTTGTAATGACCTTGCCGTTGCTTTCCCTGATCGTGAAACACCAAGTGCTCGGGCTTATATAGCTGCTACTCTGCGTAGTCAAGATTGTGACTCACTTAGTGACTATGGTATTCAAAAATTACGCAGCATTTGTCGTTTCCATAACACGCTACCATGGATTAAAATTTTAAGTATGGTGGAATATGGTTTGGATCATTCAGAGGCACAAGCGGCAATCCGCATTCAAAAGCCGGAGACGGAACGAGAATTGTTGAAATTGTTGGGAGAATTTGACGCCCGTAGACGTAAACATTGATCGACAACTAGCCCAAGGCCTATGAATTACATTATTAAGCACTTCAAGACGAACCTACAGCAACGACACTTACAACCTCACGCAATAAGTGCAACTTTTAAAGGAACTTGTTTCAAATGTGGGCGATTAGGCCACCGACAGGACGCCTGCAGCTATGTCATAAGCAACAAACGAGATGAAACACCGACACAGTCCTTAACAAAAATCGAGTCGACACCACCTAGTTGTGCTCATTGCAAAAAAATCGGACATACAGAAAAGAATTGTTGGTATAAAAACAAAAAGCCTGATAAAGTGATGCCTATACGTCGAGGACGTGACCTAGCAAGCTCACCCATGGCGAATTTGTTATGCAATAACCAAGCCATTTCATTCTAATATCTCATCGATAGTGGAGCTGATTCATCGATTCTGAGCGACACTGTGGCCAAGAGACTCGGTGTATTGATCAAGCCCGACGTACGTGCTTAAACGGGGTTTGGATCACAGACTGTTTTGACTATTGGAACATGTGATTTAATAGCTGTTATGCTGAATGTTACCATTGAAATTGTTTTCACAGTCGTACCCAGTGATCTAATGCCTGGACATTTAGACGCCATTATCGGTTGGGATGTTATTAGCCAAGAATATTTGTGTATTGAAAAATGCGCAACGGGTCTTGAACTACATTATGACCTATCCGATATTCCAAAGTTGCTGATGTTAAAAAATGACACAGACTTACAAATTAATGTGTCAGGACTGGACGAACATTTAATTAGGCAAGTACGAGAGTTGTTGATTTCAAACAGAAATAAAACACCAGACCATATTACTACTGGAAAACTGAAGTCTAAATATAAGGGTCTTTACATTATTCGGACAATTTTACCTAATGAACATTACGTCTTCTCTCGTAAAGGAAGTAGATTAACAGTTGCAGCTCAAGAGCAACTCAGGAGATGGCTGACGGCCGATCAATAAAAAAACAAAAAGTAAATAAAAACAAAGGTAAAGTAGAATAAAAAAAGAACAAAGAAAGAAAGGGAACGGGAGTACCGTTCAACATAGCAGCACAATACGGGAGTACCATTTAACAATACCTAAATAGATTCAAGTACGGGAGTACCGTACAAAAATTAAAGAACACCCCGAGAGTAAATTACCTAAATAAATGCAATTACGGGAGTACCGTACAAAAATTTAAGAACACCCTGGGGGTAAATTACCTAAATAAATGCAATTACGGGAGTACCGTACAAAAATTAAAGAACACCCTGGGAGTAAATTACCTAAATAAATGCAATTACGGGAGTACCGTACAAAAATTAAAGAACACCCTGAGAGTAAATTACCTAAATAAATGCAATTACGGAAGTACCATACAAAAATAAAAGAACACCCTGAGAGTAAATTACCTAAATAAATGCAATTACGGGAGTACCATACAAGAATTAGAGAACATCCTGAGAATAAATTATCTAAATAAATTTAAATGCGGGAGTACCGTATAAAGATTAAAGAGCACTCTGAGACTAAATTATCTAAATAAATTCAAAAACAGGAGTACTGTACTAAAACAGAAGATTAAATTACCTGAAGATAAACAATTAAATAGATGCGGGAGTCCCGCTAAGCTTACTGTTGTGGTAGTCCCACAAAATAAATGATGACGGTGACAACCGTAGAAATATAAGCAAGGTTACTATTGATGATAGGTCAAGGTTAATATTTTAGAGCTCAAATAATAATTGTGGGAGTCCCACATAAACAAATTATTGTTAAGTCAAATGAAATGCGAGTATGATTTCTGTATATAAATAAATGGATTGGAAAAGAAATTACATCATTATGAAATATGAATATTATGTTTTCACATAAAGATCTTTTGAAACTTAAGTGCTGCTAAGCACTTTAGAAGTAATATCACTGAAAATGTTGTATCATATAAAATTGTTTATATTATCGCTGGGCTTTGGCGGCCAGCTCCTTGTTTTGTTTACTTTATTATTCCAGGTCTCATTCCAGGTGTATCGGTATTTTACCCTCGGTGCGAGGCCGCCCGAATTGCAGAATGGCCGTGTTAGCAATACATCCCCCTACCCTCTACAAGGGTCTCATGTACTCCCTCCAACGTCTCCAACATATCAACAACAGCTGGATGCTCGCGGTTGGCCTGAAGGTGACCGAGCGAGTAGCTCGAGGCAAGATGCGCAATAGCTTAATATAGTCAGTTAATACTTTACCTTTGTGAACTAAGTTGCGGAATAAATTTGTGGAAATTACATTTTTGTTTATTTTGGGGTAAAAACCCCTTGAACGCTTACATATATTCCAATAGAACGGAAACAAAATCTCAACTTATTTTGAAAATAAATGGTTAAAAAATGGAAATTGCTTAAGTTGATATTGATGAAAGAAAATAGAATAATTTTGAATAAGTTTTTTGTGTCTTTGTCTATTTTCTATTTGTTTATATAACTTTCATAATTAAAATGTAAAATTTGTTTAAGATCAATATTTTGAGGAAAGATAAGAAAATTAAATTTTATAATTTTACAATTTTACTTTATACTACTACTACTTAAATTTTCTACAACAGAGGATTACTTTGGGAACAACTCATAACAGTACTGATGAAGTAGGCACCTCGTCTTTATTTCATAAGTTTAATCTTCCACTAAAAACATTTGAAGAGCTAAACACACTTGAGGAAGTAAATTTTAACATGGCTGTAAGTTTTTATAATTACTGTATATCTACATACTTTGACTCAACTGAGTTTATTTTTTAAAGGTAAAAGAGATCCAAAATTGGAATAGTACCTATGACTTTGTAAAGCGCTGTCTAACACTTATAATTACTAATGAGTTAACAGAGGAGTATTCATGGCATGGCCTGAGGAACAAGCGGGAGTTTGGGAAACTTCAATTTGCAAACATTATGATAAGTAAGTAGACTTTAATTTATTTAGAGTGTGCAATCTTAACAAATAGACCCATATTATAGTTATTTGTTATTTCTGTTGGGTTTTTGAAAACTGATATTAAATAGTTACATATTAACGAATTGTTTTTGGTTCCGAAATAGTTAACGATACTGGTTATGTGTCATGCCATGAGATTATTCGAACTCTAAAAATAAATAAATGTTACTTTGAGGCTGACTCAATATAAATATAAATTGAAAAATTGTTTGCAAAAAAAATTCATTTTTTTTTTATAAGGTGGATACAAGTGTAACAGAATAATAATGTTTTAGAATCTTCCGACATAAACAATAAAGCCACAAATAAAGAGACGGAGGAAGCCATTAAGAAATGGCTGAGAAAGAGAGGAAGGAAGGGAAAAAAAACAAAGATTAATGATTATTTTAAAAACTGTTTCTTAATGAATATATTTTATTTTCATTTTAAATGAATTTTTTTTTTTAATTTAAAATATTTTTGTATTATGTTATTCCTATGCGTTCAAGCTGACTCTTTTTTAACCCCGACAATGTAAAACAGTGCTGCCACCTAATCCCCCAGCAACCCAATACAGAAACAATGAAGGATAATGAGGATTTTGTAAAAATGTCTAATATAAATGTATTAAATAAGTCTTAAAAGGTAACAAATGTATCTAGAAATAATCAAGTGAACAGTCCAAGTACGAGTACTGTCTACAATTTATCCAACCGAAAGCAGCCCCTTAGTATTTGCATATAAACATTCAATGCCTGAGAAATAAAATTCTTGAAGTAGAAATGCTCCTCAAAGACAATAAATTCAGTTTTGTTTGTTTTAATGAACACTGGCTAAAACCAAATGAAATAGCTCTATTAAACTTAAATGGTTTCTCGGCCATCTCTAGTTTTTGCCGAACTATACACATACATGGTGGGGTAAGTATATTTGCTGATAACCGTCTAAACTGTACACGTTTGAATATAAACGTCAACAATCTCTGTGATGAAATAAACTGTGAAATTTCTGGCATGCTATACCAGAATACCCAAATAATAACCGTGTATAGGTCTCCCCAGGGTGATTTCAACATTTTTATTGAAAAAATATCTACTCTTTTGGATAGACTCGATATAGAAAATCCTATTATAATAACAGGTGATTTTAATGTGAAATTTAACACCAATGATTCAGATACATTGAAGCTAATCAACCTGTTTGAATCATATGGCCTAATACAAACCATCAAAGAAAACACTCGTTTTAATTCGTGCCTTGATAATATTTACGAACCTCAAAATACAATCTTTTTCAACAACAGTTTTAAATACCCACCTGTCAGATCATCTAGGGATATCTTTTCACTTTCATGCTGAACTTAAAAATTATAAGAGTAATGCACGTATAAACTATAGGCCCATAACTGAAATCGGGCTATTTCAAATATATAATATATTTTATATCTCGATTATATAAATTACACTGAAATTGTTGTAACTCTTTCACACCCATTCCATTACAAGAAATTTCTTCTAGTCGCTCGTATAGAAATATTGTAACTAAAAAATGTATGTAAGATAATTACTGTAAATATTTTGCATTTGAAAAAGTTATGTTGTGTGATATTTCCAGAGTGTGCACTATTGCTAACTTTGTTATTATCAGAGCTATGAAATTGGTCAAATTAGTATCATACATTTCACAGATACTATGAAGAAATCTAAAAAATATCCGAATTTTGCCAGATTGAATAATTAACCAAAGAAACATTTTTTAAAAAAGAATACCTGCATATTGTACTATTTTCAGAAAACATACAATTTTGGACCTGAAACCTTATTTTTAAATGGATTCAAAAATAAGAAATTTATAAATATTGTTACGTGTTTACAGTCTTCAATAAACACTCCAATAACTTGCAACAAGAATTTTCACTAACCACTATTTTATTAATCACTAAAATTACACTAGTACAAATACTTCAAAATCACACAACTAATAATAACTTAATCTAATATAAATTCACTACTTTTAAAACACTATGTACTTTACTCTTCTTCTTAAACTTGTCAACTCTTGTCTAACCTAAAAACTGTCTCTGTATACTAGAACTGTACTGTATACTTCACTGAACTGAACTGTTTACTTCACTGAACTGAACTCTTTATATCCACCAATAGAATGTACCAGAACAGTATTCCATAATATTCTGGAATCCTACAGAGTTTTCTACTATGTGATAGATGACTGTTCGTCAATTGGCCCGTAGATGGCGCCACCCCACCTACTGGATATGAACTGAATACAGGTTTCCCTTCACTTTGATCAGGGACTTATTCACATTTTTCCCCATTAGAGGGCAGCACATAACAATATTAATAGTAATTGCGATGAAATATAAAAGTACATATCTACACCGCATGCGTATTCAGTGAATTATAATTTACAAATCTTTGTGTATCTCTTTATAATCCTTTATTTTTGGACCTATCAAAAGTGGCAAACAGTTTTTTTATATTCTTTCTGAAAATTGTTGATAATGCATTTTAATAAATACTATTTCGTTCAAAATGTCCATAACAATCAATTATTTTTTGAATGTCAATGAGTTTGGAAAATGTTACTAAGTAGTTTGATAATTTAATTTCATTGCTTCAATAATAACAAAATTTGCGACAACTCCACTGGAAGTCATGTTGATATCAAATGGATAATTTATGGTTATCCGGGGTAAGCCTCTGGAGGATATCCATATCGTGTAGATGTGGATATCCAATATGAATTAATTCTGTATGTTATGGACTAAAAATTGGTATGTCGGTACCAAATGGATTCTTTATGGATCTCCAAAGCGACTATATGATGGATGTCCATGTCATGTAGATGAGGACATCCATTATATATTCATTCTGTACAGTTTATGGGCTTAAAATTGGTGTATGGATGTCAGCTGGATTACTTACAGTCATTCAAAGAGGTTGAACAATGGATGTCCATGTCAAGTAGGAGTGGATATGCATTATATATATATTGGTACATTCTATGGACTTAGAAGTAATGTATGGATATCAAATGGATTACTTATGGTTATGTGGAGCTATCAGCTGTGGATGTCCATTTTGTAATAATGTGGATATCTGTTATGGATTAATTCTGTACAGTGTATGGACGTGAGAAGTTGTGACACCTGTATCTCCATAAGTCATCCATTGAAGTCCATCTGGAATCCAAATGGATAAATTATAGATATCGAGAATATCCAGAGCACTCATCCATGGGATATCCATGGAATGAATGTGTGCTATTTGGGAATAGCCATGAAAATAAACAAATTGACTGGAAATAGAAATGATACAAAAAGTATTAAAGATAGTACATCAATACAAAAACCACAAACATATAAAAGCAAGCAAAACGATAATCCACTGACTTCCAAATAGTCTCAAACGACCAATGAAATAATTGCAAAACATTATGACAACACATTGAAAAATTTAGAAAATCATCAACTAAACATAATGAATGACATAATACACTTAGAATCAAAGGATGTGGTCCAGCAAAATCAAGATATAAATTCAGATCAAATAAATATTGATACCGAAAGTTGGCAGTTAGCTCAAAGGAAAAGAAAACTATACAGAAGAAATACTGGGCAAGCAGAAGAGAATAATGGGAAATTTAAGGGAGCAAAACCAAAAGTATGGATGTATCTTTATAGAGTTACTGAAGACGTCACAGAAGAAGACATAAGGGAATACTTAAAAAATAAAACAAAAGACAACGATAAAGATTTTATAGTTAAAAACTTAAGAGAACCAGGTATTAAAATCAAAAGCTACATGGTTGCTGCAGATTTTAAATATGAAACAGATTTCTACAAGTCTTCCTTTTAGCCAAGCGGTGTTCGTTATAGAAGATTTGATTTTAATCTCCATCAATAAGAATAGAAATATTGTTATTAACGGCATTGAGAGTGATAGACCAAGTTCTTTTTTAGGAGCACCAAAGACAATCTAGAAGAAAATACCGGCGCGGTATTTCTGCGCAAAATTTTAAATACGAAAATATTATAAAAACGCAAAATACAGTGAGTCTGATGCATTTCAACATTCAAGGGCTTTTTAAAAAAACAGGAGACTTAAAAGTACTTTGTAATTATTATAAAATAGATATTTGTTGTATATCAGAACATTGGCTGAGGTCACATGAAATAAATATTCTCAAGTTAAGTAATTATATTCTAGTAAATGATTTTAGCCGCAGTGAATCTAATCGCGGAGGAGTATGCATATTTGCAAACATAAATTCTATCTCAATTGTTCAACCAGTCATATATAACAATAATATCGAGAAACATTTTGAGGTTACAATTGCCCTTATAGATGTTTTGAATGATAACTCGAAATTATACATAACAACTGTTTATAGAACACCAAACAGTAACTTGAGGGTATTTATTGATAAGATGTATGAACTTATGTGCAATTTGTATAAAAATAACTACTACTATATACTATGCAGTGATGTAAATATTAATTTCTTTGAAAAGAAAGCATCAGATGAAATCATAAACAGGTTGAGAATTGAATATGGTAAATTACATAAATGAACCGACACGCATCACAAACATTAGTTCTACCTGCATAGATGTAATGTTTTCAAAACTAACTCCAAATTCAATTCTAGTTGAAGACATATATCTGACCACACATTTCAATTCTGCAATTTCGAGTTACCGAAAATTGTCAACGATAGGCTCAGTATATATTTCGACGGGATTTTTCTGTGAGTAATTTGGATACTTTTAAGACACTGATCAAATTTCATTTCAATAATGCTTTTCCATTTAAGAGAATTAAAATAAATAACGAGAAAAAACATTGGTTAACAAAAGAAATAAAAGATTTACATCAAATTGTCTGTGATGTGGCAAAAATTTGCAAAAAAATTCCTAAAAAATTGATTAAAAATGATGAAAAGATATCAGATACAAATTTAATATATGTAACCGGATTAATGACTTTTTTTGGACTTGCCATGTCTTAAACCGAAAACAGAAAATTTGAAATTACCTCCATATTCACCACTAATCATTTATTCATATCCTACTACAGTTTATGAAATTGAAGAATTATCAAACAAAACTACTGCAAAACCCCCTTCTTATGGAAACTTCAGAAACGTCTGGGTAGGTATCTCTTTAATATATAACGAAAAATTATTGCTTGACTGCAAAACAGGCAACAACACCTATGGCCAGTTTCTGAAACGTTAGATAGAGTTAATTATCCGTTTACTGTCATAGTTACAATCGTGATAACAATTGTTACTATGACATTTATTAATAGATAACTTTATTTTACGTTTCAGAAACTGGCCACTAATGAGGTTTCCGAAAGGACGTCCCCCACTATTAACAATTATTTAATTAAATATTCATTGAACAATAATAAAGTAAGAAAATCCATGACGACAGATTTCTTTATCAACCATGAAAATTGTCAAGCAAGAATACATTGTCTTTTCTGCAAAGATTTAGGGATCAACAATTAATTCGGAAGTAAACTTTAGATACTCAACCCTAGGTGGCAACACAGTTATCTACATCCTAAGTAGGGACACGAATTAATTACCGCTACCGAATTCTAGGTTCAAAATCTTGCTTACCTGCTACCCGCATATCTCTTCAAAAGTTATGAATTTAAGCTAAAACTTAACATAAACCGAAAAGAAACAAAATCAACAAAAACCCACAACAATGCACCAATTTCTTTTTCCTTTCTTTTAAAGTTAACGAAATCATCTATTACCAATTATTACATACACACTAAACGTAGCCTTTATTTATTGCCAAAAGTACTCATCTACCTAGCGTTTAAAATGGACCGTTACATGAGTTATATGAAAAAGTTATTATAAAAAGTTATAATCTGATATAAACCATATGCCTAAGTACCATTGAAAAATTCACATTTTTTACTTTTTTTTTTGGAATTTTGAAACCACTCACATTCTGGTTTTTGAATTTCTGTTTCTGCTAGAGAATTGAGTAATTTTCAAAAATAAATGAAAGCCAATATGAAATTATTTATTAAAAAATTCAATCAAATCAAAAAAAAGAAACTTTAACTGTCGCTTAAATAATGAACTGTTTTTTTTTTTGAGTTTTGATGCAAAAATTGAAGTTGACGTTTAATGTTACTAATTTACTTGTTTCCATGGAAATCTAATCCAAACTGAAGATCAAAAGTAAAATTGTATGCGGATTTGACAATTTTTTTTAAAAATGAGAATTATGCGATGGAACTCAGTACGTAGAGTTACATTAGATTGTGAACAAGTTTTTATAATAACTTTTTCCATTACCTTGTATGAGCAAAATACTGAGAACTGACCCTGCCTGTGGTCACAGTGTTACGGACCTCTAGCGTATGCGACCCACCATACGCTTTAGCGTTTTGTGGGCCGCATTATAACAACTGCTACACGTCCGAAACACATTTCGCTATTCTCCACGGGAGGGCGACACGTGAACAGCAGAGACCGGAAAACGAAGGGAACCATTTTTGGTTGGCTTGGCTTGTTGGTTAGTTGTTATTCTGTGAACCTTGATTTTATCCAAGGCATCCGGGTGGATTTTAGAATAATCAACTCAAGAAAATTTCCTCAATCTGTTGTTGTTCCGTTTAGCGGAATATTTTGTGTTTGTGAGTAAATTTTATCTGCGGAAGCAGGATATTAAATTACACAAGGCTTTCCTATGGAAATACAGTGTCAACTTTAAAAGGCGACTCAACCCCATTTATCCGACTGTGGCTTCCAGGAGTTTTGGTGGATTGTTCCCTCATCAGTGAGGGTTCTACGGACGGGGCTCCTACACACGTCAGCGAGAGTTCCACGGACGGGGCATCCACACACAGTGGAAGGTTCCAGCGCTGGAGAGGCTACGATCAACCCCATCCTTGGGTCCATTTCTTGTGTCCCGAAGGCATCTCTGCAGGGCTTCAGTTCTTCCACCGGACTCGGTATCGTACCACCCTAAATAAGTGTTGTGTTATTTGTTTTACTTACCGGGGACCACCTTCAGTGGTTCCGCTGGACATCTACTCATACTTTTGGCATTTTAACCTGTACATATTTAAATATTTTATGCATATATTTACATATATTTAAGGAGGTTCTTTAAATCAAACCTTTGTGGCAGAATTTATGACCATTCATGATCATATTGTAAACCGATGTGTAGCTACACGAGGCATTTTATGAATATGTTATAACTTTTTAAGCGTGAAATTTGCCACACCTTGTGAACATCACCAGGTTACATGCTAAAGAACCAATTTTGTAAATTGTTCAATATAGTGCATTTCATTTTTAAAAAAAGTGTCATTATTTCGTCTGCGACCACTACATATGGAAAAAAATTCAGTGATTTGTTAAGTAAGTAAACTAATAATTTATCATAGTTTACGTAAGCTTGGGCTTAACGCCCTGAGATAGTCTGAGCTAGAGAAATTTTATCGTAGGCACGTACATCACTTTCCGGGTAAGCCAGTGCCTACGGTATCTGCTACGCTACAGTAGCCCAAGTGATTTCGTTACGTAATATCTGATAATCATTAAGATCCAACGTATCTATTTGTTTATGTACGTGAAAGTCGTAGCAGTGGCGCCCAACTTAAATAGTGCAGTTATCTCGAGGGGATAGCAGTATCGCCCATAATTAAGTTTTTTTTGGTGATAAATTGAGTGTTCCATTTGTTGGTGGTTTGCATATGAAATAATAGTGAGATAAATAGCAACATTAAGTGACACACATCAAAAGGGGGTTACTTTGCCTCAGCGTAATCGCTTCGCTTTTTTTGGTAGGGGGGTGGCTTCGTTTTTTCTGTCTTACTATTTCATGAGCGGATTAGTAAACAATAGTTGTTACGTATAAACCATTGGAAAGATTCCTTAGTGCAGCCAACAGTTTTTTTTTTTGTTGTTGATACGTACCGACGCCCAGCGTCGTTTTGCTAATTTACCCGATATTGTCATTTTTACACATTACTAGGTACTTACTAGTGTTAGTAAACTTTTTCTGCGTCCATACAGGTACCGACGCCCAGCGTCGTTTTGCTAATTTTCTAGATTTTGTGGTTTTTATACATTATTAAGTACTTATTAGTGTTTGTAAACTTTTTTTACGTACCGACGCCCAGCGTCGTTTTGTTAATTTACCTGATTTTGTCGTTTTTACTCATTACTAAGTACTTGTTAGTGTTAGTAAGTATTTTTTGTGTCTATATGCGTACCGACGCCCAGCGTCGTTTTGCCAATTTACTTGATTTTGTCGTTATTACACATTGCTAAGTACTTATTAGTGTTGGTAAGCTTTTTTTTGCGTCTATATACGTACCGACGCCCAGCGTCGTTTTGTTAATTTACCCGATTTTGTCGTTTTTTTTGTGTGTTTGGTCGAAAATTCAATATGGCCAGTTCACAAATTCAGTTAGATATCAATAGATTAGTTAGGGAGGAGCTTGTTTATGAACTACAAGTACGTGGCTTAGGAGATGGTAGTGATCTTACTGTGGCAGAGTTGAGTACTGTTTTAAGAGAAGCCATACATTTAGAGAAGACTACTTTGGCTATTAAAAGTCCTCCATACCCGTACCAATTCACTGTCGATTCTGAAGCCCTAACGGCATCCCTAGCTGCTATTCAAAAACTTATTGATGAATTTGTAGGTAGTGAGCACGATAGTAAATACAAGGGGATTGTTTCCAAGATAGCTCATGCGTTGGGTCGTGTTAACAGATCCATGCCAACTAATGACGAGCAAAAAGGTGTGAAGTCCAATACTCGGCTTAAATTATTGTTAGCTTTTGATAAACTTAAGGATAAGGCCCGCGGGGATCGTAAGTGTAAAGAGTCAGCCATCCTCGATATGTCGGTGTTGCATAATGCCATGGCTCAGGTTCAGCCTGATGCGCATAGCTCTGCAATAGCTACTGATTTTAGTTCAGATGAGGAGGAGGCTGCGAAACCTAAACCCGTACCGGTTAGAGACTGGGGCTTGAAATTTACTGGCCGAAAGGGCGACATGTCTTTTTCAACTTTCTTAGAACGTGTTGAGGAGAAATGGAGGTCTCGTGGTGTTTCACGAGCACGGTTATTTAAAGATGCAGTGGACTTATTTGAGGGAGATGCCTACAATTGGTATAATCTGGTGAAAGACTGGGCCACCGATTGGCCATCCTTAGTGGAGGCAATGAGGGAACAGTTCATGCCAGAGTCTTTTGACCGCGACTTGTTTGAGGAGATTAAGCGACATACTCAAGGTAGTCAGGAAAGTATAGGATTGTACATCGCTAGTATGATTGGGTTGTTCAAGAAGATGCACACTCTAATACCTATGGGAACCCAGCTCGAAATCATTTTGGAGCGCATAGATCCATACTATCATCCTTTCCTTGCTTTTGAAAATATAACTTCTGTCACGCAACTCCTGCAACGTTGTCGTATGCTCGACTCCAAACGACAATTGGCTAAGTCGTACGTTCCTCCTCCACCTAAGAGTAAATCTCATACCAGAGTTGGCTTATGCATCTACTAGTTCTACTACTTCTCGTTCAACCTCTCGTTCTAGTCTCGTGGATGAAGTCCAACACTCTGAAATCATATGTTTTAATTGTGGTCAAGTAGGTCATGGGCATCGGGAGTGTCAGGCTCCTAGGAAGAAGTTCTGCTATAAATGTGGTAAAGCAGAGGTTACTATTAGGTCCTGTCCTAAGTGCTCGCGTTCGGAAAACTGTCCAGGGAGACACTAATTGGTCGAACAGTTTCTCCCGGTGTATGTGAGTCGACCAGCAATATTGTTGACTTAAAACAACAAATTTTTCTCGATTATGTCATTTCTCATGTGGTTGGTGATCAACGTCCTTACTTACAACTTTCAGTATTAGGTTTTCCTATGATGGGTTTGTTGGATTCAGGTGCTACCAGGACAATGGTTGGATCATCTGGTTTTGAGGTCTTCCAGCAGATTGGTTTAAGTTTGAAGCCTTCTGCCAATGAGTGCAGAGTGGCTAATGGGCAAGTCTGTTCCGTTATAGGTTATGTATCTGTTCCTTTCTGCTTGGGTGACAAGGTTCATGTAATAGATGTCCCAGTAGTTCCGGAAATACCGCATAAGTTAATTCTAGGGATAGATTTTTGGGTGGCGATGAATATTATACCAGATTTGCGACAAGACGTTTGGCATTTTTCTGAGCAGGAACCACTCGTTGAGGTTAACAGTGTCCTTGACGAAACTTCTTTAAGTGTATCACAGAAACTAGCTCTGGATAGTTTGGTGGATGAAAACCGGAAACTGATGGGTACTTCCCTTGGTCGTACACATCTCGTTTCTCATGAGATCGAGTTACTCCCAGATACCAAACCTATCAAACAGAGATACTATCCTGTTTCGCCTGCCAGACAAAAATTGATTGATGATGAAATTAAGAAAATGCTGGAGTTAAATATCATCGAACCGTGTAAAAGCCCTTGGTCTTCTCCAATATGTTTAGTGCAGAAAAAGGATCAAACTCTGCGTTTTTGTGTAGATTACCGGCGCCTTAACGCTGTTACTAAAAAGGATGCCTATCCTCTGCCGCTGATTTCCTCCATATTAGATCAGTTGAGGGATGCCAAATATCTTTAAGTTCATTAGATATTAAGAGTGCATATTGGCAAGTTCCGATTGCTGAATCTTCCAAAGATTATACTGCTTTCACTGTACCTAATGGCTTGTATAGATTTCGAGTTATGCCTTTTGGTTTGTCAAATGCGCCTGCGACTTGGCAGCGTCTTATTGATACCGTGCTTGGAGCTGATTTACAGCCTTCGGTTTTGGTCTATTTGGATGACATTGTGGTAGTGTCGAAGGATTTCGAATCTCACCTAGAAACGTTGCAGAAAGTTTTTGATCGCTTGCATTCTGCTGGGCTGATAGTTAGTTTTGACAAGTGTCAATTTTGCCGTCCTGAGCTTAAGTACTTGGGATATGTTGTTGATAAGTATGGTTTACGTCCTGACCCAGCGAAAGTAGAGTCGATTTTGAGTGTACCTTCTCCGAAAAACGTTAGGGAAATTCGTAGATTTATAGGCACAGCATCTTGGTATCGAAGGTTTGTACCGCAGTTTTCTACAATAGTGGCTCCTTTGTCGAACCTCACAAAGAAGAATGTTAGTTGGTGTTGGTCGCCTGAGTGCGAGAAATCTTTTAAACTTCTTAAGGAGTGTTTGGTTACCGCACCTATTTTGACCTGCCCTGATTTTGAGCATACCTTTTATGTGCAGACAGATTCGTCGGCATTCGGTGTTGGTGCCGTGCTCACGCAGCAATTTGATGATGGCGAAAAGGTAATTTGCTATTTGACTCATTCTTTGACTAGCCAGGAGCGCAAATATAGCTCGGTCGAAAGAGAATGCATCGGCGTAATTTGGGCAGTGGAGAAGCTACGTCACTATCTGGAAGGTTTCCACTTCAAAATCATAACAGATTGTCATTCTTTGCTATGGTTGCAGCAGCTGAAAGATCCCCAAGGTCGATTGGCCAGATGGGCACTTCGTCTGCAGCCTTATGATTTTGAACTGATTCATCGCAAGGGCTCTGAACATACCGTCCCTGATTTTCTGTCTCGTTCAGTACCTGTAACAGTGGAATCCATCGAAGTATTCTCGGTCACGGACCATGCCGATTCTCCCACCGATAAATGGTATTTAAGAATGCTGGATCGAGTCGAACGGTCTCCTATGCGCTATCCCTTATGGCGTATACAGAACGGCCAGTTGTACAAGTATGTACGTTTGCGTTATCCCGAGTTAGCAGATCCTGTCGACACTTGGAGACTGGTTTTACCCAAAGAGAAACGCCTAGAAGTAATTAGGTCGTTGCATTGTGATGCGAGTTGTGGACACGCAGGGGTCCATAAGACTGTGGCTCGAGTGGGAAATAGGTATTATTGGCCGAAATTAAAGGCCGATGTGGCTAAGTTCGTTAGGCAATGTGAGATTTGCATAAGTACTAAACCCGAACAGAAGTCACTTAGGGGAAATTTGTTGAGTAAGACACCTACCGTTGGAAAACCTTGGCAATTAGTTAGTGCCGATCTGATGGGTCCATTACCCAGGACGGCTAAGGGTTATCAGTTTATTCTTGTTGTGTGTGACAATTTTAGTAAGTTTGCCATGGTGTTTCCGTTGAGGTCAGCTACCGCTAATAGCATATCGCAGGTCATTGAGGATAATGTAATTCTCTTATTTGGCGCTCCGAAGACTATAGTGGTAGACAATGGTCGTCAGTTTCAGAGTAACCGTTTCCAAAATCTTGCGAAAACCTACAACATTGAAATAGCGTACACCGCAAATTACCACCCTCAATGCAACCCGACTGAAAGGGTAAATCGTGTTGTTAAGGCAATGTTATCTGCATATGTAAAGGATAATCACAGGGCTTGGGATCAATTTTTGCCGAAAATAGGTTTCGCCATTAGATCGTCCAAACATGAAGTTACAGGCCTAACGCCTAATTTTGTCAATTTTGGACGTGAAATTTCGTTAGATGGCAATAGTGATAAGTACGTACCTTCTGAGTCTGAGTACCCAGTTGTAAATCCTGAAAACCGTAAACTTGCCTTCGCTAAGATTTATAAGGATGTTCAGAGTAGAATATTAAAGGCCCATAAATCCAGTAAGAAACATTATAACCTAAGACGCCGACCCGATAAGTTTGTTTTGAAGCAAAAGGTCTGGAGACGTTCTCACGCCCAGTCTGATGCCTCTAAATATTTCACGGCAAAGTTAGCACCTAAATTTGTGGGTCCCTTCACGATCAGAAAAATTCTCTCACCATGGACTTATGAGCTCGAAGGTTCTGACGGTAAACATTCGGTGTGGCACATAAAAAATCTGAAAGCACACCCTCCCGATGACAACTAGTTGTGGTCTGTTAGTTCCGTTGACGTACTTAGGCATCCGAATAGGCAATGACGAATTCGTTTTTTTGTGTTGGTCTTAAGTAACATGTTTTAGGTCACTTCTTTCGTTAATTTGGTAGTAACATTTGCTTTTCTGGTTCATTGGTCTTGCTCAGGTGGCTGAAACCCACTGAGTAAGTTTTCACCTCTTTCCGCCTCACGGGAGGAAGTGTCTTTGGTTGGATCTCTGTGATGGGGGATGCACGAATACCATCACCGTGGTTATACCTGCGAGGGGTAAGAGTCCCCAAAAATGGTCTTGTGTGGCGCTTGCGTCTTGAGGGACTCCGTCTGGTTGGGGGCGCTCACATTGCTGGCAGCTGCCTTTAAAGGTATCCGTCTGGAGGGGCTCGAGCTTGGGAGGTGCTGCTTGGAGGTAGCCTGGTCTCGGCCTGGTTATCATTACCCGGGTAGGCACTACTGGGCTTCAGACTAACCTCGTTGTTTATCAAGGGTGGTCGTTGTGGTGGGACGGGGAACACTCCCGTACCTCGTTGTTTTGCTGGTGGAGTAGCCTTGGGGCGAGCTACTTCCTAGCTGTTAAGTCCTTATGCGTTTTTTTTGTTCTTTTTTTCCCTTCTCTTTTTTTCTCTATGTATTTTTTTTATTTGTATTGTTATGCCTGATGGTAACTTGGGAGACGAGTTAGCCATCCCCGTGCATTTAAGTCTCCTTATTTTTGACATTATTTTTGTTGTTATGCCTGATGATAACTTGGGAGACGAGTTAGTCATCCTCGTGCATTTAAGTCTCATTATTTTCGTTGTTATGCCTGATGGTAACTTGGGAGACGGGTTAGCCATCCCCGTGCATATTAAGTCTCCCCACCAATTATCCATCCTCTGGTGAGAAGCTAGTAAGAAAAAAAAAATCTTCGATTTTTTTTTCCTGCGAGTAAAGGGGGAGTTGTTACGGACCTCTAGCGTATGCGACCCACCATACGCTTTAGCGTTTTGTGGGCCGCATTATAACAACTGCTACACATCCGAAACACATTTCGCTATTCTCCACGGGAGGGCGACACGTGAACAGCAGAGAGCGGAAAACGAAGGGAACCATTTTTGGTTGGCTTGGCTTGTTGGTTAGTTGTTATTCTGTGAACCTTGATTTTATACAAGGCATCCGGGTGGATTTTAGAATAATCAACTCAAGAAAATTTCCTCAATCTGTTGTTGTTCCGTTTAGCGGAATATTTTGTGTTTGTGAGTAAATTTTATCTGCGGAAGCAGGATATTAAATTACACAAGGCTTTCCTGTGGAAATACAGTGTCAACTTTAAAAGGCGACTCAACCCCATTTATCCGACTGTGGCTTCCAGGAGTTTTGGTGGATTGTTCCCTCATCAGTGAGGGTTCTACGGACGGGGCTCCTACACACGTCAGCGAGAGTTCCACGGACGGGGCATCCACACACAGCGGAAGGTTCCAGGGCTGGAGAGGCTACGATCAACCCCATCCTTGGGTCCATTTCTTGTGTCCCGAAGGCATCTCTGCAGGGCTTCAGTTCTTCCACCAGACTCGGTATCGTACCACCCTAAATAAGTGTTGTGTTATTTGTTTTACTTACCGGGGACCACCTTCAGTGGTTCCGCTGGACATCTACTCATACTTTTGGCATTTTAACCTGTACATATTTAAATATTTTATGCATATATTTACATATATTTAAGGAGGTTCTTTAAATCAAACCTTTGTGGCAGAATTTATGACCATTCATGATCATATTGTAAACCGATGTGTAGCTACACGAGGCATTTTATGAATATGTTATAACTTTTTAAGCGTGAAATTTGCCACACCTTGTGAACATCACCAGGTTACATGCTAAAGAACCAATTTTGTAAATTGTTCAATATAGTGCATTTCATTTTTAAAAAAAGTGTCATTATTTCGTCTGCGACCACTACATATGGAAAAAAACTCAGTGATTTGTTAAGTAAGTAAACTAATAATTTATCATAGTTTACGTAAGCTTGGGCTTAACGCCCTGAGATAGTCTGAGCTAGAGAAATTTTATCGTAGGCACGTACATCACTTTCCGGGTAAGTCAGTGCCTACGGTATCTGCTACGCTACAGTAGCCCAAGTGATTTCGTTACGTAATATCTGATAATCATTAAGATCCAACGTATCTATTTGTTTATGTACGTGAAACTCGTAGCAACAGTAGGCTAGGTTTGCAAATGATATTTGATTTGAACACCACCTCAAAAGGTCTTATTGCATTCTAGGACTGTGCAAAATCGAAAAATTCCAGTACTAAAAATAACTAACAAATCAAGATGTCTTCATCTTATATGCAACACTATATGTGACTTTGCTTAATGTTTTGTTATAATCTTTTTTGAACACACTTCCTAGGGTATTGGAAATCATAAACAATTTAAAATTTCCAAAATATGTAATATTAACAGGTTCTTTACAATGTTTTTTATGTTTTGCAGCTATTACTTTTATTTAAAATGAAGATTTAAGCCTTTTTACATAGATAATAATTTTTTTCAGAATGAAATATATTGTGCTAAAAAGGCATATCGCACACCAAATACAAATATACAAATTAATTGAAATCATCTGCTTATTACAATGAGATTCATATTTATTACATTAGCATTAAAAATTATAAGTCTTATTTAAATGGCTGAAACAATATACTTATTATCCTTAGGTTTACATTACATTGAGAGGTGTATAACTAAATTATAAAAAGGGTACATAGATGAAAGATGATTTATTAATTACAAAAGGTATTAAAACAACATAGTCAACGTTTGACAAAACAAATGGAAATTAACTCCATTTTTTTAAATTATGTTTTATGTTTTTGAGATTGAATACCATCTTTATAATTAATTTACATAACACACGTGTAACACATCTAGTGTCAATATTAAATACTTTTATTATGCGAATTTGTTTGCAGGATTGGGTAATAAAGATAGAAGGGCACCTCATATTTACATATATACAAATTTTGAAACACCACAAATTCTTCATTTAAAATAACCTCCTGATGAGAAATTCAGCCAAAACATTTGTTTATTTATCTCAAGGGATAGAAAGCATATTTTCAAATAATACAAAAAATGTACCTATCTTCGAAGTATAATTGTTTAGGTAAACGATTTTAATTAATTACTAACTAATGGGGTGAGGGCTTCGGGTTCAATCTAATGCCTGGGAAATGAATACTTAATTTTATGAATGGTAGGTAAATTTGGTGCTTGACAATAGACAATAATGAAAATTAAAAAAGCATTATATAACAAAAACAATGCATTAATTTTGTGTGAATTGCAATATAAGAAGATATACTATGATGGTCATTGAGCTTCAATTTTTTGGAATTTCTTATTTCATGGCAAAATAGTTCGACTATTCGACTCCAAGTCAGCACAGAAATTCACCTTCCGCCACTGTGACCTATTATTCAACAACAAGTACTCAACCTTCTGCAGTAATTAGTTCGTTATTTTTTTTTAACAAATAATTTGAGGGGTTTTGCTGAAATGCATTTCGGTTACACACAATTATCGAAAAATTGATTGTAGTATAATTTGTTAGAAATTATAGGTATGACAGACAGATTTAAGAATTACTTTCTCATAACTAAGTTTGTGAACACATCATTAATAGTGATAATACCTTCTCTCTTAATAAAATAAACAATATTCATATAAAACGTAACATGCTTAGTCTATATAAACAAAACATTTACAAAATAATTACTGCAAAAGACTGAATAACTTTCGCAAGTTTAGTTTATTCGGTTAGTATGTATTTAAATGTAAGTAAAAAACAATTAAAACTTTATTTTATGAGTAAATTGAAATCTTGTAAGAAGGTAGAATCTTTTATAACAATATAAATGACCTTTCATCCAACGCAACATCAAATATGCTTACGTTTTTTTTTATTATTATCCAACAATGAAACAACACTGCCATACTTGGTAGATACGACAGATTCTTGAGATTGACCTATATTAGTAGTACTTGTAGAGATATACCTACTGGACAATAAACTACTATTAGTAATTTTATGAGAAGTTTTAGGAGATTCTACAGGTAATAGAATTTTATGATCTGTAGGTGATAAGACTGCAGTTTTGTAGTAATGAGTATTCGCTGGTTGACAGGTATCAGCTGCTTCATCGATACTTAGTCATGCAATGTTATAGAAGTTATTAAAACTCAATCTTACACTTAAAAGACGTAAATTCATATTCATACTCTTTGACAATTCCAAGAAATTCTTAACAATAACATCGTAGGTTTGGGCAGACGTTTTAACTTTTAATTTTGTAGTGTTTAAAAATTGGTGGAAAGTTTCCACACGTACTTTAGCTGCTACCTCCTCTTCTGTTGTTGTTCTAAAACCATCCTCTTTTACTTTACTGTAATACTCAGCAGTTGCATTGTGCTCATCTAAAGCCGCTTGATATAATGCTTCTTGGTATGCCTCCAGATTTACAACAAAGTTGTAAATGGAAATAAGGTGGGAAAAAAGTTGCTATAAAAAAAAATTATATATTGTTTTATTAGGAGTAAAAGTGATACTTTTGTGACAAATCTCGAATTTCGTTCGTCCGGCAATTACAGACGAGTCACAAAAGTGGCCTTTACTCCAAATAAGACGTTATTTTTTTTCTTCAAACATCTATTTGCTATAAAAAAATAAAAATAAAAAGTTTGCTGTGTGCTGCCATTAGCAACGGAAATGTTCTTCAGAATCTTATGGGAATAAATATTATTTTTATTATTAAATAAACGCCCGCTCAAGCAGAAGAAAAAGTGCTTTTACTTCCGTTGCTAATGGCAACGCACAGCTGTCTGAAATGTCAAACTTTAATTTCATGAAATGCGTAAAAACTGTCACGATATTCTGACATTTGAAGAAAAACAATATTAGGTTAAAGGCGGACCACCTAATGGTGGTCCGACACACGGCACTTGCCATGTTAATCGACAGCTTCATAAGTGCTTGGTTCCTATTTAATTCAGTAGATGGCGCCCGGAATATATCCCTGCAATTACCTAGGCATAGATCATGAGATAGATAGACGGATTTCCTTTGATGCATGTAGTGTTGCATATATACACAACTAAACGGCAAAACTAAGACAAAAAGAACGAACTGAAAGGCTCTTTAAATATAAATAAAACAAATCTACAGAGCATTAACTATTGTATGTATGTAAACTGTATTTCTAATGTTTCTATGTGTAAGTAACGACGAGACTTTATTTGTCTTGCCATCTATTGCATTACACAAAACTAAACACTTACGAAGCCATTCGTACGGGTCTTGTCGCATCACCTAATATACTACACTGTGGTTAAAAGGCACCTGTATATTTATTTAAAAACAAGCATCAATATAAGTGTTGAATATAGAAATCAAATGTGTTGAAAACTCTGGTGAGATCTCTCAAGAAATGTTTACTTGTGATGGTAATAATTTAAACGAGAGCATTTTCATCAATCAGCCATTGCCAATTTGTTAAAATAAAAGTTATGTTGTAATAATTGAAACATCAGGTAGTTTAAAGTGCCCTGAAGAATTTTGTACTGAACTGTTTAAGAACTTAAGTAATAAAATGATGATGTGAAGGATAGTCGATCTACTAAATTACTGTTTAATAAACAGCTGCAGTATTTTAGGCATTGAACCTTCAACATCGGCTAGAATTTAATCTACATTAGATTTTAGTCAATGTTGGAAGTTGAATGCCTAAAATACCGCTGCCTTTTATGTGTTTCATATATGTTACAACTTTTAAAAGTGAGTTTTACTAAGAAAAACCTAAATAAAATAGTCTTGAGGATATATAAATAACAACGGAACAACGACTATTTAAAAATTGATTTTTGTTTGACCACATCCCAACCAATTCAACAGCGTATATATAGAAAAACGTCAACAAACATTTTCTTAACGTTAAGTATACACTACATAAAATAATATTAAATGCAATAAAAATCAAAACGATTCTAATTATAAACAAACAAGAAATATTGTTTTTGTTAGCTTTTGACAGGACCAAAATTTCAAAATTTTTGTCAGTGATAATGTAAACTTAAATAAGTGTCAAATTTCTTCTGCTATTTTCTTGTCAATACGAATCCTTTTTCATTTGTCTTACAAATTCAGATCATGAATCTTTTTAGATGAAAGAATCTGCATATTTTGAATACCACTTTTGAATACTCAAAAAGGATTGGAATCCTAAATTCGGAATGATTCAAATCATATCCAACTCTGGGTAAAAAATATTTTTATTTTATTTCGTAAAGATAATGTAATATGTTCATCATTATCTTCAAGCAGAGAATAAAGTTGACAAGATAGCTGACACTGGTTAAACCAAGTGTCTTTTGAGATATTTTTTTTTCAATTGGCTGACGAGCCAGTCTTGTAATGATTTGCACTGACCATTGTAGTATGTAATGATTTTAATTTGATAATTTTTTGTTGCTACATTATGCAGGTAGTTAAATTTTGGCAACAGGTTTATACCACATCAAATATACATACTGATTTTAATAAAGGAATGAAAAATTATAACAATAACTTACTCTTGAACTTTCATCTAGTAGAACTCCACGTTGTATAGAACTCAAAAATCCTGTATGAGCTGTAATAATATCATCTAAACATTCTGCTTTGTTCACTTGGTTTTGCATTTCAGCCCAAGAACACTCCAAAACCTCAAACAGGAAATAATATTGGGTTTGATGCAAGAAATGGATCATTTTACTAGTTAATATATGGATTATGTGCATTACAGGTTTCAATTCTGAAAAATAAAACAAAATCATAGGAGTAACACAGTTATACTAAAAGTAAGGTCAATTTAACAATAAGAGTTTTAGAAAGAATTTATTCTCTCTTTGTCACACATCATTTAAAGAAGGTGTAAAACTTTAGAGAGGAAGACAGTTCTAATATGTCCTTACTATAGATATAAAAATTGAGTATGTAGTCCCGTCCCGCAAGCAGAACTGTAGAGTGGAAAAGAAAGAGTGATAAGAAAGTTTGTGCTAACTTTGCCCAATTAGTGAATTGGTAGATGACGTGAATAAAAATAATTTATAGCATTATGGGTCATGGTTACCTGAAGCGGTAACAAAACCTCCCCTGGCTGATATAACAAGTATTAAATAAATAAAGTAAACACCACAGAAATTAGAAAACCCCCAATTCCAGAAGCCAGAGGCATGTGCGGAAGGGAGTTATACTTGAAAAACACAGACATACAACCATTACCTCCGACAGTGCCAGTTCCGGAGCTGAGGGGCTCGAACTGGATCATTCAAAAATTTAAAAATATAGACGTAGATAAATTTGGAACTGACACCACAAAAAAAATATATAAGAAAAACCTGACAGAGCGGTCATAAAAAATCATAGAAGTTGTATTATAATAATCATCATTATTGAGCTGTTTTAGAACAACTATGCCAATTTTTACAGCAAAATCCTCACTAGTCCAGCGTTGCCTGGTTTGTAGCGAGGTTAAATATTCCGAGTGCTATCATTTCCAAAAATTTTTTGATTAATTGGAAACGATTCGATCTATTAATATTAATTTCAGAAAGATCTGAAGCAGAAATAATGGTAAGTGGAGCTGGAGTCAATACTATGGGGACAAAAGATACAAAAATTCAATAACGATTCTATTTGTATGAGTAGAAATTCTTCATATTATATCAACAATTGATTACCATTACTTTTTAGATATAGATATGTGTCTTTACAAATTTTATGCTTGCTTCCCAAATGTAGAGCATCAGGAGGAATCAATTTCCAAGATTTGCTAAATTGTTTGTCATGGTTGATTATGATTATATTCTAGAAAACCAATGAGTTTATACGAATTTCTTTTAAAATGTGTGTTTTAATTAAAAGCCAGATTAGGAACAGGAAAAATACATCGGGAAATATATATCAATACATGCAGGGTGGTGTGGCAGGGTGCAGAGGAAGGGTAGAATATTTTTAAAAAATTATTCATTTTAGTAATCCCTGTCGAGTTTTAATTCTAACACGATTTTATTAAGAACAACGAAATACATCACAGAAATGTATTGAAATTACTTTTCAGCCCGTCTAAGAGGGTGAGATCGGGGTTGAAAATATTTTAAAAATTTATCATTTTACTCAATTCCTGTAGAATTTTAGTTTTAACGGGGATTTTCATTAAGAACAATGAAATACATCAGAAGAATGTATTGAAATCATTTTCCAGCTGGGTAGAAAGGTAAGATGGGGGATGAAATATTTTAAACATTTATTATTTTACTCTATTCCTGTCGAGTTTTAATTTCAACGTGGTTTCATTAAGAACAATGAAATACATCAGAAAAATGTATTGAAATCATTTTCCACCCCGTCTGGGAAGGTGAGATGAGGGATGAAATATTTTAAATATTTATTATTTTACTCAATTCCTGTCGAGTTTTAATTTTAACGGGAATTCATTAAGAACAATGGCATACATCAGAAAAATGTATTGAAATCATTTTACTGTCCGTCTAGGAGGGTGAGATAGGGGTTGAAATATTTTAAAAATTTATTATTTTACTCAATTCCTGTCGAGTTTTAATTTTAACGGGGACTCACTAACAGAAATGACATACATCAGAAAAATGTATTGAAATCATTTTCCAGCCCGTCCAGGAGGGTGAGATAGGGGTTGAAATATTTTAAACATTTGTTATTTTACTCAATTCCTGTCGAGTTTTAGTTTTAACGGGGATTCATTAAGAACATCAGAAAAATGTATTAAAATGATTTTCCAGCCCGTCCAGGAGGGTGAGATAGGGGTCGAAATAGTTTAAAAATTTATTATTTTACTCTATTCCTGTCGAGTTTTAGTTTTAACGGGGATTCATTAAGAACAATGAAATACATCAGAAGAATGTATTGAAATCATTTTCCAGCCGGGTAGAAAGGTAAGATGGGGGATGAAATATTTTAAACATTTATTATTTTACTCTATTCCTGTCGAGTTTTAATTTCAACGTGGTTTCATTAAGAACAATGAAATACATCAGAAAAATGTATTGAAATCATTTTCCACCCCGTCTGGGAAGGTGAGATGAGGGATGAAATATTTTAAATATTTATTATTTTACTCAATTCCTGTCGAGTTTTAATTTTAACGGGAATTCATTAAGAACAATGGCATACATCAGAAAAATGTATAGAAATCATTTTCCAGTCCGTCTAGGAGGGTGAGATAGGGGTTGAAATATTTTAAACATTTATTATTTTACTCAATTCCTGTCGAGTTTTAATTTTAACGGGGACTCACTAAGAACAATGACATACATCAGAAAAATGTATTGAAATCATTTTCCAGCCCGTCCAGGAGGGTGAGATAGGGGTTGAAATATTTTAAAAATTTATTATTTTACTCAATTCCTGTAGAGTTTTAATTTCAACGTGGTTTCATTAAGAACAATGAAATACATCAGAAAAATGCATTGAAATCATTTTCCAGCCCGTCTAGGAGAGTGAGATAGGGGTTGAAATATTTTAAACATTTGTTATTTTACTCAATTCCTGTCGAGTTTTAGTTTTAACGGGGATTCATTAAGAACATCAGAAAAATGTATTAAAATCATTTTCCAGCCCGTCCAGGAGGGTGAGATAGGGGTCGAAATAGTTTAAAAATTTATTATTTTACTCTATTCCTGTCGAGTTTTAGTTTTAACGGGGATTCATTAAGAACAATGAAATACATCAGAAAATGTATTGAAATCATTTTCCAGCCCGTCTAGGAGGGTGAGGTAGGGGTTGAAATATTTTAAAAATCCACCATCTATGGTACTCGTACGGGGTAGACCAAGCACCAGTGCTGCCTTACGTCCCCGGAGATATTGAGTCCATTGTCGAGAACGAGAGGTGCAGGATATACTGGAACTACTCGTTCCCGACCGTCAGGCTAATTCAAGCCAACAAGCCTGACATGGTACTCCTCGATCATCAGCAGAAGGCGATATATGTCATCGAGTTTTCAGCTCCGGCTGAAACAAACATCGTCTTGAAAGAGGAGGAAAAACGGGCTAAGTATCGCGATCTCCGGTACGAGCTACTAGGGCTGTATCCAGACTACTCGGTCAAGTTGGTAGTCCTTATAATCGGTGTACTCGGAGGTATGAAGCCCACGCTGCTCTCGGAATTACGAACAATACCGGCCTGTCAACATTCGGCCGAATGGCTGGCAGGCCAGATGCAAAAAGCTGTTATCCTGGGTTTTCTTCGCTTACTTAGGGCACACGATTTAGGAACCTAAGGTCGCTAACTCTGCAGGTTGCAGGGAGTGGTCGTAGTGAATTCGCTGGCGCTTCTTCCGTGAGAATGTCGGAGACACGGCAGAACTGACCAGCATCGCTCTCGCGAAAAAAAAAAAAAATAATAAAAATAATGATAATAGGAATAATAAATAAGCAGGAGGGGCTAACTTCCATCTATTAAGCCTATGGTGAGTAGCGCCACCACTTACTCCAGCTAGGGGTGCAAAACCGAACCGGCAGCCCTAGTGCAACCGGGAGGGGAAGCATTTTCCCCTCTGGTGTCGGTCATTGGCCTGCTGGGCTAACCACCCACAGGCTCTAACCTTTGGTTCCGGCAGGCTGAAGAGAGGGCCCCCACAATCGACCCCGTTCGGATAGGGGTCAAGGGCAAGGTGGTGGGGCCCAACCGGATAGACCGCCCGTTGACGACTTACGCAATGTTCAAGAACGCTTTGAGTGGACGGATGAACTGAGGGATGAGCTTCTGCAGTGAGCCCGCGCGGAGGGGGTACATGGCGCGGATGCATGCTCTGTGGTGTGAGAGGCTTCCAGAGCAAAGCGCATTCACGCCACAAAATCTGCGTGACTATGTATCCCACCTTCGTAGTAGGGGCTACGTGAGGGCTGCTCCTGGACCGGTGGATGAGGTGGCCGAAGAGCCGCCACATTCACCGGTTGAGGACGTAGCTCTCCTCGTTCCGCCAATACCAGAGGGCCTTAGTACCAGAAGGGAGTTACACCGTCTGAAAACCCCCGGGCCACAAGACCTGACCCTTCGTACAGCGCTACCAGAAGAGGCTGACATCTGGCACATAAATTGTGCCGTGTATGCCGTTGTTCAACGCTCGTCTCAGGTGGAGAGGCGAAATACCTCTTCCCCACAGGAGAGAGCGCAGCGGCGCATACAAAACAGACAACACGCATCCCGTGTCCAATGTGTGATGGACTACATGGCGGCCAATAGGCCTTTCACGCCTAAAGTTCGACGTATAGCCGCCAATTTAAGACGCGCCCATCACACACTCAACGGGGCAGTGCTACAAACCACCAAACAGCACTGCCTCGATAGGATAAGGATGCTAGTGACTTGCAAAAAGTCACTAGTGAGGCGGGCGAGGGGGCTGGCGGAAAATAACCTTTTTCGCCAAAAGCCTTCGCGCCTATTCGAACCGCCTCAGCGTGTTGCCGACAATCCACCGACCGTCGATCAGGTGGAAACTTTCTGGAAAACGTTGTACGAACAGAGGCTTCCGCTCAACAGAGACTCTCCGGCCCTCGCACACTTTGAAGCCTTTTACCAAAGGCTTCATCTACAACAGGAGGTGTGCCAACCAATAACCCCAGAAGAGGTTCGAAGAGCTCTTGAAGGCTCTAAGAATTTTGCTGCTCCAGGTCCCGATGGGATTAATAACTTTTGGTGGAAAAAGTTAACCAGTACCCACCACCATTTGGCCAGAATTTTTAATTCTTGGCTAAATGGGGAGCAGCAAATTCTTTCTTGGGTTGTTGAGGGGTGGACAGTGCTGATCCCCAAGAACGGAGATTTGTCCAACCCAAAGTATAGGCCGATAACCTGTTTAAACGCATGTTACAAGGTGTTCACGCGCAACTTGTACATGCGGGTACTCCAAGCAGTTAACCCAGTTTACGAACGGATATATGAGCAACGAGGGTCGAAGAGAGATGTCGCTGGCTGCAAGGAGAACCTGTCCATTGACAGATGTGTCACGCAGGACTCCGTGCAGTATAAGCGGAATCTCTCCATGGCCTGGATCGATTACCGCAAGGCATTTGACATGACATCTCATGAGCTTATTGTACACTTGCTCCGATGTCTTGCAGTCGCCAGTCCCGTAGTGAGATGCATTGAAGATCTGATGCCGCTCTGGAAGACTTGCTTTACCATAACATCTGGTAATGATAGAGTCCAAACAGAGCCGGTAACGTTCAAAAGGGGAGTATTTCAGGGAGATTCCCTCAGCCCCCTTTAGTTTTGCATCTCGCTACTGCCATTATCCGTCTCGCTCTGGAAAACCCGCGGTTACAACTGTGGTACCCCCGGCGACAGGAGGCATAAGGTCACCCATTTGTTTTATATGGATGACCTTAAACTTTATGCCTTCGGAGAAAGGGATCTCCAACAATCCCTTAGGGTGGTACAGGAGCACACGCAGGCTGTCGGTATGCAGTTCGGATTGGACAAATGTGCACTGGTCCATCTCAAGAGAGGACGATGTGGGGACTACGGCGAGGACGCGCAGCTCGTAGACGGAAGCATCCTACACCACATAGATGCCGGAGAGTCGTACACTTACTTGGGTGTCGAGCAACGCTCCACCCAAGAAGTGGGTGTAGTGAAAAACGCTCTCCGCGGCAAGTATCAGCACCGACTCCGACAGATCTGGTCTTCAGAACTGTCGGGGAAGAACAAGGTGTCTGCTACTGTTCCGATCCTTCTCTACTCCTTTGGAGTAGTGAAGTGGACTCGAGAGGAGCTGTGTCAACTCGATGTAGGAACCCGGAGAAAGATGCACCTCAATAGGAGCCTGCATCCTAAATCGTCCGTTCCACGGTTATATCTCCCACGACATCGGGGAGGCCGTGGACTCTTGAGCTTGGAGAGTCTACACAGGAGGATGGTGCTGGATGAAGCCTGTAAGGTCGTCAGGAGTTCGGATCCCCTCCTCTGCATGGTCCAAGACCATGAAAATGCAGGGGTAGGAGCTTTTCTGTTTAAGGCAGCACGCAGAGCAGCCGATGAACTCGGTCTCATCTTCAACGTTGAGCGGGATAATCCCGACTCTGTCACCGAGTTGGAACCCGCTCGGCGGAAAGCCCAAATAAAAGCTGCAGAACAAACCATCTTTCTGCAGCTCCATTCGGATAAGCCACTGCAGGTTTTTTTCTAAAGAAATATAGAAGAACTTGGCTTATCCGAAAGGCTGACCTTCGCCTTCTTAAGGTCAGCCGGGCTGAAGTCTAAGACAGAGGGATTTATATTGGCTTGCCAGGACGGTGTATTCAACACCCTCATCTATCGAAGTCGTGTCATGGGTATGGAGGTCGCTGACGTCAGCTGCAGGGCCTGCCGCAGAGCGCCAGAGACGCTTATGCATTTGTTGTCGGCCTGCCCGACATATGCAGTCTCCGCCTATATCCAAAGGCACGACGGAGCACTACGAGTGCTTTACTATCATCTAAGGCACTCGTATGAGATAGATGAGACACCAGTGCTGCCTTATGCTCCGGGGGATATTGAGTCCGTTGTGGGGAATGAGAGGTGTCTAATTTATTGGAACTACTCGTTTCCCACGGTCAGGCAAATACAGGCAAACAAGCCTGACGTAGTCCTCATAGACCACCAACTCAAGACAATGTTCGTCATAGAGCTCTCGGCTTCCGCGGAGAACAACATTGTCTTGAAGGAGGAAGAAAAGCGGACAAAATATCGAGACCTACTCTTCGAACTTCGCAGACTGTATCCAGACCATACTGTCAAGCTGGTGGTACTGATTATAGGAGCTCTCGGTGGAATGAGACACACGCTGCTTTCGGAATTGAACATCATACCGGCATGCCGACAATCGGCAGAAGTCCTAGTCGGGAGAATGCAGAAGGTTCATTGCGTCTGCTCAGGGCACACGAGTCACGGAACCAGTGATCACTGACTCTACGGTGTAGAGATTGGTTACTGGCGCTCCCAGCGTACCCTCTCTGGTATCGGAAGCAGGGAGAAGGACGACTGGTTTTACTTAAAAAAGAAAAAAAAAAAGAGAGATCTGCGACAATTGCAAATTAAAATAAATAACAGTTATTCCGAACATTTCGTACCAGAACAGGGGGTCCCACAAGGATCACCACTCTCTCCTATTTTATACAATATTTATTGCCATGACATATATAGTTACAGTCATCTGGACCCAAGATATTTTAATAAGAGTACCTACATGCTACAATTCGCTGATGACGCCACCTTAATATCTCACAATTCCAACCTCCGCAACACAATCCAACAACTGACAGCAGACACAGAAAACTGGTTCAATATATGGAGACTTAAACCTAACCCTGTGAAATCTCAACTCATCATTTTCAATCATATTCCCAAACCAAGGTCACCCACAGTAACGATTGCTAATCAAATAATAGCTCCTAAAACTTCAGCTATTTACCTCGGAATTCAAATAGACCACAAGCTTAATTTTAATCAACACACTGCCCTCATAAAGAAAAAGATAAATACAAGAGCCAAACACTTCAGAGCTTTAACTTATAAAAATGATGGTATAACCACAACAACATCAACAAAGATTTACAAAAGTATCTGTAGACCCATATTGGAATATGGACACATACTCTACCTTAACAGTGGACCACAAGCAAAAAAGAATTTGGAAGTGGCAGACCTCAGGAGTATTACCAAATTACACCATCCACGTAATCCCCTACATAATATATCGAACACCGTATTATACCAAAAAACAAAAATAGAACCAATCCATCAATGTCTCACTAAGCTACAAACAAAATTCGCCAATGCACAACACAACTTCCAAAAAATTGAAGAATACTGCACAACACGAAACCGTAATATTAGACCTAAATTCAAGACACCTGAACACACTTAATTGAGAAGATGCAGCATCTGGTTTAGAAAACAACATAAGCCATAGATATACATAATATATAATTTTATATATACATATATATACATCCCACCATCAATCAGACGTCCATACAAAGAACAGTCTTTTGAGATCCGAGTGAAGGGGCGTGTATATAGCATTTTAAGCTGTGTATATCGATTTATCACGTTCTCATTGGTGGAGAGAGCGGTTCAGAATTCTGTTTTATGAAATTTTAAATTTTCATTTCTTTTTCACAAAACAGCTTCTCGACGTCCGTATGTTTTGCATGTAATAGAACATTCATATATACGTTTTTATGCTGTTTGCATGTAAACCTGCGTCACTGCTACGTTGCCATATTTATTAGACAAAGAAAACATTTATAGAACTTGTCTCCTCTTTCCAAAAACTATTTGTCATGAATACTTGCTTTGATTTAGTTATGAAAATCACTTTACAGTACATTAATAATTATTATTTTCCATTATTAAGTGAATACAAGGATAAGGCAATTATCATTTAAAATGATCCAATTAATGGGAAAATGCCGAATATCAGATGGTAGTACGTGACACTACCCCTAACTAGAGATTTTAATTTAGAAAGATGGCCATATTATGAATTTAATATCTTTTTACTGTTCAGCGGCACTAGGAGTTAGATATTTTCATGGATTTTTATTCTATATCGTTCCCAGATACTGAAAGCAATTTTTTTAACCCGAAAAAACCTACAAATTCTCTAGAGTTGATATACAGGGTGTTGCATCATGAGAGGGACATAGCTTAATAGGAGGTAGAGAACATCAGTGGTAACCGGAACCTCCCATAGAAATGTCTCATTGGGCCTTCGCTACGAAGTTACAGGGCGTTTTATAATTTTTGGCCAAACCTGTTTTTTGTCATAACTTTGACAGGGAATGAAATAACGGATTCATATTTGGTACGGCTAATGTACTAACGAGCCCCAAGAGGTACATGTATAAAAAAAAATATATCCAGGTCCGGACTCACTATAATTTATGTTTCTTCTTTGCATCAATAAAACATCACCCTGTATATATTTTTTTGAAATTTCGATACGATATTCGAAAAGAGCAAGAAAAAACAAACAAAATGGCCTATTTCATTTTTTTGTTACACCTTCGTGGTTATTTAAATACGTTGTTAAATGTGCGAGAAAATGGATTACAGAACCCTATTAAATGAGAGGCACGTGAAATAAATAGTTTTATAACTAAAATTTGCAAAAATTCTATTGAGCCTAGGTGGTCTGGGTGAATCCTAATTCCGGCACGTTTTAAAGGTCCATTTTGTTAAAAAACTGTGGTCCTAATAAGTAATCGGGTATGAAATAACAACATTTTTAATCAATCACAGTAGGCTTGTTCAAAGTGACAGATAATAAAAAGAAATCTCCTAAACAGTTGAATAATTGTTTGTTAGTAATTTAATGTGTCAATAATCCGCATTTAGTTAGTGAAAACTTGTGAAAATATTTTAACTATGCCAGTAAAATTTACAAACGTGGAATATGCTGACATAATATTCATCTATGGTTTCTGTAATGGAAATGGTAGGTCGGCGGAAAGAGAATATCGGCTGCGTTTTCCTGGTCGTCGATGCCCTAATCATAAAACCTTTAGTACGGTGTTCCAGTATGCAAGACAACACGGAAAGTTTCCTAATTCTGCAGTTGTGGAGCGTGTTTTACAACAAGGTGTGCAGGAACAAAACAATATTATAAACGTAGTTCAAGAAAACCCAAATATGAGCACTAGACGAATCAGTTTGGCAACTGGTATTCCTCATTGGCGAGTATGGAGAACCCTAAAAAGAGAACGTTACCATCCATATCATATCCAGCAGGTACAGCGTCTTCAACAAGGCGACGATATCCCCCGCCTGGCATTTTGTCATTGGTTGTCTAACCATCGCCCAGTCATTTACAGAACCTTATTTACGGATGAGGCACAATTTACAAGGGATGGAGTAAACAATTCACGAAATAATCATAAATGGGCACAGGAAAACCCACATGCGGTACGCCAACGCCGTTCGCAATACAGGTTTTCTGTAAATGTTTGGGTCGGACTTGTGAATAGACATTTGATAGGGCCACATTTTTTTGAAGAAAGATTGAATGGTGAAATTTACTTTGATTTTCTTCAAAACATTTTACCGAATATGTTAGAAAATATCGGTATAAGAGGCATGTTGTTTCAGCATGATGGGGCCCCACCACATTTTAACCTTCAAGTAAGAGAACACTTAAACAATGTGTATCCTAATAGATGGATTGGACGCGGGGGTCCACAAGAATGGCCACCAAGATCTCCTGATTGTAACCCTTGTGATTACTTTTTATGGGGCCACTTAAAAAACGAGGTTTATAGCATTGAAATTGAAAGTAGACAACATTTAATCCAGCGCATCGTTACAACCTGCGACGAAATACGGAATAATCCAGAAATGATACGTCGAGCAATTGGTGACCTTTCTAAACGCGCAAGAAAATGCACAGAATGTGGGGGAGGACATTTTGAAAATTTACTTTAGTGTCAATTACGTTTTATTTTTAAACACATTTAGTTATTGTTTTGTTATTTATTGTTAATTGAATGGAAAATATTTTATTTATTTAGATTTTAGTTTGTTCTCTTTTCCAATTTTTATTAAGTATAAAATGTTGATGATTTTCTTGATCAAAGTAACTGGTTGCTTAGGCCTAAATGGTTTAAATTATCTGTCACTTTTATTCTTTGAACAAGCCTACTGTGATTGATTAAAAATGTTGTTATTTCATACCCGATTACTTATTAGGACCACAGTTTTTTACCAAAATGGACCTTTAAAACGTGCCAGAATTAGGATTCACCCAGACCACCTAGGCTCAATAGAATTTTTGCAAATTTTAGTTATAAAACTATTTATTTCACGTGCCTCTCATTTAATAGGGTTCTGTAATCCATTTTCTTGCACATTTAACAACGTATTTAAATAACCACGAAGGTGTAACAAAAAAATGAAATAGGCCATTTTGTTTGTTTTTTCTTGCTCTTTTCGAATATCGTATCGAAATTTCAAAAAAATATATACAGAGTGATGTTTTATTGATGCAAAGAAGAAACATAAATTATAGTGAGTCCGGACCTGGATATATTTTTTTTTATACATGTACCTCTTGGGGCTCGTTAGTACATTAGCCGTACCAAATATGAATCCGTTATTTCATTCCCTGTCAAAGTTATGACAAAAAACAGGTTTGGCCAAAAATTATAAAACGCCCTGTAACTTCGTAGTGAAGGCCCAATGAGACATTTCTATGGGAGGTTCCGGTTACCACTGATGTTCTCTACCTCCTATTAAGCTATGTCCCTCTCATGATGCAACACCCTGTAGAATGTAATATTCAATAATTGTCGTAAATGACTGAATTTCAATAAATGCTCTAAAATGCAAGGAATTCTATCAATAATTCAATACTTCTTCAGTATTAGTTAGAGGAGCACTTGTTTTGATTGGTTCTCCAATAATGAGTGTTTTAAAGTAGGTACTTACCTGACTAGTTTAGTACATTAGCGTGCCCACTGCCCAGATTAGGGCAACAATAGAAAACCAGAAAATAGGTAATCAAAATTGTTTAAGTTATGATTTGCTTAATCTATAAATAATAATGTCTAGTTGAAAGCAATGTTTAGGAAAAATGCGTGTATAGGTGTGTGTATATATGTGACCGTCCTAGCGCTGAAATCAATTCAGCGATCTCGGTTAAATTCGATATCTTGAATCTTTTACAGACTTTCCTATGAGTTTATTTCATTACTCACATACTCTTAAAATTCAGGGTCGTTTATTGATGCTAAAATACCGAAAATTTCGATATTATCAAAACGGCTGTACCGACTTGGCTTACACTTTTTACTTTAATAGTACATTAAAAACCTAACCCCATGCCATCAGTTATTTTTACTGAAAAATTCACTAGGGCAGTTTACTGATGCGAATAGAAAATCTCCAATTTCGTCGAAAATCGTCTAACTATTTTGTTTTCATTTTGTGCCTTATTAGTATATTACAAACTATATTATTCGCCGTTTTCTTAGAAAATTCACATAAGGGTAGTTCACTCATGTCAAAATATCGAAAATTTCGGTTTTCTCGAAAACAGCTCAAACGATTTTACTGAAACTTCATAAGTTAATAGTACATTATAAGTCTAATAATATGGCGTAGTTTTTTCCTGAAAAAAAAAACACAGAAAGGTAGTATATTATCACGCGAACAGCGTGGTGGTACCATTAATCAGTTTTTTTAAAATTTAATTGACATGCACCGATAACCGTTTCTATATTATGAGAGGACTTGCCATTTTATAGGGGTGGATGCTACCCCCTATTCTTTATAAAATTTTGTATATAAATTTATAGTTATACAAATTCACTGTTAAATAATATTGATGGAAATCATACTGTCTGTGGAGTACATAAAAGATTAGTTAAGTAGAAGAAAAATAAATACATATTTTTTGACAATGCTTTATTTAAACTGAAAAGTTTGTCTAAAAAGACAAAAAAAATATAAATCTGTTTATACATGTAACAAAGCTAAAAACGTCTGATGTTCCGAGATTTAAGTGAAACATACGGGGTGTCCACGGATGAGGTTACCTATACCACAAATATGGACCTAAATTTTAATTTTTAGATAAAAAGGTACTTAAAAAAAATTGCTTGTTAGAAAAATAAAATTTGTGTGATGATCAACGTAGGAAACTACCCCCTCTTCCTTGCTGTCTGTCCTAGGCATGCGGGGATTCGTCGGATCGGGATTTTTATGGGAATATCAGGGAAACTAACCATTACTAAACCTCAGTTGACCTAAGCAACCCCCTAGGGTTGAAACTACCCTAGTCGGAACACCGAAAATCACTCGGAATTACGATGGTGGTGCTATTTTCACACCACCCTCTCGTAACAACCCCCAAATCTAAAAATTTAATATTTGAAAAAATTTTGCTAATAAATTTATTGAAATGTGTCATGTATGTGAGGTCGCTGATAACAAATCTAAGGTCAAAATTAAAAAATCAAAATAGCCAATATGTTAGTTGGAATTTTATCTGAAGCAATAAGTACCTACTAGAAAATGGCGAAACAAATTGAGCATTTCGTTAATGCTGTATATTAACGAAAAACAGTAAAGTATTTATGAATATTTTTTTTATTACTAGTTAATTGCAATAATATTGGCAATGTTTTTATTTAAAAAAATGTGAGGGCACATTGTTTCATTCATAACTTTTCTTTTTATGCTACAGAAACATTTGAAAGCTTATCCTTATTGATAATCATTCATTTTGGTCGTTTTATAACAGCATTGTTGTTTACACAGTTTTATTTATTAATTTTTGTTTTGGTTATATTGAAAGTTAAACATTGTCCTAAAAATATTATTTTATTAATCCGCGGCGCACATCTTTTCCTTAAAAACCTTTCTTTTATTATTACACGCGACTGTATCTAGTAAGTAAATAAAATCGACTTTCGAACGCTTAGTAGCCTGCTTATGTCCAATTATCAGAGGAATATCCACGGCTTTTGTTTTTACTTCCACGTCCAGTGGAAGTATAATAACGCAAAAAATATGTTTTTTTTATTGAAATGGGCTTAAAATGTCATGAAACATCAAGATTTCAAATTTGAGCGAAAAAAATTTCTGTCTGTCTGTCGGTCTGTAACTTTTTGTAAATTTGGTACACTTATGTATTATAACAAGATCTGGAACTAGATTATTTTTTGATCTAATTCCGTTGAAGGGTTCGGGGGTAAATGGGATAAATAAGGGTAAATAGGCAAAGCAAGCAGGTAAGATAAAATTTAGGGCATGTACGAAAAGTCAAGGTCTAGACATTTTTTCTAGCATCAGCCACCTCTCACTATCACCCCCAATACCATCCCCCATACTATTATGAAAGGGAGTAACAAAAATTAAAATGTGATTTAGTGTATAAAAGAACGGGACATGTCAAAAATTTTTTTTGGCGTTAGCTACCCCCTCTACCACACCCATTGCCACCACCACCCTATTATTGAAGGGACTAAAAAGTTAAATTGGGATTTAGTATGTTTACGAGAACCAATAAGAGGCTCTAAAATTCATTTTGGCATTAGCTACTCCCTCTACCACCTCCATTGCCACCCCCACCCTATTGCTTAAGGCAATAAAAAATTAAATTGGGATTTAGTGTGTATGAGAACAAATAAGGGCCTCTAAAAATTTTTTGACATTAGCCACACCTTTACCACCCCACCCTATTATTAAAGGGAGTAAAATGTTACATTGGGATTTAATGTATATAAGACTTATTGACTGAAATGGATAATTCATTTTTTGTTATCAGTTTTATTTGTGCCCGAGCATATATATGTACCGGGTGTAATAGGATCATGGTACAACTCCTTTTTCCTTTTGTTTTGAGGATAAATAATTAAAATTTGGAACATCCTGTATACTTAATAAACGTAATTTTTTTGACATAAATGATATTTTTTCACATCCGGTTTCACCAGAAGTGACACTAAGTTTTTATTTTCAAATGGAACACTATATATTATTGCATTATTGAATTCTACATAATTTTCTGAATCCAATGGTACCACATAAGTGATATTTTAATTTAATTTTTAGTTATCCATTTAAGTGTGCTATACCTATTCCGATCTAAAGTACTAAATTATGTGATTTATGATTAAGTAAAATTCATCCAAATGGACAAAACACGTTTTTTTCAAATGGAATCATATTGGTACCGTAGTACCATTTATTACTATTATTAATAAGGAATTCATTCATATACTTTCTTAAAATGTGCGATAAATACAGTAAAACCGCTGCCCAAGGAATCACTACTTCCACATCCAGATTTTGTATCCAAGTCTTATACACAAATAAATCCCAATGTAATATTTTATTCCCTTTAATAATAGAGTCGTCAAATGAAATGTAAATGCATAATGTATGGGCGTCTGATTGACGGTGGGATATAAATATATATATATATATATATATACATACACACATATATATATATTTACATCTCAATATCTTTAGAGCGTCTTTTCACGAAACATGGATAGAGCGCCCGAAAGAGTATATAGGAATTGCTGCTTTCACTTTAACCTCAAATGAGAGTCCATTCATTTCGTCGCGTATATAGCGTCCGCTAATATACGGGTACTTTCACAGCGGAATCTTTAAAGTGTCCGTCTTTAATATATCTGTTTAATAATCTATCAATTTAGCGTCCGACAGCGTTGCCAGGTTTAGCAGTTAAGAGAAGGCATGGGAGAGGGCGTATATAATAATGTTCCTGCTACTGTAACTACATCCAAGCGTCCTTAGATAACATCAGGAAATTTAAAACCTGTTGAATTACTTATGTTAGTATTGTATCGATTTAGTTTCTTATCTTAAAATGTGTGTGTTGCTTTGACAAGAACAAAAAAATATATTAATTGTCAAATGAGAGTGTAACTTTTTGATTGAAAATAAAAATATAAATAAAGATCATTTATTTATTGAATTTCTCATAGAGTTTTCATCAAAACCTATTTGGGAAATAGTAAATATTATTTAGAATTAATCGATTGGCATAAGAAGCAAAAAACTTCCAGGTAAGAAATATTAATTTCATTTAAATAAACAACTCCGTATGTGACAGTTGTTACAAAGGGTCTACACATAGTAAGGAATCTAGCATTCAAAAAGACGCCTCTAAAATGCCGAACCCTGAACTCGCGGGTATAAAATTTTAAAAATGTGAATATTATCCAGAATTTTATGCGGAATCCGATTCCAGAGGGCGCAATGTCGGCCAAGATTGCGAAATTGCAAAAAAAATTATAAATTCGAAAAAAATTTGGAACTTAAATATTTCAATAAGGATGTTTTAATAATTCTTACATCAATCGAAAGGTTAATGTTTGTAGTTTCATACAAGTGTAATAGAGAGACATTATTTTAATTATAAACAACACTATAAATTGTTTAAACAATATGTGCTCGAAAAGTGTAGTGTAATTTTCGGCATCGAGGGACTTTTGTTATTATTGCAGATAGATGTGTAGTTATTTGAGACGAAATACGTAGAATAGACCAACAAACATTTTTTATTATAACAATTTTTTAATTCGGTGAATAATTTAGGAGACATGATTTTTTTAAGATGAAGCGCATTGTTTTGGTCTACTGCGCGCGCGGTCTTGTCTCTGTAGACATTGGCCTTCAAAAAAAGAACCTATTATGCACGCCAAACCGGCCTTAGCACAACTGCAGTTTCCAATACAATTCTGGAATTGCTTGCATTTAAAAAATATGTTTCTAGGCGTTACATTTGGACGGACACTTTTTGTCATAAGTCTTGGTACTAATACTTATATTGTCCTTCGAAACCCAAACCAAAATCTTTAGGGTTGGAAAGCTCTGGATTGACGACACTTGCTGTCTGCCAAATAATTATTTAGAATGCAGCTCTATGAATGTGCTGGTGAAATGAGTCTTCAATTGGTGGCAAATTTCGGATATCCGATTTACAAGTGTGAAATAAATGGGCTCGCAAATTATCCAAATTACCAATGAAAAATGGTCTACCATATAAGACTTTAAAGAAATATCGTGCAGAGTTTTCAAATTCAGCAACATCAAATGAATTGCCGAGTGAGAAATTCAATATTGACTGTAACTTAGGATCATTGGCATATTTGAGGCATGTTTTGAATATGTAAGTTTTCCTTTTCTGAAAGGAAAACTGACCGTATCGCAACCACTTAAGATGTAAGTACATAGAAAAAAATTACCCAAATTAATTTCTGATATATTCTGCCTAGTCGACAATTTTTGTATTATGCAGTGAATAGGTATATACAGATCAAATCTATGTATCCGCAACTCATTAATGTTTATTCTAGTAGCATAGTATAGTGCCATCACAAAAATGTCTGTATCAGTAGCTTGTATTATTACCTTTTTGTAATTCAAATTTAATAGGTACTGAACTATTGCAAACATTCTACTATCTGCTTCGCTGTGATTTGAAAAGTGTAAGTCTGTTACAATTTTACTTCATGGAGGAAATCGTTGTACTGGCACTATCTTCGGCCGTCCCTGTCGTCATAACAGAAACTTTGTTTTGACGTTCTAGACAATTACAATCTCGGGATAATATGTCTCCGTGCCCGCATCTCGAACAAAATTTTCTTGGAGGAGATCTGCAATTAAATCGTGTGTGCCCAACATTTCCACAACGCTAACACGAAGTTTTACTGTCATAATTTCCAGGTGAAGGCTGAGAGGGTTGTGTTGAATTTCTGGTTTCGTTGGGACGTGAAATCTGTTGTGTAGCGTTTGTGTAATAACCGGCTGGTCTTTCTTTGTTATTTAGTGCATTTCTATTGAAACTTGCGGTACCTTTATTTTCATTGTTACCAGAGAAATTTCTACTGTAAGTGTTATAACCAGGACGTTGTGTAGAAATCTGTGTTTGCTGTACCGGTTTCTTTAAAGCTGATTCTTGTTTACAGACCATCTCGTAATCGTTTGCTAGGCTTAGAAGTTCTGCGAGTGTCACAAAATCACGCCTCCTGATATATTTCCTATATTCAGGGCGTAAATTCGTGTATATTCTGTATAATTGTTGTTCCGGAGAGACATTATTCAATCGTCTTAGCAATGTTTGAATGGCAATGACATAATCTTTTATACTTTCGGATTCTCCTTGAATGCGGGACTTTACTTTTTCTTCCAGGTTAAGGTTATAATCTGCAGGTAAGTAAAATGATTTAAAGTCTGTAAGAAAGTTATTCCATGTCATCCAAGCACTTTTATTATTCCGGTACCATAATAAACAATCGCCTTGCAATAATTCTGGTAAAGCCCGCAACATTTGTTCATTAGAGAAATTGTAGCCATCTTGTAGTTCTTGTACTCTTTCTAAAACTGAGATAGCATCTCTTTTCCCATCAAAATGGACATTCCACTTGCGGACTTGGTCGAGGACGGCATTAACAGGTGTTAGTTGTGGATTCGAAGTAATGAGATTCGGGCTAGCGGCTGGTTTGTTTTCTTGAATAATGTTTTTTAGTCTTGAACGTAATTCTTCGAACGTTCCGGTGCTTTGTCCACCATGTTTTGAAATTTCTTGCTGTAGTTCATCCTTCTTTAGTTTGTAGATCCATCCTACAGTTTCGTCTGCAACTTCGAGACCATACACCCCTTCCGATTCGGACAAACTCATTTCGGATAATTAATTGTTTCTCTGGTGGGACTGGTGAGTTTATCTGGCAAGTTGTCCTTGTTAAAATATTTCTCTTTTTATTCAGTTACTATGATAACGTAAAAACTATGTAACATTGACAATTTCTGTACAAAGTCGTCCTGGTTGTGAAACGTAATAGCCGGCATATCTGGATTAGATTGTTGAACTGCTCAGGCACCAAAATGAGATGCTTGTTTTGCTCGGGTAGCTGGTTTGGAGATTATTCCAGGGTTCAATGTTAATATTAATTAAAATCCAGATCCAAAATAAGACATTTATTCTCCTAATAATTATATGTACAGTGTGGCCATATCTTTTATGGCTTAGGTTGCGACAATCTTGTTATTACATAAGTACATCATAGTAATCGGAGAGAGAGAGAGAGAGAGAGAGAGAGTGTAACATATTTCCTCTATGTACGTCGTCATAACCCCAATTCTCTAATCGAAGTTCCAGGACATAACAGATGGGACTAAGAAATCTGTTTCAGGAGAGATCCAGTTCAATACACTCGAATCAATCTGACAGGAGGTCCAGTTCAACGCACTCGAATCCACCCTAACAGATACTTGGCCAGCGGTTGCCACGGCGCCGGAGAAGCTTGATCTTCCGGTTATCTCAGTTCAATACACTCGAGAAAGGTGAAAGCCACGCTCTGAATTTACTGGTTTCTGGCTAGCTATTTTATACCCAAAAATCACGGTCACGTGGTTTTGCACATAGCACGCAATGCACACGGCACGCAAGTTGCGGCCTGGTGAAGTTAGAATTAAAAGTTAAAAAAAGAACTAATCAGGTATTGAACTAATCTAAAACTGAACTACTTGATCCATGCATGATTAAAATAAGTTAAACTGGAATGAAAGTATATAATATTCCTGTAGTATTGTATACTTCATTACACAAGGCTACGCTTATAGTTATTTTTATGGCGAGTTAGTACTACAGCCGCGCGCTCTACATTTAAAAAATCATATCTCCTAAATTATTCAGCGATTTAAAAAAATCGTTTTAATAAAAAATGTTCGTTGGTCTATTCTACGTATTTCGTCTCAAATAACTACACATCTATCTGCAATAATAACAAAAGTAACTCGATGCCAAAAATTACACTACACTTTCTGAACACTTATTGTTTAAACAATTTATAGTGTTGTTTATAATGAAAATAATGTCTCTCTATTATACTTGTATGAAACTACAAACATTAAGCTTTCGACTGATATAAGAATTATTAAAAAATCTTTATAAATAAGCTCGTAAATGCAATGTAAACGAAAGATAATGCAATATTTAATGTAACAGGTGGACGCCCTGCAGATGGCAACATGCTACTATGGAATATTCCGCTTCACACTTCCTCGAAAACTAATATGGTTTCCAAATTATGAGGACGCTTCACAGTCGGAGAAATGAAAAAAAAAAATGTATACCACGACGCGGTGTACCGCCCCTTCCTGTTTCTACATGGGATGCGCATACTGCCGTGCTTAAAAAAATGCCGTATCTCCAATTTTTTCTAAATTTAAGTTAAGTGCATATAAGCACTTTGGAGTCCATTTGTGCTAAAAACATCGTAAAAATACCGTATTTTACATTTAAAATGTCAAAAAAGTTATATTTTATTTTTAGAATATTGCACAGCACATCAAACACGTGGTGCAAATACATATAATTATTGCCGTATTTCTCATTTGCATAATAATTTTAGGCAGAAATTTCCGGAGGTTACAGTCTCATATGAAGTTTACAGAAAAACTGTTACCAAATATATGAACATTCCTTTTACGCGTTTAGGAAATGAGGAATGCGAAAAATGCGAGTGTTTCAATCTTCATGATAAAGACCATAATAAAGAGACTTTACAATTAAATACGGAATGTAACAGTTGTGTGGAATGGTGTAAACATATTAACAAAGGGAAGATGTCAAGACATCATTACAGAATAGATTCAGAAAAAAAAGAAACGATTTAAATCAATTATTTTATTCAGCTGACATGCAAAATGTTACCAAGGCTTCTCATGTTCCAACGTGCTTTGTTTACTCCTCGGATAATTGCCTGCAACGAATTATTTATTCCTTTAGGAGATATTAAACACTACGCCCCATATGTTATTCTATGGCACGAGGCGATCGCTGGCAGAAAAAAAGAACACTTAGTGCCTTTCTGCCATTCATCAGTTTTTTATCTTTGCCAGACGGTAGATATGTTACAATTTGGGCAGACAACTGCAGTGGACAACTGTGGATGTTCAAAACTGAATTACATACTCTTAATCATAGTTATAACACTAGGTGGAACAGTAATCTTCTACAGAATACCTTTTTTCGTAAAACACATTCACAGAGGTTTATCTTTTATATTGGACCTAAACTTTATAATATATTACCCTTAGATATAAAAAACATTAGAAATAAAATAAAACTAAAGTTGAACTAAAAAATTTCGTACATGTAAATTATCCCCAACTTGCTACGATATTTGAATAGCCTATACCTAGCTGTCATAATCTTACTCATTTGATTTCTTTAAACTATTATGTTGTAATGAAGTATACAATACTACAGGAATACTGTATACTTTCATTCCAGTTTAACTTATTTTAATCATGCATGGATCAAGTAGTTCAGTTTTAGATTAGTTCAATACCTGATTAGTTCTTTTTTTAACTTTTATTTCTGACTTCACCAGGCCGCAACTTGCGTGCCGTGTGCAAACCACGTGACCGTGATATAAAATGGCTAGCCAGAAACCAGTAAATTCAGAGCTTGGCTTTCACCTTTCTCAAGTGTATTGAACTGGGATAACCGGAAGATCAAGTTTCTCCGGCGCCGTGGCAGCCGCTGGCCAAGTATCTGTTAGGGAGGATTCGAGTGCGTTGAACTGGACCTCCTCTCAGATTGATTCGAGTGTATTGAACTGGATCTCTCCTGAAACAGATTTCTTTGTCGCGTCTGTTATGTCCTGGAACTTCGATTAGAGAATTGGGGTTACGACGACGTACATAGAGGAAATATGTTACTCTTTCTCTCTCTCTCTCTCTCCGATTACTATGATGTACTTATGTAATAACAAGATTGTCGCAACCTAAGCCATAAAAGATACGGCCACCCTGGAATAATCTCCAAACCAGCTACCCGAGCAAAACAAGCATCACAATGTATTAGGTATATATTTTTTTATTATCACTATATTACAGTAGTAGTAGTAATAAAAGTGCTTTATTGGTTACGTTACAACAACCAAATGGCCATCGACCGAGGTCCTTCAGCCAGTGTGAATTATACATTTCTATAGTTGATTATAATATTTACAATGTGTTTTGTTTCTATAATACATTACATATGTAAAAAAAAAAAAAAATTGACATGACATGCGGTAATTGAACATTTCTAATGTATTATACAGTGAAATAGTTCCTTATCTTCTTTGCGCCAGTGCTTTTAGGATTTCTTGAATAGTTCTTACAGGATGTTTGCATCTTGGCCTAACTTCTGACCTAGGTATTAATAGTGGTTCCAGTTTTTCCATGTTGTGTGTTTGCTTGGCAAATTTGGTGGTTAGAATTAGCAGTCTTTGGGTGATCGGATGAGTTTTGGTTTTATTGTAGAGTAATCTGTTGGATGGGTGATGTAGTGGATTTGCTGGATGTCGAATTTTTGTGATAGCTCTAAGAGCTGATGTTTCTGCTACTTGTATATTCTTTAAAGCCGGGTTTCTGCAGTTCAGGTAAATCGTGTGTCCATATTCTAGGATTGGTCTGCAAATAGATTTATATATTTTAGAAGTAGCAGCGATATTAATCCCTTTATTTTTGTATGTCAAAGCCCTAAAATGTTTTGCTCTGGAAACTACTTTTCTTTTCATAATTTTTGTATGTAGGTTCATGTTTAGCTTGTTGTCTAAGCTAATTCCGAGGTATTTAGCATTTGCTACTAGGTGAATTGTGATGTTGGAAATATTTACTGTTGGAGAGGTGATCGATGGTGTGTGGTTAAATATCATCAGCTGTGATTTAGATGGATTTATCTGGAGCCGCCATTCATCAAACCATATCAAAGTTTCATCGCAAAGCCTTTGTAGTTTCTTTATCGCTTTGCTCGATGTTTTATCATGTGCCACCAAAGCCGTATCATCTGCATTGTGCAACATGTATCCTGTCTTGTTAAAGTGTTCTGTGTAGGTGAATATGTCATAACAGTAAATATTAAATAATAGAGGGGAGAGTGGAGATCCTTGGGGCACTCCTTGTGCGGCAACAAATTCTTCTGACAATGCATTGTTTATTTTAACCCTTAATTTCCTGGCATCTAAGAAGTTTTTGACGAGATAAATGAGATAATCCGGTGTACCCAGTTACTTTAATTTATATAGCAATCCTTTGTGCCATATGCTATCGAATGCTTTTTTGACGTCGAGGAATAAAGCTGCTGTTTTGAGATTATTTAGTCTGGCCGATTGAGTATTGGAGACCAGAGCCGTGAGGGGAAGCATTGTAGAGCTTTTTGCTGTAAAGCCAAATTGGTGTTGTGGGATTTTTTCCTCTACTGACTGCAAAATATTGTGCTTAATGATCTTTTCCAGTAGTTTACCGAGGACGGGTAATAGTGTAATTGGTCTATAATTACTAGTTTTGGTGTGATTGCTGTTAGGTTTTGGAATTACTATGATATGCCCTTCTTTCCAATCTTCAGGAAAATATGCATGTGATAAACAGAAATGGAACATTTTGATGATGTGTAAATGAATAGTGTATTCCAATTTTTTTACTATTTTCCATGGTATATTATCATTACCGGGTGCTGAGTTTTTTTGGGCTGATAGAATTTTAAAGTATAGTTCTTCGTCAACGTTGATTTCCTCGGGTGTGAGTTGATCTTGATCTCGAAAGTAATCATTGTACCAATCATTAACTCGGTTAAAATGTTCCTGATCGTAATTGCGATGTGGAGTAACTGAAAAGTGTGTTGCGAATCTCTCCGCGAACACTTTTGCTTTTTCTTGATCTGCGTGATGTTCCTTGTTATTTTCCTGGATAGTGGGTACATTCTGTTTATTATTGTAATTTGTCAATTTATTGATTTGTTGGTAGAAATTTTTTCCCCGTGCTTTGTTTATTTCTTCACATGCATCTAACCATTTGTTTGTTTTATACTGCAGTATCATGTTATGTATGTTTTTACTTAGTTCATTTATTCTCGTTTTACCTCCTGGAACTATATTACATATTTTTAAATTTTGCAAAACACACACAAGCTTTCTAAGCTTAGATGATTCGCAAATTTTCAATACTTCTCTTCGTAAACGAAACCGAATAAAATGATGTGATTTGATTTGAATTTAGTACCTCTGAAATTTTAACTGCCATTTTCTCAATAACAAGGTTAGTGGAGATGCGGCAATCATAATAAGCACCGCAGCATAATAGAGGTCCTATGCACCCTGTCGACGTTCTGATAAATGCAATTTCGCAATGTGTAGGTGCTCTAATGATAGCAGCAGCTAGCTAAAACACGGGGCACTCTACTGATTGTGTTTCTAACATTTTCCGCCTCGCTAAAATACTCGAAATCTCATATTTTAATATAAAACTACAAAATTTACAAATACAAGGTTGTCAAATTATGAGGACGCTCCATAAGCGGAGAAGTGAAAGAAAAAGTCGTGGAATACGTATATCGCGAATCTACACGGCGCTCCCTCGTGTTAAAAGCCTCGAACCAGACATATACGGTTAATTGATTTATCTACGTATATTTCCTTGACAAAATAGCGTCTGGCGAAATTTTGCCAAAGGGTGAGAGAGGGTACCTGAAGTCATCTGACAAAGTTTTACACGGGATGTGAATAGAGCGTCTGTATATGGACGCCATATGCACCCGGACGCTCTATTAAATGCAATTTCATAATGTATGGACGCTCTAATGGTAGACGGATGTATATATATATATATATATATATACAGTTCAAAGCTTACAGTGATAGAGGTCACACCTATTTTTGCTGCTCTTTGAAATCTTTGAAATTGTGATTGATATGTCATCAGAAAGCGATGGAAATGAAATGGAGGTTGTGGATGATACCCAAGAATGGATACAGGCTAAAAAGAAAAGGCGTAAAAATAAGAAAATTGGATTAGAACAGTACACCCAGGATGAAATTAACAATATTATTTCAGGTAATATTCCACAAAACAGCCAAACAAAAACTGTTGAGATAAATTCTACCACAAAAAACATTGGAAGTAAAAACTCGCAGACAAACAAAAACACCATACCAAACAAAAACTATTCTCCTCATATGAATGAAATATACCACAAAAAATATAAACATTTATTTTACATAACAACTGAAAGTAGTTACACAAGATTAGAGCTCACAAATATTTGGAGTAGGATCTATCCTAAAGCAAGAGACATAATAATACAAACTAAAAAAGGATTTTTACTTAAAACGGATACCCCAGAAGAAAGTATTATACAAACTCTAGACAAAATGGTCGAAGTTGGGAGGATTCTCAACTATCATAAAACGTCTCCCAACACAAAACCCCCCACACCTACTGTTAGTGCAAGCTATTCAGTTATTATAGCAAACGTTGAACTTGAGATAGAGGACAAAACAATCAGTGAAATTCTGAATGTATATAAACTAGAACATCGATACTGTAGGAGAATCTTATCACGTGCAACAAATAAACCGACTTCTTTAATACGAATAATAACTGGTTCGCAAAATTTTTTTGAAACACTACTCACCGAGGGTCTTTACTTTAATTATCGTCACTATCCGGTTTACCCCAGCAAACCACCACCACCAACACCAAAACCATGTAGTAGATGTCTAGCATTTGACCACACAACAGAAATTTGTAACACTCCCAGCAAATGTTCCAAATGCCTTGGAACTCACTCTACTAATAAATGCTCTTCCACATTACCACCTAAATGCACCAGTTGTGGCTCAGAGGAACACCAGGCATGGTCATTCAAATGTCCCAATAGACCGAAAGCACCAATTGATGGTATTCCTAATGTGCAGATAAAATCGCTGAATAAAAAATCCCACGAAATTTCACAGAAAAACAAAAAACACAGAATCCACTCTCCTGTCACAATCCATGACATGATAATTAATACTTATATCAATGAGATAAACGACCCAATCAATAAAAGCAGAGAGGAGCTCTTAGCCAAACTGCGCAAACGTTTTGTAAATAATTTCAATGTGGACACAACAGCAGTATTCTCTGGAAACAGAGTGTATATTCTAATTTTTGAAATAGACGTGGAAAACCCTTATTCTCCCACCGAACCAATCAACCAATCTACCAATGTACAGCATGAATATGTCAGTAATTAATATCATATATGCAAACATCAATAGCTACACAGGCAAAAAGCATCTGGTTAACAACTATATCGAGAACAATAATATTCAATGTGCAATGTTTGTTGAGACTAAAACTAAAAAAGACAGCAATACTTCCTACAGGAATTGGAATACTCTCTGTCTTGATGGCAATCAAATACATAACCATGCAAGAGGCGGAAGCCTCATTCAAATTCATCCTGATCTCAAGATGGGAAAAGCAAACCCTCCCAGAATCAACAACCCTCTCAGCGAATGTTTACATTTTACTATCCCATTCCTAGACGACAAATTACACATCTTTTTGGTTTATATCCACCCACACGCCCGAATCGAGGAAAATATCTTCACTATGAGCACGCTTTATAAATACTCATTAATCGTAGGAGACTTTAATGTAAACAATAGAGTAAAAAAGAGACAACTGAACAACTTCATCCAAAATACCGGTTTTTGCAAGTACGTCACTCCACCCACATTCTTAATGCAACATAATAATGACTCAACTCCAGATATCCTACTTCATACCTCTAACATAAGTAATAACTTGAAAGTTGAACTTACTCCTGATTTATGCTCAGACCACCTCAGCCTACATATTTCACTCGATAAGCAAAGGCCAATAGCCAATAACCGATTGTGGAGATGCAAAAACCGACATTAACAAAATTAATACATCCATGGTACAGTTTATAACCTCGAGACAGGACCCGAACTAAATGAAGAAGTAATAACTGAATTTAACACAAAACTCTCTTGAGTCATTCATTGAAAATACGCCTTTAAAAGAGATAAAGTACTACACTTATGAGTTGCCACCCTTTATAATACAATTAATTAAAAGAAAAAGAAAAATGTACAGAGAATACAGAAGCACCAACAATCCCGACGCAAAGATGGAAATGAATAAACTTAACAAAAACATACAAACTTTAATTCAACAATTTAGATCACATAAATGGATTAACACATGCAACGAAATAAACAGGAAAAAAGGCAAAAACTACTGGTCAGAAATAAAAAAACTATCAAAATATAAAAATAAAGGGACATCAAGCTCTAGTATTAAAGTAAACGACATAATATATGAAAGACCAGAAGAAAAGACAAAAGTATTTGCAAATCATTTTGAAAAAGCCTATGCAGAAACACAGGACTTGAATTTTAATAATAACTATTACCAAAGTGTCCAAGAATGGTACGATACATTTATTAACGAACCTGTGCCAATGGAAGATTATTCAATTGATGAAGCCGACTATTTTGCTATAGTAAATCAAGGTAAAAATACAGCTCCAGGTCACGATTATGTCACAAAAAAATTTGTTAAAAAACTAGACTTAAACATTCACTTGTATATAATTAAAATTTACGTATACTGTTTCAAACATCGATATTTCCCAAAAGAATGGAAAACTGGGACGATCATTACCATACCCAAACACGGCACAGATCACTCCAAAGTAGTTAACTATAGACCTAGTACGCTACTGCCAGTACTGGGGAAGAACTTTGAAAAATTAATTAACAACAAAATTCATGAAAGCATTGGTCACCAGATACCGAATTATCAATTTGGATTTAAAACTAACAACTCTACAACTCAGCCTTTAGCAATACTAACAAACAATTCACCACTCCTCTACAATATCTACTGTTCAGATATCTACCACAATAATCCACAACATTTTTCACATCAAGCATATATACTTCAATTTGCAGATGATACCACCTTGATAGCACACGACAAATCTATAAATGCAGCAATGGAAAATCTACAAAATCTCGCAGATGCTACATCTTTATGGTTTAACAAATGGAGGCTTAAACCCAACCCATCTAAGTCCCACTTAATTATATTCCAGCATACACCTTCTAGAAATTCCACCTCATTAAACATATACAATCAGACAATTCATGCAGAAGTATCTGCAAAATATCTAGGGATTACCATCGACAATAAAATCAATTTTAACAACCATACAACTAATGTGAAAAAAAAAATAATTTCAAGAGCCAAACATTTTAGAGGATTATCTCATAAAAGAGGTGAAATTAATATAACCACTATGGGTAAAATCTATAAATTAATTTGCAGACCGATCATAGAGTATGGACACGTAATTTTCTCTAATTTAAAAATCCTGCTATCAAAAATCTCAAGGTAGCCGAAACGAGTGCCATCCGAACAATAACAAAAATTCGGCATCCCAACAATCCTCTACATAACCCGCCAAACCACCTCTTATACACTGAAACTCACATCCAGCCCATTCAAGAAAGACTTTCCACTCTTACACGAAGATTTTGCCAAAAGCAACATAACAAAAATTCAATCGACGAATTTTGTATAAGGAGGATCGACGGAATAAGGAGATGCACACACCCTGCTAATTCCCTTTGGGAGATAATTGTATCTCTAGAATAATACAGGACATTCATACTATATTGCACACATATTTATAAAAAAAAATTTTTTTTGTATACCTATTAAAAACTGGATTTTTTTTTTTTTGTATAAAATATGTACTACATAAATCACACATTACCTGTACATTACTATGAAAAAAATTATATTAAGGTTTATAAACTAAATGGGCTGAAGGACCTCGGTCAATTGCCCTTTGGAATGAAGTGTAATTCTCATTTCAATAAAATTCTTTTATTATTATTATTATTATTATATATATATATATATATATATATATATATATATAACTATAATCATATACATAAGTCACAAATGGTACTTATCTAATAATTAATCATAAAATCTATGTAAATAATGTACTAATACATGGGCAGAAGGACTTCGGTTGATAGCCCTTTGGATTTTTCCAATAAAGAACATATTTATTTATTTATTTATTAATAGGAGCTTGCATCCTAAATCGTCCGTTCCACGGTTATATCTCCCACGACATCAGGGAGGCCGTGAACTCTTGAGCTTGGAGAGTCTCCATAGCAGGATGGTTCTGGATGAAGCATGTAAGGTCATCAGGAGTTCGGATCCCCTCCTCTGCATGGTCCGAGACCATGAAAATGCAGAGGTAGGAGCTTTTCTCTTTAAGGTAGCACGGAGAGCAGCCGATGAACTTAGTCCCATCTTCAACGTCGAGCGGGTAAACCCCGACTCTGTCACCGAGTTGGAACCCGTTCAACTAAAAGCCCACATTAGAGCTGCAGAACACAACATCCTTCTGCAGCTCCATAAGGATAAGCCATTGCACGGAGTCTTCTATAAAAATATAGAAGACCTCGGCTTATCCGAAAGGCTGACCTTCGCCTTTTTAAGGTCAGCCGGGCTGAAGTCTGAGACCGAGGGATTCATAATGGCTTGCCAAGACGCCAACACCACACTCTAAATCTAACAGTGTTGCTTACAATCAAGCACCACTGTTCAGATCGGATTCGAGCACTTATGGCAATCAAGAAGACTCTAAGAAGGCGGTTGAGGAGTATGGAGCAAAATACACTGTTCCGTACGAGTTCCTCCCGCCTATTTCAAGAGCCACCGCGTGCTGTCAATAATCCGCCGACTGTAGCAGATGTTGAAGTTTTCTGGAAGGGAATCTACGAAACGACGCGTCCGTTCAATAGCAACACTCCAGCAATCACACACTTTCAGGCTCAGGATATTGAGTCCGTTGTCGAGAACAAGAGGTGCAGGATATACTGGAACTACTCGTTCCCGACCGTCAGGCTAATTCAAGCCAACAAGCCTGACATAGTACTCCTCGACCACCAAACCAAGGCGATGTACGTCATCGAGTTTTCGGACCCGCTGAAACAAACATCGCCTTGAAAGAGGAGGAAAAACAGACTAAATATCGCGATCTCCGGAACGAGCTCCTAGTGCTGTACCCAGGCTACTCAGTCAAGATGGTCGTCCTCATCATCGGTGTACTCGGAGGTACGAAGCCCACGCTGCTCTCGCAATTGAAGACCATACCGGCCTGTCAGAAATCTGCCGAATGGCTAGCAGGCCAAATGCAGAAAGCAGTTATCCTGGGGTCCCTTCGTCTACTTAGGGCACACGATTCGGGTGTTTACAGTCACTGACCCCACAGGTGTGGGGAGTGGCTGTAATTTTAAACGTCGGCGCGATTTCCGTGTGGTGTCGGAGGCCACGGAAGTCCTGTCCGGTATCGGGAAACCGCAAAAAAAAAATACTAATAATAATAAATAAGCAGGAGGGGCTGACTTCCATCTATCAAGCCTTTGGTGAGTAGCGCCACCGCTTACTCCAGCTGGGGTGCAAAACCGAACCGGCAGCCCTAGTGCATCCGGGAGGGGAAAGCATCTTCCCCTCTGGCGTCGGTCGTGGGCTTGTTGGGCTAACCACCCACAAGTTTCTACACTCCGGTTCCTATAAACCAAAGGCAGGGCCCCCACAATCGACCCCATCCGGATAGGGGTCACGGGCAAGGTGGTGGAGCCCAACCGAGTCGATTGCCTAACGACGACCGCGAGATACAAGGACGCTTTGAGTGGACAGATGAACTGAGGGATGAACTTCTGCATTGCTATGAAAGCAGTGAGCCCACCTTCGTAGTAGGGGCTACGTGAGGGCTGCTCCTGGACCGGTGAATGAGGTGGCCGAATTAGCCGCCAATTTAAGACGTGCCCATCACACACTTAATGAGGCAGTGCTGCGAACCACCAAACAGCACTCTCTCGACAGGATACGGATGCTAGTGACTTGCAAAAAGTCATTAGTGAGGCGGGCGAGAGGGCTTGCAGAAAATAAACTGTTCCGCGAAAAGCCCTCGCGCCTTTTCTAACCGCCTCCGCGTGTTGTAGAAAATCCGCCAACTGCAGATCAGGTGGAGAACTTCTGGAAAACGCTGTACGAGGAGGGGCTTCCACTCAGCCGAGATTCTCCTGCCCTTGCACATTTTGAGGCCTTTTCTCAAAGGCTTCAGCAACCACAGGAAGTGTGCGAACCAATAACCCCAGAAGAGGTTCGTAGGGCTCTTGAGGGCTCTAAGAACTTTGCTGCTCCAGGTCCCGATGGGATAAATAACTTTTGGTGGAAAAAGTTATCGAGCACCCACCACCATTTGGCCAGAATTTTTAATTCCTGGTTGAATGGGGAGCAGCAAATCCCTTCTTGGGTTGTTGAGGGGCAGACAGTGCTGATGCTAGCTTGTTAATAAAAATTGAAAATAGATCTATATCTCATCCTGAAACTGTTAAATATCTTGGACTTCAAATAGACTCTTGCCTGTCATGGAGTAATCAAATAGATGTCTTATTAAAAAAACTGTCTACTCATTGTTTTGTATTATGGCAAATGAGAAAGCGTGTTAGCTTAAACATTTTAAAAACTTACTACTTCGCATATGTACAATCGTGTCTCAATTACTGTATACTTTGCTGGGGAAATTGTTCTCGTATAGGGGAACTTCTTGTTATGCAGAAAAAAATAATTCGTACGATGACATTTAAATCTTCACGTGACTCTTGTAAATCTTTATTCAAGGAACTAGATATTCTAACTGTCCCGTCTTTATACATCCTTAACTGTGTATCTTATGCGAAATCTCATATTAACCAGTATATACCAGAAAATAATTCAATTTATCATTTAAGGGATAACTTGAACATCACTGTCCCACAACATAGGTTGACTACTGTTGCCAAGGGACCTAATATTATGTCTATTAAATTATATAATAAGCTTCCACTCGAAATTAAAGAAATCCAAAACATAAAATCTTTTAAATGCAGAGTACGGTCCATACTTATTCAAAATAGTTTCTATTCTGTTAATGAGTATTTGAGCTGCACTCCCATGATTTTACATAAGGCATTTTAATTTTAATTATATGTATATGTGTTCAACTACACTCCTTTTAATATTGTATTTTACTTGTTCTGTAGTTTTTAATTTTTTAATGTCCTAATATTTAATATGTGACCTTTTATTTGTGTGATTCATAGTAATCTTGTGCTGACTATATTTCTATACTTTTGTAAAGTCAATGAAAATAAAGTTTTTATTATTTATTATTATATTATTATTATCCCCAAGAACGGAGATTTGTCCAATCCAAAGAACTACAGACCGATAACCTGTCTAAACGCATGCTATAAGGTGTTTACACGCATTTTGTACATGCGAGTGCTCCACGCAGTTGAACCGGTTTACGAACGGATATATGAGCAAGGAGGGTCGAAGAGAGGTGTCGCTGGCTGCAAGGAGAACCTGCTGATCGACAGATGTGTCACGCAGGACTCCATGCAGTATAAGTGGAACCTCTCTATGGCCTGGATCGACTACCGCAAGGCATTTGACATGACATCGCATGAGCTCATTGTTCACTTGCTCTGATGTCTTGTGGTACCAGGCCCCGTAGTGGGATGTATTGAAGAACTGATGCCGCTCTGGAGGACTCACTTTACCATTACATCGGGTAATGATAGAGTCCAAACAGAGTCGGTAACATTCAGAAGAGGAGTATTTCAGGGAGATCCTTCTCTACTCTTTCGGAGTAGTGAAGTGGACTAGAGAGGACTAGAGAAGAGCTGCGTCAACTTGATGTAGTAACCCGCAAGAAGATGCATCTCAATAGGAGCTTGCATCCTAAATCGTCCGTTCCACGGTTATATCTCCCACGACATCAAAGAGGCCGTGGACTCTTGAGCTTGGAGAGTCTCCATAGCACGATGGTTCATGTAAGGTCATCAGGAGTTCAGATCCCCTCCTCTGCATGGTCCGAGATCATGAAAATGCAGAGGTAGGAGCTTTTCTCTTTAAGGCAGCACGGAGAGCAGCCGATGAACTTGGTCTCACCTTCGACGTCGAGCGAGTAAACCCCGACTCTGTCACCGAGTTGGAACCCGCTCGACTAAAAGCCCATGCTTCTGCAGCTTTATAAGGATAAGCCATTGCACAGAGTCTTCTATAGAAATATAGAAGACCTCGGCTTATCCGAAAGGCTGACCTTCTCCTTCTTAAGGTCAGCGGGGCTGAAGTCTGAGACCGAGGGATTCATAATGGCTTGCCAAGATGGTGTATTTAACACCCTCGTCTATCAACGTCGTGTCATGGGTATGGAGGTCTGATGTCAGCTGCAGGGCCTGCCGTAGGGCGCCGGAGACTGTAATGCACTTACTGTCGGCTTGCCCGACATATGCAGTCTCGGCCTATATTCACAGACATGACGCAGCATTACGAGTGCTTTACTATCATCTAAGGCACTCGTATGGGATAGACGAGACACCAGTGCTGCCTTACGATCCAGGGGATATTGAGTCTGTTGTGGGGAATGAGAAGTGCCTAATTTATTGGAACTACTCGTTTCCCACCGTCAGGCAAATACAAGCCAACAAGCCTGACATAGTACTCCTCGACCACCAACTCAAGACAATGTATGTCGTGGAATTCTCAGCTCCCGCTGAGAGCAACATTGTCTTGAAAGAGGAGGAAAAACGGACAAAATATCGAGATTTGCTCTTCGAACTCCGCAGGCTTTATCCAGGCCATTCTGTTAAAATAGTGGTACTGATTATAGGAGCCCTCGGTGGAATGAGACAGACGCTGCTTTCAGAGCTAAAGATCATACCGGCATGCCGAGATTCGGCAGAGATCTTAGCTGGCAGAATGCAGAAGGCTGTCATCCTCGGTTCATTGCGTCTACTCAGGGCACACGATTCTCAGACCCGGTAGCCATGCACCCCACGGGCGTGGGGAGTGGCTATTGGTATTGCCAGCTCCCCTCTGTGAGGGTCGGAGCCACAGAGTAGGGTGACTGGTTTTTTGTAAAAAAAAAAAAAAAAAAAAAACCACCGAATTTTCAAGAACTCACCCCGGAATGAACATCTCCGAACAAAACTTAGCCGATAGAAAGAACATAATCATTAAAAGGAAATATCTAACACACAGCTTGAAATAGATACCCTGTGTAGGGATGCAGGAGCCCAAATACATAACGAAGAAATACGCCAACAAATTGAAGTCATACCACAAAGACCAGTGGATGACAATGCACCTCAGGAAAAGCCCCGCAATAAAAATAACGGGGAAGAAGTAGGAAGGCTATGGCAGAAACTACTGAGCAATCTACTGCTATTTAGCGATTCGAACCCTCTCACCAGACCAACAATACCGAGGCTAAAAATTAATAAAGATACACAACGGTACATAAAATCTGTGGATACCGAATTGAAGTTGAGGATGGAGGAACAACTGGATCCTGATTTAACTCCTATACATACAGCTTTATATGCAGGAGCTGCCACTGCCATAGAACTGAATGGACAGAAACTTCAAATCTATAAACAAAATAGGAATATTCAGAAACAAAGAAAGCCGGCCTGGAAGATGCGACTCGAAAGGCAAATAGATCTGCTAAGAACTGAGGCAAACATTATCAAAGAGTACTTAGATGGCAATAAGAGCAATAAAGTCAAGAGCAAAGTTCGTAAAATACACCGAAAACAACAAATAGACTTAAACCATCCACAGTTCAACGAAGCCCTCACGAATTACTACGATGATGCTAGACAGAAAAGTAAAGTTAAGGGAGCGAGACTGGGGTGATACAACGAGACTACGAAGCGCAAGAAGCAAAATAATTTATTCTCTAGTAACCAGAAAATCTTCTATCGCAATCTGGAAAGCAACAACCAAGGCAATACAGAACCCGAGAAAATTGACCACAATCGCTACGGTCAATTCTGGCAGGGGATATGGTCAAACCCTGTGAGATTCAATCAAGCAGCTGCATGGCTCCAAACAGCAGAGCGCAATGCAAATGATCTTCCAGATATGCCAGATACTAATATTACTCCTTCAGATGTCGAAGAGTGCATAAAGAACACTTCAAGCTGGAAAGCACCTGGACCAGACAACATACATAACTTCTGGTTGAAATCATTCCCAGCACTAATCCCACAGTTTGCCCGAGCATTCAACAAAATTCTTGAAGATCCAACAAGATTTCCTGAATTTTTAGGTCGACGAGTAACGTACCTTCTGCCCAAAAAAGGAGATCTGAAAGACCCAAAAAACTACAGGCCAATCACCTGCTTGTCTGCGATTTACAAACTTCTCACGTCATTGATACATAGGCAAATCAATGAACACTGTGAGATAATAATATTAATAACCTTTATTTAATAATACATAGCTAACTTACAATCTTGCTTACATTTATAATAGAACAGTTAAATATATACATACATATACACAACAAAAATAATAAATAAATATATGTAGACTTACATTACAACACAAAAAACGGAACTAGACAAAATAAATATTTATTTATATTTCGATATGTTCGATACTGTAATCTCTACACTTCCTTTTAAAAGACGAGAGTGTCCCACTATTCTTTATGGCATCTGGCAACTGATTATATTCTATAAGTCCTTTGTGAAATAAGTTATTCTGACCATATGATGTATTGACAGTATCAATATAAAAATTCCCCCTATTTCTGGTTTCGTAGTTATGGATGTCTTGAACAAAAGTTATATCTTTAAGCAGGTGGTGTGGCCATAACCCATGTTTTATCTTATATATAACGATCATCGTGCTAGTGAAAATGGTCTGTCTGACACTTAAAAGTTTGGTCTGCTCTAGCATGTATTTAATACTTGTGTATCTATTGCACTTTAAAATGATCCGTAATGCCTGATTCTGTTTTTTTTGTATTTCATGTATCTGTGTGTTATTTAATAGATATAGAATGGTTGCGCAAAAGTTTATGTGTGGTAAGATGATTATTTTATATATTAATAGCTTAGCCCATGTGCTGACATGCCTTAATCTACCTAATAAATTTGCTTTTTTAGCAATTTTGCTGGTGAATATGTCACGCCCAGCCCTCTTAAAGGGCCTCAGTATATATAGGCATTGGGGTTGGAGAGCGTAGCGGGCGTGACACTGGTAGATTCACTCGCTTGATGCATCAATAAATTAAACACACAGTTTGCAAATAAACCAATTTAATTTTAAATAAAATAAAACTACTTACATTCTCTTTTCAATATATTCCTGCAGCCACCCTTTCACTTATCTGGCACCCTCACACTTATCTCTTCAATCCCCCGTCCTTTCACCGAATGTCCATCGACCTTCCCCTAAACGACCGACTCTGCGTTTTTTTTCCTAATGTGTATATTTTAATTGTGTTATTGAACTTGCAGAGTCGGTTGTCTAGAGTTTCACAACAAATACGGATTACAATAATTTAATATTTGGGTCGATGGACATTATCTTTACATATTTATTTGACATATCCCCCCCGCCTACGAGACATTGGTCCCCAATGTAATTTCCGCTGAGTGTTGGAGGAGAAGTGAACTGCAGGAAATCTTGGCCCTAATATAATATAACATAACTTAATCAAAATCTCTTTTTTCTAGAAAATTAAATACAATATGACTAAACAAATTTAAAAAACCTAAAACAATACAATTTATAAAATACAAATAGATACGAGTAATTCAAATCGTACAAAAATAATAATTGGGAAACGGACGTTGAATCTTCATGTCATCATCACAGTTACACTAACAGCGATACCGTCTACAAGTTCCAATTGCTTCAAGAGTTCTCACCTCACTTGCACTAGGTAACCCACAACGTCATTGGACGGTGGCCGGGCGATCTGTCACAGCACCCCTCCCTGGTGTCTTTGTGATACAAATTGCAATTGTTACCAACTAAAATGTCAATCTTGCACAAAAACATTCCAATCAGTGATCGAATTTGGCACGTACTATTATCCTGCTTTTTCTATCAGTCCAAGTACCAGTATCTCGCAATCGCGTGACGAAGCGTGACTAGAGGATGATAAATTTTCATCAATGATAATACCTAAATATTTACATTCTATAACTTGTTCTATTTGCTCTTCATTTATATATATGGCCCATATGGTTGCTTGTATCAATTTTGTTATGTCTACATTTAATTAACATAAACTTTGTTTTTTCTATATTCACGTACATGCTATTTATTTTTAACCATGTTTGTAGGGTCTTAAGTTCCTCATTTAAAGTGTTTATAATTTCATCTATGTCATCATCTACGTAGTATAACAATGTGTCATCCGCGAAAAGTTGAATATTGCACTTTTGTACATATTGCACTATGTCGTTCATATATAATAAAAATAATGTAGGACCCAGTACCATCCCTTGTGGTACTCCGAATATATTCTGTTTCGACGTTGATTGTTACGACCGCACCCTGTATATATATATTTAAGTTTACGTTAAATTTCAAAATTATTTATTCTTATCATATATTTGTCCTAGTGTAATTTTATTGCTAAGATTCTTCAATTTAAATATTCGTACGACATCTGTGGGCTGGAGATGGGACGGCTTGCCATTCGGTCGACAGAAGTCACAAAGTTCGGCAGCTCCGTAAACCACTAAAATATTCTGAATTTCGTTCATTGGTTTAATTCCATAAACCACTAAAATATTCTGAATCTCGTTATTTATTTTTGTTTAACATATATGTGTGTGTGTATATTTTCATTCAATACAGTCCATCGCTCATCGTTCAACAAGGAGTGAAAAACGCATAGGAAAAGGTGAGTCAGTACTATTTTCCAGCCCTCGCGGTTACTCTTTGTTCTTGCTCATTCAGTTAATGGTCCTTTAACGAGCCAAATTTTCAATATAAAGTATTTAGTTTCTAATTTAATAAAATAAATGTCTTAGCAATAAAAATTATATTTTCGTTCATTTTAATACGTATAAAATTCAGTTATACCTATTTAATATACTATTTATAGCGTTTCAGTTTTTTGCGCGACCTCTTTATCGCCTGAGTTTTTATTCTACAAATACTTTCTTTCAAACATCACATTTATTGAAATATTTTTCGATTACTCAATAATTATTCTTGATTAATTTGTGAATTAATCAGTCAATATTTATAATAAATTATCACGAAAAAAAAAAAATAAATAAATAAGTAAATAAAAATTGGAATACTTTTACTTTCTGAATATTTCAGTATTTGGTTTTGCTCACAATTGAAGTGAATTTTATATACAGGGTGTTAGTGTTATTAGTCGTTATTCGATTTTCATAACATAAACATACAGTTTGTTATTGTTTAATGCGTTTTATTGATGTAATACGTCACTAAATAAATATTTTGTTAATTTGTAGCGAACTTTTGCAAAATAAAATAGTAAATCAAGATAGTTTAATTCTTGGTATCCGATTATAAAGTAGATTTTGCTCAATTTAGATATTTAAAATATTATTTAAATCAATTTCACATTTTTTATTGTTGCCAGTTTCATCATGACGACTAACGCTAATAAAATAAAACAAGCTAAAGCTTTGCGTCAATTGCAAATTGATTATATTGATGATATTTTGGTACTTGCTCCGTCGGCAGTTACAGACGAGAGCCTTCACGTTAGATTTAAAGTCAGATGTCAATGTTTAGAGAATATTTATGATGAATTTCAGAAACAACACGATACTATCATTTTGCTTTTGTCGACTACAGAAAATCCGGAATTGGAAAATGAAAAGATTGTTCGAACCACTTTTTTCGACAACTATTTTACAGTCAAAACAATTTACACTAATATTTTCTGTGCTCAACAGTCTAAGGAATCTAAAGACGATTTAACTACATCTCCAAATGTCAAACTGCCACAAATATCGTTACCTGTTTTTGACGGGAATTATCAAAATTGGTTAAATTTTCATGATCTATTTTCAGCTTTAATTCATAATAATAAGTCGTTATCTAATATTGAAAAGTTTCAATACTTGTTAAGCTCACTTACATCACACGCTCTTAATTTATTAAAAGGTATTCCTGTCACAGCTCAAAATTATGAAACAGCCTTTAAAACTTTAACTGATAGATACGAAAATCGCCGGTTACTTGCAAATTCTTGTTGGCAGGCTATATTTAATGCTCCTAAATTAAATAATGATTCTGCGGCGGGACTTCGTCAAATATTAGAAACCTTCAATGAAAACTTAGCTGCCTTAGAGAATTTAAAATTACCGGTTGATAAATGGGATTTTATTCTATTCCACATACTTATACAAAAATTAGACGCCTCTACTATCAAACGATTTGAATTACAAGAAGCGTCTACTGAAATTCCATCCTTTTCTAAACTCAAAGATTTTCTTTCCAAACAATGTACAGCTTTTGAATCTGTTGCTCTTTCCATCTCTAATCAAAAAACAAATAAAAATGTCTCAGTCTCTCAAAGCTCTACTAAAGCAAATTATAATAATTCCAATCGTGTTCGTTCAGCCTTACCCAAAGTTAGCTCTTCTCTTCTTGTTCATTCTAACCCTGAAGCTAAAATAAGTACCTGTAATTATTGTAAATCTGCTCATACTGTTTATCAATGCTCTGCTTTTCAAAATCAAAATCCTTCAAAAAGGTTACAAATTGCCAAAGAAAAAAAATGGTGTACGAATTGTCTACACGCTGGTCACCATATAAATTCTTGTAGCTCTAAATTCACTTGTCGTGTTTGCCAGGCCAAACATCACACTCTTCTTCATATTTCTCCTGAATCATCTTTACCCTCAACCAATCCGGTGGAAAATAATGCAAATGGTTTTTCTTCTTCTTCATCTTCTGAAATTGCAGTTGCCCAAGTACATTCGCTAACAAACTGCATTCCATCAAATACTGTGGTACTACTCGCTACCGCTAAAATAGAAACTCTGGATGCTTGGGGTAACTATCAGTCTGTTCGAGTGCTCCTCGATGGAGGTTCACAAGCAAATATAATCTCACAAAAGTGTGTACAAAGACTTGGTCTCACTAGTTCAAAATTTTCTCTGTCAATTCTCGGTCTAGGTCAGACTTCTTCATCTGCCACCAGGGGGATATCTTGTACTATTCGCCCAACGGGGCAAACTTCTCCCACTTTTACCGTGGACTTTGTTGTTCTCCCTAAAATATGCAATCCTATGCCAACTTCAGTAATTTCTTCTATAGATTGGAAATATTTAAATAATCTCAAATTGGCCGATCCTCAATTTCACATACCCGGTGAAATAGATATGTTAATGGGCGCAGATATTTTCTCCCAAATTCTCCAAGACGGTAAATTGTCAGGTAACAATAATGAACCTACAGCAATAAACACAATTTTCGGATGGGTTTTAATGGGTAAAGTGACTCGTACTTCTGATCAATCTTTTTTAAATTCATTCGTTTCTTTTGTCGATACATCATTAGATTTAACAATTAGACGTTTTTGGGAACTGGAAGAAATACCCGACGTTAATACCCCTTCCCCTGAGGATGTTTTATGCAAAAAATCATTTTTGGAAACCTATAGTCGGGATTCCACCGGTCGATATAGTGTAGCTCTTCCATTTAAAGGGCCTGAACCGTTATTTGGAGACTCTAAATCTGAAGCCCTACGTCGATTCTATTCTCTTGAGCGCCGCCTCCTTTCTGATAAGTCCTTGTATAGTTCATATCACGATATTATGAAAGATTATTTAGAGAGCGGTCACATGGAACTTGTCACCTCACCATCACTATGTTCTGGAAAATTGTTCTATATTCTTCATCACTCTGTCATAAATCTCAATAGTTCGACATCTCCTCTTAGAGTTGTTTTTGATGCCTCTGCGAAAAGTGCCAATGGTATATCTCTAAATGATAGTCTTCTAGTTGGCCCGAAACTCCAGAAGGACATTGTCACTTTGCTTTTACACTTTCGGTGTCATTCGTTTGTTCTTACAGCCGACATAAAGCAAATGTATCGGCAGATATATCTTCATTCGGACCACAGAGATTATCAGAGAATTGTGTGGAGATTCTCCCCCCATGTTCCTGTTCAAGAGTTTCGACTCAACACAGTCACCTATGGTGTTTCTTCAGCACCATTCCTTGCTCTTAGAACACTTCAACAGTTGGCTAAAGATTAAAAAGAAATGTTTCCTTTAGCTGTTGAAGTAATTCGTTCTGATATGTATATAGATGACACAGTTACAGGATGTTCTACTCTTCATGAAGCAATGAATCTTAAAAGTTAACTTATTTCTTTATTACAAAAAGAAGGATTTACTCTCCGAAAATGGGCCAGTAATAGTACCGCCTTTCTAGAATCTATTCCCGACGATCTGCGACAAACTGTCTCTTTGTTTTGCTGACGAAAATAATTCAGCTATAAAAATTCTTGGTCTAAAATGGCTTCCTTCTTCTGATGTTTTCTGTTACTCTGTCGAAACTTTAAATCGCCCTTGTACGAAACGTACAATCCTCTCAGATGTGGTCCGAATTTTCGATCCTCTTGGATTTTTGTCACCTCTCACCTTTTTTACCAAGCATTTAATTCAGTACCTCTGGACTTTAGGAATTGATTGGGACCAAGACCCTCCTTCTGATGTGGTACATCGCTGGAACCAGTATAAATCCGAACTTCCCTTGTTACAGCATCTAAAAATTCCCCGGTGTTGTCTCCCACAAATATTTATAAATTGTCAATTGCACGGTTTCTGTGATAGCTCCGAAAAGGGTTATGCTGCAGTGATCTATTTGCGTTTTCAAGTCAATACTAAAGTTTATATTTCCCTGGTTTGCGCCAAATCAAAAGTGTCGCCCCTTAAGCGAATTTCCCTTCCCCGTTTAGAATTATGTGCAGCTGTTCTTTTATCTCGACTTATTTCATTCGTAGTTGAAATTTATTCAGGAAAACTTTCGTTAAAAAATATTTTTGCTTGGTCCGATTCGTCGGTGGCATTATCCTGGATCAGATCTTCTCCTCACAGGTTTAAGACTTTCGTGAGCAATCGTGTGACTCAGATTTAGGAACGAATTCCTCCTAATCGCTGGTTTCACATTTCATCCGCTGATAATCCTGCCGATTGTGCCAGTCGAGGATTACTTCCTTCTGAATTAGTAAATCACTCATTATGGTGGGCGGGCCCTGAATGGCTCAAGTTGCCCTGCAATGCCTGGCCCACAAGTAATTTCGATATTTCTAATCACCCTTCTTTTGCGGAAGAACAACGAAAAATCGTGCTTTCTAATTTCATTCTTTTAGATTCTATAGACACTCTATTGGACAAATACTCTTCACTTTCTAAAATAAAACGTATATTTTGCTATTGTTTGCGTTTCATTAAGAATGCTAGCAATCCTCGCACTAAAGCCTGTAAAGCATTCACTAACGAAGAATTTAATGAAGTTTTATTTATATTAGTCAAACGTGTTCAATATTTATGTTTTTCGGATGTCATTGAAAATCTTCAAACAGGCAAATCCCTTCCTAAGTGTTTTCGAAAATTGAGCCCATTTATAGGCGAAGATGGCGTTCTCAGGGTGGGTGGTCGTCTGACCCATTCTGGATTGCTTTACGACCAGAAACATCCAGCTCTATTACCTCGCAAACATCGCCTTACCGAGCTTATAATCGAAGATGTTCATAAAGAGAATCTTCATGCTGGGCTACAAATGCTTCAATTTCTTCTTTCTCAAAATTTCTGGGTTCTTTCTCCTAGGCGAGCTATTCGTCACACCCTTTCCAAATGTCTCCGTTGTTTTAAGGTTAAACCTAAACCATACCAACCGCCCATGGGTAATTTACCTTCAATACGAGTAAATCAGGTGAAACCATTTCAATGTGTAGGGGTAGATTTCGGGGGACCGTTTTTCATAACTTTGGAGAAATCTAGAGGAATCAAATCTCGAAAAGCGTACTTGTGCTTATTCGTCTGTTTCGCTACCAAGGCAGTTCACCTTGAATTAGCCTCAGATTTAACTTCTGAATGTTTTCTTGCTGCCCTAAGGCGTTTTATCTCTCGCAGAGGGCGCTGTACTAACATTTTCTCTGATCAAGGGCGAAACTTCATTGGAGCGGCAAATGAGTTGATTGAACTTATGAAATAAGCTTCAGAATGCGAAAAAATTTCCTGGGCATTTAATCCACCCTCAGCACATCATTTTGGGGGGCTATGGGAATCAGGAATCAAATCTGTCAAATCACACCTTATTCGGGTCATAGGTCAACAAATATTGACTTATGAAGAATTTTACACAATTCTAGTTCAAATCGAAGCTCTCCTAAACTCCCGTCCTCTCTGTCCTCTAAGTTCGGATCCTCATGATCTTTTTGTTCTAACACCTGGACACTTCCTTACTTTGGAACCTCTTACTTCACTACCAAGCCCAGATCTCTCTCACCTTTCACTAAACCGGTTATCTCGGTGGCAATTACTTCAAAGGCTGCATCGCGATTTTTGGAAACGTTGGCATCTGGAGTACCTTAATACTTTGCAACAATGACAAAAGTGGTTGGACTCTGACTTTTCAAAGGTTTCTCAGGGTACACTGGTGCTCATTAAAGACGAACAAACTCCGCCATTAAAATGGCGTTTAGGCCGAATTGAGCAAATTCACCCGGGTGCAGACGGAATATGTAGAGTTGCTACTGTACGCACTATTAACGGCGTCATGCAAAGGCCACTGGTAAAACTGTGTCCTTTGCCTATTTCCGAATATTAATAAAATGCATTAAGCATTTTAGGTGGGCGGTTATGTTACGACCGCACCCTGTATATATATATATATATTTAAGTTTACGTTAAATTTCAAAATTATTTATTCTTATCATATATTTGTCCTAGTGTAATTTTATTGCTAAGATTCTTCAATTTAAATATTCGTGCGACATGGGCTGGAGATGGGACGGCTTGCCATTCGGTCGACAGAAGTCACAAAGTTCGGCAGCTCCGTAAACCACTAAAATATTCTGAATTTCGTTCATTGGTTTAATTCCATAAACCACTAAAATATTCTGAATCTCGTTATTTATTTTTGTTTAACATATATGTGTGTGTGTATATTTTCATTCAATACAGTCCATCGCTCATCGTTCAACAAGGAGTGAAAAACGCATAGGAAAAGGTGAGTCAGTACTATTTTCCAGCCCTCGCGGTTACTCTTTGTTCTTGCTCATTGATATATTATCATTATATTTTGTCACCTGAGTTCTATTTGATAAATATTCACTAAACCACTTAATGATTGTATCACCTAACCCATAGTTTTTTAACTTTAATAATAGTAGACTTCTATTTATGGTCTCAAAAGCTCTACGAAGATCTAAAAATACAACACCTATAACTTTTTTCTCATTCAATGCGTTTTTCCATTTTGCTAACACGGTTTGTATTGCGCTCTCACAAGAATTTTGATTTCTGAATCCTGCTTGGTATTTAGTCAATAAATTGTTATCTTCAACATATTTTTTGATTTGATCATTCACTATGATTTCTAGCAGCTTTTCATATGTTGGCACCATATTTATAGGTCTATGTTCTTCACATTTAATGGTATTTTTTTTTTTTCCAATGGTATAATCGTAGACAACTTCCATGTTATGGGAAAACATCCATCTTCTAGACTGCTATTTATTACCTGTAGAAATCTGTCCCCTATTATTTCAAATGCAGATTGTAAAATAGATGTTGTTATTCCGTCTACACTGCTTTTCTTAATTTTCATTTCTTTTACTATTTTCCTTAATTCATAAAATTCTAGTATTTTAAATCTCTCCAATTTTGCGTTACATTCAATCATATTGTTTATAACATCATTAATTTGACTTTGGTTTGGGTAAGTCACCAGTTCTTCTAAACTATTCAAGAAATATGCATTAAATTTATTAGCTATAGTTTGTTTGTTCTTTTCCATTTCATTATTAAATATAATGCCTTCTCGATTGCTTCCTTTTTTATTACTTTTGACTAATTGTTTTAAAGTTTTCCACATTTCTACAGGGTTGTCTTTAACTTCATCGATTTTTTTCCGATAGAATATTTCTTTCTGTTGTCTTATTTCATTTACAACCGCATTTCTTTTTTGTTTGTAATTTCTCCAATCTACTTCTTGTCGAGTAATGACTGCTCTTCTATACATTCTATCTCTTTCTAATATCTCTTGTCCTATTGTTGGTGTCCACCACATCTTATTGGCCCAGCTACATTTGAGTACTTTTTCTTCTATAGGTGCATGCTTATCTAACACATTAATTAGGGACCTGGCAAGTTGTTCTGCTAAAACGTTAGTATCTGTACAATCTGGTAACCATTCATTATCCATCAAACTAATTGAAAGTTAAGTTCGTTAAAATGTTTAAAAGTTCTGTATTTTTTTGTGAAGGATTCTTGTTTATCATTACTCTTTATATCTACTGTTATAATACAATGGTCTGTTATTTTAGGCGTCAGATGAATTGTAAATGGAATTTCCTTCTCATTAGTAATTATTAAGTCAATAATTGTAGTAGACTCTTTTGTTATAATAATAATAATAATAATCATAATTTTATTAGTCATAAAAATTACACCGTGGTGTTTTGACATGTCATAGTGATAGTGAAAAAACTAAATTATAAAATATAAAAATAAATATATGTGTAAACATACCTCAACATTAATATATATATAGTCCTAAAAAAGTCAGCACTAACCTAGTAACAACATATAGATAAAAATATAATATAAAATAAGATATATGCATGCAGTAGAAGTATAAAACAGAACATTAGAATAATTAGACATGACAAATATCATTAGGATATAGTCCTAAATAAATATAAGTAAAATAGTTGCACTTGACAAATGATAATCTAGGAATTGTAACACTGTACAATAGGTTATAGGTTTACCTATAATTAAAATCTGACAAGTTGTAGTACGCATTGGCCAAAAGGTGTAGTTTTAATTTTATTCTAAACTTATTCAATGGTAACTCTTTAATATCTTTTGGAAGAGAGTTGAATAATTTGATTCCAATGTTAGCTCGTTTTGTATACGTCAACCTCTGGTGCGGTGTTTGTAAGTTGTTTCTATGTCGAGTGTTGTATTCATGATTTTTTTACCATTCTTAGTGTATTCGTTTAAATGTACCTTCATGTGAATTAAATGACAATAAATAATTTCTGATGGTAGGGTCATTATGTTAAATTTTATGAACCATGGTTTACAACTTTCGAGTTGATTCACACCCGCTAAAGTTCTGATAGCTCTTTTTTGAACAATAAAAACACTTTGAACTTGGCTAGATGTACCCCAGTTGATCAGACCATATGTCATTACACTATGAAATAGTGCATGATAAGCAATAAGTGTAGCGTCTAAGTTCACCCTGTGTTTAATCTGTCTAATGGCATATAATTTTTTTGATAATTTTGAGTTTAATTCGTTTATATGTGAATGCCAAGTTAAGCCACTATCCAAAGTTAGGCCTAAGAATTTTACAGTTTCTGAGGTAATATTCTTCGTAGAGAAGAGTATTGTCTTTGTTTTGTTAGTATTTAAGCATAACTTATTTGCATTAAACCAGTCAGAGGCTTTATTTATGATATCAATTTTGGAGTCAGCAACATTACTGCCAGTATCCTTCAATTGTCTCGCAAAAGTGGTATCATCAGCAAAAAGAACCGTGAATATTGACATTACATCCGGTAAGTCGTTTATATATATTAAAAATAATAGTGGCCCCAATACACTACCCTGCGGAACGCCATGTTGTACTGGCAATATGTTACTAAGTCTTTCCTTGCAAAACACACATTGATATCTGTTCGATAAGTAAGATGTCATTAGATTAAGTGGCACACCTCTAAAACCATAAAATTCTAATTTGTTGAGTAGGATATCTTTGGAAACGCAATCGAATGCTTTACTCAAATCCAGGAAAAATACCAACGTAGAGTTCCAGTTTTCAAAGCCGTCACTAATAAAATTAACAAGTTCCCATACTGCCATTGATGTGTTTTTACCCTTTCTGAATCCAAATTGTCTGTCTGTGAAGATGTTATTCGACTCAAAATAATTAATTACTCTTATAGCTAAAATTTTTTCACATATTTTGGTTAAGATTGGAAGTAACGCTATTGGCCTATAATTAGATAAATCCTCAGTATCACCAGACTTCAGTAGAGGGATAATTTTTGCCTTTTTTAATTTATTTGGAAATATGCCTTTTACAATTATAAGATTAATTATATAAGTTATTGGCGCTGACAAAGACATTAGGTTTTCCTTATACATATCCACTGAGTGGTTGTACAGGTCGGTACTTTGAGAATTTTTTAATGATCTTAAAATATCTTGCACCTCAAACTCCTCGACGGGATACAGAAATATCGACCCATTATTCCTATTGCCACTATTGTGTAAATATCTCATATAGGTTGAATTAGATTTCGGTGTATTACTTAATAATTTGCCAGCTATTTCTGTAAAAAAGGTATTGAACTCATCCAGGGATATTGAATTATTTTCTATTTTATTTTTGAATTTACTGGTATTTTTGTTGATAATCTTCCAAATTGTTTTATGTCTGTTATTTGATTCAAATATTTCCTTGTTTACTTGCTCTTTTTTTAATTTAATGATAAGTTGTTCATAATCATATTTTTTTTGTTTTAATTCGTCTCTTAATTTTTCACAATTATTTGGTAACATATTTACAATACTATTAAGTCGATTAATTTCTCTTTTTTTGGATATTACCTCAGGATTTAAAAAAACTGTATTATTAATGTTATGTTTGATTTTAACAGAAATTTGAGGAAAGGATAAATCATGATAATAGTTAATTGTGTTATAAAAGATGTCAACAGCTTTATCTAAATTTTGTTCATTGTACAATTCTGCCCAGTCTTCAGAAATTAAGTAATTAGAAAATCGTAATCTATTTTCCGCGCTTCTGTTGAATACAGTTTTATACACTGAGTCTGTTTTTTTTTGGTTTATCTATAAATTTAATTATTTGAGATTTATGATCAGAAAGTAGATAATCTATTACAATAGCGTCAGTGATTTCAAAATTGACAAAAATATTATCAATACATGTGCGAGATTTTTCTTGTACTCTAGTGGGCTCTGAAATACATTTTTCTTTTTCCAAACCGAAAGAGTAGAAGATATCAATTATATCCTTGGAGATTTTTGAATCACGGTCATGGTTGAATCATAGTAACTCTTTAATATCTTTTGGAAGAGAGTTGAATAATTTGATTCCAATGTTAGCTCGTTTTGTATATGTCAACCTCTGGTGCGGTGTTTGTAAGTTGTTTCTATGTCGAGTGTTGTATTCATGATTTTTTTACCATTCTTAATGTATTCGTTTAAATGTACCTTTATGTGAATTAAATGACAATAAATAATTTCTGATGGTAGGGTCATTATGTTAAATTTTATGAACCATGGTTTACAACTTTCGAGTTGATTCACACCCGCTAAAGTTCTGATAGCTCTTTTTTGAACAATAAAAACACTTTGAACTTGGCTAGATGTACCCCAGTTGATCAGACCATATGTCATTACACTATGAAATAGTGCATGATAAGCAATAAGTGCAGCGTCTAAGTTCACCCTTTGTTTAATCTGTCTAATGGCATATAATTTTTTTGATAATTTTGAGTTTAATTCGTTTATATGTGAATGCCAAGTTAAGCCACTATCCAAAGTTAGGCCTAAGAATTTTACAGTTTCTGAGGTAATATTCTTCGTAGAGAAGAGTATTGTCTTTGTTTTGTTAGTATTTAAGCATAACTTATTTGCATTAAACCAGTCAGAGGCTTTATTTATGATATCAATTTTGGAGTCAGCAACATTACTGCCAGTATCCTTCAATTGTCTCGCAAAAGTGGTATCATCAGCAAAAAGAACCGTGAATATTGACATTACATCTAGTAAGTCGTTTATATATATTAAAAATAATAGTGGCCCCAATACACTACCCTGCGGAACGCCATGTTGTACTGGCAATATGTTACTAAGTCTTTCCTTGCAAAACACACATTGATATCTGTTCGATAAGTAAGATGCCATTAGATTAAGTGGCACACCTCTAAAACCATAAAATTCTAATTTGTTGAGTAGGATATCTTTGGAAACGCAGTCGAATGCTTTACTCAAATCCAGGAAAAATACCAACGTAGAGTTCCAGTTTTCAAAGCCGTCACTAATAAAATTAACAAGTTCCCACACTGCCATTGACGTGTTTTTACCCTTTCTGAATCCAAATTGTCTGTCTGTGAAGATGTTATTCGACTCAAAATAATTAATTACTCTTATAGCTATAATTTTTTCACATATTTTGGTTAAGATTGGAAGTAACGCTATTGGCCTATAATTAGATAAATCCTCAGTATCACCAGACTTCAGTAGAGGGTTAATTTTTGCCTTTTTTAATTTATTTGGAAATATGCCTTTTACAATTATAAGATTAATTATATAAGTTATTGGCGCTGACAAAGACATTAGGTTTTCCTTATACATATCCACTGAGTGGTTGTACAGGTCGGTACTTTGAGAATTTTTTAATGATCTTAAAATATCTTGCACCTCAAGCTCCTCGACGGGATACAGAAATATTGACCCATTACTCCTATTGCCACTATTGTGTAAATATCTCATATAGGTTGAATTAGATTTCGGTATATTACTTAATAATTTGCCAGCTATTTCTGTAAAAAAGGTATTGAACTCATCCAGGGATATTGAATTATTTTCTATTTTATTTTTGAATTTACTGGTATTTTTGTTGATAAGTTGTTCATAATCATATTTTTTTTGTTTTAATTCGTCTCTTAATTTTCCACAATTATTTGGTAACATATTTACAATACTATTAAGTCGATTAATTTCTCTTTTTTTGGATATTACCTCAGGATTTAAAAAAACTGTAATATTAATGTTATGTTTGATTTTAACAGAAATTTGAGGAAAGGATAAATCATGATAATAGTTAATTGTGTTATAAAAGATGTCAACAGCTTTATCTAAATTTTGTTCATTGTACAATTCTGCCCAGTCTTCAGAAATTAAGTAATTAGAAAATCGTAATCTATTTTCCGCGCTTCTGTTGAATACAGTTTTATACACTGAGTCTGTTTTTTTTTGTTTATCTATAAATTTAATTATTTGAGATTTATGATCAGAAAGTAGATAATCTATTACAATAGCGTCAGTGATTTCAAAATTGACAAAAATATTATCAATACATGTGTGAGATTTTCCTTGTACTCTAGTGGGCTCTGAAATACATTTTTCCAAACCGAAAGAGTAGAAGATGTCAATTATATCCTTGGAGATTTTTGAATCACCCTGAAAATTAACATTAAAATCTCCACCAAATAGCAATTTACTGTTCTTATTTGATTCACATAACATTTGAAGAGCATAATATAGGTTGTTTTTGAATATGTTTAAATCACCACATGGTGAACGGTATAATGTAACCACAATACATTCTAAAATTGGTATGTTTATACAACAGCTCTCAAAGTGTTTTTCCTTATTTAATTCATTTATGGAATCAATTTTTGTATAATTTATATCATTTCGAACAAAGATACACACACCACCATGTATATATTTACATCTACAAAAACTAGAAGCTAATTTAAAATTACTTAAGTGATATAAGTCTATCTCTTCATCTTTTAACCAATGCTCACTGATCATAGCAATGTTAAAGCCATTACATAACAGTGAACTTATCTATTTTTTGGTACAAACCATTATTTCTAATTATGTTTTTTAATCTATTGGAATAATAGGTATTTTTAGCTACATTGATGTTAAAGTCTCCTACTAAAATAAATAATTCGTTTTTTGCCGAATATACTTCAAGTTTTTCTTCCAATCTTTCTAAAAAAATCGTATCACTAGAACTCGGTGAATAGTATATATTGAGAATATTATATCTATAATTTTTTATAATTAGTTCAATTCCAGATAACCACATATTCATATAAATAGTTTCATTTAATATTTCAGCATATTTGTACTCTTTTTTTATATAAATTATTGTTCCTCCAGTGTGCTGGCTTGTTGAGTATGTGACTACTGTATTATATCCCTCAACATCTATTTCATTATTCTGAAATTCCGCCGTTACCTGTGTTTCCGAAATGCATATTACAGTAGGTTTCCATTGACAAATTATTCATTCTAGTTGAGTTTTATTTTGTGACAGACCCTGTATATTTAGGTACATTATTCTTTTTTCTAATTGCTATTTTTATATTTTGTTACTATCTGCATAATTTACTTTTTGTTCTAATTGTCCATATATTCTTTTGTACGCTTCACATTTTCTATCAAAAGCTGTATGATGAAAATCAATATTTGGTATTTTTAAAGTTTCTAGGGCATATTTGCAATTTACACATATTACTTCTTTGGATTTACACTCATTTGATCTGTGGTCGCCTGTACATTTTGGACATATGTCCTTTTCACTTCTACAGTTTTTTTACCATGTGGTCGAATTTCCAACATTTATAGCATTGAACTATATTTATATGCACGTATTCTACATATTTATACGCACGCCATCCAATATATAAAACATCTTTCTTTCTTATTTGACTATAAGTAAGGGGATCTACTTCCAAAATTGCAATAGTTCTATTTTTATTTGTTTCGTAAGTATTTAAAACTTTTATAATCCGCTGCAACAAAGAAGTGGTAATAGTATTTTGTATGACTATTTTTTCAATTAATTCTTCCTGGTCTGCTACGAGTTTTTTGTCAAAGTTTATAATTCGAATTTTTGGGTTTTTCTTCTCTGGTATATTTACATCATACTTCTCTCCCAATTGTTGTTGAATACTAGCCGATATATTTCTAACATCTTCTTGTCCATTGCAACTTATCGCCACACCACCATCTCTTACATATTTTACTCTAGTTACGCCAACTCCCAATGAACTTGGATCCACCTTTTCTTCAATAATCTGTTTTGTTTTGGAACTTTCTTGAGATTTTTTTGGTTTTACCACTAATACCTCCGGTGTTGATTATTTTACTGCTTCACTGTACTCGATTCTGTTGTTTTCATATTTTCTAGTGCTCCGCAGGTCCTCTATCTCTTTCTTCAGCATTCTACATAGTTCTTCTTTGGTTGCTATGATAACATCTTTATCTGCTATGCTTCTTTCTCTATTTTCAATCAGTTGATCTTTGCATTCAATAATTTTATGAAACAATGAATACGTCTCGTTTTTTTTACATTTCGAACAAAAGAATCTCAACACACGGCTATTCAACTGGAGTACTTTTAATTCTGATGAAGTTAGTTTTCCACATTGTTTACATATTGATTGATTACATCCATCACATTTAAATATATCTTTTATTTCTTTACATACATCACATTCCATTTTGAGGTTAATTTTGCAAAACCATTAATTTCTTGAGATTTATAAACTTATATTACTATTTTATTACTTCAGGTGAAAGTTTATATCCCAGATTTGTTTTAATACACTTATCCTAGTTTTCATCTATTGGCAACTTGCAAAAGAAATTTAATAATAATAATGCCTTTATTTAGCCCAAAAAGCTACTTACATTTACAAATACATATCATGAACATATACAATTTATAATAGTTTTAATCTTAGTTTTTGTTCCAATTACCATATATTTACTTTTCTGTATATTAAGTTTTAGTTTATTTTCACAAAAATAGTTGTCTATATTTGCCAGGTCACCATTTAATTGGTCCAGTAACACTTTGTAGTCACTACCTTGTATCGTTATGAGAGTGTCGTCGGCGAACATATATATTTTAGAACCTTTACATCTTGTATAAATATCATTTACATATATTAAAAACAACAGAGGTCCCAACACACTGCCTTGAGGTACTCCAACATTGTTAACTAGTTCATTAGATATACAAGTATTAACCTTAAACCTTATTAATAACCCTTAATAAATATATATAATAATAAATCAAGCTGTCTTCACTTTTGGATAGAGGGGTTATAGATGAACAATATAATTGGCCCAGAACAGCGGGGATGCGTAAAGGGATCACTTGGATGAAAGGAGCAGTTAACAATAGATGCAGTAACCATCAAACAAGCTGAAGTAAAGCGCCGAAACATCAGTATGACCTACATAGACTATAAAAAGGCATTCGACTCTGTACCTCATGACTGGCTAATAAAAGTGCTAGATGTATACAAAGTTAGCCCCACCATCGTTCGGCTACTAACATATGCAATGGCGACTTGGGAAACCCAGACAAGAATTGGAGGAAGCATTATCTCGAACATCAAGATTAGAAGAGGTATATACCAGGGGGATTCGCTGAGTCCACTATGGTTTTGCCTCGCTCTCAATAACCTCTCAGCAATATTGAATAACACCACCTATGGTTTCCGAATAGATCCGAAGCAACCAAGCTCGAGGCTCAGCCATTTACTTTTTATGGATGACATCAAGCTCTACGCTGAGAATCCAAGACAATTGAAGGCGCTAGTAGCCAATGTCAGAACCTTCAGCGATGAAGATATTCAAACAGCATGGCAGGACAAGGTACTCCACGGAAAGTATCCCAATGCCTTAAACAATTCAGAGATCGACAAGGAGACCTCGCTCCTATGGCTTAAGGAAGGAATGTTACACCCAGAAACTGAGGGATTCATAACAGCCATTCAGGATAGCATTATCCGTACTAGAAATTATGAAAAGCACATTCTTAAAGTCCCCGGCGTGAACGATGTGTGTAGAAAGAGTAAGGCAGCGGGTGAAACTATCGAACATGTCACTGGAGGCTGCCCCGCTTTGGCTACGGGAATGTATTTGGGAAGGCACAACGAGGTGGCAAAAATCATCCATAGGGAATTGGCACTTAACTTAGGACTCATTACTAGTCCACCGCCCTTCTATAAATACACACCTCAAGCTGTTTTAGAAAACGAGGAAACATTGCTGTATTGGGATAGACCAATACAGTCTGATAGAACCTTGGATCACAACCGCCCTGACATCCTGGTGATCAAAAAGAAAGACAAGAAGGCCACTATTATTGATATTGGATGCCCCCTAACCAGCAACCTGCAAAAAACGGAGATGGAAAAGAGGAACAAATATCAGAATTTGGCTATGGAACTTAAACACGTGTGGAGATTAGAGAAGGTTCGAATTATCCCGATCATAATTTCGGCTATAGGCGTGGTGACGAAGAAGTTCTTGAATTATTTGGAGCAACTTAATCTACCTAGAGGCCTTGCGAAGATTATCCAGAGGACGGTAATTCTCCAGACATGCCATATTACCAGAGAGTTTTTGAACGATGAAGGATAGAAAATCGAAATATTCACCGGATTAATGGACATGATGAATTTCATCCCCGTTAGCCGAGCCGATCCTCAACAGCAATGGGCCCGGGACAGGTCCGGGTCCCCACAGAGCCGAACCCCAACGGCGCGTGCGAAGGGTCAGTGAATTTTTCCGGCTTCGGCCGAGAAAGTGCACGGCTTAAATCCATAATAATAATAAGTATTTATTACCAGCTCCCCACTATGAGGGTCGGAGTCACAGAGTAGGGTGATTGGTTTTTTGTAAAAAAAAAATGCCTTTGTTTAGCTCAAAAAGCTACTTACATTTTACAATTTACAAATACATATCATGAACATATACAATTTATAATAATACAAATAATAATTATTATACAACAAAAAAAACAGAAATAAGTTGAAACTTTATTCCCTCATATGATAATCTGCCCACTTGCTGTTCTACACGTTTGTATAAAGAGAGTATTTCTTTGGCGAGTATCATAGTTGTGTATATCACGTACATATTGCACAGTATTACTCAAATATTTTGGTAATAAGTTATTAACTAGTTTATATACGAAGATCATAGCTTGTATGAAAACAATTTCCTCTATATTTTTTAACTTCAAGTTGTTAAACATGAACTGAACTGGTGTATATTTATCACATTTCAATATAATTCTTAAACTTTTATTTTGTGCAACCTGCAGCTCAGTTAATTTTGTTTTATTGGCAATATATAATATAGTTGCACAATACATGAAATGAGGCAATATCACTGTCTTATAAGTTGTCAATCTAGAATAAACACTAAGATCCACACCCACTCTACTTAAGAAATAGTTTTTCTTAGCCGTCTTATTTCTTATATGTTCAATATGACTATTAAATAGTAATGTCATGTCAAGTATTACACCCAAATATTTAAACTCTTCAACACGTTCCAGATTTACACCACCAATACATATATTTAAATTGTGCAAGTCAATAGTTTTAATCTTAGTTTTTGTTCCAATTACCATATATTTACTTTTCTGTATATTAAGTTTCAGTTTATTTTCACAAAAATAGTTGTCTATATTTGCCAGGTCACCATATAACTGGTCCAGTAACACTTTGTAGTCACTACTTTGTATCGTTATGAGAGTGTCGTCGGCGAACATATACACTTTAGAACCTTTACATCTTGTATAAATATCATGTACATATATTAAAAACAACAGAGGCCCAACACACTGCCTTGAGGTACTCCAACATTGTTAACTAGTTCATTATTAGATATACAAGTATTAACCTTAACCTGTTGCCTCCGATTTTCTAGGAACGATTCAAACCACTTATAAGCTAAATCACTTACACTATAGCCTGCTGTTCTTTAATTTACCATTAATTTAGTGTTAATAACAAATTAAAGCCCACCAGCAAGTGCTAACGGCTAGCTGATCTGGTGCGGGGCGTTGGCGTGAGTTCTTTTAATTTTAATTAAATAGAGGCCAGAGTTTGGTGTATCTACATACATTTGACAACACCAGCACAACTTGTCTGTTCTGTTCTCAAGTAGGTTTTACAAATAAAATTGATACTATTAAGGGCGCCACCCGCAAGAAAAATTAGTTAATAATTAACCCACTTGAAGACAGAACAAGTTTATGCGGGAAAACCTGAAAAAAACTTTATTATTTGGATGGAGATTAATAAGAAAAAAAATATAGTTTATTAACAAAATATTTTCAATTTATTTTCTTATGAATTTAGACACAATAAAATAAGGAAAGCTTAAAAGATAGATAGATAGATACTCTCACCACTCATCAATCACCCAAACAAATTTTGAAGCGAAATTTACAAACAGTCCTACTGTAGCTCCACAAGATGTCCTCCACATGTACACCATGGACCACACCTTCTGCCAAGGAACCCCTATAATTTGCGGTGTAGTTCTGATGTTGAAATATACTTTGTCTCGCAGACAAATATTGAAAGATAGTCGCCCAATCCAAAAGTGATAATGATTGACTACGTAGTGTAAATCAAATATTTATTATGGTCATCCAGGGTGAAAATTACATTAACTTGACGACAATCACAAAATACCATATACAACGTATTTTGTATTTTACTTATAATAAATCTGAGGAAATATGTATTGCAATTAAATATTGCACGGGAAACAGAACTGATTAAATTAAATTTAATCCGATGCTAGACTAAATCAATTAGCCAGATAAATCCTGGATATAAAATATTCGTAAATATTAAATATTTGTCAATATAAAAAATTAATTAAAAAATTAATATATTCGTCGACAGAACTACAGGGCAAGGGAAATAAAGAGAAAAAAAAATATTAACATGTGCTAATTACAGAATAAAGTTGAAATATAAAAATTTAGATTATTAACAGTTAATTAAAATAAATGGATAATAAAGTCTAATTACCTCTCAAATAGATGATTGCACTGATAATTGCGGATATTCAAAGTTGTAAATTATTTTACTAATGTATCTCACGAGAATGTACTGATTTTGTCGATAAAGAACAGGAAAATGATCTGAGATTTTGAAATTAGTTATAAGGTAAACTTTTATCATTATTAGTATTGCCAACATAAATCCTAAAACTATCTTGAGATAACAGAAATACCTAAAAATTAATAATAGTAAAGTTAACAATTGATAGTGATTGTATATTACACCAAAACTGATTTTCCTAACATGTGACGATAAAAAGAAAAGCCTGTAAAAGTAAACAAACAACGTTATTTATAAATCGTTCAGTGATTCGGTTTATCTCTAGATGGCGATACTGCGGTTAGACTGCATGTACTACATTTCTATAGCTCTGTGATGAAGTTAGTTGGCAAATGTCAAATAACAGCTGATTGTGAGAACGACAAAAGCATTGTGCATACAATAATGATTAACAAATGCATACGATTATATAATAATATGTATCTCATATAAAATGAGATTTAATTAAAGGGAAGTTAAAGAAAGTTAATCATATACACTGTTAAGTCAATTAAAGAATAAGAAAATAATGTAGGCTCATCACTAGTTTAGTTTATAAAACAATGTATATTGATTCTTAATATTAATAAAATACAATTAAAAATATAAAACTACTTTGGGGTTTCAGGCAGGAGTCCATGGAGACATGTGTGGAACACCGTTGAGAGCTATAACATAACAAATAACTATCAATAACTAATAATAACAAAATGATAAAGTTCTAAGTGTTTAAATTGAAAATAAATTGGTATAAGAACAATACTCTGAATCATTAAAGGATGAACGGTTATATTATATCTACAAAACTGTGTCATACGCGTATACAGTGTGAGAAGAAAATGGAATTTTATAAATTTTTTTAAAAAATTCGTAGCAGGAACGCTACAACACCATATTTTTTCAATTTACTTAGTAGACGTTCCCATGTTACAGTTTCAAAGACCCTTTTCAGATCCAAAAACACTGCAATAATGATTTCCCCTTTATCAATTGAGTCTTTCCACAATGTAATTATAGACTGAAGATCTGTTTCACATGAATCCTGATTGCAATTTATATATCAACTCATTTTCTTCAAAATATGGCATTATCTGTTCATACACTGCAATCTCAAGTATTTTTGCCATAATCAACGGAATATTAATTGGACGGAAGTTTATCGAATTATTAGTATTCTTCATTTTAGGAATAGGCAAGACAGTGGTAATTTTTAGGTTGATTGGTACTACTCCCGTTCTTAGGGATGTATTAATTATATTAAGAATGATGTGACCACATACTTCGAATATATTTTTTACAAGAACCACATTTAAAAGTTCATCTGAACAGCTCTTATTTTTTAGTTGTTTTATCATTTTTCTCATCTCTGACAGACAATTCCTTAAAACATTTAAAACTTACAGTAGTATATGTGTCCTTATTATCTGGCTCATCAATGCTGTTCTCAACACTATCTATAATCTCTTGAATAGTTTCAATATAATAGGTATTAAAACAATTAGCAATTTTTCCATCCCCATACACAGTAACATCTTTAAATTGAATTCCATTTGGAATTTTATTATTACAGTCATTAGTTATTATTTTTTTATAGTTCTCCACATCTTTTTGCTATCATCATCTATCATTCTCTCATAAAAACTCTTCTTTTATGCCCTCATTACCTGGGATACCTTATTTCTATTAACTTTGTGCTCTCTCCAATCTTCCTGGTTTCTTGTTTGCTTAAATCTTTTGTAACTAGTATCCCTTTTATCACATGCCCTCTTTACATCCTCATCAAACCATTTCATATTACTCTTACATTTGACTTCTCTCAGGGGAGATACGTCATCTATTACATTAGTACACTGTTCAACAAATTCATTATAGATTATATCGATATTACATTCATTTAGGTCCCATTTTAAATTAAATAAGCTATCTTTGATTTTTTCGAGCTGTTCATTACCTATTTTCCTCTGATAAATTATCTTATTATTCTCTCTTTCACACTAACTGGAATTCATGATTTGATATTTTTGGTTCATTCAATACCCTAGTAACGATTTTATGATTTTTATTTGCAATTGCTAGATCTATAAGGGTTACTGATTTAACTGTAGTTCATGTAGGATTTTTAACAAGTTGTGCCATATTATTGCTCTTTACAGTACTCCTAATTTTCTTTGTATAGTAAGATTCACCAGCCATATCAATATTAAAATCCCCCATTATTAAAATTTTATATTTTTTAAATTGATCTATTTCAAGTATATCAATATAAATTATAAATTCGGCCATACTAGAGGTAGGAGACCTATATATTAGACCAATATATAATATTTCATTTGATACACTTATTTTTAATATTATAATCCACCAAGCTTTTTCTTATAATCCTTGCTACGAGTTTCACGTACATAAACAAATAGATACGTTGGATCTTAATGATTATCAGATATTACGTAACGAAATCACTTGGGCTACTGTAGCGTAGCAGATACCGAAGGCACTGACTTACCCGGAAAGTGATGTACGTGCCTACGATAAAATTTCTCTAGCTCAGACTATCTCAGGGCGTTAAGCCCAAGCTTACATAAACTATGATAAATTATTAGTTTACTTACTTAACAAATCACTGAGTTTTTCCATATGTAGTGGTCGCAGACGAAATAATGACACTTTCTTTAAAAATGAAATGCACTATATTAAGCAATTTACAAAATTGGTTCTCTAGAATATAACCTGGCGATGTTCACAGTTGTGGCCAATATTTCACGATTAATAAGTTACAACATTCATAAAATGCCTCGTGTAGCTACACATCGGTTTACAATATGTGCATAAAATTGTCATAGATTCTGCCACAAAGGTTTGATTTAAAGAACCTCCTTAAGTATATGTAAATATATGCATAAAATCTCTAAATATGTACAGGTTAAAATGCCAAAAGTATGAATTGATGTCCAGCGGAACCACTGAAGGTGGTTCCCGGTAAGTAAAAAAAACTACAACACACTTGTTTAGGGTGGTACGATACCGAGTCCGGTCGTGGAGGAACTGTAGCCCTACGTAGATGTCTTCGGGACACAAGAAATGGACCCAAGGATGGGGTTGATGGTAGCCTCACCAGCCCTGGAACCTTCCACTGTGTGTGGATGCCCCGTCAGTGGAACTCTCACTGAAGTGTGTAGAAGCCCCGTCCGTAGAACCCTAAAGATATCACGATTTAATTCACAGTCAGAAATGCACGTGAAGCGTGCTTAATGTGAGTAATTCTGACATAACCTACAAATGAAACATAATTTACCTCACTGATGAGGGAACAATCCACCAAAACTCCTGGAAGCCACAGTCGGATAAATGGGGTCGAGTCCGCCTTTCAGGTTGACACGGTATTTCCAAAGGAAAGCCTGCAAATTTGCGAAACACGTGGGTAGAGAACGGGCAAGATGGCGTGAAGAGGTTAGCTTACCTTGTGTAATTTAATATCCTGCTTCCGCAGATAAAATTTCCTCACAAACACAAAATATTCCGCTAAACGGAACAACAACAGATTGAGGAAATTTTCTTGAGTTGATTATTCTAAAATCCACGCGGATGCCTTGGATAAAATCAAGGTTCACAGAATAACCACTAATTACCCCCAATCACGCCAAGCCAACAAAAATGGTTGCCTACCCGTTTGTCTTTGCTGATCGCGTGTCACAAATGTGTCGCCCTCCCGTGGAGAATAGCGAAATGTGTAAAGCGTATGGTGGGTCGCATACGCTAGAGGTCCGTAACGTCCTGAAGAAAAATGGAACAGATGATGTTGTTGTGTACGTATGCAGTTATTCCCCCTGTATGACGATTTTGCGCTTCTACTTTAAAAATATTGTAATCTTTTATAAATATTTCACTATCATGTATATCTTTAGTTATTCTAGTTTCAGCCAGTAGTAAAACATCTGGCTGGAAGGTAACAGTTAAATTATTTAATTCCACTGCATGTGGTAAATAACTTTGGCAGTTTAAGTACATTTATGTTTTTATATATACATCTTATTTTCAAATTCTCTATTTGCTAAGTGTAATTTGTTTTCTTTTTTATTGATTCTATAACCCTTTGGAAGACAGAGCATGAAACATCATAAACTGAATGATCCGTATTTAATCATAAATGTAATTTTTCATTACTTTCTTTACAGTTTACACACATTAGCTTCAAGTTTGTACATTCATTTGATTTATGGTTAGATTCTGCACACTTTAGGCATGCTTGTGTAGCTTTGCACTCATGTATTTTGTGATTGTAACGATCACATTTAAAACACCTTACAACATTAAAGTATTCATAAACTGAACATCTATCCCATTAAATATTTAATATACCCTCATTTTCCAACATAATTTCTTGAAACATTTCGTTATTAACTTTAGCAATTACAAAATATTGTTACATTCTTACAATTTTCAGTAAACACTGTGGATTCCAAATAACTTGCAACAAGAATTTTCACTAACCACTGATTTATTTAATCACTAAAATTACACTAGCAAATACTTAAAAATCACACAACTAATAATAACTTAATCTAATATAATTTCACTACTTTTAAAACACTAAGCACTTTACTTTTCTTCTTAAACTTGTCAACTCTTGTCTAACCTAAAAACTCTCTTGTCTGTTTACTTCACTAAACTGCATACTTCACTCAACTGAACTGTTCGTCTACAAACTGTCTCTGTAACCAGAACCACAGATTACCCAGAACTGTGCTGGATACTAAACTGAACTGTTTATCCTTCACTAAACTGTACTGTTACTGTTTCCCCATCTGCTGGCTTCACCTCTTTATATACCCACTTGGAATGTCCAGAATATCATTGTAGAACTTTCCAGAAATATGCTGGAATTCTCTATAATTTTCTTAGGCACTACTAAATGGTGGTTCGCCAGTTGGCCCACAGATGGCGCCACACTTCTGGCCAGGGAGTAATTACAACTCTCCTCTCTGTTAGAGGGCAGCACATAACACTGCCCCCTCCTTAAGCCTGAACGTCCCGGTCAGGCAATTCAGATACCCCAGCATACTTTGCCAACCTGTCCAGGTGCACGATCTTCATCTTGGACTTCTTTCTACGTTGAATCCTATAAACAACGTCGTTGATCCTAGTGATGACAGAATACGGTCCTTCCCAAGGTGAGCGAGGCTTCGAGAATCCTTCTTCACTCCGCTGTGGGTTATACAGCCAAACTAAGTCCCCCACCTTGAATCTCGCCGAACTGGCATTGCGGTCATATCTAGCCTTCATTCGGTCACCACTCCCTGTAGGTGACCTCTTGGCAGCCACATTCGCACAAACCTTGCAACTGCGGCACCAAGCCTCTACATCCTGACAGCTATTTACCCAGTAAAATCGTTCCCGTACTCTAGCCAAGGTCTTATTTCTGCTAAAGTGCTCTCTGGATATTCCCTCGTGCACTTCCCGAAGTACTTTTGGTACTCAGCACCTGGGTATCAGCAACCGCATGGTAACTTCTTTCCCATCAGGGCTCTCCCATGCTCTCCGTAATAGTCCATCTATAACCCTAAGGGAATCCCATTGCGCCCATAAAGCCTTCAGTCCAACACTTTTACTGGAAACGTCCTTCCATTCAGGGCGGATTCCTTTTTCTTTCGCCTTCAACATTGGTCCAATTTCATCGTCGTTCAGTTGTTCCTCTCTTAGAACTTTCCTTGACCAGTCCTTCGGAACCTCTATCTTAACTGCCTTCACTTCTGCTATATCCTGCTGCTTCTTTACATTCTCGGCATTCACTTCCTTAGGGCCCCTCTGGCGACAGTACCTCTTGACATGCCCCAATTTGCCACAATTATAACAGCGGATTACTTTTGTCGGACCTCCAGCACTTCGCTGCTGCTTCGGCTCCTGTTTCGGCGGTTGCGGTTCCTGTTTCAGCTCCGGTCGCGAACTTAATTCGTTTAGTACTTGTGCGACCATTTTCTGTATGTCTGTTAACATAACAATCAATCTCATCTTATCAGAGCGGACTTCCTCTTTCTTTGCAGTGTTTACTTCTCCAGGATTCCATTCTCGACACTGCCGCATCATATGTCCTGGTTTGCTGCACTGATAACACCGAATCACCTTCCTTGGCTGTCCTTCGCTCTGTTCTCTTTCCTGCTTCCTTGGAGCATCTGATTTGGTCATCAACTGGCTTATCATTTTGTGCATGTCAGCCATCAAAGATTCCATATTTGATTTTTCTAAATGGTTCCCTTCTTCTACTTTCATGGCTCGTACTCTCGGATGTAGTCTCTTCATAAGCGGCTTCAACTTCGAGGGCATGGATCAAGGCTTCGCTACCAGTCTTAGCTCGAGATAATCTAAGGACTCGCCTGATCTCCTCGTCTCTTATGCCATCAATGAAAGTATCAACTGTTAACTGTTCCTGGAATTCTTTGGGTGCATCCGGGTAAGCCAGGTACGTCAGTCGCTCAACAGCTGCTTCAAAATCTTGTAAAGTTTCCCCAGCCTTTTGTGTGCGTGATTTGAGCTGAGTCCTGTATACCTGGGCGAGGTGTTGGTCGCCATATCTTAGATCTAGTGCAGCTTCCAAAACTTTAAAATCCCGTTGCTGCGTCACTGGGATACTCTGGAGCAACTCTGAGGCTTGGCCCCTTAATGCTAGCACCAATGCCATAGCTTTGTCTTCATTACTCCAATTGTTTGCGTATGCCGCTGCCTCAAATTGTCTTTTATAGGTTGACCAAGAAGTTTGACCATCAAAGGAAGGCGGTTGTAATCGAGGACCTGACGATGATAATACCAGCTGGCCTCCTTGTTCTCTTAACAGTCGCTTAAGTCGTTCTACCTCTCCTTCAACTGCACGAAATTTTCCTTCTATATCGGTAACTTTCCCTTCAATGCCAGTAACTTTTTGTTCAACGCCAGTAACTTTTCCTTTGACTTCAGATACTTCCTCTTCAACCTTATTTACTTTTCCTTTGACATCACATATTTCAGTCTTTATGTTGCCCATATCCTCTTTAATTTCACTTTTGAGGTCTTCAGTTGCCGAAAGGATAACATCTTGTTGCCCCTGTATAATTTTCCTTAATTCTTCTTCACGTTTCTCTTGTTCTTCTTTTTCTTCCAGACGTCGTCTTTCTTGTTCTTCTTTTTCCTCCTGACGGCGTCTTTCTTGTTCTTCTTTTTCTGCTAGTTTTTCTTTCTGACGTCGTCTTTCTTGTTCTTCTTGACGTCTCTCTTGTTCTTCTTTTTCCTCTTGGCGTCGTTTCTCTTGCTCTTCCTTTTCTTCTTGACGTCGTTTTTCTTGCTCCTCTTTTTCTTCTTGACGTCGTTTTTCTTGTTCTTCTTTTTCTTCTAACATCATTTTTCTAAATGCGGCGAACATGTCTTGCATTTGTTTTTCAGCAGCCATACTTCTTGTTTCCATTCAAAAACTAACAAACAACACTAACAAGTCTTTGCCAGGTACAAGTCAAATTTTATTTAAAGTCTATATCACTTCTCAGTTGAAAGCACTTAAATAAAACTACACTAATTTCTAAACAGAATGTTGCAGAAATTTCTTCACAGTAGCACAAATAAGTCTCGTCTAATGTCTATATCACTTTCCAGTTCGACTCACTTCGCTATCTCCAGTGGTTTCCAAATAGAACACTATGGAACTTCGTCGAATTCTTCAGAAATTCTGTTGCAATTCCGCTTCCGACACCAATTGTTACGTTCTTACAATTTTCAGTAAACACTGTGGATTCCAAATAACTTGCAACAAGAATTTTCACTAACCACTGATTTATTTAATCACTAAAATTACACTAGCAAATACTTAAAAATCACACAACTAATAATAACTTAATCTAATATAATTTCACTACTTTTAAAACATTAAGCACTTTACTTTTCTTCTTAAACTTGTCAACTCTTGTCTAACCTAAAAACTCTCTTGTCTGTTTACTTCACTAAACTGCATACTTCACTCAACTGAACTGTTCTTCTACAAACTGTCTCTGTAACCAGAATCACAGATTACCCAGAACTGTACTGGATACTAAACTGAACTGTTTATCCTTCACTAAACTGTACTGTTACTGTTTCCCCATCTGCTGGCTTCACCTCTTTATATACCCACTTGGAATGTCCAGAATATCATTGTAGAACTTTCCAGAAATATACTGGAATTCTCTATAATTTTCTTAGGCACTACTAAATGGTGGTTCGCCAGTTGGCCCACAGATGGCGCCACACTTCTGGCCAGGGAGTAATTATAACTCTCCTCTCTGTTAGAGGGCAGCACATAACAATATTCTGTTTTCATCTTCTTCATTACGTGAATTTTGAAATATTTCATTTTACTACCCACATTTTCGTTCTGATTTTTTATACTTTTTTTAACATTTTCTTCTGACAGTTCCTGACTAAGCCTCTCTGCTTTGGTATTTTAATGTTATAATCATTTCCAAGGTTGTTTTCAACCTCATTTTTTAATTTTTGAACCTCTTCTTTATTTTTACAAGATATTGCTACTCCTCCATTTTTTAATTTATGAATATTTGATATCCCCCACTGATATTTCAGCTGGCTTTACATCAGTTTGAACCAATGTTTTAGTTTCCATAAATTGTTGATTTTTTTAGGTTGTATGACAACTACCTCACTACATTTAGTTGCATCTGCATATAATTTCTTACTTTGGTTCAAATTTCTATTACCTGCTGCTAAATCTCTTGTAGTTTCCTCATGTGTTAAGAGTCTAATCACATCTTTATTTGTTTCGCTATATTTGTAACTTGAGTTTTTATATTGTGCATTTCATTTTTATTCTCTTCAAGTTCTTTCTTAATTTGGTCCTTAATTTCATTGGTTTCTTTTTTAAATAATTCAATCAACTGGTTAATTGTCTCCATTAAGTATATTTCTTCATCTTTCTTATCCTTGTATACATTACACCTATACATTAATACCCTTTTCTTTAATTGTAAACATCTGTACTCGGTAGTTGAAACATTAGAGCAAGTTAAGCACTGCCTTTCATGGCAGAAATCGCATTCACATAATTGAATTGGCCTATCATCTTCATCTTCCCCTGCTTTACATTTTACACAAATCATGGTAACACTGCATTAATTATACTTTATTACATATGTATAAATATTACAGAAACACAATTTAAATTTTTTAAGGCCGGCTCTGTTTTATTTATTGTGGTTTCTAACTTGCAGGTAAGTTTTTGTTTAACTGATAAAGTTCTTTTATTCAAATTTTATATGTCACATTTTCAATGTTTATTAACTACTATGTTATACAATATTTTCTACAAGTTCACTATATCACCTATTATTTTAGGAACAATTTAACATAACTTTAAATTATTATTACTATTTTTAAAACTTCAAGCTTTTACTATTTTAACGAGCACACACAATTCAATTCACCTCCAGACTAATAATTCTGTAAATGAATATTTAGGTCATTGATTATTTTATTAATTTTATATGATGTGTATCACTGTATCGCGATGTACTTAGAAATGTCTATGTATGAGTGAGTGTATTGTGTATGTGCGTGTGTTTTGACTAGTTTGATAAGTTTTACCTGTATATGTAAACTTCATTAATGAATAAAGTACTGTTACGTGTTTACAGTCTTCAGTAAATACACTGTAGGTTCAAATAATTTGCAACAAGAATCTTCACAAACCACTACTTTATTAATCACTTAAATTACACAACTGATAATAACAATCTAAAATAAATTCACTAATTTTAAATCACAACTGTACTTTACTTTTCTTCTTAAACTTGTCAACTCTTATCTAACCTAAAAACTGTCCTGTCTGCGCAACTTCACTTCTTTATGTATACCCTTAGAATGTTCCATACTCCTCTTCCATAACATTCTAGCACAGGTTGGAATCCTCCAGAGTTTTCTACTATGTGCTACACATGTCTGTTCGTCAATCAGTCCAGAGATGGCGCCACCCCACCTACCGGCCATCAACAGAATAACAGGTTTCCCTTCACTTTGCCCAGGGACTTAATCACATCTCGCCCTGTTAGAGGGCAGCACATAACAGTACTACTTACTTACGTATTTACTAATATATTAAACATCAGCTTCTATTTTCAGCCAATGCCATGGCAACGGGAAATAGCCGCTGATATTTCCCGTTGCTATGTAGAGTTCGAAATAACCACTGATATTCCTCGTTTCTAAGAAATTTGGCATAATTGGTTGAGTGTAATTTTAAATAAAACAAATTATTTGAACGAGTGACACATTGCTTTACATTAAAAGAAAGATATCCAGTGAGAGATAATACTAGAGTTAACCGTATTATTAAAAACTTTAAATAGGAACAAAATATATGCTATGATCCTTCTAGAAGACAGTTTTAATATTTTGTAGTGTTTACGGATCACTTTATAACTAACATAGTGCAGATTCCTGTTAAATTTGTAATTTAATAAATGTACGAATTTGATTTGTATTTTTTCAACACGTTCAATATATTTGACATAAAAAGGATTCCATATCACAGATACAAATTCAAGATGACTAGGAACAAGTGAATTATACAATAGTATAATAGACTTAGGATTAGTAAAAGATTTAGTTATTCTCATTATGAAACCTAAATTTCTGTAGGCTTTTCTTACCGCTTCTATATGGGTTTTAAAGCTTAACTTGGAATCTAAGATGACACCTAAGTCTTTAACTGAATGCACTTTATGAAGTTCTGAGTTATTGATATGATATCCTTAAAAATGTTATATAATGGCACTTATCAATATTTAAAAATAATATATTCCTTGTGCAATAATTATATAAATTAGATATGTCCTCTTGTAAATTTATACAGTCAAACAAACCATTTATCATCATATACAACTTGAGATCATCAGCTTACAGTCAGTAATTAGAATGAAGAAAACAGCCGGGAATATCATATAGAAACAATAAGAATAAAAGTGGACCCAAGTGTGATCCTTGGGGAACACCTGACGTTATATTAATGTAGGATGATTAACAATTGTTAATTTGAACTCATACATTGTGATCTATTAAATATATATGATGTAATCCACCAGAAGATTTATTTATTCATCTCATACAGAATCTACAGATAATAAATCCATTTACAGATTCCTCTAACTTAAACTAACCCTACTCTAAGTTGTTCATGACCACCCACCCGGGTCCCTCCAAGGTGGGGGGAAGGACCTGGGTGGGACAATCATGAACAGCTAACTCAACCTAACCTATCTTAGAATAATAAAAACAAAAGCTTCAATGCAAAAGATTCTCTAAACAGACAAGTTATCGTATATGTCCTTTATAATACTAGTCCTAAACCTAGGCAATTGGTCATCAAATATGTCACAACAGTCCTGATGTAAATTAAAATTTGTACACATTGTGTAAACTGGAGAATTAAAAAGATAGTTTTGCCACGGCGTTACAAATGTAAAAGTTCTATTAACACAAGTATCGAGTCTAGGTACACAGAATTTAATTGAACTAAGTAACCATTCATCAGATATTTAGGAGTTGACAATTTTATATAGGTAAATGACACTGGAAAGAACACGTCTGTTTGCAAAGGAAAGCATATTGCTATGCTTCAAGTTAATATAAATTTGCAGTGCTTAATGAATATTTTTTCTGAATATTCTTAAGAGCTTGAATATATTTTGATGTAATAATGATTCCAGACTATGCTATAATATTCAAGTTTAGATCTTACAAAGCTATTAAACAGTACCAACAAAATTTTTTTGTTTTGGAATTGTCTACCATTGCTCAATATGAACCCAAGGTTACGATAAGATTTGCTAACTAAATTCTCAACATGGTGTGAAAAACTCAGTTTTGTATCAAATTTAATGCCCAAATCAGTGGTATCATTTATATGTTGCAAGTTTTTATTGTTCATTGAGTAGTTATATAAGATTGGATTTCTTACATATGCAAAGGTCATAGTTTTACATTTAGCCACATTGAACTGAAGTTTATTAAAATTGGACCATTGATAAGCTTATCTAAGCGCAGCTGAAGTTTTACACCATCATCAATAGATGATACTACAGCGTCAACTACATCATTAATAAACATAAGGAATAGCAGGGATCCGCGATTTGAACCTTGAGGAACACCAGAGGTTGCAATGTACTCAACAGATTTAAAATTATTTACTGAGACGTATTGCTTCCGATTATTCAAGTAAGACGCGATTAGTTTAATAAGGGAAGCAGATAAATAAATAAATAAATAAATAAATCCTTTATTGTCCAAACAGGTTGGATACCCAATTACAGGACAAGATAACATAGAGATATAATGTGAGCAAAGTAAGTTAAAGTAAAGTATAAATATAAATATATAAAAGGTTCAAAGTGACATTTACAAAGTTAGTGAAAAACAGAGAGGAATACAACTATAGAGATTCTAATTGATTTTTAATCAGTTTCTTAAAGATGCCAAGTGAGTGCCAATAGATGTCTGCGCAACTACAATGTTGGTTTAGAATGTTGCAGATGGAATATACTGGTGATTTAGTCATTAAATTTGTTCTGGGAGTACAGAGATAAAAATATTTCTCATCTCTACTGTGAAAACGAGGTACATGAAAGTTTAGCTGAGACAATAACTCAGGGCAGTCTAATAGGTTGTTAGTTAACTTGTACACAAATATAGCTGAGTAGTATTTTCTGCGGTTTTCAAGCGACAGAAGTGTAAATCTTGATAGCAGAATATTATTGTCAATACCTTGTGCAGGATAGACACCGTCTAGCTTAAATGCCATATACTTCATAAAGATACGTTGAACTGACTCAAGTTGTTGGATGTATGTATTATAATAGGGTGACCATATTAAAGAACAGTACTCAAGTTGTGATCGAACATAGGCCGTGTATAAGTTCATGTAGCAATCCTTATTTTTAAAATAAAGAGAAGCTTTGACAATATCACTTGATGGTCAAAATATCAAAAGCCTTGGCAAAATCCATGTAGATTACATCCACCTGATGATTTCTTGACAAGGCTTCCGAGGTACATTGCACAAAGTTAATGAGATAATAATAATAATAATAAATTTATTATTTACCCAAAGAAAATAGATACAATAATATGTGAATAAAAACACAAATTACAAGGTAAATAAAGGGCTAAATGGTTCAGAATTCTCAATAAATCCAGATTCTGTTCTTCCACCAATGCCCACACAAAATAATATAAATAACCACAACTAGACATCGCAATAATCAGTAATTATAAGTCGGATCAGTTTCTTCGTTCTTTCTCTCCCCCCGCCAAATCCACCTAGTGGACAATATTCCTGGATGCAGTTTGTTAATAAATAAATAAATAGTATGATGTTGCCATGAAAATCATCGGCTAAGCGAATTCAGCGGGAAATGAAACGAAGAAGAAGGAAATGGTACTCTAACCTAAATAGTTTAAACTAATTATACACATGCTATAGAAAAAAAAATCGACAATTGTAATATAATAAATTAACAGAATATGATGATGGCACAAAAAATAACACAGTTACGATTTTACTGAGAGTTTAGTAAATAATTTTTGTAATTAAGCTTAAATGTCTGAAATGATGAATTGAAATTTAATAAATTTAATCTAATCAAACCGTTAACGCAAGCAACAACATTGTAAGAATATGACCTCTTAAAAATTTCCTTATGGTGGCGTGGGATGGTAAGTAAATTTCTTCGACGAATATTTACATTATGTACATCTGTTCTGTAAGTTAGTTTTTTGCATAAATAAGAAGGAGTGTTTGATTTAATTATTTTAAAGAAAAAGCATAACATATGGAGTCTCCGCCGATTGTACATATTTAGCCATGAAGATTCTTTGAGTTTATGAGATATCCTTTGCCGCCGCCTAATGCCATAAATTAAACGAATACATGAATTTTGCGCCTTTTGTATACGCCGCACATCGTCGTTGTCTAAACAGGGTCCATAAACGCAATCACAATGATCAAAATGGGAAAGGACAAGTGAGTCACACAACATTTTCTTGACGTCACGATCTAAATACTGTCTTTGATTATAAATTAATTTCAAAGAGCTGTATGCTCTCTGCAGTTTGTACGTGATATGTTCTTTAAATCTAATTTTTGTGTCGAGATTTCCACACGCAGATTTTTGTTGCTGAAATCCATATTGATTTTCAGAAATTTTGTTCTTGACCATATTATATTATATATACCTATAAATGATGGATTCAAAAAATTTTTGAAATGTTTGAAAGTATGGCAATATGGCGATAATTATCAATTTCATTTTTAGGCCCTGATTTATATACAGGCGATATTCTAGATTCTTTTAATACATCTGGAAAAGTATTTGTTTTGAGGGCTAAATTGAATAGGTAACAAACCGGCTGAGCCAGAATATATTTACAACCTTTAAGAATATAAGCAGGTACATTATCATGACCCATTGCCTTGCCGCGCTTAAGATGGTTAATTGCTTCTATGATATCGTGCTCGCCAATAACATACGAGTAATGTTCAATATCCTCAGTGTATCTGTTATTTGGTACATTAAACACCGATTGAAAGTGTTCCGCAAAGGCATTTGCAATATCAGCACCATCTAATTTACTTCCATTAAAGTTCATTTCAGATGGAATGCGACAGAAAGACTTTTAGATTGAATGTACTGCCAAAAATATTTGGGCACATTTCTTTCATAATTTAAAAGATATTGTTTATAAGCTGCCTTCATATCTCTTTTTATTTTAGCCCTCAGAAATTTATAATCCTGCAAACATTGTGGTAAGTGAGTTTTTTTTTATAAATTGCTAGATTACGTTGTTTTGATTTTATGTCTAAAATAATTTCTCTCGTAAACCACACAGAAAATGTTATTTTTTTGATAAAACCTTGGGTACACTATATTAATTCCATACAATACATTCCAGTCAATAGTAAGGAATAAATTATACAAAAAGAGAAAATTGGCGTTTTTGAAGCTATAGTACCGTTCAGAGCCCACAGGACACATGTTAGGCTTGGTTATAGTCTCAATGGAGATATTTAAACATGGATGATGTAAATCTTCGGGGACAAATGGAAGTGGATCTCTATTAACAATACAATTAACAATCTCTATTAACAGTTCACTCAACATTTGAAACTACTGCATCAAGTGTTCTATCATGTACACCGATGTTTTCCAACTTTATTAAGAGTGCATTGTGATGACCTTTATCAAACGCTTTGGAAAAGTCAGTATATCCACCTGTTTTCTATTTGACATATTGTCCGAAATACTTTGTATAAAAGGCATTAAATTGGTCACCACAGAACGGCCAGGGAAAAGCCATGCTGATTCTCGCTAATCAAATTTTTTGTTGCAAAAAATATTTCATTTGAGACTATGGCCTCAAGCATTTTACCAGGAACTGAGAGTATTGAAATTGGACAGTAATTGCACACCATCTTTCTGTCACCACCTTTAAAAACATTACTTGAACTTGTTTCGAAATTCCAGGGAAGACCCCCTCAGATATTGATTTATTATATATAATAAACAACAGATATAAGATAGAATCTTTGCAAGATTTGTAAAATACAGGAGGTATGCCATCCGGGCCAGCCCCCTTATTTATATCCAACTTGTCTATTTGATTTTTAATTTGCTCAGTTGTTACAAAATTTAACACAATTGTGGTAGGTGCCTCACTAGAATTTATTAAAGATGGGGTATCAGATGGTTAAAAAGCAGAGGCAAAATACCTGGAAAACGATTCACAAATATCAAGGTCATTAGAAGCTACATCGTCCCTAAATTGTACAAACTTTGGAATGTTTTTAGAAAGGCTTTTATTGATACATAAGACCAAAAACATTGATGGTGGTGGTGGATGGATAGTAGGGTATTTATGTACGCAGATAGTATCACAATTGTTGTCACTGCAAAGTCATATATTCGGCTTAACGAAAAAGTTATCTCTGTCATAACTAATTTTAATCAATGGTGTAGAAAAAATCACTTGATAACATAAGCAAGACAGTTATTATCGAATTCAAATGAAAATACAATTATCCTAATGAGTTTGAATTTAACATCGACAATATGATAATAAAATCAAGTACTAGCACAAAGTTTCTTGGTACCCTGGTTGACTATAAACTAGATTTTGAAATGTTAGTCATTTATGTAATAGGCTGAACGAAACATATTTTGCATTTCTAGCTTTAAAAGCAAACTTCCACCAAACCTAGTTACTTAATATATATTATGCATTCGTATATCCAGTCCTAAAGCCTAGTTTTCATTAGTCGAGTTAACGGTAGAGTATACTGGCATGCTTTTTAGTCAAACTACTCTACTCTACCGGATTTGGGAGAGTACCCGTTTTCACACAAATTGAAATAGTGGTCAAGTCGTACAGTGCAACAAAACATAAAAAGTAACCAAATACGCGATGTCTACATACACTTTAAACACTCGACTATACCAAACCTGTTCATACCTGTTTCTATTGGTATAGCACCGGTCAAGTAGAGTAGAAATCAGTGGTAGGAGAAGGCAAGTGGGTGAGTTACTTTACCACCGTGTAATCCTACTCTACTCGATCATGATCTAGTACTCAACCAGTTACGTTTTCATTGGTAAAGTTAGAGAGATAGTTAGTACTTGTCCAAATTACTTGACCGCTAACTTGACTAATATTGCAATATTGCCATATGGGGCCAAGCAACTGAGATAAATCAATTACCTATTTATAATACAAAAAAGATTTTTAAGATTAATCTTTAATATTGCTTACAGAGATTCTTGCACACCCACTTTTCAGAATAATAATATATTAACTATGTATTCTATATATTTATATAAACTACTGTGCTATGTATTTTTACATTTAAATGGCTTTAAAAAGATCAGTGTAGTACACCTACACTCTACAAGAAATAATGAAAATATATATTTAAATAACTTTAATTACATGCAGTTTAAAAAATCACCAAAGTACACTGAAGGCTTCGTTTTTAATCTCTTACCTGTCAACATAAAAAATTCACCTCCCTATAAAAAGTTTAAAATAAAACTAAGAGAATATCTTAATAAACATGCTTTTATTCATTGAACGAATAAAAAACCGCTTTCAACATTATTTTACCTTTGCACTGTTGTCATATGTTACATTTTTATTATTTGTTAATAGTAATAAAATATTATTAACTTTTATTTGTTATTATCACTTAGAACTGAATTTTAACATGACCTTTTAGACTTAATAGTTTAGTATACCTAGGTATTTTTATTGTGATGATATTATATATTCATCTATTGACCTGTCTTATATCTATATGTATATAATAATAATAATAATAATAATAATAAACGTCTTTATTACACTAAGATACAGGTATAACATACACAGTAACTTGAGTAAAGGGCGAAGTTTAGCTAGTATATCTAGCTATTCTTACACTTAACCCGAGAATATATGTAGCAACAAAAGACCAACAAAGAATCTAATCTAAAATAACAACTTTGTGTGTATTCATTTTCAGTTTTATTTGTATTTTGATCATTTTGTGCAAACTTAGCAACACTGTAATCTCTGCTGTAATAAAGTGAAAAACTTACGTTCTGGGCGTCGGGATTGGAGGGATAAAGGTGAGGATAATTTTTTTCATTTTCTTTTGTGTGTATTTCAAAAATGCCCTACAGTTTATTACAAACGAAATACAAAAATCTTATTCAAGTTTGTTAGAATTAAAATAAATGTTATTATGAATATTTACCTCTAATTTTTCTAAATAGTTTTGCCATTGATATCTGTTGTCGCCTCATATTAGCAAGGGCAAATTCTGTTCTTTTTGCTTTCCACAAAGCTCCAAATAAACTCTGATATGTTGGCATAGTTTGTTGGAATATAGTACCAATTGGTCCATCAACGATGTAAACCAAACTAAATACATCCCATCCCATATCTCCTGAAGAATGACTCATAAAACTCACATTCAATCGCTTCAAAGTGTCTTCATCCTCAAATTGTGCATTTGTAACTCTAATAGCAGATTCCAATATTGCCGTCAATGTATGACCGTAAATGTTTTCAGCAGGCTTATTTAATTCTGGACTAAAAAAAATTTTTTTTAAATACAATTGAATCAAAATGAAAAACATAAAACTATGACAATAATTTATTTGTCAAAAAAATCCATACACAGTCTCACTCGAGTTATACTGGTGTATACACATACTAGAGTTTTCTTAGTTTACCTGTGCCTAAAACTGGACATATCGAATTCGGTTAATTAACTCAAATTGTGCATCGAATAGTTATAATTGCATGTTATGAATTCACCCCCTAAAGGGATGGATATTGCGAAAAGAACGCCCTTGAGTGATAATAATATAATAATTTCATTAGATGAATATGAATTGAATGATGAACCCCGCAGAAGCAGATAAGGATGTGCTAAAAGAATCTAGTGAACTACAGAATATCGACCACTCTACAGCGATGCTGGCTGGTGATATCTAACCACAAAAAAATAAATTCTTTAATATAAATTCAGCTAAGTATTATTGTGATTCTGTTTATGTATATGTTGAAAAAATGAATTGACAAAATATTGGTAGGTTGCACATTGCACCCCATATATGTTGGGCATAAACTGCATAAGAAATTAAAAATTAATAATGAATTGAATTCACCCCCTTAAATTATATAAATAATCTCTCAGTTAAAAACCACTGAGAATTGGCTGCAGTCGAGTTTAAAAATCTAAATATAATAATTATTGCAATCTATAGATCACCATTGGGCAACTTTAAAGTATTTATTAGAACATTAGAAAACGTGTTAAACAAAATAAATAAAAACAAACTAATTATTTTAGCAGAGACTTCAATGTGAAGTTCAATAGGGACGATCCTAATAACGCAAATTTATCTGAATTACTTCTATCTTTCAGCTTGATACAAATCACACACGAAAGCACCAAAGGTGTAAATTGTCTTGATATTATCTTTATAAATTTCTGTCACGATCACTATTTTTCACACACCTAGGACCACCTATTAGATAATAGAAAGGGCTTCTTGAAAGTTTCTTGACAGTGAAAATTTGGACATTGACCAAAAATTTAAAATGCTTACGAATATCCTTACTGCAGCTTACAACCTTGCTTTTCCAAAAAAACGAATATCTAGCAATGACCATAACTTTCATCTTAATATTGGTTCACAAATGAATTGATAGAAATAAGAGAGCAACTTCAATTCTGAAATGATATGTGTAAAATACATAATACACCCAAAAATAGGAAAACAAGATGCGCTTTCAAATTACGTTACAAGTAAGCTCTAAAAACGGCCAAATTTGCTGCAAATGACAATATCATACAATCTTCAAGTAACACATCAAGAGCTGTCTGAGACTTGATAAAACCTGACAAAAACATAAACTCTCCAACTACAACATTAAAATAATTTTTTTTTTTTTATACATTTATTTAACGTTGGCCTATTTCCGCTACTGAGGCCTAACACCGACGCCTGTAAACGAGCTACCCCCAACCAGGAATTTTTGCCGAGCCTCTTCCCTTAAGAAGAGTAGGGATCTTTTACTTGCCTAACATTTAATCAGCGTACATATAAAGACAAGTAGGGACAAAGTTTTAAATTCCTTTGTTATCAATTATTAAGTGGCAAATGACCCTGAAAAGTCCGCCGTTTCGATTTTGGCGGGTTGTTCAATCACTCGTCAACAGATGTCGCACCAAGAAAATTGCAATAACTAAAATCGTTCGTAACTTACGCAACTATTTTACTATTACACAATAAATCAAACAATAATAGCAACTGTACATAACAAAATAGAATACAAAACAGATGTCAAATATCAGACGTTTGAAAATCAGCTAACAGAAACAGAAAATATAGCCGCGATATCTATCCTAAAGTAGAGTTACCCACTAGTCACGACGATGTAGATAATACAGGAATCTTATAAACGCCACGCCAAACTCGTGCATGCTTACTTACTAATTCAGCACTTTGTCCCTACTTGTCTTTATATGTACGCTGATTTAATAGACAAGGGACCGACGGCTTTACATCCCCTCCGAAGGATGGTATATCTCCTATACAACCCTCGCCTAAGGTTGTATAGCTTCCGCACATACACTGCTATACAAGCCGCTGTAAGATGTGTGACGCGAGAACGCGGTTTCCGTTGGAATAGTCACCCATCCAAGTACTAACTGCGCCTGTCGTTGCTTTACATCGCATACCGAAGTATGTACATAGTAAAAGACGCACCTACGCTCGCCCCATTAAAATAAATAGTAATGATTTTAATCATTTCTTTGTCAATGTCTCTGCAGACACTGTCAGTAGACTCCCAACAACCAACACTGATCCAATGGAATATCTCGCACGTTAATATCGTGATACTAGCCAAAGTTTCAATGAAGTAAGTTGCAATCAAATTAGAGATATTATTAGTTCCCTCAAAAATAGTAAAAGTAAAGACATATATATGGCTTAAATGTTCCATTAATTAAAAGTATTACCTCTAACTAAACTCATTAACATAATCATTAGATGTGGTTAATGCCCTGAAGTCTTGAAGATAGATAGCATCTGTAGTGCCTATTTTCAAAAACGGTGATGTTGTTAAAGAACATGCCAAAACCCTCGATGAAGTTTTGAAACTGTAACAAAATCTGACATTTCGCGTGCTTCACGTAAAAATGTCGTTGGAAGAGGTTTTTATACATTCAATCACATTTTCGCTTTACGGAGCCTTTTTTTATGCAAAAATATCAGAAACTCATTAAGGAGTGTAATTTTAGAAAGTATACTAAAAGTCGCGGCACGGGGACGTAATGTCGCCCCGACCACAAAATTTAGAAAGTATAACGAAAACCGACTTTAACTTCGGAGATATTGAAAATAAAAACCTTTTTACGAATCCACGTTGTTAAGCACTGTAACTCATGCATTGTGTTAAATATGAGGACAAGTTAATCCAGTCTCTAGTCAAAGTATTTCGACAGTTTTAGCGAAAATAGTCCTTAGCGTCGAGGGTGCCCTATCATTCTCTAGCAGTCGATTTTGATGGGAAAATGATGGGTTTTAACGGTATTTGCCCTAAACCGGTTCATCAGTGATTCGGTGTCAAAAAAGTATAGTTACCATGTACTCAGAACGCAAATGGGACCGCCCTGCCTGAACGTATGAATTTATAATTGCAAAATATAATTCAAAGTCGTTGCGATTCAAGCATTTTTAAGCTCCGAGGAGTGAACTAAATTGATATTGAACTGAAAATATGTCAATAGACAGGCTAGCAAAAGCCCACCAAAAAATTTATAAACATTGAACTTTTACTGAATCTTTTTGTGTAATCGTTAGCTAAAAATTAAACACTGGATGGTAGTTGGTACATTATGAGTGGTTCCGTTCCTCACTATGTGTTGTACACGGGCCAGACTATAGTTTGTCAATACATTTTTCTTGAACATTCTATAAAAACATAATTTTTTAAAAGATTTAATATATATTTTTGAGCTTCATATTGTCTTTTTCTTGTGTTTCAAAATTCCTTTTCAGGTTTAAATTTAAGGAAGTGTTAGTATTTATTGTGTTAGATTTATGGTGTTATGACGTCCAATTGGTGCCATCAGTGAAGCAGTTAAGCAAAAACGAAACAGTAAGTATAGATTTTGTATTATTCTCTGTCTGAGACAGTCGATTTGAACCCTTCTTTGTGAACGTTTAATATCCACTTTGGAAAATATAATAAAAGTCCTTCAGATGAGTAAAGATGGATCGTTCACAATATCAATGATGCGTTAAACTATAGACCTATTTCCTTGCTACCTATTTTGTCAAAAATCTTTGAGAAAGCCTCAAAACTACAAATTGTAAATTATCTTGAGGAACATGAACTGTTAAATAATTCTCAGTATGGATTTACGAGTAAACTGAGCACTACAGATGCTATAAATTAAGTTTACAGAAATTACACTGAACTGCTTTGAAAATGGACTTTATTCAGCATCAATATTTTGTGATCTTAGTAAAGCGTTCGACCGCGCATCCCACAAGATCAGTAATCACAGCTTAAAATTGCTCGAATCCTACCTTGACAGTCATAAACCGTTAGTCCGTGTGGGTCAGGACGTGTCCAATAAATTATCAATTAAAGATGGAGTACCACAGGGATCTATATAGGACCATGTGCTGTTCCTAATCTACATCAACGACACAAAGTCTGCCCTTAATGGTATCAGCTGTATCTTGTATGCAGACAACACAACTTTACTGAGCACAGGTCCTGACCTACGTGAACTAAGGGAGGGTTGTAGGAATATGCAATCGAACACTGAGATGTGGTTTTCTGTCAATAAACTTAAATTAAATGAAAATAAAACTGTCACAATGATTTCATCCACCAAAAATCTAAGCAACCTAAGTTGCTTTTATCTAAATAAATCCCTGATTTTGTAAAATTTTTGGGAATTTGGATGGCAAACTCACATGGAACGCCCATGGCAATCCGTTAGCCGAGTCTCTAGCAAGGACCACATATGCATTACGTCAGTTATCAAATAGAGTATCTATGAATATCTTACGAACTGCTTATTATGCACTGTTTCACTCTAAGCTTGCCTATGGTATTTTTGCTCGAGACCAAATGGCTAGCAAGACAGACTTTTTGGCATACAACGAAGAGCAGTCAGGGTTGTGGGAGGAATCGTCGAGCAGATGCTAAACCAATACATATTGATTTAAACATACTAACTTTCCCATCTATATATGCATTAAAATGTCTTATCTATGTGAAAAAGCATATCAATGAATTTGATATGCATAATGACAATCATAATTATAACACTAGAAAAAGAGATTATATATATATACACCTCTGTTTTAAAAGTCTAACTAAATCGTGCACTGGTAATGTTTATCACGGACCTAAATTATATAACAAATTAGAAAACAACATAAAACAACTACCTCTTGATTGATTCAAGTCTGAAGTGAAAAAATTCTTGACAGTAAATGCCTTCTACTCACTTGACGAAATAGAAATGTCCTTAGGAAATATTTCTCTGTAGTATTTCTCTCTATATATACACATATATATGTATTTTTTTGTACTATGTATGTCTCCTTTTCAAAACGATTTCAATATGTGCAATAGTTCTATATACATAATTGTATTTTATATTTGACATGTGTAAACTTTTTTTGTATTTTAACACTAATAAATCTACTCTGCTCTAAAAATCAATAACATAGTTGTGATTAAAAGTGTTGGATTAAATAGAATAAAAGTACAGTTGAAATCTATTTTGGATGCGAATAATTTGGCAAATAATGAATTCTTAGCCTTTGAAAGCCTAAAAGCTTTTATACCTAATCATTTGTTTGAGAAAAAGGTGTTGTCAAAGGAGTAGACACCTTTTTTGATATTGAATATCTTAAGTTAAATTCTCTCTGTGTATTTTATGTGGTAAAATTAAGATTGAAAATCACATATGCAATGAAAGTGACAAATTAATATTGTATTTATTGTAAATCTGGAACTCACGATTCTATTTATAAAAAATGTTCACTTATGAAAACCAGAAAAAAATTTAAAAAATTATGATCGGTTATAACATGTCTTTTACAACGGTCAAAAATTTTCTGATACAACTTAGTTATACCTCCAAAAACACATTTGATGTACTGTCAAATAACAATTTCGTTGCTAACTTTCCTGGTAAACTCCTAGAAAAGAAACAACCTTTTAGAAATCCTATACGTCTCTCTCAACCAATTTGCAGTCAACTGGTTCCTTCAGGCGAACAGAATAGAAATAAAAACGAAAAAATTACTCTCTTTCGCCACTTTCCCCTTCAGTGCCAATATTCCCATTCAGATTTAGTGCTCCTAGCTCCCTTTCTGCTAATATGAACAAACCAAATTTTAAAACATAATATTTTAGTCGCAAACTCCTCTATAAAATCCTTATTTTACTATAAGGAACGTAACCAGACTGCAACCAACAGCTACTCTCCGGGCTATGTGCCCCGCTGAGCGTTGAATTACAAGTTACAAGCTTGGCGCATTAAGTGTAATAATTGCATATTACCATCAAAACGCTAATGCTTCGATTGCAACAAACGCCGGCCGAAAGATTGATCCTACATAAAAGAGCTCTCGTGCCAGTCGTCACACACCACTTGCAGACTGCAGTATCGAGCTGTTGGCTCTCGTCAGTGCAAGGTAGGCATATGACGACCGACACGAGGATCACTTGACTATTTAGTACATTTCTGTCTGTCTAATTTCTGTGGTGTTTATTTATTTTTTTTTTTATTTCGGTATCTTTGGGATAGCGACATGTAAAATAGTCAGCAGGCGCCATTGCAATCGAAGCATTAGCGTTTTCATGGTAATATGCAATTATTACACTTAACGCACCAGGTTGTAACTTGTAATTCAGCGCTTGGCGGGGCACATAGCCCGGAGAGTAGCTGTTGGTTGCAGTCTGGTTACGTTCCTTATAGTAAAATAAGGATTTTATAATAATAATAATACTTTATTAAATAAGATTCCTAATATACAATAATTAAATATAATGTCATATAATATGAGTTCTTAAATATTATATCATATAAATTAAGGTAAGTATAGCTTATACTTTGTTTATACAAAGAGTTATTGTTTCTTTATTTTTAAATATTCTAAATATTCATCTCACTAATATGTTTATTTAAAGAAGATTTAAATTTTTGGAGAGTTTCACAAGTTTTATTGCTCTACTAAAATTAGTCCTAGGTACATATAATTGATTATTTTTGTCTTGTAGGATAATTATGAATTTCGTGATTATATATAATGTTTTCATTGAAATAGGTTGGTCCTAAGTTATGCAATATTTTGAAAATGAGTATCATTGAGAAATAATATAACCTGTGTTTTACAGAAAACCAATCCATTGCATTGCATTGCAATACTAATAAATAATAATAAAAGTTCTTTATTGAGTATAGACTCAAATGGCTATCGACCGAAGTCCTTCAGCCTGTTTACAGATATATATATATAAAGAAGAAGGGTAGTCTTGACTGACTAGTTAAGAAAACTAAAATTAAACACACGTGGTGTATCTTGAGGTTGCAGTCAGAGGTGAAAAGTTTACGGCCACAAAACAGAAAAAGAAAAACTCTTTTGTTACTTTGTCAAGTTTTCGGAAATTATTTATTCCCTTTATCAAGACATTAACTTGAGGTTAAAAGTTAAGGTCACATGTATTATAAAATAGTCGCATTTTTTAACTTAATGTAGACAAATTCATACACAAATTCCTTTACAGGTACACAATTTAAGGTAAACAATTACTGATTATTGTAACGGTTGAAAAACCCTGTATACAATAACATCAAATAATTTTATATTTCTTTCGGTCATCACTTATATGCAACCCTCTGTATAGTGAGAATTTACGTTAAAGTATGTCTGGTTGTATATTCAACTGATTTAAATTAATTTATTTTCTTAATTATTAATTATTATAACTATTTAATGAGATGCCATGTTAATGTTAATAATGGCTTTATTGTTAGTTTGCATGAAGACATGTTTTGGCATAATCTATATCATAGTAAATAATAACAAACTAGGAAATATATAAAACAGTAGTACAAAAAAGTTTAAACGAGCGATAGAGAGTTTTTTTTAAAAAATTCCGACAGGCAGACGGTCATCGGGAATGATAAGAGTAAGCGACATTGCTAATTAACACTCTGTTACATATTTCCCTAATTTGCAATTGATATAATAAGAAGCCTCATAAGACCTAGGGTGAGTTTCAGATTAATAATATTTTCAGAATCTCTATGTTATATATAGCATTTAATATTTACTAGAAATTTTACACGTAAAAATTTTTCTAGGCTTCTTGCACAACTTATTATCTTTTTCACGAGTTAAACTCAGCTAGCTGGACACTGTATTTGTTTATATAAGCGTGGAATATTGAAGTAGAGGAGTTGATGCAGATTTTGGTACGTTAAAATTGCATAACAATTGAAAAACTACCTTTCGTGCATATCTGGATGCGGTGGTAATTTCATAATCAATGAGGTATTCCTGGAACTAGATTTTCATCACATAGTATCCGTATATGGTTTCGAACCACAGGAATTGGTGAGCCTTTTGAATTACATAATCTTGAAGCTGTGAGTACATTTTTTATATCGATTTTGTCATTGAGCTGTTAGGCACAAGAGGACCTGAATGAACATTTATAGTGCTGCAAAAATAAGATTCTATACTGGTGAATTTTGTTATTTATAATGAATGTTTAACCATCTAAACGCATACTTATTTATAATATTATGTTAACCGAATAACAGCTGTTACTTGGGTATATAAAGTATCTATCTACCATACAGAGTGTGAATTCTATTAGAAATATTGCCAATTATAATTTCACAATTTTGAAATAATTTAATTACTGTTGTTTATTCATGTAAAGTAGGCTTTATAGCACAGAACACTGTCCTCTGCATTTGTGCATCATTTATATTTACAACTAGATTTCTAAAAGAGCTCAATATATTATTGGTTAAATCTACGCATCAAATCTAATCCACGTTACTTCTTCATATTCACAAGCATAGCCTATGATAATTTAATGTTAAAGTCATGTCTGTTATGTAATGCGTATTTTACATCAGTGTTGGTTTGTTGGTTAATGTTGTTTATACTTTAAAATTACTTAGTTGTATTTTTTACTGTTTATTATATTTATTTACTTTATCTCCTGTTTTCTTGATTAATGTTTTGCGTGTCTTGAATCCCCTCACCTCTGTCGATTCATTCGGCTGGCGCCCAGGCCAAACTTGCTATATATTTAAAAACGCGTTAAATAACATCTATACGCAGAATACTATTGATTAGATAAGCAAATATTTGAAGTTGTAAAAATCCTTGTCCACGACCCGCTCCCGAAAATATTGACTGCTGTGCATTTTGTAATCTCTGGATTAATTACAAATATTAGTAAGAGTTGAGGTTACATTATTTAAAATTAAGGATTAAAACCATGATTAAAATAGATATAACAAAATGAACATGAATACCTATCACATGTGATATAATTTCCGAAAGCTTGACAAAGTAACAAAAGAGTTTTTCTTTTTCTGTTTTGTGGCCGTAAACTTTTCACCTCTGACTGCAACCTCAAGATACACCACGTGTGTTTAATTTTGGTTTATATATATATATATATATATATATATATATATATATATATATAAAAAAATTAAAGTATATAAACATAAATATAGAGAATATAGAGGGTGTGCTATGTATCATGGATTATTGTCGTTCATGTTGCGCTTATGTCATTAATATATTCCCACAGGGTTCGTTCTGGGTATTTTCTGTGTCTAGGTGCCTGTTGGTTTCTTGTTTTGCATAGGAGTCGTACTTTTTCCATGTTGTCTTCATTTTTGGCAAATTTGGCTGACAATTTTAGTAGTCTCCTTGAGATCGGTTCTATATTAACAACATGGTATAAGAGATCATTTGGTGGGTTATGAAGTGGATTGTCTGGATGTCGGAACTTGGTGATTGTTCTGAGCGTTGATGTTTCGGCTACGCTGATATTTTTCAGTGCTGGTCTTCTTGCATTAAGGTACATGGGATGGTTATATTCTAGTATAGGCCTGCATATCGATTTGTAAATATGTGCTGCCGTTTTCATACTGATGCCTTTATTTTTATAAGTCAGACTACGGAAGTGTTTGCCTCTGGAAATGCATCTCTTTTTTATGATTTTGGTATGGTTATTGAAATTCAGCTTATGGTCAAGACTTACACCCAAGTATTTGACTGTTGTTTGGAGTGGTAGATAGTGGTTGTTGATAGTTACTTTTGGAGAGTTGTTGTTAGGAACATGGTTGAAAATTATATACTGCGATTTTGTTGGGTTAGGTTTCAATCTCCACTTGTTAAACCATGTCATCGTCATGTTAATTAGTCTTTGCAATTCTTCCACACTCTTTTTTATCGTATCATTATGACTAATTAATACAGTGTCATCAGCATACTGTAATATATATAAATTGTAGTTAAAGTATGCTAGGTTATTTCCGTAGTTGTAGATATCATAACAGTAGATGTTGTACAGTAATGGCGATAGTGGCGACCCTTGTGGTAGTCCTTGTTGCATTTTAAATATTTTAGAGTAAGTTGTGTCTATTCTAATTTGTAAGTTTCTTTCTTTTAAATATATTTTTATCATGTACACCAAGTATCTTGGACAGTTCAGGTATGCAAGCTTGTACAAATGGTCCTAATGCCAAACGCTGTCAAATGCTTTATTTATATCCATAAACATTGCCGAACTGTATTGTCCTTCGAGTTTTGCTGTTTGGATATTTGAAGTGATAATCGTTAGTGGATGAATAGTGGACGATTTTTCACGGAATCCGAATTGATAATTGGGTATGTTGTGTCCAATAGCATCTGAAGCAAGCTTTTTTATAACCTGTTCCAGATTTTTTGCCAGTACAGGTAGTAGTGTGATTGAACGGTAATTATTTGTTCTGTGTGGATTGCTGTTTGGCTTGGGGATGGCAATGACAATGCCATGCTTCCACTCCTTAGGGAAAAACTGTTTGTTTAGACAGTATTCATATAATCTTATTATGTATAGGTGTACCTTGTGTCCAAGGTTGCGGATGATTTTTTTAGATATGTTGTCTTTTCCTGGGGCTGTGCTCTTTCCTTTGTACAGAACATCATAATAGGTTTTCTCACTTATTGTATAGTTTTGCCTTGGTAATTCTTCCGAAAAGTAGTTGTCATACCAATTTTTAATATCTTCGTGATGTGCTTCGTCATATTGGTTTGCAATACTATTATTATAAAAGAGATAAAGCAAACTGGCACAGTAGTCGAAATGGGGTTGAATAATAGTTCTATATATAGTTAACACTGATCTAATTGTTAGTTTAGAGGAGACTCTAGAAAGGAAAAACAATTTTTTACAAATTTTTTTATGAATATAATTAAAGTGACTTTTTAGAGTTAATGTGTTATCTAAAATGAAACCGAGATATTTGATTTCTTCAACTATTGTTATTTTTTCATTATATATTTTAATATTTATTTGTTTGGTGTCAATTCCTTTATATTTATATTGTGTAGTGATTATCATGGTTTTTGTTTTCTGTACATTGAGTTTTAATTTATTGACGTCTAGGAAATTTGATATGTTTTGTAGAGTTAGATTTATCTTGTCTATAGCAACGTCAACAGAGTGATCACTAGCAGTTATTAAGGTGTCATCGGCAAACAGATTAATAAATTCACAATTATCTATAAAATGTATATCATTTAAGTATAAACTAAATAAAAGGGGGCCCAGAACACTACCCTGCGGTACCCCAGAAGTCACTGATCTTTTATTGGATAATTGATTATTTATTTTAGTAACTTGTGATCTATTATTTAGGTAATCTTTGAAGCAGTCAAGAACTTTTCCTGCAAATCCATAGTGTTCCAATTTTTTTAATAAAATGGTAATATCTATAGTTTCAAAGGTTCGTTTGAAGTCCAAAAATACTGCTATAATATATTTGTTACTATCTGTTTGAAATTTCCATTTAGAAAGTGTGGACAAAAGTGATTTGGTCGAAAACCAGATTGATATTCCATAATTATATTATTTTTTTGTATATAGTCACTTACTTGAGCATATACTGCTAATTCTATCACTTCTTCTAAACAAGGTAATCTGTTAATGGGTCTGAAGTTTTCAGCCTCATATGTGTTAATAATTTTAGGAAGAGGAATAATAGTACTAGTTTTTAATTCAAATGGAATTCTACCAGTTGCAAGTGATGTATATTCTGACATTTATTTAAAAACAGATATACTACTTTTAGCTGATGTTTTTGAATCTTTTCGAGAATTATGTCTGCAAACGTATGGTCTTGATGCCTGTCACTATATCACAACCCCTTCTTTATCTTGGGATGCTCTATTACGTATAACTAAAGTGGAAATAGAACTTTTTACAGATGTAGACATGCTTCTTTTCATAGAACGTGGTATTAGAGGAGGTCTTTCGACTTGTATCCATAGACATGCGAAACTAATAATAAATACATGGAGAATTACAATCCAAATAAAGATGACATTTTTCTAACCTATCTTGATGTTAATAACCTTTATGGGTATGCCATGACGTCCGTATTACCTCTCTCCCACTTTAAATGGATGAGGGAGAGTGAAATTGAGATATTAGAAATTGAAAAAAATTAAAATAGATTCTGTTGATGGGTATATTTTAGAGGTAGATTTGGACTATCCAGATGAAATTCATGATTATCATTCGGATCTTCCATTTTGTCCTCAAAAATTTGCTCCAGAGGGCAGCCAATATAAAAAGTTGATGGCAACACTTTATAATAAACGAAAATATGTAGTTCATTATATATATATATATCTTCAACAATGTTTAAAAGACGGTTTAAAATTGACAAAAGTTCATAGAGTATTACAGTTTCTCCAATTATCGTGAATGAAACCTTATATAATGTTAAATACCGAGTTGCGTATGGCTGCCAAAAATCCATTTCAAATTGAATTTTTTAAGTTACAGAACAATGCCTCTTTCGGTAAAACTATGCAAAACGTCCGTAATATGAGAGATGTTAGACTAGTACGATCTTTTGATAATGCATTCGAAATGAATTACTATGTCTCAAAGCCAAATTTTAAAGATCGGCTCATTTTTAATGAAAATTGTGTAGCTGTTGAAATGAACAGATGTAAAATATATTTTAATAAACCTATTGTTGTAGGCTTTTCCGTTTTAGATATTTCAAAAACTCAAGTATATAAATTTCATTATGAATATATGCAAAAAAAATTTCCTTTAGATAGTCTCAAGTTATGTTACACGGACACTGATAGTCTTCTTTATCAAATAAAAACCAAAGATTTTTATGCTGATATAAAGAAAGACTTAAATGAATGGTTTGATACTTCTGATTATAAATTGGATAATCCTTTCGGATTTCCAAGAGTCAATAAGAAAGTTATGGGGGTTTTAAAAGATGAATTAAAAGGTCAAATTTTTTATGAGTTTTTAGGTTTGAGATCAAAAATGTATGCTATTAGAGTATATAAATCTGAAAAAGATCAATGTAAGGCAAAAGGTGTTATAAGTGCATTACCAAGTCATTAACCTTAGATGACTATAAACGTTGCTTAGTAACTGGTGAAAAATTAAGAAAAAAACAAAACATAATTAGATCAGTGGCTCACAATGTTCATACTTTTGAACAGAATAAAATAGCTTTAGACTTATTTGATGATAAACGACATATTTGTGATTCTGGTGTAGATACACTCGCTCTCGGACATTACTCATTACGGGATGAATAATCTTTAAAAGCTGTTCTTATTTTTAGAAAATTTATATTCTATGTATGTAATCATAATCATATTTTATTCTAGATCTAGATTTTATATTTAAATAAAATTGTCTGTTGTGCTAAAATATTTTAATCTGTATAAGAAAAATATATACAATAAGTAATTTAAATTACACAAGTGGTTTTCTTAAGTTCTAATAATTTAATATAAACCTTTTTCCTTTCTTAAATTTTAAGAAATACACATTTACAATAAATCTTTTGAATCAATCCATGTGTTTTTATTTAAGCCTAAGAACTTAACATACGTTTTATTTCCTTTTTTCCTTAACATCTTTTCCACTAAATACACATCGGAATACTTTGCTTTTTGTAATTCATGTTCGTAAAATCCTCCTGCTATATCTTGTCCATCCATATCAGATAGAAGATATGTGACAGGATTAGTTAATTGGGTTTTTCTAATAGTGAAAAGTTCTGTGCTCCAATTAGGGTTATAACCTTTATCGAAAATACTTTTATACTTGCTTATACGAACAATGTTTCCGACCTTGAACTTTCCGCTACCGAAAATTTTAATATTAGTGTATGCGCTTTGAAGCAGATGCTTTTCATTTTTTTTTCTTCTAGCATCGATCGGTCGCATTCCAATAGTTCTGTGTACAGTATCATTATATTTTTTAGTTATCTCTTTTAAAATATCAATCCACTTATATTTTCCTCTTACACTGAATTCAAAGTATAATTTACTTTTCAGCGTACGAATCACTCGTTCGGCTATTGCAGCTTTTATCGGGCTGAAAGTAGAATACATATTCACGGAATTTTTTTCACATAAATCTTGAAACTGTTTATTCCAGAATTCTCCTCCAGCATCTACTTGAAGGTTTCTCGGTAATTCTTCCTTAAAGATTTTTTTCATAGCTGTAGTAACTTCTTTTCCAGTTTTATTTTTAAGCGGTTCAGTCCAAAGAAATTTACTAAAACAGTCGATAGCCACTAAAATGTATTTGTACCCTCTATTCTGTTTGGAGAATTTTTGAAAATCTGCCAAATCACATTGCATTATATCGTGCAGACCTCGAATTATCACCCTTCGTCTAGGAAAGTTTTTACGAGCAGGCTTATGCAATTCACGAACAACTTGCAGTTTTTCCATGTCGACGCACTTCTTTAACTAATGATACCTTCTTCCGATAATTCTTCTAATATACTAGTAATTTGATTATCTACTGAATTATTACCGGCATTTTTCTCGGCACAGAGAAGTCTAAGTCGATCAACTAATTCATTTACGGAGTTCCAATAAACATACTGGGGGTTGACGTTTGAAGTAACCCGGAGACCACTACCTGGTACTGAGAAAAATCTGTCTCTTAATCTAGCCTCAACAGGAAACAGTTTCCTAATTATATTTCTGTAATTATTAGATTTATTTCCACTTATCTGACCATCTGATTTATACCCCCTTTTATGAGCATTGGTTTGGCGCAAAATATCACCGTACCTCAATAAATCTTCCTGCCTATAACCTTCAGGATTTTTCATAAAAATTAACTGATACAGTCCGTTCGTACCTTGATATTTCCTATCTTTTACAATTATATCGTTTCCATCTATTTCAACATTACTATCACCGATCATCCATTCCTGAGTGTCCGGATTAAAACGTATTCCATATTGACTATCTGTCACTCCAATCGTATCGCTTATGAGCATTTGTAAATACTTTTTCGGTAGTTGTTCAAATTGACCTAGGGAAGTATTTATTTCATCCCGCGATTCGGGAAGATGATAGTGTTGTTGCATAAGCTCAGTAGAGAGGCGAGGCGAGGGTGTTTCAGCTACTGTTTCTGTTTGAACAATATCCGGACCCAAGTCATCACGATCCTGTCGAGCGGCGGATTGCGAACTCTTCCCCCACTTAATAATTTTAAAATCCTTACTTTTTCTTTTAATACTCTGATCTATCCCTTCTAAATCAAATACATCTTCGTTTTCCTCCTGTTTTTCTTCCTCTTTCTTAGGCGTTTCGGCTTTTAGGATAGACGGGGGTTCCTTTTTAATATTGTCCGCAATTGTTTTGAGCGGATCTATTAAAGGTTTTAATTTTTTTTCTAGTATTTTATTAGCTTCAATTCGACTCTTTTTAAGTTTCAAAAATTTTTTCTTTAGAACTTTTCGCGTTTTTATTAAATCCTTCTTCAGATTTTCATCAGAAGCACCGTGGATTTTCTTCACCTTCATGTTGAATGCGCACTTGTATTAAACATACTACTAACTTTTACTCAGATTATTTTATAAGTAGATGAAAGTATCGAGACCTTTGCGGTATCTCCGCCCAGATTTGACGTCTGCACATTTATCCACGAGTAAAAAATTGAATTTGTCCTTCCAACAAAGCCGACACATTTCTTTAAATTCATCGAAGGTCATATCGTTGGAAATGTGATGATCGTTGAATACATGTTTTAAGTTAAGATCATCCTGCTCGAAAAGGACAATTAGGTTACTATTGTCTCTTACGAGCTGTTTTGACACGCGAGAGTAGGTCTGGCATAAATATAACGTATCAATTAATTTATACCGCCCCATGCTGAAATATTCCCTTATAGGGGGGTACATTGTACGTCATCGAAAATGAAAATAGAATTCGGTTTTGCATCACCAGGTGAAATAATCTTTTCGGTGTCATCGAAGAACTTGTAGTAACTGATGAAGGGAAGACCACTTAAAATTTTATCCAAATATACGTACATAGGCTGATTCAAGGACTTGGAATAAATATAGATATTTTCAAAACACAAGCCGTTTGGGTTCACAATGAGGCTTATCGCCAAATTGGTCTTTCCCACCCCGGAAGGTCCGGCAATTAAAGCCCGAACGTCATTATTGAATAACTCGCCATGCCTCTTCTGTTTCATGACATGTTCCTTGTCCGTTGCCTCTGTAATTTTCGACGTATGATTTTCGATAGGAAAACTTTCCTTCTGCTTTACGAATCGCATCCTAGTATCGAGAGTGTATGTGAGACTAACGCTCACGACGATCAAACGAAAACTAACCCGCTATGAGAAACGTCATGTCAAAAGTTACAGGAAGAAAGCTCGGGGACGCGTCTCCTGGACCTGGTACCTGGACCGTGGGCGGCGACCTCACGGTTTTGGCAAAGCCCTCGAAGAGTTCCTCGTCCGTTTTAAATGATTTAATTAACAAACTTCCTTTCGAGATGCACATACCAGGCGGATATCAGTTTTGTGGACCGGGCACGCGTCTCGAGAAGCGACTACAGCGGGGAGACAGTGGGATAAATAAACTGGATTCTTTATGTAAGGAGCATGATATAGAGTATAGGGCCAGTAGTAAGTTATCAGCCAGGCACGCGGCAGATCATCGACTTGCCGAGGGAGCTTGGAAACGTGTTAAAGCGAAAGACGCCTCATTTGGAGAAAAAGCAGCTGTTTATCTAATTCATAACGTTATGAAAGCTAAAACAAAATTAGGGATGGGCGTGAAATGTCCACGTCCGAAAAAGGCAATGAAAAGGGCGAAGAAAATTCCGTTTAAAGGTGGTGTGGTGAAACTGATTGCGTTGAAGCTGAAATCTGGAAAAATCGAGGATTTGAAAAAAGGGGGCAAAAGCTAGCTCTGTTGGCGGCTAGAAAAACCGTTAAACGAACGGGGGGATTAAAAAAAATCAATTTACCCCGAGTTATGCCCATCCCGAAGAGAGGAGGATTCCTTCCGTTTTTACTGCCCATGTTCGCAGGTCTTTCGGCTTTAGGCGGATTAGCCGGGGGAGCGGCTGGTATTGCTAAGGCAGTAAATGCCGCCAAGGAGGCACAGAAACAACTCGAGGAATCACAGCGCCACAATAAAACAATGGAAGCTATCGCAATGGGAGGAAAATCCGGAAGTGGGCTATATCTGAAACCGTATAAAAAAGGACTGGGCATATACATTCAAAAAAACTAATAGCTTCGTTACCTCGACGACCTCTAACCAATTTCGATCTTATTACGTATGCTAGAATATGGAAGATACCTTATTTTTCGGGTGTTTTCATGAGAAATACTCTTCCTCGAAATACCTTACCTGCTCCATACGAAAGAGGTATAGTGAATTTGGATATCGACGAGGGTACACACTGGTGCGCCTATCGCAAAAATAAAAATGTCGTAACTTGGTTTGATAGTTTCGGCAGTATCCCACCCCCTAAAGAGGTCTTGGAATACTTTCGAGGTAACGATATTATTTACAACCATGACGCTTTTCAGTCTTACAACACCTATATATGTGGGCATTTATGTTTACTCTTTTTGAGGCTCGACGAGAGTGATATTTAGAAGATGTCTTTAACATTCACATTAGTATTGTCTGAAAGTTATTTGTGGCATTCTACGAATATTCTTTCCTATTATTTGGGTTTTCTACCACATGTACTATTATCCTCTTCAAAACAAATCACCGAATCTACAAAATAATAGAATTATTGGAAAAAAAGCCTCTGCGCCCGTGACGTTTACGCCAAAGGAAAAGTCAGAGGTTATATTTTGCAAATAATATAAATCGGAATAAACACAAAAAAATTTCTTCAAAAAATAGCTTTGAAAACGGAAAGAGATTACTTTCCGAAACGTCAGCAAAATACATTATTTTTGTGTTTATTCCGATTTATATTATTTGCAAAATATAACCTCTGACTTTTCCTTTGGCGTAAACGTCACGGGCGCAGAGGCTTTTTTCCAATAATTCTATTATTTTGTAGATTCGGTGATTTGTTTTGAAGAGGATAATAGTACATGTGGTAGAAAACCCAAATAATAGGAAAGAATATTCACATTAGTGACGAAGAACAGTGTTTTGAATGCATCATACTTTCCACCTATCGAATTGGATCCTACTGAGAAATATTCCTTAGGATTAATAGGTTTCTACAGCTATCATTCCATACCGAACGTTGATGAGGGAGGCAATAAATTCTATTTCGGGAAGAAGACTCTCACTCTCCCCGTGGGATCCTATGAAATTGGAGATTTGGAAAAATACATAAACGATAATGTGACGGAGAGCGAAGATAAAATTATTTTGAGACCCAACCTTAATACGTTTCGAGCCGAGATTTTTAGTGAGAAAAATGACATAGATTTCACCAAAGATGACTCCTTGTTTCGAGTACTGGAGTTCTCTCAAAAAATATTAAAGGCCAATCAGATACACACTGCTGATAAAATAATGCAAATTTTCAATGTGACTACCATAAGAGTTTCCGCCAATATAACTTCGGGAGTCTATTTAAATGATGAACTCGTTCATACGATTCATGAGTTTTCGCTGAACGTCGCTCCAGGATACGCGATAAGTGAAACGCCGCGAAATATAATTTATTTGCCAGTGATAGCTAGTTCCATCAGCAATATAACTCTCAAAATCACCGATCAGCACAATAGACTTATTAATTTCCGAGGAGAGGAAATTGTTTTGAGACTGGAATTAAAAAAGCTGTAATGGGATTTTCTTTTAACAATAAACCCGTTGTAGTTTCCGGCCATGGTGCATCGTTTCGTCATCAAAAACATATAAAAAGGAATTCTTTAAAGAAGAAGGTGGACAGTAATTCGAGCGCTAAAGAACGTTTAACACCGGAAAACGTTTTATTTCTCGAATCGTTAGGTTATAAAGTGAAACATGAGTATTAATCAGTTAAGTGTGTTTGAGGACATCCCTTTCGATGACATAATCACGAAAAAGGAATTTCACACATATTTACCATATAACAGTACAACCTTTAATCAAAACGATGAAATTCGTATTCCCATACAATCACAGGACATTTATACTCTTCCCAGTGAAAGTTTTATTAACATAGAGGGCACCTTTAATCATGCCACGGATCCAAACTGTAAACTGATTAATAACGCCTATGCCTATCTTTTCGACGAAATACGTTTAGAACTTAACGGAGTGGAAGTAGACAAAGTTAGAGATGTTGGATATACATCAACGATAAAGGGTTTAGTATCCTTGGATAAAGCAGAGAGTGATTCATTGGAGATGGCCGGGTGGTGCCCCTTTAAAGAAAATAAGACTTTAACAGCGACTCAGTTTAATGCTTGTATTCCATTAAATTTTCTGATGGGATTTGCAGAATTCTACACCAAAATTTTTGTCAATTGCAAATTGGAATTAATTCTCATAAGATCGCACACCGATGATAACTGTTTCAAGGGTAAAGCAGGTGAAATTAAAATTACTAAACTACAATGGCACGTACCCCATGTAAGCGTCAATGATGAAGCAAAACTAAAAATTATGAACTCCCTTAAGAAAGATCGCCCTATACGGATAGCATTTCATAGGTGGGAGCTTCACGAATTACCTTCTCTTCGTTCGAACACATCAGACAAATGGACGATCAGGACATCTTCTCAGTTAGAAAAACCTCGATACGTGCTAGCAGCATTTCAAACGAATAAGAAAAATGTCAAAGAGGCCGACGCCACAGATTTCGATCATGTGCGAATAAGAAATATTAAATTATATTTGAATTCCGAAAGCTATCCTTATGATAAACAGAACCTTGATTTTGGACTAGGGCGCTACGCGGTGGCTTATTACATGTACAAAATATTTCAGAAGGACTATTACAACAGAGAAAGCAGCCAGCCCATATTATCATTTGAGTAATTTAAGAACTGTCCTATCTTTGTCATAGACTGCAGTAAACAGCTCGAATCAATCGTCACGTCCACGGTTGACATACAATTGGAATTTGAAGATGAACTCTTCCCGGCCAAAACAAGTTTATTCGCACTCATTCTTCACGATGCACTTGTGGAATACAACCCTGTTACAGGCATTGTTCACAAATTGATTTAAGGAAGTGGGAAAGTATATAAGTGTAGAAAGAGAGTACAAAAATTTACTACTGTTTGACATTGACCGAAACTATAAAGTTTTTAGTGCTCGATTTGCAATTTTACCCTTCACTGCATTCGGGGGTAAAAGAACTTTGTGTATACGATGGTGAAAAACTAGGACATTTTGTATTTCAACCAGAAATAAATTTTTCCTCCTTACCTGAAAACTGTAAAAAACAAATCAGATGGCTTCAACACAATCATCTACATATTCCGTACAACAATGGTTACGTAAGCACGCTGGAAATTTCAAATATCTTAACAAATTTAACCGAAGGTGCCGATCGGATATATGTTAGAGGACAAATAAAAGAAGATTTTCTGAAGCAGCATTTACTGGACATAGAAATAATAAAAATGGAAAATATGTGGGACTCTCCTACTATTGAAAAAAGCGCACCCTCATGCATATTTCATACTTCAACATCTTGTTTTTGTAGCATTACTATAGCTAAACAAATGTTTCAATTTATATTGTCAAAAATGTCCTAATTTTATTATAAATAAAACACGATATTAAAATATATTGGTTTTTTATTTCATCATCATCTTACGAATCACATACACTTTCATAGTGAGTTTTATACTTAACAATAAATTGTCATCGGCAGATGAGAGAAAAAACCGCGAAAAATCGGGGACCAAAATTATTTTTTCCACATAAAACTCACTATAACTTCATAAACATTAAAGTACGCGCATTCACAAAGTCATTTTCAGAAACTACAGGAAAAGACCTTTAATTTGACATATCGTACAGCTCGGTACGATAAACACCAAAAAAGATATAGGGCCAAATAGCCCCAACACCTAGCACAAAATAGCCACGCGGCGAGGCCCTGCAGCGCAACAACTCGCGACCGGCAAAGCCCGTGCTACGTCACACCGCCGGGAAACTATAAATATGCGCACGCCCGCTAACCCTGAATCAGTCCGCTCGCAACCATCGTCCGCTACACATCGATCAGTTAGTTCGCGACCTATACACATCAGCGCCTGCCTTTGACACCGTCTACCTGAAGACTGTATTATATTGTAGTAAATATCTATTTTATTCCACAACCTGCCTAATTAGTAGTTTGGAGTGCACAGTAGTGGTGAAAAGTGAAGTGGGTGTTAGTGTACTAAAAAGAAATCATTATGAATACCAGGAGTCGATCTAGGCAGAGGGACGGCGTCCCATCTAGCCAGGTAGATTCAGAACAAACACAGAGCCGTTCGCCCCAGGTCCCGGACGGCGTTTTGATCGTAAACCGCAACTTCTACGAAAAAATGTTATAGGACTTTTTATATTCTCCATGAAATTCTCTATAAAAATGTTTATTACTGTTTTTTGCATATCTCCCACCCAACGCTCGTAAATGACCTTGGAAAATAAGCATAGTTCTCAGTGCGAAGAGAAAAATGAGCCCAGTGCCGTTTTTTGAGGCAATTATTTTGAAAAGTGTTAGTCTGAGCAAAAAAATGTATAGAATCGAAATTAAAGAGCAGTCTTTTCTCTACAAGTGCATATAAAATAAGATATTTATGAACAAGTGTTAGTGTTCAGATGATGATTTTTTTATATTTGTGCATTCTGTACTTTGAGCCCATTTCCACACCACCTTTGAGGTAGAGCTCTCGGCGCGTTATTTTTTACGTGGTTTCCCTCTTAGGCCTATTCCACTAATAAAATATATCTATCAATAATTTTCCTCTGCAAAGTCACCCTCCTCATTCGAATTGAAACAACTTTGCCCATGACAACTAGAGCACATTGGGGAGCAGCCCAAACCAACTTTTACACAGCTATATCGCTTTCCACACCCCTTTTTACAGCCGCAGGATATAAGCTGAAGAAATGAAGTTGGAGCTGGCGCTTCAGTCATAACCACTGGCATTAGAATGTTTTTAGTTTTTCTCCAGCCCCATTCAGTTGTAGTTAAAGTTTTTCCTCGCCACGTATGAATTTGATGAATAACCCGATATGAATGTTGTGCTAATGCAGCAGATGTAGGTGGTGTCTCGGCAAAATTACTGCATGACTGGATCGGCCAACTAACTTATTAAATTCAAAGATGTCTCATTTCAGGGTGCCTTGTATAAGGCAAGCGTAAATTTCTCACCAGCTCTTGCTATGTCATCTTTCGCCGATGAAGGATTATTGAACATTTCAACCGCTTCTTGTAAATCCTTTCTTGAATTTATTAAGTTTATAGTCTGCGATTTTCCTTTCCCAAAAAAGGCAGAAGTGGTGTCGCAGCCACTAAACGCATGGGCAAATAAAATATTATCTTTGCAACCCTTTAAAACTTCCGAAATTTGTGTCATGGGAACTATACGCAGCCAACAATTATGAAAAACCTGTTGTTGTTGGGCAAGATATTGATTTGCTAACACACCTCATCGTTCTCTCTCCATCGGACAAAGACATTCGCTTTTTGAGAGATGCTCAGGGAAATTTTACGAAAAGGGTGTATAGTTCCCATGACTTACAAATTTCGGAAGTTTTAAAGGGTTGCAAAGATAATATTTTATTTGCCCATGCGTTTAGTGGCTGCGACACCACTTCTGCCTTTTTTGGAAAAGGAAAATCGCAGACTATAAACTTAATAAATTCAAGAAAGGATTTACAAGAAGTGGTTGAAATATTCAATAATTCTTCATCGGCGAAAGATGACATAGCAAGAGCTGGTGAGAAATTTACGCTTGCCTTATACAAGGCACCCCGAAATGAGACATCTTTGAATTTAATAAGTTAGTTGGCCAATCCAGTCACTCAATAATTTTGCCTAGACTACCACCTACATCTGCTGCATTAGCACAACATTCATATCGAGTTTTTCATCAAATTCATACGTGGCGAGGAAAAACTTTAACTACAACTGAATGGGGCTGGAGAAAAACTAAAAACATTCTAATGCCAGTGGTTATGACTGAAGCGCCAGCTCCAACTTTAATTCTTCAGCGTATATCCTGCGGCTGTAAAAAGGGGTGTGGAAAGCGATGTAGCTGTGTAAAAGTTGGTTTGCGCCGCTCCCCAATGTGCTCTAGTTATCATGGGCAAAGTTATTTCGATTCGGACGAGGAGGGCGACTTTGCAGAGGAAAATTAATGATAGATATATTTTATTAGTGGAATAGGCCTAAGGGGGAAACCGCGTAAAGAAAACGCGCCGAGAGCTCTAACTCAAAGGTGGTGTGGAAATGGGCTCAAAGTACAGAATGCACAAATATAAAAAAAATCATCATATGAACACTAACACTTGTTCATAAATATCTTATTTTATATGCACCTTATAGAGAAAAAACTGCTCTTTAATTTCGATTCTAGACATTTTTTTGCTCAGGCTAACACTTTTCGAAATAATCGCCTCAAAAAACGGCGCTGGGCTCATTTTTCTCTTCACGCTGAGAACTATGCTTATTTTCCAAGGTCATTTACGAGCGTTGGGTGGGAGATATGCAAAAAACAGTAAGAAACATTTTTATAGAGAATTTCATGGAGAATATAAAAAGTCCTATAACATTTTTTTGTAGAAGTTGCGGTTTACGATCAAAACGCCGAAAAAGATCGCGAGGTCACGATTGGGGATGGTTTTTTGGGCAAAAGGGGATGAAGCTCCCACCGGAGAGATGTAATTTTCTTACACTAATAAGCAACATATCAAAAAAGCAAAAATACCTGAAGTGATGCAGGGCTTCACCCCCTTTTCATGTTTAATTTGACTGAATTAACTGTGGGTCTTCAACTACCTGAACTGCGTCATTTAAGCTCTGGTTCTTCACTAGGGTATTGAGAAACTGGATACTTCCCTGATTAAACAGAGCCGATGTAGTGTCGCAGCCACCGAAGGCATGCACAAACAAGATGTTCTTTGCAACAGCATCACTATATCGGAAACTCTGGAGCGAATAGAACTCTTCCTCCTTGTTCCCCTAAGTCGATACTTGCAAATAAACATTTGGGAGATCTCTTGCTCCAGAGGTCAACAACACAAGTACATTTCGATGGCAGTCTGGACAATTAAAGAATCCTCGTCTTCGACTGCCTATTTAACCGTGTCCTTATGTTCGTCCAACAACTTCAGCAATGCAATGAGGCGCCTTTTGATGGAGCTGTTCGATAAAAAGTTTTCTTGCTACACGTTGGGAATCATATATATTTATTTATTTATTATTATTATACGGATTCACCATTATACAAAAAGGAAAGAAAAAGAATACATATTAAAATGAGTTAAAACAATAAAATAAAGTAATGACTAATTTAACATTGGTAAACTACTAATATTAGATTTGAACTTACATAGTGAACACGAAAAAGGATCTATGTTATATCTATTAAAATTCCTTAAGATACGAGATATAGGAGAATTAAAACCATAATTGGTGTTGTGAAAATTAACCACAAATAAATGAGAATTTCTCGTATTATAGGGACTAACAAAAACTTTTATATCATCCAGGATATATATATATATATATATATAGTGATATATTTCCGCTCCAGATGAATAGAATATTATTTTACATAAAGTAACTGTACGTGTTGCATACCCGACCAACTTTTGGACTACGAAAATGACAAAAACGATGCTGCATAACATCTCGATCGGCATGGCTTTGCCGACCCTACTTCAGAATTGATGCCTGAAGATTATGAAAATAAAGCGAGTAAGCATCATCGTAAGCGACACAAGCTGTATAAACTTCGGTTTCGACTGGATTAGGCCTATTGGGATATACCACATAAAGAAAAACGCACCGATCAACTATACCTCAAGGGTGGTATGGAAACGAGTTGAAAGTAATATATTTTATATCATGTATGCAAGAATATATTTGTCGATTATACAAAAATATATAAACATTTATCGACCTTAGATATGGACAACTAAAAAATACACATATTTGAGTAGGTCGCGGCGCACTTCAAAGTCATATTTTTCGTTGTATACAACAAAACTTTACAAATGAGGCATCAACAGACTCACAAAATATTGCTCTTTCATAAAAAAATATTGGGAAATTGTTTGCAGTCGATCTTAGTATCAGTAAATAAATAAATAAATAAATATATATATATATATATATATATATATATATGTATATATATGTATATATGTTATTACATATGATTTGCAGGAAACAACTACTCAGCGGGCAAATACCCCGACCTGCATTGAATTATACCTTACAAATCATGAAAGATTGGTAGCCAATGTCATCTGTCAATTCCCTGACCAGACATGACCGGTTTTGAACTTATTAGTTCTCATCAGTATGCCATAGGTCGTGGAACAGACAAATGACAGTGGCCAACCTGCTAGTTTTATACAAACTGATGTGAATGGTGTACCAGTGAGAGGTAAGTGAATCCTCTCACAGGGCCAAATGCTACTATACACCAGACATCATAGATGTATCCATGGTGTATAGTGCCATACCATAATATATATATATATATATATATATATATATTGCGATGTATTTGCATATTGGACGATTACGAAGATTGCATGTTTGTGTTATTTGCTGAATCAAGGTTTGAATTTGTTTATTTCCTTTAGATGGTTTTCAAAATTTATTTAAATTAGCTAAAGATCCGAAAGATGTGTTTTAGAATGTTAATACTTGTTTAGAGTTGTTTTAATAGTTTTAAAGTTTTTATTTGATGTCAACAATAAGTTTGATACTGACATCTATGTTAGTAGTTATTAAGTTATTGTTGAAATAATTTCTGACATTTAAGTCATTATGACATTTCTTTTAAGTAGTAAATTTTATTTTCATAGTTGGTAAATGTTTTCCTGAGTTATTAAGTTGTTGTTGAAATAATTTCTGACATTTAAGTCATTATGACATTTCTTTTAAGTAGGAAATTTTATTTTATAGTTAGTAAATCTTTTCCTGGAGAAAGACAAGGAGGTTTAAGTTAGGTTATGTTTGGCATGAAATTAATCAAAATTCATATGGTGTTTTGTTTTGTTTATTTTGGATACTTTGATATTTAGTGAGATAGAACAATAAACAACAGATAAAAGAGAGGTTGTAAAATTGGAAAAACAAATTTAAGAAAAAAAGAACAAGTGAAAATTAGGGAGTGAAGAAGAAAAATAATAAACAAGGATTAAGAATTTTGAAATAGAACTGAAAGTCAGAAATTGTGGAGATCAGCGAAGAAGAGAAAAATAGACTGTAAATAAGAAGGTAGAGGTGTTATTGTGGTTTGGAGTTGCAGAGGAGATAAGGACGAGATAAGGTGAAGAATTAATGAAAGGAGAATTGTTGGATTTGGAAAGAGAAGAGTGTAGCTACGAAGAAGGAAGGTTTTTGTGTATTTAAATTTTGGACAAGGTTGTATATTAAATTTTAAATAGTGTATTAGACTTTCGAACCTGTTACAAAGCTAAATTATCTAAATATCAAAGAAAATAAATTATTTATATCAGATTAAAATTTTTACTTTAATAAAATTTCATTTTAAATAGGAATTGAATTTGAACCTGCTCCTGAAGGGAAAGATAAGCTAGCCGGCCCATTAAATATTTTGACATACTTTCGGATCAAAAGGTAAGAGATTTTAATTTGATCTTTTGGTTTTAAAGTTTTTTTTTATCTATCGGAAATAAGCAAGTTGAGGTTTGATTAGTACTGCAAATTAATAAGTACAAAAACAAATATATATATATATATATATATATTTGTCTTCCTGTCCTGAAATCCAATAACATAATAACCATATTCACAACACACCAAACAATTTCCAATTTAATCAGAACCCCAAAAGACCAAATACCTAATGATTCCCACGGTGTATACGAAATAACTTGCTCAAACTGTCCCCAAACCTACATTGGACAAACCAACAGACGGATTAACAATAGAATATATGAACATCGTCTTGCAGTTAGAAAATCCAATCCCACATCATCACTTACCCAACACCCCCTTCTAACAGGCCATAATATAGACTTCGATAACACCAAAACCATAGCACCATCATTTTTCCAGAAACCGCGAATCATCCGTGAAGCAATTGAGATTGAAAAACGTCCCAATTGTCTAAACAAAAGGGATGACGGTCATCGTCTTCCAGTCGCTTGGAAATCATTGATCTCCAGGCTAGCCCCACAATATTCATCCACACCTCATAATCCTGCAACAGACCCTCAACCCCCCACCACTCTCCCACCCACAGACAGCTTTCATATAAATAACACTTCGTCCGATACTGCCAGCGAGTTCGCTCTAAGGAGTAGGCAGATTGAGACACCGGAATCGAACCAGTTCCACGAACTCCTAGCATTATTTTCTTTGACAATTTTTACTTGACCCACTTTTTCTCTTGAAAATGGCTCCAAAACAGGAGCCGAAACGTCGAGACATTAACAATCTCAGACGCGGTTCAACCCGAGAACCTAGTATTTTTCATATATATATATATATATATCGTTATTATACATGATTTGCAGGAAACAACTACTCAGCAGGCAAATACCCCGACCTCCATTGAATTATACCTTACAAATCATGAAAGATTGGTAGCCAATGTCATTTGTCAATTCCCCGACCAGATATAGACCGGTTTCGAACTTATTAGTTCTCATCAGTATGCCATAGGTCATGGAACAGACAAATGACAGTGGCCAACCTGCTAGTCTTATACAAACTAATGTAAATGGTATAGTGGTGAGAGGTAAGTTAATCCTCTCATGTGGTCTAATGCTACTATATATAATGCTTACCAATGTACTATAACTTTTTATGCTCAAACTATAAGCACAAACTACAAGTGGCTCAAAACGCATGTATGCGTTTTGTATACCAGACAAAAAAATATGACCACATAACACCCTTATATAATGATCTTAAGCATCTGAAAGTTGAGTATAGATACCGTTATTTACTTGGAGTGTTCCTTATGAAAATCTTTGTATATAAATGCCCAGAATACTTATGAGTTGTTAATCCCTAGAAGAAACATACATAGTTTAAATTTAAGAAATAATGCCTTATTTAGCATATACCAACACAAAACTTCCAAATTTAAATCTTCCTTTAGTTATGTTTCAGTTGATTGTTTAAATAATCCCATATACTCAAATCTACTAGCTAGTTATGATGCACCACATATTTTTAAAGCTAAATACAGACAGGTGGTAACATTTCAGCAAGTCAGTGATCCACATTAGATTGCAATTTATGTATTTGTATTTTAATTTTTATATGTATTTGTATTTTAATTTTTATGTGTATTTGTATTTTTATTTTTACGCGACTATTTACCTTGCTTGTTTTTTAATATTTTAAGTATTCAATGACTTATCAGAAGTGATTTTATAGTAGTATACTTAAGAAATTATTGTATATGTAAGTTAGATTTTTTATATTTTATATAGATATTATATCTCTGTCTGGTCCTGTGGAAGAATGTTTATAACGAACAGTGTGCCCTTTGTGTTCTGTATGCATATTTACATATCTGTACTTAACACAATAAAGATTTTTATTATTATTATTATTATATATATTTACATCCCAATATCTTTAGAGCGTCTTTTCACGAAACTTGAATAGAGCACCCGAAAGTGTATATAGGAATTGCTGCTTTCACTTTAACCTCAAATGAGAGTCCATTCATTTCGTCGCGTATATAGCGTCCGCTAATATACGGGTACTTTCACAGCAGAATTTTTAAAGCGTCCGTTTTTAATACAACTATTTAATAATCTCAATTTAGCGTCCGACAGCGTTGCCAGGTTTAGCAGTTAAGAGAAGGCGTGGGAGAGGGCGTATATAATAATGTTCCTGCTACTGTAACTACATCCAAGCGTCCTTAGATAACATCAGGAAATTTAAAATCTGTTGAATTACTTATGTTAGTATTGTATCAATATAGTTTCTTATCTTAAAATGTGTGTGTTGCTTTGACAAGAACAAAAAAATTATTAATTGTCAAATGAGAGTGTAACTTTTTGATTGAAAATAAAAATATAAAGAAGTATTAATGGTGGCTAGTGACTAGACAGGAATTTTGCTAGTATTATTTTGATTAAATTTATTAAATTGAGTGAGTCATTAAGTTCTAATAAACACAAGTTTGAAACATTAAGTGAAGTTGGGTTCACAATGTTAAAAATTATACACTTTTGTGCACACTGTCGTGGTAATTTTAAAATTACAAATATGCCTGTTACAGCCAAGCTACGAGCTGACATAGAAGAAGTGCTGAAGGATGTTTTTTCTAAACAAGAGAAAATTCAAACCATATGTGAAAAAATTACCGATGTGATCTGTGAAAATATGGATAAACAATTGTCAGAGGTAAAGGAAGAACTTAATCATGTAAAAGCTAAATATGAAACATTAAATACAAAGTATATCGAGTGTGAACATAAATTGCAACAAAAAATTGATAAGATCGAGCAACATTCTAGAAGAAAAAACGTTCGAATATTTGGATTAGCTGAGGTACAAACCGATTCGGATTCGCTAAAGGAGAACGTAGAGGCAACCATTATAGCATTCTGTAAAGACAAATTAGGCATAAAATTAGTAGCTGCTGATATCGCTAGGTATCACCGAACCGGTAAACAACAAGATGGCAAAGGCAGGGCAATATATTTACAATTATCCAATTATAAGAAAAAAGTGGAAATAATGGCAAATAAAAAGAAATTAAAAGGCAAGGGAATAATAGTGAGGGAAGATCTAACTAGAATTAGGCTAAAGTTGTATCAGGATGTAATTCAAAAATATGGGTTGAAAGAGACATGGACAAATGATGGCCAAATATGCATAAATACGAATGGTAAAATTAAAACATTAGAAATGTAAACAACACGCGAATAGCAGATCAGTTTGAATTTAAATCTTTCTTATAAATATATTATCTTAGTTACGATAGCAATATATTATTTCTTTATTTTTGTGTTCTCAGGATTTTCTTAGGTATTGTAAAATATATATATTGTAAAATGGTTCAAATAGTTATGTAACACTGCATTTTCCTTTATTAATATAATTATTATCTTTCATTACATATATTAAGCTCTAGCAAGTCATTTATTTTTAGAATTTATAAATATTTGGGCATTTCTTAAATCAATTTTAAATTTAGTTAAGTAAAATATTGTTTCAAGGATGAAAAATGAAATAAAAATTGCTCATGTTAACATGAGATCATTAAATACAGGGTTTAATGAATTTTCTTTGGAGATAACAACTAAGGATTATGATTTAGTATTAATTAGTGAAACATGGTTAAATGACAGATATGATATAGCTTTTTTTAGTATCCCTAATTATACATTTATTAATAGAAATAGGAGTAATGGCAGAGGAGGTGGAGTGGGTTTTTATATCAAGAATAATTTAAGCTACTCAAAATTCAATTCCAGTTTATTTTCATTTTCAGCTAATTTAGAGCAGTTGTGGATAAAAATGTCATTTTCAGGTAAAGAAATAGGAATTGGTGTATTGTACAGGCCACCTCATGGGTTGGTACATGAATTTTTTGAAGAGGTTGAAAATGTTCTGTCTAATATAATACCACAAGTAGATGAAGTCATATGCGCAGGTGATAAAAATATAAATCTGTTAGAGAAAAATCAAATGTATAAGGATTTTACTAATATCACAGAGGCATATGGACTAACACAGGTGGTAGATGAGCCAACCCGTATATCTCGGACAGGTGTAAGTTTACTTGATGTAATATTAATTAGTGACGAGGAACTACTTAGTAGTACTGGAGTACACGATATGCACGGGATTACAGATCATAGGTTAACTTATGCAGATTTAAAATTTTATGTAGATAAACCTTGTCCAAAATATTACACCTATCGTGATTTTAAACATTTTGATTATAACGAGTTTTTGCTGTCACTTTATAATGTCAATTGGGATTATATATATATGTTGCCAGATGTTGATAGTAAAGTTCAATTTATGTCAAATACATTAGTAGATCTGAATAACAAAAGCAAAGGCACCTTGGTTGACGTATCCTCTGCGTTTGATGATAAAAGAGAGGAATAAATTACACACTCGATTTACTAGAACAAAACAACCTGCCCATTGGGAGGAATATAGAGTAATGAGAAATTTTACAACGTCATGTATTAGGGAAGAAAAAAGAGCATATATCAGGAAAATTCATAAATCCAAAGACAGTAAAAAATTATGGGAGACACTTCGTACATATAATATTTCACAGAAAAATAAAAGTTATGATATACCAAGTGAATTAAAAGAGCCTAATGAACTGAACAATTATTTTTTAAATGTTAATATAGATATAAATCATTTAAAAGAGTATTATGAAACAAATTTACATCAAAACATTGCGGCTGGGACAAAATATAAATTTAAAACTGTCTCGAATGAAGATATTGAAAAAATTGTTAATTGTTTACGCTCAAATGCTATAGGCGAGGACAGCATTTCCTTGAAAATGTTAAAATTTTGTATTCCTTACTTAATACCCTATATAAGACACATTGTTAATTTCATTATAACAAGCTATTCTTTCCCACATTTATGGAAAAAAGCAATAGTGCGACCTATTGCGAAAGTAAAAAATCCTTTGTCTTTTGGTGATATAAGGCCAATTAGTGTATTACCCTTGCTCTCTAAAATAATTGAAAAAGTAATGTGTCATCAAATCAGAGAATATATTAACCAAAAAGGATTATTGCCGGAAACTCAGTCTGGTTACAGACCACATCATAGTACCACCACTGCACTATTAAATCTTACAAATGACATAATTTCAATATGGGATAAATCTGATTTGACAATACTCGTGACGATAGATTTCAGTAAAGCGTTTGACACTTTACATCATGAACTGTTGTGTGCTAAACTTTCATACTATGGCTTTGACAGCGAGTCAGTTAATTTAATAAAAGACTATTTAAATGGAAGGATGCAGAAAGTATGTATCGAGGGAAATTCATCTCAGTTTCAACTCCTATGCAAGGGAATAGCTCAAGGTTCGGTCTTAGGTCCTTTACTTTTTATTTTATATTGTGCAGATTTTACTAAAACCTTAAACAAATGTCAGTATCACAGTTACGCAGATGTTAGTCAAATATACATATCAACTTCGGTAAATAACTTAAGGGAAAATTTAAATATTATTAACAATGAATTGCATCAATTAGTAGCTTTGTCTGAAAGTCACCATCTGCTAATAAACCCTAATAAATCTCGTGTCATGGTATTTGGTCCCAAAAGTAAAACACAAGAGGTGCAAATTGATGTGCATATTAAAGTAAACGATGTTGAGTTGCCAGTTGTAAGTAGCCAAAAAAATTTGGGTTTAGTTTTAGATGAAAACTTACGGTTTAAGGAACACGTAGCAAATTTGATAAGGCGAGCCTATTGCAGTTTACGGTGTTTATATGCGAACAAATCAATATTAGACAATACGTTAAAAATAATGTTATGTGAAGGTTTGGTTCTATCGATATTTAATTACTGTGATGTGGTATATAGCCTGTGTTTAGATCTGATGACCTCTAACAGTATACAGAAAGTACAGAACAGTTGCATTCGATTTATTTTTAATTTGAGAAAAAGGGAACATGTGTCACATAAGATCCGAGATATACATTGGCTCAAAATGAAGCAACGAGAAATGGTAAATTATGCAAACCTTGTACATTCTATGGTTACACATAAATCACCGAATTACCTATGTGACATTTTGATTCAAAACTCAGCAATACATGGTGTCAATACACAGAATAATTTTAAATATAGAATACCTCCACATAAGACGGCATTATTTCAAAATACATTCGCTTATGTAGGTGCCTCTGTATATAATAAAATTCCTGATGAATTTAAAAAACTAACAGAGTTAGCTTTTAAAAATAAAATCAAAGTGTTTCTAAGAGAAAATTATGAGTCTCTTTAAGAAAATCTTTTTCATCCATCCATCCAAATACCTATAAATAAGAATTATTAATTATTTGTTTCTCTTCAGTTTAGTGTAAGAACAGTTGTTAACTGAACTACGCTGAAGTAAAAATAAAGACCATTTATTATTATTATTATTATTAAATAAAGATCATTTATTTGTTGGATTTCTCGTAGAGTTTTCATCAAAACCTATTTGGGAAATAAAAAATATTATTTAGAATTAATCGATTGGCATAAGAAACAAAAAACTTCCAGGTAAGAAATATTAATTTTATTTAAATAAACAACTCCGTATGTGACAGTTGTTACAAAGGGTCTACACATAGTAAGGAATCTAGCATTCAAAAAGACGCCTCTAAAATGCCGAACCCTGAACTCGCAGGTATAAAATTTAAAAAATGTGAATATCATCCAGAATTTTATGCGGAATCCGATTCCAGAGAGCGCGATGTCGGACAAGATTGCGAAATTGAAAAAAAATAAATAAATTCGAAAAAAATTTGGAACTTAAATATTTCAATATCTTTCGTTTACATTACATTTACAAACTTATTTATAAAGATTTTTTAATAATTCTTACATCAATCGAAAGGTTAATGTTTGTAGTTTCATACAAGTGTAATAGAGAGACATTATTTTAATTATAAACAACACTATAAATTGTTTAAACAATATGTGTAGTGTAATTTTAGGCATCGAGGGATTTTTGTTATTATTGCAGATAGATGTGTAGTTATTCGAGACGAAATACGTTGAATAGACCAACGAACATTTTTTATTATAACAATTTTTTAATTCGGTGAATAATTTAGGAGATATGATTTTTTTAAGATGAAGCGCATTGTCTTGGTCTACCGCGCGCACAGTCTTGTCCCTGTAGACATCGGCGTTCAAAAAAAGAACCTAGTGTTATGTGCTGCCCTCTAACAAGGAAAGATGTGATTAAGTTCATGTTCAAAGTTTTCCTCAGAAGCTTAGTTACTTCCCTGACTAGTAGGGTGGCGCCGTCTATGAGCCAATTGACGAACAATCATCTATTACATGGTAGAAAACTATGGAGAATTCTAGAAGGATTCCAAGTGTGTATATAAAGAGGTGACTCCAGCAGATGGGGGAACAGTTCAGTTGAGTGAAGTATGCAGTTTAGTGAAGTAAACAGACAAGAGAGTTTTTAGGTTAGACAAGAGTTGACAAGTTTAAGAAGAAAAGTAAAGTGCTTAGTGTTTTAAAAGTAGTGAAATTATATTAGATTAAGTTATTATTAGTTGTGTGATTTTTAAGTATTTGCTAGTGTAATTTTAGTGATTAAATAAATCAGTGGTTTGTAAAAATTCTTGTTGCAAGTTATTTGGAATCCACAAAGTGTTTACTGAAAATTGTAAGCACGTTACACTATTATACATGCCAAACCGGCCTTAGCACAACCACAGTTTCCAATACAATTTTGGAATTGCTTGCATTTAAACAATATGTTTCCAGGCGTTACATTTGGACGGACACTTTTTGTTATAAGTCTTGGCACTAATATATTGTCCTTCGAAACCCAACCAAAATCTTTAGGGTTGGAAAGCGCTGGATTGACGACACTTGCTGTCTGCCAAATAATTATTTAGAAGGCAGCTCTAAGAATGTGTTGGTGAAATGAGTCTTCAATTGGTGGCAAATTTCGGATATCCGATTTACAAGTGTGAAATAAATGGGCTCGCAAATTGTCCAAATTACCAATGAAAAATGGTCTACCATATAAGACTTTAAAGAAATATCGTGCAGAGTTTTCAAATTCAGCAACATCAAATGAATTGCCGAGTGAGAAATTCAATATTGACTGTAACTTAGGATCATTGGCATATTTGAGGCATGTTTTGAATACGTAAGTTTTCCTTTTCTGAAAGGAAAACTTGACCATATCGCAACCACTTAAGATGTAAATACATAGAAAAAAGTTACCCAAAATAATTTCTGAAATATTCTGCCTAGTCGACAGTTTTTGTATTATGCAGTGAATAGGTATATACAGATCAAATCTATGTATCCACAACTCATTAATGTTTCTTCTAGTAGCATAGTATAGTGCCATCACAAAAATGTCTGTATCAGTAGCTTGTATTATTACCTTTTTGTAATTCAAATTTAATAGGTACTGAACTATTGCAAACATTCTACTATCTGCATCGCTGTGATTTGAAAAGTGTAAGTCTGTTACAATTTTACTTCATGGAGGAAATCGTTGTACTGGCACTATCTTCGGCCATCCCTGTCATCATAACATAAACTTTAGTAGGTAGACTACTATAATCTGTAGAATTTTTCGGAAATATACTTCAATAAACGATATCATGCATGTTCTTCACCTGTCAGACTAGAATTAATAAACAATGCGAACGGCAAATGCACACTGATAAATCGCGTAGCCGAGGCCACGCTTATAGTTATTTTTGTGGTGAGTTAGTACTACAGCCGCGCGCTCTACATTTAAAAAATCACATCTCCTAAATTATTCAGCGATTTAAAAAATCGTTTTAATAAAAAATGTTCGTTGGTCTATTCTACGTATTTCGTCTCAAATAACTACCTCACCTAAATATTAGAAGTATCCGTAACAAGATTATGGATGTTGATCTTTTACTTCACTCCCTGAACTTTCCTGAAATCGTATGTTTCACAAAGACCTCATGTAAACTTTCTGAAATTAATTTTGTTAAGTTACAATCTTACACCTTAACTGATTACCACTATAGGAATCAGGCAAGTTTTGGTGGTGTTGCCATCTTTGTTAAAAATAATATAAAATTTAAAATTAACCTGTAATATTGCAAAAGTTGATTTTCTGTTTGAGTATGCTTTTATTGAAATTTTTTTAGGTAATATTTCTATTCTAGTAGGGTGTTTTTACAGATCGCCATCGAATTTATTATTTGACTGCAATTATTTTATTTCTAATATCGATGAATTGTTAAATAAGCTGCTTAAGCCAAATGTACCCACATTTATTTGTGGCGATTTCAATTTTAATTTTGATGATAACATTGTATGCAGCAAAGTAGACAAATTATCAATTACTTTATCTTCATATGATCTCAAAAAATGCATTATTGAATATACACGTATTGATACGAATAAAAATAGCAAAACTGTCATAGACAACATTTTTTCTAATATTAGTGTTGAATCTTTAAATCCGAAAGTCATTCCTTGTGACCTGTCTGATCACTTTCTTCAAATTGTAAGTCTCCTGTATATGCTTTGTAAAACAAGCGATGAGTGCTTTTATATACTCAAAAGAAATTTCAATTCAGATGAAAAGATGAATTATTTTAAGTATTTGCTGTCTATAGAAAACTGGTCAGTTCTCTTGGCTACTGATACAACCAGTGATGACAAATTTACATATTTTCATAATAGATTTACTGAAATATTTTATGTTGCTTTTCCTCTAGAGTTACAAAAAGTTAAAAATCGCTTAAAACCTAAAACACCCTGGTTGACGCAGGACTTAATTAATGAAGGCATATTTATTAGAGATGTCTTTAAAACATATAAATACTAGTGATGAAGAGGTTTACATAAGATACAAAATTCTAAAAAAGAATCACCAAAAAAAAATCAATACCGCAAAAAGACTTTATAACGAATCACTACTTATTAATTCAAATAATAAATCAAAAACAGCCTGGCAAATAATAAAAAATCAAAATCCAAATTTGAAAACAAAAAAATTGCAAGATGAATATATAGATATTAATTCAGATATATTAACAGATATGCAATCAGTTGCTCAAGCATTCAATAACTTTTTCATAGACTCTATTAAACAGCTTACCCAAAATATGTCAGTAACCAAGAACTTAAAAATAAATATTAACAATCGCTCTATGTTCTTATCGCCAATTACCACAGATGAAATGAGTGCAATTATTAAATCCGTATCATTAAAGAATTCCTCAGGAGAAGATGAGGTACCATACTCTCTATTAAAGGATATCGTACAGTATATAACGGAACCTCTTACTCATTTAGTAAACTTGTCATTCCAGGAAGGTATTTTTCCTTCGATATTAAAAAAGGTGGTAGTCATTCCCATTCATAAAAAATCGGACAAATCAATTTTATCTAATTATAGAGGCATAGTACTATTGTCAGTCTTCTCTAAAGTTTATGAACAATAAAGAAAAAATACTTACGAATCATCAATTTGGTTTTCGAAGTGGTTACTCTACACAAGATGCTATCTTATCCCTATATAACTTCATACTCAAGAGCTTTGAAAATAAAGAAAAATGTGCATGTATATTTTTTGATCTGACACGTGCATTCGAAACTGTGGATCATAACCTATTGGTGGACAAGTTAGAAAATTATGGCATAAGGGGGCCTGCCCTAAATTGGATTAAAACATATTTGTCAGACAGAACCCAAAAAGTATTTTTAAGCTTTAACAATAAAGTGTACACTTCTGATCCTAAAAATGTGTCTACTGGAGTTCCTCAGGGAAGCGTATTAGGACCTTTATTGTTTATTATTTTTATTAACGACATTGAGGTTCATATGAATGGATCTTTTATATCAATTTTTGCGGATGACACGGTTACTGCTGATTCCGAAAATGTCTTGTGGATGCTAGTATCTAAAACAAATTATACGGTATCTTTGATACAACAATATTGTTCTCAGAATGGTCTAAACCTTAACCTCCACAAAACTAACATGTTAACATTTTCCACTAAACCTCTCGATCTTAGTTTATTAATAAAAATGGAGAATAAATCTATCGCCCAATATGACGTTGTCAAATACCTCGGACTGCAGGTAGACTCTTGTCTCTAATGGACTAATCAAATAGATGTACTATTAAGAAAATTGTCTACTCAGTGCTTTATATTATGGCAAATGCGACAGCATGTAAGTTTAAACATACTAAAAATTTATTACTATGCATATGTACAGTCCTGTCTTGTTTACTGCATAATTTGTTGGGGGAACTGTTCTAGAACAGGAGAAGTTCTTACGATACAGAAGAAAATAATTCGCACTATAACTTTCACATCTCCACGAGATTCCTGTAGAAATTTATTTAAAGAACTTGACATATTAACTGTTCCATCATTATACATTTTAAGATGTGTATCTTATGTAAAATCTCATATCGACAATTATACTTCAAGAGATGGAAATTCTGTTCATCAGTTAAGAGTAAATTATAACCTCGTAATCCCACAACATAGGTTAACTACAGTAGCCAAAGGACCTAATATCATGCCTATCAAATTATTCAACAAACTTCCCACAGAACTAAAGGCAACAAGTAATATTAAATCTTTTAAGAATAAAATACAATCTATTTTAATAGAAAAAAGTTTTTATTCTGTTAATGAGTATATGAGCTCTTGCTTTTAACTTTTAATTACTAATTTTTAATTCTTCATTGTCCCTATATATATATTTGTGCATATGTGTGTGTGTTGGTTTCTCATAACATGTGACCTCTTGTGTGTGAATGAGGGTGTACTATGACCTCTCCAAATATTATGACCTCATACATTCGATGCCACAATATTTTATTGTAAATTCTTGTTATTTATGTCATTTTATGACGTTTAAACTTTATTTTTAAAATTCTTGTGTATGATGTTGAAATTGATGATCATTCACATAGCTCACACATGATAAGTTGTGACGTCATTTCTACAGCAGGATAGTGGCGCCCTCTACTTTACACACTCTACGCATATAGCCGCGTGACCTTCAAGTTTTACGAGCAGTAAGGAATAAATAATATGATAATATCTAGTTTAAATTTGGCAGTTGACACGGCATTCAGTGTTCAATTAGTGACAGTAGTGACACGTTGTATGGGAATATTTATAGTAGGTAGTGGAATACATTATAAAGGTAAGGTACAATAATATTTTTCTCTGCTATCACATGTGGTTATATTAAAATTATTTACATGAAAGTATCTATAATATATAAGAATTTCAATGAACTTTATATGAAGTTGTAGATTACTAGTCCATTTAACGAGGTACAAAAAGGCCAAAACATCAAAAGTTTGTAAGATCTTTTGCAATACATTTCCTCCCCTGTTTTCGGGGGTGAGAAAAATGATCGTGATGGTTTCGAGTTTTGAAACCCTTGCGTACTACCCCTATCAAGGAAAAACCACCCCTGTTTCCGGCTTCTTGGTCTTGGGCTCGCGAGGGATCGACGGGTCTGGTTTTTTTGGGGGAATAATTACAAACTAAGTTAATTTACATTAGAGTACCCCGAAGCGACCCTCGGGGGTTGAACCTACCCCCGACCGTAATAGCAATATCTCAAAAACAAGACAATACGGACTCGACAAGGTTTTTTATGGGTTTTCGAGGGCAGGGATCATAATAAAGGTGCTATTTTTCACCCTACCTTCCCGCAACTACCCCCAACGTATAAAACCACCCCGTCTTCCATGCTGTCGATCCTAGGCAAGCGAAAATTCGTCGGATCGGAGTTTTTATGGGAATATTAGGGAAGCTAACCATTACTAAACCGCAGTTGACCTAAGCAGCCCCCGGGGGTTGAAACAACCCTGCTTGCAAAATCAAAATCACTCGAAAAACTTGAAAACGGGTTTCTCACGGGTTTTCGAGGGTGATAAACACGATGGTGGTATTTTTTTCATTGTAGCCTCTCGAAACTACCCCCTACGTATAAAAACCACCCCCTCTTCGGGGGTAGGTTCAAACCTCGGGGTTCGGTCCGGGGTTCTCTAATGTAAATTAACTAAATTTATTGTTATTCCTCAAAAAAAAAAAACAGATCTGACGATCCCTCGCAGCAAGCACGAAATTGGGGTTTTTCCTTGATAGAGGTAGTACGCAAGGATTTCAGAACTCGAAACCATCACCATCGTTTTTCTCACCCTCGAAAACAGAGGGGGAAATGTATTGCAAAAGATTCTACAAACTTTTGATGTTCGGGACTATACAGTACGTAATCTAGAATCATGTTTTTTGGGGTTGTTGCAAATGCCTTGACGAATATATTCATTGGAAATAAGTTTTAATAGATATATCTCGAAAAGTAATAAGCAAAAGAAAGTAACATGAGTCTGCTTGGTACATTGGGGAACATGATTAACGGTGAAGATACTTCGCACGGTTTCACCTTTAACTCCACCTCAACTTCAAAATTTTAAATAACATTGTATGTTTGTTTGTTTAACATACGCTTTATAATAGCACTAATTTAATGCGATATAAAAAATAAATACGCTCAATTTGTTTTTAATTAAATAGTTTGAAACAAAAATATTAGATTATTTTTATAGCTACTGATGGGTGTTTAAAATAAGATGGTGCCATTTGAAAAGTTGACAATTATAAATTAGTGATTTCGGAAATTTTGATTAAACCAATTCAAAAAAACTCACATTTACATTTTTCTCTTATTGTTTTGATCCATTTCATTGATTTGAGTGCATTCACTGTACTCTAGATGCAAAAATAAAAATAGCCCTAAAAAAATCTACCAAAACAACTTTTAAAACTAGGCACTCATACTTAAAATCGTCTTCGGAATCCAAAATGTAAAAATATACAGGGTGTTCCATTTAAAATTTCAAAGTTGGGGTGATTTCTGGGGAAGACGGAAGTGATGAAAAAGTATCAAATTATGAAAAATTTTGTCATTTTTGGTACATATTATCCCTGCAAAGTTTAAGACATATCTTGAAGACTCTGGAAACTATGGCTTGTCTAATGATCATGGTAGACCCCCCTTTTTCCTTATTTTTAAGAATATCAGAATGAAACTTGGTTGATTATATTATATTACCAAGAACCCACCCAACTTTTGATTTTTAAATTCAACGCCCTGTATATTATTATATTTTTGGAGTCCTTGAAAAATCCTGAGTGACATTTCGACTCCATGAAAAAAAATTAACTCGAAATCTGTTGGTACAGAGTGCCATATGACCAGAAAAAATTGATTGTAATGGACCGGTGTTATGCCAGAAAAATCAAATCGAGCATAAAAAACTGGGGAACGTGCATTTTGTGGGCCATCAAATTTGGCCTGAACAGTTTTTTTACCAAAACTTATTTTTTTCAAATGAAACCATAATGTAAAGTACTACCATAAAATAGCAGATGTTCTAAGGAATCGGTGGATATGACCAAAAGCAATTTTTTCTTATTATTTTTTTTTTTTTTATTTTAAGTAAATTTTTTAATATCATATATACAGGATATTCTATTTAAAAATCAAAAGTTGGGGTCATTTCCGGTGAAACTGGAAGTGGGAAAAAAGTAACAGTTATACTACGAAGTGTCTTCTTGATCATATAATACATCCAAGTTTCATTCCGATATTCTCAAAAATAAGGGAAAAAAGGGGTTCTACCATGATCCGTTGACACCCGGTCTATATAAACACTGGTATTTCATCATTTTATTTTTAACAAGATACTGTACGTTCTGTTTAAATATGTTTTTTGTTGAATACAAAAATGAGATTTCTTGCAATAACAGAAAAAAATACTTTTGTTTAGGCAGTTTATTTTTTGTCTATTTTATTTCAAGGCTATTCTGCCGCCGAGGGCTAATGCGGATCAACAATTTTGAATTCCCCTCTATTCGAAATTCTTGATCCGGATTAGCTTAAACAAAGGTGAGTTGCAGGTTTCAGAAATCCGCTTTAAGCTTAGTTCTCACAGTTCCGAAATGCGAATTTTTTGTATGAAAATTGTGTAAAATTTCTTTCAAAACAGTTCCCAATTTTCTTGCAAAGGCAACAAAATATTCGCAGAGTGATTCATTGAGTTCTAATTTGAAGTTAAATCAGCAAATTAAGTTCACTAGGGATGAATATTTTAAATGTTGAAATAAATTTGCACCGAAAAGTTCTCATTTTGGGAGAATGCGAATTAACGTTTACTGTTAAATATTCTTTTATTACTATTACTAACCAATCACAGGGCGCAAGGTAATCATGTGGCGGCAATACCCTATCCCGACGTTTCCCGGTACAAATCAATTGTGTCATTTATTTTTATCACCAGACGCAGTGTTCTAGTCTTTTCATTTTCATTATAATAATAAAAAGAACTATTAATTTTCTTCATTATTTTCTCTTTAGAGACAAAAAAGGTAGACTATATTCTATAATTTGAGTTAAATCCATTTAATTTAACACTCTGAATTTGCCTCTATATTTTAGGGGCACCCACATATAATATATCGAAAATGAGTTGTTTTATTTTTGTCAGGTACCAAGGAAGCCACTAAATCCAAAAGAAACACTAAAGTCCCTTGGAGCAGTGAAGAGTTTGTATGACCTAACCTAAGGACAGTGATAACTGTTGCGACTTTGACATTACTATTAGCTCTAAGGATAAATAAATTACCTCAATTTTTTTAACAAACCATTTTACTTACCTATTTAAATTACAACTTATTTGTTATTATTATTACAAACCTGTTTAAAATAAATTAATCATTATACGGTTCAAACAGTTGTGGAGATAATTCACATTACATTTAAAAAAATATATTATATAAGTATTTAGTTTGTTCTGGACTAACAAAAAATGATATAATTATTATTGAAGTACCACAAACATTTCTTATTATTTCATTTGATAGTCCAAGCACTTATTTTTCTTTTGAAAATAGGTCAAGTTTCTGACCAATATTAGTTCATAATTTTGCCTATTGCAAGGCCTGACAATCGTATCTTGTGAGACATGCTAAGTAAGTAAACCATATATTTACAGGATTATTCAAAAATAGCGAAACAATGTGCTCAGTACCTATTCACTTTACAAAAAAATGTTACAAATAAAAATAGATGCTTAGAATATCACATGAAATAATAAGAAATGTCTGTGGTTCTTCAATAATAATTATATCATTTGTTAGTCCAGAACAAACTAAATACTTATACAATATTAAAAACAAAATTGTAATATGAATTTTATAAAGTGAATAGGTACTAACCCTGAATAACCCTGTATATGGTTTGCTTACTTAGCATGTTTCACAAATTATGATTGTCAGGCCTTGCAATAGGCAACGTTAAGAACAAATATTGCTCAGAACCTTGACCTATTTTCAAAAATAGCTTACATATCTAATACGAAATTTAATGGCTTACAAAATTGTTTCATTGCTTCTCCCGTCGTTTTCGAGTTATCAATGAAAGCATAAAATAATCAAATTTTCAATTTTTTTAAATTTATTTATTTTTAATTGGTGCTCCAGAGTTGTTGATGAATCATTTTTGTTTTATGTATTAATTGTTTATTTTTATTGATTCGTGAAAGTTTCAACCGTAATAAATGAATTCGTTTTATTCGTTATATTATTTTATTGCCATAGCTGCTGACCCCTACTAGATTCGCGCGCCCTCGGTGGCAGGTTTGTGAGTGTGTCAAACTGACCTGAATCTGCCTTCAAAATTAGTGGGAGAAATCGGACCATTCACACTACCGTATTCGGCGACGGATGGGGTATTTTTTTATTTTTACCCAAGATGCTGTATGTAGGTTTTCCATAAGCTGTAACCTCCTGTGTGTGAATGAAGACGTATCGTGACATCTCCAAATATTGTGAGCTCATACACTTCGGCCATATTTTAATGCAATATCTTTTTCTCTACGTCATATAACATTACATTTAATTTTTTGTTTGTATTTTTACTATGCTTATTTTGGTAATGATCATTTATAATATAATATAATAAATAAACTGATAATAATATCCAATAAAATGTAGATAACTATACATTTTCTGGAATGAAAGTAAAGTAAATTTTTTTAAAGGTTGTCGCTTCAACCAATTCAAGTTATTTTTACTGCAAATTTATAGGATTATAACTTTACTTTCCTCCTATTTTGAATGTATAAACTAAAACAAAATTATTTCTTACTTTCCCAAGATTGTGTATGTATGTAGGTTTTCCATAAGCTGTGACCTCTTGTGTGTGAATGAGTATATGCTGCAGCCTCTCCAAATATTATACCTTATGTACCCGATGTTACAATATTTTATTGCAATTTCTTGTTCTCTCCAGCATAAATGGGAATTATCATAAATAAACATACAGCATCTTGGGTAAAAATAAAAAACACCCCATCCATCGCCGAACACGGTAGTGCGAATAGGCCGATTTCTTCCGCTAATTTTGAAGGCAGATTTGGGCCAGTTTGACTGACTCATAAATCTACCACTAAGGGCGCGAGAATCTAGTAGGGTCAGCAGCTATGGTAATAAAATTAGGCAACAAAAGGAATTCATTTATTACAGGTTGAAACTTTCATGAATAAAAAAAAATTGAAAATTTGATTCTTTTATGTTTTCTTCTTATGCTTTATAACTCGAAAACGACATGGAGAAACGATGAAACAATTTTGTAAACCATTACATTTCGTATCAGACATGTAAGTTGTTTTTGAAAATAGATCAAGTTTCTGACCAATATTAGTTCATAACATTGCCTATTGCAGGGCCTGACAATCGTATTTTGTGAGACATGTTAAGTAAGCAAACCATATACAGGGTTATTCAAAAATAGCGAAACAATGTTTCAATTGAGCTTAGTTCCTATTCACTACAAAATTCTTATTACAATTTTTTTTAAATATATAAATATTTAGTTTGTTCTGGACTGACAAATGATAAATTATTACTGAAGAACCACAGACATGTTTTATTATTTCATTTGATAGTCCAAGCATCTATTTTTTATTTGTAATATTTTGCTGACCCCGATGACTGGAAAGGAACTAGGAATGGAATTTGTTTTCCTTCAGCTTATAAAAGATCGTACTAGAATATGGCATCTCTCATCGAACAAGAAATTCAGCAATTAATAATTAAAAACCATTTCGGATTTATTGCTGGCCGTTTATAATTTCCGTGCCGCCCCCGACGCCCGGAAAAATGAATCTGCGAATAGGATTTGTTTTCAGTATGAGAAAGGAACACCATACTAAAATATGAAATATGCACGATTTTCAATAAAAAAGTTATATTTTCCGTGCCGCCCCCGACGCCCGGAAAAACGAATCTGCGAATAGGATTTGTTTTCGGTAGGTGAAAGGAACGCCATACTAAAATATGAAATATGCACGATTTTCAATAAAAAAGTTAGATTTTCTTTGCCGCCCCTGACGCACGAGAAAAAAAAAATCTGCGAATGGCATTTGTTTTCAATAAGTGAAAGGAACGCCATACAAAAATAAGAAATATGCACGATTTTCAATAAAAAAGTTAGATTTTCCGTGCCGCCCCCGATGCCCGGAAAAACGAATCTGCGAATGGCATTTGTTTTCAGTAGGTGAAAGGAACGCCGTAATAAAATATTAAATATGCACAATTTTCAATAAAAAAGTTAGATTTGCCGTGCCGCCCCCGACGCCCGGAAAAACGAATCTGCGAATAGGATTTGTTTTCAGTAGGTGAAAGGAACGCCATAATAAAATATTAAATATGCACGATTTTCAATAAAAAAGTTAGATTTTCCGTGCCGCCCCTGACGCCCGGAAAATCGAATCTGCGAATAGAATTTGTTTTCAGTAGGTGAAAGGAACGCCATACTAAAATATGAAGTATGCACGATTTTCAATAAAAAAGTTAAGTTTTCCGTGCCGCCCCTGACGCCCGAAAAAACGAATCTGCGAATAGAATTTGTTTTCAGTAGGTGAAAGGAACGCCATACTAAAATATGAAATATGCACGATTTTCAATAAAAAAGTTAGATTTTTCGCGTCGCCCCCGACGCCCGGAAAAACGAATCTGCGAATGGCATTTGTTTTCAGTAGGTGAAAGGAACGCCATAATAAAATATTAAATATGCACGATTTTCAATAAAAAAGTTAAGTTTTCCGTGCCGCCCCCGACGTACGGAAAAACAATTCTGCGAATAGAATTTGTTTTCAGTAGGTGAAAGGAACGCCAAACTAATATATGAAATATGCACGATTTTCAATAAAAAAGTTAGATTTTCCGTGCCGCCCCTGACGCCCGGAAAAACGAATCTGCGAATGGCATTTGTTTTCAATAGGTGAAAGGAACGCCATACTTAAATGTGAAATATGCACGATTTTCAATAAAAAAGTTAGATTTTCCGTGCCGCCCCCAGCACCCGGAAAAGAGAATCTGCGAATGGCATTTGTTTTCAATAGGTGAAAGGAACGCCATATTAAAATATGAAATATGCACGATTTTCAATAAAAAAGTTAGATTTTTCGCGTCGCCCCCGACGCCCGGAAAAACGAATCTGCGAATGGCATTTGTTTTCAGTAGGTGAAAGGAACGCCATAATAAAATATTAAATATGCACCATTTTCAATAAAAAAGTTAGATTTTCCGTGCCGCCCCCAACACCCGGAAAAACTAATCTGCCAATGGCATTTGTTTTCAATAGGTGAAAGGAATGTTATACTAAAATATGAAATATGCACGATTTTCAATAAAAAAGTTAGATTCTCTTTGCCGCCCCTGACGCCCGGAAAAACGAATCTGCGAATGGCATTTGTTTTCAATAGGTGAAAGGAACGCCATATTAAAATATGAAATATGCACGATTTTCAATAAAAAAGTTAGATTTTCCGTGCCGCCCCCAACACCCGGAAAAACTAATCTGCCAATGGCATTTGTTTTCAATAGGTGAAAGGAACGTCATACTAAAATATGAAATATGCACGATTTTCAATAAAAAAGTTAAATTTTGTTTGCCGCCCCTGACGCCCGGAAAAACGAATCTGCGAATGGCATTTGTTTTCAATAGGTAAAAGGAACGTCATACTAAAATATTAAATATACACGATTTTCAATAAAAAGGTTAGATTTTCCGTGCCGCCCCCGACGCCAGGAAAAACGAATCTACGAATGGCATTTGTTTTCAATAAGTGACAGGAACGCCATACTAAAATATGAAATATGCACGATTTTCAATAAATAAGTTAGATTTTCTTTGCCGCCTCTGACGACTGGAAAGACGAATCTAGGAATGGAATTTGTTTTCCTTCGGCTTATAAAAGATCGTACTAGAATATAATATCTATCGAACAAAATATTCAGCAATTAATAATTAAAGATTATTTCTGATTTATTACTGGCCGTTTATTGCTAGCGAGTAACTCGGCTGTCGCAGGCCACAGTCGTAATTATCTGAAGAGTCCCTTCAGAGAATACATATTTTATTGAGTTGTGGAACGTAATAACCTGCTACATCATTTTCACATATTTATATTTACACATATTCATGTTCTCTTATGATTGCGGCAACATTGACACATATTATCATGTTCTGTTATTATTGCGACAACGTTTATACACATTAACATGTTCCTCTATGATTATAACATCTGAGGTCACGATATACAACAAGAGGTCACAGTATAAAAGTTTCTGTAAAATATTTATCATGGAGTGTATTCGTGTGAAACCTTGTTTGACGTATCTGGGCTATTTTTTGCTATCTCTCTCACCACAAAATTCCCTTGTGGTAACAATCGATCCTAGAGATGGTGAGGTTGCAATAATAGCAAAACTTGTATGTGTGTGTGTGTGTGTGTGTGTGTGTATATATATATGTATATGTATGTGTGTATATATATATATGTAAATATTTTTTAATTATTATTCAAGCTTTTTAATCTGTAATCTTTAATGTAATTTTATTTTTTTAACGTCAAAATTAAAACTTAGTTCCTAAGATCTTGCTGTCGACTATATTTCAATACTTTTGTAAAGTCTGTGAAAATAAAGATGTTATTATTATTATTATTATATATTTATATTATTATTATTATTTATTGTGTGCTAGGTCAAATTATCTTGTAAATGGGATTTTTCTGTTAGATAATAAAGCTTATTATTATTATTATTATTATTATTATTATTATTATATTACATATCTATCTGCAATAATAACAAAAGTAGCTCGATGCCGAAAATTACACTACACTTTCCGAACACTTATTGTTTAAATAATTTATAGTGTTGTTTATAATGAAAATAATGTCTCTCTATTATACTTGTATGAAACTACAAACATTAAGCTTTCGATTGATATAAGAATTATTAAAAAATCTTTATAAATAAGCTCGTAAATGCAATGTAAACGAAAGATAATGTAATATTTAATATAACAGGTGGACGCCCTGCAGATGGTAACATGCTACTATGGAATATTCCGCTTCGCACTCCCTCGAAAACTAATATGGTTTCCAAATTATGAGGACGCTTCACAGTCGGAGAAATGAAAAAAAAAATGTATACCACGACGCGGTGTACCGTCCCTTCCTGTTTCTACATGGGATGCGCATACTGCCGTGCTTAATAAAAATGCCGTATCTCCAATTTTTTCTAAATTTAAGTTAAGTGCATATAAGCATTTTGGAGTCCATTTGTGCTAAAAAACATCGTAAAAATACCGTATTTTACATTTAAAATGTCAAAAAAGTCATATTTTATTTTTAGAATATTGCACGGCATATCAAACACGTGGTGCAAATACATATAATTATTGCCGTATTTCTCATTTGCATAATAATTTTAGGCAGAAATTTCCGGAGGTTACAGTCTCATATGAAGTTTACAGAAAAATTGTTACCAAAGATATGAACAATCCTTTCACGCGTTTAGGAAATGAGGAATGCGAAAAATGCGAGTGTTTTAATCTTCATCATAAAGACCATAATAAAGAGACTTTACAATTGAATACGGAATGTGACAGTTGTGTGGAATGGTGTAAACATATTAACAAAGGCAAGATGTCAAGACATCATTACAGAATAGAGTCAGAAAAAAAGAAACGATCTAAATCAATTATTTTATTCAGCTGACATGCTAAATGTTACCAAGGTTTCTCATGTTCCAACGTGCTTTATTTACTCCTCGGATAATTGCCTTCAACGAATTATTTGTTCCTTTAGGAGATATTAAACACAACGCCTCATTTGTTATTCTATGGCACGAGGCGATCGCTGGCAGAAAAAAAGAACAGTTAGTCAGTGCCTTTCTGCCATTCATCAGTTTTTTATCTTTGCCAGACAGTAGATATGTTACAATTTGGGCAGACAACTGCAGTGGACAACTGTGGATGTTCAATACTGAATTACATAGTCTTAATCATATTTATAACACTAGGTGGAACAGTAATCTTCTACAGAATACCTTTTTTTCCTAAAACACATTCACAGAGGTTTATCTTTTATATTGGACCTAAACTTTATAATATATTACCCTTAGATATAAAAAACATTAAAAATAAAATAAAACTAAAGTTGAACTAAAAAATTTCGTACATGTAAATTATCCCCAACTTGCTACGATATTTGAATAGCCTGTACCTAGCTGTCATAATCTTACTCATTTGATTTCTTTAAACTATTATGTATTAGGTATATATTTTTTTATTATTACTATATTACATATTCTCAAATTTTGCAAAACACACACAAGCTTTCTAAGTTTAGATGATTCGCAAATTTTCAATACTTCTCTTCGTAAACGAAACCGAATAAAATGATTTGATTTGAATTTAGTACCTCTGAAATTTTAACTGCCATTTTCTCAATAACAAGGTTAGTGGAGATACGGCAATCATAATAAGCACCGCGCATAACGGAGGTCCTATGCACCCTGTGGACGTTCTAATTAAATGCAATTTCGCAATGTGTAGGCGCTCTAATGATAGCAGCAGCTAGCTAAAACACGGGGCGCTCTACTGATTGCAAAGTGTTTCTAACATTTTCCGCCTCACTAAAATACTCGAAAACTCATATTTTAATATAAAACTACAAAATTTACAAATACAAGGTTGTCAAATTATGAGGACGCTCCATAAGCGGAGAAGTGAAAGAAAAAGTCGTGGAATACGTATATCGCGAATCGACGCGGCGCTCACTCGTGTTAAAAGCGTCGAACCAGACATATACGGTTATCGATTTATCTACGTATATTTCGTCGACAAAATAGCATCTGGCAAAATTTTGCCAAAGGGTGAGAGAGGGTACCAGAAGCCATCTGACAAAGTTTTACGTGGGATGTGCATAGAGCGTCTGTATATGGACGCCATATGCAACCGGACACTCTATTAAATGCAATTTCATAATGTATGGACGCTCTAATGTTAGACGGATGTGTGTATATATATTGTTATGTTAACTACACGTGACTTTTATAATAATTTTGAAAAATTTATATTTAAATTTTTTTTTTTATTATAATTATTTACAGAAATTTATCTAAGGGCGCCACTGTCCATCTCGTCACATGTAGAAATAAACATTTTAAAACATGAGTCGCAGATCTTGCGAAAAACTCCCTCAGTGCAAGTTCCTTAAAGATAACTATTCGGGCTATGATGGTACTATAATGAAAATTTTAATTTTTACAACAATAACAATTTTTATTTTAGAAATTAAACCACAACTTACAAATTTAATGTTCCTTTAAAGTATAATTTTCTTTGAAGGTATAATATTGTCTTTGCCAATTTTATTTATTCAACATAAATAAATTAAGTTAAAAGTATTATTTCATAAGTTCTATCTTATAACTACAGGTACCTGTTTTCGTTATTATTGTGCGCAAAACCACTAATTCTCACAATTCCAGAACGACTAAATGACGGCCTCTTTATATACAAATTCACCAATAGGGTCTCCAAACTCCTCCACTACCTATCTGAACACTTCAGCAACTTGACTCCTTCGTTATGTCACCTACCTGTGACAGCCTAAATCTCCTTTTATCTACAACTTCATCCAACTCGATCTTTCTTTCTTCTCCGCTATATTACTAACTGTTCTCCGAATCTCTCAGCCAATTTTCTTATTCTTCCGCCTCTTTTCTTTATAAAATCTCTCCAACTTCTATTATTTTTATTAATTAATCATAATCCTTCAAAATATATTTTTTTTGACTACCAAAACATTTTAAAAAAACAATTGTTCCTAACTTTTTTCCACTATTAATTTTTCATCATTGTCATTTAAAAAACAGCTTTGACCTAAATTATTGAGGCTTAACTTCTGAAGCTTCTGTCGAAGAATTTACATTTACATTTTATTAAAATTCTCATAATGTACCCACTTTTAAAACCAACCTTAATTCTTAATTCTGCCGAAACGTCATTTAGACAACCGTGACTCCTGGAGGAATCGACCATCGATATATTTTACATATATACATATATATATATATATATATATATATATATATATATATATTGATGCTAGTTAAGTTGTCACCTCCGGCACATAGAAAGGACGACCTGACCTCCATGTTATCCCGTGCATATATTGCTATAAATTTTATATATTTGTGATTAGGGGGACCCCCAGAATACGAATCTCAAAAGAGGGGAAAAGATTTATAATTTTTTTTGTAATCATATATACAGGATACAAGAGATACGAACTCACCTCCAATACATATATATGAGTAGAAACTAAAGCATTGTTAATGCCTCTAGCAATGTTGCCAAATTTTCGGAGGTCAAAACGTAACGCCATTATCTGTAGTTGTTAATATATATAAACATTATCGAACCCACATTTGAATTTGTAAGTTTCTGGAAAACGATGGTCATAATTTTATAACTTCTTAGTAGGCAGGAAATGTACATTTTGAACACAGCTTTTGGCAAATATTTTATTATTAAAACTAAATTAAAGTCTGAATCTATGTCCCCTAGTCTTTCACTCAGAGAAATCTTTCTAGATATCTAAGATTTAAAAGACTCATTCAGGTGGTTTGGAAGGCCTTTAAAAACATTTTTTTCGAATTTTGAAATAAAGAATTACTCTTCTGATCAATCAATATTTCAGAAAATATTAAACTCTTACGTAGTGAGATTTTTTTCATCTAATAATATTTGAAATAAATAAATAAATAATAAATAAATAAATAACACCACAGAAATTAGACAACCCCCAATTCCAGAAGCCAGGGCTTGTGCGGAAGGGGGTTACACATTGAAAAAACGCGGACATACAACCATTTCCTCCGACAGTGCCAGTACCGGAGCCAGGATTCGAACCCGGTGGTGCGATGTCCGTGTGAGGTTAATCGCGATTGCCACCTCGCGCCTTAACCCACTCGGCTATCGACCAGAATATAATGTAACTGATTTTAAATGGTATTAAGGTTGTTTGATGTTTAGAATAAAATATCATCAGTTCTATGTAAATAATAAGTAGCTATGGATATAACATAAATAAAATCTTAGGGGCTATGTTTAACATACACAGCTCATAAGAATTTCCTCTAATCTGTTTCGAAAAAGATTTAGTGTCCTAAACGTCAGCGATATAGGTATATTACATTTATTTTTCTCGTTATAATTTATATTAGTTGGCAAGAAGTAGCTTCTGGCTATTCCTTTGACATAAACATCATAGACGCAGAGGCTATTTTTTCATTGTACTGAATAATTGTGTTTTTGTAAATTCTGATGTGATATTTTTTTAGAAGATCTATATGGTAAAAACTCTAAAAAAGAGAAAAGAATATAAACAGAACACCACAGTTAATATTTAGACGATATCTTGTATATTTTTACACAATTTCAGCGTAAAATTACGTTCAGCATTAATTTTCGTTTTGAAAATGCTGTGGCGTCGCCAAGTTATTGCAAAAGGTATGAAAATTTACAGAACAACAATGGATCACAAATGCTACAAAATGAACTTTGCTAACAACAGTTAAGAGAAAATATTTGGTAAGGGCAAAGATAAGGGATAGTTGAAATGTAGTGGACTGGATGGATCTACAAGGAATTTTATACGGGGGCGTTAATTTGGAAACCTACAAATATCTAGAATATCGTTTTTACAAATAGAACAACAAGTACATTATCCCACTATGCACGAATATATTGTCCTTTATGATATTAGTCTCCAAAACTAATAGTTTTTGAGACATTTTCAGTTTAACCGATAATTTAAAAATAATTGTGTTTTTCTTTGTTCACAAGAAAGTTATGGCTTTATTGTATTATAGTAAATGAAGATTTTAGTACTGAAAATGAAAACCAAATGAAAATGATTCAGAATTATATTTTTTAATTCGATTTTAAAGCTGGAAAATAATTTAAATAATTAAAATATTCAAATATAAGAGCAACGGTAACTAGGAAAAATACATAATACATTTGGAACATTCGTCATTTAAGAAATTATTTATACATTTTTTTCTAGCTACCGTTATTATTTTTATACACTGTAATTATTTAAATTATTACAATTACTAAATGACAGCAAAGCCATAACTTACTAGTGGAATAGGCGCAATTATTTTTAAGTTAATCAATTAAAAGGAAAATATTTCAAAAACTATCAGTTTTAGAGAAATATCATATTAACTAATTATTATTAAAGAAACAAAATAGTTGCGCAAAATGGCGAAAAAATATACAGGGTGTTCCTTTGGAAAAAATGAAGCATTAGATATAATATGGAGGTTGGCAAGTTAATGCCCCTGTATAAAATCTCCTGTACATAAAAATAAACTTTTGCTTTACTCAGATATTTCAGTTCACCCCTATGTTTGCATTTACTAAATAGTTCCTCTTAGCTATTATTAACAAGGTATTTTAGTGACATTTGTGATGCATTGTTTTTGCGTAAATTTTCATATTTTTGGCAATCTTATAAATTTCTCAAAACAAGAATTAATACCAAACGTAAAATTTTACGATGAAATAAGTGGTGTAAACCGGGTATGTTATTTTAAAGTCGTCATTCAAGCTGTCTCACTTCAAATAAACCCACTGTATATTTCACGTATTTTAAAAACAGGCATCAAAGTATGTTCTATAACTTTTACTTAAATTTTTTTTCATATTCCTCATAATAGCAAAGATATTAAACTTCCTTGCACTAATGAGCTACCAAATAGACCAATTTACTATTGAAAGCAAGCACTATAATTTCAAGTGTATCACTAATAGGGACTATTTTATCCGCTTATTAACTTATTATAGAGAATTTGAATTTAAACCTAGGAATTGTATTCTTTGAATAAACATAATGGGTGTATTAAATATTATTTATCAACCAATCAATCAATCAAAATATGTTTTATAGTTTAAAAATCAGTCCGCGACAACTCGGACAAACTTTCCCATTTAGGAGTAGATCGCCCCACAGCTTCTCTCCCTGTATTTTCTAGGAGCAACTGGTCATGTCATTTCAAAGCGGTATTAGGGGAGTGTCCATATGCCAAATTCAATCAAAATCGTTAGAACCGCTTTAGAAGAAAAATTATTTAATTTCTCCTTGCCCTCCCCCCGCAACTCCCTTTCTACATTTCTTAGGTTCAACCGGTCATGTTACCTTATGCTACTACTAAGTCAGTATTGATGTGTTAAATTTGATTAAAATTGTTAGATCCCTTTAAAAAAAAAATTATGAAATTATTTAAAACTCAACTCTCCCCCCACAGCTTCCTTCCTGGTATTTTCTAAGAGCAACTGGTCATGTCATTTCATATCGGTAGTAGGGAAGTGTCCATGTACCAAATTTAATCAAAATCTTTAGAGCAGTTTTAGAGAAACAAATTATTTTCTATTTTTTCCCTGTTTTTAGGGGTTCACTCCCCCCATATTTGAGTTAGGATCGATTTTGCGATCTCGCCTCGAGGTGTGGCCGTCTTGAATACACAGGTAAAACTCGATGCAGCAATTTGGCCTCTAGGTGGGGCGACAGACGGCAGACAGACATTTTTTAAAAACCACTTTTGTTGGTTCAAGAGACTTGAAAACGCGTAAATCCATCAAAAACTCAAACTCGAATTTTTGCACGATCAACATACTTTCGTTATATACTATGTATATGGAAAAGTACAAATGAAATACTCCTATTGAGAAAGTTATACTCTACCTATAACATATTATAATAATGATAATAATATTAATAATACTTTATTCACCAATAAGCTACAAAAATATATATATGAAAGTCAAATTATATATAATGTTTTATAAAACAAACAAGTAGTTATAGGTTATAATCATATAAAAACATATAAAATAACAAAATATGTATGAATCATAGTATGCAGTATTAAATTTACAGTAAAATAGAGCAAGATGCTGGTACAATGAAAATTGCATGCATATATATTATGTACATTGTACAAGCATATACCAAATAAAAAGAAAATAAAGTCAATCATATTAGATAATAGACATTTTCACATGTTTGTCGCCATATCCAGATCTAACGAATGATTAAAGAAAAGAAAGTTGAACTAATCAGTTCCCGGCAAATGAAAAACGCAACAAAAACTTTACGACCTCATTAAAATACCGATACTCTTTGTACAGTTCAAGTAAGGACTTCCCTGCACTCAATAAACGCAACAAAAACTTCACGACATATTTATATAGCTGCGGGCCGTGGCGCCATGTCTGTCATGAAACGACTAGACGTACATTAGAAACCTATAAAGGTACGCAACTCAATATGCGAACAGCAGTACAAAGAGTACCGGTATTTTAATGAGGTCGTAAAGTTTTTCTTGCGTTTTTTATTTGTCGGGAACTGATTACTTCAACTATACTGCTGTTCGCAAATTGACTCGCTTACCTTTATAGGTTATTAATGTGCGTCTGGTCGTTTGATGACAGGCATGGCGCATGGCCCGCGGCGATATAATTATGTCGTAAAGTTTTTGTTGCGTTTTTGAGTGCAGAGAAGTCCTTACTTGGACTATACATTCATAGTTAAGAGTAGTCATATATAGAAATAAGTATTTAAACAAATTGGGTATTAATATCAAAGTAAATAGTGGTTAGAACTGCCATACTTCAGTCTAGAATTTAAAAATTAATGGACTAAAAACTTAGAGGAAAGGTTAAAAAAGTAACAAGTAGAAAATAATTGAGAATAATGATAAATAATCGAGATATGGTTGCCACTTGATGCTGTGCAATTTGATTTTTTTAAAACGCATACCTTTGCATGGCGTTTCACGTACGTTTTTAAAAACGTCATATTACTGTTTATATTAACTTAATAATATTTAACAACTTTATCAAAAGACTTAACTTCAAGGAAAACTGACTCTAATTTGTTCAGAGCGCGGCTTGCTTTTTATTTTTATAGTGATAGCTATTGCAACTTCCAAATTTCTCACTTCAGTACTGTCGTCACTTAAAACCTCAATCTTGGTAACCCTACTACTTTCCGTGATGTTGTCAATATCAAAATACTTATAACATTATGACAAACGAATATATTTACTCAATGTGGCCCACTTCTCATCTCAATATGCTCCGGGAATCAAATTAGAAATTAATCTAATAACCAAGTCAATGTTGTTCAAATGCTTTTTACATTAATTATTATTATATTGATAAGTTTTAAATGAATTGGTTGAATGTAGTCGAGTTTAGCGTCGCACATATACAAATCTAGAAAAACCCAGCATATAACTTGAATAAGTGAGGCAAAGCCAAAATAGAGCGTACATAGAAACTATCCCGAAATTATAGTGAAATATCAAAAAAATCTATGTCCATAAACAATTAAAAATTATCATTTAACAAACAGAATACTATCAGCGCATTTAAAAGTTCTGTATTATTTCTCTCAACGAGTGTTTAAAAGGGTCGTCAGTGTTTGCTACAAAAGGACCGCAATAGAAAAGCAGGTACTAACATCTGGTTGTGATAAGAGAGAAGTAATGCATAATATAGTCTGTACGAATATAATAAAGTGCCTAAATTCTTCTTTGCACAATTTGAATTAATTTCCGCAGAATTAGCGGGATTTTAATTCTCATTGTCATTAATTGTTCTTGCTACAAAAACGTAAATAAATCGATATCAAGTAGATATCATAGCAGTCAAGTAAACCAGACGAAAATAATATAAAAGATAAGCTTTTCATCGTAACCATATCGGCATTAAATGGTTTTCTGCATGCAATTTTTTACGGAGTATTGTACAATGTCGAACTTGTACTTTTGTCCTTTTTCTTGATTATTGATAATTACGTAAACATATTGCACTTAATAAACTTTAGTCAACATTAAATATTTCAGTTATCAGATTCCTATAGCCTGTCGCTATATATTCTTTATCAAAGTATTTGTTTTCATACACATTTCTTGTCGATAGTACTATTAAAACCTTAAAGCCTAATATTTCAAATTACAAATTAAATGAAATTTTTGGAAAATGCGGAACATGTTTTTTTGAACAATTTATTTGTTGAAGCACGATTTTCTTTAATTTTTTAAAAGAATATCTCCGGTTGTACTTGTCATACCAGGAAAATAAAAATACAAGCCTCTACGCAACTAAATTTGAAATTAAAAAGGCTATGAAGTTCCGACCGATTCCGAGATAAAAATATAAGTTTCCATCACTATTTGTTGATTTAAATCTACTGGATTTAATTTACCAGTCACAATCAGTTTTAAATTATACTACACTTCACTGAAAAACAAAGAAATATATTTAATTACAGCTAAATACAACATGAGATATTTACAGTTAGCTTTTTTTATTAGGTGCATTATTTTATCTTTCCTGGTAGACATTTGAAAAAATCACACACACAAGTTCACAATAGAGACAGAGAGATTTAAAACACATGTAAAAACATACATGTACTGTTGTTTTACATAATCAATATTTTGTTAGAATATAAGGTTCTGTGAAAATAAAAATTTAGTGAAAATTGCATCAAAACTGTCTTGTTTTATATAAATCGATGCTTTCTATAAGAAAACAACTGAAAAACCGCGACAATTTCCACACGCTTTTCAGGGATGAAAATTCGAAAAATACCTCATTTAAAGGTTAAAAACAATATTAACCAGAATGATAGAGATTTATTTTAAATTGAAGCTGTTGATATAGAAAAGAACTGCTAAAAAAATAATTATTGATTTAAGTTCTGAAGAAAATGCAACACGTGTTTCTAAAAACTGTAAAATTGCTTCTATCATGTTTGACTATAGTGCACAATGACTAAGAATAACGTCAATTACGGTTCAAAAATGCTTAATAAAAAAATTAAAAATCGATTTTTTATTATTTTTTACTACAAATTTCAAAGTTAAATGGATTTGACCATATATATCATTTTAATGTAACTGCATAAAAATACTTCAAAACTGAATATTTTTAATTGTTTTTCTACTGCAAAGCATCAAACTACATACTTTTCATTCTTTGATATTTATCGAAAGAGTACAACATTTTCAAGACATTTTCACGCGCTTTTCTGGAATAACGGTATTTAAAATGTATCAGTTTTTCCGTTGTTTTCTCGTAGAAAACATCTATCTAAACACTTTTTGTTCCCCATTATTCTTCAAAAAATGCCCAATTCTCATGATAATGAGATTTATAAAATTTCACGTGCTTTTCCGGTACAATCGCGGAAAGGTAAGTGGAAAATTTATGAATGTTTCTTTACCTTATTGTAGAAAATGTTGATTTAAACACTTTTCCTTCTTTGGCGTATTTTGATAAATTGCTTAGTTTTCGAAATACCATTGATTTTTAATTTATGTAATATTCGTTTTTGCGTGATAATGCTTGAAATATGACTGATTTTTGTTTTATCTGTTTATTGAAAACATCTAAGCATTTTTGCTCTTTGTGATTTTTCGAGAAAATGTATAGTTTTCTTGATAAGTGATTTTTATATAATTTTTGGATGTACATATGTTAGTTTTTCATTTAATGCGAAAAAGCGGTTGGAAAAATAAAAAAAATTCCCACATAATATCGTAGAACATTTAATTACGTACCTACATTATTTTACACATACTCATTTAAAGCGTGAGTGTAATTTCAACAATGATTTTTTTATGAAGAAAGTACTAAGTTAAAACTTTGAAAACAAATATTGATTTTTGGAATTTCAGAATGCTAAGCCCTTTTTTACTTTTTTGTTCCGATCGCTCTGTAATTTTTTAATATTTTTTGTCAGAGTGCCCGCACAAGATCTTTTAAGGTCGACTTTTATTTGTTTCCTCATTGCACGTGGTCTTTTAAAGTCTAGTATGGACTGTACGATCACACAGTATTGATGTATTATTTGATATATTAATATATTATTGCATATACGCGGATATTTTTGCAATCTGAGATAAATTTATTCCTGTCTGGGCATTGTCTTAGTGTTTGTTGGTATTGAAATAATTTAAAATCTTTTATTCCCGGTGGAGTAATTATTTTAAATTTGCTGCTCTATTTTACTACTTATTAAGACGTGTGAACTTTAAGAACTTTCAAAATGTTTCATCATTCATGCTTTAGAAAATTTATATGGACATATGGATATAGATGCTTTAAGGTGAGAATATCCAAGAGAGAGAGAGAGAGAGAGAGAGAGAGTGGTCCGATTGGGAAATATTTATTGTTTTTGGCCATAACTTCATATTCTAAAACACATATTGCAAATAAAGTATAAGACTACTAAGTAGAACTATAACAAGAGTAGTGTTAGAAATTTTCACTCAATAATTTCAAACATATGCGAAATAGTTAGATTTAAATTTAGGAAATACGGAAATTGACATGATTTTTAAAATTAAATCTAACTATTTCACAAACAACTGTAATTATTGAGTGAAAATTTACAACACTACTCTTGTTATAACTCTACTTAGGTAGTCTTATAGTTTGTTTGCAATATATGTGTTAGAATAAAAAGTTATGATCAAAAACAGTAAATATTTCCCTATCGGACCTTCCTCTCTTGGACATTCTCACCTAGTAGTACTAGTTCATACAGGATGGAAAATTATTGATAATAAAATTACCTCTGTTCTCAGTACCAAATCATCAATGCTGATTAAATCACATTTTTTTATCTACATGTAACTGTATACAAGATTTATTGATTATTATATTTCGAAACACCTAAACTATTTCAGCAAAATTTTATAGGTTGTAGTAGTCTGCAATGCTCCTGTACGAAGAAGACATTATTATTATTATTATTTATTAGCCGTTACTCGAGTCCGAGTATAAAAATGTTACAGTCGATAAATTGTGTACAATAAAAAACAAGTAAAAGGTGTAGTCTATTGTAATTCCCATTCATCTACGGTGCACACGACTATGGCTATAGAGGCCAATTCGGGAGAGCACATGTCGACCGCAGTCAGGACAAACATAGACCTGGTTAGGTCTTGGATTCGGCCTTCTTGCAGCAACATTTCCTTGATAGCTGGCCACAACCCCCCGCCATTCGGTTCTGTCCGCTGCAAGTTGTTCCCATTGCTCGTCTGCAATACCGCAGGATTTTAGATTTTCATGGAGAGCGTCTTTGAACCTCTTTCGTTGACCGCCACGCTTTCTTCTACCGCTTAGCGGTAGGTAAGAAGACATTACCATGCATCGGATCCTACAAGTGTATGGGACAAAAACCATGTTATAAAAACCCCAACACTAAGGAAACTCGTTTTACTTCCGAAATAGTTTAAGAGTCCTCGGATTCAGATTGAACAAGTATAATATAACTTGAGCAAACATATTATTTGAATTTTTTATATATTTGTTCAACAGTCCATAATATAATTTTCACATTTTTTATGTTATTTTTTAGGTATAATTGCTATTTGCTATATTTCCAATTTTAGTTATCTCCTAATGATACTGTCTTGATTGGCGATACGTTCGTTAGTACCTATATTATATATTATTTTCGAGTCTGTAGAATCTTATCAAATGTTACAATACTCCACATTGTGTATAGTTATTTTCATAAAATATTTCATATTTTTTATGTTTACTGAGCAATTTTTTTTAAACAATAGGGTACCTTCACTAGCAGCACTAACTAACTGTTAAAACTTTGTTCAAATCAGACGTGTCCTTCTCAAGTTATCATGCTTACAAGAAACGTGAGGGACGGACAGACAGACACTTCAAAAGTTGCTTAATTTGATCACTAACACAATGATATGAAATTTTTTTTTCTCCACGAGTTTTAGAAATGCCGATCAAATGCATTATACTCCTCTGCGAAAACTCGAAACGTATAATAAAATGTAATAATTGTAATGATTTGTTCAAACAAACTACATAACATTATGTGTGTTTATACAAGCTCAGTTTCTATTATTCACATAACAGTCAAATGAACAACTATTTATTGCGAGAACAGGCGATGATACTGTGCCTTAAAATACCTCGTGCAGCTTAAATACAAATGACAGTCATCCTTAAAAGATCTTGTGCGGGCGCTCTTAAAAAAATTATTGAAAAATTAGAGCGATCGGAACAAAAAAGTAAAAAAAGGCTTAGCATCCTGAAACACCAATTTATAACGTTATTAATGAGTATTTATGATCACGTTAAGAATAAAGTAGCTAGGGCGGTGGTAAAAGAAAACGTTGCCTATGCAATAAGATGCTTTTCACCAGCGCACTTTAAACGTAAACGTCGTCCATTTAACTCCATGCTTTGGGAATTGTATAATATTTTTTTCTAATGTTCCCGTTGCACCTCGTACAGGACGACATGTTGACAACCTTCAGATTTTGATGTTTTAGAAGCTAAGGAATCATTTGAAATAGGTTTTAGCTGTTAATGTCGAAGTGCAAACAGAAATCATTTATAAAGGACTTTGAAGCTGTCGTGGCCTATATTATGTAATAATAATAATAATAATAATAATAATCTTTATTAACCACTCCAGATACATAAGTATATATGGCAAGTCAAATATAAAAATAGTATAATTTTATATGATACTATTATACGTAAAATATTCTTAGGTATACATATATTATATACAATATCATATACAACCACAGAGAGGTGAACATTTATATGATATAAAACAAACGAGAAACGAAAAGTATTTTGTAAGACAAACAAATTTTGTTAAACAGAATTATATTCCTTCCGGTTCCCTACTTAAAAAATCTTGCATACTATAAAAACCGCCTTTGAGTAGCAGGTTTTTTGTCACAATTTTATAATTATTGTATATTTTTATTTTTCTTATATTTTCAGGTAGACTGTTATATAGGGTAATGCAGTTATAGTGAGGGGAATGTTTAAATTTAGTTGTATTGTGCCTAGGGATGTCAAGCAATTCAGCATGTCGCGTGTTATATGTATGGCATTCTTCCCTTTTAGTAAATAAACTCATATTTTTCCAAGCATACGTCAGACACTTGTATATAAATATAGAGGGCGTGGTTAAAATTTTTTCTTTTTTAAATATTTCTCTGCAGCTCTCATTATAATTAAGTTTGTATATTAATCTTAGCAATCTCTTTTGACATATGAAGACTCTATCTTTGTCTTTAGCACTCCCCCAACAAATTATATTGTATGATATGTGGGAGTATGCCAGGGCATAATAGATATTTAGCAATCCAGTTTGATCCAGGCTATTTCTCATTTGCAATATTGCAAAGTAAGCTTTATTTAGCTGTCCACACACAAAATGAATATGCTCCTCCCATGATAATTTAGAGTCAAGATAAGTGCCTAGCAGTTTTGTGGTATTTGAGATGGCAATACCATCGTATATTATCGCATTTTGAGGTAAAGGTTTTTGGATATGAAAATGGATAAAAACTGTTTTGCTGTCGTTTAGCATCAATCTATCCCTTTGGGACCATGAACTGATTTCTTGCATGGTTAGATTTATTTGTGCTTGAAGTTCCTCAAGGCTCTTCGCACTTAGAGTAACCGTTAAATCATCTGCAAATATGGTTACATGACCAGCTGTTAAACAATTGGGTAAGTTGTTAATGTATAATAAAAATAGGAGCGGCCCAAGTACCGAACCTTGAGGCACCCCAAACTTTACATCATGTTCATTGGAATTAGTCCCATTCAGTTTAACTTTTATAGTCCTATTTTCCATATACGAGACTATCCACGCCAGTATAGTCCCTCTTATACCCATATTGCTAAGTTTTATTTCTAGCAAATTCTTATCAATCGTGTCGAATGCTTTAGTTAAATCAAATAAGAGAGAAATAACATACTTGCCCGTGTCTAAAGATTTGTATACATGTTCAAGTAGATGACAGCATGCAGTTTCAGTGGATTTACCAGTTCGAAAACCATGTTGAGATATTGTTAATATTTTGTTTATTTCACAGAATGAAACTATTCTATTATATATAATTCTTTCGAACAGCTTTGATACGACACTTAATAGTGATATCTGTCTATAATTCTCAATGTCTTCGACAGCATCTTTTTTGTGAATTGGTATAACAATAGCTAGTTTTAGTGTGTTGGGAAAATGGCCCTGTTCAATCGAAATATTAAATAAATACGTCAACTGATCAACAACATCTTCTCTTATGGTTTTTAATAAATCTGCTGTTAAGTTATCAAACCCAACTGATTTCTTATTTTTTAAGTGAATAATAGCTTCATTTACCTCCTCGGTGGTAATAGGTGGTAAGAAAATTTCGCTTTCTCTATATATAGAAGTAGTGCATGGTAATGACAAATTAGAACCAAAGTAGTGATATAATTTTTGTTGGACATTTGTGGTAAAATGATTTGCGAATTTGTTGGCTAAAATATTATTGTCAGAAATTAACTCATTATTATCATATAGTTTTATATTTTTATCAGGGATTTTTTTTCTGCCCAATTTGTCATTAACAATGTTCCATACTGCTTTTGTTTTATTAGGTGCGTCATTTATTTTGTTTCTATTAAAATTTTGTATATTGGTTTCGATATTTTTTTTGTAATTCATTTTTTCAGATTTATATAGCGATATTGCCTCTGTGGTTTGTAGATTTGTCATTAACCAGTAAAGGTTTTTTAAGTTGTTGCTCTGCAGAATAAGTTCGTTAGTTAGCCAACCTTTTTTGCGGTTCGTATTATGATTGTTGTTTATTGATATTTTTTTAATAGGACAACTAATATCGTAACACCATACAATGCTGTCTATGAAGAAGTCAAATGCATCATTCACATTTAGTTGATACATTTCCGACCAGTCCACTCGACTTACGTAAAAAGCAAAATTCCTAATATTATTGGTGTTTATGCATCTTGTTTGATATGTCATATTATTATTATTTTCATGTTTTGGTTCATATTCATTTATATTTAATATGTGTGCAAAATGGTCAGCTATATTTAGGTTGGTAATTTCTACACTATAGGTATAAGAGGGTAGGTTAGTAACCATGTAATCTATGGACGTGGAGCTGGTGTGTCCATGAATATTGGTGAATATGCGTGTAGGATCAGTGGATGTTAACTTTAATTCGAAAGAGTCAAATATATCTAATAATGCCTTGGTATCAAAGCATGTTTTCATTGAATCGATGTTAAAGTCACCACACAATATTACGTTGCTCGACATGTTGTAAGCAATATTTAGAGAGAGTGTTAGATTTGTAAAAAATATATTTATGTTACCATTTGGTGGTCTATAGGCAACAATTACAATATATTTTTTCCCGTTTATGGTAATGATCGCTGCACACATTTCAATGTGACACTCAACTGATAACCTTTTTATTGAGTCCACGTCAGTAGATTTCATTTTATTACTAATCATTATAAGCGAACCACCATGTATACAATTTTGCCTGGAAAAATATGAGATTATCTTATGGTTCTGAAAACATAGGTTTTTGACATTATTTTGACATATCCAATGCTCCGAGACGCATAGTATATCAGGCTTTTCATTCATAAGCAGCAAGTCAATTTCATTCAATTTACTAACTAAACCTTGAACATTTATATGAAATACAGTAAGCACTGTTTTGTTTATAATATGGTTAATATATATAGGAGATGATACATTACCCTTGAAAAAACTTATATTTTTTAATGAGGGAACCTTTAGGCCAGTTTTTGGTATTGAATGCTTCCTCTAGTAAGTCATAGTCTAGTCCTACTTTAACGGCTTCAGTTTCTCCATTCTTCCATTTTGGTAGCATTTCTATTAAAATTTCCTGTTCTGGAAATATTATTTCTATGTGCTCCTTTAATCCATCCACGCCCGTACCCGGGGACACTCTGCCTACATATATCCACGTCTTTCTATTCACTGCAGTGAGTTTGGATTTATTTCCCGTTCCAGTACCATATACTACCAGGGGGGTTCTTTTTTGCTGTTGTTTATTTGTTGTATTTTGTGTCATTCTGCTGTGAATCATTGGTTTGCTTTTTGTAGTGCAATCGTCCATAGACCTAGCTGGATGTTTAGTTAGTTTCTCCTTATTATTTTTATAGACATTAGTTTTTGTCTGAGACGATGATATCTTATCTCTAACCTGTGAGGTTTTATTCATATCCTGTGAGTTTTTGTTGTTTCTACTTTTTGCCTCAATAGTCTTCCATGGATTTGTTTCTGTGTTTGTACTTGGTAAATTTTTGCTATTGCTGCATTTTTGTACGTTATTTATTGTCTCTCCATTTGTCAGTAAGCTGATAAGTTCTATATTAGATTCGCGTAGTATAACAACCTCATTTTCGAGTTTTGAGATTTTCTCGTTGAGTTCTTTCATCGAGTCTTTTAAAACATCACTAAACACTTTTTTTATTATGAAGTTGTTTAACAGATCATTAAGGTCTATTTCACAGCCTTCACTCACACTGTTGTCATTTGACTTATTTGATCTTAAAAAGTACATATTGTTATGTGCTGCCCTCTAACAAGGAAAGATGTGATTAAGTTCATGTTCAAAGTTTTCCTCAGAAGCTTAGTTACTTCCCTGACTAGTAGGGTGGCGCCGTCTATGAGCCAATTGACGAACAATCATCTATTACATGGTAGAAAACTATGGAGAATTCTAGAAAAGAGTTCTAGAAGGATTCCAAGTGTGTATATAAAGAGGTGACTCCAGCAGATGGGGGAACAGTACAGTTTAGTGAAATATAAAGAAGAGTTCAGTTCAGTAAACAAACAGAGAGTTCTTAGGTTAGACAAGAGTTGACTAAGTTTAAGGGAAAGTACATAGTGTTTTAAAAGTTGTGAATTTATATTAGATTAAGTGATTGTTAGTTGTGTGATTGTTAAGTATTTACTAGTGTAACTTTAGTGATAAATAAAATAGTGGTTAGTGAAAATTCTTGTTGCAAGTTATTTAAACCCACGGAGTGTTTACTGAAAATTTGTAAGCACGTTACAATTGGTGTAAGAAGGGGGATTGCAACAGAATTTCTGAAGAATTCGACGAAGTTCCATAGTGTTCTATTTGGAAACCACTGGAGATAGTGAAGTGAGTCGAACTGGAAAGTAATATAGACATTAGACAAGACTAAGTTGTGCCATATAGTGTGAGAAAATTTATAGAACATTCTACTTGTACCTGGCATAGACTTTAAATAAAACTTGTTAGTGTTGTTTGTTAGTTTTTGAATGGAAACAAGAAGCATGGCTGCTGAAAAACAAATGCAAGACATGTTCGCCGCATTTAGAAAAATGATGCTAGAGGAAAAAGAGGAACAAGAGAAACGACGTCAAGAAGAAAAGGAAGAGCAAGAGAAACGACGCCAAGAGGAGAAAGAAGAACAAGAAAGGCGTCAAGAAGAACAAGAAAGACGACGTCAGAAAGAAAAACTAGAAGAAAAAGAAGAACAAGAAAGACGCCGTCAGGAGGAAAAAGAAGAACAAGAAAGACGACGTCTGGAAGAAAAAGAAGAACAAGAAAGACAACGTCGGGAAGAAAATGAAGAACAAGAAAAACGACGTCTAGAAGAGAAAGAAGAATTAAGGAAAATTATACAAGGGCAACAAGATGCTATCCTGTCAGCCACTAATGAGGTCAAGGAAAAAGTAGATAAAGTTGAACAAAAAGTGACTGGCGTCGAAGGAAAAGTGACCGCTGTCGAAGAAGAAGTGAGTGATGTCAAAGGAAAAGTAAATAAGGTTGAAGAGGAAGTAACTGAAGTCAAAGGAAAAGTTACTGGCGTCGAAGGGAAAGTTAGCGATATAGAAGGAAAATTTCGTGCAGTTGAAGGAGAGGTAGAGCGACTTAAGCGACTGTTAAGAGAACAAGGAGGCCAGCTGGTATTATCATCATCAGGTCCTCGATTACAACCGCCTTCCTTTGATGGTCAAACTTCTTGGTCAACCTATAAAAGACAATTTGAGGCAGCGGCATACGCAAACAATTGGAGCAATGAAGACAAAGCTATGGCATTGGTGCTAGCATTAAGGGGCCAAGCCTCAGAGTTGCTTCAGAGTATCCCAGTGACGCAGCAACGGGATTTTAAAGTTTTGGAAGCTGCACTAGATCTAAGATATGGCGACCAACACCTCGCCCAAGTATACAGGACTCAGCTCAAATCACGCACACAAAAGACTGGGGAAAGTTTACAAGATTTTGAAGCAGCTGTTGAGCGACTGACATACCTGGCTTACCCGGATGCACCCAAAGAATTCCAGGAACAATTAACAGTTGGTACTTTCATCGATGGTATAAGAGATGAGGAGATCAGGCGAGTCCTTAGATTATCCCGAGATAAGACTGGTAGTGAAGCCTTGATCCATGCCCTCGAGGTTGAAGCCGCTTACAAAGAGACTGCACGTCCGAGAGTACGAACCATGAAGGTAGAAGAAGAGGACCGTTTAGAAAAATCAAATATGGAATCTTTGATGGCTGATATGCACAAAATGATAAGCCAGTTGATGACAAAACCAGATGCTCCAAGGAAGCAGGAAAGAGAACAGAGCGATGAACAGTCAAGGAAGGTGATTCGTTGTTATAAGTGCGGCAAAACAGGGCATATTAAGCGAAACTGTCGGCAGCGGAGCCCTGAGAGAGTAAATGCCGCAACGACTGAAGGGCCGCAGGAAAACTAAAGATAGCCAGCACCTTGGGGGCTGTGCTGGCTGGTGAACACGGTGCCCCCAGAGAGATACGGGTTTCCCAGATTAGAAGAGTCCCGAGTAGTCTGCTTTTGGATGGCTATGTAAACAAAAGGAGATGTATCTTCACTATCGACACAGGTGCCACGTCATCAATAGTGCGACCCGGATTTTTATCAGGAATAAGAGTTGATAAAAGCCAAAATGGATTGGTCGTTCGAACAGCCACAGGAGACAGGGTAAGGGTTCATGGAGAAGTTGACCTAGATCTGCAGTTTGGACACCTGTGCTTTAGTCATAGGGTTATTGTGGCTGACATCACTGATGATTTCATTTTGGGGCTGGATGTTATGGGAGTACAAGATCAATTTGTACTTGACGTGGTAGAACGAGTCCTAAAGATTGGAAATGAAGAATTTATTTTGTCAACAGCAAATGACCGATTTCAAAAAGTGAGGCTACTGACGGCTCAGACAATCAAGATTCCTGCCCGTTCAGAACAAATAATCGAGGCCATTCTGGAAGGAAACTCTGGTGGATACCGTGTTGGCCTTGTTGAAAAAGATGATTCAATTAAGACAGAAAACGTAATCTTAGCAAGAACTCTGACCCGGACAAAAGACAAAATTCCAATTAGAGTGGCTAATTTAAATTCCCACTCGGTAACTTTTAAGGAAGGCAAGGCAATAGGATCCTACGAACCAGTCCAGTGGATCGCAAGGTGCGAGGAACAAGGGGAGAAATGTTCGTCAACCAGCGTAGACAGGGAAGTTGTGACTTTGTTGAGTTCCCAGTTTGAACACCTATCTGAGGATGAACGTAGAGAGGCAATCAAGTTTTTGGAGAAAGAAAGTGCGGTATTTGCCAAAAACACAGACATCCTCACGAAAACTGATATAGTACAGCATCGGATAGACACTGGTGATTCAGCCGCAATCCGCCAACAACCTAGGAGGTTGCCACTAGCTAAACAGGAAGAAGCGGCTGCGATGGTTCAAAAGATGCTACAAGATGGAGTAATTGAGGAATCAACCAGTCCCTGGTCATCACCGGTAGTTTTAGTTGCCAAGAAGGACGGAACTTTGAGATTTTGTGTCGACTACCGGAAGCTGAATGATGTTACGAAGAAAGACAGCTATCCACTACCACGAATTGACGATACATTAAGTACGCTGGCAGGGTCACGATGGTTTTCAACTCTAGACCTTCGAAGTGGGTATTGGCAGGTGGGACTTCACCCTGACGACAAGGAAAAGACTGCCTTCTCAACAGGTAGTGGTTTATATCAATTCACCGTGATGCCTTTTGGACTTTGCAATGCGCCAGCTACTTTTGAAAGATTGATGGAATTTGTACTCCGAGGACTAACTTGGAAGACGTGCTTAGTTTATCTTGATGACGTAATGGTTATGGGACGAAACTTCAGGGAACATTTGGAAAATCTTCAAGAAGTATTTGGGAGAATCAGAAATGCACACCTAAAGTTGAATCCAAAGAAGTGTCTGCTATTCCAAAAAGAAGTGAAATTCCTTGGACATGTCGTATCTTCGGAGGGAATACAGACAGACCCGGACAAGATCTCTGCCGTGCGTGATTGGCCAAGACCTTCAAATGTACACGAATTACGAAGCTTTCTTGGCCTCTGCACTTATTATAGACGTTTTGTGGAAGGATTTGCGGATATAGCAAAGCCACTACACCAGCTAACGGAGGAGAAAGTTAAATATCAGTGGACACCAGAGTGTGAAACATCATGGAAGAAGCTGAAAGCAGCATTATGCAGTAGTCCTGTGCTAGCATATCCCCAACAAAAGGGCCTCTATATTCTTGACACGGATGCTAGCAACTCTGCAATTGGATGTGTACTATCTCAAGTCCAAAATGGAGAGGAAAAAGTAATCGAGTATTTCAGTAAGGTACTGTCCAAACCAGAGAGGAATTATTGTGTAACGAGGAAGGAACTATTGGCCATTGTTAAATCCGTGGACCATTTTCACAAGTACCTCTATGGTCAACATTTCAAAATCAGGACCGACCATGCTGCATTAAAATGGCTACTGCAGCTGAAAACCCCAGAAGATCAACTGGCTCGCTGGATAGAAAGACTGCAGCAATATGACCTCACAATCGAACACCGACCTGGAAAGTCTCATAAAAATGCAGATGCTCTGTCAAGAAGACCGTGCAAAGATGACTGCAAGCACTGCTATAGGGTTGAAAAAGCACAGGGCACGGTAATAGTAAACACAGTTCAGGTAGATGTTCCAGATGATTGGACAAAGGAAGTTCTAAGACGAGAACAAATGGATGACAGCGTAATTGGTCCTATATTAAGGGCAAAAGAAAAAGGAACGCGACCGGAATGGAAGGATGTTTCGGACAAAAGTGTGGAGCTGAAGGCATTGTGGGCACAATGGGACTCCCTTAAGGTTATAGATGGGCTATTAAAGAGAGCATGGGAAAGTCCAGATGGGAAGGAAGTTACCATGCGTCTGGTGATACCCAGCTGTCGGATCCCAAAAGTACTTCAGGAAATACATGATGGAGTGTCCGGGGGACATTTTGGTATGAATAAGACATTGGCTAAAGTACGGGAACGATTTTATTGGATAAATAGCCGTCAAGATGTGGAAGCTTGGTGCCACAAATGCAAGGCTTGTGCAGCTACCAAAGGGCCACAGACGAAGAGCAGGGGCCAAATGAAGCAATAGAACGTCGGAGCTCCTTTTGAGAGGATTGCTATAGATGTAGCGGGCCCATTCCCAGTGACAGATGATGGGAATAAATACATCCTGGTCGCTATGGACTATTTTAGTAAATGGCCGGAAGCCTATGCCATTCCGAATCAGGAAGCAGTTACTGTTGCTCGAGTTTTGGTGGATAACCTTGTATGCCGATTTGGTGTACCCCTGGAGCTACATTCCGATCAAGGGAGAAACTTTGAGTCGGGAGTATTTCAGAAAATTTGTGAGTTGCTGGGCATTCACAAGACTCGGACAACCCCTCTTCATCCCCAGTCAGATGGAATGGTGGAACGACATAATAAAACCATGAAGGAACATCTTTCTAAGGTAGTTCACAAGAACCAGCGAGATTGGGATCGACATATACCATTTTTCTTAATGGCATACAGGGCTGCCATTCATGAGACGACTAAACAGACACCGGCTCGTGTAATATTTGGGCACGAGATCAGACTGCCATGTGATTTGATGTTTGGTACACCAGATAAGAAGCCACTGTCCGTGGATGACTACGCAGACGAAGTTAGTCAACAGCTGAGGAATGTCCACGAATTGGTTCGAAACCAAGTTAGCATAGCTAGTGACAGAATGAAGGCTCGCTATGACCGGAAGGGAACGTCAGCAGGATTCAAGGAGGGCGATCTGGTTTGGCTATATAACCCACAGCGAAAGAAGGGAAAATCTCCGAAGCTTCACCCACCTTGGGAAGGACCGTATTCAGTCATCACTCGGATCAATGACGTTGTTTACCGAATTCAACGTAGTAAGAAGTCCAAGATGAAGATCGTGCACTTGGATAGGTTGGCGAAGTATGAAGTATGTTGGGGAATCTGAATTGCCTGACCGGGACGTTCAGGCTTAAGGAGGGGGCAGTGTTATGTGCTGCCCTCTAACAAGGAAAGATGTGATTAAGTTCATGTTCAAAGTTTTCCTCAGAAGCTTAGTTACTTCCCTGACTAGTAGGGTGGCGCCGTCTATGAGCCAATTGACGAACAATCATCTATTACATGGTAGAAAACTATGGAGAATTCTAGAAAAGAGTTCTAGAAGGATTCCAAGTGTGTATATAAAGAGGTGACTCCAGCAGATGGGGGAACAGTACAGTTTAGTGAAATATAAAGAAGAGTTCAGTTCAGTAAACAAACAGAGAGTTCTTAGGTTAGACAAGAGTTGACTAAGTTTAAGGGAAAGTACATAGTGTTTTAAAAGTTGTGAATTTATATTAGATTAAGTGATTGTTAGTTGTGTGATTGTTAAGTATTTACTAGTGTAACTTTAGTGATAAATAAAATAGTGGTTAGTGAAAATTCTTGTTGCAAGTTATTTAAACCCACGGAGTGTTTACTGAAAATTTGTAAGCACGTTACAATATTTTACTAGTATAAAGCGGTGATTTTATAGAAGAGAGTAACAAACAACCTTCTCTCTATAACGTGTATTCAATGAATGTATTATTTACATTTTTTAAACGATTCTATAACGTGTTAGTTCCATATTAAAGGAATAATATTTTTCTATAGTTTTACTTTCATAAAATATTATAAATCGTGATTACGGAAATTTTCTGATAGAAGCCGTTGAGTTTTATTGAAACTTACCTGTGTAATAATAACATCAATGTGAACAGATTTCCTATATTTTTATGTATTGAATGGGTATTCATTGTTTCATATAACAGAAAAGTTCCCAAGTTCTTACATGTTTTGCGATTTGGAAATTCACGACCAAGAAATTTAAGGGCTCAAAAACAGTAATTTACCTAAACAAGAACAAAATAAACTGCGTTGTCTTAAAGCTAAGAAAATATACTATGAAATATTACATTTTAGCTTTTTTCTTGGGAAACTTTCTATATTGCAAATAAAAATTCATAAAATAATATAATAATTGAATTTTGCTAAATTATTTAATCGCAAATACCGGACGTAAAAACTAAAACTACATTTAAGTTGAAATATAACATATTTTATGGATACTCAAATATGCTTATAAGAAGCAATTTAAAAAACGCATTTTTTTGCTCATATTTGTTCTCTGGTAAACATTCCAAGTACTAGTAGCGTAATTCCTGTTCAACCGCATAATTTTTGCCAATGAACCAAAAAACTAGCCTTTCGCAGTATAGAGGAAATGAATCATGCTTGATGTAGACGAAATTTTATTTGTATTATGAGGTAGGCATTATGGGCAGTCCCCAACCCGGTATACTGTAATTTTTTAAACCTGATACATTTCTGTGTTGTGTTGAATTTATCCCGACATTCATCGCGATGTTGCCGATATTTGGAGGTGATATCGTACCCTCTGTGATCTAAAGAGCAACATATATAGCCGGAGGTGACATCGTATTGGCTGTTGTACAAATGAAAACGACAGCAGCGCCATTGATATACAGTTGAACTAAAAATTTAATTTGTGGATATAAAAGGTGTCTTTTCACCTCCACACGAAAATTTAAACATAGGTTTCTAATGTCATCTAAATGCTTGTAAAATTGAAAACTGTACAAAACGTTGCCACCTCCGAAAACGGAGGTGGCAACGTTATATATGAGGTGACAACGTATAGCCAGTATCTGTTCTGGAGGTGGCAAAGTACCTTCCGTACATATATATATATATATATATTATATATTGCTATGTATTTGCATATTGGACGATTATGAAGATTGTATGTTTGTGTTATTTGCTGAATCAGGGTTTGAATTTGTTTATTTCCTTTAGATGGTTTTCAAAATTTATTTAAATTAGCTAAAGATCCAAGATGTATGTGTTTTAGAATGTTAATACTTGTTTAGAGTTGTTTTTTTGTTCATATCTTGTTTGCTTTCTTCAAATTTATTGTCCATTTTGTTGTTGATTTCATCAAATTTATTATTCATGTCTTGTTTGTTTTCGTCCATTTTTTTGTTATTTTCATCAAATTTATTATTCATGTCTTGTTTGCTTTCTTCAAATTTGTTCGCTATCATGTTCATTAACTGTATAATTTTATCATCATTTTGTGTTTGTTGGGATGTATCACCTTGTCGAGAAGTTTCTGGTGTTTGATTTTTATTCCATTTTTGTTTGTTTTCCTGATCTTAATTTCATACAAGTACCACACAATTAAGAATCAATACTTTATATACCCTTAATAAATGCAATTGTTATTGAATTTTAAAACTATGTTCACAAACTTTCACCAAGACTGCACACTTTATCAAATCAACAATTTTACAATCGCCACGCGTTGGGCGCCAAATGTGCTGTTCTACTTTTATTGAACTTAATAATTTGCAGTACTAATCAAACTTTAACTTGTTTATTTCCAATAGATAAAAAAACTTTAAAACCAAAAGATCAAATTAAAATCTCTTACCTTTTGATCCGAAAGTATATCAAAATGTTTAATGGGCCGGCTAGCTTATCTTTTCCTTCAGGAGCAGGTTCAAATTCAGTTCCTGTTTTAAAGTGAAATTTTATTAAAGTAAAATTTTTAATCTGATATAAATAATTTATTTTCCTTGATATTTAGATAATTTAGCTTTATAACAGGTTCGGAAGTCTAATACACTATTTAAATTTTAATATACAACCTTGTCCAAAAATTAAACACACAAAAACCTTCCTTCTTCGTAGCTACACTCTTCTCTTTCCAAATCCAACAATTCTCCTTTCATTAATTCTTCACCTTATCTTGTCCTTATCTCCTCTGCAACTCCTATCCACAATAACACCTCTATCTTCTTATTTACAGTCTATTTTTACTCTTCTTCGCTGATCTCCACAATTTCTGACTTTCAATTCAATTTCAAATTATTAAAATTCCTTGTTTATTATTTTTCTTCTTCACTCCCTAATTTTCACTCGTTCTTTTTTTTCTTAAATTTGTTTTTCCAATTTTACAACCTCTCTTTTATCTGTTGTTTGTTGTTCTATATCACTAAATATCAAAGTACTCAAAATAAACAAAACAAAACACTATATGAATTTTGATTAATTTCATTCCAAACATAACCTAACTTAAACCTCCTTGTCTTTCTCCAGGAAAACATTTACTAACTATAATATAATTATTTCAACTACAACTTAATAACCACTAACATAGATGTCAGTATCAAACTTACTGTTGACATCAAATAAAAACTTTAAAACTATTAAAACAACTCTAAACAAGTATTAACATTCTAAAATACATACCTTTCGGTTCTTTAGCTAATTTAAATAAATTTTGAAAACCATCTAAAGGAAATAAACAAATTCAAACCCTGATTCAGCAAATAACACAAACATGCAATCTTCGTAATCGTCCAATATGCAAATACATAGCATTATAATAATAATAATAATAATAATAATGATATTTATTGGCCATTTCAGATACATTCAGTATATATGGCAGGTCAATAATAAACATTAATTAGTAGTAAAAACTTAAGATAATGTGAATAAGATACAAAGTCAAAATATAAAATAGAATAAAACAATAAAAGTAGTTGCACATTCAGTCAATGTGCTGTATAAATAATAAAAAAATTTAAAATAACATACATTACAAACATATACACATATATACACACATATGCATATACATGCACATACATAGTCGAGAATAAGGACAAATTATATAAGAATAAGAATAAAAATAAAGTGTGGCTAAAAATAAGCAGTAAAAAATTTAGTTTACAACATATAATGGAGTAAGGTCAGCTAACTACCTGAAATTGAGTATACTTAATGTACCACAGTTAAAAATTCCTTCTCGCTGTAGAAAGCATGTTCAAGTAAAAACATTTTTACCCTTTTTTTGGGGCAAATGACAGAGCGAATAGTTTCTGGTAATGCGTTAAACATTGTGATGCAATTATATTTAGGAGAATGTTTGTATGCTGTCGTTGTATGATGAGGGATACTTAATAGACTACCATGCCTTGTGTTGTGGTTATGTTGATCAGCAACTTTAGAAAAGTTATTGAGATTATATTTTGTGTACATTAAACATCTCAAAATATAAATGCAAGGTACTGTTAATATTTTTTTGTTTTTATAAGTGTCTCTACATGATTCTCTGTAATTTAGATTAAAGATCATACGAACTAATCGTTTTTGCAATATAAATACCCTACCCTTTTGTTTGCCACTGCCCCAACTAATTATGTTTACCGACATATGTGAATGAGCCAGAGCATAATAAATACTTACAAGACCATCTTCTGCCAAAATATCTTTCATCTGTAAGATCGCAAAATAAGCACTATTAAGTTTTTTACAGACCTTTTCAATGTGATTATCCCAAGATAACTGTGGATCTAAACAAGTTCCGAGAAAAGTGGTTGTGTCAGATAACTTAATGGTAGATATATCAAAATTCGATGATAGTGGTTTTCTAATATGAAAGTTTAGGATGACAGTTTTATCTTTATTTAATATCAATTTGTTTCTATCACACCACGCACTCAAATCATTTATAACTTTATTGGCCTCAATTTGTAATTCGTGGGGTGTGCCTGCCATCACTGAAATAGTTATGTCATCTGCGAACATGCTTACGTGTGCATTATTTATAAAGTCTGGGAGGTCGTTTACGTATAACATAAAAAGTAATGGTCCCAAGACAGAGCCTTGAGGGACTCCCATGGTAACTTTATGCACCGTTGATATAGCCTCATTGTATTTTACCCTTATTAACCTTCCATATAAGTATGATCTTAGCCAATTTAGCGTAGTACCACTTATACCCATTAATTCTAATTTTTTAATTAAGAAATCTGTATTGATAGCATCGAATGCTCTCGATAAATCGAAAAACATTGTGATTACATATTTTTCCGCATCTAGGCACGAATACACATGATTTAGCATACGATATGATGCCGTTTCTATTGATTTACCATGTTTTAATCCATGCTGACATACTGACAATACATTTTTACTTTCTAATTGAGCATAGATGCACAAGTAGAAAGCCTTTTCCATTACTTTAGATAAGGTGCTAAGCAAGTGGATTTGACGGTAATTTTCTATATTATCTGTGCTGCCTTTTTTAAAAACAGGAACAACTTGTGCAAGCTTAAATACTTCAGGAAAAATGCCTTGACAGAAGGATTGATTGATTAAATATACAAATGGAGATATAATACTTTTGCCGATATTTTGAGTATAGTATTGGATATCTTGTCAATGCCTGATGAGTTTTTGTTTTCTAATTGATTAATTATTTCTATTATTTCCCGTTCCGTTACTAGATTAACGAGAAAGTTTAGTTCAGACTGTTCAGATGTGGTGCAAGGTAGCGCTAAGTTTTGTCCAAAATGCTCTAAAATTTTTCTTTCTGCTATATTGGAAAAATAAAATGCAAATAATTCACTTACCTCAGATGGATCAGTTACATCTTTGTCTTCATTTTTTAAAATTATAGATTTATTATTTTTGTTACTTCTACCTAGTCTATTGTTAATAATTTTCTATGTTTCTTTTGTCTTATTTGTAGCCTGAATTAATTAATTATATGTATATATATATATATATATATATATATATATAAAAAATTTAATTTCCACCAGGGATACAGTCACGGGTTCAAAAAAGACAACTCTTTTTTAAATTCAAGCTTTCGAAACTTTATTGTTTCTTCCTCAGGAATTCTACAAAAATTTTAACTTATTATAATCAAAATTGTTTAATACAAGTGAAGGGTACTTACTAAATTGAGGTTAAAATTGAAATTGACAAGTCATCAAGACAGAACAAACACGACTATTACAAAATAAATCACACTTGTGAACTACATTTATATTTAATTTAAGTTAACACCAAAAATCTTTAATCCAAAATAGTTTCAGCCACCTCGAAAACTGAACAAGAAACAGTCAACTACGTTATTTCTTATTCCTCCGAAAAACATCGGAATGTGAAATTAAAAAACTGTCAACAACAAATCTGAAGCAGAGAGAGAGGGGTCATGTCAACCCCCTCTCCCTCTCTGCCTCAGGTCCGTTACCAACAACACACCAAACCCAACAGATCAAAACTTACTAATTTTCAAATGTATTGTACAGGGTGTTATTTCTGTGACTACCATTGGCATGTGAATGCAACAAATAAGTGTATAATATACTGAGGCCTTCAATGTCATTTCTGGCATTCATAGCTTCAGGTTCATTAAAAATATGACACATTTCTAGAAAAGTTCTTTTCAAAATCCAAAATCTTAACCTCGTTATAGTTGAGGTTATGGTTGAGTGATAAAGCGTGTTTGGCTAACATTGAAGATTCTTTGTTAACCCTCACGTCGCTTCTGTGTGATGTGATCCTATCTTTAATTTTTCTGCTAGTTTGACCAATGTACTTTTTTTCACAATCATTACAAGAGATGCAATATACCACATTTGAATAATTCATCAAGTCGTCTTTGTCTTTCAGTTTAGCAAAAAGATTGTTAATCGTTACCTTATTTTTGAAAGCTAATTTGATGTTAGTAAAACTTGAAAACAACTTCCTAAATTTAAGCGACAACTGCGCTATGTTCGGTATAGAGAAATAAAAAGAATTGTTAGGAACCTCCTGGTTTTCACCCACCCTCGGCACAACTACGTCAGGGCATTCATTGACTACATTGTCCCGTGCGACAGTTCTACTGGCTATGATTTTTTTTATTAACGCTGGTGGATAACCACACTTCATAAATAAATCAGACAAATATTCTTTCCTATTATTTGGGTTTTCTACCACATGTACTATTATCCTCTTCAAAACAAATCACCGAATCTACAAAATAATAGAATTATTGGAAAAAAGGCCTCTGCGCCCGTGACGTTTACGCCAAAGGAAAAGTCAGAGGTTATGTTTTGCAAATAATATAAATCGGAATAAACACAAAAATAATATATTTTGCTGACGTTTCGGAAAGTAATCTCTTTCCGTTTTCAAAGCTATTTTTTTGAAGAACTCTTATTTTGCTGTGTATGTCAAATACACAGCTTTATGATTCTGTAAAAAACAGAAAAATTAAAGAATCAGCAATAATCTTATTAAATGAAGATAAGTGCGTATCGAATTGTTCTGTAGATATTTGTACAACCTGGCTACCAATGTTAAAAGAAGAACTTAACAAACTCAACATTATCTAAAAAAATATCATCAGTTCTATGTTCTGTGTAAGTAGTAAGTATCTATGGAATCTTAAAGCTGTGTATTTGACATACACAGCAAAATAAGAGTTCTTCAAAAAAATAGCTTTGAAAACGGAAAGAGATTACTTTTCGAAACGTCAGCAAAATATATTATTTTTGTGTTTATTCCGATTTATATTATTTGCAAAACATAACCTCTGACTTTTCCTTTGGCGTAAACGTCACGGGCGCAGAGGCCTTTTTTCCAATAATTCTATTATTTTGTAGATTCGGTGATTTGTTTTGAAGAGGATAATAGTACATGTGGTAGAAAACCCAAATAATAGGAAAGAATATTCGTAGAATGCCACAAATAACTTTCAGACAATAAATCAGACAAAATTCTTAGGTTGCCTGTTACAACTGAGGTATGTGAGGTGTTAATAACCCTGTTTTTCATTCCCACCTCACACACCTCACATACCTCAGTTGTAACAGGCAACCTAAGAATTTTGTATGATTTATTTATGAAGCGTGGTTATCCACCAGCGTTAATAAAAAAAATCATAGCCAGTAGAACTGTCGCACGGGACAATGTAGTCAATGAACGCCCTGACGTAGTTGTGCCGAGGGTGGGTGAAAACCAGGAGGTTCCTAACAATTCTTTTTATTTCTCTATACCGAACATAGCGCAGTTGTCGCTTAAATTTAGGAAGTTGTTTTCAAGTTTTACTAACATCAAATTAGCTTTCAAAAATAAGGTAAAGATTAACAATCTTTTTGCTAAACTGAAAGACAAAGACGACTTGATGAATTATTCAAATGTGGTATATTGCATCTCTTGTAATGATTGTGAAGAAAAGTACATTGGTCAAACTAGCAGAAAAATTAAAGATAGGATCACATCACACAGAAGCGACGTGAGGGTTAACAAAGAATCTTCAATGTTAGCCAAACACGCTTTATCACTCAACCATAACCTCAACTATAACGAGGTTAAGATTTTGGATTTTGAAAAGAACTTTTCTAGAAATGTGTCATATTTTTAATGAACCTGAAGCTATGAATGCCAGAAATGACATTGAAGGCCTCAGTATATTATACACTTATTTGTTGCATTCACATGCCAATGGTAGTCACAGAAATAACACCCTGTACAATACATTTGAAAATTAGTAAGTTTTGATCTGTTGGGTTTGGTGTGTTGTTGGTAACGGACCTGAGGCAGAGAGGGAGGGGGGGTTGACATGACCCCTCTCTCTCTCTGCTTCAGATTTGTTTTTGACAGTTTTTTAATTTCACATTCCAATGTTTTTCGGAGGAATAAGAAATAACGTAGTTGACTGTTTCTTGTTCAGTTTTCGAGGTGGCTGAAACTATTTTGGATTAAAGATTTTTGGTGTTAACTTAAATTAAATATAAATGTAGTTCACAAGTGTGATTTATTTTGTAATAGTCGTGTTTGTTCTGTCTTGATGACTTGTCAATTTCAATTTTAACCTCAATTTAGTAAGTACCCTTCACTTGTATTAAACAATTTTGATTATAATAAGTTAAAATTTTTGTAGAATTCCTGAGGAAGAAACAATAAAGTTTCGAAAGCTTGAATTTAAAAAAGAGTTGTCTTTTTTGAACCCATGACTGTATCCCTGGTGGAAATTAAAAATTTTTGTTTTTAACTTAGACAGTCGTCTAATATTCGTCTCTGTATATATATATATATATATATATATATATATATATATATATATATATATATATATATATATATATATCAAGTGTGCTTCTAGAGGACAGAAATATTAAAACATAATATTTCAGTCGCAAGCTCCTCTATACAATCCTTATTTTACTATAAGGAATGTAACCAGACTGCAACCAACAGTTACTCTCCGGGCTATGTGTCCCGCCGAGCGCTGAATTACAAGTTATAAGCCTGGCGCGTTAAGTGTAATAATCGCATATTACCAACAAAACACTAATGCTTCGATTGCAACAAACACCAGCGGAAAGACTGATCCTACTTAAAGGAGCTCTCGTGCCAGTCGTCCCATACCACTTGCAGACTGCAGTTTCGAGCTTTTGGCTCTCGTCAGTGCAAGGTAGGTATGTGACGAACGACACGAGGATCCCTTGACTATTTGGTACATCTCGGTATTTTTATGATAGCGAGATGTAAAATAGTAAGCAGGCGCCATCTAACGGTCCAGTGTCTGTTGCGATCGAAAAATAAATAGCCTGACTGGGCTTAACATAGATCAAGTGTGCTTCTGGAGGGCAGAAATATTAAAACATAATATTTCAGTCGCAAGCTCCTCTATAAAATCTTTATTTTACTATAAGGAATGTAACCAGGCTGCAACTAACAGCTACTCTCCGGGCTATGTGCCCCGCCGAGCGCCGAATTACAAGTTACAAGCCTGGCGCGTTAAGTGTAATAATCGCATATTACCAACAAAACGCTAATGCTTCGATTGCAACAAACACCAGCCGAAAGGCTGATCCTAATTAAAGGAGCTCTCGTGCCACTCGTCCAATACCACTTGCAGACTGCAGTTTCGAGCTTTTGGCTCTCGTCAGTGCAAGGTAGGTATGTGACGAACGACACGAGGATCCCTTGACTATTTGGTACATCTCGGTATTTTTATGATAGCGAGATGTAAAATAGTAAGCAGGCAGGACCGCTAGATGGTGCCTGCTTACTATTTTTCTGGTTACATTCCTTTTTATTCCACAAGGAGTTTCACCCCTACTCTTTAACTCTATATCGGGCCACCAAGCATCCCCCATTCACAACTAGTAAACTTCCAAAGATTATTATTTCTAATATTTGATTTGAATACATGGGGTTTTTAAGAAGTCTGTATTTTACACATAGGAGATGTTACAAAACCAATGACAAGTTGTGGTTATTCAAATTTAGATAGCCCTACTTTAGTAATAGTGCATGAGGTCCAAACCCTACTTATGGCAGGACTACTAAGAATAAAAGACGTTTAGGAAGTATCAAGTATGGGGAGTTTCAAATGACATATAAGTGTAATAGAAGTGGGAAGGTAAGATGAAAAATTTTTTCTGATTTAATAACAGTAATTACATATACTCTGGTTTAAATTGTTATACAGTAGTTATTTTAAGATATCTCACTAGGTAAGTGATGCATCATTTTTTTTTAATGGAATTGTACAGTTTAAGTAGATAATAATATGGCATTTAAATATCGATCTACAAAAAATTTTTATACGATTGGCCATTTTCGTATCTAACTTGAACAATTTAATAAATGTAGTTAAACTGCAGTACAATACTTTTTTATATTTAAGAATTTTTACATGAAACGACACAAAGGTCATTCTGTGATGTTTCACTTCAAACTCACGTAATTATTATTTACTATATTCTATTTACTTACGCTAAAAGTTCTAATAAATGCCTGATGAAATCCCCCTGGCCCAGGAGGAGATACCTTCTTAAAGATTGTAAATGTTCATACAATTTATATTTATTCTTTAGTAGGTCTAAAACACGTAAAGACGTTTCTTTGTACACATTTTCTAAAGTACCATGGAATTCAATACTGTGTTCTGGAGCAAATAATGCATCAGCTAAAAAGAAAATATTTTACATATATATATATATTCCGAGAAGCTTCCGCGGTCGTTGGTATGAAAAATACTAGGTTCTCGGGTTGAACCGCGTCTGAGATTGTTAATGTCATTAACAATCTCAGACGCGGTTCAACCCGAGAACCTAGTATTTTTCATATATATATATGAAAAATATTATATAAATATTAATGTCTCGTTTCGGCTCCCGTTTTGGAGCCATTTTCAAGAGAAAAAGTGGGTCAAGTAAAAATTGTCAAAGAAAATAATGCTAGGAGTTCGTGGAACTGGTTCGATTCCGGGGTCTCAATATGCCTACTCCCCAGATCTCACCACGATCCATCTCTAAGGCCTCAATCCGCCTACACCCTAGAGTGAACTCGCTGGCAGTATCGGACAAAGTGTTATTTATACGAAAGCTGTCTGTGGGTGGGAAAGTAGTGGGTGGTTGAGGGTCTGTTGATGGGGGCATCAGAGCAGAACGGCTGCTATCAGGATTATGAGGTGTGGATGAATATTGTGGGGCTAGCCTGGAGATCAATGATTTCCAAGTGACTGGAAGACGATGACCGTCATCCCTTTTGTTTAGACAATTGGGACGTTTTTCAATCTCAATTGCTTCGCGGCTTAATATTTAAAATGGTAATACCTATATCAATCTACTATCAAAACGTTCGTGGACTGAGGACTAAAACACATCAATTTTACTCCGGCGTTGTAGCTGAAAACTTCGATATTATTGCAGTAACTGAAACATGGTTATGTGATGGGTTTTCGAATAATGAACTTTTTCCTTCTAACTATGTGGTGTTCAGAGATGATAGAAATTTAAGTGCAATGGATAAGTGTCGTGGGGGAGGAGTTGCTTTGGCAATAAAAAGTCTATTTAAACCTATTAAGATGGCCATTAATTATAATTCACCTAAATGTAATTTATTATGTGTTAAGTTGCAAACTATGCCTAAACCCATTTATCTTATGGTAGCCTATCTTTTAAACTCTTCCGCACTGTTAGAATATGATATATTTTTTGATGCCTTGGAAACATTGCCTTTTTTACAAACTGATAATTTTCTTCTTGTTGGTGACCTAAATATAAATGGGTCAAATCTTAATATATGCAACAGATTTAATAATTTCATGAATCTAGCAGGTTGTAAACAATATAATGACATTGTAAATTGTAATGATAGAAAACTTGATGTAGTAGTTTCAAATATTGAGTGCACTGTTAGTAGAGACCCACTTCCATTTGTCCCCGAAGATTTGCATCATCCATGTTTAAATATATCTGTTGAGACTATAACCAAACCTAATGTGTCCTGTGGGCTCTGTACGGTATTATAGTTTCAAAAACGCCAATTTTCTCCATTTATATAATTTATTCCTTACCATCGGCTGGAATGTACTGTATGTAATTAGCGATGTAAATGAAGCTTTTGATAAGTTTTATGAAATCCTGTATAGTGTATTTGACCAATGTGTACCCAAGGTTCTATATAAAAAAAGAACATTTCCTGTATGGTTTACGAGAGAAATTATTTTAGACATAAAATCAAAACAACGTAATTTAGCATTGTATAAAAAAACTCATTTACCTCAATGTTTGCAGGATTATAAATTTCTGAGGGCTAAAATAAAAAGAGATACAAAGGCAGCTTATAAACAATATCTTTTAAATGTTGAAAGAAACGTGCAAAATGAGCCCAAATATTTTTGGCAGTATGTTCAATCCAAAAAGTCTTCCTCTCGTATTCCATCCGTAATGAACTTAATCGGTGCTGATATTGCAAATGCTTTTGCGGAACATTTTCAATCTGTGTTTAATGTACCAAATAACGGGCTTGCTGAGAATATTGAATGTACTGATATGAGTGAACATGTTGTATTGGATGTTATTGGCGAGCACGATATGATAGAAGCAATTAACCATCTTAAGTGTGGCAAGGCAATAGGTCATGATAATGTACCAGCTTATGTTCTTAAAGGTTGTAAAGATGTTCTAGCCCAGCCACTTTGTTACCTTTTCAATTTAGCCCTTAAAACAAATACTTTTCCTGATGTATTAAAAGAAACTAGAATATCGCCTGTATATAAATCAGGGTCTAGAAATGAAATTGATAATTATCGCCCTATTGCCATACTCTCAAACATTTCAAAAATTTTTGAATCCATCATTTATAAGTATATATATAATGCAGTCAAGAACAAAATTTCTGAAAATCAGTATGGATTTCAAAAACATAAATCAGCGTGTGGTAATCTCATTAACTTTGTGCAATATACCTCTGAAGCCTTGTCAAGAAATCATCAGGTGGATGTAATCTATACAGATTTTGCCAAGGCTTTTGATAAGATTGACCATCAGGTGATATTGTCAAAGCTGTCTAGTTTCTCGTTATCTTCCTCTCTTATTAAGCTAATCGCATCCTATTTGAGTAATCGGAAGCAATACGTGTCAGTAAACAATTTTAAATCTGTTGAGTACATTGCAACCTCTGGTGTTCCTCAAGGTTCAAATCTCGGACCCCTGTTATTCCTTTTGTTTATTAATGATGTAGTTAACGCTGTGGATGAGTGTAAAATCCTATTGTCTGCTGATGATATTAAGCTCTTTAAGGAAGTATCATCTATTGATGATTGTGTAAAACTTCAGTTGAGCTTAGATAAGCTATATCAATGGTCCAGTTTTAATAAACTTCCGTTCAATGTGACTAAATGCAAAACTATGACCTTTGCATATGTAAAAAATCCAATTTTATGTAACTACTCAATGAACAATGAAAGTTTGAAACATGTAAATGATATCACTGATTTGGGCATTAAATTTGATACAAAACTGAGTTTTTCACACCATATTGAAGATTTAGTTAGCAAATCCTATCGTAACCTTGGGTTCATATTGCGTAATGGTAGACAATTCCAAAACAAAAGAACTTTGCTGCTACTATTTAATAGCTTTGTCAGATCTAAACTTGAATATTGTAGCATAGTCTGGAATCCTTATTATGTCAAATATATTCAAGCAGTTGAGGATATTCAAAAAAAATTTATCAATCACTGCGAATTTATATTAACGGGATACTACCCCAGTAATAATGAATATTTACCAAACTTGAAACGTAGCAATATGCTCTCCTTGGCAAACAGACGTGTTCTTTCCAGTGTCATTTACCTGTATAAAATTGTCAACTTCAAAATATCTGATGAATGGTTACTTAGTTTAATTAAATTCTGTGTACCTAGACTCAGTACTCGTGTTAATAGAACTTTTACGTTTGTAACACCGCGACAGAACTATCTTTTTAATTCTTCAGTTTACACAATGTGTACAAATTTTAATTTGCATCAGAACTGTTGTGACATATTTAATGACTCTTTGCCTAGGTTTAGGACTAATATTATAAAGCACATACATGATAACTTGCCTGTTTAGAATTTTTTGCATCGAAGCTTTTGTTTTTATTATTTTAAAATAGGTTTAAAATAGGACTAGATTCCCAGAACGACATTCTGGTCAGTTTCGATATTGTGTCATTATTCACCAATATCCCACTCACTGAAGCCCTAAACGTTCTCAAAACTAAACACAATACTTCTCCCAGCACTCTGACCCTTCTAGAACATTGTCTGTCCAACACCTATTTTGTCTTTCAAGGCAACTATTACAAACAAGTGAGAGGAGCTCCAATGGGATCACCTCTGTCCCCCGTCATAGCCAACATCTACATGGACAACTTCGAAACCCAAGCCCTGAATTCATCCGAAATGAAGCCTACTCGCTGGCTAAGATACGTAGATGACATCTTCGTTATCTGGCCACATGGTAGAGATTCTCTAAACAATTTCCTGTCTCACATTAATCATATACACCCTCAGATCCAGTTCACTATTGAAATCGAAAACAATTGTTCTCTCCCTTTCCTAGACGTCCTCATTACAAAACAAAACAACAATCAATTCTCCTACTCTGTGTATAGAAAACCAACCCACACCAACCGTTACCTTAACTCAAAATCACACCACCATCCATCACAAATAAATTCCGTTGTCAACCCTCTTGTAACCAGATCCCTCAGACTAACAGACAATCACAACAGACAATCCAAACTACAAACATTACAAGAAGCACTTCTACAAAACGGTTACGACAAAGGACATATAACGCGATCCATACACAAAGCACAAAATCCTTCCCTAATTCAACAGACAGAAACTCTTCCTCAGCAAAAAGCTTTCCTACCCTACATCAAAGGTGTCACAGACAAAATTTCAAAAGTCCTGAAATCCAATAACATAAAAACCATATTCACAACACACCAAACAATTTCCAATTTAATCAGAACCCCAAAAGACCAAATACCTAATGATTCCCACGGTGTATACGAAATACCTTGCTCAAACTGTCCCCAAACCTACATTGGACAAACCAACAGACGGATTAACAATAGAATATATGAACATCGTCTTGCAGTTAGAAAATCCGATCCCACATCATCACTTGCCCAACCCCGCCTTCTAACAGGCCATAATATAGACTTCAATAACACCAAAACCATAGCACCATCATTTTTCCAGAAACCGCGAATCATCCGCGAAGCAATTGAGATTGAAAAACGTACCAATTGTCTAAACAAAAGGGATGACGGTCATCGTCTTCCAGTCGCTTGGAAATCATTGATCTCCAGGCTAGCCCCACAATATTCATCCACACCTCATAATCCTGATAGCAGCCGTTCTGCTCTGATGCCTCCATCAACAGACCCTCAACCCCCCACCACTCTCCCACCCACAGACAGCTTTCGTATAAATAACACTTCGTCCGATACTGCCAGCGAGTTCGCTCTAAGGAGTAGGCGGATTGAGGCCTTAGAGATGGATCGTGGTGAGATCTGGGGAGTAGGCCGATTGAGACCCCGGAATTGAACCAGTTCCACGAACTCCTAGCATTATTTTCTTTGACAATTTTTACTTGACCCACTTTTTCTCTTGAAAATGGCACCAAAACGGGAGCCGAAACGTCGAGACATTAACAATCTCAGACGCGGTTCAACCCGAGAACCTAGTATTCTTCATACCAACGACCGCAGAAGCTTCTCGGAATAGAATAGAATAAAATTTGTTGCGTAAAATGTACAATAGAATTTACACGAAAGGGCAAGAGTTCGGCGATGCCGTTCTTCCACTCTTCCTAAAAAACAAACAAAACATTTTCAAAATAGCAAGTCGTAACTAACTTACAAAGGAGTATACACAATTAAAGCTAAATCTACAACACATTAAAATATTGACTAACGTATTTTTTCATATGGTTTAACTTAGTCTTTGTTCACTTAAAAAATGGTTTTTACAATTTAGACAAAATTGATTAAAATTTGGTTTGCTAAACACATCCATTAATTTGTTAATTAATATACATGCATGATATTCAAAACAGCACTCGAATTTTCTTGTTCTATGTTGAGGAATTGAGTATAACTCGGCATTTCGTACGTTCACAGAATGGGCACTGGATCTTTTAACTAGTAATATATGATGATAGTATATATGACCATTCAGAGCGCACGTCCTAATAAAAATATTAGATTTCAACAGGAATACGACGAAACGTGCCTTTTTGCATTTTAACATCTATCATTCCTCTAGTTGACTTTATTTGTCACATTTGCCTTAGTCGAGGCTTCTTAAAGTGTTTGTGGCAGATACTGTTGGAGGGACCTATTTGTACTAAGTGTAAGTCGCCGATATGGTGTTACTGCAATGTATATAACATCAGGAGACCGCAGCGTGGTCAGTGTCTGGGTCTGTTCTGCACTGATGAGAGCCAAATGCTCGAAACCGGTCTGCAGATGACTCTGGGCATTGCTGATGCTGCGGAACTCCTCTGTTTTAATAATGGGTACCTTCATCAGTATCTGCTATAAACAACTTTATTGCGTTTCTAGTACTTGTTAACTAAAATACCATTCAGAGCGCACATCCTAATAAAAATATTAGGTTTCAAGAGGAATACAACGAAATGTGCCTTTGTGCATTTTAACATATATATATCCAGACTCGTTAAAAATTTCTAAGTGTATAACACTTTATAAAAATAAGGGCTCTAGAGAAAACATCAGTAATTATAGATCAATACATCTCTTAAGTCAGATCGCAAAGATTATTGAATCAGTTTACGCAAATCGATTTACAAAATATAATTTAATAAATCCCATTCAACACAGTTTCAGAACTGGAAGATCTACTAACACAGTTATTTTTTATCTCTTATACACAATTTGTGAGGCTCCCAATGATAAAAAACATATAATTGCCCTATATTATGATCTAAGTCGTGCTATTGATTTCGTTGATCACCAGTTACTACTGCATAAATTATATGGTATCGGAGTATGTGGAGTTGCTCATAACTGGGTTGCTTCATACTTGCAAAATAGGACTGTGTTTGTAAGTGTTGGAAAAGCTCAGTCAAATATAAAAAATAGTGAACTGGGTGTACCGCAAGGATCTATTTTGGGTCCTTTATTTTTTATAATATTCATCAATGATATAACGAATAGTTGCACTACCTCTGATAGAACTATACTTTATGCAGATGACACAAATCTTCTCTTACATCAGAAGAATCTTGATACTATTGTTCAAAACTCCAATCTTGCATCGCAAAAAATTGCTAACTGGTGTAGTGATAATGGACTAATGTTGAACCCAAATAAAACCTTTTATATGAAATTTTTAACAAAAAATGTTAACCCTGACAATAGTATGTTGATTAAACTTTGTGGCAAATCTATACAAGTTGTTCAGGAAATTAAATTTCTTGGGATATATATCGACCAAAAACTCACATGGGAGGCACATATAAATAATACCTGCTCAAAGCTTAGTAATATATCTTACATAATTAGAACACTTAGAGAAACAGTCTCAAATAATATTTTGAAAACATTGTACTATGGGCTTGTACAATCAACTCTACAGTATGGTCTACTTTTCTGGGGCTCATCAAGCCACCTAGAAAAAGTATTTATAATGCAAAAAAGATAGTACGATGTATGGTTGGAGCTCATCCTTCTTCCAGTTGTAAGCCGATTTTTAAAAACCTAGAAATTCTGACATTACCATGTCTATATATTTCTCAACTAATTATGTATATTAGATCTAATGAACAGCAATTCTTAAGTAACAGTGATATCCATCCTCACGATACACGTAATAAACATTTAATATATCATCCATTCTCTAGGCTCAACATCGGTAAAAATTTTCCCACCTACATCGGCATAAAATGCTATAATAAAATAAACTTTTTTGTAATAATTGACAGCATCAATGTTTGTAAACATAAATTAAACCGATTTCTGATAGAAAATGCATTTTATTCTGTGGATGAATTCTTGAATTCTTAAACCATTAAATATTTTAACTTTTGTTTTTATTTTAATTGTAGTTTTTATAATAATTCTGTCTTGTACCTGTTTTTCCCTTTTGGTTATGACTAGTCAGATAAGTAATAATGTAATATTGCCGCTTTATGGATGAATAAATTATTATTATTATTATTATTATAGGAGAAGTTACACCGTATAGGTGACAAATTTGATGTTAGGACAGTATTTCAAACGGGGAACACTTTAAGATCTATTTTAACAAAAACAAAACCGATAAACAGGGAGCAGAATTCAAAAAGCTGTATTTACAATATCCCTTGCGAATGTGATAAATGTTTTGTGGGGGAGTCATCCAGCCCCTTCAGTGTGAGGTTAGATGAGCACAAGAATTACATTAGAAAGAATGAAATTCAGAAATTAAAGATTTGTGAACATGCTTAAGAAAACGGACATAGAATAAAGTGTGTAGATTTGTTCTGTAGATATTTGTACAACCTGGCTACCAATGTTAAAAGAAGGACTTAACAAATTCAACATTATCAGTTCTGTGTAAGTAGTAAGTATTGTTATGTGCTGCCCTCTAACGGGGAGAGATGTGATTAAGTCCCTGGCCAAAGTGAAGGGAAACCTGTATTGTGTTCATGGCCAGTAGGTGGGATGGCGCCATCTATGAGCCAATTGACGAACAGTCATCTATCACATAGTAGAAAATTCTGTAGGGTTCCAGAAAATTATGGAATACTGTTCTGGTACATTTCTATGAGTGTATATAAAGAGGTGAATCCAGCAGATGGGGGAACAGTACAGTTTAGTGAAGTATAAGGAACAGATGAGTTCAGTTCAGTGAAAGTTTTTAGATTAGACAAGAGTTGACAAGTTTAAGAAAAAAAGTAAAGTACATAGTGTTTTAAAAGCAGTGAATTTATATTAGATTAAGTTATTATTAGTTGTGTGATTTTTAGGTATTTACTAGCGTAATTTTAGTGATTAAATAAATCATTGGTTTGTGAAAATTCTTGTTGCAAGTTATTTGAATCCACAAAGTGTTTACTGAAGACTGTAAGCACGTAACAATTGGTGTCAGAAGCGGAACTGCAACAGAATTTCTGAAGAATTTGACGAAGTTCCATAGTGTTCTATTTGGAAACCACTGGAGATAGTGAAGTGAGTTGAACTGGGAAGTAATAAACATTAGACAAGACTAATTTGTGTTAGTGTGAGAAAATATTTGACTTGTACCTGGCATAGACTTTAAATAAGACTTGTTAGTGTTGTTTGTTAGTTTTTGAATGGAAACAAGAAGCATGGCTGCTGAAAAACGAAAGCAAGACATGTTCGCCGCATTTAGAAAAATGATGCTAGAGGAAAAAGAGGAGCAAGAGAAACGACGCCAAGAAGAGAAAGAAGAACAAGAGAGACGTCAAGAAGAAAAAGAAAGACGACGCCAGAAAGAAAAAGAAGAACAGGAGAGATGTGAAGAAGAAAAAGAAAGAAGGCATCAAGAAGAAAGGGAAGAACAAGAAAGAAGACGTCAGGAAGAAAAAGAAGAACAAGAGAAACGTGAAGAGGAATTAAGAAAAATTATACAGGGGCAAGAAGATGTTATCCTTTCGGCAACTGAAGACCTCAAAAGTGAAATTAAAGAGGATATGGGCAACACAAAGACTGAAATATGTGATGTCAAAGGAAAAGTAAATAAGGTTGAAGAGGAAGTATCTGAAGTCAAAGGAAAAGTTACTGGCGTCGAACAAAAAGTTACTGGTGTCGAAGGGAAAGTTACTGGCGTCGAAGGGAAAGTTACCGATATAGAAGGAAAATTTTGTGCAGTTGAAGGAGAGGTAGAGCGACTTAAGCGATTGTTAAGAGAACAAGGAGGCCAGCTGGTATTATCATCATCAGGTCCTCAATTACAACCGCCTTCCTTTGATGGTCAAACTTCTTGGTCAACCTATAAAAGACAATTTGAGGCAGCGGCATACGCAAACAATTGGAGTAACGAAGACAAAGCTATGGCATTGGTGCTAGCATTAAGAGGTCAAGCCTCAGAGTTGCTTCAGACTATTCCAGTGACGCAGCAACGGGATTTTAAAATTTTGGAAGCTGCACTAGATCTAAGATATGGCGACCAACACCTCGCCCAAGTATACAGGACTCAGCTCAAATCACGCACACAAAAGGCTGGGGAAAGTTTACAAGATTTTGAAGCAGCTGTTGAGCGACTGACATACCTGGCTTACCCGGATGCGCCCAAAGAATTCCAGGAACAGTTAACAGTTGATACTTTCATTGATGGCATAAGAGACGAGGAGATCAGGCGAGCCCTTAAATTATCTCGAGCTAAGACTGGTAGCGAAGCCTTGATCCATGCCCTCGAAGTTGAAGCCACTTATGAAGAGACTCTACATCCGAGAGTACGAGCCATGAAAGTAGAAGAAGGGAACCATTTAGAAAAATCAAATATGGAATCTTTGATGGCTGACCTGCACAAAATGATAAGCCAGTTGATGACCAAACCAGATGCTCCAAGGAAGCAGGAAAGAGAACAGAGCGATGGACAGCCAAGGAAGGTGATTCAGTGTTATCAGTGCAGCAAACCAGGACATATGATGCGACAGTGTCGAAAACGGAATCCTGGGGAAGTAAACACTGCGAAGAAAGAGGAAGTCAGCTCTGATAAGACGAGATTGATTGTTATGTTAACAGACATACAGAAAATGGTCGCACAAGTACTAAACGAATTAACTTCGCGACCGGAGCTGAAACAGGAACCGCAACCGCCGAAACAGGAGCCGAAGCAGCAGCGAAGTGCTGGAGGTCCGACAAAAGTAATCTGCTGTTATAATTGCGGCAAATTGGGGCATGTCAAGAGGTACTGTCGCCAGAGGAGCCCCAAGGAAGTTAATGCCAAGAATATAAAGAAGCAGCAGGATGTAGCAGAAGTGAAGGCAGTTAAAATAGAGGTTCCAAAAGACTGGACAAAGGAAGTTCTAAGAGAGGAACAACTGAATGGCGATGAAATTGAACCAATGTTGAAGGCGAAAGAAAAAGGAATCCGCCCTGAATGGAAGGACGTTTCCAGTAAAAGTGTTGGGCTGAAGGCTTTATGGGCGCAATGGGATTCCCTTAGGGTTATAGATGGACTATTACGGAGAGCATGGGAGAGCCCGGATGGGAAAGAAGTTACCATGCGGTTGCTGATACCCAGGTGCCGAGTACCAAAAGTACTTCGGGAAGTGCACGAGGGAATATCCAGAGAGCACTTTAGCAGAAATAAGACCTTGGCTAGAGTACGGGAACGATTTTACTGGATAAATAGCTGTCAGGATGTAGAGGCTCGGTGTCGCAGTTGCAAGGTTTGTGCGAATGTGGCTGCCAAGAGGTCACCTACAGGGAGTGGTGACCGAATGAAGGCTAGATATGACCGCAATGCCAGTTCGGCGGGATTCAAGGTGGGGGACTCAGTTTGGCTGTATAACCCACAGTGGAGTGAAGAAGGATTCTCGAAGCCTCGCTCACCTTGGGAAGAACCGTATTCTGTCATCACTAGGATCAACGACGTTGTTTATAGGATTCAACATAGAAAGACGTCCAAGACGAAGATCGTGCACCTGGACAGGTTGGCAAAGTATGCTGGGGTATCTGAATTGCCTGACCGGGACGTTCAGGCTTAAGGAGGGGGCAGTGTTATGTGCTGCCCTCTAATGGGGAGAGATATGATTAAGTCCCTGGCCAAAGTGAAGGGAAACCTGTATTGTGTTCATGGCCAGTAGGTGGAGTGGCGCCATCTATGAGCCAATTGATGAACAGTCATCTATCACATAGTAGAAAACACTGTAGGGTTCCAGAAAATTATGGAATACTGTTCTGGTACATTTCTATGGGTGTATATAAAGAGGTGAATCCAGCAGATGGGGGAACAATACAGTTTAGTGAAGTATAAGAAACAGAAGAGTTCAGTTCAGTGAAAGTTTTTAGGTTAGACAAGAGTTGACAAGTTTAAGAAGAAAAGTAAAGTACATAGCGTTTTAAAAGTAGTGAATTTATATTAGATTAAGTTATTATTAGTTGTGTGATTTTTAGGTATTTACTAGTGTAATTTTAGTGATTAAATAAATCAGTGGTTTGTAAAAATTCTTGTTGCAAGTTATTTGAATCCACAAAGTGTTTAACACGTTCAATGCCGGTCCTTCCGCTCTCCACTCCACCTAGGTACACACGCGGGCGTCTATAAAACCACTTTACACCATACACTAAGCAGAAACTAGACACGAATTAAAACCCGCGCACGGAAAAATTTTTCAAAGTACTTTACTTAGGTGCCGACACATACACGCGAACGTATGTGCCGAACCAGACTGAATAATACGCATTAGTATCAGGTTGTTTCGGACTCTTTAAAGCGTCGGCGGCCCTCACAGTTAGGCATACGCGGCCGCTTATAAGCGTCGCCGGCATTGAACGTGTTAATGAAGACTGTAACCACGTAACAGTATCTATGGAAATAACATAGACTGAATCTTAAAGCTGTGTATTTGACATACACAGCAAAAAAAGAGTTCTTACAGAAAACGCTTTGAAAACGGAAAGAGACTACTTTCCGAAACGTCAGCAAAATACATTACTTCTGTGTTTATTCCGATTTATATTATTTGTAAAACATAACCTCTGACTGTTTCTTTGACGTAAACGTCACGGGTGCAGAGGCTTTTTTCCAATAATTCTATTATTTTGTAGATTAATAATAATAATAATAATAACCCGTGGGGGTTTGACAGTTCCACTATTGGGCGCGTCAATTTGCGAATAAGAGAATGCTCACCGGTACTGTATCCAGTAGTGGCGGAGGGTAAGGATGAAATAAAATAGTCCCCGTGGAGCAAAAACTGTCGCAGACCTCACAAAATTTGGGAGAAGATTAAGGAATAGAATTATAGAGCCGCTACCCGTGAATCGTCGGCGCCTCCCTGGAGCCATCGCTGGGAATGTCAGCTTGCGAGCCGATGGTGACCGACGGCTGAAAAGGCAGGTCTCGGTCGGATTAAACTCCGAAGAAACTACAGCTGATTCCACTGATGAAAGTCTAAATGGTAGCTCAGAGACACGCGTAAATGTTACAACCGCTGAGGATGCTTCTCAGGGGGGCAACCCATTTATGCCTGAGACCATTGAGGCGGGCAGAAGGCATGTGCGCATGAAGTGGACCGCAAACGTTAATACATTCATCATGTGCACATATTACTGCATTACAAAAATGGAAACGGACATGACAGCGTGCAGGGAGCAACTCTACAGGGAATTTACCGAAGAATACCCACAGGCACAAGTAACTGCTCAACATGCAGCAAACCAACGCCGTGTGATAGTCAGAAATGGAAAATATTATCAGAGGTCACGTTAAATAGAATCAAGAGTGAGGTTGAGCATGAACTACAGGACCGTGCTGCAACCCCTCCCATAGAACCAAACATAGAAGTTCAAGCAGTTAACGAACCAGGGGTAATACCAGCCAGAAACGAAACAGGAAAATGCAATATACAATAATAATAATATTTATTATTAAGCAGCAGGGGCTGACTTCCATCTATCAAGACTTTGGTGAGTAGCGCCACCACTTACTCCAGCTGGGGTGTAAAACCGAACCGGCAGCCCTAGTGCACCCGGGAGGGGAAAGCGTCTTCCCCTTTGGTTCCAGCAGGCCAAAGACAGAGCCCCACGATCGACCCCGTGTGAATAGGGGGTCAAGGGCAAGGTGGTGGGGCCCAACCAGACAGACCGCCCGTTGACGACATTGTCAATGACCAAAGATGCTTTGAGTTGACAGATGAACTGAGGGATGAACTTCTGCATTGCTATGAAAGCAGTGAGCCCGCGCGGAGGGGATACATGGCGCGGATGCATGCTCTGTGGTGTGAGAGACTACCAGAGCATAGCGCCTTCACACCACAAAGTCTACGTAACTATGTATCCCACCTTCGTAATAGGGGCTACGTGAAGGCTGCTCCTGGAGATATGCCTTTGCTACAGGTTTCTCGGTTTCCTCCCGGGTTTTTTGTCTGTATGGCCCCAGCGATTTCTGTATTGTGTGATATTCTAGTGAGCTTCGATGTAGTGTCACTATTCACTAACGTACCAATAGAGGAGTCACTTGAATTGATCAAACGAAAGTATCATCCAGAGGAGCATATTCTTAGCCTAACTAAACACTGTTTAAACAACACATACTTTATATACAATGACCAGCACTACAAGCAAACAGAAGGAGCACCAATGGGTTCACCGTTATCTCCAGTTATCGCTAATCTCTTCATGGAGGACCTAGAAGTTCGTGCAATACAAACGGCACCACTCAAACCAAAATTTTGGTTGAGATATGTGGACGACACATTCGTAATCTGGACTCATGGAAGAGAACAACTAAATAGTTTCTTAGACCACCTGAATAGCATTCATGACAAGATCAAATTTACCATGAAGGTAGAAACAGAAGGCAAGCTTCCATTTTTAGACGTATTAGTGAAAAAGAAACAAGATAGGACACTAGGTCACACAGTATACAGAAAAGCCACTCACACGGACAGATATCTAAATGCGGCATCACATCACCATCCAGCACAATTAAATTCAGTAGTAAAGACTCTAGTGATACGTTGTCAGAGGTTGGCAGACGTCGATCATATGAACAAAGAGATGTCTTCACTTCAGAAAGCACTAATGAAAAATGGATTTTCGAGGAACACAATACAGAAGTCGCTGGGGCCATACAGACAAAAAAACCGGGAGGAAATCGAGAAACCAGTAGCAAAGGCATATCTACCTTACGTGAAAGGGACGACAGATAAAATTAGCAAACTTCTACGTAAACATAACATAGAAACAATATTTAAAACAGACCGAAAAATCAGTGCAGTCCTCCGTAATCCAAAATCAAAAACTAGCCTAGAAAACCAAGGACTATACGAAATCCCATGCCAAGATTGCAACAAATCATACATAGGACAGACCAACAGATGTATTAGTGTAAGAAAGGAAGAACATATGAATGCAGTACGAAAAGAAGAGAAAACATCGTCCTTAGCACAGCATGTAAAATCCACAGGACACAAAATAGACTTCGACAATACCAGAACAGTAGCTAATATCGAGCATTATAGGTCAAGGATTATCAGAGAGGCAATAGAGATCGAAAAAAGATCACAAAATCTTAATAAACGAGATGATACGCAGATAATGCCCAGCTCCTGGAAGCCCGCTCTTGTGGGAAAATACGTAACCGAAAACACACGACGATCCACTGTGGACGAACCAATCATGAGGAGGCATGTTCAAGTATTGACAAATAGTGAAGAAGCACAGCAACCTGCCCGAAATGTACCTATCACGAGGAGTCAGAGCCAAGCGCGGACCAATCAAGGAGAACCACGACATTCTGCGGCACTGATTGGACACGAAGATGCCCGACCACCGGCGAGAAGTCACATGGAGCGTGATGTTTCAGCGAGGCAACTTGTCAGGTTGGCTCAGGCGCCCGCCATGCCTACCACAGGTGGTGGGGGACCGGTAACACGTAGCCAAAAAGCGCAGGCGCGCCATAGACTGGAGCATATATTATTATATATATTAAAAACAAGTATAGTAGTGCCTGTTCCAAAAATTCAGAACACAAATGAAGTATCCGATCATTGACCCATAAATACCCTCCCCAATATAGAAAAAGTGCTTGAAATTTCTGTTAAAGAACAGTTGTTAGAGTATTTTAATAACAACAATTTATTTGATGGCAACCAGTCCGGTTTTAGGGAAAATCATTCCTGTGAAACCGCTCTTCAACTTACAATATCCAAGTGGAAACAGTTACTTGATGAAGGAAAATATATTGTTGCAATTTTTCTAGATTTTAAAAGAGCATTTGAAACAATAGATAGGCAAATCCTCTTAAGGAAGTTGCAATATTACGGGATTGGTGAGAATGTTTTAAAATGGTTCCAACAATATCTTAGTAATAGGTCACAGGTAACTAAAGTTTGTAACAAGGTATCTGATGAAGCAGTAAATGATATAGGGGTACCGCAAGGAAGTATATTAGGCCCAATTTTATTTATTATTTATTTAAATGATATAAACTATACTGGGGGGTATGATTTTTTAAATCTGTTTGCTGATGACACACTTGTTGCTTTTTACGGTGAAGACCTAAATGAAACTGTTACGAGAGCGAACTTAGTCATGGAAACGGTTGCTAAATATATAAAGGTCAACAAACTAAAATTAAATGTTAAAAAAACAAAGGCAATGATTTTAGGCAGTAAATATAAATTAAGTTATATTAATTATGAATTAGTACAAATAAAAATGGAAAATGAAGCTGTTGAATGGGTGCATGATATAAAGTATTTAGGTTTTATTATAGATGAATGTTTAACATTGAAATCCCATTACGAATATATTCATAAGAAAATATCTAAGAAATTGTATTTTTATTCAAGAATAGCCGCTGACTTGTCGTTATATGCCAGAAAAACTATTTATAATACAATAATTCAGCCTCACTTTGATTACTGTTCTTCTCTCCTATATATTTTAGATAATAATAGTAAAGGAGCTTTACAAAAACTTCAAAATAGGGGTATGAGAATCTTATTGCATTGCAATCGTTACACTCCAATTGCGTCAATGCTTAAAACTTTAAATTGGGTTACTGTTGAAGATAGACTTTACTATTTAGCAATGGTTTTCATTTTTAAAATAACTAAAAACATGTTGCCTGAATATTTTAGCCCATTTATTATTTATAACAACGAAGTTCATAATCACAATACAAGGAATCAAAATAGTTTTCATGTTTCAAGAACACGTCTCAAAAAATCAATGCAATCGTTATTTTTTAAGGGTTTAAATGAGTTCAATAATTTACCAATGGAAGTTAGAAAATGTCAAAGCTTACCCTCATTTAAAAAACAGTTACTTCATAACAATTCATAACAATTGTCCTTTTTCCCCCAGTGAGTTACTGTTGAGTGTTTATTAATGTATTATATAATTTAAAATTCATGTTGTATGAAATGTTTATATATTATTTTAGTAATGAATATATGTGTTATATTAGAGCACAAATGTTTGTATATTAGGAGTTTCCTATTGAATAAATATTATTATTATTATTATTGATATATAAAAAGCCACACAACGCGGGGAATGTCAGTTCAGTTCAAGCAACGAGGAGCAGCAGTAGGCAGCTTTCAGTGAGAACCTGAAGATGGCAGATGAGATTTTGCCAAAACGTCGTTTAGACAACCGTGACTCCTGGAGGATATATAATAATAATAATAAAAATGACTTTTTTTATAAGCAGGAGGGGCTAACTTCCATCTATTAAGCCTTTGGTGAGTAGCGCCACCACTTACTCCAGCTAGGGGTGCAAAACCGAACCGGCAGCCCTAGTGCACCCGGGAGGGGAAAGCATCTTCCCCTCTGGTGTCGGTCGTGAGCCTGCTGGGCTAACCACCCACGGGCTCTAACCTTTGGTTCCAGCAGGCCGAAGACTGGGCCCCCACGATCGACCCCGTTCGGATAGGGGTCAAGGGCAAGGTGGTGGGGCCCAACCGGACGGGCCGCCCGTTGACGAAATTGGCAATGTCCAAGGACGCTTTGAGTGGACAGATGAGCTGAGGGATGAACTTCTGCATTGCTATGAAAGCAGTGAGCCCGCGCGGAGGGGATACATGGCGCGGATGCATGCTCTGTGGTGTGAGAGGCTACCAGAGCATAGCGTCTTCACGCCACAAAATCTGCGTGACTATGTATCCCACCTTCGTAGTAGGAGCTAAGTGAGGGCTGCTCCTGGACCGGTGAATGAGGTGGCCGAAGGGCCGCCGCATTCACCGGTTGAGGACGTAGTTCTCCTCGTTCCGCCAATACCAGAGGGTCTCAGTACCAGAAGGGGGTTACACCGTCTGAAAACCCCCGGGCCACAAGACCTGGCCAGAGTGGACGCTGAACTTCGCACAGCGCTACCAGAAGCAGCTGTCATCTGGCACATAAATTGTGCCGTGTATGCCGCTGCTCAACGCTCGTCTCAGGTGGAGAGGCGAAATACCTCTTCCCCACAGGAGAGAGCGCAGCGGCGCATACAAAAGATGGAAGCCAAGATCTGGTCGGCGAGGCAACACGCATCCCGTATCCAATGTGTGATGGACTATATGGCGACCAACAGGCCGTTCACGCCTAAAGTGCGTCGATTAGCTGCCAACCTAAGACGCGTCCATCACACACTCAATGAGGCAGTGCTGCGAACCACCAAACAGCACTGTCTCGACAGGATACGGATGCTAGTGACTTGTAAAAAGTCACTAGTGAGGCGGGCGAGAGGGCTTGCGGAAAATAAACTGTTCCGCGAGAAGCCTTCGCGCCTTTTCCAACCGCCTCCGCGTGTTGTAGACAATCCGCCGACTGCAGATCAGGTGGAGAACTTCTGGAAAACGCTGTACGAGGAGAGGCTTCCACTCAACCGAGTTTCTCCTGCCCTTGCACACTTTGAAGCCTTTTGTCAAAGGCTTCAGCAACCACAGGAAGTGTGCTAACCAATAACCCCAGAAGAGGTTCGTAGGGCTCTTGAGGGCTCTAAGAACTTTGCTGCTCCAGGTCCCGATGGGATAAATAACTTTTGGTGGAAAAAGTTATCGAGCACCCACCACCATTTGGCCAGAATTTTTAATTCCTGGTTGAATGGGGAGCAGCAAATCCCTTCTTGGGTTGTTGAGGGGCAGACAGTGCTGATCCCCAAGAACGGAGATTTGTCCAACCCGAAGAACTACAGTCCGATAACCTGTCTAAACGCATGTTACAAGGTGTTTACACGCATTTTGTACATGCGGGTGCTCCACGCAGTTGAACCGGTTTACGAACGGATATATGAGCAACGAGGGTCGAAGAGAGGTGTCGCTGGCTGCAAGGAGAACCTGCTGATCGACAGATGTATCACGCAGGACTACACAGCACACTGCACCACCTCCTCTACTAACTTGAGCTATGTCATAGTTCTTATCATTTCTGAATGTTAGATACCTTGTATCACATAATTCGTTATCGTACACCGAATGATTCAGCCAGGTTTCCAGACACATATTTTATCAAAATTGTTTGCGCATATATGTTCATGAAATATTTTTATTTTGGATCGTAGTCCTCTAACATTCTGATAAAAGATGGACATATGTTTCAATTTTCCTTGATCGAGCGACGGAGGGATTCCCTCTAAAAAATTCTTCTCACGAAAACTGAACCTTCTCAGGAGGACGCCAGTAGGCCAATAATCTTCATTATTTAATTTATCCAGTAGGTGAAATGGTGCGCCAATCTTAAAGGCACAGTACTGCCCCTTTGTATTCAATTTTTCTACTATGAATTCTTTAGTTTTGTTATCTTGTTTGAGGTTTTTCCCAGTGTTCTGGCCGTATATTTTGGTTCTTTATCTTTCCTATGTAGAACCATGCCATTTTGGGTTGAGCAGCACCAGATAGGTCTTCTTCTGGTAGGTTTCTCTTCCCTCTACCTACTCTTTGAATCTTATTCTTGTTGTATCGTGTTTGCTGGCGAGAGATAAGCTGTGGTGGTTGCGATGGTTTTATGCTTTTAGTTGTGTTTTCCTCAGATATAGATATAATACCACCAATATTGCCTATCAATGGAATATCTGTTTTCCGTGCTCTTATTTGTGGCGCTTTCTTTAGACACTGGTTTGGCAGTACGTGCAGCATGATTTCTATCAATTGTGGGCATTTGTACAGACTTAACAGCTTTAGCATAACTACTAGGTCTTGAGGTTATCTGCATACTTGAGATCGTATTACCTGAACAATTTTTTAAGAATTTCTCTGACATTATTGTTTTAACTAAATCAATGTTGCTGAGTTTTAAATTATCTACTTGTCTCTGAAGGTCGTGTATGATATTTGTGAGCTTTTGGATTTCACTTATGAAAAGATCTACTGAAACATTCTCTGTATTACTGCAGTTATTTTCATTGCCATTATGTAATGATTCATGTAGATTCTTCTGGTGCATAATCGGGCTGGGCATCGCTGCCATCCACTTCCCCTACAGGATCGCAATTTGTACATAGGAATTTAACTTTGGGATTATGTAACAAGAGACATCTCATCTCCGTTTCTGTTAGTTGTCCACAAGTTTTACAAAAATCTAATTTGCAGGCACTGCATTTTATTAATCTTTCTGTGAATTTGTCTTCACACTCCTTGTTGGAGCACTCAGTCGTGGTTTTGTTTAAGAGCACATGGTCCCATAATCCCACTCATTCAAACCAAATATACAGTAAAATACATTATAGATCGTAAATCCAACTAATGACATGAAGTCTATAGACAATTAATTTGTATATTGTATTGAAGTGGAAATTTTCTGATAAACTTTGTTGATAGATAAAAGTAAAATTGGCTTTATCACTTGTTTACAACTGTTTTCGACTTAACCTTAATTTATGATGATGATTTAAGCTATATTACTAAAATAATTTAATTTTCGGGAAAAATAAAATGAAACGAATATAGGTACAGTTCTAATTATAGGCAGTATGAAAATTAAATGTAACTTCAGTTGGTTTTAGAATAACATGTTTTGACAGAGAACGCTTCAGTGTACTTTGAATTTCATAATATTGTATTATTCTACACTTTTTAAATATGGTTTTCGTTATAACTGCAAAAAAGGAGGCTATTCGACCTAGGCAAAATTAATTCTGCCTTAAGTGTTTGCGTATACCAGTTTTGTCTAAAAATAATCAGTGGGTTTCCCTATGGTAGAGATGCACAAACTTTTCATGCCACATTTCCCACTTGTGTTCAAATATAAATCAGAATTCCTCCCATAGCGGAAATATTTTGACTACGGTATAATTTTAGGATTACTGGCAAACCACTAAAAATAGACAATAGTGGAAAAATACAAGTTAACAGTTCTTAAAAATTAAGATAGAATATATTATCGCACTTGGGTCACTTACATATTCTAATTATTTTTTGTAAATTACCTGAAGTAGTTTTAAACAACTTTTGCAATGATTCCCTTCCTGGTAAATGACCCCCATCTTTGCAAATTTGCCTTAAAAAATTTATACTCTTTCCTGTTGCTAAAATTTTTTTTGCTTGGTCCATTGTAATGAAAGATGGAACCATTGATTCTCTAACGTAATATTTATCATGCCAAAGTCGTTCAGCTGTTATTATAGTTTTGGACTCTATGAAAAATTCATTACATGGATCATTTATTTCACCATCTAACAACCATCGGGACAACATAATGTAAAGTGGTTTACAAACAGCTTTCAACACTCTTTCAGATACCTGAAACAGACCCTATAATTATATGACAGGTATTTATTTATTTTATTTATTTAAAAATACAAAACTTGCAATTTACAATAGAAGAAAACAGATGCAGATACTTCTTTCTCAGGTAAATATATTCCGAGGAATAACAATTGCTAGGGTTAATCATTTTGCAGTTGTGTATGGAGTACACCCAAGTGTGACACCCTTTTTCTCTTGAAAATGGCTCCAAAACGGGAGCCGAAACGTCGAGACATCAATAATCTCAGATGTAGTTCAACCCGAGAACCTAGTATATATATAAATTGGTAAGATAATTAGGTTTGCGATGGTTCTGGATGGAGCATGTAGGTCATCAGGAGTTCAGATCCCCTCCTCTGCATGGTCCGAGACCATGAAAATGTAGAGGTAGGAGCTTTTTAATACAGCACGGAGAGCAGCCAATGAACTTGGTCTCATCTTCGACGTCGAGCGGGTAAACCCCCGACCCTGTCACTGTGTTGGAACCCATATATATATATATATATATATATATATATATATATATATATATGGGCTGCTTAAAGAGAAAAGCTCCTACCTCTGCATTTTCATGGTCTCGAACCATGCAGGGGAGGGGATCTGAACTCCTGATGACCTTACATGCTCCATCCAGAACCATCGCAAACCTAATTGTCTTACCAAGTACGTCAAAATCCAGAGATTACTATGGATTGAATAATGACTCACTCAAATTAGCAAAAGAAGAACTACTAATTCAAGTTGTTTATTTTATAAATAGTTGTTTTGAAAATGGTATATCCTGATAATCTAAAAATATCCAAAGTAACTCCTCTTTTCAAAAAAGGAACTAAAGATTTGGTCGAAAATTACAGACCTATATCTATATTCCCTATACTAGCTAAATTGCTAGAATTAGCTTATAAGATCCAATTAATGGAGTACTTTGAAAAGAAAAATTTAATAAATCCATATCAATACGGTTATAGGAAAGGTAAAGTCGACTATAGAGGCATTAACAACCATAATTATATCAGTAACGGATGAACTTGAAAAAGGAAATATGTCAGTAGCATCATTCATAGATTTATCTAAGGCCTTTGACTGTATCTCACATGACATACTATTATTAAAATTAGAGATGTATGGTATCAGGGGACCAGCTTTGTCTTTTATAAAAGACTACATATCAAACAGTTATAAATGTGTAGAAGTAAATGGTCAGAAGTAATCTCTTAAGCCATTTAATCATGGAGTCCCTCAAGAATCCATTTTAGGGCCAATACTATTCATTCTTTATATAAATGATATTTCAGAATTTCTTGAATCTAGATCTATTGGATATGCTGATGACACAACCCTACTATCAGTAAGTAATGAATGAGCTCTCTTATACACGTGTCTGAGAAAACACATTCAAAAGCAAGTGTCTACATCAAAAATCTTAAATTATTTCTCAATGTTGAAGAAACACAAACTGTAATTTTTTATTTACACCTGCACTTAAATACCGACACACATTCTGCAAAATGTCTAGGTGTATTTTTTGATAGCAAGTTAACATGGGAGGCACATTCAGAATATTTACAAAAAACACTTGTATATCTGTTAAAAAAATCTCACAAATCTCATAAATGAAAATACAATTCTTCTAGCCTATCATTCAATATTTCACAGTGTAATGTCATAGTCCTTTATTGTGGGGTGGCTCAGCACATGTTTCTAAAGTATTGCGTATCCAAAAGCGAGCGATAAGAGTTATCACAAATGCTAAATATGGTGAAAGCTGTCGACCATTATTCAAAAAGCTAGAAATACTTACCATAACAAATCAATATAAATAAATAAATACATTTATTGGCCCAAAAGACCACAGTACAGGATGTAGGGTAAGTAAAAAAAAAAATAAACACTTGAAAAATTACAAACATACAAATGAAAAATCGGCAGCTACTGGAAGCGGCTGGAACCTCCCCACTCGGTGGATCTTTGAAGCCGAAAAGAGCATTAAATTGTGTGACAAAACGGCACTAAACGTAATCTGATCTCATCCAAAACCTTTTCAGGTCTTCTGGGACACTAAAAAAACCCTCAACTTAATGAATTTTACAATCATCTATGCGAGTTATTACCTACATTATCGCTTGTTGAATAATATACTATTAGGATATTAACAACTTTAACATCACTTGAACGACTAAGAAAATCTAGTTATCCTAAATACTACAGATTTGTAAAGCAACAAACTGAAAATTGGTAAAGTGATCATCTATAATAAATTCACCAACGAAGGTACAGAAAGCATATGATATTGATATTGTTACATCTACCTTTAAGTTTGTGACAATCCACTAAAAGTTACAAATATGCCGAAATCTTATTAACATGACATGACACCAACGTTATCGGATGACAAATGATGACAATGATAATCGTAAAAATTTACTCATTGCAATCCGATCACTCGCGGCTGTCTTTGTTAAATGAAACATTAACATTTCAGTAATTTTACTAGATTTTAGAGAAATATTTGTAGTTTAATTCTTCGATTTGTCTGTATATATATATTTAAAAATGGCACTAAACGTAATCCGCTCTACTTCTAGAGCAGTGAAGAAACCCTCACACGTGAAATGACACGTGATCTGACGAGTTTCACGACGTAACGGCTACGCGCATCGATCATGTCATACAAAATGCAATCTATGCTTCATATTTGCTTTTTTTTTTTTTTTTTCACGGAAACCAAATCGAAAGGGTGGAAGTGTGATATATCCTTGAAATCAGAATTTTAATTGCTTTTCAATGGTTCCATTGCAAATTGAAAGTAATAAAATAAGCAACTTGTTGCGTCAAAATGGCACTAAACGTAATCCGATCTCAACCAAAACCTTTTCAGATCTTCTGGGACACTAAAGAAATGCACATGCAAAGTTTCATTCAAATCGTTCAGTAGTTTCGGCGCTATCGTGCTAACACACATATACACACACAGACATTTTTTGGGTTCCTAGGACCTCAAAACGTAAAGATTTGATGTTATCTCAATTTTCGTTTTTGAACCAATTTTAGTAACCTCTCACAATTTTATTATGGAGAGGTTAAAATACAAGCAAAAAATATATATATAGATATATTGTTCATCTAACTTCAAAAAAATTTAAAAACAAACAATTACAATTAATAATTAATTAAAAAACATGAGAAAAAAATTCATTGATAGAATAAAAAGAATGGAATAATAATAATTTTCTTACAAAGGAAATAAATTTGTTTAAACTAAACTAACATTTTTAATACTGGTGGGTAATACAATTGTTATACAATTTAGCCCCCATATAGTATGGACTTGATTTATACAGTTCTAATCTGTGTATGTCATATTGCAAGTTTTGACCATGTCTGGTATTATAATTGTGATGCTCATTTTGTAGGTTTAAACAGAATGTATTTTGCCTCACAAATTTTAGAATTTCGAATATATAGATGCAAGGGAAAGTGAGTATTTGTTCTCTAATAAAAACTTGTTTGCAGGACTCTCGATATTTTAACCCAAACATACAGCGAATAGCTCTTTTTTGCATCATGAAAACATCCGTATGTGATAATTCCATACCTCATAACAGATTCGAAATTGGAGTAGTAAAATGTCTTTGTGATATTTTTATATACATAGTTTACATATCTCGACATGTTAGCGATAGGTCTATATGTAACCCAAGTAGTTTGAAACTTGTTTTTTGCTCACTAGATCTTTCATTCAGCTTAATTAAGGGGCTGCTCATATAATTGGCAAAAATTGGGTAAAATTGTAATATATGTGTTTTTTCTTGGTTAATTTTTAAGTGAAGACTACTACTAAGATAATTAAATAATGCTACTAAGTTGTTGTTTAGTTGTTGGGTTACATTTTCTTAATGTTGATTGTATGCAACCAGTGTCATGTCATCTGCAAATTCACAATGAGATATAAACAGATGATGATCTATTATTACAATATAGTAAAAACAGTAACAGACCCAAAACACTTCCCTGTGGAACACCATCATCTATTGTGAGCTCATTAGAATTTTGGCCAAGATAATTTACAAACTGTTTTCGGATTGTTAGACATTTATTTATTTATTTATTTACATACACAAACCCAACAGAATTTACATTCCATTTACAGAGCCGGAAACTAACATACATATACATTATCAAAACTTGTGATATAAATTAAAACTAGAATACACGTTAGTGTTATATATTATGGCTTACTATAACCTAAATCTTAATACTAATATAACTATTGCAAAATTCTATAAATGAATTTGGTGAACATATCACTTAATGATTATAATTTAATATATACATATTTATCTATACACGCACATATACAATTATATACAATAATAAAGGAAAAGTGAATAAGGAAAAGCATTAAATAAGAAAAAAGAAACAAACAAAAACTGTTGAGTTGTTCGGAGTGTATTAGTCATCCATGCTTCCAATTTTAATTGTAAATGACTTCACGTCAATAAAATGACGCAGCTGAATATTCGGTGTGCTTGGAAAGCGAGAGATAGAGATGTAGTACAATATAACATTGGACAAATTTATTATACCTAATCTTTAAATTTCTCTGTGCATTTGAGGACATTAGGGGTAATTTTATTTTAGCTCTACAAAAGGGAAAATATTTATTTTAATAATACCTATGTGGGATGACAAGAATTATTTTTGCAAATCGAAAATAGAAAAAAAAAATATTTTTTTATATATACTTTTTTTTCTCTCGTTATCCCACATTGTAACATGTTTTTAATGTCTTTTAGTGAAAGCCATTTTTTAAAATAATGATTTATATGAGAGTATATTGCACCGTCTTTCCGGAGTGCTCTTAATCTAAGACAATCTTGACTTAATTTGACTTAATCTAGTGTCTTAGTCTAGTGATATGACCTTAACAGTTCGTTGCATTTACCATGCAGACCATATAGTTCCATTTTATCCAACATACTTCATGATCTACACAGTCAAAGGCATTCGATAAATCAACAAAAAGAGCCACCACCTTATTGTTTCTGTCCAGTTGTCTATAAATTACATCAAGTACATAATGCCGACATTGTCGACCTTTTATGTCTAAAACCATGCTGCGTATTTACCAAGAGACTATTTTGTAATTCTTTTGGCAAAAATTTTTTCAATTACTTTAGAAAACACCGACAAGAGTGAAATTTGACGATAGTTGGTGAGTAATTTTTGATCTCCTTTTTCGTATAGGGTAATAACATTAGAAGTTTTTAACGCGTTTGGGAAGCTACCTTGAGAAATACAAATGTTAGCTATATGACATAATGACTTAGCTAACTGGATTTCACATTTCTTTATGATAGCGGTAGAGAATTGATCTGGGCCTGTGGAGTTCGTGTTTTTTAAATCTCTTAATATGCTAACAACCTCAGATTCACTGACTGCCTCAAGAAAAATAGTTTTGTCTGTATAATTTGATCTCTTTATATGATTTTTAATTTTGGTGTCATCTTGTTTGTTTATTTTTATTTTTTTTGGCAAATTTACAAAGAAATTAATATAGGCATCGGCTATTTCTTTCTTGTCTGCAACTTCAACGTCATTTACAATTCTATAATAATATATAATAATAATAATGTATTTTATTCATCATATCAAGTTACACACATGGTATAACTTATTAGACAAGTCAGTGGTAAATAATAAATAAAGGTAAAAAACAGACAATAATAACAATAATAAAACATACAAGTATAACAACAATATGACATACAGTACTGAAACATATTAAGTACAATATATTACACTTTAAAATTAAATATAAAACTAAGAGTGTAAATAGTCATCTACAGAATAAAAAGCTCTACTCATTAAAAATTTTAGCAGGGCATTTCTAAATAAACTAAAATTATCGAATTGGCCAAATAGTTGGATAAATTTATTATAAAAATTAATGCCTTGAAAGATGTGAGAATTTTGGCCCACACTTAATCTCGAGAAAGGCACCCGAAGCTGATTGTTGCTGCGAGTAACATAGCTGTGAACATTACTATTTTTTAAAAAGATATTTTCCTTTTTTTTATATTTGTTGTAATTAAGAATATGTACAAAGATGGTAACGTTAAAATTGATAGTCCTATAAATGCCTCTTTACAGTGAGTCTGAGCAGGTAAACCAAGCATACACCGTATAATTTTTTTTTGTGCTACAAAAACTTTGGAAGCATGTGGAGAGTTTCCCCAGAACATCAATCCATAAGATATCTTAGACTGAACCAGCCCAAAATAAGCTAGCTTCAGCATATTAAGTGATACAGTGGATTTTAGATATCTGATAATGAAGCAGGATTTACTTAATTTCTCTGATAAATCATCAGTTTGTTTCTCCCATGTCATTTTGTGATCTATCCTTAGCCCCAAGAATTTTATTTCATCTGTTTGTACAATTGACCGATGACCAGCCTTAACTAAAACATTTGAATTGTGACCAACATTTTTGGGCAAAAATGACATACAAAACGTTTTGCTAGCATTTAGAACCAAACCATTGCTCAAACACCAATCAGAAAATTCACCTACTGATTTATTGGCTCTACTGGTTGTCAACTCCAAGGTGTTACTAGATATTAAAAAATTTGTGTCATCTGCATAAACAATTGCAGCATTGGGTGAGGTACAAGAATTGGGCGTGTCGTTTACAAAAATTAAAAACAATAGGGGACCTAGAATAGAGCCTTGAGGCACACCAGTAGCAACGTCCCTAACATCCGATTTGTATGAGCCTATGACTACAGCCTGCTTTCTGTTGTTTAAATAAGAAGTGATCCGTATTCCAAATCTAAAGAGTTTATCTAAAAGTAAACCATGATCAACGGTATCAAAAGCTCTGCTGAGATCAAAAAATAAGGCTATTGGTTGCTGTTTGTTGTTCAGTGCATTATAGATATATTCACATAACTGTTCAATAGCGGTTATGGTTGATTTATTTTTTCTGAACCCATTCTGACATGAGGTTAAAAGATTGTGATCTTCTAAAAAGCTGATTAATCTATTGTTATAGCAAAGTTCAAAAATTTTAGCTAACTGGTTTTGGACACTAACATTTCTATAATTACATGCTTCTAGTCTAGATCCCTTATTTTTATAAATCGGTATGGATTTCGAAATTTTAAGAATATCTGGATACTGGCCACTGACAAATGATTCATTAATCAGATAAGACAGTGGGGTACAGATTTCATCAACTACCGCCCTTAGTACTTGACCACCTACTTCATCTATCCTTGCAGCAGATTTTTTCGTTGTTTTGAGCAACACTTCTCTAATTTCTGCCGGGCTGGTCGGTAATAAAAAGAAATTATATATATAATTTGGAGGTAATATCAACTTATTACAATCTGGTTTAGGACACTGAAAATTTAAAAAGAAATTATTAAAACCATTGCAAATGTCTTTGGTATTAGTAAATGTTTGCTCCTTAACTGCTATCCTTGTAATATTTTGTTTTGGATAATTTTTTGCCTCATTAATTATTTTCCAGCTTTCTTTCATTATATTTTGTGTATTATTTATACGCTCATTGTTGTGATTCGGATGATCCGAATACAGCTGTTTTAACCTAACATACCTGTTTTGAATTATTATATTGTAAGGATAATCTTTACTTAGCTTATGTAGTTCACACAAAAGATGGTGTAATTGTTTTAGGTCATTGTTGAACCATCTTTTCCCTTTAATGCGTGGTTTAATTTTTTTATACGTTATGGCATTATTAAAATGAAACTTAAAAGATGCGTAAAATGAATTAAATTTTTCAGTAAAATTCATACCATTGATCATTTCTTGCCAATCCTCATTGTTTAATAGATTTTTTAAGGTTATTAAATTACTCTCTGACATGTCACGCTTAAATATTGGTATATTATTAGCATTATTAATGTCAAAGGGGCTTTTAAATTTGCACATCTGGTAGGTATGATCGGATAAATAAGTATCATTAACTGTAATTTCACAGGCTGTTAAATTTGAAAAGATTACATCAATTGTAGTTGTGCTTCTACCAGTTATGCGTGTTGGTTCATCGATGTGGTTCTTCAAGTTAAATTCATTGAATAAGTTAAAAATATGCTTAGTTTCACAACTATTATTAGCTATATTATCATTTATATCACCACATACTATGAAATAATACTCATTCTGATATAAATCACCTAATAAACCATACATTTTATCGATAAAGACGCTAAAATCACTATCTGGGGTCCTGTATACTACGATAATTACTAATTTAGATTTGATATAAAAGTCAATAATGTGTCAATAGAAACTTCGCCTTCAAACAAATTTCTAGGGACTTATTTTGATGCTGATTTGAGCTATAATAGCCACATTGAACATGTGTGTAAAAAAATTAATAGTAGTTATTACGCTATATTACACTTAAAAAATGTTGTCGACACAAAAAGCTTAATTAATATTTACCATGCACTTGTTAATTCGGTGTTTTCATATAATGTCATCCTGTGGGGAAATATGACTGCTTTCAATTGTAACAGAATATTTATTTCGCAAAAAAGAATTATAAGACTCATGTTTTCTTTAAGACCTACAGTTTCGTGCCAACCATTATTTCGGGAGCACAAGATATTAATTTTTCCATGCCTTTATATTTATAGCTGTATCTTATTCATAAAAAAGAACATTGGAAAATTTGAAACTAATGCTGCCAACCATAATTATTGTACAAGACTTGGTTCTCTTATAAAATTATCTAGACATCACTCTTGTTTATATGAAAAGACCCCATCGTATGCTGGAAGCAAATTGTATAATCATTTGCCTGAAAATATAAAGTCAACAATCCCTTTGCACCAGTTCAGAGAAAAACTAAAATTATTTTTGATTAATAAATCTTATTATTCAGTGAGTGATTACTTGAATGATGAGGGAATAAATTAATTCTGTGATAATTATATATATAGATGTGATAAATTATTTTCTCTTTTTTTTACTCATAATGTTTTATTATGTATATAAATGTATTTTTTTTGACCTGTCTGATATCATGTATAATGATCTAAAGGACTAATAAATTATTATTATTAATATTCGCCATATTCATCACAGCTATCGACGCCTCAAAGTGCCTTTCTAGACTTAGTTCATATTTCATTGGCCTTAAATATATATTTTCTTTGGCAAATATACATACGCCACCTCTATTCATTGTTCTACAACAAAAACTGTTTATTAAAATATAATTTTCTAACATAATTAGTGGAAGCTCCTCTGCATTCATCCAATGTTCACTGAAACACACTATGTCTGGTTCACATGAGTCAAACAATATTTGTAGTTTTTCTGTTTTTTTAGCAATTCCTTGAGTATTAAAATGTAACAAACTAATATAGCCGTTATCAATATTATTTACACCACAATTGTATTGTGAACTGTCATCACTCCTAAAAAAATGTTTCCGTTTGTTAAATTTTCCAAAATTTCCTCTGCAATTGATTTCTCCTGTTCCTCATGAATCAACAGTTCCACTTCTTCTATCTTGTCTTCTTCCAGTGTTTCCACAACATTAGGTTTGCCAAAAACTACATTTTCTATTGTTTCGTGTACTTTTACGAATATAAGAACTTTATTCGTGTTCTTTGAATTCTTAATCAAATAAGACAGTTGTTTTGCTATTACCCTTTTGTTAGATACAGTACCAGAATTATTATTTATATCCAATAGGTTTACGTTTCCTTGAGTATACTTATTTAGCCTAAATAAGTGGTCATTTAATTCATTATTAAATTTATTAATACATTTATTCATCTTCCTATTAATACTAACTGGTACTGTTGTAATAATTATATTTGTATGTGCACAGGATTTCAGTTTATTATTTATATTTTTAAATGAAAGATATTTATTATTTTCAAAGTCATTAGTCCCAGTTACTATAATAATATAGTCGGTCAATGTATAATTTTTTGCTAACGATGCAATGTTTTCTATAACACCACTAAAACTAGCTCCTGATTTTATGATTGTTTCGATTTTAAACATATCTTTATCTAAAAGCTGTTTTAATGTTACATTTAAATTACGTCCATACTCATCACCTATTATCATAATTTTGTGAGCTTCCATAAGTTGTTTGGATCCTAAATTGGTTCTGAAATGTTTTATTTTTTCTTGTTTTGCTGAACTCTCATCCCTAATATCTCTGCTTTCACTTGTATTTATCGCTTCCTTACATTTATTTAACTTTTTATTACTAATTGTTTGTGGTGTAAAGTTTTTTATTGAGGAATTTATAATATTCCATACGACTTTTGATCTATTGTCAGAGTGTAGTATCTGATTGTTGTAATACATCTGTTTGGCCTGTGTAACAGTATGTCGATAGATTTTTTTGTACGTATTGTAATAATTTAAAGTAATTAACCCCTGTTTTTTCTTAATATGTAACTCTTTAAGGTTTGCTGCTGATACTTTTAATCCTAGTGTTATCCAGTTTTCAGTTTTGCAAAAATTGTGCTTTATTTTTGTAACAAGTTTAAAACTAAGATCATAATAATATAATAGTATGTTATTAAAAATGCTAAATTTTGCATCAATATCTCCATTATATTTTATAATATCATTCCATTCTTCAGTTTCAAGATAATTCTTAAATAGTTCAATGTTTTTTTTTTTGAAAATGATCGACTTTTATATGAGGTATACTTGTTTTCATCTGTTATGGGAAATGAAATGACTTGTGCAGAGTTGTCAGATAAGCCATTATGAATAATCTGTTTCTTTGTGATAATATTGTTGAAATTTGTAAAAATGTAATTAATAGCAGTTTCTGATAATGCAGTTATTCTCGTTGCTTCATTGAAAACTGGGTTCAAATAAAGCGAGTTTACAAAGTTCATGTGTTCAATTTTGTCTTGCGAATCAGATAAATAGTTAATGTTAAGATCCCCATACACAATTATCTTACCAAACTGATTTTTTTCACATTATATTTAGGCATTCCTCAAATTTATCCACGAACAAATCAAAATCACTATTTGGTGCCTTATAAATAATAAGATGCAGATGGACTCATTGTCCTTCGTGACACTTACACCTGCATATTCAAATGCCTTATCGTTGCTTAGATTAGCACATTCTGGAATTTCAACAAATTTAAGAGAATTTTTAATAAGCACTATAACTCCACCATGAATAAAATTTTGTCTACTAAAGTACCCTCCTATAGAATAATCTAATAACCTAATATATTTGATGTCATCATCGCTACACCAGGTCTCTGTTACACAAACTACATCAGGATTTTCATCACTTAAACATACTTCAAATTCCTCAATTTTATTTTTGAGACATTGCAGATTCTGATGAAGTATTTTGAAGTCAGATTTTGTTTTATTCTTTCCTATTTGATTTATTTGCGCTGTAACATTCTTGTTTATGTTATTTTGTGAAGGGTCAATGTCTATAAAAAATCGGTTTTACTTTTTTTGATTTCTAAGTTCCTCAAATAAGATGGACATTCCTTGCTCCAAGTTTGGTGATGAAAATCAACATGTTTAAGCTTAAGTTTCTCAACTACAATTTACACATATCGCTTCATTAGTTGCAACTCTACATTCATGTGTACGATGAGGGCCACTACATTTGGCGCAAACTGTCTCCCTATACAGTTTTTTGCAAGGTGATTAAACACACAACAGTTATAACATATTACAATGTCAACTGCATCGTAAACAGCACATCTGTCCCATCCTATGTTGACCTTTCCAACTTTCAATATTTTATCATAGCTTTCTCCATCTAATAATTGTACATAAACTATAGAACTTCTTTGGTTTCTTCTATTTGGAGTAATATGTATTACTTTAACTACCGATTTTCCTCTTTGTAAAATATCTTCATTTTGTGTAAACATATGTTCTTCTATTTCATCAGGGTTTTTAGTCTCTGTAATTCCTACTACTTTTATTTTTGGGAGCTGTTTTTTTTGTTATCTATTATTGTAATTTTCACCCATTTTGTTGGTTGCCTTAGCCTTGAGTGCATCTGCAGCTAGTTTACTTTTGCATTCAATTATTATGCCGCCATCTCGTGCATTTTTCATGTAGGAGACTCATATTTTTGTTGGATCGACAATATTTTTCACTTCTTTCCTTGTTTCTTGATGTTTCTGACTTGTACTTCGGTTTGATCACAACCACCGGTTCAACCTTATTTTTTTTTTTACTTTTTCTGAGTAGCTCTCTGCTATTTCTTCATATTTTTTTATCACCTTACTTATTCCACAATGTATTTCTTTGTTATTTTTGCTTATGGAATCTGAAAGGGACTCAATCATTTTCCCTTGTTTTCCAATAATATCTCCTTGTTCCTTGATTTTATCTTTTTGTTGTTTAAACTCGTTATGGACATCATTTAATTTAGCAATTACTTCTTCTAGTAGCTTATGGGAAGAGTTTTTTGTTTGTAAATCCATAATCGCCTTAAGATTTCTTTATTTGAGCCCAAACTTAAACATTCTTTACAATGATACCATAAAATTCTTTTTTTAGTTCCATGCATTTAATTTCTGATGCTGTCAATTTTGAACAATTTACACATATTTTTGCTTGGCACTGGTCACAGGACCATAGTTGATCATTATCATATTTTTTTCTACATTCATCACATAAGATAGGCATTTTTCCCTAACATTCAGTTAGATCACACTATATTTTTAGTAATGTAATTTTGGATTTAAAACTGATAGTTTTGAATTATAGTAAAGTATATCTTGACTATAAACAAACGGCTAATCATAGTAATGACTATTTTGCTAATGTAGGAAATAACATGCGTGAACAGATTACTGAACCAAATAATTTTGATTTCACATTAGATAACTCATTACAGTCAATGTTCCTTACTCCAGTTACTGAGAATGAAGTAATAAAATATATATATAGTTTAAAGAACAAAACTGCACCTGGAATTGATGGAGTTACGACAGAAATAATTAAATTAGTTCATTCTCAGATACTAAAGCCTATTGTACACATTATTAACCTAATTTTTGAAACTGGTCATATCCCATCCCAATTTAAAGTTTCTGTTGTAACACCCATACACAAAGCAGGAATCAAAACTTTAATGTTTAACTATCGACCTATTAGCCTAATAAATAACTTCGCCAAGATATTTGATAAATGTTTGAGAGAGCGCCTTACTGACTATTTTAAAACTAATAGTATATTACATAATAATCAATTTGGTTTTGTTGAGGGTATGGGAACTGCAGATGCAATGTATGAGGTTAATAAAAGAAATCACAGACAATCTAGATGAGAACAAAAAATGTATTGGAGTATTTTTAGACCTGGCAAAGGCATTTGATACTGTGAACCATGAAAAGCTTCTTGACGTGCTTGCACATTACTGGGTTCGTGGCATCGTGTTAAAGGTCTTTAGAAATAACTTAACTGATCGTGTACAACATGTTAGAATGAATAACCTAAGCGACCCAAAAATTATAAAAATGGGACTACCACTAGGGACAATACTCGGACCAATCCTATTCACTGTCTATATAAACTCTTTGATAGGACTAAATATAAATGCCAAAATTATCTCATATGCAGATGACACAGTTGCTTTGTTTAATTGGAATACTTGGGAACATACGAGAGAAAATGTAATCGGGGGTATGCAAACTATAAAAAAATGGCTTGACAGATATCAACTTTTTTTAAATACTAAAAAAACTAAGTACATTGCATTTTCAATAACAAATCATAATAGACCTGAGTACAACTCAATACAGGTAAATAATCTGCCGCAGGCAATTAAAGAAATTGCAGAAATAAAATATTTAGGCATTATTGTAGACAAACAGTTAAAATGGACACAGCATATTAACTACTTAACAAATAGGGTAAGAAAGCTTATATATTGTATAGAAGATATAAATAACATTGAAAACATACCAATTCACTAAATAGTTGATATGATTTATGTTGCAATTATAATATATATTGATGTATTTTATTATTCTTTTTTTCTCTTTTAGGAGTAATCTAATCTAAAATAGAATATTCATAATATTAATTATTTTATTCTAGATTTTGTTTATGCTTATAGGTAGTAATTTGCGTTTGTAGACATGGATATTTTAAGGAGCGAGGATGAGGGAGAGGAGGTTATAACCGAGGTATATTCGGACATACGCGATGGTCTGGGTGAATTTGGTGGCGAAAGAGTTTTAAATTTAATTCATTTCAATATAAGGAGTTTAAAGAAAAACTTCAATGAATTCCTTATATATTTAGAACAATTTGATTATTTAAATTTAGACTTAATCATTTTATCTGAAAGCTGGAAGCTTGAGGATGTAAGTAATAACCTTCATATACCTAATTTCAAACTATACTATAACCAATCTGAATTTAACAAAAGTGATGGGGTGGCTGTATATATACGTAATAATATAAATAGTAATATTAATATTATAAATTTAAGTCAAACAAAACTTATTAGAATTTTTTGTAAACTAAATAACATAACCTATGGAATCACAGCATCCTATCAATACATTTTTTATTAATATTGCGAATGAATTGTCGAATAATATACCAAATGATAACACAATAGAGCCGCAGCTACAAGAACCTATAAGGGATATACTATTTCTTGCGCCGGTAAATAAAAATGAACTAATACAATATATATCTACGATTTTCATAAAAAAGTATCATATATTTCTAGTAAATCCCATAATGCACATATTTAATTTAATATTTCTGAAAGGCAAATTACCGAAACAATTTAAGGAATCCATAGTAACCCCTGTATTTAAATCAGGTGATAAAAAATTATTAACCAACTATCGTCCCATATCTGTTATAAATAATTTCACAAAATTGTTTGAGCACTGCTTAAAATATAGATTAATGAACCACCTAACACGACATAAAATCTTATCTATAAATCAATTTGGTTTTAGAAAAAATGTTTCAACAGAAAATGCGATTACACAGTTAACTAATACTATCATAAAAGCGGTAAATGAAAACAAGAAATGTTTATCGGTATTCCTAGACTTACGCAAAGCATTTGATACCATAGACCCTCAGTTATTGTTGTCAAAACTCGAATCAATTGGGGTAAGAGGTGTGCCCCTTGAAGTGTTCAGTAGTTATTTATCAAATAGGCAGCAGCGCGTTAAAATAAATGAAGCTATAAGTGACCCACTAGTTGTCACCAGGGGCGTCCCTCAAGGGACAGTGGTGGGTCCAATATTATTTCTAATCTATATAAATAATTTATTAAAACTACAGATTAATGCTGAAATTATATCTTATGCTGACCATACTGCTGTACTATTTGTGGGTGACTCTTGGAACATGATTTACCAAGATGCAGCAATATCTTTAAAAAAAATTAAAAATTGGCTTAGTTCAAACCTCTTAAGTCTAAATATAGATAAAACAAAATTTCTAACTTTTTCAACCACAGCGGATGGACAACCAAATCAGGATACCCTGGTCATTCATGGGAACTCTTGTGATAAAACTCAAGACTGTAGCTGTCAATCTGTTGAAAAAGCTAATAATATTAAATATCTCGGTGTCATGATTGACCATCACCTAAAGTGGAAAGAGCATGTCACTTATTTGAATATTAGACTTAGGAGGTTGTTTCATAAATTTTATCTATTGCGCGATGTACTAAATAGAAAAAATCTATTAATTGTATATAATGCTTTAGTTGAATCGATATTAAACTATTGTATTGTTGTATGGGGAGGCATGTATGATCAATTCTTAAATAATCTTAATGTAGCACAGAAAACAATTCTAAAAATAATGTTTAAAAAGGAAAAAAGTTATTCATCAACTTTACTATTTTCAGAAACAAAAGTATTTACAATAAGGAAATTATTTTCCTACCAATGTCTTCTATGGGTGTACAAAAACCCGCTATTCCATGCAGAAGTAAGTCATAAGCATGACACCAGGACAAAAGAGAATCTGTCTATCAAACTACCTCTTTTTACAAAGTCGCACACCCAACGATTTGTATTTTATTACGGCCCAAAATTATTCAACCTTCTACCTCCAAAACTAAAAAAAATGAAGCAAGCTAATAACTTAAATCTAAAGAAAATAAAGGTGGAGATACAAGCATTTGTAGACGATAATTTTGAAAATTTTAAAAACATTTATAAACATAAATAAAGCATTAAGTATAAAATAGTATATACACGTATATATGAATGTTTTAGTGGTTTCTATATGTCTTCATCCTTTTGTTGCTTCAAGTGATAACTTTCGCCATCAAACCACCACCTCGTCGTCTGAATATATTGTGTCCTTCTACCCCTATACCTGTATACTCTCGAAAATTTATATCTTGTTTTTCTTATGTATTTCTCATTGTATTATGTAATCAGGCTTTTTAGTACGCACACAGGCAGTCTGTTGCCTAGGCGGCTTATAAAATTACACTTTATAAAGATATTATATATTTAGTATAATACTTTTGAGGAAAAAATATTTTGTATTGCATGAACTCTATTTTTGGGATAAATAAATTTGATTTGAAATATAAGTTCTATCAGCTTAGAGATATTTTAAATAAAAATATTGAATTGAAAATGATCCTTAAGGCATTTGCAGAGTCAATTTTTCGATATGGCATACTGGTTTGGGGTGGTCTATATACAACATCTTTACAAAAGTTAAATGTCATCCAAAATACTATTTTAAAAATTATGTATAATAGAAAAAGAGATTATCTGACAAAATTACTTTATAATAACAGTGAAGTTCTTAATATTCGATCCTTATATATCCACAATGTCTACATTTATATATATAAAAAAGATGAACTAACAGTATATGTTAATAATCAATATAAGACCAGAAGTGCAAATGAACATCACATACAAATTCCTACCAGGAAAAAAATATTAAACAAAGATTTGTTACATATTTAGGTCCAAAATTTTATAATTTATTACCAAAAAATATTAAACTTATAAAAACTGTTCGGCCATTTACAAAACTATGTAAGGATTATATTTACTTTAATTACCATCAGTTCATTACTTGTTTAGAAGCTTAGTACGTCAAATATTCCTTTTTGTTTTTCTTTATATTATAAATTTTTAAATTTTTTAAAATTTTATTAAACATACTAGAAATGGCCTAAGCTCTTGCAGAGGCATTCGCGCTTCGCGCTCATAGTGGCGCCTGCGGCGCCACGCGGGGATGCTCCCTCCGGTCGCATCCCCGCAGTTGAGGACGCATGAAAGTCGGAGATATGTTCAAAATTCTAGGATCGGTCCTCGGATTAGCCTCAAAATTCTAAGGAATTGTCCCTGAATGCGCCTCAATATTAATCATTATTATTATCAATATCAGAATTAAAATCAATATCAAAATCGACATGAAAGGATGTCGAAATGAACATGAAAGAATATCAAAATCAACATCAAATTCAGTATCAAAATCAATATTAAAATCAATATCAAAACCGTTATCAAAATAAATATCAAAGTCAATATTCAGTATTTCATTTTTCAGTTTTTCATTTTTCAGTACCTATTTCATTTTGCAGCATTTCATTTTTCAATATTAACCGAACATATATTTTAAGTTCGTATACGTTATAAAATATTGAAACGACATTCCTCGAATCGTTCGAGGCACGAATTCATGAAAGAAATATCGATAAAATGTAATGAAAGATGAGGAAAATCTATTTAAATTTTTTTCTACTCCCTTGCGTAAATTTGCCGTTTGCCGAACAGTCTATAGAATGGATATGAAATCAGTCAATCACAGCTAATCTTCCCAAAAAACGGTATATCACTGAAAATATTTTTTAAATCATTATAGACAAAATTTTAGAAGTACGGCAAAAAAAAGGAGTGTGGGTGAGGATGGAACCAATTACCAATAAAAAGCTTTTTTTTATTGTTTTATAAGTACAATTCATTCTATTTATATTGATTTTTCCCTGAGCTAACGTTTTTATAAACCTGCACAATGTGCATACAAAAACTAATTATCCTGTTCTAAAATAGGTAGTTCCTCATAGATACAGGTTGGCTGGTGGTAGCCGAAATCAATATGCTTTAGATTTATTTATTGTTGTTTTAATTTATCATTTCTTAACATTTTATGATATTTTTTATTTTTTCTTTATGATTGATTATATTTTATCTATTATATTGTGTAAGAAAATTTATTAAAACCTTTTTAAATTAATCATTAGTTCTAAAAATAAATAAGGGTATTCTATCTGTTATATACATAATAAGGTTAAAAATTTAAAAGACAGAAATAAAGGTGAATTTTCAATTAAGATAAAATGTACGGCAAAAAAAAAAAAAGCTGCTGTGGCTGAGGATGGAACCGGGGACCTGCCGCTTGGAACCATTTAAAATCTTTTTATTCAATTATATGTTTACAATTCATTTTTCCTTAAGTATTTTATTATTTCATTTATTTCATTGTCGTTTACATTATGTAAAATATTTCACCCGACGCGTAACATCAATCAAATATCGAAAAACGGGTCGGGGGGCCGATGTTATGCCATGAAATTTACTAAGGATCTCTATTAATATGGTGCCAATTACTCTCCTACAAAGTTTAAGTAAATTTGCAAATTATATATAACCTAATTTGTTTTTAAATTAAGTTTTATTCATTTTTTTCTGTGTTCGCACTTATATATAAATTTGTAGGAAACTGCTAGAGTAAAAACCTACTTCAAAAAAATCTATTTACAATTTAAAATAATATTTTTTCAGTTGAAATTAATTTAAGTTAAATAAATGTTTCTATTTGCTTTATATTTATGTACATATTTACAATTTAGAGAAGATTATATTAAATTGATTTCTGTTTGTATGCTAACATAATCATCGCGCTGCAAGACCTGCTTTTAAGTCTGTTTTCCGTTTATACCCATCATTATCTCTCATGGTAAAGTGGGAGATTCTCGTAAATATATTTATGTGTATGTTGTGGAATGCTCTGGTGTTTGTCATATTTTTAGTTAGTTCTGAATTTTGTACCTTGAATTTAAAAAATTTCTGTGCTATTTCATTTATATAGTCTCTAATTTTAGGTATATTATATTGTGTGTGGAACGTATCAATGGGTGTATATCGATTAGATTCTGCAAGTAATCTAAGGATTTTATTCTGTGTCCTTTGGATTCTGTTGCATTGCGCGTCGGAAATGGTGTTCCATGACGCACATGCATAAGTAAGGATTGGTTTAAGTATAACTTTATAAATACATAATTTGTTATCCTTAGTTAATGTGCTCCTTTTGTTGACTAATGGATATAGTCGACTTAAGGTAGCATATGTACTGTTAATTATTCTCGTTACGTGAGGTCCGAAGCGCAGTCTCGTATCTAGGGTTACCCCTAGGTACTCAACCGCTCTCCTTTCCTCTATAACTTGGTTGTTAATTTTAAGTTTGTTAAAATTATGAATGTTAGTAAACTTCCGGCGTCGACTATAACCGTCTGGCTACTGCGTCGCCTTTCCAAATTGTTTCACGTACATCATGAGATTCAGAAGGAATTATTTGACGGCAACAAAATATTCCGTTTTACTATAAAGTCGCATTTTCTAAAGGCCACAACTTTCTTAATATTTATAGTAGAGAGATGAAACTGTGCATAGCGGTAGATAATTTATTTAGCTTTATTTTCGTTAGGTACGAACATTTTCGCCGAAAACGGCCTATTTGCCGAGATATTCGGCTTTTAACGAAAACGCTACGTATTTTGGCCACCCGACGTCGTTTCCTTCAAAACACTCTAGCTCGAGAACGGTTCGTCGAAGGTGATATCTGAAAAATGGAAACGATTCCTCATTAAATAATATTGTCCTTTGGGAGTTTTTATTTTTAAGAAATTTCCAGCGGTTTAGAAGTTATTCAAGGAAAACCGAAAATGTGCGTATTTCGCCAGAATCGTGAAAAACCACCAAACACGCAATTTTTAAACGCTCATATCTGGCGAAAAACACCCCGCAGACGGCCGTACGATGTCGATATGGAAAGTACATGAATGGCAATGAAAGCAAATCGTAAATCCCACCGGCATAATCGAATTATAAGGCCGCCAGGAACGAAACAAAGACGGAAATTTTTGACGTTTACCAAAATAAGCGGGCGCCTACGTCATCAAAAAGGAGCGACGCAAATTCATTTTGTGGGTCGTAAAAGTGTGTAGGGAATGAGATAGCCGACATTATTAGCCTAATTAAAAATATCAACCCCGAAAGGCACGCGTCGCCAATATGAACTTGGGACGTAGTTCGGCCTCCTGCTTCCGCTCGTCCCGCTCCCGACCTCTGGCTCTGCCGCAAACCGGAGAATATGCGCCAGCAAAATTGCAAAATGCAAGAGGCTCGCACCTGTACGATTTTAATATATATTGATTCCTTGATTTCTTTTTACATTTATTTCCACTTTTATATTATGTATTAATAATACAATAGCATACTTAAACTAGCGATTAAGTTAAGCACATACTGGTGTTAAAAGTCACTTAGGTGCACTAAGTAAGTTAAGAAAAAAAAATTAATATACTAGTTGTACTAAAAATTTTATTGTGAACATTATCTTGTATTGTATTAAATAAATATTAGTAAAGTATAGTATATTTACAAGTTCTTAAATTATGCAAAAAAAAAACATAGAAATGAGACAAGACTGAACCTTATAATTGCCCCATATTTCCATCTGACAAAAAATATAAACTCCTTCCGATATATCTCCATAAAATTATATAACATATTACCCATCGAATGGAAAAGTTACCACATCATAAATTTCAACGAAAAATTAAGACTTTCCTAAAAGAAAATGTGTTTGTTTTATGAGATCCAAGATTGATCACATTAGACTTTAACTTCAATAATTTGGTTGTATTTTAATTTGTTTGTATTTAATTGTGAATTAGTAATAATATTTTAATGTAGTTTTGTGTATTTCTGTTAGGTGCTATTCGTTTTCTTTTTATACAGTTTTATAATATGTAATATCATATCCTGAAAGTGTGTATACAATATAACATTGTTTGACACAAATAAACTCTCTCACTCATCCTGCTATGGAGACTCTCCAAGCTCAAGAGTCCACGGCCTCCCCGATGTCACAGGAGATATAACCGTGGAACGGACGATTTAGGATGCAAACTTCTATTGAGATGTATCTTCTTGTGGGTTACTACATCGAGTTGGCGCAGCTCTTCTCTAGTCCATTTCACTACTAAAAAAGAGTAGAGAAGAATCGGAATGGCAAGCATATTTGTAGCAGACACCTTGTTCTTCCCCGACAGTTCTGAAGACCAGATCTGTCGGAGTAGGTGCTGATACTTGCCACTACGGGACCGGGTACCACATGACATCGGAGCAAGTGTCATGTCAAATGCCTTGCGGTTGTCGATCCAGGCCATAGTGAGGTTCCGTTTATACTGCATGGAGTCCTGCATGACACATCTGTTTATCAGCAGGTTCTCCTTGCAGCCAGCGACACCTCTCTTTGACCCTCGTTGCTCATATATCTGTTCGTAAATCGGTTTAATTGCGTGAAGCACCAGCATGAACAAAATGCGTGTAACCACCATGTAACATGCGTTTAGACAGGTTATCAGTCTGTAGTTCTTTGGGTTGGACAAATCTCCCTTCTTGGGGATCAGCAATGTCCACCCTTCAACAACCCAAGCAGGAATTTGCTGCTCCCCATTCAACCAGGAATTAAAAATTCTGGCCAAATGGTGGTGGGTGATCGATAACTTTTTCCACCAAAAGTTATTTATCCCATCGGGACCTGGAGCAGCAAAGTTCTTAGAGCCCTCAAGAATCCTACGAACCTCTTCTGGGGTTATTGGTTAGCACACTTCCTGTGGCTGCTGAAGCCTTTGACAAAAGGCTTCAAAGTGTGCAAGGGCCGGAGAATCTCAGTTGAGTGGAAGCCTCTCCCCATACAGCGTTTTCCAGAAGTCCTCCACCTGATTTGTAGTCGGCGGATTGTCTACAACATGCGGAGGCGGTTGGAAAAGGCGCGAGGACTTTTGCCAGAACAGTTTATTTTCCACAAGCCCTCTCGCCCGCCTTACTAGTGACTTTTTGCAAGTCACTAGCATCCGTATCCTGTCGAGGCTGTGCTGTTTGGTGGTTCGCAGCACTGCCTCATTGACTGTGTAATGGGTGCGTCTTAAGTTGGCGGCTAATCGACGCCGTTTAGGCGTGTACGGCCTATTGATCGCCATATAGTCCATCACACATTGGATATGGGATGCGTCTTGCCCCGCCGACCGCATCTTTTGTATGCACCGCTCCGCTCTCTCCTATGGGGAAGCAGTGTTTCACCTCTCCTCCTGAGAAAAGCTTTGAGCAACGGTATACACGGCACAGTTTATGTGCCAGAGGTCAGCCCGTTCTAGTAGCACTACACTGAGTTCTTCATCTACTCTGACCAGGTCTTGTGGCCAGGGGTTTTTATAAGGTGTAACCCCCGTCTGGTACTGAGGCCCTTTGGTATTGGCGGAACAAGAGAGACTACATCCTCAATCGGTGAATGCGGCAGCCCTTCGGCCACCTCATGCACCGGTCCAGGAGCAGCCCTCACGTAGCCCCTATTAAGAAGGTGGGATACATAGTCACAGATTTTGTGGCATGAAGGCGCTAGGCTCTGGAAGCCTCTGACACCACAGAGCATGCATTCGCGCCATGTATCCCTTCTGTGCAGGCTCACTACTTTCATAGCAATGCAGAAGTTCATCTCTCAGTTCATCTGTCCACTCAAATCCAATATCCAATGTATTTTGGCAACTGAAATAAAGCGTATTATTATTATTATTATTTATCATTGTAGTGCGGATCCTAATGAAGCACATGATGTCTGAATAAAAATATTAACCTCCGTCCGGTAGGGTTTCTGACTATTTTTCATTCCCGGGAATTGGCAAAGAAAAATTGTCATTCCCGAGACCGCTGCCCAAGGGATCACTACTTCCACATCCAGATTTTGTATCCAAGTCTTATACACACTAAATCCCAATGTAATATTTTCTCCCTTTAATAATAGGGTGAGTGTGGCAATGGGAGTTGTAAAGGGGGTAGCTAACGGCAAAAAAATTTTTTGAGACATTTGGTTCTTGTATAACACTAAATGATATTTTAATTTTCTTTACTCCCTTTCATTATAGTGTGGGGGTGGTATTGGAGATGATAGTGGGGAGGTGGCTGATGCCAAAAAAATTTTAAGAACTTGACTTTTTGTACATGCCCTAAATTGCAATTTTATGGACTCTTACTTGCTTGCTTTGCCTATTTGCCCTTATCTAATTCTGTTGAAGGTTCGGGACCTTTCAACAGAATTAGATCAAAATATAATCTAGTTCCAGATCTCGTTATAATACATAATTGTACCAAATTTCAAGTCAATATGTGACATATGACTCTTGTAAAAATATTATATGTATCGAATGTAGTGAATTAAGCATGTCAGAACTAAGATGCATTACTCTTCAAAAACGAACATTGAAGTATAATTGCAAAAAATGTAGAAACTTTGAACTAATAGAGTTCTTACAGAAAACAATAGCTGACAAAAAGAAAATTCTAAGTGATCAAGAAACTATAATTAATTTACTAAAAGATAAAATTGAAAACGGAGAAAAACCAAGAAATTTTCTTATGCCAATGTTTTACAGCAAAAAATTCCAATTACCAATACAATGAAAACTAACATTCCAAAGATAATCGTTAAGCCAAAAAAACAACAATCATCAGGGCAAACTAAGAGAGACATAGATTTAAATATCTACCCTGCTGAACTTAAAATTGGTATTACTGATGTAAAACCAACAAAGCTTGGTAATATGGTAATTAAATGTCAAACGAAAAGTGAATGGAGTAGTAGCAGTGACGTCAGCATTTGACAGCCTGAAAACGGTTCAGTGGACTTTGAAGAATTTGACATAAGAGTACGTCTTAGTTTGTGATCGATTTAAATATTACTGGCGCATAATTTTAATATCAAATTTATGTGGTGACATTTATTAACGTTTTTTAAAAAACCTAGTTTGAGAAAAATTTCTATAATATATAGTATCAGTGCCGTTGTTGGAAAAAGAAAATTTGATGTCAGGTTTGTTGACATCTCTGTTAACTCGTAAATTGTAAAAATAAGCACTATTAACGCTAATAATTTTGTTTTTCGGTTTTTTTTGTTAAGTAGGTATATTGTATGACTTATTTGCTTAAATATTCATTTAATATATGTATTCATAGATTTGGTATAAGCCAATATTGACATAGAATATAATGGTTAGGTAGCAGTAATTTCTACTTACTAATATTGATAGTTTTATAAAAGATTAATATCCATTGCTGTGAAATTTAAATTTTCTGACAATATTATTAATTCCCTGCCAAAAATGGCATATTATAGAAATATCTCCAAAGTAATTTAAAATATACACTTTTCTATAAGCATGGAGAGGATCTATGTAGATGATGAAACAGTTTTACATGAGTTTTTATGCCACTCTATTGCACAACGACTTCCCATCATATTGAGGAAGAATATCTCTTGGAATTTTTATGGTTATTGATATGACTGTATGCGGAATCGACTAATTTCGTTCAAAAACTTATATCGGTCCCATAGAACCTCATAGCTTTATTTTTATCTGTTTCTATGAGCACTTTTTGGCAGGGTTGTACTTCAAGCTCAAAAGTTTCTAATGAGTTTGAATTTGTTACCATTTTAGAAACAGAACATTGACAACGGCTGTTGTGTGCACTAATCGATGGAATCGAAAAAGAACAGTCAGATTTTTGGGATTTCCATCTGCTCAAACCAGACGACAAGTAGAGCTTGCAAGAATAGAAATACATACTCAGCCCAGCAGCATTCTGTAGAGATGATTTTCTCGAATCGAAAATAAAAAATGCAAGAATATGTTCCGAACATTTTGTTATGGGTACCTATATGTTAGTTTTTACATGATTTATAACATAATATTGCAATGTTCACAGTGAATTTGCTACTTAATCAAAATAAGATGCATAAATGTTCTTAAAATTTCACTTAAAGTGTAGATTGTTCTTAAGGTGATATGTAACGTTTTTTTTAGTACGCTTTACATATTATTTTAACATGTATACTATTATATTGACTTGTGTAAAAAAGTATTGTGAATAACACAAATAAAACTGATTGAATATGTAGTTATATGGTTATTAATTACATCCTCCTCCAGTAACGTGCGAATAGAGATAGTTTTGGGTTGATAAATGAAGGTAGGTTTTAAGATCAAATCAGATTTTAAACTGAGTGTACTAAACAATGCAAAATACATGGAATGAAAAATAAAACCCTAACTTTTTGAAAAACTTCGTTGAATTTTCTATGTATCTGAACATTTTTAAATTCAGGAAGAAAGAACGATGAATATATTAAATGTAGATAGAACAGCATTGAGCAAAATACTTTATTTTATAGCAATAGTAATACATAAGTGGTTTTGTTGTTTTTATTAACATATTCTACATGTAAATTTAGGAAATGTACATCTGTATATACATTATATAAAGCCTTCTTAAATATCATAACTGCATAATTTACAAATGTATAGATTACATAAAAATCTTTGTGAAATGCCAAAGCGCACTGCATACTCTTAGCATCTGGCCTTGTTTTTTAATACTACAGCCATGTCAATGTTCTTGTTACTGAGTTCTATTCAATGCATCCGTCACAGACGTATCCTCATACAACAATCCATGGCTTAAATGGTAATCTTTGAGAATGCCTAACCTAAAACAAAAATTACATTCATCCTTAATCTGTTTAATAATGTACAAATGTTGAAAAGCAGTAATTTGTGATTAGACATTACAGACATAAGCAGTATACTTTGATAATAAACTTTGAATTTCATATTATTCATATAGAATCTACACTTACTTCACCAACGAGATATCGCTTGATAATTTATTTTGTATCCAGAAATTTTATCCATTTACAGGCAAGCTGAGCAAAGGCATCTAACTTGGTCATCATGGTCATAGGGCTCGTTCGAAATAACATATAATCCATCACCACAGTTTTAGAAATTTTTGGGATAACATTTAGCGATGCAGTTAAATCTTCTACTTTTAAACTATATGGATCAACACCGTTAATATACTCTAACTTAGAAATATAATTTGGTGACTCCTAAAATGAAGTGTATAGATCAAATTTCAACAAATTTAACATTCCTAATTGTTAAAATTAACTCACCATTACGAAAATAAACACCTTTCGACAGTACGGAAAAAAACATGTCGGTTGAAAAACGCAAATAAAACACAAAATTAAAGCCAGTTCAACAAATCACCAAACGTATTAGTAAAAGGGAACACTAATAATTAATTTTACAAAAAAAGCTTTTCAAAAAGCTCTAAAATACCTTAAAACTTGGTATAATTAAATGACTGTAAATATCACAAAAACTTTCGAGTCACTCAAGTTGCAGCTTGATTGTGACGTCAGCTGCTACTACTCCATTGGAAATTCTAAAACAGGCCCTTGATAATAAATTAAAAAATAAATATGATATAGAACTGAGCAAATTACGACAACCATAAATAAAAATTGTAAAAGTTACCCAAGATTATACACATGAAGAAATTGAAAATTATCTAAAAAAACAAAATAACAACAGGTGAGGTTAAAGTAAATTATATTCGTAAAAACAGAAACGGAACCAAAACAATTATATGTGACTGTACCCCTAATGTATTTCACCGAATAATGAATTTGAAAAAAATATGCTTAGGCTGGGAAAGATACATTGTCTATGAAGATTTAAGCATATCAAAATGTTATAACTGTCAAGGATATTTTCGCAAAAAAAGTGAATACAGGAATAAAATAGTATGCCCTATATGCTTAGAAGAACATGAAGAAAGTATGTGATCTAAACAAAAAATAATTTGTAAAAATTGTGAGTTATCAAATGGAAAATACAATACTAACTATGCCCCTAACCATCAAAACAACAGTCCTGAATGTCCAGTATTAAAATTCCACACAGATGTGCTCAAGAGCAAGATAAGCTATATAGTGAAATAAACATAGATTGCTCCCCTATTTTAGTTGACCTTATTATATATATTTTTTTGTTATTACTTTTTACATTCATACCTACCTAGTATTATTTCGTGGATATTGAAACATATTAAATGACATTGAAAATGAGGAAATTAATGCTTCAAAAAATATAAACCTAAGATATGATGTAGTTGGTTATAATAATTTTTATAATAATGTAGTCCCTAAAAAAAATGTACTTAAGATTCTTCACATGAAGATTCGAAGTGCCCAAAAAAATTTTGATATGTTTTTAACCTTCCTTGAAACCTTTCCAATAAAAAATTTGGATGTAATAATTTTTGATAAAACTCGGTGCATTTCTAATATAAATAATTTTACAATACCTGGTTTCCAAACTCTTTATAATAATAGAATTATTAATCAAAATGACGGAATACTTATATTTATTAGAGACTATATTAACTATGATATAAATCATACTGTTCTACCCTTAACCAATGGTAATGATAACTGATATCACCTTAAAAAAATTTAACATAGAATTTTCAATCATGCCTTGTTATAGATCTCCTTCCATAAATGATAACTTGTTCTTGACTGACCTAGAAGCTTATTTCGACAAATTAAAAAGTAATAGAATAGATATATTCATAGGAGACATAAACTTTGATATACTTAACCCCACAAGGGCTTCAATTAATAGTTACTTGTCTATGTTGGGTTATTTTGGTTTCAAGCCATACATAAATTTATATACTAGAGTAACTCCTGACAGTAGCTCTTGTATTGATCAACTTTCATAAGAAAAAAATGTTGAAATGAGCAACTTATTACTCGATGCATTAGTTATAGATACAGATATTACTAACCTCTTCGCGATCTACTTAAATGTTAGTCTTAATGAAAATAATAATGGGAAAAAAGATATTGAACAAAAAACCATAAGCAAATTTGATGATAAAAAATTTGAAAATATGATTAGTTCACTAAAATGGGATTATATTATTTCATTAAATGATCCTGAGTTGGCTTATCAAAAATTTATTGATATTTTTATGTCCTTATGTGAAGAATGTACTACCACCAAATCAGTATCATGTAGGAAATACAAGAAACTTAAATCATGGATTACAAATGGCATAATCGAGTCAATTAAACATATAGATAAACTAAAAACACTAGTTTTAAGAAATAGAAACAATATTAACTTACTTCAAGAGTACAAAAATTATAGAAACTAAAAGCTGCAAATTACGGATATTATTTAATAGTAGGAGATTTTAATGTAAATAAGGCCAAAATACCCAATTAAAATGGTTACGGTTTCTAGAAAACTTCATATTTAAAAAAGCAAACACACCACCAACATCCTTAACGGAGAATAATACATATACAAGCAATCTCACCAAAAATATTATAAAAATTGAAACGCATCCTGACATAGGATGAGACCACCTAGCTATAGACATAAGTATCGATATGGAAACACCAATAACCGAAGTTCCCAAAACTTACGTCAACTACAGCAAATACAACATGGATAAAGTAAATAGCATTATGAGAGCCTATATTCATGAAACTCAACAACCCCACTTGGATAAAGAAACAATAAAAAAAATTCAGGAAAAATTATCACAAACCATAATAGTAGAGTCACCGTCAGCATGTAAAAAATACTACCAGTACAATCTCCCGCCTTTCATTATTCAACTAATTAAAAGCAAAAGAAAAGTGTATCGTGATTATAAAAACAGAAATCAATAACTATAATAAAAATATACATAGACTTTTACAACAATATAAAGAAAGTAAATGGCTAAATATATGCAGTGAAATCAATAATAATAATAGCTTTATTTGCCCAACAGGATACACCCAATTATAGGACAAATAATTAAATGAAATTGGAAAACATTATGTATACAAGTTATATAAAAAAAATTATATCAAATACTATAGTATAATATATATGACATATTAAGTATAACAAATATAATGAATATAATAAGTATAACACAATACAATATAACAGATACAATAAATATAATAAATACAGTAATAAAATGACAAATAATAGATAATTGACAATAATAACAAATAATAAATAGTCCAATAAAGGGGACTTTTAAATGTCCATTCGTACTCCATGGCTGAATTTTTTTACCAGAAATTAGTTTTAAGATGTACATCAAGCGTCTTTAGTCAAAAAGCAGAAATTGATGTGCAGGGGTTGTAGAAAAAATATTTAAGGATTGAAACCAAGCTATGTCAAAAACGCAAAAATTTTCGAAAAAAAGTTTTAGACAAAAGTCATAGAGAAAAAAATTCTGTGTAAAAAAGCTACTTAACTTTTTTTCCTATAAGTGACCGGCGAGCCGTGAAATTCGATTCAAGTTTTGAACGATTTACACAGTCAAATACACCGCTGGCGCGTATGCCCTCTCCTCGCCGTCCCCTTTTTTGACAGAACACAATGGCATCGTCTGCAGATCTCTCAAATTGAAGTACTAGACAGGGTGATATTTTGAAAAGTGGCAGGAAATGTTACTGTAATAAGTCATTTTAATGAAATTTTTCATAAAAATCCTTACAACTCCGGCACGGATAGAGATATCGAGATCATATTTGGCACATAGGTTGTAATACAAATCTGGGATGGAATCTGAATGAATCTGCGGATGGAAGATGGATATAAGTCCCACATAAGGTATCACAAACATGAAAAATCCTTATAACTTGCAAACAGGTAGATATATCGCATTCATATTTGAGACGTAGGTGTTACTATTGAAGAGAGACGGAATCCAAATGATCCTGCTGAGTGATTGGATTCATATCAGGTCAGTTTGGGTTCCACTGTTCCTTACGTTGTTTCTAAGACTTTTTTAAAGTATGGTGATTTCAGATATTGTGATGGTTTTCATGGGAAAAAAAATCGATCGATTGGATTCATATTGGGTCAGTTTATGTCACACAGTTTCTTAAAGTGTTTTTAAGTATTCTACGGTGTATTTGGCTTTTTTTTATGCCCAGTAAAGGGAATTATAATTGTTCACTCGTAATCCATGTCTCAATTCTTGCCCAAAAGTTTCAAAATGCGTTCAGTGATATTTTCGTCTAAGAATATTAATAAGTATTAGAATGCTTTTGTAGTTATTATAAAAAAAACTTCTCTAAAATCGGACGTAAAATACGTAAGACTTAAAAGAAGTAGCAGAGGAGAGTATATTGTTAGTTCAAGCATGTACCACCCAGATATCTCTACAAATTGAATATCGATATACATTTAGTTTAGTAGATGTATATAGTAGTTTAGTTTTACAATTGTATCAATTTTGCGACTCTTTAAATGGACTCTGCGTTATCGCTTCTATTTTTTATGAACCCTTCCTAAAGATAGACAATAGTAAAGCGAACAATGATAATAATTTATAGAAATAGTTGTTTTTCATTAAATATAACAAATATTAAGCAAATTAATATAATGTGAATTTAGTGAACACATTTACAAACACAACAAATGTACAAACACATTTAAGAAACCAAGTATCGTCTGAAAAAACAATGTTTGTGTGGTATTGTTGATCGGTTTAACGTCTGAATTCGAACATTTATGTTTATCAAGAAACCCGGCCGGGTTTCGCAGCTAATTTTAGAGCGAAACAGGTCTTATTCATATACAGCAAGATACTGCTTTCTGCGCCATCTGGATATTTCTTTTCTTTTATATAAAGAACATGATATTTAACATTGATAATTACATACGAAATGAGTTGTTTATCGTTTCATTTTTCAAATAAATACCTTTCTTCAACTTGTTATCTTATTACGGCATTGCCATTGATGTTTGAATTTTGAGATCTGTCATTTCGGTTATGTTTGTGTACTAGACGGAAGTACGTCTTCAAAAACGGAAGTATGACGTCGACGGATACGGAAGTCGTTTAATTTAATCCTGTGACAGTGACATTTATAAATAACGTGAATATAGACACAAACAAACTAGTAGAAAAACATAACCCAATTTTTTTAAAGACAGTGAAGTTAGATGCGAGTGGGTGTGGGCTCTCTAACCTAAAAATCGAATATTTAAGTAGAATTTTTGCAAGCACCCCAAGGTCGGGTGGGGTAGCATTTTCCACTATACCGTCCATGAAGAATCGGTTACAACGGTTATCGAATCGATCAGATCACTCACCATTTTATCAACGACCTCGGGAATTGAAAAACCGAAACATGTTTCAGGGGAGTTCACATGTGTGGAAGCTAGGATTTTAAGCAAAAATCCGAACTACGGTCTAAGTCGTGCATTCGATACTATAGATCACAATTTGTTACTCATGAAATTAGATGGCATTGGAGTACGGGGGATACCATATAATTGGGCTGTCTCATATCTAGAAAATCGCACTCAAACCACTGTAATAGATGGCACTAAATTCAAAACAAAAAGCATAAAGCTAGGAGTACCTCAAGGCTCAATTTTGGGGCCTTTGTTTTTTATGAAACATGAAAAATAGAATCAACTATCTAGAAATATACATAACAAAGCAGAAAAAGAAAGCAAACACAAAAAAACAGAATAATAATAAGAGCACTAAAATAGAAAACACTGCCAACACAAAAAACAAGCAAAAGACAAGTAGCATTATGATTGAACGTAACGAAGAAGTACATGGCGGCCCAATTAAAAATATTGAAAATCCAAAATACTCATTCTAGATGAAAATGTTAGAAACTGTGTGGACATTCTGAACGAAATAACAGACAATGGGAAATACTCAGTAAGTTCATACTTTAAACCTAACGCCCTAATAGACGAAATAGTGATAAACGCCAAAGAACTCTGTAAAAATTTTACTAAATCGGATTATATTATAATTCACGCTGGAATAATGAATGTTCAACGCGGAAAGAAAATTGACCAAGGAAAACTGAATAAGCTATGCAAGGAACTTATTAACACCAATGTAGTATTTATTGGCGTAACCTATAGTGATCAAAGAAATGTACTGAATACATTTATTTATGACTTTAATGTCACATTGTTCAACTTATCTCATAAGTATTACAATATACGATATATAGAAACAAATCAAATTTTAAAGGAAAAAGGATTGATCAACAAAAAGCTGACAATCCGACACCTCAGTAAAAAATATTTATTTAGATGTATAAACTCAACAGTAATCAACAATAACTTTGTGAATTATGACAATTTAAAAGAAATCAAATGTGTAGAAACCAACGCACTTGCTAAATCAACAACGACAACAGTAGAAACAATAAATATTAATCTAGGTGAGGGAGGAGAAAAAGCAAACGTCCAATATAGTCGAGCAAGAACAGAAAATAATGAAAAATCGTTGGAAGAAAGTATTAGCAATGACGTTATGTTAACTCCAAGAAATAAAAACCAAAATAAGAAAGCCGGAAAATCATCAACATCAACGGCGACTACAAATTTTCCAAGACGACGAACGGTGAGCAATACAAAATAATAAAAACTTTATTTCTAAATATTCAAAGTTTAAGTAGTAAAATAAATGAAATTGAAATATATGCATCGGACAATAATTTAGACGTTATCTGTTTATGTGAAGTATGGATTAATGAAAACAGTGTAAAATATTGTAACCTTGAAAATTATATACTAGCGAATTATTACTGTAGAGTTTCAAAATTACACGGTGGTGTTATGATTTACTGTAAAAAAAGTTTTACAACGAAAAAAATCGCCAATATTGACGAACTTTCAAAAGATCTCCATTGTGAAGTGACGGCAATAGAAATAAATAGTTTAGGTATTATAATAGTCTGTATATACAGGTCTCCTAACGGAGATGTCATAATTTCCTTTGAAATTTTTAACGAAATTTTAGAAATCTTAAGTAAATATAATAAGAAATTTTTTATTTATAGTGATTTTAACATCAACTTACTAGTAGACAATAAGATTAAATCTAACTTTAGTGTAATAACTCAGTCTTTTGGGCTGGAATTTGTAATAAACGAAGCAACTAGAATTACTACAAGAAGTCAAAGCGATTTGGATAACTGTATTACAAATTCCAGACCAGACTTGTTTTGCTTCAGTTCAAGAATTGTATTTGTCGGATCATTATGGTATATTAAATAAAATTTCATTGCAGAAACATAACGAAACAAGTATTACAAAATTTCGTCTCATCTCTGCCAATTCTGCGGAAAATTGTATTACTGCCCTAAATAGTCACGATTGGAATGTGTTAAATAACTTCACAGACAAACGATATGTTCAACTATTTTCTTGACGTACTGTTAAACAGCTTTTATCAATATATGCCAATAAAATATAAAACAATTTTAAGCAAAAATGTACAAAAAAATGGTATGATACTGAGCTCAGAAATATGAGACATAACATTAAATTTTTATCAGACTTAAATAAACAGTATCCCGCAGATAATTTATCTCAAGAAATAAAACGAGATAAAACTGAGTACAGAAAAAAAATTAATCAAAAGAAAAAAGAACACACCACGAAACAAATTTTAGAGTTATCAAATAAATCAAGAACAATTTGGAAAATTATCAATAATACCAAATTAAATAATAACTCGACCATTGAGTCTGAAATTACACCAGACGAATTTAACATATTCCTTTCCAACGTTGCAAATCAAATCAGCACAGATTTGCCTCAAAGTGAATTAAACTCAATCGAGATAACGAAAAACTATATTCAAAGTAATAAAACTATTCTCCTATACCCAATAGAAATCAGCGAAGTTGAAGCAATTAAAAATAAGTTATCAAATAGCACAGCTCCCGACATATACGGCATTAGTAATAAAATTATTAAATTGGTAAGAATAATGGAACACATTGACAATTATTATCAATAGATGTTTTGAAGCAGGGGAATTCCCAAATAAACTGGGCTATGCAAAAATTTCACCCATATACAAAAAAGGCGACGAAAACGATGTCTCTAACCACCGCCCAATTGCTATAATATCTCCTATCTCGAAATTAATCGAAGTAGCTTTTAATACCAGACTAACCAACTTTATTGAGAAAAACGATTATTTTATCAGTACACAATTTGGCTTCAGGAAAAATCACAATACAATACAAGTAATCATCGCGATGGTCACTCAAATCTCGGAGGCTTTCGAGAGGGGTGAAACGACAACAGCTGTGTTTTGCAATCTCTCCAAGGCCTTCGACTGTGTGTCACACCAAATTTTAGTCGAAAAGTTAACTCACTATGGGGTTAGAGGAAAAGCACTAGATTTCATAAAATCTTATTTAGCCAACAGACAACAAATCGTCGAATTCAACGGAAAAAAATCAGTTCTTCAACCGGTGACCATAGGAGTTTCACAACGATCGATATTAAGGCCTCTGCTATTCACTCTGTATGTAAATGATCTGTCATCATATCTGTGTGACATATATTCTCTGCAATATGCTGATGACACTAGTCTCATTTGTAGTGAGATTGATCTGAACAAACTTGACCAAATAGTAGTATCAGCGGAAAATAAATCACAAGACTACTTGACGGCTAATAAACTATGCTTCAACAAGAACAAAACTATCACAATGAATTTCACCTTAAAAAATGTAAATCATGACGTTGAACACACAAAATTCTCAGGAATACATTTAGACAACAAATTAAATTGGAAGTATCACATCAATTGTTTGGAGAATAAATTAGTAAGCGTAATATACTTACTTCGAAAACTAGCTGAGTACGTACGAGTACGTACTGAGTACGAGTACTATACGTATTAGTTAGAAGTCAAGTGTGTGGATGTGCAGAGTGGTGCTCCTGAACATTGTTTGAAATAAACTAGTAAAACGCATAATTAGCTAAAAGTTAAGATGACATAGGGAGCAATTTATTGCGCGTCAACTGAATGCCATTTTAATGTATGTAATTCAATATTAAACTTTCTATTATTCAATTAGTGCAGTAAAAATTACAAAAAGTAAACCTCAGTGCCATCAGACCAGTTCCAAGAAGTAGAAACAGCTAGGGTCTAATGCAGTAAAACATCTGTTTTGCATCAGGCACAGTTTTCAAGTGACTAGCAAGTAAACAAGTGCAGATCTTCCAGGGCCGGACTCAGCAGTAAAAATATGAGGAAGAAAAACTACAAAATGGAGTGTACGCAATGTAAACAAGTTAAGACAGCCAATAAGGATGTAAAATACCCATGTTTTCCATGCGACTTATGTAGGAATTTATACTGCATAGAATGCTCGGAGCTGACATCCTCAGAAATAAAACGCATGCCTATACAAAGACGCCTTTTGAAATTCCACTGCAGAAAATGTCGCAACTATGACTTAGTGGATGTTTTGAAAAGTACCATTAAAGATAAGGAAGTTATAATAGAAGACAAGGAAAATCTAATTAAATTGCTCCAAGAAAAATTTAAATTTTTTGAGGAGAAAGAACAAATATCTGAAAAACCCACATATGCAAACATTTTAACTACAAAACAAAATAATGATAAACAAAGTTTTTCAAGCATAGTAGTATTGCCCAAAACCGCACAAAATTTTTCACAAACAAAAGAGGACATTATTAAAAAAGTAAATCCAGCAGAACTAAAAATTGGAATACAAAATTTGAGAATAACGAAAAATGGCAGAGTTATTATTAAATGTGCAACAAAACGAGAAAATGACATATTGAAAAATACAACGAAAGATAAATTAAAGGACGATTATAATGTAGAAACAAGTAAGATGAGAAAGCCAAAAATAAAAATTGCCAATTTTAATGAAGAGATGACAATAGAAACCATTGAAAAATGTATAAATGAACAAAATCAATTAACAGAAGTGAAAGTAACTTATGTAAAAAATCTAAAATCGGGCTTTCGAACCATATTTTTTTAATGTTCCCCAAAGGAATTCGAAAAATTGATGGGCATGAAAAAAATATTTATAAAAATCTGGGTATTCCTCGCTGTTTTCAGTGTCAGGAATTTTATGACAAAAAAACTAACTGTGTGATATGTGCTGAAGGACATGTTGTAACTGAGTGTCCAAAAAACAGAAAAAAATTCTGGGTTAACTGTGCAAATTCAAACAAAAAATATAAAATGAACCATAATACTAATCATGAATCCACTGATATGGCATGTCCAATAATGAAGTTCCAAATAGAAGTTTTGAAAAGCAAAACTGATCACAACACTCATCAATGATAATTTTAAATGAAGATTTTGTGTTAGAGAATCTAGAAAGTTTAGAAAAAAAACCATAGTGGTGAATATATAGAAGTTATAAACATAAAAACGGTGGTAGAGACTAAAGTCGAGGCAAGAATTCAAGCGATGCACGTCACGAGTGATCTCATTAAAGAAATTTTAATACTAACCTAACTTTTAATCATTAATCACGTTAAAAAGAGTAATTCTTGACGCCCAGTTATTAAGCTTTTTTCAAAAATAGGTACAGTTTAATGGGGCTTCATGATTCTTAGCAGTATTGTCTTATTTATAGAATCGATCTGTGACGTGCATCGCTTGAAATCTTGCCTCGACTATAATAAAAAGTTGCTCAGTGTTTTACATTTAAATATACGTAGTGCAAAGAAAAATTTTGATGAGTTAATAGCAACTGCTGAAACTTATAATTTTAGTAATTTTGATGTCATTATTCTAAGTGAATGCTTTCAATTAGAGTCCGCAAATTATTTCCAATTTCCTGGGTATGCCACATTTTATAATGAAGCTGATTACAATAAGAATGATGGAGTATTAATGCTAATAAAATCAAAAATAAATTCTGTGTTTACAAAGATCAAACTTACGAGATGCGATGTTACATTTGCCATATCAAATTTAAAAATTAATGATACGCCTTTCAAAATAATTGCCCTATATCGGCCAAACCCAACCAGTGAAGACGCCTTTATAGATGATATTGACTCATATTTAGAAGAAACAAAAGAAGATAATCAAATCCAGATTATAGTGGGTGACATTAATATTAATATTTTAGACCAAAATGCACATATAGTTAACAAATATTTATCAATATTGGGAAAACATGGTTTTCAACCTTATATTCAGATTCCAACACGTGTACCCAAAGATACATCTAGTTGTCTAGATCATATTGTAACGTTCGATTTGCACAATCGCACGTTCCACGTTCTAATAGTAAATTTATTAGAAAATCTCAAATTATTAACTAAAATACATTTTTGATCGCTCTGCTCCCTGACTAATGAAGTTTATCTCCAAACCTAAAACTTGGATCGAGTGGCAATTTTAGAAGTTGACTTATGCTACACAACCAGATGGCGCGAACTAGTTCCCAAAATAAATTACTTAAACAATTTGTTTTTAAAAGATTTAACATTACCTTAAGATTATTTATATCGTAAAGACTAGTTGGTTTTGCCAGAGTTTAAATAACATTTTAATCTCAAAATAAACGGTTCAGATCGATATAAATCTATATGAAAGAGAGAGATGAAGGGAGTAGTTTTGCGAGATAGAACGCGGTGTGGCGAGGTTTCCTCCTTTTGTATCCAGCCTTCATGCCAGTCGGTTGCTTGAACGAAAATTTTATCTACACCTCTAAGAGAGGGATTTTATTAAAGCCTTATAGGAATAAGGTATGTAAAATTGGTTTAAGTTTATCGATGCGAATTTACAACGTGAAAAAATCTTTTTAGGCTTTTAATTTCCGATTTGAAAAGAGGACTTCTTTTAAAATTTGGTTTTAGTAGATGAATTTTAAATTCGCAATTTAAGTTTCATACATTTGATTGATGGATGTTATACCTAAATGATTAAAGAAATTATTTCGCCCTCGCTATTCTACATGAACGAGAAATAACTCAACTTTGGTATGGAGTTGTAACCCGCTGGGAACATATTTTTTGCTGCCACAGTTTTTCTTACTCTTGGTGAACACGTTTCATAGAATATGGAAATGGAGTCAACTTCGAAGCTGTCCATAAAAGTATAACCTTCTTATTTCAATCACGAAGGAGATCTAAAGTGCAATCGTGTTGAAACATCTTACTTACCAAAAAGATAAGTACCATTTCAATAAATTTCTAAGAAATAGTCAGTTTCTATATCAGTAAGGAACAGTTACCAACCCAGTTTTTTTATAATTCAAGATCACAGACTACATGTTCCTATATCGCTACATTAAATCTTTAAATAAAATTATCATCAATTATCTACTTAAAAGACTTATATTATTAACTTATATGTAGTAAAATTTAGTTTGTTACCTCTTGTAAAGGGCCAAGGATACATAAAGAAAATTCTGTCTGTAAACTTTACCTTAAATGTGTGTAGTTTTTTTGTTGTCAAATCTTCAGCCCCATATATTCTTTATACCTATATCGTTTTATACTATTAAATGTTAGTTCTGTATATATAAAATTGTATTACCTTGTGGTTATTGTAATATATAAAATTTCTCTTAGCCTTGAAGATTTTTAAGGTTGAATTGGTGATGAAATATTTTTTGATGTCAATATATTGTCGCTGAGATATATTTTTTGATATCAGGTTCAATTAATATAATTTGTGATCAATTTGTTGTGATATTTTTTTATAGTAATTTATTGTGTGGTGATATATTTTTCTATATCCAATTATTGTAATATAGTAAATTTAAAGACAGGTATACTGTTTTGAAATAATATGGGGTTACTAACCACAAACTTGTAATATATTTCTATTATTTAATTCTTATTACTCTTTCTTTGTTTCCTGCTTTTCATTTCCTCGACTTCCCTATAAGTCTGGCGCCCTTGACCTAAACCCACGCCCATATTTGTTCTCCGAACTTTAGACTGAGTTTAGCTGGCAAAGAACCTCCAGTCAAAAAAAAAACAGGCAATTAAAACCAGCACAATATTTTTGTACGGAAAAAACATGGTATTAAAAACATAAAATTTTCATCATATGTGTTAAATTGTAACATTACTGACCATTATCCAGTAGCTTTAAACCTTAATTATTTTAACAATATAAATGCTGAAGTGAAAGCAATTGACAATTTACAAGAAATTACAAAAATTGACCTACATAAATTAAAAAGTTTAGTTGCAAATCAAAGTTGGGTTAATATTTTGAATTGCAATGATACACAAACAGCAACTGACAAATTTACAGATATTTTTTCAAATTTAATAGAACAATCCAAAAATGTAGGAAAAAAGAAACCAAAGAATAAAAAAATAAAACCGTGGATTACAGAAGGTCTTGTAAATTCTATAAAAAAACGTGATAAGCTTAAAAGAAAACTATTAGAACATCGCTCTGATATTCTTGAGACTGAATACAAAAACTATAGAAATCGTTTAAACACGATCTTAAGAAAATCAGAAAATAACTATTATAAAAAACAAACATTAGAAAATCAAAAAAATATTAAAAATATATACAGAATTATATCTGAAGTCACAAATGAGGATAAGGTTAAAAGTACAGAAATTCGACTCACTGATGATAATGGCATGGTCTTTCTTGACTATAAACAAATGGCTATCATATTAATGACTATTTTGCTAATGTAGGAATTAACATGCATGAACAGATTACTGAACCAAATAATTTTGATTTCACATTAGACAACTCATTACAGTCAATGTTCCTTACTCCAGTTACTGAGAATGAAGTAAAATAAAATATATACATAGTTTAAAGAACAAAACTGCACCTGGAATTGATGGAGTTACGACAGAAATAATTAAATTAGTTCATTCTCAGATACTAAAGCCTATTGTACACATTATTAACCTAATTTTTGAAACTGGTCATATCCCATCCCAATTTAAAGTTTCTGCTGTAACACCCATACACAAGGCAGGAGTCAAAACTTTAATATCTAACTATGGACCTATTAGCCTAATAAACAACTTCGCCAAGATATTTGAAAAATGTTTGAGAGAGCGCCTTACTGACTACTTTAAAACTAATAGTATATTACATAATAATCAATTTGGTTTTGTTGAGGGTATGGGAACTGCAGATGCAATGCAACAATAATAATAATAATCTTTATTGTCCATTAGATCATACAAGAAAATGACATAGGACAAGTCAAATACGAACAATAGTGTAAAATAATGCCAATATAAAGTTACAATATAAATTACAAACAATAAAATAAAAATAAAAATACAATGAAAATAAAAATAACACGAACAAATTTTGTAAAAGCAAACTAATACATGTTAATTACAGGATAAAAACAGTTAAAACACATGATTTAAAAATTCACTTATAGTATAAAAACAATGATCAAGCTGTAAAAGTTTTACAGTATTTTTAAATGATTTAATGGTCCTGATTGCTTTAATGTGGTCTGGTAATTTATTAAACAATTTTATACCCATGTATCTAGGACTCCTCTTATATATAGATAAAGTGTGGATGGGAACTAATAAATCATTCAGATTACGGGTTACATAATTATGATAATTATTGTTTTTCAAAAACTCATCTTGATGAATTCTTACAAAGGAGACAATTTCAAGAATATAGACGCATGTTACAGGTAAAATTTTAAGTTCTTTAAATACGTTTCTACAAGTAGAATATTTACTCAAGCCAGTGATATTGAGAATTGCCCGTTTTTGCATTATAAGTACCCTATCAATATGATGTGAAGAGCCCCAAAAAATTATGCCATACACAATCCTGGAATAAAACTGTGCATAGTAATATGACAAGATTACAGATTTACTGACAATATCTCTTAGCCCATATAACGCAAAACAAACTGAGGACAGCCTTTTACAGAGTACGTCTATGTGACATTCCCAACTTAAAGAATTATCTATATATATACCTAAGAACTTTGTTGACAGAACTTGTTCGAGGGATTTTCCATTTATTTTTAAAAGATGACTTTCATTGCATTCTACTAATCTTGGTGTAAAATGTATAAATACTGTTTTATTTCGATTTACAACCAATCTGTTATTGTAAAACCAAGACGTAAGCTCATTCAGTACATTCTGCGTAGAGTTCCTTAAATCTACTATATCGTTGCAAGTACTTAAGTAGGAAGTGTCGTCTGCAAACAAAGTTAAATTTTTACCATTTGAACTTTCTGACAAGTCATTAGCAAACAATAAAAACAATAACGGTCCCAGTACAGAACCTTGGGGAACGCCATATGATATGTTCAATATGCTAGACTGGTGCCCTTTTATTGAAACTTGTTGTGTCCGATTGGTTAGATACGACTTCAACCAGTTACCACATTTACCTCTAAATCCATATACATGCAATTTGTTAATCAATATCTCATGATCAACAAGATCAAATGCCTTGCTAAGATCCATAAATATTCCAAAGCATTTTTTATTATTGTTTAATTTATCATATAGCTTATCAAGGAAACTAAGGATGGCCGATTGAGTCGATCTACCCTCTCGGAAGCCATGTTGAGAGTCAGATAAGATCTTGAACTTTGTGATGAATTTAATCATTTTGTTGAAGATCACCCTTTCCAATATTTTTGAAATTGATGACAAAAGTGAAATAGGTCTATAATTGTCAATGCTTGTGTGTTCCCCTCTTTTATATACGGGAATGACCTTCGCCAATTTGAGCATATCTGGAAAATTACCCTCATCAAGTGACTTGTTTATCAGGTATGTTAAAGGGCGAACAATATAAAAAACTATAGATTTGAGCATATTCGAACTAATATTATCAATACTGCTTGAATTGGAGGATTTTAGCTCCATAATGATATTAAATATTTCACTTTGTCACCGGCTCAAGAAATATAGTTGGATAATTTTTATTTGGTTGAATACGATAGTTGCTTTCAACGTTAGAGAATTTTTCAATTAAACTTTTTGGAAATTGATTGAACTTAACAGCTATTATTTCTGTGTCATGTGTTAAATCATTATTAATTTGGATGCTTTCGATGGTATTTTGTTTAGCTTTGTTGTTCATTATATCGTTATTTATAATTGACCAGGCAGCCTTTGATTTGTTTAAGGATCTGTAATATATGTAATCATTGTGTAATTGTTTAGCAGCTCCAACAACTTTGCGATAAATTCTTTTATATGTGTTATAGATGTGCTTGTCTTCTTTCCTATTACTGTTATACTTGACTTAATGCAACAGTTTTAATTTTTTTGAAGAAATTTTTATGCCTTGAGTTATCCATTCCTTCTTTTCTATATTTCTTTTTTTATATAATATAAATGGAAAACTGACATCAATATAGTAGAGGAGGCTAGTCAGAAAGTATTGAAAACCATCATCCAGATTTGCAGCGTTATATGTGCCAAGCCAATTTTTTTTACTTACCATGCTGTTCAAAGGATTCAAAATTAATTCTAGAGAACAACCTAACTCTAACATTTCCATTTATATCAATATTTACATTTGTTAGGTGGCTAATAAAAATTTGAGCAGTGTGATCCGACAGCCCATTTACAGCAACTTTACATTGAATATTAAAATTACTGGATTCCATATTACTGCACATATAGTCAATGCCCGTTGCAGAACCAATAGCGTATCTAGTAGGTTCATTTATGTGACATACAATGTTATATGAATAAGTAAATCAAGTAAACGATGCTTGCTAAACGTGTTTGACAGATAATCAATGTTCCAGTCTCCACATAATACTGTTAAGGATCTATTTGTAGAACTATTTAAAATTAGATCTAAGTCTTGTAAAAACGTATTTAAATCATCTGTTGGTGACCTATACAATGTAATAATTTTCATACAATAATTATCATTAAGTTTAAGTTCAACACCAATTACTTCAAAGTCTTTCTCAATAGCTTTTCTGTTAATATCAGGTAATTCTTTGATATTTAAATTTAGTGAAGATTTGTGAAATATTATCACTCCTCCATTTTTAAAAGTGTTCCTACAAAAAGCTGTGGTTACTTTGTAACCATTTATATGAATTGTATTTAACTCATGTGGTTGAAGCCAGTGTTCGCTAAAACATGCAATATCCACGTCGTGTAATTTTAATTTGACTTCTATCTGATCAATTTTATTTCTTATACATTGTATGTTTTGATGTAAAATTTTAAGTTTTATTCCGTTACTACTAAAGATTGATTGCTATTCATCATTGCTACTGAATTAATTTTTTTGCTTTTGTATCTCTATTTTCTTCTGCAACATCGGACAACTAACACTATATAAGGAGTGAAATACATTAAAATGGGTTTTAACAGTTTCATTAGCTTCTATACAATTTATACATTTGATAATATCACTGACACATTGATCAGATGTATGATCACTTACCGCACATTTTAGGCATTTGGGAACACTGCTACATTGCTCTTTCTTATGACCAAATCTACCACAGGCAAAACATCTTAAAACGCTTACATATTCAAACACACGACATCTTGCCCAATCAAGGTACAAAAACTTTTCTTTAAGAATTCTCTGATATGACTCCGGATCACATTCCAGAATGGCCATAAATTTAGTTTTCATTTTTTTGATGACTTTTATTTTTAAAAATAGCGATCCATGATTGAGAAAGAAGTTTTGTTTCTTCAAGCAAGTAAGCAGTTCATCTTCGGTCATTTGCTTCTCTATGTCCACAATTTTTACAGCAGGATTTTTCAATTCAGGTACATCTATTTTGTAGGTTTTTCCTAGCTGTATGAGGTAATAAAAGAAATCACAGACAATCTAGACTAGAACAAAAAATGTATTGGAGTATTTTTAGACCTTTAGGCACTTGATACGGTGAACCATGAAAAGGTTCTTGACGTGCTTGCACATTACGGGGTTCGTGGCACTGTGTTAAAGGTCTTTAGAAATTACTTAACCTATCGTGTACAACATGTTAGAATTATGAATAACCTAAGACCCAAAAATTATAAAAATGGGAATACCACAAGGGACAGTACTCGGACCAATCCTATTCACTGTCTATATAAACTCTTTGTTAGGACTAAATATAAATGCCAAAATTGTCTCATATGCAGATGATACAGTTGCTTTGTTTAATGGGAATACTTGGGAACATACGAGAAAAAATGTAATCGGGGGTATGAAAACTATAAAAAAATGGCTTGACAGATATCAACTTTCTTTAAATACTAAAAAAGCTAAGTATATTGCATTTGCAGTAACAAATCATAATAGACCTGAGTACAACTCAATACAGGTAAATAATCTGCTGCAGGCAATTAAAGAAATTGCAGAAATAAAATATTTAGGTATTATTGTAGACAAACATTTAAAATGAACACAGCATATTAACTACTTAACAAATAGGGTAAGAAAGCTTATATATAAGTTCTATCAGCTTAGAGATATTTTAAATAAAAATATTCTGATAATGATATATAAGGCATTTGTAGAGTCAATTTTTCGATATGGTATACTGGTTTGGGGTGGTCTGTATACAACATCTTTACAAAAGTTAAATGTCATCCAAAATACTATTTTAAAAATTATGTATAATAGAAAAAGAGATTATAGAACAAAATTACTTTATAATAACAGTGAAGTTCTTAATATTCGACCTTATATATCCACAATGTCTGCATTTATATATATATATATATATATATATATATATATATATATATATGAAAGATGAACTAAAAGTACATGTTAATAATCAATATAAGACCAGAAGTACAAATGAACATCACATACAAATTCCTACCAGGAAAAAAAAATTAAACAAAGACTTGTTACATATTTAGGTCCAAAATTTTATAATTTATTACCAAAAAATATTAAACTTATAAAAACTGTTCGGCAATTTACAAAACTATGTAAGGATTATATTTATTTTAATTACCATCAATTCATTACTTGTTTAGAAGCTTAGTACGTCAAAAATTCCTTTTTGTTTTTCTTTATATTATAAATTATTCAATTTAAAATTTTTTTATTCATCATATTCCTTGATTTCCTTTTATATTTATTTCCACTTTTATATTATGTATTAATAATACGATAGCATACTGAAACTAGCGATTAAGTTAAGCACATACAGGTGTTAAGTCACTTAGGTGCATTAAGTTAAGAAAAAAAATCAATATATTAGTTGTATTAAAAATTTTATTGTTAACATTAGCTTGTATTGTATTAAATAAATAAATAAATAAATAAATAAATAAATGTTATTGTTTGATGGTCTCAGTATGGTTTGTCTCAGTCCAGAAACGACTTATGTAAATAGTTGTAATGGCCATTACCCTTACTTCTAAGAGGCGTCTTGAAATGAAAGGATAAACAGTCAGAAATTAGGTAGGATTTAAATGGAAAATCCGTGTACAGGTTACTTTTAACTTTTTTTTCTTCCTGTATCTATACATTTTAAATAAATGCTGGAGATTCCAGTAAAGGTAAAATAATGCAAAAATACTTTCAACTATACTTTCTATTTAAAACATGATAGCGTTTTAAAATAATAGGACAATGTATCTGGCTGTATGGACTATGTCCAAATGCCATTTAAAAAAAAAAAAAATTAAAACATGACCATTGCATCAATATACATTTACTAGACAATAGTTTAATCTAGATTTCTTTTTACAGATTTCATGTTCTATAAAACATATTGTCTGAATTCAGGGTTGTTTCGTCTTATAAAAATCGATATTGCTTCAATACTCCATAATAACCTATTGGTTTAATCAAATGATTTGAAATGTACGTAAAGTAAATATAGGTAACAAACATTGTTGCAAATCAAAATGTGAAGGCTAAATTTAACCCATATATTTGTTTAAAAAAAAACTTGGACAAAATTAGAGTTAAAACTAGAGAATTTGTATTTCGTTTTTCGGACCCAAATGCATAGAACAGTGTTTCTGTTGCTATTTTAACAGAATATGTATGACTGTTAAAACTGTATATCTATAAAGAGTAATTTATTAGCGTACAAATATTAAAAAAAAATTATGCTAAGCTAACAGCATCCCATCCTTCGAATATTAAAAGAATTATTTATAGTTTAAGTTTTCAAAATAAAGATAACTCCTCAAATTAAATATTATAAAAGGAAGAATTAAATATTTCATTTCTCATTGCTCACTTAAAAGTATATTTATGAATATTTGGGACTTGTTTCATATATTGTCCAACCCCTCCACAATGCACAAGGCTTTAAATAATGCTATACCATTTTTGTTCTGACAAATTTTGATGTGAATTTATAACAATCGTTAGATGCCTTAATGTGAATCAAAGTAAAAATTTACCACTTCTTAAACATATTAAATATTATTAAAGTAGTAAACAACTGCAATTTTTATTAATTTGCTTATAAGTTTATGCAACACATGCCAAACTACAAGGATTGAGGCTAAAAATAACAAATACACAATTAAACATATTGACATTTTGACCTAAAATTCAATAGTCTAATTTTTAGACCTAGTGAAAATCATAGATAATAAATTTTTGCCCCATCTCATTTAAATGAAACCAAGTTTACCTTTTCATGCACAATTTGTAATAAGTGGAGTGCGGAGGGGCAAGACATTTAAATCAATCACGGCATAGGCATAGGTCTAGAAATGAATAGGTTATAGGTTAAAACCATCAATCTATGAATTTATCTATAAATCATTAAAACTTTAAAAGTTACATGTTTCGGTTTCAAATTAATATTTTGTAACGTTTTTATTATTATTTTTTGCCAAAAAGTTATATTAATTTGCTAAAAACAATAAAAATTAAAATTGACAAAAATAACAAAATAATATTTTTTATTATTACTATTATTATTAAAAAATATATATGGAAACCTAATACCTAAGACAAAATAGATGAGCTGTCAAACCCACCTGCAGGATTTTTTTGAATAGATAATTTGTTATAACGTTTTTAAGGTGGACATATAGAGAGAAAGATCCGATAAGGAAATATTTATTATTTTTGGGCATAACTTTTTTTTAATACATATATTGTTAAAATGGCGTAGGACTACCTAAATATTACTATGACAGGTGTAGTGATATGAATTTTCATTCAATAATTTCAGTTGTTTACAAAATAGATTAATTTTAAAAATTGTGTCAATCTTCGTATTTCCTAAATTTAAATCTAACTATGTCCCATATGTTTGAAACGATTGAGTGAAAATTTATAACACTAGTCTTGTTATAGTTTTACTTAGGTAATCTTAGAATTTCTTTGCAATATGTGTTCTAGAATAAGAAGTTATGGTCAAAAACAGTAAATATTTCCCTTTCGGATGTCTCCCTCTCTTGGATATGGCGACCGTAAGTATATAATTTTGTTTTGATAAATTTGGCACAATAGTTTAGTAAAAGACAAATTTTTACTAAATATGCCGAATATTTATTTACAACAATTTAAGAATTAATATATTTAAAAAATCGGATATTTTTCATGGTTTTCATTTTCTGTAAGTTAACAAATTAACAGAAATAACTATTACTGCCCAAGTTCATTAAAACTGCGAAGAAGCCCATATTTTTATTGATATGACAAATGCAAGAGATGTTCGACTGCTTCTATTGCTCCATCTTTTAATGTATTTCAGCTAGACAAAAAGAGAGTAGCCGCCTCTCTAACTGAGTACTGCCCCTGTTGGAAATCGTAATTAATGAATAAATAAAAAGAACAATAAAACATGATTCAAAAAATAAATTGTTTTAAAAAATATGTTCCTCAGGTCGAGCATTGTATATTATTCTACAACTTGTTTCTAGCTGAACTATTTTTTCAACTTTCCAGGCAATACTACAATTCCACATACAGCAATAATTTGGATATATCCACTCCATTATATCAGTTTTCAAAATATTGACGTTTAAAATTTGACTTTTTAAATTTCTTTATAATTTTTTGGTTCTCTCTAAAAAAGTCAAACTTAGGCATAATCAAAAGTCATTCAGAAGTGAAACTTCCTGTTAAACCAGACCGGAAAATAATACATTTAAATATAGAATGAAAAATTAAAATAGAAATATTAAGGGAATTGTTACAAAAAAGTGATGATTAGGGGAACCTCCAATGTAACTGAAAACAAGTTCAAAATGCACACTCTTTAAACTTTTTAAAAGTAAACATATATACATATACAGGATGTTTTGCAATAAAGTGCAAAAAATTTTACTGCAGATTCCCTGTGAAAATTAAGACGAGTTCTTCGTATAAAATTTTTCAAAATAACCCTTTCCTGTCCAGCTACACTCACTTAAAGAGCGTGCCAAAAAACGGTTTTTAATTTCTATCTCAAAATAGCATAATAGGAAAAAAAAGATGAATTTAGACAGTAAATAAATTTATACATGAAGATAACGTTTGTTGTTTTTAGATATTAAAGCATTTGTTCAAAATGACGACCTCCAACTTGAATACACGTTTGGAACTGTTTCCTAAAATTGTCATACAAGCTATTTAAAACGTGGAGTTTCGAACTTTTGGCAGCAGTAAAAATTCTCTCTCTTAAAACTTCGACGTTAGGGACAGGTTTTGAGTAAACAACATTTTTCAAATGGCCACAAAAGTAAAAGTCCAATGCATTCATATCTGGGGACCGAGGGGCCATTTAAACGTGGCTTCTCGCCCCCTTCCAATCCATCGATTTCTAAATGTTGAGGGTAGCCATTCTCGAATCTCTAAAGAATAATGAGGTGGCACACCATTCTGCATAAACCACAGTGTTTGATGTAATGAAAGAGGCAAATCATCTATAAGTTGATACAGGTCATTTTATAAAAAGTTTAAATAAGATGGACCGTTTAATCTGTTTGGTAACTCAAAAGGCCCTGTTAATTTATTGTCTATAATTTCCGCCCAAATATTTATTGAAAAGTTGTATTGGCATCTTTCATTTACAATAGCGTGAGGATTATCGTCCCTCCATAAATGCTGATTACGAAAATTTAAATCTCCACGTTGAGTAAAGCAGCATTCATCTGTGAATAGTACTTGTAAAATGTAGGGCTTCTAAGTATAATTCTACAAAAATCAACTCTTACTGGAAAGTCACGAGGGAACGGCTCTTGTATTCTCTGTAAATGATAAGGGTAAAGTCCTTGCATTTTCATATTTTCAAAATCCTCCATACTGATGTTCTTGTTGGGTGGAATTGATGAGCAGCCTGTCTAATACTACATTCAGAATGCTCACCAAAATAATGTAATATTTGTGCCTCCACTGCATCTCCTATTTGTCTCCGACGTCCACAATCATGACTTCTTTTTTTAAAACACCCTCTTTTTCTTAACCTCAAGTGAATATTAGAAAAAGTACAAACATTTGGCACAGTACGAGTAGGGAATTTACGACGATATCGTTATTTTGCCGCTGAAGCATGTCCTTTACATTCACCATAAATTAAATGTATGTCTGCATATTATTTCTTATTACCAAAACTATGCATTATAAAATCTGGTTAAAAACTACTAGTATTAAGTAATAAGGAATGAAACCTTATTATTTCAAAGACAAGAAACAACGTAATATTGTCAACTTAAAATTTGACACCAGCCTACTTTTAGTATTTTACACTAATTTAATTTTGCTCATCGCTTTTGATTGATCACTTAGACAGATGTAATTTAATTTTTTTCCTCAAAATGGTCGATTTTACGAAATTTTTTTAAGAGATGAAAAAGTTTCTAAATGAATCATGTTTAGTTATTTTTTTTAATTCAAAAAAATAGCAGGCACAAAGATATTTACAAAATTTCGAAAAGAGTAGTAAATTTCACCTCTCGTTTCCCCTTTCGTTAGATGCCTTCTGATGAGTAACAGAGATGTGCCAAATTACATCTTTTTCCGATTACGTTATTTTGAGATAGAAATTAAAAACAGTTTTTTTGGCACACACCTTTAAGGGAGTGTAGCTGGACAGGAGAGGGTTATTTTGAAAAATTTTATACGAAGAACCCGGTCTTAATTTTCGACAGTGAATCTACAGCTAATTTTTTTGCACGTTATTATGACACCCTGTATATTTAAAATATATATATATATATATAATAATTTTAAACAGCAAAAATTAAAAATAAACCTTATTTATTCTAGCCCTTTACAATTTAAATACCTAAAATTCATCCCTTTCTTTCAGAAAGTTACTTACACTTGATAAATATAAAATTTCATTTGTGCGTAAGAAGCAGATGCGAGAAGTCCGAGTATGTTATGACCCTTGGCAATAAAAGCAAAGCAGGTAGCTATCCTGTAGTATTTAAATATGGCAACATTGAAGTGGTTCAGGATGTAACATTCAGCTATATATTACTGTATAAAATGGTTTGCCATATTAACGTATTGGTTAAGGATGTTGTCATTAGTGTGTAGATATACAGCTATGTTTATTTATAAAAATATCAAAGTATATTTTACAGAATAGGTTGTCCGACCCCCTATATACTCCAACATAAACAAATATTTTTCATCCATCTCTTCTATAAATAGCTGGTTCAGGATTGTATGAAATTGTCTAATGGTTCAGGATGGATAGACAGATTCCTGAGCAGACATAGACCGATTTCGAACTTATTTGTTCTCAACAGTATGCCATAGGTCATAGAACAGACAAATAAACACAGAATAAAACACCACAGAAATTAGACAACCCCCAATTCCAGAAGCAAAAGGCTTGTGCGGAAGGGGGTTACACATTGAAAAACGCAGACATACAACCATTTCCACGGACAGTGCCAGTGCCGAAGCCAGGATTCGAACCTGGTGGCGCGACGCCCATGTGATTAATCGCGATTGCCACCTCGCGCCTTAACCCACGTGGCTATCGACCAGACAGATGAGTATATATATATATATATATGTATAGTATATATGTTATATTAGAAATATACTATGATAATAAATAAATAATAATAAATAACACCACAGGTAACTACGACCCCCTTTATCCCGGAAGGCTCTAGAAGAGCCTTGTGTGGGAGGGGGCTACACATTTAGAGACAAGGGACACACACCCAATATCCGTGTATAGTGGAAAAATCCCTCTCACAGTATTTTCCACAGCCACGACCGGGGATCGAACCCGGAACTTTTGTGTGAGAGGCAAGTGCACTCACCTCTCGACCACCAGTCATACAATGTACAAGATCATTGAGGTAGGCTTAACCTTCTCAAGCACATCATATTACAGATTGCGTAACAGCTCTTCTAAGATACACTAAGATACTTAAGAGTATAGCCAATGTCATTGTTGTTCCACTTACAAAGTTACTTATCTTATGTATAAGACATTCCATCTTTCCAAAAGTCCAAAAGATCCGGAATATCATATTTTGGTCCTAAGTTATTTAACCTGCTACCATCCCCAGTGAAATTGTTGCCTTCTAAAAGTTTTAAATATGTAACAAAAAAATATCTTATATCCAAATGTTTCTACTCTATGGAAGATTTTTATAATAACGATTTTTCAGTCTGGCAATTGTAATACTTTGAGAGAATATACATGCAACTCATTGTTTTATTACTTTATATTTATATTGTATTTTGTATATATATATATATATATATATATATATATATAGATCTCAGATACCGTTTTGATGGCGGTTTCTTTAACATAGGGCGCTTTAGAGCTTTCACAAAGACACGCACACGATTCATTTGTGATCTCCAGTATGCGGATGACTGTGCACTTTTAGCCTCTACGCCGGAAGAGCTTCAAGAACTTTTAGATGTGTATGCCCAGAGCTATGATTCCTTGGAACTTAAAATCAACATTGGAAAGACTAAGATTATGTCAACTCCTCATCAAGTGAACCAGATAGACATTACACTTAAAGGAAATTCTCTTGAAGTGGTGGATCAGTTCAATTACTTAGGCAACGTTGTTAATGACAAAGCAAACATGGACAGCGAGATTCGCAATAGAATTAACGCTGCATCTAGAGCACTCTGGAGACTTAGAGAGAGAGTATTTGACAACCACGACCTTGCTTTGTCAACGAAAATGGCTGTCTACAGAGCAGTTGTTATTCCAACACTGCTATATGGATGTGAAAGCTGGGTCACTTACCGTCGTCATGTGAAAGAATTAGAACGTTTTCAGCAAAGACACCTCAGAAGTATGATGAAAATCCGTTGGTTCCATCACATATCAAACGTGGAAGTACTCAGGAGAGCAAACAGCCTTCCAATTGAGGTGCTTATTTCAAGAGCACGCCTAAGATGGGCAGGTCACGTTCATCGTATGCATGATAACCGCCTTCCTAAATGTACACTTTATGGTGAATTGCTAAGCGGTAGAAGAAGGCGTGGCGGTCAACGAAAGAGGTTCAAAGACGCTCTCCATGAAAATCTAAAATCCGAATGGCGAGGGGTTGTGGCGAAGGCCGAATCCAAGACCTAACCAGGTCTATGTTTGTCCTGACTGCGGTCGACATGTGCTCTCCCGAATTGGCCTCTATAGCCATAGTCGTGTGCACCGTAGATGAATGGAAATTACAATAGACTACACCTTTTACTTGTTTTTTATTGTACACAATCTATCGACTGTAACATTTTTATACTCGGACTCGAGTAACGGCTAATAATAATAATAATAATAATAATAATAATAATAATAATAATAAATAAGCAGGAGGGGCTAACTTCCATCTATTAAGCCTTTGGTGAGTAGCGCCACCACTTACTCCAGCTAGGGGTGCAAAACCGAACCGGCAGCCCTAGTGCACCCGGGAGGGGAAAGCATCTTCCCCTCTGGTGTCGGTCGTGGGCCTGCAGGGCTAACCACCCACAGGCTCTAACCTTTGGTTCCGGCAGGCCGAAGACAGGGCCCCCACGATCGACCCCGTGCGGATAGGGGTCAAGGGCAAGGTGGTGGGGCCCAACCGGACGGACCGCCCGTTGACGAAATTGGCAATGTCCAAGGACGCTTTGAGTGGACAGATGAACTGAGAGATGAACTTCTGCATTGCTATGAAAGCAGTGAGCCCGCGCGGAGGGGATACATGGCGCGGATGCATGCTCTGTGGTGTGAGAGGCTACCAGAGCATAGCGCCTTCACGCCACAAAATCTGCGTGACTATGTATCCCACCTTCGTAGTAGGGGCTACGTGAGGGCTGCTCCTGGACCGGTGAATGAGGTGGCCGAAGAGCCGCCACAATCACCGGTTGAGGACGTAGCACTCCTCGTTCCGCCAATACCAGAGGGCCTCAGTACCAGAAGGGGGTTACACCATCTGAAAACCCCCGGGCCACAAGACCTGGCCAGAGTGGACGCTGAACTTCGTACAGCGCTACCAGAAGAGGCTGACATCTGGCACATAAATTGTGCCGTGTATGCCGCTGCTCAACGCTCTTCTCAGGTGGAGAGGCGAAATACCTCTTCCCCACAGGAGAGAGCGCAGCGGCGCATACAAAAGATGGAAGCCAAGATCCGGTCGGCGAGGCAACACGCATCCCGTATCCAATGTGTGATGGACTATATGGCGGCCAACAGGCCGTTCACGCCTAAAGTGCGTCGATTAGCCGCAAACCTAAGACGCGTCCATCACACACTCAATGAGGCAGTGCTGCGAACCACCAAACAGCACTGTCTCGACAGGATACGGATGCTAGTGACTTGTAAAAAATCACTAGTGAGGCGGGCGAGAGGGCTTGCGGAAAATAAACTGTTCCGCGAGAAGCCCTCGCGCCTTTTCCAACCGCCTCCGCGTGTTGTAGACAATCCGCCGACTGCAGATCAGGTGGAGAACTTCTGGAAAACGCTATACGAGGAGAGGCTTCCACTCAACCGAGATTCTCCTGCCCTTGCACACTTTGAAGCCTTTTGTCAAAGGCTTCAGCAACCACAGGAAGTGTGCGAACCAATAACCCCAGAAGAGGTTCGTAGGGCTCTTGAGGGCTCTAAGAACTTTGCTGCTCCAGGTCCCGATGGGATAAATAACTTTTGGTGGAAAAAGTTATCGAGCACCCACCACCATTTGGCCAGAATTTTTAATTCCTGGTTAAATGGGGAGCAGCAAATCCCTTCTTGGGTTGTTGAGGGGCGGACAGTGCTGATCCCCAAGAACGGAGATTTGTCCAACCCAAAGAACTACAGACCGATAACCTGTCTAAACGCATGCTACAAGGTGTTTACACGCATTTTGTACATGCGGGTGCTCCACGCAGTTGAACCGGTTTACGAACGGATATATGAGCAACGAGGGTCGAAGAGAGGTGTCGCTGGCTGCAAGGAAAACCTGCTGATCGACAGATGTGTCACGCAGGACTCCATGCAGTATAAGCGGAACCTCTCTATGGCCTGGATCGACTACCGCAAGGCATTTGACATGACATCGCATGAGCTCATTGTTCACTTGCTCCGATGTCTTGTGGTACCAGGCCCCGTAGTGAGATGTATTGAAGAACTGATGCCGCTCTGGAGGACTCGTTTTACCATAACATCGGGTAACGATAGAGTCCAAACAGAGTCGGTAACATTCAGAAGAGGAGTATTTCAGGGAGATTCCCTCAGCCCCCTTCTCTTTTGCATCTCACTACTGCCATTATCCGTCTCGCTCCGGAAAACCCGTGGCTACAACTGCGGTACCCCCGGCGACAGGAGGCATAAGGTCACCCATCTATTTTATATGGATGACCTTAAACTTTATGCCTCTGGAGAGAGGGATCTCCAGCAGTCCCTTAGGGTGGTACAGGAGTACACGCAGGCTGTCGGTATGCAGTTCGGGTTGGACAAATGCGCACTGATCCATCTCAAGAGAGGACGATGCGGTGACTACGGAGAGGACGCGCAGCTCGTGGACGGAAGCATCTTACACCATCTAGATGCCGGAGAGTCGTACACTTACTTGGGTGTCGAGCAACGCTCCACCCAAGAAGTGAGTGTAGTGAAAAACGCTCTCCGCGGCAAGTATCAGCACCTACTCCGACAGATCTGGTCTTCAGAACTGTCGGGGAAGAACAAGGTGTCTGCTACAAATATGCTTGCCGTTCCGATCCTTCTCTACTCTTTCGGAGTAGTGAAATGGACTAGAGAAGAGCTGCGTCAACTCGATGTAGTAACCCGCAAGAAGATGCATCTCAATAGGAGCTTGCATCCTAAATCGTCCGTTCCACGGTTATATCTCCCACGACATCGGGGAGGCCGTGGACTCTTGAGCTTGGAGAGTCTCCATAGCAGGATGGTTCTGGATGGAGCATGTAAGGTCATCAGGAGTTCGGATCCCCTCCTCTGCATGGTCCGAGACCATGAAAATGCAGAGGTAGGAGCTTTTCTCTTTAAGGCAGCACGCAGAGCAGCCGATGAACTTGGTCTCATCTTCGACGTCGAGCGGGTAAACCCCGACTCTGTCACCGAGTTGGAACCCGTTCGACTAAAAGCCCACATTAGAGCTGCAGAACACAACATCCTTCTGCAGCTCCATAAGGATAAGCCATTGCACGGGATCTTCTATAAAAATATAGAAGACCTCGGCTTATCCGAAAGGCTGACCTTCGCCTTCTTAAGGTCAGCTGGGCTGAAGTCTGAGACCGAGGGATTCATAATGGCTTGCCAGGATGGTGTATTTAACACTCTCGTCTATCGACGTCGTGTCATGGGTATGGAGGTCCCTGATGTCAGCTGCAGGGCCTGCCGCAGGGCGCCGGAGACTGTAATGCACTTACTGTCGGCTTGCCCGACTTACGCAGTCTCGGCCTATATTCATAGACACAACGCAGCATTACGAGTGCTTTACTATCATCTAAGGCACTCGTATGGGATAGACGAAACACCAGTGCTGCCTTACGTTCCGGGGGATATTGAGTCCGTTGTGGGGAATGAGAAGTGCCTAATTTATTGGAACTACTCGTTTCCCACCGTCAGGCAAATACAAGCCAACAAGCCTGACATAGTACTCCTCGACCACCAACTCAAGACAATGTATGTCGTGGAATTCTCAGCTCCCGCTGAGAGCAACATTGTCTTGAAAGAGGAGGAAAAACGGACAAAATATCGAGATTTGCTCTTCGAACTCCGCAGGCTTTATCCAGGCCATTCTGTTAAAATAGTGGTACTGATTATAGGAGCCCTCGGTGGAATGAGACAGACGCTGCTTTCAGAACTAAAGATCATACCGGCATGCCGAGATTCGGCAGAGATCTTAGCCGGCAGAATGCAGAAGGCTGTCATCCTCGGTTCATTACGTCTACTCAGGGCACACGATTCGCGGACCCGGTAGTCACTCACCCCACGGGCGTGGGGAGTGGCTATTGGTATTACCAGCTCCCCTCTGTGAGGGTCGGAGCCACAGAGTAGGGTGACTGGTTTTTTGTAAAAAAAAAAAAAAAAAAAAAAAAAAAAAAAAAAAAAAAAAAAATATATATATATATATATATATATTTGTCTTTGTATCAATTTTGCGTCCCTCTGTATGCCAAAACGTATTCATATTGCGTCCGATGTAAAAATGCGTCCGTATACCGGACGCAAAATTACACTCCGCGATATTTCTTTCCACGTAAGGTTTTTTTAATCAAATAATTCATTGAGAACTTCGATATTGCGCACTCTACCTTTACTAAAATTATTAACTGGGTATAATAATTCGTTTGTTCATAATCTAAAAAAAACTGCTCGAAAATCGGACGTAAAATAGATACAAACTTAAAAGAAGTAACGAAAGGAAGTATATTGCTAGTTCAAGCATTTACCGCTGGGAGGTCTCTGTAAATTATATACTATATACATTTCAGTTAGATAATTGTATCAATTTTGCGTCATCTCGAGTTGTCAACACTGTGAAGTTACAAAGTGCGCTAATACAGAGAGGATTTGTTCAATTCATCTACGGGAATGTGAGTTGTGTGTCGTGTTTGAGATACGTACTCATATTGTTTTCAGTAATTAATACGTACCTATTACAAAAATCGTACTTCAGATCAAGAGATGTAAACAAAGAAATCATTGATGTAAATTAAATTTTATATTTGTTTTCATAATTTTTTATAAAGAGAATACACAGTATCTAGAGGTAAATAATGTGCAAAACTCAGGAATAATTTCATAATAAATGATTGTCTCTTTATATGCAATTCTTATACAAAAAGTATCTTCTTCAGTTTCTATATGGTACCCACACTATATTATTACCCCCAATGGCTGCAAACTACCCCTAAATTGTGAAATTTAATATATTAAAAAGTAATGCTTATTTATTTTTGAAAGGTAGTATTTTAATGTTTTTGGGGTTGCGCTGATTACGAATCTGAAGTCAAAATTTAAAAATTCAAAATGCTGGCTCCAATGGGGCGGATTGAAGTTGGATGCAATTTTTCCAAAAGCAAGTAATTTAAATGGGTAAAAAAATTGAGCATCTAGGTAATGGTGTCAAAATGCGTCCTTATAATGGACAAAATTACACTCAATGATATTTTCTTCCGCCTCCTATGAAAAAGCAAGTCCCTGTATAATGCAGAAACTTTTTCTTGATGTTATTAAAAAATAAGCAAAATTCAATTCCTATGGTATTTTTCTGAAATTAAAACCTGTAGTTACTGTACTTTAAGATAAAAGCAACATTTGAATGAAAATGTAAAAATTCAGTCTGGTACGGATAAGAAAAAAAATATTAAGATTTTATAAAAAATGCTAATATAAATCTCCCATATAATATATAATATAGACAGTGTCGGACTGGGGCACCGGGAAAATGACCAGTAGGCCTTTCTGAAATAAAACAATGTGGACCCTTGCCTTATGTGACATTATTCTGTTTTCAATATTACCATGTTGTTACTTACTTTTTATTTTTCAGTTCTATTAGATGTTTATTTTAAAAAGTAAATTGAGTTTCTTTCGTTTCATGTTATATTCTTTGTTAGAATTTTACAGTTTTACCTGAGATCAAAGTTCAAATTTACTTTTATTCTCTAAGAGTTCTTCTTTATATTACCATTATATCATTTTTATTTACTTTTTTACGTACTTTTTTTAATTAATAATTTCATCTTTATTTTTTTTTGCTGTTAGATATTATTCATTGGTTATTTTACTCAACCAAACGCAAAGTATATATTTTTTGTATTTATTTTTAAATAATAAGAAAATGTTTTGTTCTGGTTTTCAAATAAAAAGTTATAATGGTTTCTAATCGACTTTCCTCCTTTTTACCCTATTAATTGGATTTTATACTAATTTGTCATGTCACAATTTACTCAATAGTATTACTTGTGATATTGGGAATTTTTCCTAATTTTTTGTAAAGATATTAATAAAAGTAATGAGAATTTTGATGTCTTGAAATTTGTATTTGGCATCTAACCACCACATAACCACCTAACCCGATATGTCTAGATTCATTTTATAAAAGTTGTTTCCTTTGTCTCAAAAGTGTCTTAAGTATCTTTCTGTTTGAAGGTATCTAAATATAATGTTCATTTGCATTTTAGGCAAAAGGCACGTGCATAGAAAAAATCGTAGTTCAGTATTAAAAATTGTTTTTCCTCATAAAGTGAATTAATCGTAAATTGTACACCATTATGTTTAATATTAACGTTGCTTTTTACAAGGCAATGTGCACTCAAAATTGTCTCCAATAAGAATCAGAGAACATTTTTTTACTGCCCGTGGCCCTTTTAAAATAATTATGCACATGTAATTCATGTGCACATATTATTAATTATATTCACATAAGTATAGATTATTATATAGTTTAAACGATTTGCTTATTGAAAAAACTAATATCATAAATCGACAGTACACATTTTTCGTTATAAATAATTAAAATAATGGATAAAAGATTGTAATTATTTGCAAAATTTGTACATTTTAATGTATGTATTTTTTTTCTTTTGTTTGCGAACAGTTTAATTTTGATAGGCAGAATATTATAAAACTGTTGAGCAAAAACTTCCCCTCATTACTTCGCTTGTATTTTGTGAACAATTGTAAGTTTCTCTAAACATTAATCAGTAGAAATGTCGAAAATCTTGAATGATCTAAAATTTTTTAATTGAAATATGAGCTGGACAAACGATATCTCTCAACTAGTGGCAATAAAGCGGTGTTGATAGATCGATTACGACAATCGTTATTAGATGAAGGTAAGAATCCTGACACTTTCATTTTCGAAGATATTGGTGAAGCTGTAGGTGAGGAAACTGATCTGGAATGTCACAGCACAGCACCGATGATGCAGTTGATTATTCAACCGATGCAGGAACAGAGCCTTCCTTTGGAAAAGTCTGTCAAAAATTCATTGGAAATGAATTTAGACATCCAACAGCAATTTCTTAAGCAGCAGTTAGAAGGTTTAGAGGAAAATCTTACTAAGACAAAAATTTCGTTTAATGAAACCTTGGACGCAAAAATGTAAGAACAATCCAGAAATGTCTGTGAGACAATAACTGATGTTGAAAGAAAATGTGACTCTAAAATTATTAATCTCGAAAGCGAATTAGAACAAATGAAGAAGGAATTAGAAAAAGTAAAACATGCTAGGCTTACCTACGAAGCAAATAATAGCGGCAATAGAAAACTGAAAGCTCCATTATTCGATGGCCAAGTATCCTGGGCAATCTATAAACGTCAATTTGAAGCAGCAAGCAAATCTTACGGATGGAGTGACGAAGATAACTATAGCTTTAGTACTGGCACTGCGGGTAACTACAGCAGAACTTTTGCGAACAATTCCTGAGCACATGCAACAGGATTTCAATACATTGGTTCAAGTATTTGACAGGCGTTATGGTGTTGAGCACATGCAGCAAGTGTATCGTCTGCAATTGAGGAATCGTATCCAAAAAAGAGGAGAAACACTGCAAGAACTTCAAGCCGATATCGAGCGGTTATCACATCTGTCCTATTCAGGTCAAAACTTAATAAACGAGGCTGCTGTAGATGCGTTTATTAATGCTATTTCTGACCTCGAACTTCAAAGGTATTTAAGGCTTTCAGAAAAAAAAATTACTACTGAAATTCTCGCCTGTGCCCTCGCATATGAAGCTGCTAGCCAAGCATCCAGAAGCACAACAAGAGTAAGAGAACTAACAGCTGAACCTTCTTACACAACTCAACGTCTGAATACCCAGGAAGGAACAAGTTATAGACAACGTCTAAAATGTTGGTATTGCAATATGACGGGACATCTTCAAAGAGATTGTATGAAGAGAAAGAGACATTTTGAGACAAGAGGGGCCTACGAAGAGCAACAAGATGAGAGGAATACCCGCCGAGACCATACCTCTTCTCCAGCTTTTCAGGGAAACACCTAAATGCCAATCTCGTAGGGCAGAGATTGGCTCATAGAATCATACGCCCTAGAAACATCATCAAGATTCAAGTTCAACAGATCCAGCGAGACAAGAATTGTCTCGTTATGGATAGCCGTCTTGATGGACAAAACTGTATTCTCACCATTGATACTGGAGCTGAAAGATCAATTTTAAGAGACGATTTTGCCAAGGAACCATTGATTCATAATGCAGCAGGTTACTCTCTGCGAACGCAACAGGACAATATGTAGCGGTCAAGGGAGAGGTAGAATTAAAAATTGAAATAGGGGGATTAACATTTGTTCATCCCTTCCTCATAGCAGATATTATTGACGAGTGCATTCTGGGCTATGATTTCATGCGTAGACACGGAATTGTCTTAGATATGGGAGAACGAACTCTTCTGTGCAAGAACGTAGAAATTCCAATGACAGTAAATTCTGAAGCTCAGCCTGCACTGCGAACGGTGGTATGTAAAAACACCTACCTCCCAGGCTACTCCGAGTCCGTGGTATGGACAGAATTAGAAGGTAATGCGGAAAATTTACGATTTTGCCTAGTTGAACCAGATCAAAATGTGAAAGAAAACGTCATTATTGGAAAATGTTTAGTGGACACTTCCAATGGTAAATTCCTTCCAATACGTCTAATGAATCTACCTAACAATCAAATCCAATTGAAGAGTGGGCAAGTAATCGGAAAATGTACACCAGCTGCAACTATAACAAAAATCAATTGTGAATATGATACAAATATTAATTTATCATCAATTAAAGTAGATTCAATATTAGTAGAAACTCTTCTAAAAACAAGCAATTTAGGTATTAAAGAGTCTAATGAGGCCCAGAAGTTGATTAATGTGTTTCAAGAAATCTTCGCTCTAGGAGAGGAGGATTATGGAAAAACCGACTTGGTTCAACATCGTATTGACACGGGAGATGCCAAGCCGTTTAGACAACCACCAATAAGGCTTCCATTGGCGAAGCAACAAGAAGCGGCAGACAACATTAACACTATGAGAAAGCAACAAATCATCGAAGAGTCTCAGAGCCCATGGTCTTCTCCTGTGGTCTTGGTAAAGAAAAAGGATGGCAGTACTCGGTTTTGTGTAGATTATAGACGACTAAACGATGTGACGAAAAAGGATAGTTATCCCCTCCCTCGAATCGATGACACCCTAGATACCTTGTCTGGAGCACGATGGTTCTCAACTTTAGATTTAAAAAGTGGATATTGGCAAGTTAAACTACATCCTGATGGCAAAGATAAAACAGCATTTTCAATAGGAAATGGCCTATGGCAATTTAACGTTATGCCGTTTGGACTATGCAATGCACCGGCAACATTCGAACGACTGATGGAATGCATTTTACGGGGGCTGCATTGGAAAACCTGTCTTGTTTATTTGGATGACATCATTATTATTGGAAAAGACTTTTCAGAACATCTTCAAAATTTAAGAGAATTATTCTTGCGTATAAAAGAAGCACGGTTAAAGCTCAATCCAAAGAAATGTGTGCTCTTCAAAAACGAAGTAAAATATTTGGGACATATTGTATCTTGGGGGTAACTACGGATCCGGAGAAAATTGTCGCTGTTCAAACTTGGCCAATACCTAAAGATAAACATGAACTACGAAGTTTTTTAGGCCTGGCAACTTACTATAGACGATTTGTAAAAAAATTCGCCGACATTGCAAAATGTTTACATCAATTAACTGAAAAGGGGAGGCCCTTTATTTGGACCGAGCGATGCGATGAAGCATTTCAGAAACTTAAGAGGCGGTTGTGCGAGGCTCCAATACTGGCATACCCTGTGCCAGGTAAAACCTTCATACTCGATACAGACGTAAGCAATATGTCCGTCGGCGCAGTACTGTCACAGAAAATAAATGACCAAGAGAAAGTCATAGCTTACTTCAGTAAAGTATTATCAAAAAGCGAAAGAAACTACTGTGTCACCAGACGAGAACTTTTGGCAATGGTGAAATCGACAAAACATTTTCACAAGTACCTTTACGGTCAAAAGTTTATATTATGTACCGACCACGCAGGGCTGAAATGGTTAATACAATTTAAAAACCCTGAAGGACAGCTAGCGAGATGGATAGAAAGACTCCAGAGCTACGATTTTGAAATAATTCACCGTAAAGGAAAAATACATGGGAATGCTGATGCGCTATCTCGACGACCATGTAGCTCAGACTGTAAACACTCTATGAGAATAGAAGAGAAACAGGGAATAGTAGCTATTCAAGGAGTCACCGTGAAACCTAATGAAGGATGGAACCATCTGGAATTATAAGCTGCCCAACAAGAAGATAATGATATATCACCATTTCTCACCTGGAAAGAACATTTAGAACGGCCACAGTGGATGGAGATAGCGGACCAAAGCCAAATTTTAAAAAAGTTACTGGGGTCAATGGAATTCACTGCATATGGAAAATGGAATACTGATGAGGAAATGGGAAGCTGTGAATGGAAATTCTCATAGGATGCAGATAATTGTGCCTCGATCAAAGGTGGTAGAGGTCTTACAAGAAATTCATGATGGAGTCTCCGGAGGTCATCTAGGAATAAGTAAGACGTTATCAAAAGTCAGAGAAAAATTCTATTGGATTCATATGCGCGATGACGTGGAGAACTGGTGCCGTCGATGTACACTTTGTGCGGCAACCAAAGGACCACATGTGAGGAGTAAAGGCAAAATGCATCAGTACAAAGTAGGAATTCCGTTTGAAAGAATAGCAGCTGATATTGCTGGACCGTTTCCGATGACAGATAATGGGAACAAATACGTGTTTGTAGTATTAGATTACTTCAGTAAGTGGCCTGAGGTATATGCAATACCGAACCAGGAGACGAAAACTGTCGTGGAGCAAATTGTAATGAATTGGGTCAGTCGCTTTGGTGTTCCAAATGAACTTCATTCCGATTAAGGACGTAACTTCGAATCACAAGTTTTCCAAGGAGTGTGCAAATTGTTGGGAATGCGCAAAACCAGAACAACGCCATTTCACCCCCAGTCCGATGGCATGGTAGAACGATTTAATAGCACTTTGAATCAACATCTGATGAAAGTTGTGGATGACCATCAACGGGATTGGGACCAGCATATACCAATATTTCTAATGGCTTACAGGACAGCAATCCATGACTCAACAGGGCATACACCATCTCGGATTCTTTTTGGCCGAGATATTCGTCTGCCCAGTGATTTAATGTTTGGAACTCCAGTAGATAATAATAGTTCAGTAGAGGACTATGTGTCCGATCTTCGTAAGTTATCTGATACTTATAAGATGACCGGGAGTAAAATAAAGGTTGCAAGCGATCGTATGAAAACAAGATACAATCTAAGAGCTAATAGTGCTGGATTTCAAGAAAGTGATACAGTATGGCTATATAATATTCGACGCAAAAAGGGAAAGTCACCAAAACTCCAAAGACACTGGGAAGGCCCTTACCGAGTGGTTACTCGAATAAATGATGTAGTGTATAGAATTCAGAGACAACGACGAGGACAGCGGGGAAAAACGAAAATTGTGCACATTGACCGGTTGTCCCCATACAGTGGTACTAATGAAGGAATGTCTGCTATTCGAGACGAGCAGCTCTAAGAGTGGGGAGGAGATAGGTGGCTAAAGTGACAGTGGTGACATAATGATATTTTTGATGATTGTTGTAAAATTTACACTAAAATAGTAATTGTTATCTCCAAGACAGCTGTTTATTGAAATAAAGGTATTACAAGAAGACAGCGTATTTCTAAATCCCCGATCCCTTAGCTCGGCTCGTAACAATAGGAACAACATAAATATAAGATTTTAAAGGCCCTATAAATATTAATCCAGTGGATTAAGGTCTATAAACAAGGTAGTCCTCCACAACCTATCCATTGATTGGAAGAAAGTTTCATTGAGGTACCCTCGTACGACCATGGAAACAATCTCCATTGGAAGTGGTAAATAGTCTAGAAGAAAATTGGCTTAGGATTGTCAATTAATATTTTGGTGTAGAACAAATTCCAATTTAAAAATCGTCGACAATACCACCCCAGGTACTAATTACAAAACGTTGTTGGTGCCTCGACTTAATTATTATGTGAGGATTTTCATCAGCCCATAATAATTATTATGAAAATTTATATTGCCATCCTTATTAAATTCAGCCTCCCCCGTAAATAATAAAGAAGAATATTTCATTCTTCTTTATAGATTATAAAAATTTCGAATAAAATGAATTTAAATAAGATACATGATTTTCCTGGGTCCCCTTCTGAGTTTCACATCAAGCTGATTTTAAATGAGAAGGGTATCAAAAACTTGGCAACAACGCGGACGCAAAATTGATACAATAATGGTGGAAACTAGATAAAACTATACACTATGGACGCAAAATTGATCTGTGAATATAAGTGTATACTGCTGGACGCAAAATAATTCCAATTGTGAAAGGATGTAAAATTGATACAAAAATATAAGTCCAATATACAAATTGAAAAACTTTAAATCTAAGAAAGGATTCGCATTTAGCGGCTAGATGTTGGTCAATATACTCTGCAAGAACCTGCAAAAAGTCGTTAATTCTAGGAGACGCATTTCACACCACCTTTTGAAAGGACGCAAAATTGATACAAGAATGTATATATATATATATATATATATATATATATATATATATATATATATATATATATATATATATATGAAAAATACTAGGTTCTCGGGTTGAACCGCGTCTGAGATTGTTAATGTCTCAACGTTTCGGCTCCCGTTTTGGAGCCATTTTCAAGAGAAAATGTGGGTCAAGAAAAAATTGTCAAAGAAAATAATGCTAGGAGTTCATGGAACTGGTTCAATTCCGGGGTCTCAATCTGCCTACTCCCCAGATCTCACCACGATCCGTCTCTAAGGCCTCAATCTGCCTACTCCTTAGAGCGAACTCGCTGGCAGTATCGGACGAAGTGTTATTTATACCAAAGCTCTCTGTGGGTGGGAGAGTGGTGGGGGGTTGAGGGTCTGTTGATGGAGGCATCAGAGCAGAACGGCTGCTATCAGGATTATGAGGTGTGGATGAAGATTGTGGGGCTAGCCTGGAGATCAATGATTTCCAAGCGACTGGAAGACGATGACCGTCAGCCCTTTTGTTTAGACAATTGGGACGTTTTTCAATCTCAATTGCTTCGCGGATGATTCGCGGTTTCTGGAAAAATGATGGTGCTATGGTTTTGGTGTTATCGAAGTCTATATTGTGGCCTGTTACATATATATATATATATATATATATATATATATATATATATATATATATATATATATACTTTATATACTTATAAAAGTATCGTTATGTAGCCCACAGCATTACTGGTATGTTGTTAAACCCGAAGATATCTTTCACACATAGTGCAGCCCTCCATATATTCTTTTCATTCAAGGTTATCTTCAGCTGTTCTCGCTGTTTTCACCTTAGAGTGCAGATTTGGAGGTCTCAATTGATTCTATTGTTAAAAGATTTTATTTAACTTGCAATGTTTGTCAGTCGGTTTAGGTCAAATTTTGCAATCAAAATTTCGATTAGTTCTAATTAAGCTAGAGCTTTGAAATTTTGCACATGTGTATAAGTCCGGTTACAGTACACTTTGACATTTTCATATAAGAGAAAAACAAGATGGCGGCTTCAAGATGGCGGACGACTTTATCGTTTATGATCCGACTCGACTCAAAATCGATATCTGGGGGTTTTTGACATCGCCAATTATGAATTCTTGGTCAAAATTTATAAATTCAAAATGGCGGCGCCAATACGGCAGACGATTTTTGTCATTTATGGTCCAAATCGATCAAAATCGATATCTGGGGATTTTCGGGTTTGCCGATTACGAATTTCTAGTCAAAAATTTATTTCAAGATGGCGGACGACTTTATCGTTTATGATCCGATTCGACTCAAAATCGATATCTCGGGGTTTTTGAGATCGCCAATTATGAATTCTTGGGTCAAAATTCAGAAATTATAAATGGCGGCGCCAATATGACTAACGACTTTTGTCATTTAGATCCAAATCGATCAAAATCGATATGTGGGGGTTTTTGGGGTTGCGGATTACGAATTTCTAGTCAAAAATTCATGATCCGATTCGTCTCATAATCGATATCTGGGGATTACAGCATATCAAGAGACTAAAAAGTAAAAAATAAAATTATATAAAAAAATATTTAAAAAAGCTTTCATTTAAAGAACGCTTTAAAAAGTAGAAAATAAGCTTTGAAGTAAATCAAACCCATCATTTTGTTACATTATATAATTTTTTTATGACATAAAAGCTTGTCGCGAGCAATCTCCTTTACACAGGAAAATCTTGCGACAAGCTTTTGTATCACAAAAAATAATATAATGGAACAAAATGATGGGTTTGATTTACTTCATAGTTTATTTTCTATTTTTAGGTCATTTTTAAATAAAAGCTTTTTTTAAATATTTTTTTTAAATCTTAAAATAACAACTCTGTTATTTAAATATTTCTGATAACAACTGCGGATACTGAAACTATTTTAAATAACAAATTAGTATTTTTCCATATCATTTTTAGGTAGGGAATCTACACATGTGCTGTGCTGTACAGTCCACGACGTTCAAGCGTTTTTTTATTTTCGTTAGCAAGCCGCTTTTAGAAAAATGCAAAAAAAGTTATGGATATTTTGTTAATTTTATGTTGCTATTTTGTATCGCTAAAATTAATTTCGTACCTTGAACCATTTTCGAGAAAACTAAAAACTACTAACGTTCATCAAACTTTAACAGTGACCGCGATATTTCAGTAGCTATTAACGCTAAAATAAAAATTCCGGTGTTAGAATTTGTCACTTTCAAAGTGCTTTCAGATGCCAATGATGCATTTTTGATTTGACCAGTTTTTAGCTAATAATTTTCCAGTTAATATTTAAAGAACCTCGAAGGAGTAATAATAAAACGACATTCAGAAAAATACAAAAAAAAAAATCATTGGACATGTTGGTACTTTCTTGTTGCTACTTTATAGCACCAAAATTAATTTTGTAACTCGAACCATTTTCGAGAAAACTAAAAACTGCTAACGTTAATCTAATGTTTATTTACATTACTAACTGCGTAAAATAATTTTATACAAGTTTCCCTATAACTTATTCTGGAACTTAGACATCGGCGCATGCAGCATGTGACATGACATTCTTGTGATATTAGTTGGTATTACTGCAGTTTTCGTGGAATTAGTTGGTATTACAGAAATTTTCATGGTATTACTCTGGAATTGTGAAATTACTAAAATATTATAGTAGTATTACAATGCCAAAATGGAATTAGTGTAAATAATTTTGGCACCTGCTTACCCCTCGGGTATTTAACCATTGAACAAGTTAATATAATTCTTCTGTTAGGATACATGCACATTTTTGACTACATAAAAACATTTTCGCTTTGTTAATTATACAGTTATAATGATAGTATTTAATGATTATAGTACCAGTATGGCCATCTGTCAGTGGTTGCGTTAAGCGTACCAACTTGCCTTGTAGATTCCCGTACTCAACTAAAGTAGTGGCATATAATCTATAAAAGTAATCTATAATAATAGTTTATTTTTTTTATTATTTCCAGACCAGCTGATTTGCCTTTGCAATTTCTATTTTATACATAACCACAAATATTAACAGATGTAAATAAGTAGTAAAACGTATTGATAAATCAGTAAATATATTACATCTTATAGGATATACTATATATAGAATGAGAAAAGGTAAGGAAAATAACTATATGTACTCCATAGTAAACAAAAATATAAAAATTGAAAAATAGATAGGTATCTGATGTAAATAAATGTTGTAGACAAATTGTTAAATGTTTGTTTCCTGGGATGCTGTCTTACAACGGAAATGAGATACATAATAGTGTAGAAAAGAGTTCCTAAGATATAAAATTAAGTACATAAAACAGTGTGACATGGTTTAGCAGTTATACATGTAAAATTCTGTTAGTTGAAAACAGTTTCACCTGCAAAAACTGAATCCAAAAAATATACAGGTGCTAACTATCCAGAAAACACTAGTTTTTAAATAAACTGTTAAATGGACATAGGCCATGTAACAAGGCCCCGCTTCACCATACCATCTGGTGCTCAGCGGGTTTCGACAGAGTTGGTAACATTTAGGAGAGGAGTTTTCCAGGGTGACTCCCTGAGCCACCTCCTATTCTGCATCTCACTGCTGCCGTTATCTGTCGTACTGCGCCGAACCCGCGGATACCAATGTGGTCCACCCAGCAACCGGAGGCATAAGGTCACCCATCTATTCTATATGGATGACCTAAAACTATACGCCTCCGGAGAGTGCGAACTACAAAACTCTCTCAGGGTGGTCCAAGAGTACACACGGGCCATTGGCATGGAGTTCGGGTTGGACAATTGTGCAGTCGTCCATATCAAGAGAGGACGATGCGGGGAATTCTTTGAAGATGCGCAGCTAGCAGACGGAAGCATCCTACGACATCTGGATGCCGGAGAGACCTACACGTACCTGGGGGTGCAACAGCACCATATCCAGGACATGCAACAAGTTAAGGACACGCTCCGCGGTAAGTACAGACACCGCTTCCGAAAGATTTGGTCTTCTGAGCTTTCGGGGAAAAACAAGGTGTCTGCTACTAACATGCTTGCCGTTCCGATTCTGCTCTACTCCTTCGGGGTAGCCAAATGGACACTAGATGAGCTGCGCCAATTGGATAGGGATACCCGTAAGATGATGCGTATCAATAGGAGCATTCATCTTAGATCGTCCGTTCCTCGAATATACCTCCCACGTCGACAGGGGGGTCGAGGACTCTTGAGCCTGGAGTGTATGCATTGCAGAGTAGCGCTGAGTATGGCGTGTAACATATTAAGGAGCTCGGACCCACTCCTACGGTTTGTGAGAGATCATGAAACCGTGGGAGTTGGTGCATTCTTATTTAAGGCAGCACGAAGAGCCGGAGATGATCTCGGTCTCGTGTTCGACTTCAGGCGAGGAGGCCGGCGAGGTGCTGACGTACAGTCAATAACTGAGCTTCCGCCAAATCGTCTGACAGCCCAAATTAAAGCTGCTGAGCAGAGAAATCTGCTCAGGCAGCATGTCGATAAATCTATGCATGGTGTGTTCTATAACAACATAGAGACACTAGGTTTATCGACAAAGCTGACCTTCGCTTTTCTACGGTCAGCAGGGCTAAAGTCGGAGACTGAAGGATTCATTGTGGCCTGCCAAGATGGTGTTATTAACACTTTGATCTACTGTAGTCGCGTTATGAAAGTGGAAGTTCCTGACACTAACTGTAGGACTTGTCGTCAGGCGCCAGAGTCGCTCACGCACTTATTATCTGCATGTCCCATTTATGCGACTTCGGCTTACATTCATAGGCATAACGCGGCTTTACGAGTGCTATACTACCATCTACGGCACTCGTATGAAGTAGACCAAACACCAGTACTGCCTTATGTCCCCGGAGAGATCGAGTCCGTTGTCGAGAACGAGAAATGCCGAATTTATTGGAACTTCTCGTTTCCGACCGTCAGGCTAATTCAAGCCAACAAGCCTGACATAGTACTCCTCGACCACCAAACCAAGGTGATGTATGTCATCGAGTTCTCGGCGCCTGCTGAGACAAACATCGCCTTGAAGGAGGAGAAAAAATGGACTAAATACCGAGATCTCCGGTATGAGCTCCATGCGCTGTACCCTGACTACTCTGTCAAGATGGTCGTCCTGAGAATCGGTGTACTCGGTGGGATGAGGCCTACACTGCTCTCAGAATTGAAGACCATACCGGCCCGCCAGAAGTCAGCCGAATGTTTGGAAAGCCAAATGCAGAAAGCAGTCATCCTGGGGTCCCTTAGGCTGCTTAGGGCACATGATTTGGGAATCTACGGTCACTAACTCTGCGGGTTGTGGGGAGTGGCTGTAGATAATTCGCTGGCGCTTCTGTCGTGAGAATGTCGGAGATACGGCAGAACTGTCCAGCATCGCTCAGCGAAAAAAAAAAAAAAAATGTTTATTAAAAGTAAAGATAGTACAATGCAATTGACAATAAATATATTTTCCAAATAAACATTGAAGTCTCACAGAAAATAGATACTTGTTTGTGAGTTTGACAGTGTGTTTATTTTTTAACCATGGATATATGTACAGTACACGCATATAATACACACATATGTACATACATTAATAAAATATTAAAAAACAAAAATGAATTAAAACACTTAGATGTATATGCACACATACATACATATACACACATACTATACTATTTTTACCTATACATACAGAGAACATCACTTACTAGATAATGCAATTAAGTACAAATACAAAAAATATAATAGATAAATAAATATAAATTAGATATACAATTAATAACATTAACACATAACATGCACATTTTTATTTAACAAGAATTTAAAAAATTGCCTTGTAAGATATTATTTATTTTTTCCCTAGGAGATTCCATAATCCATTTTCTTACTTTTTTTTTAAACATAGATAAGTTATTTAAATTTCGGATTTTATCAGGTAGGTAATCATACAATTTTACAGCCAAATAAGTGTGATTCTTTATACCAACTGTTTTAAAAATTTTTGGCTTTACTGTAACTATTTTTTTTTGATCTAGTATCATAATTATGTTTTTTAATATCAATGTTTTTAGTTTCTTTCAGGTTTACTAGAAGAGAGCATCAATATAATTGACGAATATCCATTACAGCCATTTCTTTGAATAAATCATTACTTGAATAAGTCAACTCTTTGTTTAATATAATTTACAGGAACCATTTTTGCAAAACAACTAATTTATTTAAATAACAATTTACTACCGCTCCCCAACCTATTATTCCATATGTCAGATGAGTTTGTACTAATGCTAATATATTATTTTTAATTGGTCAATACTTAAATATTGCTTTAGGTATTTAAAACGTGATAATAAGCCTCTAATTTTTTTCGTAATGTAATTTACTTGTAAATCCCAACGAAGGTGTTTGTCAATTACAATACCTAAGTATTTCATTGACTGTGCTTCCTCGATAGCTAAACTTGGAGTTATGTTCAAAGGGCCAAAATTTGGGAGATTATTCATTAAGGATGTAAATGGTAGGTATTTTGTTTTTGTATTATTTATAGTCAGCCTATTTGCATCAAACCAGTTTTTAATCTTCTTAGAATCACATACTACCCTCTGTTTTAGGTCTTGCCACATGTCTGCACTATAAAATATAGCGGTGTCATCAGCAAAGCTTAGAATTTCACCTGTACTATTTTCATTTATATTAGTTTCGCAATTTATTTTATTACAAATTTTGTTTACAGCACTCCAAAGTTGTTTTGTACAGTGTTTATTTTTCGTGATAATACTATTATAGTAATGCGTTTTAGCATTTTTTATCAGTTGCGTTAATTTATTTTTATATTTTTTATATTGACTGGCTAGTTCTGTATTATTTGGATTTTGTTTCAGTTTGTAATACAGAGAATTTTTCTCATTTACAGATTTGAGGAGTCCTGGCGTTATCCAGTCTTTTTTCCCTTGGATATTGTTTGTGTTTTTTACACTTTTTGTATTTTTGTTTATATAAGTAAATTTATCAATGAATAATTCCCACTGTATATTAATATCTTCCTTTTCATATAAATCTGCCCACTGTTCATTTTGTAAATCACATTTTAACTTGTCATAATCAATATACCTTTTTATTACGTTATTTTTATTGACTATTGGATTTATATTATAATTTGTTTCAAAATACAGTAAAATTGGGTAATGATCTGTAATTGGTGTTTGCATGATAATAGGGAGAAATATATTTTCTCTTTCAGTGCTCTTTATAAAGAAATGATCTATAATGGATCTTTGTTCATTTTGTACCCTAGTGTACTCGTTTATATAGGACCCATAATCATGTTCATTTAAAATATTTAAATATTCTTGGCAGAAATCGTCATCAGACAAAATATTGATATTTATATCTCCAGTTAATATATGTGCATAATATTTATTTATCCCCTTTAGATAATACTTTAATGACTTATTGAAACTATATGGACATGTACTAGGAGACCTATATATACAAGTTAATAAAATATTCTTATTATTCACGTTTATGTCAATTTCTAGTAAGTTTAAACTAATGATACCGTTATTATATTTTATGTTTTTTAACTTATGTATTCTGTGTTGGTATATCAGACATTTTTTAACTAATACTATTACTCCATCATTTTTGTTAACATTTCCTTCATTATACAGGGTGTTATATCCATTCATATTAAATAATGTTAGATCCTGAATTTCAAATGTTTCTGTTAGAACGATGATATCAAAGTTTTCTGTAAAATGATCGAGCAATAATAAAAGTTCATCGAAATTCTTGTAAATGAATGCAAATAATAAATAATAAGGGACCCAAAACACTTCCCTGAGGTATTCCATACTTATTAAATACCGATGATGATACACTGTTACCAATTTTCGTTACTTGTTTCCTATCAGATAAGTAGTCCTTTAACCAGTTTAAGACTTTACCTTGAATACCAAACATAATAAGCTTCCTAATTAATATCTACGATCGATGGTTTCAAAGGCTCATTTTATATCTAGAAAAACAGCTACCGTGTAATTACCTTTGTCCAGGTTGTATTTCCATTCCGTTATTGCTAATTTCAAGGCTGATTCACAGAAATGCTTAATATGGAATCCAGACTGATTCACAAGGAATAGATTATTATTATTATTAAAATAATCCATTAACTGAGTATATATACTGCTATTTCTAACAGTTTTTCAGGACTTGGTAGCTTATTAATTGGTCGAAATTACCATGACTTATTCGTGTTGTTAATTTTCTCAATTGTGCTAGTTTTTAACTCATTCAGAAATTTACCAGAATCAAGAGAGATATTTGTGAAATGCAGCCAAACATGTCCAATAACTTATGATGTTGTTTTAATTAATTTATTACTCAGTATGGTATTTGTAGACCCTTTATTATCTAATTCGTTAATCAATTTGTGTAGTTCTTTCAAGTTCATTAGTTTGAAATTATCTAAATAAGAGTCAGTATATTTGTCAGTACTGGCTTTATATTCCTGACTATTAATGTCCCCAATAGTACGTATAAAATAGCTATTAAGGTTTTTAGCAATATCTAATTCATCTTTGCAATATGTTGTTTCGCCATTAATTTCAAATTGTATACCCGCATTAAAATTAGTATTAAAATTTTTTGGATTTATTAATTTTCTTAAAGTCTTCCACATTAGGTACGCATTATCTTTATGTTTATCTATTTCATTGAAATAAAATTGCTTTATTTTAAAAAAATTAACTACCTCATTCGGTCTTTTTTTATAATTTTGCCAATTATTATTAATACCACTAATTTTAAATATTTTATAAGCTCTATCTCTTTCTTTCTTTTTATTGATGATTTCATTGTCGTACCATGGTAAGTCATTTGTAGAACAATTTATAGTTTTAATAGGTGCAATCTGGTTAAGAACAAGTTTACAATTATTTAGCAAATTATTATAAATTAGACTTACATTAGTAGAATTAAGTTCATAATTTCAATCAATTAAATTCATATTTATTTTAACCAAATTTTCTTCACGGAGGTTTTGAAATGTCTGTTATTTACTAATGATCAATCTACAATTTGGGGCAGGGCTGGGTTTAATAATTTACAAAATTTATCGCGAGGTTTAGAAAGACATGAAAAATCCCAGGGCATATTTCATCTTGCATTAAATTCGAAATGTTGGGTAAACAAAATATTATAAATTTCTTAGATTCTGCGCATAAAAGAGAAATAGAAAATTTTAATAGCCAATAGCCAGTAGCCAACAAGATGGCGGATGATGAAGGTGTAAGTTTAAATGTGCTGTGCAGTTTCTGTAAAAAACCAGCAGTAAACAAAAAAGTTAAGTGTATAAACTGTTTAGCAGTATTTCATAATAGCTGTTCTAATAAAAAAACAAAAAAGTGCTGTGATAAACAAGACTATATAGAAGAAAAAATAATAGAAATAACTGAAGATCACGACTCCCTAGTCTTCAGCTCAGACGAAAAATCAATTACATGGGAAAATAAACTACTGAAGGAAATGAATATTGATTTACGAGAAAATATCATGTTATTAAAAGAAAAAATTGGAAACTTAGAAACTGAAAATAGGAAATTAAAAGAATTAGTGGGCAAAGAAAAGCAAGAAACTTTAAATTCAAAGGAAGAACTGATTAATAATATTCAAACAATGAAAATAAAATTCGAAAATAATTTAGAATCATTGGCTGAAAAAATAAATAGTTTGGACCTGAAAATAAACAAAGTATCTAAAGATAAGTCAAAAAAAGACATTCCTATAAATAACAGCAACACAAAAACCTTATCAGCAATAAAACAACAAACACACAAAGATAAGAGTATGGTAATGCCTGAACAATCAAATACAGGGAGTCCCAAACAATTATATACGGACATCATTAAGCAATCAAATTTAAAAATGAAGGAAATTACTTCTAATGAAAACAAGTTAACTACACTAGAAGACCATCAAAGAAAACTAATGAATGGCATAATTAACTTAGAATCAAAGGAAACGACTCATGATGAAAATTTCACACAAAAACATCTAAACAAACAGGATAATTGGCAGTTAGCACGGAGGAAAAGATGGCCAAAGAAACGAAATATAGGACAAGCAGAGGATGATGCCGAGAATTTTAAAGGTACAAAGCCTATATTTATACAAGGTGCTCCAGGAACTAACAGAAGAAGACATAAAAGAGTTTTTGAAAAGAAAAACAGGCGATGAGGTAGAAGAATTTAATGTTAAGGACCTTACTGAACCAGGAAGGTTGAAATCTTACTTGGTTGCGGCAGATTTCAAGTATAAGGACAGTTTTTATGAACCTTCATTTTGGCCAAAAGGTGTCTATTATAGAAGGTTCGATTTTAAAAAATATTATGAAAAGCACAATACAAGAAGCATTATTGATGATAAAATTGGGGTAAGACCAAACTCTTTTTTAGACGTGGCGAATTAAGTGATCCAGATACAAACAAAAAATACCCGGAGACATCCTGTAATCAAAAACAAACGGATTTAAATGCAAACTGCCCAGGAAGAAGTGGTGACATCTCTAAGAACTCAAATGCTTCAGGCAAATCGATCTCAGCTGAATTTAAACTAAATGTGGGACATATTAATGTTCAGTGTCTAAAAAACAAAATAGATCACATAGATATCTTTGTAAATCAATACAAATTGCACGTCCTCTGTATTACTGAACATTGGGCTAATGATCTGGAAATAAACTACATTAATATACCTAATTTTACACTGGTAAGTAGTTTTTGCAGGGCGAACACGGGACATGGTGGTGTCGCGATTTATGTCTGTGATAATATAAGAGCTTACTCACCAAAAAGCATAAAATACTCGAAAACATATGTTGATGAATCTAACATTGAATTATGTGCAATATCTCTATGCTTTCATGATAGACAACTTAATATTATTACTGTTTATAGACCTCCAAATGGTAATATGCATATATTTTTTGAAAACTTGTCACAAAGCCTACAATTTATAAGCAAAGATAACTCACAAATAATACTTTGTGGAGATCTCAACATATACTCTCTCAAAAATAGTACTGAAAAAGATATTCTTGTTGATACGTTAGATCTTTTCAATCTAACATCCTGTTTAAATACGCCAACTCGTGTATTTCTTAATAAAAATAATGTTACCTCAAAAACTGCAATTGATTACATAGCAACAAACTTATCTCAAAATAGTTATGTTGCATACATTGTTAATCCGTCGATTTCTGACCATTTTGCTCAAATAATTGGTTGCAATGTAGGCAATTCATCTGAAAATTTAATCAACAATAATGTCCAACATGTCAGACAGTATACGACAGAAAATGTTGCAAAATTTACTTATCTATTAAACAGTGAATCATGGGATACAATATTTAATGAAAATCTAGAAGTCTCATTTGAAAATTTTATAAATGTCTTTTTGAAGTGTTTAGATGCTTCATGTCCCCTAGTAACAAGGTGCACTAGAAATTATAATACAAGTAGCAAAAATTGGATAACCCCAGATCTGATAAAAAATGGTAATGAACTAAAAAATCTAATTGGCTAGCTACCGAATTAAATGATCCTAATATACTAAAAACATATAGAAATAAAAAGAAACAATACAACGAACGTGTTAAAAATGCCAAAAAAGAATTCTTTTCAAGTAAAATCAACTCTAACCTAAACAACTCAAAAGAAATATGGTCATTAGTCAATTCTCAATTAAGAAATAAAAAGTACATCGAGGACCTGTCAATAACCATTAATAATGTCCCAGAAACAGATCCAGGCATTGTCGCCAATCACTTTGGACAATATTTTTCTAGCATGGCAGACAAAAAAGTAGCTGAACATTTCAAAAATAACATTTCTCAACAAAGCACAACATGTAACCATGTAAATAACAGTATTTTCTTTGAGCCAACCTCTTCTAATGAAGTACGAGATATTATAAATAGCTTAAAAGGCAAGACCGCCATAGGAGTGGACGGCATATCAACAACAGCATTAAAATATACCAATGAGGCGATTGCTGAACCCTTGGCTTATCTAATTAATAAATGTTTTCAACAAGGATACTTTCCATCGATCTTTAAAATAGCTATAGTCTTGCCGATATACAAAAAGGGTGATAAACAGGACAGCGAAAATTATCGTCCAATATCTTTACTGTGCATAATATCAAAGGTGATAAAAAGACTGACTTTCAACCGAATAATGGACTTATTGACTAGATTCGGCTTATTGTCAAAATTCCAACATGGTTTTCAAGGTAATAAATCTACTGAATCTGCTACTATACAGTTACTTCAATTTCTATATAGTGAAATGGATAAGGGATGTCATGTTGTTGGGCTCTTCTTCGACCTTAGCAAGGCCTTTGACACTCTTAACATTGATACAAGCTAGAGAAATTAGGTATTAGAGGAGTGCCGTTCAATCTAATCCGCACTTTTCTAATGGACAGAAAAATTCAAGTTAGAGTATCAAATTACTTATCTGATGAATATAATCTAAATATGGGTGTACCACAAGGATCGGTATTAGGACCATTGATTTTCTTGCTTTTCGTTAACGACCTTCCTAATAAAATTCAAGACGGACAAATTGTAATGTTTGCAGATGATACCACCATGTTGTTATCAGCACTTGATGCAACCGAACTAAAAATTAAAATATCAGACATCTTGCAAATATATAAGGAATGGTGTCATAACAACACTCTTATTTTGAATATCGGTAAGACTGAATGCCTCTACTTTTCCAAAAGAAGATCACCCCCAAATGATCTCACTTTAGAAATTCCTAATGATGGCTTCTCTAAATCAGTAAAGTTTCTGGGTACAATTATAGATGACAGTCTATGTTGGGATCTACAGATAAATCAAGTTAAAACAAGCCTACTATGCCATGAGGCAACTAAAGGGTATTCTTTGCAGAGAAGCTCTATTGAGGGTGTATTATGCACTAGCATATTCTCATTTAACATATAACATTGTTGCTTGGGGATGTGCATCCAACATAAATCGCGTGTTTGTCCTGCAGAAGAGACTTATCAGATTATTATATAACGTAAGACCCAGAGAATCCTGCAGACAATACTTTGTGGCCAATAAAATACTTACCATCACAAGTATATATATATATACTTAATACAATTAAATATGTAAAAAAAAACATAAATGACTTTACCCTTAACTCGGATAGTCACACTTACAATACAAGGCACGGAGATACCCTTAGTTCAGTATACCACAAAACTGCAAATTACGAGAAATCCCCTCAATATAAAGGAATTCAGCTGTACAATAAACTGCCGAGTGAATTAAAACATGTAAATTGTATAAAAAAATTCAGTACATGCTTAAAACTATTTCTTAGTAGTAAGAGTTTGTACTCCATTGAAGAATACATGAATCATTCAATGTAATAGTTCGGAGGACATGCAATGGAAATGGCTGTCATTTTTAATTTGTATTTTATACTTTGTATTTTATATTTGTATTTTTATATTTTGTGTAAGTGTATTTTAATATTCTACATATTATGTTTAATTTTATTCTAATTTTTTTTTGTGACGTTCACATATATACAATGTATATCTACGTGAAAACAGTGATAAATAAATAAATAATGAAAAAGTCCATGAAAATAGGGAAATATTAAAGAGATTAATTGATGCCGTTATATATTTATCTACACAAGAAAATTCTTTTCCAGGACATGACGAAAAACTCGATTCGTGTAATAAAGGAAATTTCAAGGAGCTAATAAATTTTTTAAAAACGTATGATCCAAAATTAGAGAACTTTTTGAATAACGCCACTGTTTTTTGAGGAACTTTTAAATCAATTCAAAATGATCTAATTGAGAGCGTTAGCGACCCCAAAAACCCTCGTATACCCTCATTTAGTATGGTGATATTATTAAAATGAAATTTTGACTTGTGAAAGTTAGTCGTTATTCTCTTTGGAGAACTCTAAAAGGTTCACTTTGAGGCCTGATATCTCGAAAACTATACACAGCCGGATTTAGGGCCCATTGAGACTTTTGATCAGCATGCTGAAAACTATCTTTCTGCAAAATTTCAGCCAATTCGACAGACATTTTTTTCCATTGGTTTTGTGCGGGGTCATTTGTCAATATCTTGATCATGGAAGATATATTATAAAAATTAATAAAACACATTTATCACAGTGGGTAGAGCGCCTTGAAAATTTGGATACTTACTCAATTTTGCTTTCTGAACAACTTTTTCTAACAACATTTTGCTGTATCTAATACAAGAAATACTTTACTAATGGGAAGATTAACTTTCTTGCCGTACTTGATTTGTCAAAACTAAAATCATGGTACAAATTAAGTTCTATCCAGGCAGGCTGAAACCCAGAGGATGAAATATCAACGAAAAAATGTTCATATTTCATCTATTCATGTGTCGATCCGCACACAGTATATAGTTTTCTAGTCAATGATTGTTAGTTTGTTTGTTTAAACTGGCCTTTGCTGTTATATTGTTTTTATGTTTAAATCTTTTAACATAAAGCACACAAGAACTTAACTTATTTGCCCCCAAATATAGACGAAATGTCAACAATTTAAGAAACTTGTTTTTTACTGCTTTGACCTTACCCCAAGCATAAACTTATACAAAATTATAAGAGAAAATCAATAAAGAATATCAATTTTTAACTTTTGCCTCGTCTTTCCGATCCATGCAATTGTCCGTCCTCTCTTCAATAGTTTAGTGTTGCCGGTAAATCAAGCTTCTTAAAATGCGCATCATATATTCATAGCTCGTAAAATTGGTTGGATCTCGCTATGTCACATAACGTATTTGCAATATTATGAAGGTGACCTCAGGTGTGGAAATTCATCGACAAAATGTGCATGCTTTGCGGTATTGGGCAACATTGGGAAACCCCATAAAAAACCTAGAGTCCCTATAAAGTAGAGTCTGGCCATACGAGGTCAAGGCCGAGTGGCCAGGCTCTACTTTATAGGGACTCTACAAAAACCTGTACTTCAGTGCCCCCTAATGTACAGATATGGTACTCGAAAAAATATAAGTGAATTTTTTTTATAGGGATATTTTCAGTACCTTGCGTAGCTTACTAAGGTTCTTCTGCATAGGTTTATTATTTACATTTTGTAAAATATGTGAATAAGTTTATATTAACTTCTATAAAAAATTTATAATTAATTACCTCTTGAGCACATTTTGAACCATGTTGTAAAAACCCATGAATAGCAGTAACAAGTGCTCCACCTTTTTTATCGCTACATTGTTCTGCAATATAAGCAAGCCACTCAAATCTAGAGTGGTGCTCATGTATAACATATAAGGCCCTTTTTAATGTCATTTCAGAATATTCTTTGCAGTTATGTTTGTTCATCTAAAACAAATGCCAAATATAGGAAATTTTTAAAATCTCATTTGCAAATTTCAATCACATAACTTATTAAAATAGAAAAAATAGAATTTAAGATTTTATAAAACCTATCAAGTGTAGTTACTTACACTGGCTTGTAAAAGCGCAACTGTTTTATAATAATCAGACAGTTCATCACTCAAAGAAGCAATAAGTGCCTGACAAATAATACCACTTTGTTTTTCATTATCATCGATATATTGTTTTAATTGCTTATGTAAAAAGCTCATTCCAGTCAGTCTTTCCAACAAGCCACGCTGTATGGGAGTTAGATTTCTTCCAGTTTTTAGATCTATTGTGAAACCTAAACCTCCAGGTTCTTTTCGAAGAAATTTACCTTCAATACCTTGAAATGAATATATGACATCTTGAAGAAGATCTTGTTCTGTTATTGTAGTTGAATCTAAAATTAAAATTCAAATATACCTTAAACGAAACAATAATAAAAAACAAGGTACTGAGAAATGAATAATGGAGGGTTAAGAATGTAAATGGAAATAATCAAAAACAGATATAAAAAAATTTATACCTAGGCGTTTTGATTTTGTCTCTACTCTAAACTATTTCTAGTGTACGACTAATGTAATAAGAGTTTATAGATTAGTAGGTTGTTTGGTTGATGATAGTTGGAATACCAAGCGTCATTCGGACAAAAAATAATCCATGTTTGATTTTTTTAATGAATAAATGAATGAAAATAGCTTAACATTTAAAAGGTACATAAGGCCTCCCCAGAACCCACTCCTGGATCGATCGAAGCGTGATGGCTATTGCAAAAATGGGCTAAGTAGGCCTGGTTTTGCAAAAAAAAAATCCTAGCCTAATTCCCTTTATTGCAAAGAATAAATAAAAAAATGTAACAAAAATTTAAAATGCCTACCTCTACCTATATAGCTTAAAATAGTTAAAACTTTAATCCTTGTAGAGTGATTTAGATCATTCAAATTGGTTTTCTCAATTTCTTTGCGAATTTATTATCGATTATTAATTATTTATTTAGAGTATCAGTGTAATATTATAAATTAGAGAAAAACATCATCAAAAAGTGATGTGTTCTGTTTTTAATACATTAAAAAGATAAAATTTAATGTTTAAAATATATTAAAATAAATATACATATGTACACTAAATTATGCTTATATCATTAAAATTATTATTAAAATAGTAATCTATCGCATAAAAACATTTACTCATTCAATAATTTTTTCATTGTTTTAAGTTTAGACAGTGATAACATCAGATAAAGAACAATGATAATGTGGTTGGCTTTCTTCACATTTTACAAAGACATTGGTAGAAGACGGAGAAGAAAATGTTATAAGGACTTTTTTTCAGCTGAAAATAAATGTAATTGCTCTAAACAATTTAACTTTGGAGATTAGGAGGATTGCACAAACATTAAAGTAGTGGGTGAATGTCCCTTATAATTATTTTAAAAATGTTAATACAACAACACATAGGTACATAAAATGCGTGTTTTACATAAATCATGTTATGCCAATGCAAACTCCAAAATTGGCATTAACATTAAAGTTAATAATCTAAACCAAACATCTAAAATTAAATTTTTTTGATAGTTCTGAGTCATTAAGTTAAAGAGTAATTATACATGTAGAATCATTTAAACCTCAATCTAGTTTAAATTTTTAAATCCTTATGCTGTTTTTATTTATTTTTCCTTTCCAGATTTTCACAAATTAATCTTGATAAAATGTAACCTATCTTATAAATTATGTGCATTAATTTTAGTATTATTAGTCGTCAAATTATTGATCCTCAACGAACGAAACCTCAAAAATGTATGCTGCATTCTTTCTAGGGTTTTCACATACACCATGTATACAGGAGACCATGTTATTGAGGCACAATCAATTTGCGATCTGGCCAAGGCACAATAAATAGTTTTTATAGAATTAACCGAAAACTAATTACAATTACAAAAGAAAAAGTCTAACATTTTAGATGCTTTAATGTATATTTAATTACTTGTGATGTTATTTATTATTTTATTTATTATATTGGTAATATGATTAACAAAACTTAATTGTTCATCAAAAGTGACGCCAAGATCTTTTATAGACGGCACTGATTTAATAATGATGCCATCTATATTATACGAAGTATTAAATTTTTTACTTGCTTTGAAAAAGTTGATGTCATAACATTTGTTTATATTTAGAGATAGCTTATTTACTTTGCACCAATTTATCAAACCATCCAAATCTCCCTGTAAAAATTCCTGATCTTCGTCGACATTAATACTTCTACATAATTTTAGATCATTAGCAAATAATAAAAAATTAAAGTCTTTTATATGTGAGGAGATACCATTAATAAATAAATTAAACAAGAGTGGTGCATAATGTGACCCTTGCGGCACTCCTGATAAAACCTCTATTTATCTTAGATTTATTAATATAATAATAAACTTTATTAACCACATAAGATACATAGAGTACATATATGGCATGTCAGACAAGTATAATATAAAGTATGAAGTACTCAGCAAAATAAAATACATAAGTAAATATTAATACACACACATACACATATTAATACTGTAGTTACAAACAACAAAGTAGTATACAACAAATAACGTATAAACAGGTTAGGAAAATCCGGACATAAATTCGTCAACACTATAAAACTCGAATAGCATGGTTTTAACTTTATTTTTAAATAACTTGGGGCAATTTATTTCTCTCACAGATTAAGGTATTGCATTGTACACATTAACGCAGTTATACCATGAGAATGTTTAAAAGAAGCAGTTCTATGTGATGGGATACTTAAGAGCTTCCCATGTCTGGTTTTGTATGGATGGGTATTTGCAACTTGAACAAACGAGCAGAGATTGTTTTTACTGTACATGAGACATTTAAAGGTATATATATATGCATGGAAGTAAGAATTTTTTATTTTATAAAAAGTGTTCTACAACTTTCATTGTACCTTAAGTATTAATCTTTTTTGTAAGATAAATACCCTACCCATTTCTCTTCCGCACCCCCAACTTATGATGTTTAACGAAATGTGCGAGTAGGCATAGTAAATGCTTAATAGACCACTTTCATCTAGCATGTCTTACAATTGTAAGATGTCAAAATACGGTTTATTTAATTTATTACACACGTCATCGATATGTTCATCCCATGATAGTTTAGAATCTAAGTTGGTACCAAGATATTTAATTTGGTGTTGATATACTTCCCAAAAATGAAATAGAAATTTATTGATGCTAAAAGTATAAAAATACATGCAAAAGTCAAACAGTATATAAAGTAGATCACAAACAAGTAGGATATATTAAATGCGGAATTTGTAAAAGACAAACATTGTACATCGATATATGTATACATATAGTAATTAAGTAGGTGACTAACTCACACACAAATGAAGTTTTTCAATTATGGAGATGAACCTGAAATATAAAATACAAAGTATAAAATGGCCTATACAGGGTGTTGCATCATGAGAGGGACATAGCTTAATAGGAGGTAGAGAACATCAGTGGTAACCGGAACCTCCCATAGAAATGTCTCATTGGGCCTTCAATACGAAGTTACAGGGTGTTAAATAATTTTTGGCCAAACCTGTTTTTTGTCATAACTTTGACAGGGAATGAAATAACGGATTCATATTTGGTACGGCTAATGTACTAATGAGCCCCAAGAGGTACATGTATAAAAAAAAATATATCCAGGTCCGGACTCACTATAATTTATGTTTCTTCTTTGCATCAATAAAACATCACCCTGTATATATTTTTTTGAAATTTCGATACGATATTCGAAAAGAGCAAGAAAAAACAAACAAAATGGCCTATTTCATTTTTTTGTTACACCTTCGTGGTTATTTAAATACGTTGTTAAATGTTCAAGAAAATGGATTACAGAACCCTATTAAATGAGAGGCACGTGAAATAAATAGTTTTATAACTAAAATTTGCAAAAATTCTATTGAGCCTAGGCGGTCTGGGTGAATCCTAATTCCGGCACGTTTTAAAGGTCCATTTTGGTAAAAAACTGTGGTCCTAATAAGTAATCGGGTATGAAATAACAAAATTTTTAATCAATCACAGTAAGCTTGTTCAAAGAATAAAAGTGACAGATAATTTAAACCATTTAGGCCCAAGCAACCAGTTACTTTGATCAAGAAAATCATCAACATTTTATACTTAATAAAAATTGGAAAAGAGAACAAACTAAAATCTAAATAAAAAAATATTTTCCATTCAATTAACAATAAATAACAAAACAATAACTAAATGTGTTTAAAAATAAAACGTAATTGACACTAAAGTAAATTTTCAAAATGTCCTCCCCCACATTCTGTGCATTTTCTTGCGCGTTTAGAAAGGTCACCAATTGCTCGACGTATCATTTCTGGATTATTCCGTATTTCGTCGCAGGTTGTAACGATGCGCTGGATTAAATGTTGTCTACTTTCAATTTCAATGCTATAAACCTCGTTTTTTAAGTGGCCCCATAAAAAGTAATCACAAGGGTTACAATCAGGAGATCTTGGTGGCCATTCATGTGGACCCCCGCGTCCAATCCATCTATTAGGATACACATTGTTTAAGTGTTCTCTTACTTGAAGGTTAAAATGTGGTGGGGCCCCATCATGCTGAAACAACATGCCTCTTATACCGATATTTTCTAACATATTCGGTAAAATGTTTTGAAGAAAATCAAAGTAAATTTCACCATTCAATCTCTCTTCAAAAAAATGTGGCCCTATCAAATGTCTATTCACAAGTCCGACCCAAACATTTACAGAAAACCTGTGTTGCGAACGGCGTTGGCGTACCGCATGTGGGTTTTCCTGTGCCCATTTATGATTATTTCGTGAATTGTTTACTCCATCCCTTGTAAATTGTGCCTCATCCGTAAATAAGGTTCTGTAAATGACTGGGCGATGGTTAGACAACCAATGACAAAATGCCAGGCGGGGGATATCGTCGCCTTGTTGAAGGCGCTGTACCTGCTGGATATGATATGGATGGTAACGTTCTCTTTTTAGGGTTCTCCATACTCGCCAATGAGGAATACCAGTTGCCAAACTGATTCGTCTAGTGCTCATATTTGGGTTTTCTTGAACTACGTTTATAATATTGTTTTGTTCCTGCACATCTTGTTGTAAAACACGCTCCACAACTGCAGAAGTAGGAAACTTTCCATGTTGTCTTGCATACTGGAACACCGTACTAAAGGTTTTATGATTAGGGCACCGACGACCAGGAAAACGCAGCCGATATTCTCTTTCCGCCGACCTACCATTTCCATTACAGAAACCATAGATGAATATTATGTTAGCATATTCCACGTTTGTAAATTTTACTGGCATAGTTAAAATATTTTCACAAGTTTTCACTAACTAAATGCGGATTATTGACACATTAAATTACTAACAAACAATTATTCAACTGTTTAGGAGATTTCTTTTTATTATCTGTCACTTTGAACAAGCCTACTGTGATTGATTAAAAATTTTGTTATTTCATATCCGATTACTTATTAGGACCACAGTTTTTTACCAATATGGACCTTTAAAACGTGCCGGAATTAGGATTCACCCAGACCACCTAGGCTCAATAGAATTTTTGCAAATTTTAGTTATAAAACTATTTATTTCACGTGCCTCTCATTTAATAGGGTTCTGTAATCCATTTTCTTGCACATTTAACAACGTATTTAAATAACCACGAAGGTGTAACAAAAAAATGAAATAGGCCATTTTGTTTGTTTTTTCTTGCTCTTTTCGAATATCGTATCGAAATTTCAAGAAAATATATACAGGGTGATGTTTTATTGATGCAAAGAAGAAACATAAATTATAGTGAGTCCGGACCTGGATATATTTTTTTTTATACATGTACCTCTTGGAGCTCGTTAGTACATTAGCCGTACCAAATATGAATCCGTTATTTCATTCCCTGTCAAAGTTATGACAAAAAACAGGTTTGGCCAAAAATTATTTAACACCCTGTAACTTCGTAATGAAGGCCCAATGAGACATTTCTATGGGAGGTTCCGGTTACCACTGATGTTCTCTACCTCCTATTAAGCTATGTCCCTCTCATGATGCAATACCCTGTATATTTTTTAAATCTCTCATTATTTCATCCACTGAGAAATAGGCAGTCTTTAGAAGAAGCTCCTTTATTTTGTTTTTGAAATTTGTTGAGGAAAGTAATTTTACATAGTTCGGAATTTCATTGTAAAGCTTAACACCATGATAGGAAGTACCCGTTTGGCCTCGAGATAATCGGGTATAATTCGTGTATAAATTGTTTCTATATTGTGTGTTGTAATCACGGACATCAGCATGTGTATGGAAATTTTTTAGGTGGTTATGAACATATAGTAAACATTGTAGTGCATAGATACTAGGGAAAGTTAAAATTTTTAGGTGTGTATACAAAACTTTAGTGTCATCACGGTACCCAGCCCCACCTACAATTCAGACAGCCTTCCTCTGCAGACCAAAAAGTCTTCATTTTTCTGTAGCATGCCCCCATGCATGAATGGCATATGACAATCTAGAGTGGTATAGAGCAAAGTAGTCTGATCCAAGTACTTCTTTCGATACGGAATTTGAAAGTTGCCGTAGGGCACTGATATTTTTCGTCAGAATATCTGATATATAGTTAACGTAAGCATCCCATTTTAAAGTTGGGTCTAGAAATACACCCAAAAATTTGGTGCTAGCAGGATTGTTCACAGCATCACTGATATCATGCGTGGATGAAATCATCTTTACTGTTTTAGTTTCATTTAATGAGAGCACATTTGAGGCAAACCAAGTTTTAGTAATTGACTGTGCCTCTCTACATTGATTTTCTAAATGCTCCAGGTTGTGATGAGACAATGAAAGAGTTGTGTTGTCGGCGTAAAACAAACAAGCAATGTTTCCAAGAGCGTTTGGTAGATCATTAATATACATCAGGAGGAGCACCGGGCCCAGAATCGAGCCCTGAGGGACGCCTGTCTTGACATACAACTCACTCGAGTTCTCACCCTCTAACCGGACTGATTGTTTGCGATTTTCAAGATATGAATTGATCAGTTTTATACTAATTGCGTTAAAGTTAAATGTGTTTAGTTTTCTTAGTAATATGGCATGTGAGACACAGTCAAAAACTTTGCTTGCTGAGGTCGCAAAACAGTTAGGCTGAGTACATACCATTTTCGAAGCATTCTAAAGCGTGTTCCGTAAATCTTAAAATGGCGTCAGATGTTGACAATTTTTCCCTAAACCCATACTGATACTTATTTAATATCTTATGTTTTTCCACATATTTGACAATTTGGTTTTTATTGCCTTTTTGAATATTTTTGAAATTATTGGAAGAAGTGAGATAGGCCTGTAATTACAAGATCATCTTTATTGCCTTTTTTAAAGATAGGTATAACACATGCTACTTTTAGGATATCAGGAAATACACCTGTTCTAAAGCTTTCATTTATAAGTTTAGTTAAAGAAGTGATTAATAGATTATTAACAGTTTTTAGGAGGGTAATGTTTAAACCATACGTATCCCTGCTATTGTTGTTTTTCAAGGTGTTAATAATAGCTCGAACCTCTATGTAACCGACCTCATGAAAATTAAATGGCTCATTGGTGTTAACGAATTCCGTGTATTGTAATGGATCAATGTTAGTAGCTTGCAGACTGCTAGTAATGTCTTCCGCGATATGCACAAAAAAATTATTAAATTCGGTGGAAATGATGTTAGGTTTTTCGGTGAGTTTACTGCTTTTATATGCATTTATTATACCCCACATTGTTTTCACGGGGTTACCTGATTTTTTTTATGATGTCATCGTTTGCTTTGATTTTTTCACATTTAATAGTTTGTCTATATTTAACCCTGAATTGGTTTCTTATTTTTTTATTTTCTTCCGTGTTAGCCTGCTTACACACATCATTTAAAAAATTTAAATGCTCCCTCATGGTTCGAATCTCATTTGTGAACCATGTCGGTTGTGACAAATTATTGTTTTTAAATGTTAATAGTTTTTCTCGAAATGATTCATAATATGCCAATAAGATAGTATCTAATAACATGTTCCATTTCGTATTTACATCTAAGCTGCCATCATCAATGAAATCCCATGTGACACCGGCTAGCTGTTAAAAAAATGCATTTGCCAGTTTCAGTAATTGGACGACACGTCTTTTTATATTTAATATTATGATCAAAAGTAGTTACCAAGAGAATTACACTTTTATGGTCAGACAAAGTGTTCTCCGAACTGTAGGAATTGTAGGCATCTGTTGAGAAATTAATAAAAATATTATCAATACAATTAGCCTCCCTAGTACTTTCCCTAATGGTTTGTTCCAGGCCGAAAGTTTTAAAAAGATCGGTTAATGTTACATCTTGGTGGTTCCCTGTACTAAACTTTACATTGAAATCACCACAAATAATTACTTGATTGCTATTGACAGAGATTAGTAGTTTTTCTATAAAAATATTGAAATATCCAATTGGAGAGCGGTAGATGGTTAAAATTGTGACATTAAGGTGTTTTATTTTTGCTGCTGCTATTTCACAGTGTTTTTCGATAGACAATTTATTTAAATTTATGAGTGGGTAAAATTCTAGTGGTTTATTCATAAGTATTAGTGTACCCCCATGAGTAAATTCAGTTCTTGCAAAATGGCTTGCTACTGCATACTTGCTAACTTTGATATGTTGTATTTCGAATTCATGTAGCCAGTGTTCGCTAACACATATGACATCAATATTAGCTAGGTAAATGAAGAACTTGACAAAACACGTAATTTTGGTTCTGGGTCTCATTGACGTTGGACCATTATTTAGCGAGATATAGCGAATTAACATTACAAGAAAAAAGAATTTCTCAATTAATTAAAATATTAAATTAGGACTTTTACTATATTTTTCATAGAAGGGTAAGGTCATCCATTTTAAGAGGCCGGAGGCTTGGGGTGGTGGGACAATTAGTAGGGGTGGGAGGGAGGTAGGGCAAATTTCTGTTAAACCCCGATAGCTCATGGCCGAAGAGGAGGATCGCAAAAAATCAAAGTGACATTTCTTTAGTTTTTCACGTAGAACTCAATAAAATTGGCAGAAATCGACTTTTGCGAAAAACATGCGGCTGGCGGGCGAAAGAATTTTTGACCTTTTTTTCAAAAAATGTTTTTGTCATGAAAGGAAGGGGTGGGGGGAATAATTTTTATGTCAATCAATGGCTTTATATTTTATCTTCAATTTCCGCCCAAATAGACCGCAATCCGATAATTATTAAGGGAGAGAGGAGAGTGCAAAGTTTTTGCTGTATAGCGGGAGAATGGAGAGGAGTGGGGGGTTCTAGCAGTGGGTGGTTCTCCCTGTTAATGACCATCCTTCCATGTAAGTCTCAATCCATCTCAGGGCAGTATCCCTAATTCCAAGGTCGAATAATTTGCTTAAAAGTCTTTCAGAGTGAACAGTGTTGAAAGTCTTGGAAAGGTAAAAAAACATTGACATAACGTACTTGCCATCATCTAGACAAGAATGTACATAATTTAGCAAATAACATGTATGAGGCAGCCTCTATTGATCTGCCAGATCTAACGCCATGCTATGATGGTGTTAAAAAGTTATTTTTTTCAATATATTCAATTAACCTCACATAAAAAGCTATTTAGATAATTTTAGATATGGTGCTGAGTACAGAGATCTGTCGGTAATTGTCAATGTCTCCAGAGCAGCCCATTATAAATAGTGGAATAACACGCGCAATTTTGAATATGTCAGGAAAACAACCCTGGCAAAACAACTGATTAATCAGATACACTAAAGGACCAATAATATTTATATTCATATTCTTAAGAACAAAAAGAGATATATCATCAGTGCCACAGGAAGATTCATTTTTAAGTGTATTAGTTATATCTATAATTTCTTTTTCTGTGACAGGTTCTATACAGAATTCCGATGTATTATTATTTTTTATTGTCGCAGTACAATGTAACGCCATATTTTGACCAAAATGCTCTTTAATCTTGTTTTCTGCTATTGATGAAAAATGGGAAGTAAATAATTCAGACTTTGTAAGGGTCAGACACATATTCTGAATTGTACTTAAGTATAATATTTTTATTCCATTTACCAAGTCTAGAATTAATAATGTTCTATGTTTCCTTTGTTCTATTTGACGAATTATTAATTTTGTTTTTAAAATATGTCTGTTTGATAATTTTGATATTTTTCTTATATTCTTTTTTTTTTAAATTTGATACTCATTTTTAAGTTGTTGACAATCTGAAGTTTTCTTGAGCCAAAACACATTTTTTATTTCAGTGCTTTCTTTAATCAGTTCCTCTGTTAATCACTTTTTATCATTTACATTATTATTACTTGTACATTTTTTCTCTCTATATTTGACCAGACAGCATTCGTTAAAGTACCATACAATTGGTTCTATAAAAAACAAAAATCCATTATTTACATTAAAGTAAAATAAGTAGAACCAGTCAACCTTACTGAGTAATACATTTAGATGTGCTATATTGCTACTTGTAATGTTTCGTTTTTTAAAATTTTGTAATTTTCTTCTTGATTACCTCGAATTTCATATGTGGCAGATGAGTTTATACATAAGAAGTGCAATAAATGATCTGCAATATTTGGATTTATTATTAATTGACAGTCAAACATGTTTGCTGGCATATTAGTGGCCATATAGTCCATATAAGTGTGATATGTTCATGCGTGTTCATGTATGTTATGTGTTCCAATATTAGTGAGAATAATAGTGGCAAAAAACATAAAAAATTATCAAAATTTATATAATTGTAAAGAGGGAATTTCAATTCACAAATATGGGTAGTTTATGAACATATAAAACATTGGATTGTTGAGAAATATTGCTACAAACATTGAATAATTCTTAACCTATCATCTGCTGGATACAAAAACTTGCCACAAAAAGTGTAAATATAAAAGTAAGATAACAGTAATAAGAAGTTACTTAGAATATTAGACAGGTTCGGATTTGGAATGAATCATGGTTGGGACTACAAAAGATGATATTGACCCTGATATCAATGAAATGGAAAATAAATGTACCCAGTGTCCAACCTCACTTGAAGAAGATGAAGAATATTATGAGTGTGACTACTGTAGAAAAGTTATGCATAAAAATTGCATGAAACTAACATCAGTATTGAAATGTATGCCACTTCAGAAAAAAATATTAAGATTATTGTATACTTCTTGTGGTCAATTTTTAAATCAACTACCTTTGCTAATAAATATTGTCAGTGAATTGAAGAAAGATATCACAGAAATGAAAAATGTAGTAGGCGAGCAGACAAATATGAAGGAGGAATACAGCAAACAAGACAATCATACCAGCCGCAGTTACTCACAAGTTGTTAAGCAACCTGAACAAGTTATTTTAATAAAACCAGTAAATGAACAGAACAGTAAAGTCACCAAAAATGAAATCAGGCAGAATATAGACCCCGCGGATATAGGGGTGAACATCTCTAAGTTCAAAAATGTGTCCAATGGAGGGGTAATCATAGGTTGTGGAAATCATTCAGAAAGAAAACTACTCCAGTCGAAAATCACCGAAAAAATAGGGAAGAAATACAATGTAGAAATCCCAGTATTAAAAAAGCCCACACTCAAAATAGTGAATATTAGCAAAGATGATCTTGAAGAATCAGACGAAGAAGTAATCAGTAAACTAATAAAATATAATAGAATTGAGAAAGGGGAAGCATTCAATTTAAAGATACTAAAAAGGATAGCAAGTAGCAATTACAATGTCTCATTAATACTTGAAGCTGATGGTCGAACTCATAACGTGTTAATAAACAAAGAGAAGGTTACGATAGGGTGGTCCAGATGTAAGGCATTTACTCATGTAAGTTTAGTGCAGTGCTATAAATATCTAGGATATAATCACATTGCAAACAATTGTAAATCAGAAAATCTCTGCTCAATTTGCGTTGGAAAACATAACTTTAAGTAATGCCATTCCCAGGTGGTAAAAAGGCACAAACTGTATTAAAGCAAATACCCAGTTGAACCTTGTTCTACATAAAGCTGTAATATTATTGCAGACGAGCAATGGGAACAAATTGCAGCGGACAGAATCGAATGGCGAGGGGTTGTGGCCAGCTATCAAGGAAATGTTGCTGCAAGAAGGCCGAATCCAAGACCTAACCAGGTCTATGTTTGTCCTGACTGCGGTCGACATGTGCTCTCCCGAATTGGCCTCTATAGCCATAGTCGTGTGCACCGTAGATGAATGGGAATTACAATAGACTACACCTTTTACTTGTTTTTTATTGTACACAATCTATCGACTGTAACATTTTTATACTCGGACTCGAGTAACGGCTAATGGTAATGACATAAAGCTGTGGATAGAAATTGCCCTTATTATCAAAGAAAATTAAAAAGTTATAATAAGATTGAATATTTCAATGCAATATAGCAGTTAGAATATAGGGAATGCCACAATAGTGAGATTGTAGGAAAAATAAAAGTGGGGCATGTGAATGTAAGATCCATTAAAAATAAATTTTCCGATGTTCGTGACTTTCTAATAGAGGAAGAATTTGACATTCTAGCGGTGAGTGAAACCTGATTGCAACCAGAAATTTATAGCAGTGGTTATCAAATAACAGATTACAACATACACAGACTCGACAGAATAACCGGAAGGGGTGACTGAATTATGATGTACACAAAAAACGAGCTAAAATGTAAAATATTAACACATGTAAGTAACTGTATAGATGGCATGGAGCAATTGTGGATCACTTTCATTAACAAGAATACAAGTTATGTGGTTGGAGTTATATACAGACCTTACAGACATGTATCTCTCAGTGCTCTTGATGATACACTTAGCGAACTTTGTCTGGAGTTTGATAGTGTACTATTTATGGGCGACTTAAATGAAAATTTACTGGAGAGAAACAGATATTCAGATGAAATTTTAATGATGGCCGACACATATGATATAAAGCAACTAATAACTTGTCCTACTAGAATTACTGTCACCACTGAAACATTACTTGACATCATATGCATTAATAATAATTTGAGTTACAGTGATTCAGGAACTATAGATACATCAAATATATCTGATCATGATGCTGTTTATGTTGTGGTTGACCTAGTTACAGAAGTGCCGAACAAAATAAGCTATTATAGAAACATTTTGAAAATACATAATAAAGCTTATAAAAAATATATTCGCACAAGATCAGAAGTAGACAGGCGCTTTTACTATGATCTATGGAACTACATAAATAAAGCAGTAAAAAGGGAAAAGAAAAATTACTATGCATTTTCTATACAAACTAACATAAAGACTCAAAGAACTTTTGGAATAAAATGTGTCAGTGGGGATTTGTAAATAAGAAGAAAGGAAATAGTGTTAATGCAGATGAATTTCATGCTAATGAAGTGAATACATACTTCACAAATTGCGTAAAAGATATGAGTAGTGATGAAGCCCTAACAAGTTATTTGTATGGAAACCTCTCAGGGGAAAATAAATTGAACAAATTTATAGAAGTGGAACCTTATGAGATACAAGAAATCCTGTATAATATAAAAACTAACGCAATAGGTCTTGATGGCATATCAGCTCTGATGCTCAAACTCTGTTTTCCCTTTTGTAAAAATGGAGTCAGTCATGTTATAAACACTTCATTGCACACAGGAGCTATTCCATTATCATGGAAGTCTTTCAAAGTGATACCACTTAAGAAAAAAGACACCTCTGTTGAATTCAAGGATCTACGACCTATTAGCATACTACCTCCAGGATCAAAGGTTTTAGAGAAGATAGTACATGTACAGTTAGTTAACTGACTACTTTTTTTTTTATACATTTATTTAACGTCGGCCTATTTCCGCTACTGAGGCCTAACACCGACGCCTGTAGACGAGCTACCCCCAACCAGGAATTTTTGCCGAACCTCTTCCCTTAAGAAGAGTAGGGATCTTTTGCTTGCCTAACATTTAATAGACAAGAGACCGACGGCTTTACATCCCCTCCGAAGGATGGTATATCTTCTATACAACCCTCGCCTAAGGTTGTATAGCTTCCGCGCATACACTGATATACAAGCCGCTGGAAGATGTGTGAGGCGAGGAACTGACTACTTGGAAACAAACAAAATTTTATTAAAGTCACAGTCAGGGTTTTGTAAAGCATATAGCACCGTTACCGCTCTAACGAAAATTAATGATGATATAATAAGAGTTACAAATAAAGGAATGATAACCGTAGCAGTTCTAATTGATATGTCCAAAACGTTTGATAGTATCAATATTGAACTAGCTCTATCAAAATTATTCTTCTATGGCTGCAAAGGATATGTTTGGGAATGGTTTAGAAATTATCTATCAGAAAGTAGGCAACCAGCAGAAATTAGTAATAGCACTGATATAATGCTATCAAATGAATGTACAATCGAGAAAGGAGTTCCTCAAGGGCCAATTCTAGGTCCCGTAATATTTAACATATTTTTTATAGACTAACATTGTGAAGCATTGCAATATTCATTATTACGCTGATGATATACATATTATGCTGAGTTACAAACCTGAAAGTACTGCACTCGCTTTTCAAAAAGTTAATGAAGATCTGAATAACATACAGTGCTGGACAAATAAAAATGGGCTAAAAATCAACACGAATAAAACTCATGCTATAATCTTTGGCAACAGAAAGCTACGAAAAAATACAATAGTGGAGGATTTGTATATCAATAACACACCGATAACATTTAGTGAAGTGGTATGTATCTAGGACTACAGATGGATAATAACCTGAAGAGTGAAGGTATGTGCAGCATACCTCCACTCTTAGTAGAACAGCCTTCCTCAAGTTTAAAAGTTTGTATCATCTAAAGGAATATCTATCGAAAGATGCTAAAATAAAACTCTGTGACTCACTAGTGTTGTCAAGATTAAATTACTGTGATGTGGTATAAGGCCCATGCCTACGTATTGAAGATGCAAACAGATTGCAAAAAGTACAGAATTGTTGCATACAGTATTCCTGCCAGGTAGCCTGTCGTGAACATATTAGCCCCATTCTGAGACAAATTGGCTGGTTAAATATGAAAGAAAGAAGATTACATCATTTGTGCTGTCTAGTTCATAGAGTGATATCCAATGAAAAATCATCATACCTATATGAAATGATTGAGAAACATTCAGAAGCTCATGACGTGGAATTTAGGCAGAGTGATTTGAGACTAGGTGTTCCTATGCATCACACTGAATATTTTAAGAAATGTTTTTAAAGACAAGCTCTATCATCTCGTTCGTACTGGTCATTTATCCCTACAATAGTGATATTAACTGTCTATGGTGTTTTCGCTGTTTGGTTATTTTTTATTTATTATATTAATATTAATCGTTCAAATAATTTAAGGCAATAAGAAATGATGATCTCCAGTTGTATGCTGAAAATGTTGTAAATTTATTAAGGTCCTGGTGTGATAGAAATCGATTAATATTAAACACGAATAAAACGATGATTATAAATTTTCACATTAGAAGACCTCTACCTATAAATTTTAAAATATTTTATATAGAGCTAGGAGAAGGAATTAAATATCTTGGTACCTCCTTAGATTCTAAACTATCATGGGACGAACATATCGATGACGCGTGTAATAAATTAAATAAAGCTTATTTTGGCATCTTACAATTGAAAGACATGCTAGACGAAAGTGGTCTATTAAGTATTTATTATGCCTTAGCCTACTCGCACATTTCGTTAAACATAAGTTGGGGGCGCAGAAGAGAAATGGGTAGGGTATTTGTACTAAAAAAGGCTAATACATCTTATATTTAACTTAAGGTACAATGAAAGTTGTAGAACAGCTTGATGGGAAGCTCTTAAGTATCCCCTCGCATAGAACTACTTCTTTTAAACATTCATCATGGTATAACTGCGTTAGTCTGTACAATGCAATACCTGAATCTGCCCCAAGTTATTTAAAAATAAAGTTAAAATGCTATTAGAGGGTGTTTTTTATAGTGCTGACGAATTTGTGTCCGGATTTTCCTAACCTGTTTATACACTGTTAAAACCCGTTTATACACTATTTATTGTATATTATTTTGTTGTTTGTATTTACATTATTAGTATGTGTATGTGTGTGTATATATATTTACGTATGTATTTTATTTCGCTGAGTATTTTATATACTTGTCTGACATGCCATATGTACTCTATGTATCTTATGTGGTTAATAAAGTTTATTATTATTATTTGGTACGAAGCCCACCAACATTCTGACATACACTAATAAGGGGTTGGTTATTAATTTCTTGAATTAGTTACATACTTTTTTATAATTTTAGGAATTCCTTTAATATATTTGATGGTAAGATTTTGTTCACCTTTATTTTCTATATCTTTTAACTCAGCCTTGGCACATGTAAATTGATCCTCTTTCATCCTTGTCTGATCTTGACTAATTCTAAAATTAGTATTATATAGTCTGGTTTTAGATTTGAGTGAATTAGAAAACATAGCTTTGAGAGGTCTAGGTCTATATCCACCTACTTTAGCGACACGTATAACTTTTAATAATGTTCATTACAATTTTGAATACCTAACTTCTTCAATACCTCGACTACCTCAAGCTTATCCTCTCTAACCTATCATCTAAATTGTTAGCTTTTGATTCTGACACATTGTATATCATCAGATGATTGGATCGCGCATTACGCTCATATAGTTTGACTAACATTGATTCCATGTCCTCCGAGTTATCCTGCAATTTCAATTCTGAGACTGCTTTCTTTAGTTTCTCAACCTCAGAATTCAGATCCTCAATTTTCCTAATAAGCATGGGAACACTTTTGAATGCTGACCTACAATCCTCGCAGAAAAAAAGTAAAATCTGTTTTTGTAATACTGCAGCTCGAGTTTCAGAAGATGACATATTACAACACTTTCCCAACAGATGAAAAGCAACATGACAACTGCCACAGGCGATAAATTTGTCCTCTCTATTGATTTTTATTTTCCATTTGCCACATTAAACCAGGATGACAGTAAAAAAGGAGCACAATTTTTATTGCTACAAAAAGCTTTTTATGCAGATAACACTAAACTTTGATGTTTAAATAATCAAGGATTTTATTGAAAATTACTTCAGAAATGCACTAACTAATTTAGCAGGCTTTCTCCACAGCTCTTCCTCCACAGATTGATGCAAAATACAAATTTAATAATCCACTATTGCCACTGTTATTGGCATTAATAAGATCTATACTTTGCTACTATTTGTTCTTTATCTAGAAAGATGATATGTAATATAAAGCAATGTCAGGCACGGTTAGTATTTAGATGGGTGACCATTTCAAGGAAGACCATATCCTCGCCTCACATCTTCCAGTGGCTTGTATATTGGTGTGTGTGTGGAAGCTATGCAAGCTAATAATAATACACTTATTAAGCATTTGTAAGATAGAATATATGTATATATGGCATGTCACCATCTAAATTAAAAAATATATTGCATAACATCATAAGATGTTGATACATAATTAAAATAATAAAATAATGGGCAGAAACAAAGACGTGTAGATAAATATTTGGTATACTTACAAACTAATACATACAACAAATTAAAAACTAGAGACTATAATATATCTGTAGATCTATCAAGTATCCATTCACACTGTAGTAACCACTATTCAGTAGTAAGCCCTTAATTTATTTCTTATATCTTAATAAATTTAGATCTCTAATATTTTCAGGTAGGCTATTATGTATTATTATCCCATTATAATAAAGAGACACTTTAAAAGTATAAAGTCTTATGCTGAGGGACAGATAATAAGTTCGTGTCTTGTATTTATTTTTTTATTTATTTATTATACGGGAAAAACCTCATTACAATAGTTATAAAAATATACAAAAATAAACAATAGAAACAATAAGTATAAACAAGCAAAAAATACTACAACTAATCCACTAACAACAAATACAAATATAAATTACAATATGAATTAATATTTAAAATTAATGGGAAGAGCCTTAATCATGTTTTTAAATTGATTTAATGACAAGTGAAATAAATCCAAATTGTAATGATTAATAACTCGTAGGGTTCTGTCAAAAGGTGAATGCTTACCATAATTAGTATAATGAAAATTAACATAAAAAACATTGTTATTTCTCAATGAACGCTTGGGGACGTTAAATTTAATAAGAGCTAGCAATTCAGGACATAATATGTAACCATTTACCAACTTAAACACAAAACAGAGGTCAGTTACAATTCTGAGGAGACCTGAGGAGACCAGAGGAGACATGTTGAGTTGTCACAAAATATCATTATAATCATGGTTGCTTATTGGACAATTCATTTTAAATGAGCAAAACCTGAGAAATTTGTTTTGAACCCGCTCAAGAGTTTTTATGTGGACAGAGTAAAGCGGAGACCAAACCATAGAAGCATAGTCCAAACGTGACCTAACGAGAGAATAATACATACTTTTAATTGAAGAGATAGATAACTCACTACAGTTTCTTGTGAGAAACCCCAACATTTTTGAGGAAACAACTGACACGTTATTGATAGTGAAGCACCCTGTATATAGCCCATTTATAAATTTAATTTTTTCTTATTTGTTTTCCAAATTCAAATAATTGGTACATTTAATTCATTTCATTTTTACGTTTATCTAACCATTTAATATTGAACACAGTAAAGTTACCATAAATGCATTTTAATTTACATCTTTTTAAAGCAACATAAATGCTACTTTTATGAAAGAATTTACTTAATGTAAGTCTTGTATTGATAATATTCTTTCTAATATAGAATGGCCATTCCAAATTGAAGTCGTACACTCCCTAATCTCGGATCACACTGCACAAAAATTAAGCTTTTGCATATCAAGAAATATTAATAATCAACATATCTATAATTTCATCAACAAGTTAAAATATCAAAATTGGGACAAGGTTTGCACGGTAAATACAGTGGAAGTTGATAGGCAGTGGGACATATTTATGAATATGTTTCTGGGCAATTTAATACAAGTTTTCCTCTTAAAAAAATTTCAACAAAAAATCATAATAAAGACCATATAATGCCAAACGATCCTGAGATTGCAGAATGTAAAAAACAACTTATATCCTGTATGTTGCAAGTAGAGCGGATCATCGTTACTCTGAACAATATAAAGAAATGAAAAAGAAGTACCATCTTCTACTAACTCAGTCTACATCAAAAAAAATTCAGAGTCGTATCAATGAATCGGATAACAAAATTAAGACGACTTGGAAAATAGTTAACGAAATAAACGGGAAAAAGTAACGACAACCCTGACATACTAATTAACAGACGCACACCATTGCAAACGATCTTAACAACTATATGGTGAATATAGCACCTCAATTAGGTTCCAAATTGAATGCAGTCACTGATTCAGCTAAAGTTAATTATATAGAAAGTACTATGTTTCTAAGGCCTGTAGATTGCGAGCAGATCATGGAGATTGTAAAGAATTTCAAGAACAAACATAGCTATGGAGAGGATGAGGTTCCAACGAGCATATTAAAAATATGCATACAATTTATAGTACATCCTATATTTTACATTCTAAATAATTCATTTAAATATGAAATATTTCCTAAAACCTTGATAATATCTGTTGTTAAACCAGTTTACAAAAAAAAAGGAGACATACAAAGTTTTGAGAATTATCGTCCCATAAGCCTGCTATCACCATTTTCTAAACTATTTGAGTCAGTGGTCTGCATTCAGCTAACCGACTACATGATCGCAACTAATCTATTAAACGAAATACAACATGCTTATTTAAAAGGAAAGTCTACTCAAACAGCAACATTTCAATTCACGGAAAAAATCTTATCTGTGCTAGAAAATGATAATCTGGTTTTAGGATTATTCTTAGATTTGTCTAAGGCTTACGACACGCTTGATCATGAAATTTTGCTGAGTAAATTAGATCAGTATGGGGTACGAGGAAACGCACTTCAGTGGTTTAGCTAATATTTGTCAAACAGCCAACAGATGGTTTCCATTTCAAAATCAGGGTAGAGACTAAATCGAGCTTACAACCAATCAAAATGGGTATTCCACAGGGGAGCACCTTAGGTGCGTTATTGTTTATCATATACGTTAACGATCTATCAAACGTATGCACTGCCAACAACGCTAGCTCACTAACCATGTATGCAGATGATGCTAATTTTCAAATATACGCAGAAAACTTTCCACTTTTATTAGATAATGCAAATGGTGTTCTTAATTTAGCAAGTAATTATTTCTTAAAAAATAAACTAATATTAAATATGAATAAAACAAATACAGTGTTATTTAAGACTAACCATTCAAGATGGGTTACACCAAAAGCATTGAACATAAACAATAACACCTACAACACTTCTCATGAAGTAAAATTTTTAGGGATATATATTGACAAGCAGTTGAACTGGCGAGGCCATATAGATAATCTTTGTAAGAAACTAAATGCAGCATGTTACAGGATAAGAGTGCTATCTAAATATGTAAATTTGTCAACATTGAAAAGTGAGTACTTTGCAAACTTTGAGTCTATTGTAAGATATGGTATAATTTTCTATGGAAGCAGTGGAGATTTCGATAAGAGTATTTATAATACAGAAAAGGGTTTTAAGGACAATTTTAAGTTTAAATTACAGAGAATCGTGCAGAAACAAATTTAAACTAAATAAATTGCTAACTGCTACAGCCATTTATATACAAGAATGCCTACTTTTTATTTTTAAAAACAAATCTTTGTTCTTGAAAAACGAACCCCAACATGAGTACCCAACTCGAACATCTACAATACATCGCCTTACACTAACTGAAAAGAGTGCTAATTATAATTGTTTAATAAACTCCCACGTGACATGCAACAGACTGAGGGACTTACCAAATTCAAATCTCAAATTCACAACTTATTAGTGAGAATAGAACCGTACAATATAAAGGAATTTTTGACCTCGCAATTATAATCGGTGTCACAGTTACTCAGTGTTTCTTGTATTTTCATTTGTCATTGTCTTTCTGTATGAAATATCTAGTTTAATGTTTATACTAAACTTTTAAATGTGTCCAATAGGGAGTATATCGTAACATTTGTTATGAAATATTTATAATGTGTATACTAATCTTTTAAGTGTGTCTTATATATGTAGTATATTTGTAACATTTTGTCTTATTATGCTTTTTTATATACAATATATTTTCTCCAACGTTTATTATGTACAAGTACTGAATAGTTATGTACTTATCTTGTTCTGACACCAATTCATCTTATGTTTATATTCGTATGTAACATTCCATGAATAAAGTTATTATTATTACATTATTATTATTATAAATCGAGTCTATAGATTTTGTTTACAATATGAGCAATAAGTTTCAAGTATTTCAGTCCATCAAATAGGGTGAGAAAATTACGAAGCCAGTATTGGAATTTGTAATGTAAACATTTCCAAGCATGAGATCAATGTACAGTGTAGACTTGGAAGTTTTTATGTAATTTGTGACGTCATTTTTACTATAAAAAGAAAACCAGACTGTTCACCTGAGGGAGAGGCAATTGTAATCACACCCGAGCTACATCGCAGAACTTAACTGTCTGCTGTGCTTACTGGAGATAGAATTTAAACACACCTGAGTTACATCGCAGAACTTTACTGTTCACTGTACTCACTGCATTATTTTGTGGTCATTTTGCCAAGTAATGTCACACAAAATGTCCTCTACGTCAGACCTTATCTGACTGTATAACACGCAATTTGCACAATGCCAACGTAATTTGATAAGTATTTTTACTTGATTAATTCTCAGTTTATTATTGAATCTGCATTCTGGTTACGGGCGGGGAAAAAGGGTTTAAATTGACGCATTTGTGGTACTAAAAGAATATTAGCTTTGATTTTTAATAAGAAAACAATCTTGTTTTCTGGACCGCCTTAAGCGACTTACTGTATATTATCCAAAAATATTCACTATTTGAATACCTGAGTATTTATTTAAAGCAGCAAATATTTGTAAACGGAATTATTGTTTATTGTTTGGCGTAATTAATTCAATAATTAGTTATCTGTGGCCGATTAAATGCATTTCTTTTTCGTAGTTGGTTAGAATAATTATTTGAAACCGATTCCATACATTACCAAAGTCAGAATACTTTATTTATACTAACCAACGCACGTAATAATAATTTACCAGTAGTTTAATAAGTTAATACAGCCGTCTTCGCTGTCTTGTATTCAATACATTGGGCCATGCGCTATTCTAGAGCATGTGGCGTTCCTCACGATACGCTGAGTGGGAATCTGGCTATAAAACTGACCGTAAAGACCTGTAAAATCAGAATTTGTTCCAATTCTCGAAGCTACCAGACGTCTACCATCTACCCAGGGTCCACCGCTGCGATTGTAAAGAGTAAGAAAACTTAGATATATATTTGGCTAGTGCATTTATTATTCCGTATTTACTGCTTGAAATTTTTATCCGGTCTGAATATTTTACTAGGGAAATTTGCGTTTGCAAAATAACAAGTTTACATTCAAGATTATTTTCAGCGCTTATGCAATGACAAGAAACTTTCACTTCCATTATTTTTCATTCGGTGTGCTTTTAAGGCTAGATAGATAGATAGATTTATTTCGTTTCATTAGACATACTACAAATAATATAATATGTGTAAAACAGGTACACTTTAGACACCACAAACTAAGGTAAAAAATAGTAACTGCACAAGCGAACACTTATTGTAAAAACATTAAAGTATAATTTTACATTACAACTCACTCAATTGGTTAAAACCTAAAACTATTAATGTTAAAAGTTAAGAATTCTTGAACAGAATATGGCCCTATATTGCAAATGTATTGAAAAGCTTGTTTTTTGAAGACCTTTGAAGAAGTAATGTCTTTAAGAGAATTAGGAAGTAGATTAAAATATTTAATTGCTGAATAAAAAGGTCCCTTCTCAGCGATAGCTAGACGATGTTTAGGAAATACATAACTGTTCTTATGCCTTGTATTATGAATGTGATCAAAGTTTGAAATATTGAATTCAGCTTGATGATTTTTTAAATACAACAAACATGAGTATATATACAATCCCGGTATAGTAAGTAATTCATTTTGCCTAAAATAGCCCCTGCATGAACCGTTGAGTTTTATTTTATAAATTATTTTTAACGCTCTTTTTTGTATTTTGAATATTTTATAAAGATTAGAGGAACCACCCCAAATTTCAATTGCATATTTAGCGATAAAGTAAAAATTTGCATAGTAAAATATTTTCAATATTGATGCATCAAACAGTTGTGACAGTATCCTAAGCGCATAACATGATTTGTTAAGTTTATTGACGGTTTCATCCAAACCATACATTTTTATTTTTTCTACTAGTCTTGACGATTTACTGTTTCAAATGCCCGCTTAAAATCTATAAACACTACGCCAATTGCACACTCTGTATTAATGCTTTCTTTCCAACATGATATTATATTTTGTAATGATGTTTCGCATGAGTGACTCTTTCGAAAACCTGATTGTTCTTGTACCATTATTTTATTCTTTTCAAGGTGCTTCTCCGGCTGTTCTTTTACTACAATTTCTAGAATTTTCTCATAAATGTGTAGAATATTAACTGGTCTAAATTCGTAGGCCTTTCTAGTACCTTCTACTTTTGGGATTGGTAAAACGGTGGATGTTTTCCAATGAATTGGAAATTCCCCTTTCCGAAGTGAATAATTTATAACATTAAGCAATACTTCTCCAATTATTTCAAATGAATTTTTAATAACTTGAACACTGATACCTTCCTCTGTTCCTGCTTTATTTGGCAAACTATGAACTATTTTTCTAAGATGGTTATAATCTATTTCCTGGAAGGCTTCCCATTTCATGTTATTATTTAAGCACTTAGTCAAGTCATCTATTTCTATCGTGTACATTGTGTTTACTTTGTATGTATAACGCAAGATCGTTGGCAAACACAAGATAAATAAATGGACCTGTATTTATAGGATACTTGTTGCTCTCTGTTTCATTTACGTAGACCACTTGCGAATGGTCTTTAATATAGCTCGATAGAAAATTTAACGCTGGACCTAATACCATATATAAATAACTTCTCATTGAGCAATTTATAGTCTACACAATTGAAAGCACGTGAATAGTCTATGAAAAGACTGAGAGCAAATAGACCTTTATGTAAGACATCTACTACCGAGGTGTGAAAGTTAACTAAAGCGGTATCAACGCTCTTACTTTTTAAAAAAACCATGTTGAACAGAAGATAAAAGGTTATTCTTTAGAAAGAATCCATCATAGAAGGTTCATGCCATCTATAATTAAAGTAAGAGTAGTGAGTGAGTAAACATGTTTAGTATGTGCTCCTGTTTTAAATGTAAAAAGGAAAGTCTAGATACGACCGTAGTATGTGAAATCTGTGAAAATGGATTTTGTTACACTTGTGCTGATATTTCGGCAACTGAAGCTAGAGTTTTTTCATTAAAAAACCGAGTATTACTATTTTTATGCAGTGAATGCAAGCCCATGATATATGAAAAAGTTAATCTAGTAAAGCAAATTGTATTATACAAAAAACTAATAGAGGACAAAGAAACCATGATAAGGGATGAACAAAAAATTATAGATATTCTTGAGAATAAAAACAAAAATGGAAGAAATAAAAACACTGTCAAAGTGAAAGATATAAACAAAAAAATTCCCAGCGGTACTAGCACAAAAGCAGGAACAAGCAATACAACCAGTTATGAAATAGAACAAAGGAAAATAATGCAGAATATCATCAATCTAGCTGATCCACCTATGCCTTTAGAAAAACGAAACATATTGGAACATGAAGAAAGTGGCAACGATAATGTCATTAACAGTGTAAATGAAAATCTACAGACACAAGACAAAATTACTACTAAAGAAATAAGAGACAACGAACAATCAGGTTTTATCACAGTTAAAAGAAAGAAAACGCCAAGAATTCCAAGAAATATTGGCACAAGAGATGTGGCCGAAGAACAAAAAAATACAGGATTCAGTAGTGCCCAAAGAAAAGTTTGGATGTATATTTATAGTCAACAGACATGTCACAGCAGAGATGATTCAAAAGTTCATAAAGGAAAAGCCAAGTTTTAAAAATGAGGTAGTAAATGTAAAGGAGCTAAATTCAAATCCTAATCAGCTTAAATGCTTTGTAGTGAGTGCCCCTCTTACAAAAAAAGATGAGATGTATAATTCAGAGTTTTGGCCTGTTGGAACAGGTTTCAAAAGATTTAGTTTCACAAAGTATCGATCATACAATCAAGGCGAGGATTTTTTGTAAATCACTCCAGAATTAATGTCACCTCCAAGGACAATAAAGTCATGAACATTCACAATCCAAGAAATAAAAACAACAATAAAAAAATAAGTATAATACATCAAAATGTTCAACCTGTAGGGAATTGCATCGATGAATTAAATGTTTTGCTTAGTAATTATGAAGAATGTATGTTTTTGTGTATTACTGAGCATTGGAAAACTAAAGAGCAACTAACAGCATATGGCATAGAAAACTTTCGCTTACTATCCAGTTTTTGCAGACGGGAAAACGAACATGGAGGTACTGCCATCTATGTAAGAAAAAGCATCCAGTGTAAAGAACGAACTGATGTAAAGACACTATCGATATCAGGTCAATTTGAGTGTTCAGCTTGCGAATGGAAAATAAACAGGGAAAAAATAATCATTATGTCTATATATAGGCCACCAACTGGTGATATTAACATTTTTATTAATAAAGTAAATGAAGCACTATATTTACTTTGTCATGAAAATGCAACCATTATTGCTGCTGGTGATATGAATATAGATCTTTTAGTAGATAATAGATAGTTCAGAGCTACCCTAACTTTTTAGTTCATACAACCTAAATCCTATATTTTTAGAACATACACATATTACTAGCAACAGTAAGACGTGCATTGATAATTGATAATATATTTACAAATTATGAAAACGTATGTGATGCAGAGGTGATACATTCTCTAATCTCTGATCACATGGCACAAAAGTTGAGTATGGAAATAAATAAGAGTATAGCGCCTAATTTTGAATATAAAAGAATTTTCAATGATTCTAATAAAAAAACGTTTATAATAAAACTATCTCAAATGGACTAGCATACAATTTATACAATAAAAAAGCAAAATGTTAATGAACAATGGGAGAAATTTATGAATATTTTTATGACAGTTTTTGAGGATAGTTTTCCACTCAAAAAAAGTCAACCAAAAAATTTACTCAAAATTTGAAAAATGATCCAAAATTCAGAGAATGTAAAAACAGACTTGACATCTTATATATAGCTTGCAGTGTAGATGATCGGTATAAAAGTGTTTATAATGAAACTAAAAAAGAATATAACAACTTACTGATACAGAGTAGATCAAATATCTGACAATAAATCAAAATGTGTGTGGGATATTGTAGATGAAATTAAGGGTAAAAATAACTCGAATAGAGATGTAGCTATAGAGGGGGATCCCAAAATAATAGCTGAGTATTTTAACAGTTACATAATAAACTCGGCATCAAAGTTAGTGTCACAAATGACAAATAAGCCTCTCTCATGTCAGATTGAAGCTAGCAATAGGTCAATGTTTGTGAAAAGTGCCAACAAGCAAGAGATTATAAATATAGTAAAAGACTTGAAGAACAAAACGAGTTGTGGTGATGATGGGGTGCCCACAAATTTATTAAAATTTTGAATTAACGAAATAGTAAATCCTCTCTGTTATATAATTAATAATTCTTTAGAATATGGTATTTTCCCAGAATCACTAAAAGTAGCTGTGGTTATACCCCTGCATAAAAAAAGTGACCAAACAGTAATTGACAACTATAGGCCAATTAGTCTGTTATCAGCCTTTTCAAAATTATTTAAAAAATTATGTCAAATAGGCTTATGGATTATATGTCACTGAACAATTATTTCAATATTTTTCAGCATGGTTATTTAAAGGGTAGATCGACTCAAACTGCGGTGTACCAATTTACACAGAAAATACTATACGCATTAGAGAAAAATGACTTAGCTCTCGGAATTTTTTTAGGCTTGTCTAAGGCTTACGATTGTATAGATCATAAGCTTTTGCTTTACAAGTTGGAGAAATATGGCGTACGAGGTAATGCACTTGAGTGGTTTCGGTCATACCTTTCAAATAGAAAACAAAAAGTGTCTATCGTTAAATATGGCCAAGTTACTAAGTCAGAATTTCAGTACATATTACGTGGAGTACCTCAAGGTACTATTCTGGGGCCGACAATTTTTATAACCTTTATAAATGACTTGGTAAATGTAGTAACTTTAGAAGATACTGTGCAAATGATGCTAACTTGCTAGTGTCGGCTATAACATTTTATGACATAATTATTTCAACAAATACTATATTTACACATGCTAAGGAATGGTTTCTTTCAAATAAACTTGTGTTAAATGAAGAAAAAACAAATACCGTATTATTTAGAACTAATCGAGCTGGTCTTGAGACTGTGAACAAAATTAAATTAAATGAGAATACTACATTAAAATTAACACAAGCCATAAAATTTTTGGGCATACATGTTGATGAAACATTGCGGTGGGATGTCCATATAGATTATATTAGCAAAAAATTAAATAGTGCATGTTATAGCATCAGAGTATTATCCAAATATATGAATTTTATTTCTCTCAAAATTGTATACTAAATATAGAAAGATTTTTCATAATTCAAAAGCAGCGTACCTTGAGAACTATGTTAAAAATAAGACCACTTGAAACATGTAGAGGAAAATTCAAGAAAAATAAAGTATTGACTCTTTATGCTATTTATATTCAAGAATGTCTGTTGTATTTTTTTAAGAACAAACAGTTCTTTTCCGACAATGAACCCCAACACAATCATAACACGAGAAATCTTAATTACAACTATCCCATCCACAGGTTTGCTATGACAGAAAAAAATGCCCACTATAATTGCATAAAATTTTATAACAGGCTTCCACAATCCATTCAGGTAGTAAACTCTTTAAGAACTTATATATGAATTATTATTAAATGTAAAGCCATACACAGTACAGGAATTTATGAATTATGCTTAAAATATGTCTATATTTAGATTAACTTTACATGTTGAATTATATTTTATTATATTTGTTATGTATCTATCATTCATGTTGTTATTCATCTGAAGATATGTTTGTCATTTACACATTTTATAATCATGTATGCGTTTGAATTGATTATTGTTTTTTTTTATTGTTGTTTTGACAATATTTCATCTTACTGTTATTATTATAACTTTTACATTGAAATAAATACTATTATTATTATTATTAAAAAACCTTCGATATACTTGAAATTAAGGTAATTTCGCGATAGTTATTATAGGATTCTTTGTTTCCCTTTTTATATAGTGGAATCACTTTACTAATTTTTAAGTTGTCAGGAAAAATACCATTTATAAAGCACAGGTTGATTAAATAAGTTAACGGCGAAATTAAATTTTTTTACATTTTTTTTTTAAATCGTTGGAAATGTTGTCTAGACCGCTGGAGTGAGAGGACTTACCAATAAATGATAAGGTATCCATTTCAATGACTGGCTGAAGAAAAAATTAACGATAAAAAATGGGTATGTTTGTATTCACTAAATTAAAGTCTATAGGTTCAGCTTGATGCTTTATAACTTGTAATAAAATGTACATTGAAGTTATCTGCAGCAAGTTTATTTGATAAAAGGGAACCATTCTCGTGCACCTCTATTTTTGTGTGAAACGGAAGGCTTGCCTATGACCTCATTTATCATCTTCCACATAGTTTTGACCTTATTTGTCGACACAAAGATTTTATTATGATTATACGATATTTTGCTTTCTTTCAATTTATTTTTTTATTCAAGATTTACATTTCTGCAGATTGGCTTTAGTTGGGGATATTTTTGCGCAAGATCTGAGATTAGACACACTCTTTGTTTTAGCTCTAAAAGCTCTTCTGAAATCCACATAGGATGAGATCTTTTTTTGTTCAGTCTGACACGTTGCCAGGGGAAACAAATTTCAAAATAGTAGATGAGAGCGTCGGCAAACTCATTATATGCAAGATTTGGACAGGTCAGAGAGTAAACGTTATTCCAGTTTCATTCACTAATAGGTTATTAAACCAGTCGATGTTCTCTTTACATATGTGCCTTTTAATTATAAATTTTGGTTCATTTGACTCGCTACTGTTACAGTGCGCGTCAAAATATAATATTTAAGTATAATGGGCAGAAAGACTGAAATTAACATTTTTGGTCATATAATTGCCAATATTTTCGTTTATAAAAAAGTTGTCAATGCATGTAGAAGTATTATCCATTACTCTTGTTGGTAAATTAATTGTAGGCTTAAGATCATACATTGTCAACAAATCGTCAAACATCAGTTTGTTTGCAGTATTTTTTATTTTATTTATTTAGTAAAAATTTATAGGTACAAAAGATGATCTAAAGATATTCTTATTCCTAAACGCCCAGGGGACGGTAACGGAATATTTACAAAATTAAATGTGGGTATATGTATACATAGTAATACCATATAGTATATTTTATAAATACAGTAGTAAAATGGACACATATGTACATTACATCAGATATACAATTACAAAAACATGTATAATATCTTAAAATTAATCGTATTAAAAGAAAAAAAAAATAATGTAAATTTCTATGCACTTATCCCTATATTATTACAAAGTGATGGGGTTTTTGCATCTTTTATTAAATAATTGTTCGCATATTTTCAACTCATCAGGAAGTTCATTATAAGTATGTATGCATTGATAGAATGGATTTTTTAGTCCATAATTACTTGTCACATTGTTCTGATAGATGTTATTTCTATTGTGAATATAATGTTTATGTATATTATTGATGTACTGAATCTCAGTGTTAGATTTATATTTTTTATTTAAGAGTTTATGTACATACTTTGACTGTTCTAATTTAAGTAACTGTGCCAGTGATAAAACTTCACTAATGTTTAAAATGTCTTGTGTAGGTGTTCTGGGGTGTAATCGAAAACAGATTTTTATAGCTTTGTTTTGCAGTGTTTGATACTTGCTAAATAGATTACTTGTACATGATAAATAAATAATAATTAAATATCTGAAAACACTTTCAATATAAGATAGATAGACAATTTTCCTTGCGTTTTCACTTATTAAGTTGTTGGCCCTGTACATTGCTCCACACAGAGGCATAATTTTTGAATTTACATACCTATAATGGTTCTCGCATGTTAACTCATTATCTATTTTTATTCCAAGGTAGTTATGATGCTGTACCTCATTTAGTTCGCAATTATTTATAGAGATTTGCATGTTATGATATACTTTGTTTCTTACTCGATATGACATATAAACAGTTTTTTTCTCATTTAGTTTTAAGTTATTTCTAAGCAACCATTGTCTGTATTTCTGAAGGTCAGCATTTATAGAGTGCTCTAGTTCTATATGCTTATGGTGAATATAAACAAGTACCGTGTCATCAGCAAACGTATAATATTGTGCTAACAACCCAGTTTTACTTAAATTCAGTACATATATCAGATAGAGCAAGGGTCCCAAAACTGAGCCCTGTGGTACACCACATTTGACTGTATTACAACTACTTCGCTCATTATCCCATGATACAAATTGTCTTCTGTTATCCAAGTATGGTTCAAGTAGCTTCAATGAAATTCCACAAAATCCAAGTTACTCCAATTTACTTAATAAGAGGCTATGATCAACTACATCAAACGCTTTTTTTAGATCAATGAATATTGCGACAACATATTTTTTTGAATCCAAACTGCTATATACTTCATTCAGCATATCAAGTATAGCATACTGCGTGTTACTATTTTCAAGGAAGCCATATTGGTATTTATCCAATAGCTTATATTTTACCATGTAATTTAACATACAGACTTTTATAATTTTTTCAATTATTTTGGCGAAAGTATTTATATTTGTAAGGGGTCGGTATGACTTTGCCTTCTTTAAGAATTTCGGGAAATATTCCCTGTTGTATCACTTCATTTATTAATTTTAATAGTACGTCTTTGATAGAGTCAAATATCAAAAGGATGTCTTTAATAGTTATATTGTCCGGGCCAGGAGCACAATTTACTTTTAAATCATTTACACTAGCTGTTAGCTCTTCAATACTAACAACATCACAAAAGTACGAGTTAACACATTTTACATCCTCAAATATAACAATATTATTTTCTTTATTTCTTTCCTCTTTAATTGTTGTAATTATATCTTCTCCGATGTTCACAAAAAAGCCATTAAATCATTTCGCAATTTCTTTAGGATCACTAACCTCACCATTTTCTGTTTTAAATGCATAAACTGGCTTGTCCTCACTTTTGGTATAATTTAGGGCTTCATTTATAGTTTTCCATATTTTTTTTGAATCGTTACCTACTCTATTCAGGGAGTTTTCTATATATTGTTTTTTCAGTTCTTTAGATCTTTTTTTAACCATATTTTTTAAATGCTTATAATTTGTTTGTTTTATGATGTTTTGGGAGTGTTTCCTTGCTTCTTTATAAGCCTTATCCCTTTCCTTAGTTAATTCTATAAATTCATTGTCAATCCAATTATTTTCATACCTCTTTATATAGATTATTCGTGTTGCCTCTTCTTTTGTGTTGTTAATTATTTCTATAAGTTGTTCAAAATTTGTAATCTCTTTATATTGCATTTTTTCCATTAATATGCTTTTGAATTTGTTGTTATCTAGTACCTTTTTTTCAATTTTGCCTTTGTTTTTTCTTACGTCCTTGTTTACATCAATGCTAATATTTAGACTTTTATGATTTGAAAAGCTGCATTCCTCAGTTATAACACGACAGTTAATTTCTTTATTGGATAATACATGGTCAATTAAAGTTGCCGAGTGATCCGTGACTCTTGTTGCATTCATTAAGTAAATTTCATTTTGTATCTTAAAACCACTTATCGTTATACCATTTATATAGTCAATTACTCCAAGTTCATTATCAGTTACATTTATATTCATATCACCGATGACAATGGATTTACTATTTTTCTTAGTAAATAAATAATCTTCAAGCTCTTCTATAAATGCTGACTTTAAGTAATTGGGTGGCCTATGCATTGCTGTAATATCTAGGTTAAGTTCAGTAAGAGTTGCAGTGATAATGTCACATTTTGTATTGCATGGCCAGCTTGTTATATTTTCTTCATATGCTATATCGTTTTTTATGTACATTGTGACTCCTTCTCTCTTTCCATTTCGGCATTTAATTACAGCATTGTAGTTATGTATTTGAAAGGACTTTATTTCACCTTCGTCTATCCATATTTCAGTAAGTGTAATATGGGGTTTTTGGTTATGGGCAATAATCTCTATCTCTTCAAGTTTATTTCTGATACTTCTTACATTGCATATATGATAATCAAATTATTATATTTTACTTGATTTATTTTATTTAGTTTTCTTGTATTTTTATTAGATCAGTTTGATTCTTTATTTGCAGTACCTCTGATGTATCGTTATTTCTCAGATAAATTTTACCTTCTTTCGTCCAGGCATATTTATATCCTTCCTTTTTTTTAGCTCTCTTGCCTGTTTAAATAATTTTTGGTTACTTTTAGTTAAGTCCTCATTTAGGTATATATATGTGTTGGGGCCATTTAGATTTACATCTTGTGTCTGTAATCTTCCATGGGTTCTTTTACATTGCATTATTTTATTTTTTATTTCTGCACTTTTGCATTTAATTAATTAATTTTAAGTGGTCTATATTAAAATAATAATATATTATCTGATGATGTATTTTCAAATTTGCTAATTAGTGCGCAGAAATACTCGAAGAACTGATAATAATCGCCCGAGGGTGGCCTGTAGATAACTATGACTGTGATGCGAAAATCTGGTAGTTCTATACATGAGCATTCAATAATATGTTCGATACAGTACCCTATTACATCAATTACCCTGTACTTAATTTTATTTTTACAATATATAACTCTATCTCCATGCTCACTGGAGGTACGGCAAAAGGAGGAACAAATTTTATAATTAGGTAGGTGTATGCATTCAATTCCCACTGGACTAAGCCAGTGTTCGGTTATTAAAAGAACATCGACATCATTAGTAGCTAAAACTACTTCAAGAGGTAATATCTTGTTTGTCAAACTTCTTATATTTTGGTGCATAATTGTAATTTTTTGTTTAGGCATGAAAAAGACCGATGTTGTTTGCCTTTTTGTTCAGCAAGGCTCTCGTTGGGCTAACAGAAGTTGCATTTGTCAAAGGTATAGCAGTTAATTGTGTGCAGTTTAAGTCTGCTCATGTAAGTACAGGTTGATGCGGCTGAATAGGCGATTGAGTACTATTAAGGTTGTCTTTAGCGGTACCTATAGTTAACTGTGTCCTATTGGAACGGTTACAACTAAAAGGTTGTATAACGGTTCTAGTTTTATTAATAACGTCTGGAATAATAGCTAGTAATTGCTGTAATAATAGCTAGTAACAGTAGCAAGCCATTTTGCAAGAACTGAATTTATTCATGGGGGTACACTAATACTTATGAATAAATCGCTAGAATTTTACCCACTCATAAATGTAAATAAATTGTCTATCGAAAAATACTGTGAAATAGTAACAGCAAAAATAAAAAACCTTAATGTCACAATTTTAACTATCTACCGCTCTCCAATTGGAGATTTCAATGTTTTTATATATCCTAGAAAAACTACTAATCACTGTCAATAGCAATCAAGTAATTATTTGTGGCGATTTCAATGTAAAGTTTAATACAGGGAACCACCAAGATGTAACACTAACCGATCTTTTTAAAACTTTCGGCCTGGAGCAAACCATTAGGGAAAGTACTAGGGAGGCGAATTGTACTGATAATACTTTTATTAATTTCTCAACAGATGCCAACAATTCCTACAGTTCGGAGAACTCTTTATCTGATCATAAAAGTGTAATTCTCGAGGTAACTACTTTTAATCATAATATTAAATATAAAAAGATGTGTCGTCCAATTACTGAAACTGGCAAATACATTTTTTATGAACAGCTAGCCGGTGTCACATGGGATTTCATTGATGACGGCAGCTTAGATGTAAATACGAAATGGAACATGTTATTAGATACTATCCTATTGTCATATTATGAATCATTTCCAGAAAAATTATAACATTTAAAAACAATAATTTGTCACAACCAACATGGTTCACAAATGAGATTCGAACCATGAGGGAGCATTTAAATTTTTTAAATGATGTGTGTAAGCGGGCTAACACGGAAGAAAATAAAAAAATAAGAAACCAATTCAGGCTTAAATATAGACAAATTATTAAATGTGAAAAAATCAAAGCAAAGATGACATCATAAAAAAATCAGGTAACCCCGTGAAAACAATGTGGGGTATAATAAATGCATATAAAAGCAATAAACTCACCGAAAAACCTAACATCACTTCCATCGAATTTAATAATTTTTTTGTGCATATCGTGGAAGATATTACTAGCAGCCTGCAAGCTACTAACATTGATCCATTACAACACACGGAATTCATTAACACCAATGAGCCATTTAGTTTTCATGAGGTCAGTTACATAGAGGTTCGAGATATTATTAACAGTTTAAAAAACAACAATAGGAGGGATACATATGGTTTAAACATTACCCTCCTAAAACTGTTAAAAATCTATTAATTACTCCTTTTACTAAACTTATAAATGAAAGCTTTAGAACAGGTGTATTTCCTGATACTCTAAAGGTAGCATGCGTTATACCTGTTTTTAAAAAAGGCGATAAAGATAATCTTGGTAATTACAGGCCCATCTCACTTCTCCAAATAATTTCAAAAATATTCGAAAAGGCAATAAAAAACCAAATTGTCAAATATTTGGAAAAACATAAGATATTAAATAAGTATCAGTATGGGTTTAGGGAAAAATTGTCAACATCTGACGCGATTTTAAGATTTACAGAACACGCTTTAGAATGCTTTGAAAATGGTAAGTACTCAGCCTCACTGTTTTGCGGCCTCAGCAAAGCTTTTGACTGTGTCTCACATGCCATATTACTAAAAAAACTAATCACATTTAACTTTAACGCAATTAGTATAAAACTGATCAATTCATATCTTGAAAATCGCAAACAATCAGTCCGGTTAGAGGGTGAGAACTCGAGTGAGTTGTATGTCAAGACAGGCATCCCTCAGGGCTCGATTCTGGGCCCTGTGCTCTTCCTGATGTATATTAATGATTTACCAAACGCTCTTGGAAACATTGCTTGCTTGTTTTACGCTGATGACACAACTCTTTCGATGTCCCATCACAACCTGGAGCATTTAGAAAATCAAGGTAAAGAGGCACAGTCAATTGCTAAAATTTGGTTTGCCTCAAATGAGCTCTCATTAAATGAAACTAAAACAGTAAAGATGATTTCATCCACGCGTGATATCAGTGATGTGGTGAACAACCCTGCTAGCACCAAATTTTTGGGTGTATTTCTAGACCCGACTTTAAAATGGGATGCTCATGTTAACTATATATCAGATATTCTGGCGAAAAATATCTATATGCCCTACGGCAACTTTCAAATTCCGTATCGAAAGAAGTGCTTAAATCAGCCTACTTTGCTCTATGCCACTCTAGATTGTCATATGAAAATGTAACACACGTATAAATTATTATAAAAACTTCCTTATTTCAATAGCTATCTAACTAGGTAGAAATGTTCAATGTACCCTTAATAGTTCTAAGAAAATACTAGTAAAAATAACACAAGTAGTACGAATTTTATTTTTAGATAAACAGTAAAAAACATTTTAAAAGTAGAGTTTAATTCTTCATTAATTTCAAAGTTGTACTTTATTTTTTATATGTCTTGCTCAAAATGGGAGCCCCTATTCCGTATACAGACACGGCAGCGTCTTCTTATTTCCGTCCTTGTTACTCTGGTTGTCAGATTATGCCTTATGTGTTGGGCAGCATCGACTATCCTTTGTCTAAGGTTTTCTATAGTATTGACTGGTGTGGCATAGACCATCTCCTTCATATGACCCCATACGTAATAGTCAAGGGGTGTTAAGTCAGGGCTTCGCGCTGGCCAAGGTATTGGGCCCGCTCTTCCAATCCAACGGTTAGGGAAACGTTGATCAAGTAACTGTCGTACTGTCAGCCAATAACGTACTGGACAACCATTGTTCTGAAACATCATTCGCTGTCTGACAGCGAGAGGAACATCTTCTAAAATCACCGCCAGATCATTTCTTAAAAAATTTTCATAGATTTCCCCGTTTAATTTTTGAGGAAGAAAGTGTGGCCCTATTAAATAGTGGCCAATGACTCCCATCCACACATTAATAGAAAACTTCATTTGAGAACTAGTTTCACATGTTAACTTGGGATTTTCTTCTGCCCAATAATGTAGGTTGTGGAAATTTGTTATACCCTCGCGATTAAATTTCGACTCGTCCGTCCATAAAATACTTGTTAAAAAATTTGCACTTTCTGCATCTGAATTTAACATAAAGCGGCAGAATTCCACTCTCCTTCCAGGATCACCTTCCTCCAAGCCTTGGACAGGGGTATAGTGGTAAGGATGACATCCAACTCTACGTATCGTAGACCAAACTTTCCATTGTGACGCTCCGGTTAGTCTTGCGACTTTATTAGTTGAAATAGTTGGGTCTTCCTCAAAATACCTCAATATTTCTTCCTCATCATCTGGTTCATAAACGGGAGGAGCACCAGTGTCACTTCTTCTACATTTCACGGAGCCAGTTTCAGTGATATTTCGATATACCGTACTGAATACACGTGCATTTGGTAAGCGGCGGTTAGGGTACCAAAGACCATATTCTCGGCGAGCTTCAGCAGCGTTGCCGCCACAGTATCCATAGACAAACAAGATATCAGCGTATTCTGCATTGGCATACGCGGCCATGGCACAGAAAATACAATAACAACAACTAATAACAACAACTACGAGCAAAATCAAAATCTTCGATAACTAATTTAACAAGACCAACAAACTTAAGGGACACGGAGATAAGAATGTTAGTTAATGACATATATGCACAAACGTCAAAGTCAAGGACTGACTGACTTAAATGAAAATGAACGATTAGTCGTTTAATAAATTCCGCCACCAGCATTATCTTTACTAATTTTTTATTAGAACTATCAAGGGTACATTAAACATTTCTACCTAGTTAGATAGCTATTGAAATAAGGAAGTTTTTATAATAATTTGTACGCGTGCTACATTAATATTTTTTTGAAAAAACGCACAATTTTCATCTTGGACTTCTTTCTACGTTGAATCCTATAAACAATGTCGTTAATCCGGCAAATGACAAAATACGGTCCTTCCCAAGGTGAGCGAGGCTTTGAGAATCCTTTTTCACTCCGCTGTGGGTTATACAGCCAAACCGAGTCCCCCACCTTGAATCCTGCCAAACTGACATTGCGGTCATATCTAGCCTTCATTCGGTTACTACTCCCTGTAGGTGACTTCTTGACAGCCACATTCGCACAAACCTTGCAACCACTACACCAAGCCTCTACATCCTGACGGCTATTTATCCAGTAGAATCATTCCCTTACTCTAGCCAAGGTCTTATTTCTGCTAAAGTGCCCTTTGGATATTCCCTCGTGCACTTCCCGAAGTACTTTTGGTACTCGGCACCTGGGTATCAGCAACCGCATGGTAACTTCTTTCCCATCCGGGCCCTCCCATTCTCTCCGTAATAGTCCATCTATAACCCTAAGGGAATCCCATTGCGCCCATAAAGACTACAGTCCAACATATTTACTGGAAACGTCCTTCCATTCCGGGCGGATTCCTTTTTTTCCCCTTCAACATTGGTCCAATTTCATCGTCGTTCAGTTGTTCCTCTCTTAGAACTTTCTTTCTCCAGTCCTTCGGAACCTTTATCTTAACTGCCTTCACTTCTACTACATCCTACTGCTTCTTTACATCCTCGGCATTCACTTCCTTAAGGTTCCTCTGGCGACAGTACCTCTTGACATGCCCCAATTTTAATAGCGGATTCCTTTTGTCAGACCTCCAGCACTTCGCTGCTGCTTTGGCTCCTGTTTCGGCGGTTGCGGTTCCTGTTTCAACTCTGGTCGGGAACTTAATTCGTTTAGTACTTGCGCGACCATTTTCTGTATGTCTGTAAACATAACAATCAATCTCATCTTATCGGAATGGACTTCCTCTTTCTTTGCAGCGTTTACTTCCCCAGGATTCCGTTTTCGACACTCTTGCATATGTCCTGGTTTGCTGCACTGATAACACTGGATACCTCCGCTAGGCTTTACACCTCCTTGTTGGTTTTCCTGTTTTCCTGGAAAACTTATCTCGGTCATTAATTGGGTAAATATCTTGTGTATGTCCTTTAATTTGGTGTCCAAATCCATTTCTTCTGATTGGGCTTCTTCCACAGAGACAGCTCGTACTCTGTGCCCTAAGGATTCCATGTGGGCGGCCTCTACCTCAAGTGCATGGATCAATGCTTCGCTACTAGACTTATGCCGAGATAGTCTAAGGACCTGCCTAACCTCCTCGTCTTTTATGCCATCAATATGACTGATGGTCGAGAGATGAGCGCACTTGCCTCTCACCCAAAAGTTCCAGGTTCGGTCCCCGGTCGTGGCAGTGGAAAATACTGTGAGAGGGATTTTTTCACTATACACGGATATTGGGTGTGTGTCCCTTGTCTCTAAATGTGTAGCCCCCTCCCACACAAGGCTCTTCTAGAGCCTTCCGGGATAAAGGGGGTCGTCATTACCTGTGGTGTATATTATTTATTATATTATGATAAACGCGTCAACTGCCAATTGTTCTTGGAACTGCCTTGGTGCATTCGGGTAAGCCAAGTGTGCCAGACGCTCAACAGCAGCTTCAAATTCTCATAAGTTCTCCCCATCTTTTTGTATCCGCAATTTCAGCTGAGTTCGATATACTTGGAGAGATGTTGGTCGCCATATCTGAGATCTAGTGCAGCCTCCAAAACTTTAAAATCCCGTTGTTGTGTCACTAGGATGGTCTGAGGCTTAACTTCTTAATGCTAGCACCAATGCCATAGCCTTGTCTTCATTGCTCCAATTGTTTGTACATGCCGCTGCCTCAAATTGTCTTTTGTAGGTTGACCAAGAAGTTTGACCATCAAAGGAAGGTGGTTGTAATCGAGGACCTGACGATAATACTAGCTGGCCTCCTTGCGCTCTTAACTTAACTTTTTTGCAAACAAGTTCAGAGAAAAATCTGCTGTTAAACTTACTAGCTGAATACAAAGTCATAAATCACATACAGGAACCTACAAGAATAGCAAGCAATAGTTCTACATGTATCGATAATATATTCTCCAACTTAACAGCAAACAGCATAAAAGTCTGTGGGTCTTTCATATCTGATCACACTTTTCAAATTTGTTCATTCCATCTATTTCTACATAATGATAGCAGTCTAAATTACACCTACAGAAGAAACTACAACACCACAAACATTGAAAGATTTCAACATCTAATATTCGTCGAAAACTGGAAGGAAATGTATACTGCCTCCACTGCCAGGAAATTCACTGCATTCTATAGTACCTTTTTATTTCACTACAATTGTGCTTTTCCTATTATGAAATCTTTTAATAAATTCAAGAATAAATAATCCAGCCTATACTGAAAGGTATATGCAGTTTAAGTCAATGTACAAAAACTTAGTGTAGCAGCACAAGAAACAATGTAACGACCAACGCCTAGTTAATTCCAACAATATAATGCGGGATAGTTGGAAAATTATTAACGAATCCAAGTCAATCAATGAAAAGAAGCCATCCATAGACAAATGTAATAACCAGGGTATTCTAATATCAAATGCCATGGAAAAGAGCAATTTTATCAATGATTACTTTATAAATCTTGCCTCAAATCAATCAAAACCTAACTGTAATGTCAACATTGAAAAGACAAGTACCAGTTTTTTTCTCACACCGACGACACCACAAGAAATAAGTGAAATAATTGGGAAGACTACTCTTAAACCGACCGCTGGTATCGATGACATCAACGGAATAGTGATGAAATCAGTAAAAGACATTATTAATGAGCCATTAGCATACTTAGTAAACGAATCATTCTTAGTTGGTGTATTTCCCAACATAAAAGAACCCAAATGTATACCTGTATATAAAAACAAAGGTCCCACAACAGACATTACTAATTATAGATCCTCCCTAAAACTGACATAAATCCGTTGAATTATATGAATGAGATGAACCTATTAAACAATTTCACTTTTAAAGAAGTGACATATAATGAAGTTAGAGGTATAATCAATAAATTAAAAAACACTAAAAGTAAAGACCCTTATAATTTCACAGTTAAAATCATTAAAAGTTTAATAAATCTCATTCTGATCCCTCTAACAAAACTAATAAATTTGTGCATAAGAAATAGTTGCTTTCCTCAATGTTTGAAGATTGCAAAAGTAATTCCAGTTTTTAAGAAAGGGTCTAGTGATGATCCGACGAACTATAGACCTATTTCACTTGTTCCGCTATTCGCAAAAATATTTGAATGTGTTTTAAAAAATCAGATAAATATATATTTTGAAGTAAATGAAATGTTCAACCCAAGTCAGTATGGCTTTAGAACCAATCTGTCTACATCTTTAGCTATAAACAGTCTCACCCAAAATGTCCTAGATGCATTCAAAAACAAATTTTACACTCAGGCCTCTTTTTTCAACCTAACAAAAGCCTTTGACTGTGTGTCCCACCACATTTTATTAAAGAAACTGACAGTATATAATTTCGATAAAAATAGTATTGAGCTAATAAAATCTTACCTCACAGAAAGATGTCAATATGTATATTATAACCAAAACCAGTCAACTCAACAAATTTGTAAACATGGTGTACCTCAAGGCTCTGTGTTGGGTCCAACACTCTTTCTAATTTACATAAACGATCTGCCAAATTTCAACTCGGACGTTCCTTCCATATTATTTGCTGACGACACCACAGTTATCAATCAAGACAAATCATTACCTCAAATACATATTAAGGTAGCCGACACACAGTCAAAGGTTTCTTTCAAATTCATTGCTTGTTAATGACAACAAAACTCAATCCTTACTTTTCACTCTCCGCAACGAGCACGAACATAAAAAATCCGATCCTGTTAAATTCCTAGGCGTCTACTTGGATTCCAAACTGACTTGGGAGGAACATATTATATATCTTTCAAATAAACTCTCTAAAAGTATCTTTCTCCTTCGACGTTTATCCAAAACAGTGTCACAAAAAACTTTAATAACTGCCTACTATGGATGTTTTTATTCTAAAATGAGTTATGTAATCATAAACTGGGGTCACTCAGCTCATGCTTATAAAATATTTGCAATTCAAAGAAAATGCATTAGAATAATTGCACAGATTGGCTACAGGGAGTGTTGTCGAGAATATTTCATAAAATTAGGTATACTTACTTTCCCATGTGTGTTCATTATGGAATGCCTTTTGTATATAAAAAAGCAAGAATTCCAATACACAAAACACAAAGAAGTACATGATTATTCAACCAGAAATAATGATAAAATTCTACCTAATTTCTCTAGACTGGTAAAAACTCGAGATGGCCGTAGTTACTATGGAATAAAACTCTTTAATGTCCTACCAGATCTAGTAAAAAATCTAAATTTAATCTCTTTCAAACAAAACTTAAAGCAATATTTAAAAAATAAAGCCTTTTACAGTCTTGATGAGTTTCTCAGAAACAATTTTGTTGATTGGGCTGCTTTATCTAGATCGATTTAGCCATGTAGTTTTATAGTATTGTGTTATTAATTGTTCGTTACTTTTTCTCCACTGGATTTTAATTAACTTTTACTATTTTAATATGTCAATTTTTAATGTTTTTTATTTACCATTTTTAACTTGTATACCTTATTGTATGACTTGTGTAAATGCTTTGTGCATGTTGACACCAATAAATGATTATTATTATTATTATGCATACCAAGTCAAATTGCTAAAATTTTTGAACGGTCATATTACATAAAACTGACCAATTATCTAGATAATTTTAACTTGATCTCAAATGTCCAACATGGTTTTCAAAAAAATAAATCCACCAATACTGCTATCTTAGATTGCATAGATTTTATCTATAATGCACTGAACAACAAGTGTCACGTTTTAGGTCTTTTTTATGATTTAAGTCGTGCATTTTAATACTATAGATCATAGTTTGTTACTCAGAAAATTAGAGGGCATTGGAGTAAGAGGGGCACCATACAGCTGGGCAGCCTCATATCTATAAAATAGCACGCAAACTACTGTTGTAGATGGTGTTAACTCCACAACTGGAAATATAAATCTGGGAGTGCCTCAAGGCTCGATTCTGGGACCTCTTGTTTTTTATAATTTTTATTAACGATATACCCAACACAGGTATCACTTCAACTTCTTCTATATGCAGATGATACAAATATGCTAATATCCCATAACTCCATTGAACAGATTGTCATAAATAGTAACAATGCATCACAGGAAATGAGTCATTACTGTAGCAACAATGGACTAAATTTAAATGTAAATAAGACATGCTATATACGTTTTCTGCCAAAAAATATTGTGACTAACTATGATCTGTACCTTAAAATTTTAAATAGATCCATCCCGAGTATAACAACTACCAAGTTCCTAGGTGTCACCTTGGATCGAAAGCTTACGTGGGAAGCGCATATAAATATGGTTTGCACAAAATTGAGCACTGTCTGCTATATTATAAGAAATCTAAGAGATACCGTCTCCATAGACATCCTAAAGACTCTCTATTATGGATTGGTTCAGTCTCGACTACAGTATGGACTCATTTTCTGGGGAAATTCCTCATATTTTAATAGGGCATTTCAATATCAAAAAAGGGTTTTAAGAACCATGTGTATGATCCACCCCTTAACCAGTTGTAAACCACTATTTAAAGATTTGCAAATACTTACCTTGCCTAGTTTATATATCTACCAGTTAATAATGTACATTTAAAAAAATGAATCTGAATTCTTTAGAAATAGTGATATTCATGTGTATGACACGAGAAACAAGGACAATCTGTATCAGCCATATTCCAGACTTGCACTGGGAGCAATTTCGCCAAAACATATTGGTACCAAATGTTTTAATAAAATTAATCAGTGTATCAACAATGACAGCAACATGTCATTTAGGAATAAAATATTAAAATTTTTGTGTGATAAAACATTTTATGACATAGATGAGTTCCTTAATTGTTGATTTTGCTCACCTCTATACCTATTTTATTAATTTTATGTTGAATGTTTTGTGGTGACTAGTTTACTAAAGTCTGTACATTGTATATTATATTCTGTATAAACTTTTAAAAACGAATAAAAATTATCTTATCTTAAATTATCTTCCTATGAATCGTTTTAGGGCATGCCATGAAACCTTCTGTGGTGAGGTCAGACAACGCTTCTATGTGTACAGCCTTAGTGGTTAAGCATATGAATAAACATACATAGCCCTTGATGAACTTAGGTACTCTCGTATACCTATCTTCCAATAGGAAAGGACCAGCGTAATCCACGCCCGTGTTAAAAAAGGGTAAGTATTGATGAACGCGTGTTTCAGGTAAATGACCCATCATATACGCATTAGGCCTAGGATTTACTCGAAAGCACGTTACGCAATAGCGAACTAGTTCTTTGGCAAGGTTACGCCCTGCCACGGACCAAAACCGCTCCCTAATTGATGAGAGTAACATAGTAGGTCCGCAATGCAGTAATCGAATATGTTCGTCCCTTAGAATTAACCTTGTAATTTTATGTTTAGTTGGCAATATAATCAGATCAGAATCGAAATCGTAATTGTTTTGTTTTAAACGGCCTCCTACTCACAATAGATTACCCTCAATAAATGGGGAGTTGACTATCAGTGTTAATCGGCTTTTTCTTTAATAAGTCTTGTGTTAATTTAATTAGCAATTCTTTCAAGTATTGTAATTCACTAATAGTTAATATGCTTTCAAAATGGCGCTTTTCCTTTTTTAATTTGCAATTAGCTATAAATCTCAAACATCACGCGATCGTTACTTGTAAACTTTGAAAATTTGAGTATCTACTGAAAATATTGGAACTATCGTTTACCGCAAAACAATGCGTTGTTCTGGTATCTCGTTATATAAAAATCGATTGTCCGCGTTTGTAAATTTGAAATTATCGTTGGTTAGCCATGCGGGGCCTGTCCACCATAGTGTCAATTTTTCTAATTCAAGGACAGATACTCCGCATGACAACAAATCGGCTGGATTATGTTTTGAACCTATGTGTTTCCACTCGCTTACATCTCTCAAACGCTGAATTTCACTTACGCAATTCGCAACAAATGTTTTCCTGCGATTCGGGGCTGCTTAAATCTACGCAAGCGCTATTTTAGAATCAGACCACCAGTTGGGCTAAAAGTAAGGCACCGTAAAGTTCGAGCCGCGGTAAGGCTTGTTTTTTGAGAGGGGTGACTCTGCTCATAACAGTTTCGTACAAAATTGGTCATCCTTGATTTTACACGTTATGTATATACAGGCGGCGTAGGCTCTCTCGCTCGCATCCGCGAACCCGTGCAATTCAAAATATAAACAACTTGCTATAGTGACTTGTCGCGAAATTTTAATAACATCTAGTAATTTTATGTCTGCACGAAATTTTAACCAGTCAGCTAATAAATGTTGAGGAACCGGATCGTCCCAAGATAGTTTAGCTTCCCACAGCCTTTGAATGATTATTTTCGCTATAATAATTATTGGACCTAGTAAGCCTAGTGGATCAAATATCTGCGATATCTCAGACAGAATTGTCCGTTTACTTATAAACCTTTGTGGTTTTGGAATAGATGTTGAATATTGAATGGTATCGTGCCTTGCGCTCCAACAAATACCTAAAGTTTTATTGGATTCATTTTCTCCTAATTGCAGTATGTTAGAATCTAGTTCGCTATTTACTTGGAACTTTTCACATAGTTGTCTTTTGTTACATAACCATTTTCTTAACTCAAAACCTGCACTAGAAAGAATTTTAGAAACATCGTGTTGTAATTGTATTAATTCAACTTCTGTATTAGCTCCGCATAAAAAATCATCCACGTAAAAGCTATTTCTTATTGCATTACATGCTGAAGGATATGTATTTTGATATTGACCAGTTAATTCAAATAGGCAACGTATCGCTAAATACGGCGCTGATGCAGTGTCGTAAGATAGATAGATAGATAGATAAAAATTTATTCATCAATAAAGTTATACAAACATAACAGTAACTTGCAGTAAAAGACAATTATAAACATTGAACAATTTAAAAACGTTTGTAATAGATACAGTGAAGCTACCATACGACGGCGAGACGTGCAGCAAAACACCAGAGAGAGAGATAGAGAGAGAAATGCATGTCACGCAACATAGGTTATCTCTGTTTCTTGTGTGATGTGTATGAATATCACTGTTTCTCGGGAACTGAGATTCGTTTTCTTTGATGAACATTATTATTTGGTACATATATAAACTAGGCAAGGTAAGTATTTGTAACTCTTTGAATAATGGTTTGCAGCTAGTTAAGGGGTGAGTTTTACATATAGCTCTTATAACCTTTTTTTGTTGTTCAAATGCTCTTTTAAAATATGGGGAGATTTTCCCCAGAAAATGAGCCCATACTGTAATTGAGATTGAACCAATCCATAATAAAGAGTTTTCAGAGTGTTTATCCTGACAGTGTCTCTCAGATTTCTTATTATGTAGCAAATGGTGCTTAATTTTGAACAAACCGTATTTATATGCATTTCCCATGTAAGTTTCTGATCTAAAGTAACACCCAAAAATTTAGTAGTTGTTGTACTCTGAATGGATTTGTTTGATATCTTCAGATATAGATCATAGTTTGTCACCACATTTTTTGGCAATAAACGCATATAACACGTTTTATTTATATTTAAGTTTAGTCCATTCTCATTACAATAGCGACTCATTTCCTGTGATGCATTGTTACTGTTGATGACAATCTGTTCAATACAGTTATGAGACATTAGCATGTTTGTGTCATCCGCATAGAGAAGAAGTTGATTTGGAGTAATACATGTATTAGGTATGTCGTTGATGAAAATTATAAAAAACAGAGGTCCCAAAATCGAGCCTTGAGGCACCCCCAGATTTACATTTTTTTTTTCTCGGATTTAGCACCGTCAACGACGGTGGTTTGCGTGCGGTTTTATAAATATGAGGCGGCCCAGCTATATGGTGCACCTCGTACCCCAATGCCTTTTAATTTCATGAGTAGCAGATTGTGATCCACAGTATCAAATGCTCGACTTAAATCATAAAAAAGCCCTAGGACATGACTCTTGTTATTTAGTGCATTGTATATAAAATCTATGCAGTCTAATATGGCAGTATTGGTGGATTTACTTTTACGAAAACCATTTTGAACATTTGATATCAGATTAAAATTCTCTAAATAATTAGTTAGTCTTATGGAGTATGATGCTTCAAAAATTTTAGCAATTTGACTTGGCATACATATAGCTCTATAGTTCATGATGTCCGTTTTGGGGCCTTTGTTTTTATATACAGGTATACATTTGGATTCTTTTAGGTTGGGGAATACACCAACTGAGAACGATTCATTCACTAGGTATGCTAATGGCTCATCAATAAAGTCTCTTACTGACTTCATCACTTTTCCGCTGATGTCGTCGATACCAGCAGCCGGTTTAAGAGTGATTTTTCCAATTATTTCGTTTATTTCTTGTGGTGTCGTCGGTGTGAGAAAAAAACCGGTATGTGCCTGGTATGTGCCTTTTCAATGTTGATGTTATAATTAGGTTTGGGATGGTTTGAAGTAACACTTATAAAGTAATCGTTGATAAAATTACTCTTCTCCGTGGCAGTTGATATCAGAATACCCTGGCTATCACGTATGTCTATGGATGGTCGTTTTTTATTAACTGACTTGGATTCATTGATAATTTTCCAGGTGTCTCTCATTATGTTGTTGGAATTCATTAGACGCTGGTCGTTACATTGTTTCTTGTGTTGATCGATGCAGTTTTTATATATTAATTTAAATTGCATATACCTTTCAGTATAGGCTGGGTTATTTAACCGTTTTCTGATACTGTTCATTTCACACAGTTGGTCATGCATCGACTTAATAGCAGGTGTAAACCACTTTTTTGTCTTGAATTTGTTTGGAGACTTCATTATAGGAAAAGCACAGTTGTAGTGGAATAGAAAAGTGCAATAGAATGCGTCAAACTTCTGTGAAAATGTGGAGGCTGTATACATTTCAATCCAGTTCTCAGCGGATAACAGATGTTGAAATCTTTCAATATTTGTGGCGTTGTAGTTTCTTCTGTAAGTATGATTTAATCTGCTATTTTTAGACAAAAGTAGTTGAAATGAGAATATTTGAAATGTATGGTCAGATATGAAAGACTCGTGGACTTCTTTGTTAATTACTGTTAGGTTTGAAAATATATTGTCGATACAAGTGGCACTATGGCTCGATATTCTTGTAGGTTCCTGAATGTGATTTGTGACGTTGTATTCAGCTAGTAAGTTCAGCAGCACACTTTTTTCAGAGCTGGTTTGTAGGAGATCTATGTTTATATCACCACAAATAAGGTAACAGTGTTTTGGGTTGTAGAGTCTGTGAAGAAGTAGTTCGAGTCTGCCTATGAATTCTTTAAAGTCACTGTCCGGTGTTCTATAAATTGCAATAATATAAATTGAATATTTACCATTTGGAGAAAGCATTTTTGCAGCACATACTTCAAAATGTCTTTCTTCTGCATCTTGTTTTGATGGTACACATGTGATTTTTAGGTCATCCTTTACATAAATAGATACTCCACCACTTATTTGATTTGTGCGGCAGAAATAAGACACTAACTTAAAGTTTTCAATTTTGGTCACTTTTAATTCTTCCTCACTTAACCAATGTTCACTTAAGCACAGTATATCAACTTTATGGTGGGTCAAATGTATAGATAAACTGTCATGTTTTTGATTTACTAGTCCCTGTATATTAAAGTGCATTACGGTGGAAATTGCTATATTTACATTAAAAAACTCTCATTTTGTTCTACGGTTGATTCATAACTACTTTCATGAATGTTTCTCCTGGTTGTTTTTTGATTGTCCAGAAAACGTTGTCCCTTGACGAAATCAAATCTTTCATATGCCACTCCCGTAGGCCAGAAAGATGTACTGTATACTAAATCCTTGATTGTTGGGTCAACACCGACTAGAAAACATTTATTATTTTCTACTTTGAACCAGGTATTTAGTTTTTTTACTGATATTTTTTCATCTTCCAAATTGGATTTTTTTTTATATATGCCACAACATTTTCTGTGCTTACAGCATCTTTCACTCTCGAGATAAAAAGCCATATCTTTTTTTCTTTAATGCTGGGCATTGGTCGGCCCTCAAACTCATTTTCAGTTGTTTCGTTGGTTCCAAGTTGCACTTTTTTCCTCCATTTCCTTTTTTTATTTTCTTGATATCCGTCATCACTGTCATGTTTTTCGTAGGCCTCCTGGATCCTATGTACACTCTGGTTCTCCTTCCCTTGACTTGGTTTAGTGGCGATAGCCACTTTCTGTACATTATTTTTGGTTTTGTTGGTGGTTTTTTTGACAATGTCCACATATGATTTCTGTTGATTTGTTTTGGATGGTTCAGTTTTTGTGTTGGTTACATAGCGAGCATTTCCTTTATCAATAATTGTTTTTTCCCGTGATGGACTACTATTTCTATTTCTGTTCCATTGGTTTGCGGTCAGAAGGCGTACTAAATCAACATTGCTGTCTCGTATATTTTTGATTTCATTTTTTAGAACTGTAATTTCATTCTGGTAGTTTAATTTCAATGTTTCAGTTGTTTGTTCTAAGGTCTGAGTCTTTGTTAATTTCAAGCTCAATATCTCTTAATTTTTCAATAATAATGGTTTGTTCATAAAGGTTCCTCTTCAGTGTGTTGTTTTCAACTATTGATTGATTATTTAATTGTTCTATCTTATTAGGAAGGGGGTTACAGTTTGGACAATAATATCGCAATTTTCTCTTTGTTAGTTCCATGACTCTCATTTCTGTAGGTGCGATTCCTGCACATAATTTACAGTAAGCCTTAGTACATTCATCACAAATTATTATTGGTTTCTGGTCCAAGTTTTTGCTTTTACATTCTTCATGGTTTATGCAATCCATTTTTTAAGTGTTTTTTTTTTCTTAGATCCTGTTTTTCAGTTGTTTAGATATGGTGTTCATTTTTTAATTTTAAGAGACCAGTCCTGTTTTCAGATCCACAAAAATAAAGAAAGAAAGCAAGGACAGCTGGTAACTTTTTAATTAGGATATATGTATAGTTTTTATGTGGCTGAAAAACTTTCACTGATAGGTTATTAAATTCCCAGATCCTGGCTTGATTTATACTTATTGTTTATTAACACAAACTTAAATATTAACAATTTTTTATATTCAGCATTCACCAGATTCTTAGGAGTAGTTTGATATAAAAATATATTTTTGATGTTCAGTAGTACCACTAATAACTGATTATTTATAACCACACACACACACGCACTTATACTTCTATCGTAACGGTTTTTAGCTCATAGCACTTTACATCTATTGTATATTTCATTTTAAAGACCTTAGCGAGTAAATTAGATCCCCACTTAATTTCGGAGTGCGTGAACGATTGCGCGGGACAACGGAGACACATGGGAACAGAAGGAAAAGCCGCGTGTTTTCAGGTGTCCAATTAAAAACCTACTTACTTAAATTCGTAACTGTAATTAATAAATACTAACTTCTAATAACTTAGTGCCTAGTGTAAAGATTCTGAATAAACAATTAAACTGTGTGTGTGTAGAACAATCAGGAATAATTTCAACTTCAACTGGAATTCATGATGTAAGTAAAAACTATCTATAAAAAATAGCTTCAAGTAACAAACATAACAAAGTGGCGACGAGGACGTGGTTTTGTGAAACCTATATATGTACGCAAGTGGGACACCGATATTCTAAACGAACTACTATAAATCTAATAGTGGACGAATACTAGAGAGAGCTACATGGACGTTCAATAAGTGCGAGTGCCATAAACAGACGTTGTTTACTTATTCAAGAATTAAATTTAATTTTTCGTTTCTGACCTACTGTAAATTAAAATATAAAGATGAGTGAGAACAATAATAAAAGTTATCTACCAAAATTCAATCCGGATGAATATACTTTTGAAATATGGCAAATAAAATTTGATAATTTTCTGGTTCTAAATAATATAAATGATGCAAATATTAAGCGAGCATATTTAATAGATGGTTTGAGTTCACATCCATTTCATGCATTAGTGTCAATGTGTAGACCTAAATCTCCAAGTGATTGTATGTACCTCGAAAACTAAAAGGCCATTATAAAGTAATAACGTTTAAATCTACAGAACGTTATAATTTTTTCAATAGGAAACAATCAGTAGGACAGTCTTTAAACGATTTTGCAAATAAGTTGAGGGATTTGACGGAAAATTGTTATTTCCCCACTGATTTTTATGAAGATGCTTTGATAACCGCATTTTCATCGGGAATATCCAATGACTCAATTCGTAAACAGCTTCTACAAAAGGATTTAACAAAATTTGAGGATACCTTAGAACAAGCTAAGACTTGTGAATCTTTATTATGTGATAATAATATTTCGCCTGATTATGCAACAAATAAAATATACAGAAAGGTAAAATCGTATCCAAAGAATGACAATAAATATTCTTATAACAATAGAAATGATCCTACTTCACATTCAAGTCATTCTATGCCTTCAACTACAGGGCGTACAAAAAATTAGTGTCATGGATACGGAGGTATGCATTTGCGATCAGAATGCCATTTTAAAGACGCCGTTTGCCGTTCATGTTCTACAAAAGGGCATATTACTAAAGTTTGTAGGAAAAATAGAGTTTTAATTAATACTTCGAGGAGAAATTTAAATAAAATTGTGCCAAATAATAATTCTAATAGAACAAATACACTAAGAGAGGATCCTGAAGAAAATTTATCTGATTTTTTTGATATCTTAAATGTAAATCAGGTTAATAAATTATATTCAGCAGGAATTTTGACTTATTTACATCTAAGCATGCAGGAATAGTTAGGATGAAATCAGAAGCAAGACGATACTTATGGTGGCCTAACTTAGATGCTGATATTGAAAAAATATCATTGGCCATGGGTTGTATTGTTCCTTCGGAGGGTAAGTAGAAACCCATGCATCTTCCAATGGACAAGCAGAGAGATATGTGCAATCTTTCAAAAATGCAATTAAAAAGATATGTTATTCTTCACAGGGCAAAATGGATGAACATATTAAAAATTATTTGTTTCGATACAGAACTACTACACATCCTACAACAAATGCTTCTCCTAGTGAAAAATTTTTTGGCAGACAAATCAGAACTCCATTGGATTTATTACGACCTTCTACGACAAAACAAAAAGATATATTTCATACTCAAAAATTTGGCATAGAACAGCATGTTCTAGTCAAAATGTACAAAAGTTTAACATGGTCTAAGTGGGAGAAAGGACAAATTTTGAAACAACGTTGCTATGAACGTTTGGGAAGTTCAAGTTGGAGACGGAATTATAAAAAAACATTCAGATCACATAAAACCTTATAAAGGAGATCTAGAAATATTTTTAGATTCGACTTTACCATCTTCTTCAGAGTATAAACCACGACAGTCATTACCTATTGCACTTCGTAAGGGAGTCAGGGACTGCCCACCTCCAAAAAGGCTTATAGATGAGCTGCAGGGAGGAACATCATAAGTATAACAAAATAAATTCCAATCACTTCTCCTTAATATTTTTAGTTGTCACAAATAAAAGTTTAGTGTAAATGTTGTGTCAACTGGGGGGAAGAGATATTATATATTTCATTTTAAAGACCTTAGTGCGTAAATTAGATCCCCACTTAATTTCGGAGTGTGTGAATGATTGCGCGGGACAACGGAGACACATGGGAACAGAAGGAAAAGCCACGTATGTTTTCAGGTGTCCAATTAAAAACCTACTTACTTAAATTCATAACTGTGATTAATAAATACTAACTTCTAATAACGTAGTGCCTAGTGTAAAGATTCTGATTAAACAATTAAACTGTGTGTGTGTGTAGAACAATCAGGAATAATTTCAACTTCAATTGGAATTCACAATATAAGTAAAAACTATCTATAAAAAATAGCTTCAAGTAACAAACATAACACATCATTTGACATATTGTCACGCCAAAATATTCGCTGAAATTGAGATTGATTGGGATTAATTAACACCATCCGATACATTTTTGATATATCGGCGGTCATTACATATTGATACGTGCGAAACCGTAAAATGGTAGTGAAAAGATCTGGTTGAATAGTGGGTCCAACGTATTGAATATCGTTTAGTGACAAACCGCTGACACTTTTCATTGACGCGTCAAAAACTATCCGCAACATAGTGGTGTAACTAGATTCTTTAATTACCGCATGGTGAGGGAGGTAATAATTTAATTCTTCGTTGTTGGGATTCTCCGTTATTTCTATCATATGGCCTAAATTCTCACATTCAGACATGAATTTTGAATAATCGGTATATAACTGTGGATTTTTTAATAATCGTCTGTCCTGAGAGTAAAATCGTTTTAATGCGAATTCCCTTGAATATCCTAAATTACTGTGGTCCATCTTGGTCGCGCTTATTGGTACTAATGATTTTCACAAAATTGTTCATACTCTGACAGAATTGGCCTAACATTTATTTCTTCAATATTCCAAAATTTAACTATGTTACTATCTAGAAAAGTTTTATCTGCCTCGGTGCTAAAACAACTAACTATATTGGACCCTTGTCTTAGAATAGTAAAACCACCCGTGATAATCCATTCAAGCTTGGTTTCATGTTTCATTACAACTTCAGAAGTCAAGTGTGTGGATGTGCAGAGTGGTGCTCCTGAACATTGTTTGAAATAAACTGGTAAAACGCATAGTTATTAGCTAAAAGTTAGGATGGTATAAGGAGCAATTTATTCCGCGTCAACTGAGTGCCATTTTAATGTATGTAATTCAATATTAAACTCTCTAATATTGAATTAGTGCAGTGAAAATTACAAAAAGTAAACTTCAGTGCCATCAGACCAGTTCCAAAAAATAGAAAAGGCTAGGGTCTAATGCAGTAAAACATCTGTTTTGCATCAGGCACAGTTCAAGTGACTAGCAAGTAAACAAGTGCAGATCTTCCAGGGCCGAACTCAGCAGTAAAAATATGAGGAAGAAAAAACTACAAAATGGAGTGTACGCAATGTAAACAAGTTAAGACAGCCAATAAGGATGTAAAATACCCGTTTTACCATGCGACTTATGTAGGAATTTATACTGCATAGAATGCTCGGAGCTGATATCCTCGGAAATAAAATGCATACCTATACAAAGACGCCTTTTGAAATTCCACTGCAGAAAATGTCGCAACTATGACTTAGTGGATGTTTTGAAAAGTACCATTAAAGATAAGGAAGTTATAATAGAAGACAAGGAAAATCTAATTAAATTGCTCCAAGAAAAATTATAATTTTCTGAGGAGAAAGAACAAATATCTGAAAAACCCACATATGCAAACATTTTAACTACAAAACAAAATAATGATAAACAAAATTTTTCAAGCATAGTAGTATTGCCCAAAACAGCACAACATTTTTCACAAACAAAAGAGGACATTATTAAAAAAGTAAATCCAGCAGAACTAAAAATTGGAATACAAAATTTGAGAACAACAAAAAATGGCACAGTTATTATTAAATGTGCAACAAAACGAGAAAATGACATATTGGAAAATACAATGAAAGATAAATTAAAGGACGATTATAATGTAGAAGCAAGTAAGATGAGAAAGCCAAAAATAAAAATTGCCAATTTTAGTGAAGAGATGACAATAGAAACCATTGAAAAATGTATAAATAAACAAAATCAATTAACAGAAGTGAAAGTAACTTATGTACAAAATCTAAAATCGGGCTTTCGAACCACATTTTGTGAATGTTCCCCAAAGGAATTCGAAAAATTGATGGGCATGAAGAAAATATATATTAGCTGGCAACGCTATCCAATTTATGAAAATATGGATATTCCTCACTGTTTTCAGTGTCAAGAATTTTGTCACAAAAAAAAACTAATTGTAAAAATAAAGTGGCTTGCGCGATATGTGGTGAAGAACATGTTGTAACTGAGTGTCCAAAACAGAAAAAATTCTGTGTTAACTGTGCAAATTCAAACTAAAAATATAAAACGAACCATAATGCTAATCATGAATCCACTGATATGGGATGTACAACAATGAAGTTCCAAATAGAAGTTTTGAAAAGCAAAACTGATTACAACACTCATCAATGGTAATTTCAAATGAAGATTTTGTGTTAGAGAATCTAGAAGGCTTAGAAAAAAAACATAGTGGTGAATATATAGAAGCTATAAACATAAAAACGGTGGTAGAGACTAATAAAAAGTTGCTCAGTGTTTTACATTTAAATATACGTAGTGCAAAAAATATTTTTGATGAGTTAATGACAACTGCTGAAACTTATAATTTTAGTAATTTTGATGTCATTATTCTAAGTGAATACTTTCAATTAGAGTCCGCAAATTATTTCCAATTTCCTGGGTATGCCACATTTTATAAGGAAGCTGATTACAATAAGAATGATGGAGTATTAATGCTAATAAAATCAAAAATAAATTCTCTGTTTACAAAGATCAAACTTACGAGATGCGATGTTATACTTGCCATATCAAATTTCAAAATTAATGATACGCCTTTCAAAATAATTGCTCTATATCGGCCAAACCCAACCAGTGAAGACGCCTTTATCGATGATATTGACTCATATTTAGAAGAAATGAAAGAAGATAATCAAATCCAGATTATAGTGGGTGACATTAACATTAATATTTTAGATAAAAATGCACATGTAGTTAACAAATATTCAATATTGGGAAAACATGGTTTTCAACCTTATATTCAGATTCCAACACGTGTAACCAAAGATACATCTAGTTGTCTAGATCATATTTTTGTACATAAAAAACATAGTATTAAAAACATTAAATTGTAACATTACTGACCATTATCCAGTAGCTTTAAACCTTAATTATTTTAACAATATAAATGCTGAAGTGAAAGCAATTGACAATTTACAAGAAATTACAAAAATTGACCTACATAAATTAAAAAGTTTAGTTGAAAATCAAAGTTGGGTTGATATTTTGAATTGCAATGATACACAAATAGCAACTGACAAATTTACAGATATTTTTTCAAATTTAATAGAACAATCCAAAAATGTACGAAAAAAGAAACCAGATAATAAAAAAATAAAACCGTGGATTATAGAAGGTCTTGTAAATTCTATAAAAAAACGTGATAAGCTAAAAAGAAAACTATTAGAACATCGCTCTGGCATTCTTGAGACTGAATACAAAAACTATAGAAATCATTTAAACACGATCTTAAGAAAATCAAAAAATAACCATTACAAAAAACAAATATTAGAAAATCAAAAAAATATTAAAAATATATACAGAATTATATCTGAAGTCACAAACGAGGATAAGGTTAAAAATACAGAAATTCGACTCACTGATGATAATGGCATGGCCTTTCTTGGGTATAAATAAACAAATGGCTAATCATAGTAATGAGTATTTTGCTAATGTAGGAATTAACAGGCGTGAACAGATTACTGAACCAAATAATTTTGATTTCACATTAGACAACTCATTACAGTCAATGTTCCTTTACTCCAGTTACTGAGAATGAAGTAATAAAATATATACATAATTTAAAGAACAAAACTGCACCTGGAATTGATGGAGTTACGACAGAAATAATTAAATTAGTTCATTCTCAGATACTAAAGCCTATTGTACACATTATTAACCTAATTTTTGAAACTGGTCATATCGTCATATCCCATCCCAATTTAAAGTTTCTGTTGTAACACCCATACATAAAGCAGGAGCCAAAACTTTAATATCTAACTATTGACCTATTAGCCTAATAAACAACTTCGCCAAGATATTTGAAAAATGTTTGAAAGAGCGCCATACTGACTATTTTAAAACTAATAGTATATTACATAATAATCAATTTGGTTTTGTTGAGGGTATGGGAACTACAGATGCAATGTATGAGGTAATAAAAGAAATCACAGACAATCTAGACAAGAACAAAAAATGTATTGGAGTATTTTTAGACCTTTAGGCACTTGATACGGTGAACCATGAAGTGCTTGCACAGTACGGGGTTCGTGGCACCGTGTTAAAGGTCTTTAGAAATTACTTAACCGATCGTGTACATGTTAGAATTATGAATAACCTCAGCAACCCAAAAATTATAAAAATGGGAATACCACAAGAGACAGTACAAGGACCAATCCTATTCACTGTCTATATGAGCTCCTTGTTAGGACTAAATATAAATGCCAAAATTGTCTCATATGCAGATGATACAGTTGCTTTGTTTAATGGGAATACTTGGGAACATACGAGAGAAAATGTAATCGGGGGTATGAAAACTATAAAAAATGGCTTGACAAAAACATCAATTTTCTTTAAATACTTTAAATACGTTTTAAATTTAAACTTAGTTTATCACACAAATTTTTTGTTACAAAATTGCTCATAGACCCGCTATCTAGTAATGCACGACACTGGTGTAATTGCCCCAGCGAATCTTGTACTAAAACCATAGCCGTTGACAATAAAACTTGATTTGTAGCGAGATTAGCGACTGTACTATTTTCTACCATGTGTAGTGTTGGTTGCATCGGTAGTTGGCTATTCTGGCTGGCCAAATCAGTTGATGCGAATGTATTGCCTACTTCGATGGCGCCGCCTTGATCTCAACAATTACCATTTGAACTCGACTGCGCAATTGCAGGTTCCAATTGAAGGTTATCCGCGTGCAGAATGGTATTGTGGAATTTTCCGCATTTTGAGGATTGACATTGAGTGAAATTATGATTTGGCCTCAAACAATTTTTGCACAATCTTAATCTTTTGATTTCATTGATACGTGTCACTACCGGGTGTCTTAGAAAAGATTCGTACTGACCTTTACAATAAAAATAGGAGATGGATTGACTTTGATTTGTACTAGCGTACGGTTAATTTACTCGTGACTCGAACTTCGCTGGTTTACTTGCCCTTTTGTGATTTACTTCTAATTTTTCTAATAAGTCATATCGTATTTTTAACAAATTAAATAAGTCGCTTAATTTTTCACCTGATGTGTCATCAGACTTCCTTTTTGCGTTGTTTCGCGTACAAAATGATTCCCACTCGTGTATGGTAGAAGCATCACATTTGTCGGTGATTATAGGAATTATTAGCGTATCCCAAGAGTCAGTTGGTTCTTCTAAGGCCTTTAATGATTGCAAATTATTGTTTACAGTATTGTATAGATTTTTTAGATCTTTTGCCAATTCTCTTTGTAAACGTGGAAAATCTAAAATAGCGCGCACATGAGAGCGTACTATTAACTGATTTTTTTCATAGTGATTTATTAAGGTTTTACTTGCTAATTTATAATTAGATGATGGAATTGCCTTTATGGTTTCTAAAGCTGGTTTACTGAGACTATTTTTTAAATGGTAAATTTTTTGCACATCGGAAAGTATGGCGGTACTATCGACAAGCGCTATAAAAGCGTCCTTGAATTCTACCCATTCACTATAATTACCGTTAAATGTCGGCAATTTCATCATTAGTAACTGTACTTGAGGTACTTGTAATTGATAATTAGTGCTATGACTCGTACTGGCGGCAATTATTTGCATTGTTTTCTACCTCGGAAAACGTCTGCAAGACTTCATCGACTGAACCTACTAAACAATAGTATATTGTTTCAAACTCTAACCGCTCGTTCTCCTCAGCTTCGAGCTGAGAATCAATGATTTAATTCCATTTGTGCTTGTATTTCGTTAAATTGTTCTAAAGTGGAATTAAATTGTCTAGCCTTCTTTTTAATTCAAAAATAAACTTGTTATCACTTAGATCGGAAGAATCGTAAAAAATTTTAAATCTAGTGAGATTACCTTTTATTTGTCCCCTTTTTCTTTTTAATTCGGTTAACTCGGACATTTTTACCGTTTCAATAGAATCAATTTGGACTGATAGAAAAGGAGAACAGAAATTATGTATAGAAATTATTGTATAAATTGGAATGGACTCACTTTTTTAATCTCGATCTTCTACGCCTCTGGATCTTGTTGCTCACCACTGCACGCTTGCTGCCCTCCTAATACTTGTTTAATTGAAACTTGGTTACTTGGGATGCTGCTTAGATGATAGGCCTCCTGTTAACTGCAACTTATTGTATCTTGTATTGTATTTTATGCCCTTGGATTGTTTTACTTGTAGATAGAGCTTGATTGGATACATGGTCTACGATGATATTGTATTTTCTTGTAAATTGAAATTCTTGAGCACACGTGATCCACAAAGATTATCTTTTACTTACTTACTTCCGAATTGAACTTGAGTACACGTGGTCCACGATGGTTGTATTTTATTTGCGAAGAATTGCGCCACGTGGTTATTGTTTTTCACTGTTATCCGGCTCGAAGGACCAATGTTTCTTTCTGGAAAACTTCTGGAACTTTTGATTTCGTTGAGTGATTGAAAGAGACACTAGTTTTTTGTGGATTGTATAATAAACTATTTATTGTAATTAAGATACAGGTAACAGGTTTTACACATGTTGTCGTGCTGGCGTAGTCGTACAGAATGGGGTGAGGTTTCTCCTCTCGCTAACCCACGCCACCGAAGCAATAGGACACGCCTACTTGCCTTTACATTGAAGGCACTGCTGGCGTGTGAGATTCAAAAGTAATATGGGTGCCTCAACAGACCCGACCTTGTACGCCTTCGGATCTCTGTAGATAATGTCCCGTCCTGTACTCGGAGGTCACCGACCATCTTTCTATACAAAGTGTTCTATATCTCTTGAGGTTATGTACCCCAGATCGGAGCGGTGGGGGTGCTTGCAAAAACGAAGTGACTAGGTGCACGTTGGCATGCCCTGAGTTTCGTTTTTGCAGACACGTCAATGATGTCACATATTTATGCGGTCAAATGTTATGGTAAATGTATGGTATGCCTATTGCCTATTTGAAATTTGAACAGCTAATAAAGCAAAGTACAAGAACAGGTATTTCTTGTTCTGATCTGCCATGAGTGTCATGTTTACATACATTTGTGTTAAGAACAAAGGTTACTTTAATTTTTTAAATACGTAGGTATACTTATATGAGTATGCTAAATGTTTATGTGAATAACCAATTAAAATAGATAATAATATAGATAAGCATTGACATAATATAATACCTACCTATTTAGTTTAGTTATTTTTTGATTTGGGTCAATATTAAAAACAATTGAATATTTCATATTATGATACCTACCAATTATTAATTGCAACAATGAAACAGAGAGGACTATTATAGGATCTTTACTTTCCACGTATTCCAAACCTATGTAATGACAAGAATATTGCCCGTTCAGTAACAGCGCTCTATAAAGATTTGTCCAGAATTCAATATTTGCTCTTACCTAGTTTCCTTGATTATTATAATCGCAGATGATTAATATGTTCAAGTAACAGTACATATTGTCAAAACATATATGTCACATGCCTATGTTGCACGATGATCATTATTTATAATTATCTGATAGTGTTTAAGGAAGTTTCGGACTTTGTCTACCATAAATACACTTTTATTTATACCCATATTATACATATTGTAAGGAAAGTACTTAAAATAATAGTCTTAATTTATAGATATTAACAATTTACTTCACGGCTACTTTGGTAACATCAGTAAATGGTTAATTATTATTTTTTGATTACATTTAATTAAACATACAAAAATATAATAACATAACATTAACAAATAAAAACTGCGATTTTCTGGAATAACATTGGTAAGTATAGTAAATAAATGTTCAAGGGTGAGCTCTCTCATTACACATGTTACAAAACCATGTTTTTACAGCTGGAATCTTTTTTAATGCTGAACACTTCATATGATATTAGAACAGAGAACTTTCGCATACAATTGATGGTTCATTTTCCAAAAAATTTGAGCAATATTTGCAAGTCCATTCATTTTTCTCCTGTTTTTCAATAAACTTAATTTGGAAGGCATCCCCACGTATTCTGCAAATCTAAATTTTCAAAATCTACAGATGGATCTGAAATTAAAAAGATATATAAAAGATAATTATAAATACCTTTAATAAAGAAAATACTATATAAAATGAAGTTTAGTCGAAGTCCAAAAGAGGATTACTCTTACACTTATCTCTATAAAGCAATTAAAATTGTAACTTGCTTAGTGAATCTTATTGGCATACAAAAAGACAAAATTACAGAAAAGTCAAATATTTGTCATAACTTTATTACATACCCAGGATAGCATCTGGTAGTTTTTCTTGCAAATCCATTGCATTTATTTACAACGTCTTGGTCTCAATAGACTCCTCCGATATTAACATGTTTTCCTTACATATTATAGAGATAATATAAAATAATTTGGATTAGACTTCAACTGATATTTAACTGGGAACATTTTGTTTTGTTTCTTCTTTAAACCAATAATTGTTAGATCATGGCCTTTTGGTCTACCCTTCATTTTGATTTTTGGTGGTAAAATAATAGATTTAAGAACTGCTATTTCATCTTCAGGCAGATTTGTTCTCACAGATTCAGTAGTGTGAACTTCTTCAACTTCTCTAACCTTATGTTGTTCAGTTAAATACATGTCATTAATCAGATCGCAAACAAAACCATCAAACAATGTAACATTTTCATTTACTGCTTGTTGCCCAACACGTAATTCATCGGTATCACTTTCAGCAGTTACATGAAATTCACTATGAAGTGAAATGTCTTGTCCTTCATCTCCATTAGTCTCGTTATTTGTAACATCAGTATCAGGATTGCCCAATATATTGAGGGTTACCTCTTTCCCAGACTTCCAAATATGTTCAATTTTTTTCAATACATCCAATTTGTAATCAAAATCGCTACCACTGGCCATTTTTTTTTTTCGTTCTCCCCTAAAGCCAAATATGTGGCGACACTTTCAGTTTCAATATCATTTAATGACCGGCTACAATGAAGCTAGTCAAAAACAGTCTGGAATATTATGTAACATTAAGCCATATATTTAAACACAGATCATGCATACCTCTTATCTCAGACAATTCATGTCCTGTATGTTCCAAATTGCTGCTTTGTACTTCTAAATCAGTATTTAGAAGTACAAAGTAGCAACCACTGGAACACACACGTAATTTGAAAGTTACCTTGCATCCCATTCGTAAAGTATTTTAATTTTAGAAGCACTTTAATACAGTGTAAACATAATTAATCAAATATCAACCTTGTTTATCTTAATCCTTTTCCTCTGGAGGAGCGTTCTTGGCCGTGTATGCATGCATATTCCAGTTCGTAATACTCTAAGGCAGCTTTCATTGGTACGGCTCTTTTCTTGGTAAATTTCTGTTCATTATGAATTTCAAATTCGTTAATATATTTCGTTAATTCCGCGTATGATGGTAGTAAATGATAAGATTGTAAATAAATGTACATAAATAAATAATCCAATACATACCTTGAGTGTCCATGTTCACTATCGCCGCTATTATATATGGTTATATGACTTACACTCTTACACAAATCACAATAAATAACTATAAGAATTAACGAGATAATTAGGTACGAATAAACAATAAACATGTGAACTCTGAACTAACCTAACCCAATGAACAAACCGTCAACCGTGTCAGCAAAACTTTAAATTAGCAACACGCGCATATGACGTTCCAAATGTAGTGACGTCATCGACGTGTCCCCAAAAACTGAAATCGGGACACATCAACGTGCACCTAGTCACTTCGTTGCAAAAAAATCCTACTTAAATGTTCGATTTTTAGGTTAGATAACCCACTGGAGCCTAACGTTACTATGTCTTTAAAAAAATTTAGGTTACGTTTATACTAGTGTGTGTCTATATTCACGTTATTTGTAAATGTCACTGTCACAGGATTAAATTAAGCGACTTCGGTATCCGTTGACGTCATACTTCCGTTTTTGAAGACGTACTTCCGTCTCGTACACAAATATAACCGGAATGACATCTCAAAATTCGAACATCAATAGCAATGCCGTAATAAGATAAGAAGTTATAGACAGGTATTTATTTGAAAGACGAAACGATAAACAATTCATTTCACATGTAATTACCAATATTAAATGATTATGTTCTTCTTATAAAAGAAAAGAAATATCCAGATGGCGCAGAAACTGATTTCTTGTAATATATGAATGAAGGTCCTGCTTCGCTCGAAAATTAGCTGCAAAACCCCACTGGGTTTCTTGATTTATATTGTAAGATATAGCATTCCTCTTTTGGCTAATAAAGATTACTTACTTACAATATAAGACTAAGCATTTTTTATAAAAGTTGATTTAAAATAGTGGGTGCAGGGTCACAAAATGAACCCGTTTTAAATAATTTTTTATAAAAAAAAAAGGTTTGTCCTACTAGTAGAGGAGATGAATGCAAAAAAAGGTGGTGAAAATTAGCGCACTCGCCCTTGGGGGGGGGGGGTTGCAGTCCCCATTTTACAGCCCCAATTCAATAACTCGCAAGGTTTTCAACATGGGCTAAAATTCATATCATGGAGTTTTTGGGGTCGCTGATTACGAATCCGACGTGAAAATTGGAAAATTCAAAATGACGGACCTAAAACGGCTAAGAATTAATTCCTGATTTACGCCTTTCTATTGATTTTACTGAAAAATATGTAGAGTAAAAAATTGTTTAGAATTTTGTATAAGAATACACCATTTTGGTAACCACATTATTTAACCCTTTCGTTTCTCTCCCGTGGAAATCCTCCTGCGTCTGACACTTTCTTTTGCAAAAATGGCAATAAAAACTTTTTTAAAATTTTTTTAAATATAGTTTGATAATATTGGGCTAATAAAGTCGAAATAACCAAAAGAAATTAACCCTAATCGTTTCACCCTTTACTGGGGGTCAACTTCCCAAAAAATACAATTTTTCCTAAATTTTTACTACAAACTGATGGGGGAATCTTTTCCCTTATGCAAAATCGTATTCTTAAAATCAATAAAGACGGCGCAAATCGCGTTTTTATATGGATTCTTAAAAACGAAAAATGGAAGGGTTAATTGATGGTAGTTCCAAAATTTGTATTCTGATGCAAAATGGCATTTTAATCATTTCTTTTCCTTTTGTGTATGCGGCAAAAATCTATACTAACCGGAGATATTCGCGTTTTGAAAATGTAATTTTTTTGACTACCATGATTACTTACGAGGACAGAATGAAAAGGTTAAGGAGTAATATTTTTAAAATTATGTATTCTTATGCAAAAGCTTATTCTAAACATTTTCTTAATCTTTATATTTTACTTAAAAACTAATAGAAACAACGTAAATATATTTTGTTCTAAAGAAACATTTTATTAATCCTTCCACAAAATTGACCAAAAATGAAATAAAATGTTGAAAATTCTCTGACATGTTCAACAACAATACAGAAATTACAAACTCTACGGACTTAAAAAATGATTTTCACCCCTTTAGTAGTCAAAAAACATTTTTTTCAAAACGAAAATGTGCACTTTTCCGCCCTTTAAACACGATTTGAACTATTTTTTAAGGGTGTATATCCATTGTTACTGATAATTTGGTAAAAATAGACACTATTAGTAATATTTCCATATTTTTCTCCATTAGTTTGTAGTAAAAATTTAGGAAGAATTGTATTTTTTGGGAGGTCACTCTATGTTCACCCCCAGCAAAGAGTTGAAATGATTAGGGTTAATTTTTTTGGTTATTTCAACTCTATTAGTCCAATATTATCAAACTACAATAAGACATTTTTAAAAAAAGTTTTTAATGCAATTTTCGCAAAAAAAGGGTCAAGTATAGGTTTTCCACGGGGGAGAAGCGAAAAGGTTAAATAATGTGGTTACTAAAATACTGTATTCTTATGCAAAGTAGCATTCTAAACACTTTTTTACTCTACATACTTTTCAATAAAATCAATAGATACGGCATAAATCAGGAATTAATTATTAAAATTCGCCATTTTTGGTCCGCCAATTTTCCAATTGTCACATCGGATTCGTAATCAGTGACCCCAAAAACCCCCATTAGATTTTAGCCGATTTCGTTGAAAACTTTGCGAGTAATTAAATTGGGGTTGTAAAATGGGGGCTGTAGTCCCCCGGAGTGCACTAATTTTCAAAGGTATACATTTCATATGTTGCCGAAATTTAACATAATGCAAAAGATTTCAAGTCTTTACGTTGAGTAGTGATGATTAAGAAGTAAATGCATTCATTTCCTCTACTGTACGTTATTTAACAAAGAGGACCCTTTTTGTGTAATTTTAATTAGAGAATCAGTTTCAGTACAAAAATTTAAAAAAAAATGGATCAAAAATATTTTGAATTAAAAAGCAATGCACCCCTCCTCCTCTTCTTTACCCACTGATTGAATTTCATTTTGGATAGTACCATGAAATAATAACTTTTGATAATAAATAATGCACCAAATATCATGGTTGTCCCATAATATTAAACAAAAACCTACTCTAGGGCGCAACACTCAAAGAGCCCTAGCTTCCTTAGGAAGCATTTTCAAGCACATGTCTATAGGAACTTTTTTTATATTTAGACAAGTACTATCTTTGTCCAATGTTAGAGATAGGAATTTCCTAACACTCTGTATGTCTCATATGAAGTGGCTTCGCCCAAGTCGCGCAATTCCCTGTGCGCCTCTTTATTGATAATTATGTTTTTAACTTCTAGTAATATTTTAATAGTTTTCTCTTACAAAAATAAAAATACAGACACTTGTAAAAAACCAGGGCAAATTTCATGTCAATATGTTCTTGTTTATTAACAATATTGTAAAACACAAAAGTTAAAATAGCTTGGCAAATGTGCATTATAGAAAAAACTTTATTTTCTCAAATTGTTTACTTTTTCATATACTTTCAAATATTCAAATCGTATAAGACTACTTTATATTCAAATTGAGTCAAGAAGGCAATAAGATATGCGTCAGCTCATAGTCTTGGTTGTTTATGCTTGTCTCGGCGCTTAGTATTATTATTGTGTTAAAATTTCAATATAGTAAGTAAACATTTTGAGCCTAAAATCCTGTTAAAATAGTAGCACAATTATACTTACTTTAAATTGTTAAAGCCGTTATCGAGAAAATCGATTTCTTTTTTTTCCAATGTGAACTACCCTTAATATTAAGGGTAGGTCTCGGGGTAGATGAAAAGCATAAAAAGTCTGGAGATGTTTGTAAGAGAACTCAAATATTTGACCGAGGCCACTCAACTGGTTTCGGCGCTAGGTTAAAAAAAAATAAAAACCATATAAGCCGAAAATTTTACATGTACTCTGGAACAGGCAGATGAGGAAAAAGATTGGAATTCTGTTTGTGGCAACAGGGAGAATATCTGAACAGGAACTTTTTAAAGGAAATTTTGTTCAATGATAAAGCTACATTTCCAAGAAATGGAGTGGTGGTGAAATGTGTGATGCAGAGACTTGATTGTAGAATTATTTTGGTCCTTTTTTTCTGTGAGTAATTTCAGCCAAAATGTATTTTTACTTTTTGGAAAATGAATTTTGGAATGACACCAGAATTCAAACGTGTCAGAATTTAAAATTTCAATAGACGGGTCTCTTGTGCATAACACAGTAGTGGTAAGGGGTTGACTGAATACAAATTTTGAAAATCGATTAGATAGGTCGAAGTCCTCTTATTGAGTGGCCGCCAAGATCCCCGGGTTTGACGCCACTCGCTTTTTTTTTCTTGTGGGTTATACTAAAATAAGTAGTTTACAAGCCAAGACCGCAGTCAGTTGATGAACTACGCGCTAGAATAATAATTGAAGCATGTGCAACTATTACCCAACTATTCAGAAAAGTCACCGAGAATGAACGAGAAAGGTTTGATATGTGTTGCGAAAAAATGGCGGATTGGTGGAAGAAAGAAAAATATAATTAGCATTTATTTTGTATTCCGGAATTCCAATAATTTTGTTAATTGTTACCAAGAAAAATGTTTTCCTCAATTATTTTCCAATTTTGATTCTATGGATTATTTGATAAGAATAAATGAAGTAATAAGGACAATGTGATTTTTACTTTAAGCACAGAATTATTAATATGCAATATTTCTATATGAAGTTTTGTACGGGCCCATTTCAGAGAGCGCTTAATCCACTGGTGTGTTCAGATTTTTTTAAAACCACTATTACGGTTTCGTGAATTTTCACCCCCAAAAAATTACACCGTAGGCCTTGGTGTTTGTTTAAAAAATTTGTCACTTTATCCTAAAATGCAGTTTCCCACGCTCTACATTTAAAAAAAAAAATTGTCAATATCGAAGGGTGTCCCCCTTTCAAATGGGTCACACTGTATATATTTTTCAAAATCAGCTAAAAATAATAAATGTATTGGATGTGCACTTTGTAATAGTCTAAGATCCCGCTGTAGGTAACATTCAGGTATCGATTTCGTCGATAAAACCTACATAATATGAAACTATGAACCTAATTGAACAATTTTAGTGCGCACGCATTTTCAGAGCATAAAAAATGCGGTTTTTTCAAGTATCGATTCCGTTACCGATTTTTGCACCGTGTTTTAGAGCACAATTTTCCTTGCAAAATTACCCTGGGTGGCACCCGCCAACCTTGCAGAACCCCCCGCCAACCCTATCTGAAGACATTAAAAAATGGATTATTCAGGTATCGAGTTAGTTGATGAAAAAAATATTTTCACGAAGCTAATCAATTTACTAAAGCAATAAGCCAGGGTTGGCGCACTGAAACTGAAGAAAATTTTTTTTTTCGAAAAAAATTAAATATATTTTCAGCCAAAAAATTCTTTTTCGCCGATTAACAGCAAAGTACTAACTTTGCTGACTAATATCAATCAGCAAAATGTCACTTTCCCTGCCTAGGCAGGAAATTGCTCATTTTCCCTGCCTAGGCAGGGAAAGTGACACTTAGTTTCCATGGAAACCAACTAGTAACAACTGCGATTTTTAATGAATTTTTATTAAATTTATTAACAAAAATAGAGAGATTGAGAATTGTAATAATTTCTCGGCTAGGAATTATCACCCGCGGCACTCAATCTACCATTTTGCTGCCTAGTTAAACAATTAACTATATTTTGATGTTAAACAAAATGTTTTCTTCATTAGTTTATCCAATGTACCGTTCATTGTCCAACCACATTCTTGTGCATTCAAAGTTGCACATTAATGGCTCTTTCATAGTTTGCCATATGCTAGTAACGTAAATTGTACGCATAATGCAGGAAAATCCAACATGATGGAATTGACTATTATCAAAACCTTTAATTTTTTTTTAAGCACTTTTTGGTGTCATGTTTTTGAGAATATAATTTCTGGAATATCTTAGGCCATGTTTCATTTACTTTATTGCAATTTTTAATGCCGTACATTAGAGCTGTGAACTTTTGTATTTCGCTAATTTTTTGATCATCAAAAATATCGGACGGATCATTCAGACAAGCGAAAGCTTCCATAAAATCTACGTGTTATTGAAGGTTTATTGCTTTAATAAATTGATTAGCTTTGTGAAAATATTTTTTTCATCGACTAACTCGATAGAATGAGGATCCATTTTTTAGCCCCTTTAGATAAGGTTGGCGGGGGTTCTGCAAGTTGGCGGGTGCCAACCCAGGGTCATTTTGCAGGGAAAATTGCGCTCTAAAACATGGTGCAAACATCGGTAACGAAATCGATACTTGGAAAAACAGCATTTTGTTATGCTCCGAAAATGCGTGCACACTAAAATTGTGCACACATTTTCGCACCAATCTTTACATTTATGAGTTCCCTTAGGTCCACACTTTCATGTTATGTGGGTTTTACCAACAAATTCGTTACCTCAATGGGACCTACGGTGGGTTCCCATATTATAATTATTAATTCTCTAATTAACAGGTTTACAAAATTTGAATCGATGTGAACTTGATAAGATTGAGAATACTTATATCGAGGGGTCCACCACTACCACAAATACGTGTACAAATGTTAAGGAATACCTCGGGAATACTCTGGAATACTCAATACTCTCGGAAATACTTCAGGAATACAGTATTCCTGGAATACGTGTACAAATTTCGGGTCAGTGGTTGACCCCTGGTAGTAAAAATCGCAAAAAAATATTGAAATAGCAAGTTATTTGTGGAATTTTTTTCAAATACTTATTATTTTATGTAGGACCTTTTCATACTTGGCTAAAGAAAACTTTTTAATAAATCTTCCCACCAAATTTCATCAAGATCGGACTTTTAGTTTTTTCATAATAATTTTGCAATCTAAAACTGCTAAACCAAAATTTTGTGACATAAAAGAGCCCTCAAATGTTCAAATTTTGAGATGTTAAAATCCGTTAATTAGGAGAACCTAGGGAATTGTTTAAAAATTTTATTAGCAAAAAGTAGAAATGGCCCCAGTTGAGCTGGAGCTCCGCCCCTACAATGGGTTCCCGCGTTAGGGCCCCCGGTGTTGTCAAAGGGCCCCGTGTGCCCCCCAGTTCTGCGGGCCCCCGCACTAGAGCCCCCGGTCGGCCGACGCAATTTTGACAACCCGGGAAATTCAAACTGTTCTCACCTCACCAGTGGGCCCCGTTTCGACATAACCTAACGTATCCTCGGGATATAACCTCACTCAGAAAAAAAAAGTTGTCAAATTTTTAAACAGGCTCTCCTAATTAACGGATTTCAATATCAAAATGGATTTGAAAATTTGAAAAAATTTTCAACTTTCTAAATGCTTTAGTTTAGCCTCGGCAATATTTTGAACATTTGCAAATTTTTTTACGCGAAATTTTAGATTGCAAAATTATTATGCTAAAAGTCCGATTTTGATGAAATTGGTGGGAAGATTTATTATATTAAAAAGTTTTCTAAAGCCAAGTATGAAGGTCCTACATATATATACATAGTATTTGAAAAAAAATCCACAAATAACTTGCTATTTCAAAATACTTTTTTTTGCGATTTTTACTATTTTTGCAATGGTAAAAAGGAATTTTTGCATCTTATTTAAAATTTAATTACAAAACTTTTTCATCTCTATAACTTTTCTCTAAAAGCAATAATTACTGAGATATATGAAAAAATAGGAAAAAAAAATGGAATTCTCGGGAATTTTTTTCACATTGTTTAATAAAAAATTACGCCCATGTTTTCAAACTAGCACATAGCAAAATTATCATTTCTTATGATTTTTAAAGGGGATTAAGCCAAAAATCTGCCATACTATCCGATTTACCCAAACATAAGTGATTTTAAGGAGATACCGTCTGGGCTATAACTAACAGGAAGCAATATCTTGCTGTACATAAATCAGTTTGCTTTCGCATGACAGAAAGAGAAAATTAGCTGCAAAACCCGACCGGGATTCTTGATTTTTTGAAATGCAAAAAAATGGTCAAAAATGAAAATAAAAAACTTTTCTCCCAGTTATTTTAAATTACTCTTAAAATGCAACAACTTAAGCTATCATGCACATTTCTCGGTTTTGATGGCAGGAATTCACAAGAGTGTAAACTTTTAGCAAAAATTACAATTTGCAGTTGTTTCAATGCCTATTCCGATTTGAAATTTTAATTGAAAATTGTACTCTGTAGCACCTACGTTTTCCCTAAGTTACTTTAGAATTTGCCCATTTTCTTCAAAAGAATAATTTGTTTTAAATGCCTAATTTTGCGGTATTATTAATTATTAGTAATCTCAGCGAATCCTAGTTTATATAATATTTAGTGTACAATTCTAATGGACATTTTCCATTTTTTCTGTTTAAATAAATCTAGATATTTTTAAAAAACCAAAAAATTTCATTGTTAAAATATATAATATGTCGACCTCGCCAAAACTGCAAAACTGGACTGTGAACTACTTGATGAAATATGTTAAAATAAAAAAATTGCCTTAACAAAAGAATTCACAAAATCCTAATTCCTACTTAAGAAATTAAATAGTAAATGTGAAAAATCATAAATGATAATGAAATAAATAGCTTCTGAATAGGTGACAACTTACCACGTAACCTACATATCTATAAACCTTGCACAGTAGCTAGTACTATCCACTATGTACTACTATATATTATTGCATAAAATATACATGTAACAGCAAAAGACAAGAAAATAAAAACAAAATTAAAGAGGTACCTTAAATAAGTTTTTGTACATAGGAAAAATTTAGAGGTTGTCTCACAAAATTCCATCAATTTATTCTCAAAAGCTATACTTACTGGATAATTTAGATGAGGTTGGAATGTCACTTCTAGACCAAGTAACTGAAGACACCGTTGTAGTTTGTGATTGTACTCTTGTAACATTTGATCGTGAATTATTAATCTTTTTCTTATCTCGATTATCAAAAATATGTTTTATACTATCCTGAGAAGTAGAACTTGTGATCCCTAACAGCAGCTGTGACTTATTTTTAAATAATTGAGACGAGGTATTTAATTTATCCAACTCTTTCGTTAAATGCCATAATGGTATATCTTTTTGGGTCTTTGCTAGATTATAAATAAAACTTAACGTTGCACAACGATGTTGCAGAATACTCTGGAAAATTCTCAGGTAAGGCATTAAAGTAATAATGTTTCAGGACTTACCGATTTACAGATACTAGAATAGACCAATTCAAATTGTTCCACTTTCTCTTTTGATTGCGATTCAAGAAGTTGTTTAATTTGGCTTACAATGTATGTCTCATCACTAGGAGTATTTACGGTTAATACTGATGATGACAAAAAACTAAATGCTATTTTATACAACTTAGATGCTAGTACTAAAAATAATTGTTAAAATATACCTATATTGTTCATAACAAAACATCGCATAATGAAGTCCTACCTTGGTCATTTTTTGATACGTGATTACAAAGTTTTAACATTAATTCAGAAACGCCTGCACTTTCAAAATTATCTGCAACATCCATTTAGGAAACTTCGGTTTACTATTTGGTTGTAAATTTTCAGATAAACTTCGTGGAAATAAGCTAGACCGTTACAAACAAGCGTCAATTTAAAAACTAAAATTTTGACAGTGACATTAGAGTAGACTAGACTTCCACAGGGGCGGGCTCAGATATACAGTTTGTTTAAAGTCAAGGTTTGTAAAGTAAGATAGGTAGCATGGTAACTTTCGACCAATCAGAGATCACTATTTAAAATGCGGGAACGCGTCACTCTGCCTGCTCATTCGAATTTCTGGCAGTCAAACCATTAGTATAGAAGTATAATTAGTTATGAATTTGAATTCCGTATTTTATATTTTTTAATGTACAAGCACAAATTAATAAATTGACTTTTTTGATTAACGATTATTAACATCGATAACGTTTTCTTTGGAATTTAAAATTGACATTACTATATATCAAATTTATAACTAATTAATGTATGCAGTTAAAGAAGTACATTTTATACTAAGGGACTGAAGTAGGTTCTTTTAATTTTGTGTGCAATTTCTTGCCCGAGACTTCAGTCTTGATTTCATTGCTTTATAAAATTCTTAGCGAATTTAATAAGTTATAAGATAGATGAAGAAACATACATGATACTAATTTTCGCCCTAACGAAAAGAGTTACTTAGAAAAGTTTCTTATTTTATGACATACTGAGTAGAAATTTTTCCCCAGGCCAACCATTACAATTATGTAGCATTAAAATATTTTAATGCAAATTTTTTATTAGAATTATATGTGCATACAACAATTTATTAATAAAATTTAACAAGAGGGCCACTAAATTTTATCATGTCATATTAGACACAGCAATTAATAAGAAAAAATCGCTCATTGGAAAATTTTGAGTTGTTTTTACAAACAGCTACACTACAAACCTTTCCTCCAGTCATCTAAGAATTGTATGTAACATTGTTATTTGTTATTATTATGAAAACTGTTTACCTTAAAATTATTTCTGTAAATACACAGGTTACAAACTTCTATATACTATGAGTCTCTTCTCCTTAACAGTAATTATCAATTAGATTATACACTAAATAACTATAACTGCACGATTATAAACACAAAAACAACAAATATTTCGAAATAACAACAAATTAGCGCAACGTCTCAAAAAATGCATACGTACAATTAAGTTTCAGCAGGCACGATAACGCGCAAGATCCGCCTTCATCGTAACCCCTCCATTCCGTTTAAGTTACCATGCTACCTATCTTACTTTACAAACCTTGGTTTAAAGTGGGAGTAAAATCTGAGGCAATAATCAATATAAAGTAGTAGGGATAGCGACAGGTAGGCGAGGTAACAAGTAGTTGTAAGAAGCATGTAAAAAGAACGAAACATGATTGTAGAAACGAAGTACTATTAAATAAAAGTATTCAAAGGACAAGTTAATTAAATTACAAAATCCCAATATTACAGAGCGATTGACCTTGAAAGTGGTCCCGTAGCGGTATATAGTATACCTACTGACAATGTTGTTAATCAGACAGATAATGTTAGCAATAAGTCAGAAAATAGTAGCGATTCTCAGGTACCTTTCACTCGCCCTAAGCGGAACAGACATCTACCTGCGCGGTATAGAGAATAAAATGTGTTGTTTTGTGACAAGTTAGATATATGTTTTGAGCATATGGTTGTATTTTATGCAAGTTATATCTGTTAACCGGCGGGAGCGTCAAGCTCCCAGTATGGACACCCATGCCGGTAAGGTCGAAGGTGAGCGGTGAAAACAAAGGACAGCTCAGCTCCAGGATCCACACCGACAAGGCGTGGCTACGGGAAATGGTGAACCCGGGGATTATCCGAGCCACGAGTGAGTTGTGCCACTCGCCCGCTTAAAACCGTAATCACGGCCCACACTTCAACGACTTCTGTCGGAAAAGAAAAAAATGGCACCGCAGGGGAACGTTGTGTGGTAGTCGTGACCGGGGGACTTGCCTTAACCGGCCGGCCCACGAGGAGAATACCTCTATAAAATAACCGACAGCGAAGTCGATAAAACCTGTGGGGCACCGGGCGCACCGTACAGTATGAAGCCTTCCCTCCAGTATGGGCCCACTGCTGGAGGGCGACGAATACATACACCCAACTCGTGGGATTAAATATGGAATTGAACAAAAAGAACGAAACCGACAAGCTTACGGATGAAAAGACACGGCAAGGAGAAGGTACTCTGAAGTGTGGAACCTTGGATGAATACATGGCAGACGAGAGCGAAGTCTTTAAAAGAAGAAGCTCACTAGCGCGAAGCCCAATAAGGGAAAGGGCCTCATCGACGGGAGCCTTTCTAGCCAGCGAGGAAGAGCGGGAAACCAAGAGAAAGAGGATGGAATCCCCAAAGGATGCAGAAGCGAAGGAAAGAGAGCAGACGAAAACGACTCTAGATATGATAAAATTGATTAAAACTGTATATGGCAATGCAAAGGCGCTCGTGGCACTTGCAAAAGTGAACCCTAACACCAAGCTGGAAATAAAAGACATGATCAAGAATATCGAGAGAAACAGCGAGATCCTGGACAGAAGCCACAACAAATGGTTGGCCCTAGCGCAACCCGAAGATGTTGGGTGCCAAACGGAGAGGGCCGAGGTAGCCACTCAAACAGAATGCCCAATCGTACCGCTAGAGGTAGACACAGAGGCTGAACCAATCAACAAGGTTGGCCCACAAATATGCAGTAGGTGCCTAGTAGAAATCGACAAGGAGAAGATGGAAGCCAGTAACATTCAGGAAATGCTGGACAACGTCGAAAACCATGAGTTGAATATAAATGACATAATGGAGTGCCCGAAAAAATGGCCGGAGAGGGTATTTAAGAGGACAAAGATAGAGAAAGGTAACCCTATCCGTGCTAGAAATGACTGGGATCTTGTCCTAATTACTAAGGACATACAGCAGGCTTCTGGATTAATAGAGTCAGCTAAATGAAAATACCCTGAGCTGGAGGAAATCATTAAAGAGGCTATTGAACCCGGACAGGTGCAATACCTCGAAAATGTAACGAGAACAAAAAGCGGACCACGAAAACAAAAAAGGGTATACATTGTGGCCAACGAAAGGAGAAAATCTATTCCAGGCACTGAAAGAACTTAACAAGGAAGCGGACAGCGTAAACTGCCAAAGGCTAGCTGTGGCAGCGACCGAGGACCACAACCCAGTGGGGGTGAGGAAAATCTTGGAAATAGTCTTTCATAAAACCGCAAGGGAAATAGAGCTTTATGTACCCCCGGCCGAAAAGAACGAGGGGGGTAAAGACTACAGTAGAAGACAGAAACGCAGAGAAACAGAGGCAATCACAATTAATGTAGGAGAGGCTTCCTACGCGGAACTAGTGAAATCAGTCAAGGCAAGCGTGGACCCCAGAAGTATGGGAATAGAAATACAATCAGTCAGGAAGACAAGAGCAGGAGATATGTTAATCGTCACGAATAAATGGGGAGCGGAGTCGCTAAGAAGAGAAATCAACCAGAAGATGAAAGACATAAAGATAAATAATGTTAGTATACCAGGGAAAATTCTGCACATATCAGACATCGATGCCTCCACCAACAAGGAGGAAATTAGAGAAAGTATAATGGAGCTCCTTGATAACGAAGACAAGGAGTCCGTTAATGTCAAGACCATACGTCCAACTAGAAATGGCAACCAGATAGCCACAGTCTCAGTATCTGAGAAAGCAGCCGAAAAACTTGCCGAGAAGGACAAAATAAGGATAGGCAGGGTAGGATGCAGAGTCTGCCAAAGAGTAAGCATCCTGCGATGCACTAACCTAGAAGTAGGACACAATGCCAGGCAATGCAAAAAACCAGAAGAAAAGGAAAAAAGATGCCTAAAATGCACTCAAAAAGGACACATTGCAAAAGAATGCACAGAAGAAAACTTCTGTATACCATGCAACACAAAGGGACATAGAAGTGACAGCATAGCGTGCCCCTGCTTTAGGAAACTAATAGAAACAAAAACCAGAGGAGACACCACTGAAGACGCGCCGAAGAATGCGGGAGCTCGTGGGACTTCTCATGCTTAAAGTCCTACAGCTAAACATAGACCGAGAAAGGGATGCCCACGATCTGCTATTGGCGAGTGCGGTAGAAGACAACGCTGATTTAATGTTAATTGGAGAGTGCAATCGTAAAAAAACAAGGGCCTCTGGGTACTGAATGGATGAAAAAGAAGACGCAGCGATAGGAACACGCGGCAACAGCATAAAAGTGGACGAAACCGAGGTTGGAAAAGGGTTCCTATGCATTAAGACATGCTGGGGGACGGTATACAGCGTATACATCTCTCTGAACATCGACATGGAAGAGGCAACGGGGTTGCTGGACAACCTCGCTGACAGCATTAAAAATAAAGAGGGGCCAGTCCTGATTGCGGGGGACTTTAACGCCAAGTCACCAGAATGGGGAGCACGAAAACTAGACCAGAGAGGAAGGTACCTGACGGACTGGATGGCAGAACTAGACTTAATACCCATGAACGTAGGGGATACCCCAACCTTCCAAATTCGGGATAAGGAATCGACCCCAGATATTACCATGGCAAACACCAACATGGCCCGCATGATAGAAGGATGGAGAGTAAGGGAAGAGGAAACACTGAGCGGGCATAAATGTATAGAATTTCAAATCAATACATCCAAAAACAAAAGCAAAGACGAAAGAAGAACCATGAGAGCGCAAAACCATCTAGCAAGCTGGACATGGAGTAACTCGGACAAAGAAAAACTAATCGAATGTCTTCGACGGAAGGAAGAACAGGGAAGACCCGAAAACCCGGAAGAACTAGTGGCACGCCTCAAAGAGGCTTGCGAGGAGACCTGTAGGAAGAAAGCCCCAACCAAAAGAAAACCAGTGTACTGGTGGAATGAAGACATCGCCCATAAGAGAAGGGAATGCCTAAAAATGAAAAGAATCCTAACTAGAAAAACAAAAATAGGGGGGCCATAGATGCAGATACGCAAGACCAATATAGAAAAGCACGAAAAGCGCTAAGGGATGCCATTGCGAAATCAAAGGGCACGCAATGGAAGCGATTGTGCGACGAAATCGATACTGACATATGGGGCAAAGGGTATAAGATCATGATGAAGAAAATTAAACTCGCGGGACCGGTTAAAATCAGCCTAAAAAAAATAAAAGAAATCATAGAGGAACTCTTCCCGAGCCACCAGCCTGTAGAATGGGCCGACCCAGCTGAGGTCATACCAACCTTTAATACAAATGAAATACAAGAGGCCGCAAAAAGACTTAAGCCTAAGAAAGCTTCAGGCCCCGATGGGATTAACGCTGAAGCGGTACAAGCCGTGGTGGCGGCGATCCCTGAAACCGTCACAGATATCATGAACAACATACTGGAAACAGGGGAATTTCCCAGGATATGGAAGTCGGCTAGGCTAGTGCTGCTAGCCAAAAAGACGACGGATGGGCAGGAAAAACATAGACCGATATGCCTTCTGGGCAGCCTGGGGAAACTGGCAGAACATCTACTAGCCAAGAGGCTTAAGGAAAGCGTGACCCTATCCAATGCGCAATACGGTTTCAGGGAGGGCCGGTCCACGGTGGACGCGGTTGAAAGGGTTATAAATATTGCAAAGGAAGCTAACACAGGTAGCTGGAAGACCAAAAAATTATGTCTGCTAATAACGGTAGACATTAAGAACGCCTTTAACTCTGCCCCATGGGTAGAGATAATCACGGAATTGAGAAGGAGGGGGACTGGAGAATACCTCTGGAATTTAATGTGCAGCTACCTTAATGAACGTGAGATCATCTTGGATGATGGACGGGAGACAGATACAATGGAGATGACACGTGGGGTCCCACAAGGATCGGTCCTCGGACCTATCTTGTGGAACATCCTGTACGACGGGGTCCTCAGAATCAAGCAACCACAGGGAGTGACAATGGTGGCATACGTGGACGACCTGGCCATAATCACTGTGGCTAGAACCGTCGATGATATCCAAAGAGCGGCGAATAAGGCCATTGAAAACGTAGTGACCTGGCTGGAAGCAAGACAACTGAGGATAGCCCCCGAAAAGACGGAAGCCACCATGCTGAGCGGCAGAAGGAGATATAGGACGCCACTCATCGTGGTACAGGGGACAACCATCGAGGTAAACAAGGCCATCAAATATCTGGGGGTCTGGATAGACAAGGGAATGACCTTTAAAGAGCACATACACAGAACCGCAGAAAAAGCGGAGAAAGCTGCGGCAGCACTGGCAAGGCTAATGCCGAACGTCGGCGGCCCAAGGGCAAGTAAACGACGGCTAATGTGCAGTGTGATACACTCCATCCTGCTCTACGCAGCACCCGTGTGGAAAACAGCGCTGAGCACGAAGAAATACCGTGCGAGAATCCACAAACCACAGAGAACGGTTGCAATTAGAATATGCAGCACCTACCGCACCATCTCACTAGACGCAGTGTTAGTAATAGCGGGAGTCATCCCCATCGAAGAGCTGGTGGAGGAGAGAGACAGACTCTATAGAACAGACAAAACGACAGGAAAACAAAAGAAGAGAGGAGCAAGACCATGGAAAGATGGCAGGCAAAGTGGAGCCAACCGGGAAAAGGGGCATGGACCAGGACACCAATAAAAGACCTACAGAAATGGAATCAAAGGGAACATGGGGAGGTAGGCTACCATCTGACCCAGTTCCTCAGTGGACATGGGTGCTTCAACACGTACCTCCATGCGATAGGTAAGGCTCAGGACGACAGATGTAGCTTATGCGAACAGGGACCTGACGACGCTGAGCACGCCATTTTTGAGTGTGACAGATGGACCGAGGAAAGAGAGCGCATCCGAAATAATATAGGTACCACCACCAAGGACAACATCATTGAACAAATGCTAGAGAACGAAGATAAATGGAAAGCAATCGCGGAATTCGTAGTAACAGTTATGAAGACGAGAGAGACACTGGAGAAGGAGGCGCAGAGCAGAGCGCCATAGCACATAGGACAACCTAGGCCCTGAAGTAATACGCAAGTGGTTCCGGGGCGGAACGGTGGAAAAGAGGAGGGGTTTTAGTGGGTAAAAATCCCACACTACCTCGCCGTCAGAACACCAATGGCGAGGTGTCTTACTGAAGATTTCCCCTCCTCTGAAAAAAAATATCTGTTAAGTGAAATGTATTTTGTTTTAACGTACTTATGTATAAAATATGAATGTCATCTAGTTCATGACGTCATTGTAACCGGAGCGATTGACCTTGAAAGTGGTCCCGTAGCGGTATAATATACCTACTGACAATGTTGTTAATCAGACAGATAATGTTAGCAATAAGTCAGAAAATAGTAACGATTCTCAGGTACCTTTCACTCGCCCTAAGCGGAACAGACATCTACCTGCGCGATATAGAGAATAAAATGTGTTGTTTTGTGACAAGTTAGATATATGTTTTGAGCATATGGTTGTATTTTATGTAAGTTATATCTGTTAAGTGGAATGTATTTTATTTTAACGTACTTATGTATAAAATATGAGAAGGAATATGAGGTGTATGTGCACCATCGATAATATTAGGGAGACAGAGACAAGGCATTCTCGCCTCGGCAGTGGTTCTGTAAAGACGTAGGTACGCCATAAGCTGTAACGAAGTTGTAACAAGTTGACGATAATAAATGTTTATTACGATTCTGTGATTTATTATTACAAATATGACACTTTCTTCTATCAGTAAATCTAAATGGAAAAATATAAAAATTTTTAACTTGAAATATTAGTCCAATCGCTAAGTATTTTTACTTAGAAACAAACAGTATGTATTTAGCTCGCTTGAAAAAATTGTAAATACTCTCTGACATTTCACAGCAGCATCCTTACTTTTAATGATGATCAATTATAAATGTTTATTGAACATATCACATATCACCCCTGGCCTCCCAACCTATTGCTTCTATGTGAGCATTTATGATGAAAGCTGGACATAAAGTGAAAAGATATCCCGTGTCGCATTTTTTTTTTTTGCAAATTGTGCGAGGTTATTCCGTGATGATTAGGCTAAATAAATTTCAGATGTTTTGCATTTATTTCAATTTCGCTCAAATTTCATATCCAAAACCAAGAAAATCGAGTAACGCGTTATCTGCAACCCCTGTACAAGCATATGTGAATTTTGAAGCTATGCCGCTTTCGTTTCATTAATTATTATTATATTCACAAAGGCACTACTCATTTGAGAAATTCAGTGGATAACAAAAAGAAACGTACGTACTATTATAGCCTCAGAAATATATGCAAGCACAATTGACATTCACGCAAAATATAACCTACTAATTATTGTAAAATAATTTCATATACCTAAGCACTTTATATGGGGGAACTCTAGTTTTGTCATAAAAATTTTTAGACAACAAAAGGAACCCAGGTAGAACACTAATATTGAACCAATATTGATTTAATATTACAAAAACGTTGGCTCAATGTAAAAAACGCAACGTTGAACCAATAAAAAATGTGAACATTTTTGTACATAGACTCGATATTGGTTAAGCTATATTCAACAAATATTTAAAAATCATATCATATAATCATATAATATTTTATTCCAATATAAATTATTATTTGAAATCATATATTGGCCCAATATTTAATGAAAACTTAGCCTAATGCCTAAAGATGGTAAAGCCATTTCTTGTAGTAGTAGTAGTAAAAGTGCTTTATTGGTTACGTTACAACAACCAAATGGCCATCGACCGAGGTCCTTCAGCCAGTGTGAATTATACATTTCTATAGTTTATTATAATATTTACAATGTGTTTTGTTTCTATAATACATTACATATGTAAAAAAAAAAATTGACATGACATGTGGTAATTGAACATTTCTAATGTATTTTATTCAGTGAAATAGTTCCTTATCTTCTTTGCGCCAGTGCTTTTAGGATTTCTTGAATAGTTCTTACAGGATGTTTGCATCTTGGCCTAACTTCTGACCTAGGTATTAATAGTGGTTCCAGTTTTTCCATGTTGTGTGTTTGCTTGGCAAATTTGGTGGTTAGAATTAGCAGTCTTTGGGTGATCGGATGAGTTTTGGTTTTATTCTGTGGTTTTATTGTAGAGTAATCTGTTGGATGGGTGATGTAGTGGATTTGCTGGATGTCGAATTTTTGTGATAGCTTTAAGAGCTGATGTTTCTGCTACTTGTATATTCTTTAAAGCCGGGTTTCTGCAGTTCAGGTAAATCGTGTGTCCATATTCTAGGATTGGTCTGCAAATTGATTTATATATTTTAGAAGCAGCAGCGATATTAATCCCTTTATTTTTGTATGCCAAAGCCCTAAAATGTTTTGCTCTGGAAACTACTTTTCTTTTCATAATTTTTGTACGTAGGTTCATGTTTAGCTTGTTGTCTAAGTTAATTCCGAGGTATTTAGCATTTGCTACTGGGTGAATTGTGATGTTGGAAATATTTACTGTTGGAGAGGTGATCGATGGTGTGTGGTTAAATATAATCAGCTGTGATTTAGATGGATTTATCTGGAGCCGCCATTCATTAAACCATATCAAAGTTTCATCGCAAAGCCTTTGTAGTTTCTTTATCGCTTTGTTCGATGTTTTATCATGTGCCACCAAAGCCGTATCATCTGCATATTGCAACATGTATCCTGTCTTGTTAAAGTGTTCTGTGTAGGTGAATATATCATAACAGTAAATATTAAATAATAGAGGGGAGAGTGGAGATCCTTGGGGCACTCCTATTTCTTGTAATTTTCATAAAGTACAATTTTTTAATAATTATTATTATTTTAAGAACCTCACTAACAAGATCTAGAAGTGATGGTAGTAAAACCTCCAGCTGAAATATTTAACCTGTGTATGGTAGGTACAACTACATCATCTGTAAAATTACTAAAGGCATCTTGGGCCGTTGTTAGTTCACTAACACTGTGGTGAGCATCACCACAGTGAATTTCTTTTTGTCATTATTGTAACACATTGCCTGGAGACCCTAAGTCAGAAATTGTACGCTTGTACAAGCATATTGCAAGGGGAGCCATCTATGCAACTTATTGCAATCAGCCTAGGCGCAGCATGACTATCCAATATAGATATAAATCGGGTAAATAATATTATTTAAAAAATAGTTTAATAATATAATCACAATATGAATATGCCGATATTTTAAAATTAATATTTGTCGTTATCAGTCGATGTTTGTTGTGCAATATTACTAAAAAGTTGAATAACAACATAATAACATATACACTTTCCAATATTGGAAAATCAATATTTATTGGAATTACAAAATATTCCCTAAACAATATATAATTTTACATATAGTTGACAAATATGAGTTAAATATGAGTTTTCAAATATTTTAGAATCAATATTTATCTTTATCAATCGATATTTTTTGTACAATATTATCAATAATTGTAATAACAATAAAACGCGAATATAGACTTTTCAATGTTATAAAATTAATATTAATAGATATTTATCAATATTGTCTGCATATATCTGGATTGGAATGTATTAAAACAATATACTACCAACATAGGCACGCCGATATTTTAATACCAGTGTATATTAATATTAGTTCAATATTTTTGTTACAATTTCAATGTATCTATATTGATCCAATATTGAACCACGGTCTAGCCAATATTATGTTCCGCCTGGGAAGTCATTAGGTTAATAGCTAAATCAGGCTACAGGGAATATTGTCGGTCTTTGTTTATTATGTTAGGAGTCATGTCCCTACCATCACTTTATATTTATTCTGTTTTGCTTAAAATTCACAAAAGTAATAAGCATTACACTAAACAATCACTACACAATTATAATACTAGAAATGCAAATCTATTAAGAATTCCTTGCTTTAAACTGTCCAAAGCACAAAAGAACTCGTTAAACCTAAATCTTTAAAATAAATCACCGTTACACATTGAATCTTTAAATGACCATCAATTTAAAAAAAAAAAAAAAAACTATATGTTACAGCACTGTTTCTATATAGTAGATGAATTTCTTAATTTCTAAATTCTCATCCAATTTAATTAAAACTTCTATATATCTATAAATACGATTTCAGTTTTTATGTGGTAACTTTATATATAGGTGCTGGAGAAATAAATGTAAAAGTTAATATTTCAGTTAAGAAACTAAATGACAATTAGACCTAAGCACCAATATAACACTACGTAGTAGTATACGGCTCCTATATTATAGGAGTCATAATCGCAGCACTCGAAACCACTACAAAATTCAAATTACGGGAACGGTGAGTTATTTACACTCATATAAACATACCGCATTAATCTACCTCCGCACACTGTTGTCATATTTCAGAGGCATTTCAGAAAAACATACGGAGGCAAACTCTGCTGGGCCATCATTTTTATCGTATATGCGTATTAAACGGTGGCGCCCCGTAGTAGAAAAACAGTGAACTGCATCGTATAACTGCATATATATACCCATCCAAATAGCCTCAGATGAAAAATTCGCAAATGCATGCTAATGACGTAATAATAAAAATTGACCTGTTATACACGTGGGTTCGTATTCGCCTCCGATTTTTTCGAAGACGCCTCCGTTTTGGAGGCGTACTCTATCAGAGCATCTCTATTTTGGAGGTGTATAAGACATTTTGCATATATATATATATATATATATATATATATATATTGCGATGTATTTGCATATTGGACGATTACGAAGATTGCATGTTTGTGTTATTTGCTGAATCAGGGTTTGAATTTGTTTATTTCCTTTAGATGGTTTTCAAAATTTATTTAAATTAGCTAAAGATCCGAAAGGTATGTGTTTTAGAATGTTAATATTTGTTTAGAGTTGTTTTAATAGTTTTAAAGTTTTTATTTGATGTCAACAGTAAGTTTGATACTGATATCTATGTTAGTAGTTATTAAGTTGTTGTTGAAATAATTTCTGACATTTAAGTCATTATGACATTTCTTTTAAGTAGGAAATTTTATTTTTATAGTTAGTAAATGTTTTCCTGGAGAAAGACCAGGAGGTTTAAGTTAGGTTATGTTTGGAATGAAATTAATCAAAATTCATATGGTGTTTTGTTTTGTTTATTTTGGATACTTTGATATTTAGTTATACAGAACAATAGTATGACTGGTGGTCGAGAGGTGAGCGCACTTGCGGGTTCCGGGGTTCCGGGTTCGATCCCCGGCCGTGGCAGTGGAAAATACTGTGAGAGGGATTTTTTCACTATACACGGATATTGGGTGTGTGTCCCTTGTCTCTAAATGTGTAGCCCCTCCCACACAAGGCTCTTCTAGAGCCTTCCGGGATAAAGGGGGTCGTAATTACCTGTGGTGTTATTTATTTATTTATTAATAAACAACAGATAAAAGAGAGGTTGTAAAATTGGAAAAACAAATTTAAGAAAAAAAAAAAGAACAAGTGAAAATTAGGGAGTGAAGAAGAAAAATAATAAACAAGAATTAAGAATTTTTAAATTGAATTGAAAGTCAGAAATTGTGGAGATCAGCGAAGAAGAGAAAAATAGACTGTAAATAAGAAGGTAGAGGTGTTATTGTGGATTGGAGTTGTAGAGGAGATAAGGACGAGATAAGGTGAAGAATTAATGAAAGGAGAATTGTTGGATTTGGAAAGAGAAGAGTGTAGCTACGAAAAAGAAAGGTTTTTTGTGTATTTAATTTTTGGACAAGGTTGTATATTAAAATTTAAATAGTGTATTAGACTTTCGAACATGTTATAAAGCTAAATTATCTAAATATCAAAGAAAATAAATTATTTATATCAGATTAAAAATTTTACTTTAATAAAAATTTCATTTTAAATAGGAACTGAATTTGAACCTGCTCCTGAAGGGAAAGATGAGCTAGCCGGCCCATTAAATATTTTGACATACTTTCGGATCAAAAGGTAAGAGATTTTAATTTGATCTTTTGGTTTTAAAGTTTTTTTTTTATCTATTGGAAATAAACAAGTTAAAGTTTGATTAGTACTGTAAATTATTAAGTTCAATAAAAGTAGAACAGTACATTTGGCGCCCAACACATGGCGATTGTAAAATTGTTGTTTAATAAAGTGTGCAGTCTTGGTGAAAGTTTGTGAACTGTTGATTATGGTACATAGTTTTAAAATTCAATAACAATTGCATTTATTAAGGGTATATAAAGTATTAATTCTGAATTGTGTGGTATTTGTATTGTGGGGACTAATGTCTTCCACTACTCTTATGGATGGATGGATTTTACACAGTAGTATAGCTGGCTGCAACACCACTGTGTAGAGAATGTTTGGCCTCCGAAAACTAGTTCGATTAGCCACAGAAATTTGTATTTCATCTAAGGTTATTTATTATTTATGATAAAGCAGTCACTAATTCCAATAATGTAGTGTCTTATGTCATACAATGCGACCGTATCTCTATGATTTTAAATATTTAATTGTCGGTATCTTAAATAATATTGTTTTCTATATATATACATATAGACATGTTGCAAAACCTTTTATAATAGCTACGAAAAAGAAAGGTTTTTTGTGTATTTAATTTTTGGACAAGGTTGTATATTAAAATTTAAATAGTGTATTAGACTTTCGAACATGTTATAAAGCTAAATTATCTAAATATCAAAGAAAATAAATTATTTATATCAGATTAAAAATTTTACTTTAATAAAAATTTCATTTTAAATAGGAACTGAATTTGAACCTGCTCCTGAAGGGAAAGATGAGCTAGCCGGCCCATTAAATATTTTGACATACTTTCGGATCAAGCAGTCACTAATTCCAATAATGTAGTGTCTTATGTCATACAATGCGACCGTATCTCTATGATTTTAAATATTTAATTGTCGGTATCTTAAATAATATTGTTTTCTATATATATACATATAGACATGTTGCAAAACCCTTTATAATTTTTTTTTTTTAATTTATTTATTTATTTTATTTACTAAATATATACACATCTATGTACACTTACTTATATCTATTGTATTTCTTCAGGTTTTTTGTTTTTTTTTTTTTTTGAATTTTACAGGGATACTCTTGGCGTCTAGGGGCCTGTCAAGACTTTTCATTTCACAAACACAGAAAGACCTCGGATAAGTAGGGATAAACAAGAGGACAAACATGAGGATTCTACTGACTATAATTATTATTTAATTATTTTGATAATAATATTATAACATATCTAACTTACTCACTACACTACTCTTATGTTAGACATATTATTTGGTTTACGTTGACTCATACATTCGTATATTTTTATTTCATGATTTAAATTATTTATTACTATGTAAATACATAAGTACATAATCGTCTCGGTATTTAAGTACCTTCCTTACCTGTCGTAAATTCCCATAACAATTTCTATTCTTTATTGCATTACCTACCATAAACCCTTATTTCTTAGTCGGAACTTTCCCCTGTCCTTTGTAATTATGCATCCAGACTAATACCTACTTAACAATCATCCTTTTGGGATTATCTCTAATTACGTAGTATACCTGACCCGGTTTTTCCAATTTATTGTACTAGGTACCTATTTGCCAAAACATTTGTCAGTATACATTTTACCAAGATAAAGTACAGTTCAACTCCAAAACTCACTGTGTTAACATCGAGCTGACGCTCTATCAATAAAGAAGTAAAAACACAAATAGTTGTTAGTCTTTCAACATCACCGCAACTCACCCACAAATTGGTGACCCCGACGTGATCAACGTAATACCCTGTGAATCGTGAGTGTTTTGTGCAGTATTAGTAGAGACTTCAGCAACAACGTTTTACAAAGAAAAACTTTAATAACACAGTGATAGCGACATTCAAGTGACTGCAGTATTGTGTGTGACATTAACCTTTTAAGCCAGAACTCAGTGCCATCAGTTCGCGAATCGCAAAGATGATGGGAGAAAGCAGTACCAATAGTGAGTCTCACTCGGTAGACCGAGTCTCCGTCAAAGTGCCGCCGTTCATGCCCCAGGATCCGGAGCTATGGTTATTACTGCTGGAGAGTAGCTTTGAGGCAGCAGGGATAACCCAGGACAGCACAAAGTTTCACCATGCCCTGAGTGCGTTGGATGCGAAATATGCTTTGGAAATTCGTGATGTGCTTGTCAAACCTAAAGGTGAGAAAACTTACAAACTTTTAAAAGAAGTGTTAATTAAGCGTATGGGCACGTCGAGGGAAGAGAACACACGCCGACTCCTCGAGAATGAACCTTTAGGAGACAGAAAACCTAGCCAGTTCCTCCGCCACCTCCGTGTGCTAGCCGGGAGTGGTTTTCCGGAGGAAGTTTTACAAACTCTTTGGTTAAGACGCTTGCCGACGTACATTCAAGCATTATTAGCAGCACACAAGGACCTAACCCTTGACAAGACATCAGAGATCGCTGATTCGGTGATCGAAGCCTATGGCCCAGTTGGCAGAATCTCTGAAACAACAGTAGCGAACCTTACGCCGGGGGCGGCGTGCGAAGCTAGGATTAACGCCCTGGAGCGCACCGTAGTAGAGTTAGTACAAAAATTCGCATCAATGGAAATCAACCAAGTTTCACAGCCGTATAATCGATCGAGGTCAAACTCACGCCACCAATCTCGCGCACGTTCCCCGCAACCCGAAACCGCAAGAGAGGAGACAGTGGAATTTGCTGGTATCATTGGCGATATGGCAGCAGTGCTAATAAGTGTGATAAGCCCTGCAAATACGTCGCTGAAGCCCCGGGAAACGCAGCGGGCAGTCGTTAATGTCGGCCAACGACATCTGCCCAACAACATCGTGCCGATTATTTGTCACCGACAGATCAACAAATATCAAGTTCCTAATTGACACTGGAGCCGATTTGTGTGTCTTTCCACGTTCGAATTTACCAGGACCGCGTGCTAAGTCCGCCTATGAACTTTCAGCGGCGAATGGTACCACCATCTCAACATACGGAACACTCGCAATGACCCTCAACCTCGGTTTAAGGCGTGACTTTGCCTGGAGGTTCGTCGTTGCCGACGTTGGCAAACCTATAATTGGCGCGGATTTCCTGGCACATTATGAACTACTAGTGGACATTAAAAATCAGCGTCTTCTGGATTTGCGTACTCACCTTACCTCCAATGGAGAGGTAACTGAGTGTGAATTTCTCGGCATCAAGACAATCTCTGGTTCGTCGTTGTTCCACGAACTACTCCAGAAATATCCAGAAGTTACAAGGCCAAATGGTGCACCAACAACCGTCTGCCATTCCACAAAACACCACATCGTCACAACGCCAGGACCTCCCGTTGCGCAACGCCCGCGAAGACTTGCGCCAGATAAATTTAAAGCTGCCAAGAAGGAATTCGATGTCATGGTGCAGCTTGGTATTGCCCGTCTTTCACAGAGTCCCTGGTCATCACCTCTGCATATGGTGCCAAAGAAAGGGGACGAGTGGAGACCTTGTGGGGATTATCGTGCCCTCAATGCGAGAACCTGCCCTGACAGATATCCGGTGAGACATATTCAAGACTTTGCTCAAACATTACATGGAAAAACTGTTTTCTCAACAATCGACCTCGTCCGTGCCTTTAATCAAATCCCAGTCGCTGAAGAAGACGTTCCAAAGACGGCCATCACAACACCGTTCGGCCTTTTCGAATTTACGTATATGACTTTCGGTCTTCGAAATGCAGCCCAAACGTTTTAACGCTTCATCGATGAAGTTCTCCACGGCCTCGATTTTTGTTACGCCTACATCGACGACATTCTCATTGCATCAACGTCAATCGAAGAACACCTTCAACACCTCGAGACAATATTTCAGCGCCTTCAGAAGTATAGAGTGGTCATTAGCCTAGCAAAGTGTATTTTCGGCCAGTCTGAGGTGAAATTTCTCGGTTATATGGTTTCAGCCGCAGGTACTCGACCGCTCCCGGAAAAAGTCGACACCATTCGCGCTTTTCCACGACCCGACACCGTCAAGAAACTACGGCAGTTCTTAGGTATGTGTAATTTCTTCAGGAGGTTTCTACCTAAGGCCGCAGAGGTACAGGCGCCGCTGAATAGTCTCCTCCAAGGCAACGTTAAGGGCAAGACGCCGGTGAATTGGACTACAGAAGCTATCAAGGCTTTCGAAGATACCAAGGAGAGCCTAGCACAAGAAACGCTCTTAGCACACCCACAGATTAATGCACAACTAGCCATTTTCTCTGATGCCTCTGACTTCGCCGCAGGAGCATCACTTCAACAACGGGTAGACAACGGATGGCAACCGCTGGATTTCTTTTCTAAAAAATTGAGTCCCGCGGAAGCCAAGTCTGGAGCCTACGACCGCGAACTTCTCGCAATATACCTCGCAGTTAAGCATTTCAGACACATGGTGGAGGGACGGTCCTTTACAATCTACACTGATCATAAGCCCAACACCTTCGCTTTTCACAAAAAAGATCATCAAAGTTTACCACGACAATTCCGTCATTTGGACTTTATAAGCCAGTTTACCACTGATATCCGCCACATCTCCGGAGAGGATAATATCGTTGCCGATGCCCTGTCACGTATTGAGGTGCTCGAAAATACGATTGACTTTGAGGCGCTCGCTGCTGCTCAACAAGATGACAAAGAGCTAGAGGAATATTTAAAAAAGGATTCGTCGCTACAACTTAAACTAGTGCAAATCCCTGGAATTAAAGTGTCGATTTTCTGCGATGTATCCACGAGAACAGCTCGCCCCTTCATTACTAAGGACTTCAGGAAGGCGGCGTTCAACACCATCCACGGTCTCTCACACCCTGGAGTGAAAGCCATGGTCAAGAGCGTAACTCAGCGTTACGTATAGCCTTCGGTGAGGAAAGATTGTAGAGATTGGGCCCACAGCTGTATCCAATGCCAACGCTCCAAAATTTCACGACACGTCTCCGCACCTACAGGAAAATTTACATTACCATCCTCACGGTTCGAGCACGTACATGTGGACATCGTCATCATGTCACCATCCGAAGGTTTTAGGTATTGTCTAACCATGGTGGATCGATTTACTCGTTGGCCAGAAGCCGTACCAATGCAAGACCAAGAAGCATCAACAATAGCACGAGTGTTTTACGACAACTGGGTCTCACGATTTGGCACTCCTCTACGAGTTACTACTGACCAAGGTAGACAGTTTGAGTCACACCTTTTCAAACACCTGAATCGTTTGTTAGGTACGACTCAATTAAGGACAACGGCCCAGCACCCCTCAGCCAATGGAATGGTCGAACGACTACACCGTCAATTAAAAACAGCCATCATGTGCCACCAGAACATCCGGTGGACTGAAGCGCTATCAACTGTACTGCTAGGGATACGAGCAGCCTGGAAAGAAGATCTTCAAGCGACAGCAGCTGATCTGGTATACGGCCAGACTCTTCGTCTTCCTGGAGAATTCCTAGGCATCCTTCACACCAATGACGACCCTGACAACACGGCAGTATTTGTCAAGGAGCTTCGCCAACACCTACGAAGCCTCAGGCCTAGCGATGGCACCCGCCACGGCACGAAGAAAACCTTCGTTTTTAAAGATCTTGCCACCACGGATCAAGTTTTTGCACGTCGCGACAGTCCCAAGCGGCCTCTACAACAACCCTATGACGGACCCTACACGGTTGTTCGTCGATCAGATAAAACATTCGTCATCAACATCATGATGTAACAGTTTTGGTTGACAGACTCAAACCAGCTTACGTCATGGCTGATCATGCATCTATCGTACGAGATAACAGCGAAAACAGGAACTCTCTGAGCGACGCAAAGCAACGTTCGACTCCCAACTTGAACTCACCACGCACCGCAGACCCGGATCCAAACTCGACAAGGATAACACGATCCGGCAGACACGTCCATTTTCCTGATCGTCTTCAAGGAGGATGTTAATTACGTAAATCACTAACAGGGGGGTACTGTGGGGACTAATGTCTTCCACTACTCTTATGTTAGACATATTATTTGGTTTACGTTGACTCATACATTCGTATATTTTTATTTCATGATTTAAATTATTTATTACTATGTAAATATCTGTAAATATTGTATATAATCGTCTCGGTATTTAAGTACCTTCCTTACCTGTCGTAAATTCCCATAACAATTTCTATTCTTTATTGCATTACCTACCATAAAACCTTATTTCTTAGTCGGAACTTTCCCCTGTTCTTTGTAATTATGCATCCAGACTAATACCTACTTAACAATCATCCTTTTGGGATTATCTCTAATTACGTAGTATACCTGACCCGGTTTTTCCAATTTATTGTACTAGGTACCTATTTGCCAAAACATTTGTCAGTATACATTTTACCAAGATAAAGTACAGTTCAACTCCAAAACTCACTGTGTTAACATCGAGCTGACGCTCTATCAATAAAGAAGTAAAAACACAAATAGTTGTTAGTCTTTCAACATCACCACAACTCACCAGTTGTTAGTCTTTCAACATCACCGCAACTCACCCACAGTATGAAATTAAGATCAGGAAAACAAACAAAAATGGAGAATAAAAATCAAACACCAGAAACTTCTCGACAAGGTGATACATCCCAACAAAAACAAAATGATGATAAATTTATACAATTAATGAACATGATAGCGAACAGATTTGATGAAAATAAACAAGACATGAATAATAAATTTGATGAAAATAACAAAAAAATGGACGAAAACAAACAAGACATGAATAATAAATTTGATGAAAGTAACAAAAAAACGGACGAAAACAAACAATACATGAATAATAAATTTGATGAAAATTTCAAAAAAATGGACGAAAACAAACAAGACATGAATAATAAATTTGATGAAATCAACAACAAAATGGACAATAAATTTGAAGAAAGTAAACAAGATATGAACAAAATAATGGATGAGAATAATAGGAAATTAGAAACGAGTATAGTAGAGATACACAATAAAGTGGATCAGAAAATTAAGAAAGTAGAAGAAAAGGTAGAAAAGGTTTATGAAGAGATAAGTGAATTTAAAAAAGAAGTAAGAGTAGAAGTAGAACATGTTATAGTAGATGGTATGAATGAAATAGATATACGCATGAAAAAACAAGAAGATATAATCAAAACACAATTAAAAGAACAGGATGGTAAGATCGAACAGAATACGAAGATATTGAAGGACACATACACACTTATATTTAACACATATGCTACACAACATCATACACTGGTAAATCATTTCTATGGTGATTCCAGAATCCACCCAAAAGTATTTTTAGAACGTTTAAGGCAATATCTAAAATCTATAAATTTAAATTTTAATTTAAAACATGAAATTCAAAATTCATTAAAAGGTGAAGCCGAAATTTCAAAATGTAGAATCTGAATTTGAAACTTTAGAAGAATTTGAAAAGTTATTATTAAAAAAGTATTGGTCTGAACGTTGTCAGGAAAAAATTCGTTTCAATTTATTTAATGGAAAATATTCAGAAAATAGTGGTATGTCTAGGGAAAATTATGTCATGCGTAAAATGTATAATATTAAATTCTTAGACAGAAAATGAAATGATTAAATATCTAGCAAGACATTTTTCTGATGACATCCACCAATTAATTATTACACAACGCATTACGACATTAGATGGTTTGAATGAGTACTTGAGAGTGATCGATGATCTACATATGGGATGGAATAAAAATTGTAAATCATTTAATAGAAAAACATACAACCAAACAGATGGTAATGACCAAAATTTCAACAGACAAAATTATTATGCAAATAGGCAACAAAATGGGTATAATAATAATTATCAAAAAAATTGTGACAGTAGAAATTTTAATAATCAAAATAAAGTAGGAGATTATGACGAAAATAGGAGGTACAACGGTAATGATAATTATAATAAAGAACAGAATAGGTATGATAATAAACGTGATTCAGTAAGATATGCACAGGTAAACAATACAAATGTCAGATCTGATCAACAGAATGACATGAATAAAATTAAGACGATAGCAGAGGTAAATTCACATTTTCCAAGGGAAAATTTTTAGATAGGGAAGTTTTAATTGGGATGATGACATACGGACATATGCGAGAATTTATAGGTATTGAGAATGAATCAAATTTAGATAATAATAGAATTAGTAATTTACCAATCATCAACATTAAAGTTAATGAAATAAATTTAAAAGCATTGATTGATACGGGATCAGAAATCAGTTTAATAAATGGAAAGATTATAGATAGTAAAAAAGAGTTATATCAAAAAAATTGTACTAAGATTTCAAAAATTAAATTATTAAATGCAAATGGTAAGAAATTCACAGTGTTGGGTCTTCAATAAATTAAGTGGACTCTAGTTTATGTTTTTTACTATTTAACTTTATTTACAACTGGAGAGTACAAACACACAACACCTCTCTTACGTAATGTCTATCACAAATTGTTGCCAGTTTTCGCCAGGCAGGGCGCTCCATTCAACTTCAACTATAACAATAACTAAGTAGGCTTTTTGGACCAAACATTCTGCCCGCCTTGAAAATACCAAGTATTTTAAAAACAACTAAATAGTTAACTTATACCTTACAGTCTTAGAGTGTCTATAAATCAAATACAAATCTCGATTATTCACATGACACAAAGATGAATAATTACATTACGTATAACACTACAAAAATGATATTTTAGTACCCTGTTAATGCAAAAAATGATTTCCTTGTAGAACCAGGTGTACTTATATTATTAACGTAACTAAATGTAAAATACTATTGTAAAATTGGGTTAAAATTGACGTTCTTATTATTAACATATAACTATAATACGACTTAAACTACACTCGTTTGCCCAGGAGTTATATAATAAAATTTATTGTTCTCGTCGGGAGTAGTCCCACGGTATATTACATATGCTTTATTAACAGTCAATCCGTTTCAATTGGTAGGACACAAATACGATTAATCGCCCGCGTTAATTCACCACCACTAGCCACCTTTATGTCCACAAGACGCGTGATATCATCCGTCCCTGGGTGAAGTTTCACTACTCTTCCTAGCGACCATTTTAAGCTAGGTAGCTTGTCGGTTTTAACTAAAACTAAAGAACCGACCTTGATTAATTCCTGGGCTCGTGATCTCCATTTCGTCCTTGTCTGCAATTCTGCTAGATACTCCTTGTTCCACCTGGACCAATAATGCTGTCCCATGGCATGAACTCGCTGCCATCTATTCAAACGCCTTTCCGGCACATCCATAAGGTTGATATCAGGGAGAGCCGTTAAGGTTTTCCCAATTAAAAAGTGTGCTGGTGTCAAGGCCGAGAGGTCATCGGGATCTTCAGTTAACGGTCATAAGGGACGGGAATTTAATATACCCTCAATTTGTACTAACAACGTGTTGAAATCCTCGAAGTTAAGTGGGCTTGTAGCAATACGCTTAATATGGTGCTTGGTACTTTTTATATCGGCTTCCCATATTCCCCCGAAGCTCGGAGAACCCGCGGACGTGAAGTGCCATTTTATTTTTTCCATAGCTAACTTATTTGCAATTATTTCGGAATTTTGCCCTAAAAACTCGGATATTCTAGAAAGCTCATTATTTGCGCCAACAAAATTAGACCCGTTGTCTGAATATATATTAGCACATTTGCCTCTTCGACTAGTAAATCTATTTAAAGCCGCGAGAAATGCCTCTGTAGTCAGTTCCGAGACTAATTCTATATGTACGGCCTTTGTGCACATACACACAAAAAGACATACATATGCCTTCAAAATTTTCGCACCCCGCGTACTCCTGTCCTTCAGTTGAAATGGCCCCCCATAATCCACTCCTACATTGTAAAAAGGTGAATAATTATTTACTCGTACCTCGGGAAGGTCTCCCATGAGGTACGTAGCTTCAATGGGATTTGCTTTGGAACAAATTAAACAGTTCCTAACTATCTTTTTACAAAAACTACGGCCTGATACTGGCCAATACATTTCTCTAATTGAACATAATAAAGATTGAGAGCTACACTGTAACAACCGTTCATGTTCATTTTTTAAAATTAAATTTGATATAATATGATCCTTTGGCAGAATAATAGGATATTTTTTATTAAAGTTCTGCTTGGAATTTCTTAGTCTGCCCTCTACTCGAATTAAGTTATCTTGCATAAAGATAAAATTTTACTTCTCTTATTAATTAATCTTTTCTTAAATAAATCGTAATATTCCTGCGAAAAACATTCCTTTTGACTTTCCCTTATTAATATATTTAATGAATTCTCTAACTCTTTGGGTTCCAGCGCACCTATTTGTCTTAAATCTTTATTTTTCTTTAATTTAAAATTGGCAATAAAACGTACTACATATGCTAAGACCCGCTGAATTTTCTTCAATGATGAGAATTTTTGTGCTAAGTCTAAAATCTCATTATCTGCCCTTGCAGTTACATTTGAAAGTATTCGTTGTTCCGGAATATCCACGTTACCGCCCGGTTCCCTTAGCTTCCATTCGGCAATATCTTTTTTCAAAAATGCAGGTCCCTTCCACCACAATTCTGACTCAATCAAATTATTAACGGACATACCGCGCGAGATCACATCTGATGGATTCTCACTGATGGACTCCACATGGTGCCATTTAATTTTTTCTGTGAGTGTTTGAATCTCACTTACCCGGTTTGCCACAAATGTCTTCCATTTATTTGGAGAACCTCGGTTCCACCCCAATGTTATCATTGAGTCTGACCAATAATAATAATCATCAAACTTTATTTTTAATGCCTTCACCACTTTATTTCCTAAATTTAACAACAATAGTGCCCCACATAATTCCAGGCGTGGTAAACTAAGTTGTTTTATGGGAGCGACACGAGATTTGGCACATACTAAATTAGACATAATTTTCCCTGATGATAATACACATCTGACATAAATTGCCGCACCAAACGCTCGTTCGCTTGAATCACAGAACCCGTGCAATTCTAATCTAACATGTTCTGAAAAAACAGCCTGTCTTGGAATTTTAAATTGTGTAATAAATGCCAAACTATTTTGAAATTCTAGCCATTTCCTTGCCAAATTTTGAGGTATTTCCTCATCCCATTCTAATTTTAGTTTCCAAAGTTCCTGAATCATTATCTTTGCTACAATTATAATAGGCCCTAATAAACCTAACGGATCGTATATCTGACATATAACTGATAAAATATTTCTTTTTGTTATCTTATCCGAATTTTTAATATTAATTTTGTAACAAATGGTATCCTTATTCGAATCTCAGTATACTCCTAGTGTTCTATTTTGTTCATTTTCACCAATTTGCCGAATCCCTACTTCTAAATCTCTGTTTATTTGAAATTTATTTAAAATATCTTTATCATTACACAGAAATTTTCTCAACTCAAATCCTGCACTCAATAAAATTTTAGATACATTTGACTGAATATCTAGCAGCTCCGTAGCTGTCTCTGCTCCCGTTAAAATGTCATCCATATAAAAATCGTTTCTTATCACTTCACTAGCCATTGGATACTCTCTTTCATTTTCGTTAGCTAATTCAAATAAACATATTACTGCCAAATATGGCGATGATGCGTTTCCATACACTAAGCAGTTTATTTCATAAATTTTTAATTCCTCGGTTGTATTCGTCCGCCAGAGAATTCTCTGATATTTTGTTTGTTCCGGGTTAACCTTAATCTGTCTATACATTTTTGAGATAATCCCCCGTCATCACGTAGTTATATTTGCGAAATCTAATCAATATTGAGTAAATATCTTGTTGCATGGTCGCCCCCACACATTGCACATCATTTAACGAGAGCCCTGTACTAGTTTTACTGGATGCGTCAAAAACTACTCGACATTTAGTTGTCATGCTAGAATCTTTTACCACTGCATGATGCAGCATAAAATATCCATCAAACATATTCATTTTGTCCCCAATTTTAATTTCCCGCATATGATCCAAGCTTTTATATTCCAACATAAATGCAGTATAATCCGCCTTTAATTCCGGGTTTTTATTCAATTTTTTCTCAGTAGACTCGAATCTGCGTAGAGCATTGTCGAAGGAATTACCTAAATTATTTAATTCCCCTTTAAACGGAATGTCCACTATGAAACGACCTAAATTATCTCTTTTGGCAGTATTTTTGAATACGGTTTCACAATATTTTTCCTCGTCGCTAAACAAGGGACCCTTATTGTTGATTTCCTCTATATGCCAAAATTTAACTAACTTGTCGTCTAATTCGTCCTGAACATTTTCTGTGTTTAAATAACTAAGTGAGGTATTATTGAAATTGGACTTTATGTGTAAATTACCCGCCACTACCCAACCTAATAGTGTTTTCTGCAGTATAGGTAAATTAGGTCCAAGCTTCTGCTGTCCTGGACATAATATTGCCCAAAAAACATTTGAGCCCAATAAAATATCCACCTCTGCAGACACATTAAACATTGGGTCGGCTAATCGTAAGGTTTTCGAAATTTCTAAAATGTCTTTATTAAATGACATAACGGGTAACTGATCTGTTATCTTAGGCAGTATTATTATTATTATTATTAGCCTTTACTAAAAAAATGTTACAGTCGATAGATTGTGTGTAATAAAAAACAAGTAAAAGGTGTAGTCTATTGTAATTCCCATTCATCTATGGTCCACATGACTATGGCTATAGAGGCCAATTCGGGAGAGCACGTCGACCGCAGTCAGGACAAACATAGACCTGGTTAGGTCTTGGATTCGGCCTTCTTGCAGCAATATTTCCTTGATAGCTGGCCACAACCCCACGCCATTCGGTTCTGTCCGCTGCAAGTTGTTCCCATTGCTCGTCTGGAATACCGCAGGATTTTAGATTTTCATGGAGAACGTCTTTGAACCTCTTTCGTTGACCGCCACGCCTTCTTCTACCGCTTAGCAATTCACCATAAAGTGTACATTTAGGAAGGCGGTTATCATGCATACGATGAACATGACCTGCCCATCTTAGGCGTGCTCTTGAAATAAGCACCTCAATTGGAAGGCTGTTTGCTCTCCTGAGTACTTCCACGTTTGATATGTGATGGAACCAACGGATTTTCATCATACTTCTGAGGTGTCTTTGCTGAAAACGTTCTAATTCTTTCACATGACGACGGTAAGTGACCCAGCTTTCACATCCATATAGCAGTGTTGGAATGACAACTGCTCTGTAGACAGCCATTTTCGATGACAAGGCAAGGTCGTGGTTGTCAAATACTCTCTCTCTAAGTCCCCAGAGTGCTCTAGATGCAGCGTTAATTCTATTGCGAATCTCGCTGTCCATGTTTGCTTTGTCATTAACAACGTTGCCTAAGTAATTGAACTGATCCACCACTTCAAGAGAATTTCCGTTAAGTGTAATATCTATTTGGTTCACTTGATGAGGAGTATAAGGCACTTTATATTCATGCTAAAATTATTATAGCAAGATGCTATCGAAATATCCACCTGATTGTTAATATTAGTTACAGTGTGGCCAACACCCTTAACAACATGACATCTTTATTGGCCGTAACCTTAATTGTTTACATAATTTTTCTGATAGAAAGTGGCTCTGAGAACCACTATCTAACAGAGCGCGACAAGTAACATAATCTTGTCCATTTTTTATTATTATTGCGGTGGACAATAAAACTTGTGAACTATTCTCGGAACCTTTGAAATTAGACCGTGTCATTATTCCATTATTAGGGTCAGTTTCTAGCACCCGAGTGTTCAGGCTAGCACTGGCTTCGTAACTTTGTCCTACCATGCCGGCGCCGGCGCCGCCTTGAGTAACAGCTGGTTGAGCTGTAGGCGCGTAGCTTAAGACCTGACCGTCACCGGTTGAATTTCGAATTTCTGCATTTACTTCATTAGTTATATACCTGTTCGAATGTAACAAAATATGGTGAGATTTTTTACATTTAGAACACCTTGTGGCTTTACACTTCCATGAAGGATGGGACGGTTTTAAACAATTGAGACATAATTTTAATTTTTTTATTTCAATTATTCTATTATCGGCATCTAAATTTAAAAATTCTTCACATTTATAAACTGAATGATTTTTCTTGCAGAAGTAGCTCGAATAATTTGTTGTGCTTTCCGTATTAGTGGCTGCAAAGCTATTGCTAGATTGGTATCTCTTATAATTTTGATATTGTGAATTCTGCGATTTCTTAGTTTCAAATTTTTCACCTTTACTTTCTGTTTTAGTTAATTCTATTTTTTCTAATATTTCGCATTTAAATTTCAAAAATTTATTCAAATCTGCCATAGTAGGCAATTTTCCCTCATATTTGTATGCTTCCCAGCCTCTCCTAGTCAGCGAATCAAACTTATTAGACATTATATAAATTATCAAACGATCCCATGAATCTGTGTTCTCGCCCAAACTCTTTAATGAACGCAGGTGTTTGCTTACATTGTCGAATAACCTTCTGAGTTCTTTATGAGACTCTTTATTAATTGAAGGTTGCTCAAATATGGCGCGGATATGATTATAGACCATTAATTTTTTGTTTTCGTAGCGCTCGACTAAGAATTTCCAAGCGACCTCAAAATTATCCGACGACACCTCAATTGAATTTATCGTTTCCTTTACTTTATCTGCCAACGAAGTCTTAAGATAGTAAAAACGCTGAGTATTTGCAAGTGTTTTGTCGTTTATCACTAACACTGTGAACGAGTCGCTAAATTCTAACCAGTTACAATATTCACCATTAAAGGTGGGCAATTTAATAGGTGGCAATTTAACTAAAGAAGAGGAACCCGGTACCGATGCTACATTATTTACATCCAGATTTGAGCCCCTGACTGAACCTTTCGATTGGCTCGCACTGACTACAGACCCATTTTCCTCATTTTCCCTTTTATAATATTCCGCGATTATTGCATTCAAGTCACCTACTAATTCAAAATTACTTATCTCGTCCTCATCCGTGCCAGATGAGCCAGCATTTTCAATTTGCGCTTGTATTTCATTGAATTCATCTAGTGCGGGTTCAATTTTATTAAATCTTTGCTCTAAGTTACTAATTATTTTAATGTTGATCTTCTCTTCATCGACCGTTTCCAAAAATTTTTTTAAACGAGTCACCCTTGATTTGATAGTGCCCCTTTTCCCGATTAAAACTTGCATATCTGCTCCTTCCGCCATTGTCAGTACAAAAGGAGGTCAATTATTGAAAAATGGGAATATTATTTATTACTTACTGAAATTTTATGGACTTACTAGAGGATTGGTGGTAATAGGAACTCGACCTTATTGCCTCGAGCTGTGCCTTTTCTGACCGGTTTGATTCTTCCGTCTCACTCTGGCTACTTCACTCCCCTTCTGTATATCTCTCGACTACCATGGACTAACCCAAATCTTCCAAGCGTCGTTGACGCTGGCTTATTATTTTATTGCTGAATTATGGGTATGTTCACTTGTAATGACTATAACTGCTTCCTTATCCTGATCGAAATGGACCAATGTTGGGTCTTCAATAAATTAAGTGGACTGTAGTTTATGTTTTTTACTATTTAACTTTATTTACAACTGGAGAGCACAAACACACAACACCTCTCTTACGTAACGTCTATCACAAATTGTTGCCAGTTTTCGCCAGGCAGGGCGCTCCATTCAACTTAAACTATAACAATAACTAAGTAGGCTTTTTGGACCAAACACACAGAATGCAATAAAATCATAAATTTAGATTTTTAAGTAAAAGAGATACGTTTTAGAGGCGAGTTTGTAATTGTTGACAATTTGAGTTTTGATGTCATAATTGGTGAAGATATTTTATCACGACTTAAGGCAAAAATAGATTTTGGGGAAAAGTCCTAGTTTTAAAAGGTACTGCGGTGAAAATATTTAATAAAAATGAGTTAAACATAGTGGGTTATATAGGTAATTGTAATAATAATAATTTAAATGATGAAAAATATAAGCCTACATGTGAAATGAATAATTATAAAATGCCTAAAAGATTGGAGATAAATTGTCCTACTAAATATGAAAATCTAGTAAGAAAATTGTTACAAAATTATATATCGTTAATAAATTACAAACCAAGAATAGCTAAAAGTTATGTACATAAGTTGACAGTAGATGAAAGTAAATTCAAAATATTTGGACAAAGAAAACACAAAAACTTCAAGACCAGGAAGAAATTTTGCACTGGAAATAATTGGAACAGGAGCAATAAGAAAAATACGGAAAGGGACATGAATAGGGAATTTTATACGGAATTATACACTATATACAAACACGGATCTATTAACAAAGATAATTTGGATTTGTGGGATATAATGAAAAATATACTAGTGATAAATAAGCGTGGATATAAATTTGAAATAATATGTAATGACGTAATAAAGGGTAATGTAAATAAGGATCGTTGTAATTTGATATTTGAGAGCAATGGCAATGGAGACGAGTTGGTCATTATGCCTACCCTCAGCATTTGATGTTATATTGTGCAGAGATATTTTGTTTGGACCAAGGGAAATGTAGTTTTAAGTGCGGAATAAATAAATAATGAATTATATAAAACGGTTAAGAGTTACCGGAACATATATGAAAATAAGTATGATTATAAATGATAAATGAAAATGTAATACGTGCGGAGACGCGTCAGTTCTTCAAAGGTATATGAATGGTGAAGTTACCACATATGGTCAATTTTAATTTTAAAATATCCAAGGTCCAAACAAAGTGTTTATTCTCATTATAATACTCGTGTGCGGGAGTTGACATGGGTTCATATTCGAACGGATTTCCCGAGTTTAATGATATAAAATTTAACAATATTATAATTAAGGTTATTAATTGCATTCCAGTTAAGTCAAATTATTGTTAAATAACGCATTACAAAAAACTCACCAAGGTATATCCCACAAAAAGATGTAATATAAATACGGTTTGTAGGATACTTTCTAAATATTTTAAAACTGTAGGCACTCCTAGAAAAATTTTAGCTGACAATGCGACATATTTTGACAACGACAGATTAAAGAAATATTTGACAAATTAAAACACACAAAGAAAACACAACAAAACTGATGATAAATACAGTATTTTGCAAATACAGCATAATTGAATAAAATTAAACAGTTTTACATAAGTAAAAGCTTATAATTTGGGAAGGGAATGCGGTGTATTTGCATATTGGACGATTACGAAGATTGCATGTTTGTGCTATTTGCTGAATCAGGGTTTGAATTTGTTTATTTCCTTTAGATGGTTTTCAAAATTTATTTAAATTAGCTAAAGATCCGAAAGGTATGTGTTTTAGAATGTTAAATATTTGTTTAGAGTTGTTTTAATAGTTTTAAAGTTTTTATTTGATGTCAACAGTAAGTTTGACACTGATATCTATGTTAGTAGTTATTAAGTTGTTGTTGAAATAATTTCTGACATTTAAGTCATTATGACATTTCTTTTAAGTAGGAAATTTTATTTTTATAGTTAGTAAATGTTTTCCTGGAGAAAGACAAGGAGGTTTAAGTTAGGTTATGTTTGGAATGAAATTAATCAAAATTCATATGGTGTTTTGCTTTGTCTATTTTGGATACTTTGATATTTAGTTATATAGAACAATAAACAACAGATAAAAGAGAGGTTGTAAAATTGGAAAAACAAATTTAAGAAAAAAAAAGAACAAGTGAAAATTAGGGAGTGAAGAAGAAAAATAATAAACAAGAATTAAGAATTTTTAAATTGAATTGAAAGTCAGAAATTGTGGAGATCAGCGAAGAAGAGAAAAGTAGACTGTAAATAAGAAGGTAGAGGTGTTATTGTGGATTGGAGTTGCAGAGGAGATAAGGACGAGATAAGGTGAAGAATTAATGAAAGGGGAATTGTTGGATTTGGAAAGAGAAGAGTGTAGCTACGAAGAAGGAAGGTTTTTGTGTGTTTAATTTTTGGACAAGGTTGTATATTAAAATTTAAATAGTGTATTAGACTTTCGAACCTGTTATAAAGCTAAATTATCTAAATATCAAAGAAAATAAATTATTTATATCAGATTAAAAATTTTACTTTAATAAAAATTTCATTTTAAATAGGAACTGAATTTGAACCTGCTCCTGAAGGGAAAGATAAGCTAGCCGGCCCATTAAATATTTTGACATACTTTTGGATCAAAAGGTAAGAGATTTTAATTTGATCTTTTGGTTTTAAAGTTTTTTTTTATCTATTGGAAATAAACAAGTTAAAGTTTGATTAGTACTGTAAATTATTAAGTTCAATAAAAGTAGAACAGTACAATATATATATATATATACTATGTATTTATTATATATATATATATATATATATATATATATATATATATATATATATATATTACTATGTATTTGCATATTGGACGATTACGAAGATTGCATGTTTGTGTTATTTGCTGAATATTGCCAAAATATTGGGTATAGAATTACGCTCCTTAGAAGGCATTAATTTAAAAGTTATGAATGGAGATCTGTCTATAATAATGTTTTGTATTCCGCAGTCAGTGAAATTGTTATAAAACCGTTGATAAAGAAAAAAAAATCATATTGTAATTTACCGACAAAAATACGAAGTTTGCGAAATTCTTTGGTTGAATACCAAAACTTTTTCTAAATACAACATTCTAAAATACTCAATATTAAAAGCGCAAATCTATACCCCTGTTGTATATTGTTCACAACACAAATGACTGGTGTAGGTTCTTTAGAGGAATTTATTACTATTGGAAAACACAAACTTAACAAAATATGAACGTAAATAAAACTAATATGAGTAATGTGCTAACTGGACAAAAATCTACTGTCATTACTTTTTTACATTTTTGACGGAGTATTCCCGCCATTGAGATAGAATGGTAGGGAGACGCTATCACGTGGGTCTAAAGTGGTTATGTACCGCCATATTGATGCGACAGGTATGTCAAACAGATGACCATCTTTAAAGTGCTTTTTTGCCATAATTCTGTGTATTTATGCATGTTTAACAGGGATGTAGATATCTAAAAAGCATGGTTTCATGTGCTCAACGTAGTTGTACCAGCAGAAACGGCGTCGATAAAAAGAAGTCATCCGGAATTAAATTTCATAGGTTAGTAACATGCGCAGGACCGTATTTGATAAATTGAGATTAAGACGAACTTAAATCAATTATTTTATGGTTGATGACTTGAATATTAACAGGGTACAATATTTATAAGATCCGCAATTCATATATTGAAGCTACTTTAGTACCAACCAACGTAAAGGGTAATCACTTGGTTTTAAAACCTTCCTTGTTATGATTCTGTGTAATCCGGTCCTGGAGAAATCGCCATATTGATGCTACACTTAACCACGCCCCCCGATACTGTTTTGGGTCTGTGAAAAGCCATGCTCATAGCATCTCCCTACCATTCTATCTCGATGATTCCCGCCGTATAATCGCCCGTCCGCTGTCACTTTCTAATACCATCAGGGCCGGCTTCAGGACACAACACCCCTTTCCCTAAACCTCATAGTCTCGTAGGTAATGAGGTTTCTTCCTGTTTCTTACTGGCCTTGGTGTCGCAGAATCCATCTTCGGCCTAATGGCTGTCATACCTTCTATAGGTGTCGTCTCGCTTGCTAATGGTTTCTTCTCAGTCTCACCTGGTTCAGTTCTCACCTCCACAGGCTCGGATATATTTGCTTCTACTCGGCTACGTAATTGGTCCGAGTGTCTCCTCAGTGTTTCGCCCTGAGATGTTCTAACTGTGTATGATAATGGCCCTGTTTTCTCTTCTACCTGAGCAGGTATCCATACAGGTCCTGTTGCGTAATTTCTTGCGAACACTGGATCTTCTTCCGAAAAACTCCTTAACTTTCTGAAGTCGGATACCTTTTCTTGCTTCTCTGTCATCTCTCTAATTAAGTCTGGTTGTAGAAAATCTAAAGCTGTTCGGAGCAGCTTCCTTCTCATCAAAACTTCAGCTGGAGACGAACCTGTTGTCATGTGCGGTGTTACATGTTGTACTAGCAGTAACCTTGCTAACTTAACCTCCCAATCTCCTTGGCCTAACTTCTTAAGGTTTTCTTTAGTTGTCTGCACCATTCTTTCGGCTTGTCCGTTTGAGGATGGATGGTATGGAGCAATGCGTGCATGTCTAATATTATTCCTTTGCAAGAAAGTTGCCATTTCTGAAGAAGTAAATGATGTTGCGTTGTCAGACACGATCACTTCTGGAAAACCATGCGTAGCAAATAATTCTCGCAGTACCTTAATTGTAGCTTCTGAGGAGGTTGACGGTACTCTCCTCACCTCTAACCATTTAGAAAATGCATCGACCACAATCAAAAAGTATTGACCATGAAATGGCCCGGCATGATCGATGTGTAATCTTGTCCACGGTGCTCTAGCCCATTCCCATGGATGGGTCGGATTTGCTGGTGGTGCATGGCGATTCATTTGACATGTTGTACAACTCGCTACCAAATTCTCAATTTGCTGATCCATATTTGGCCACCGCACATACGATCTGGCTAGGGCTTTCATCTTTACCACTCCAGGGTGCACTTCGTGTAAGATTTTCAGGACTTGATCTCTCTCCCCGGGTGGAATAATTACTCGGTTACCCCATAATAAACAATTCTTATATGCTGAAATTTGTGTGCGTCTGGTCCAATACGGCTTAAACTTCTCTGCAGGGTTGTTCTTTGGCCAACCAACCCATGTCCATCTCAGCACCTTCGCTAATACTGGATCTTTACTAATCGCAGCAGCAATATCTTTAGCAGTGAGCACTTGCTCTGGTACATTTTCTAACATTAGGACTTCTCCCACTGGTGGTAGCTCTTCTTCCCCTACTGGTATTGGGAGTTGACTTAGTGCATTAGCGTTAGAAATAGTCTTACCAGGTTTGTATATCAGGTCATATTGATAAGCTGATATTGTTAATGTCCAACGAGTCATTCTGGGTGACATTATTTGAGGTGTCCCTTTATTTTTTCCCCAAATACCTATTAGTGGAAGATGATCAGTTCTGATTTCCACTTTCCTTCCATATATGTAGTTATGCCACTTTTTTAGTCCAACTATGAAATGAAATTTCATTCACTGCTGGTCATTGTTCTACTATGGAAAGCTATCGGGACTTCCCTGCCTTTGTTATCCAGCTGACCAAGCACACATCCAACACCATATTGGCTAGCGTCACAAGTTAAAGTCAATGGCAAATTACTATCGTAGTGAGCTAGTAATAAGTCTGAGATCAATAACTTCTTTATTCCTGCGAATGCTTTTTCTTCCCTATTGGTCCACTGCCATGGCACATCGTTGTGCAGTAACTGATGTAGTGGCTCAGCTACAGTAGCTTTGTCTTTGAGAAAAATATGGTAAAAGTGGAGTAAACCCAAAAATGCCTGGAGCTCTGTTTTGTTTTTGGGAGCTGGTGCTTTGTGAATGGCTTTTACTTTTTCTTCCGTAGGTTGTATTCCATTGCCTGTGATTCTATATCCCAAAAAATCCAATTTCTCAGTGTACCAAATACACTTCTCTTTACGTAATTTTAGACCATCTTCTCTAAAACGCCTCAATACTTCCCTCAAGCGCAGAGCAAGTTCTGCCCTACTTGCTCCAATGATGAGAATGTCATCGTAATATGGAGTACGCCTTCAATTCCTGATAATCTGGTATCTATGGTTCTTTGAAAAATCTGTGGTGCAACATTGACTCCAAACTGTAGTCTTTTAACCTTAAAAGCACCCTTATGTGTAATGATAGTCTGTGCATCAGCAGCGGCATCATCTACTGGTAACTGTAAGTATGCTTGCCTCAAATCTAACTTTGCAAACACTCTTCCACCGGCTAAAGTAGCTAAAATGTCTGCCACGGACGGTACTGAGTAGCAATCAGTTTTTAATGCTCGGTTTAGGGTTCCACGAAAATCGCCACAAATTCGGATTGATGTTTAGCCACTGGCTCCAGCACACCTTCTTCGACTAATTTGTCAATCTCTGCTTCTGCTAGTGTTTTCATGGCAAATGGTAACCGTCTGGCTTTGCAAATTATGGGTTTCACTGTAGGGTCTAATTCAAATGAAACTGGTGGTCCTTTATATGTCCCCAACTCTTCAGAGAAAACGTCCTTGAATTCTTCAATAAATCCATCGATGCCTGGGTCTGGCGAAACAAGGTTTATTCCTTGCAAACTTATAGCAAGTGGCTTAAACCAATTACGGCCCAGTAAATTGGTGCCACCCTGTCCGGTAATCACTAATGGTAAATCAACACAATTACCCTTGAACTGTACCTTTACATGCACCATTCCTTTTGTCTCAATCTTGCTTTTTTGGTAATCTCTCAATGCGACATTTACTGGTTCTAAAATAGGTCTGTTATTTCCATCTGGCCATAAATTTTCAAACATCTGTGTGCCCATTACTGAATAGGCTGCCCCGGAATCTACTTCCATCTGACACTGATGATTGTTTAACTGGAGTTGTACTACATGTTCAGTGTCTTTGTTCACATTTATTTTTAAAATATGGGCTTCTCGAATTTCCAACATGCTGTTCACTTGATCTGATGTACCTTCAGTTTGTAAGCATGTGTTAGATTTAGTTTGCTTCTTTCTGGCAGAGTGTTTTTTTGTTATACATGCTTTTTCTATGTGCCCTAACTTATGACAAAAATTGTACGTCACTGATTTAAATTTGCAACTGTCTGGTGTATGCGGGCCTTCACAACGAAAACATTTTTTCTTGTTTTTTGCATCATACTTCTTCGTAAAAGATTGATTGCCATTATTTATTTTATGGACTTGCGCTGCAGTAGACTGGTTATTTGTTGGCTCTCTAAGTACACTAGCATGTTTCACAGCGGTTTCATAAGCAATTGCCTGCTTCTGGGCTTTAACAAAGGTTAATTCTGGTTCTGCTAATAATCGACGTTGCAGTGCCTCTTCTCGAACTCCACAAACCAATCAATCTCTCAACATATCTTCTAACACAGCTCTGAAATTGCATGTCTCTGCTAAACGTCTCAGCTCAGCAATGTATGCTGATATGCCTTCATCTGGAAGTTGATCTCTTCGGTAAAACTTAAAACGAGATACTATCTCTGAAGTTTTCGGTGCAATATGATTTGACAGTACCTGAGTTACATCCTTGTAGGTTTTCTTGTCTATCGTCTCTGGGGCGATCGGGGATCTTACAAGTTCATACGTAGCAGGTCCACAAGGCTGAGTAAAACGGCTTTCTTTTTCTTTTCATCGATTATTTCATTTGCCTCCAAGAAAAATCAAACCTCTGGTTATATGTTTCCCAATTTCCTGGTTCTTTGGGGTTGAACATTTCCATGTGCCCCAACGCCGTCATGTTTCTGGCACGTGTTTATGGACTGGTTTATTTTCCACTATTTTCTATTTTCCCCCTCACTGGACTCGTTCCTGGACTGCGCCAATGTTGTATATTGTTCACAACACAAATGACTGGTGTAGGTTCTTTAGAGGAATTTATTACTATTGGAAAACACAAACTTAACAAAATATGAACGTAAATAAAACTAATATGAGCAGAGGGTTGTCTCTGATATGAGTAATGTGCTAACTGGACAAAAATCTACTGTCATTATTTTTTACATTTTTGACGGAGTATTCCCGCCGAATAATCGCCCGTCCGCTGTCACTTTCTAATACCATCAGGGCCCAAGGTGTGTAAAGTAAGATAGGTAGCATGGTAACTTTCGACCAATCAGAGATTACTATTTAAAATGCGGGAACGCGTCACTCTGCCTGCACATTCGAATTTCTGACATTCAAACCATTAGTATAGAAGCATAATTAGTTATGAATTTGAATTCCGTATTTTGTATTTTTTAATGTACAAGCACAAATTAATAAATTGACTATTTTGATTAATGATTATTAACATCGATAACGTTTTCCTTGAAATTTAAAATTGACATTACTATAATATATCAAATTTATAACTCATTAATGTATGCAGTTAAAGAAGTACATTTTATATCAAGAGACTGAAGTAGGTTCTTTTAATCTTGTGTGCAATTTCTTGCCCGAGATTTCAGTCTTGATTTCATTGCTTTATATAATTCTTAGCGAATTTAATAAGTTATAAGATAGATGAAGAAACATACATGATACTAATTTTCGCCCTAACGAAAAGAGTTACTTAGAAAAATTTCTTATTTTATGACATACACTCTGAGTAGAAATTTTTCCCCAGGCCAACCTTTACAATTATGTAGTATTAAAAAAATTTTAATGCAAATTTTTTATTGGAATTAGATGTGCATACAATAATTTATTAATAAAATTTAACAAGAGGGCCATTAAATTTTATCATGTCATACTAGACACAGCAATTAATAAGAAAAAATCACTCATTGGTTTTTTCTAATATTTCTTTGTATCATATGAAAATAAATTTTATTTCCTGTATTAAGTAATTTATTTCTAAAAATATTACAATACATAAGTCTTTGAAAGCCATCTTAACCTTATTTTCGAAGTTCAAACCTGCTTCTTTTAGTAGTTTTTCTATTTCACATAATTTTTGTTTTAATATCGTTTCGTTGGCTTCCATTGTTTGAATTTTAGTATTTAAAAGTCATTTCCTTCCTGTAATTTTTGAAGTTCTAGTTTTAAGTTATCTTCTACCAATTTATTATGTGATGTTGAAATATCGTGAAGAACTTCATACTCCGTTACTACATTTGCAGGAACGTTCTCCATCTCTGCCGAAGTTATATGGTATGGGGTTTATCAAGATGACTACGGCTGAGTATCAATTTTTCCATCATTTCCTTTTTTTCCTTTTCCTGGATTCTCTTGGTTCTCTCAGTTATCTTAGGTGCAACGTTTTCTAGTCCAGAAAGCAGATACAATGAAGGTATTGCTGAAAATAAAAAATACTATAAATTTCTCAATTATTCTAATCATTATCATAAACATTAGAAATTAAAAGGTTAATTTTATTTTAAACATCACAAAATATAAATTTAGGTCATTAAAATTTTCATTGAAGAGAAAAAAAAAACTTTAAAAAGTACATACTGATAATAATAATCAATATAATATAAAACACAAAAATGTACCTATCATAAAGCTCAAAGTCTAGGAAATTGAAAAAGTAAATTATAACTTATTAGGTACTGTATGATATAACGATATCAGCGAGGAAGTAGAAACGTGTTCATCAATATACTACTTACCAGTTTTTTTTAACTTCTTAGGATAAGTACCCATTAATTTGGCTTTCATGGCATCTTCATTAGTCTTCGATCGTAAAATGCTTACTGCAAACTCTCTTATTTTTAACGAAAAATTTGTCTTTTCTGTGACATTTTCTAATCCATTTTTTCTTTATTAGAGGGTCTTTAGGGAAGGGAAAAAACATCAACATCTCACCACTCTCTTTTGCCTTTTTTGAGTTGTTTTTTGCAAACAGCTACACTACAAACCTTTCCTCCAGTCATCTAATAATTGTATGTAACATTGTTATTTGTTATTATTATGAACGGAAAATAATAAAAACTGTTTACAGGTTACAAACTTCTATATACCATGAGTCTTTCTCTTTAACAGTAATTGTCAATTAGATTATACACTAAATAACTATAACTGCACGATTATAAATACAAAGACAACAAATATTTCGAAATAACTCAACAAATAAGCGCAACGTCTCAAAAAATGCATACGTACAATTAAGTTTCAGTAGGCACGATGACGCGCAAGATGGCCGCCTTCATCGTAACCCCTACAATCCGTTCAAGTTACCATGCTTCCTATCTTACTTTACAAACCTTGATCAGGGCCGGCTTCTGGACACAACAACCCCGATGTTCTGTATCTGCGGCCTGATTTTTAACTAAAACAATTTGACAACACTGTTTATGACTAAATTTGTAAATTGATAAAATCTATTTGTGTCTGGAAAGCTAGCGCTCGAAAGACAAAGACAGCAGCTCTTAGCTGAGAAAGATGGAGGGAAAAATTTTAAATTATTTTATTGTTCAGCTCTGAGTGCCCGTCGTGTTTCAGTTTATTCAAGAGTTGTTTAGCATGATACAAATTCTTTGTATCATGGTTGTTTAGTTTACAGGTGCTCTGTGGTTTATATTCATGTTCCTAACAAGTGTATAAATTGATGTAATGTGAAAAAACATTTATTTTCATTAATTGTACTTTTTATAAATTTTTGCGATAGGACACTCGACTTTGCGTTTGGAGCCGTTACGGATTGTTAGTAGAAGAGGTATTTTCTTTTTAATCTGTAATTTGTAATGTGCATCCTGTGTATTCCTCCTTCTAATTCTTTTCATTTAATAATTCTCTCTTCTTTGCTCAGTATAGGATCTTTTTGGAAAAACAATTGATCAGCCTCTAATAATAATTTCAAATAAAATAAATTTTCTTTCAGATTGAATGAGATGAAGTTTTGTGGGAAGAAAAGATGTTGCCGTTATTAAAAACGTTTTATTTCACCTGTTTGTTACTTACCAGAAATAATAGATCTGCAGCACCCTAAAGACTACCCAATTAGAAACCCCCCTGATAGAACATGAGTATTATTTATTTATTTATTTTGGAAATGTCTTCATTTAAAATAATGTTGATTTTATTTATTTATGGAAGTGTAGAAATATTTTCATTTTATTTATTTTATTTTGGGAAAATCATATTTATTTTTGTTCTATTATTTAGAGCTAATTGTTTTTGTTAAGTTTATGTATTTATTTATTATTCACTTATTTTGTAAGGTTTTTGCTTTGAAACTTCGCTTTCCTCAAAAAAATCTGATGGGGTGCGATTAAGGGCCCACTTCACGACTGGCAACCTCGTTTCTACATGAAGCCCTTACTAATAAAGTGATAAGGTTCAATTCAATTAATGATTATTCATCTGTATTTTGTTTGCTTAAAAACTCCTCTTTAGTTAGTTTAATTCCCAAACTTGTGTTTTTAATATGTTCTTTAAATTTGCATAGAAAATAAAGAAAATATTGTTGGCTATTAAAAAAAATAATAATAATTATGAAAGAAAACCAAGACTTTACTAAGAAAAATTCTTTACTTTGCTACTGCTTTCGTGAACAAAATTTTGCTTCACATCCTCGGGCAACAAGAATTTTTCCATAAATTTGAGGTTTGTAAAGGAAAACATTGTGCATTGTATAACAACAGTCAATAGAATTAGAAATTTGTAGTCTACTTATGTAAAATATACTTAATGAATGACTATAAAATAATTTATAATGTTTTTGAGGCAAACGTAACACATTCTTAACAGATCTTCTGGTGTGTTCATTGTTTGTCCTCGTCTAAAAAACATTTTAAATTAGTTTATAATCCTTTATTTTACATTAGTAGCGAATTTGATACACACGCAAAGAACCATTGGACAAATAATATTCGATGATCAAAGTAATCTACATCTTCTGGGTACGTTACTTTTGCGAAATTTCTTATTTTAGTGCTAAGTACATTGGTAATATTTTATTAAATGAATCACTGTACTTTTTCGTTAAACAATATAAAAATATTTCCCATGTAATGTTTTAAAAATGGTCCGAAAAACGAAATAAGTCCCAACAACTCCAGAAATGTTGTTATAAAAATAATAACTAAAACAAAGCACTACATCTTTAACAACACTTACAAATTTTAAAAAAGGCCGGAGGATATCTGTAAGTAGAAAATACTGCAAATATGACTCCAAACCAGTGTTGCCAATGCAAATATTGTAAATTGCCCCGTAAACTAATTCAAAACGCTCCGTATCGCTCTCACATACGTTCAAAATCCTCTCAATAATCCTCGCCCAAGCTAAACTCACAAATATGAGTTTTTTTATATAACGCAACTTAATTATGATTTTCATTTATACAAAAAATATTTGTTTTATAATTAGGTAGTAATGCCAGAAAATAAGAGAAAGAACAAACTCATTGAAACGTAACGCGTTCTCGAAAAGTTCTTTCCTATATAATGTAATGGATGCTTTTAAAAGATGTCTATTCTCGAATGTCGATTAGTAAAAATCAAATACGATTTGTAATTGAGTTTTTAACGAGCGAGTAAATACTACACAGTATTGTATTCTCACATGTTGATTTCTGTAGATGTTTTCTGAAAATCGTATACGATTTATCCTAATCGACATTCGAGAATAGTTTCCGTTTTCCTATCCACGTTTAATTCAAGTTATGTCATATGTAATACTGAACGAACCATATATCTATTGAGATATGTGGAACGAACGCGCCCAATGACCTTCGACGTAGTTCAGATGTTATTTTAGGTATGCAAGTCTAGAAGAGGGTAACCGACAACACAATTTAATAACTATTTAAATATATTGATGTATTTAAAGATCGCAATAACACATGATCAAACCTGTTACACCTTGTTAACAGTCTAGCTAGGCTAGATGCGACAGTTGCAACCTTGCGTCTGACATACGCATTTATTTCAACATCGCAGATAATGGGGAACAATCCAAGCCAGTTCCTAATATATCCAATAGATGACGCTATGCGTACTCGGTTTAATGTCAATAATGTCATTCTCAACTTGTATCACATATAATCTTTAAATTGTTTGTTGGAGACGGTTATTTTTAGGAAATAAATGTCCTACCGTGTTAGAACACTTTGGTACACAGCAACAAGTTTTCATTTTACATCGTAATTATTAACTTTTGTTTATACAAAGATATATTTTTTCCTATTGACATTGACGGACAGACAACCAAGTAAGCTGGTGCACTCTGGCGGATAAAATAAAAGAGAATTTTCCCCATTGGCGTTTTGTCCTCTAGATGATTGTATTTTAAATTGAGTAGTACCGTTATTTGATGTCATATGGCGCTGACCAGCACCGAATAACAATGTTTATACCTAGAAACCAAGGATATTCTTTATTTATTTATAATCCTTGCATTGGAACTACCTGTGGGAACTACGTTACGCTTAAAATCCTCCCAATTGCTCCCAGAATGAATTTCGCTCCGCGTATAAAGCAAATGCTCACAATGTGAGCATTTTCGCTCGCATTGGCAACACTGCTCCAAACACCTTACAGGATAGGTTATGTCTTGCTTGTCGTAGACCAAGGATAATAAACTGAAAAGGATTGCTTACTTTCTCGAATCTGTCAGCCGCGCGCCACTCCTACTGTGACGTCACCACAGATGCTCGGTTTGTGAGAGCTATAAAGTGAATATGGATAATGCATTATTTTAATTTTGGGAAATTAGGACCATTTCATTTTTAAAAATTATTGACACAAAATGAGAAAGTATTAACTATTGTATTTTAAAATAAAAATTAGATGAAATTGTGTTTTATTTTTTGGGTACATAGGATCATAGGATGATTATTGTAGAGAAACAAATAACACACTTAAAAATTGTATTTATTTTAAATAAAGTTTCATTCAAAAATAATATTGACAGCAGGTTAAACATAATGTTGCTATAATAATAATTTATTACACATATAGGGGTACCTATATATATAATTGAAAATAGAGATTAGAAATAGGTATATCAAAAATAAAGTTGAGATTTTACACTGTGTCAACACCATAGATGGTAATGATACTACAAAGTAATGCCTATGTGCAGCTACTGCAATATAATTTAATCACACAAAAATATCGGACGAGGTCTATAAATTAAGAACAGAAGTTCAAAATTTCAAGTACGATGAAGCTTCATTTGAAAATAACCCTGAAAAATGTCGATATTATACAGGACTAACTGTTCCAGTTCTAAAATTTGTGTACTCGGTAGTCGAGCCTTATTTAATAAAAAATCCAAATTGTACCTTGTCAAAATTTGAAGCACTGGTTTTGACATTAATGAAGCTTTCAAAAAATTTTGAATTTATGGAATTGGGGTACAAATTTAATATTCACAGGGTTACGGCAAGCCGTTACTTTTATAAAACATTGTATGTGTTATCACAAAGATTGAAAAGTTTTATTTACTGGCCTAGCAGAGAGGCCTATATTAATTCAAAATCTTTTTATATTTTTTTGTTCTACTTCTTTCAAAATCATCAGTGCTCTTTCTTTTTAAATCTTTTCTAGCTTGAGCTTTACAATTATTATAATTAATTCTAATGACTGTTCTAAGTTTACAAAAGTCAAAAATGAATTTATAGGACAAGCTGCTTTCTTTTTTTTTATTTTATTTGCCAATTTAGCAACAACTCTGGGACCACGCTGCAGCTCGTTTCTATGATAAGTTTCAAAATATTTGTTCCACTTTTTAATTTTTTCCAACCACTATGGTAACTATGATCCATTTTATATTTGTATGTAAAATCTCCTAAGTCAGAAACACTTTCTTTATATTTATGGGCGAGCCAACCAGCAATGTATTCTAAAGCATCCTCCGTTGTTTCTGGTGCGTTTTCTTGAAAAGATGACGTACTTCCAGATCGATTAGGACTATCAGCTGAGGAGCTACTAGAATTTGATGCCATCGTCTTATCAAAATTCTTTGTTTTAAGCATAAGGTTTGCTTTTTCTAAAACTTTAGGGGATATGAACTCTTCATCGATCTGTTCTTTTGTATTCACCTTCGCATCTAATATTCCAGCATTTTTACCTAATATTATCAACCTTATACGGTAGATAGCTGCCAAGGGACTAGGATGTTCATTTGGTCCTCGGCTTCTAATTTGCATAAAAAAAATTTCGAGAGCATCTTGATTTAACTTATGTATACAAATGTATTTTGCATCAAATTTAGTTTCCATGTCAGAAAACAGCAATTTTAAAGACTTCATGGACATTATCATTCCCTTTTGAAAAATTTGCAAGGTGTTTTTACCAATTGCTCGCATATTTGATATGGTAGAAATCATTTTGTCTAAGTGCTGATTTTGTACATTAAGTTGTTTTCCATATGCACTTTTGGTAGGCACTGAGCCTTCTTCCATGCAACTATTAAAGATGTCAAACCATGTATTGACATTTCCAATAAATTCTCCCAAATCTGCAGCCATTTCTTTGTCATTGCCTGGTTTGTATCTTAAAAGAGCTGTAGATACAGCATTGGACAAAAGTTGAGCAGCTAATTTGACATTTTGCCTCTGATTTTTCTCACAGTTTATGTGATTTTGGGAGATTTTCCAACAGGGATTAACCTCTTTATTGGTTAAATTAATTAGTTCTTGTAGAGGCTCCTTTGTAATCTTTTGACCCTCCTCTAATATAAATCCAGTGTCCAGAAGCCAATTACGAATTAGTTTTAATAGGTGTGGCGCATCGGCAAACATATAAATATTTTCATTGGTACTAGGGTGCTTAAAAAAAGGCTGTTCTAAATCAACTTGCAGTTGATTCCACAATCCAACGTTTCCCCCTCCACAATCACTTACACAGGCTACAACATTGTATGATATATTGTGCAATTCAGTGATAATATTGCATAATACATCTTTTGTCATTTTTTCATCAAATGCAATGTAAATAGGTTGTTTCCATTTTGAAAATAGGCCTCGAGCTTGAACTACCTGCATTTGACTACATGGTCCGCCAGTACTTCATCTTTGGCCATGTCATATTCTTGCACAGACTTCACCTTCACTTCATCAAATTGAAGAACAGTTGTTTTCTCAAAATCATTATAATTTTCTCCAGCCAGTTTCATCATCAATAAAACGTCTTTAAGCAGTCCCTGACTAACATCCAATCGAGATGCCCAACGTCTTAAGCTTGATAAAGAAGGTAAAGGATAATTTAAATTATTTTTTAAATATAGATAGCATTTTTTGCTATAATATCTTATCGTGAATGCTATTGATATTTCTTCTTGAGTCCAGTGAACTAACTTTTTGCGGCAAGACAGTAAATCTACCTGGTTTTTTGTTAAGACCATATTAAGTAATTTTTCTGCCACCTGGGCTTTATTCCCAGTTGATGTTGCACGATTATAATATCTATTTTTATAATATTTTACCATATCATTCAATCCTTTGATTTTTTTATTAGAGGAAGTTTTTAACAACGTATACTTTTGTAGCAATTCTTCATATTTTACTTTGAGTTTGGTCAACTCTAAACCAGGCTGTACTGTGGTCTGTGGATTGGTCTGATATAACGGAGGTGCTGGAGGGGGTAGTATACTTTCTCCTGTGGCAGTCAAAACTTCTGGGGTCAGATTGTCAACACTTGAGCCCTCTTTAGATGTTGATGGTAAAGGCCGCTTTAAGCTTGAATCATAGATGCTTGTGGAAGCAAGTAATGAATCAACTATCTCCTTGTTCTTCTTTTTTTGGGATCTTTTCTCCCGAGGTGTTGTTTCTGCTGGCTTTTCTTTACCTCCTAATTTTATCGTGGGTACTGCAGTCTTCTTTAAAAATTTGCGTAAAAGCAGATCTGGAAAAAATAAAACAATATTAAAAGATTGTTATTTTTAAGACTTAGCTTTTATGTATTAAGTTGGATGAAATAATTGCTGTAAGACTTATAACATAAAAATAGGAGGCAAGAAAAATAAACATTTAATCAACAGTAATCAACACCGCCATAGTCTTTGGATGTAAGCCTTAAATATAAGCTCTGAAAAATTAAACTGCATAGGTCTGGTCGATAGTCGAGTTGGTTAAAGCGCGAGGTGGCAATCGCGATTAATTACACGGACATCGCACCACCGGGTTCGAATCCTGGCTCCGGTACTGGCACTGTCGGAGGAAATGGTTGTATGTCCGCGTTTTTTCAATGTGTAACCTCCTTCCGCACAAGCCCTGGCTTCTGGAATTGGGGGTTGTCTAATTTCTGTGGTGTTTATTATTTATTTAGGTATAGGTATCTACGACTACTTACTATGAATCAAAGTTTATTTTTTACTGCTTACTTTACACCAATTATAAAATGAATTCAGCTTTACCTACTTACTTAACAATTCATGCTGTAAATCTCTTTCATAGTCACCATCTGTAAAATGGTCAGAGCAAATTGTTGCAGTATCGGCATTAAACATCTGTTCTTTTACAACGGTGCACCCACTCTTTCCGCATTGTTGAAGATACGAAATCATTACCCTTTGGAAAGTAATGAAATGTTAAATTGGAGCCTTTCTTCTTAAGGGCCAGTTGATTGTTTTTGCATGAAGCAACAGCACATACTCGTCCAGGCATGGTCTGGTCTGAAAAATAAGCAAATGCATGCCATGTAACCAAATATAGATATATAAATTATTTTTAAAATGACTTACCTAGGAAATAAAGCTGATAATTCAAAGAAATAGTTCGAAATCCACAAAAGTGAGGTTAAAATAGTCTTTCAAAAACCAAAAGCTTGGCCGGCTTTTTGGGCCAAACCAAATAGTCTATTGCTATAATATGGTCTTGAAAATAAAATGTCACGAATATAACTTCACACAACGGCAAGAAACACACAAAAAGTCACAATAATTCGCAAAGAATCGATAAAAAGCACGGGCTCTTATGGAAGCTACATAAACACAAACGAATTCAGCATCTGTAGTGACGTCACACATGTACAAAGGGTCGCGTCGAAGTGGCTAATGAACGTTAAACCAGATTAAGCTATCCTTTTCAGTTTATTATCCTTGGTCCTAGACAGAGATATCTCTGTGGTCCTACAAGCTGAAAAATAACATAATGATAACATTCATTTCATTTCACCTGAAAAATATGATAAAAACTTTAACACAAAATTTTTCATTTAAATGATTAGTTTATTTATAATTCAAAAATCATGGTAAACTAAAACCAGGAAGTAAGAGGACTAAAACAAATAAAAATATTGACTGGACAGGTGAAGGCAATGTTGCCGGCTATATTTTGACGGAATAAAGTAAAAGTACGTATACGACATTCCATGTTAGTTGCATCACATTCTCTGGCTGATATCTGAAAGCAAAGTACTCTGGTTACGTATTTACAGAAAATCGACTAATCACGCCAATTTCGATCAGGGGCAACCAAATTCCTATTAGGGGATGCGTGAAGTACCTGGGGGTCAGACTGGACAGAAGACTGACGTTCAACACCCACGTAAACGAAACCATACGGACGGTCTACTCCCTGTCCAGGAGTCTGTATCCGCTCATGGTCAGGGGTAGCAGACTAAACAGACACAATAAAAAGTTGTTGTACACAATGGTGGTCAGGCCTTCCATCACATACGCGGCGCCGGTCTGGTGCAGCATACCGGCCACGACAATGAAAAAACTCGAAATTTTAGAACGAAAATTTATGCGCCTCATATCCAACTCAGGAAGGTACACCTCCCTCAGAGACCTCTACGAACGCTGCAACGACATCACCCCGATAGCCGACTACGTCCAGCGCATCTCTCAGAACTTCTACTCGTTCAAACTGGGCGATAGTCCGCTAACAAGACACATTACACAAATTAGACAGCATAATGCCCCATTTCGGATCAAACACCCCTTACCTTACCAGACGTTACCGATCTTCCGGCAGCCACTCTAGCCAAACTTTCACCTACTATACCTTCCCTGCTACTATCCACCTTTCACTGATATTTCATACCTTTCATCGACTTTCAATTCTTTCCTGTCCCCCTCTTCTTTTGTTTTTGTGTATTTTTGTTTTCGCGTTTTTTGTTCCTTCGTTTCTGTTTGTACATTTTTGTCTGTAAATTCATTCTTCCTTCATTAATCTTGTAACAGTTTCCAAATTTTTTATACAAAACCAATTCAAAATTTAGAATCACAGTTTAGGCCAGCCTTGCGCAGCCCGTCGCTGGAGTGATTCGCGGATGGCACGGCGTACAAGTTACGGTGCCAGCGACAGCAACAAAATTTTAAAAAATAGTGAAAGTGCGCGAACGGCGAAAGCCAGTGATCGTTTTAACCCCTTGTTATGTTAAGCTTTACTTTTTAAGCATTTTTGTACAAAATTACCTTTTTAATTTACTTTTGTAAAAGGAGTTAGGTTTTATTTTTATATACATTTTTACTCACGCCGAACCAACCCCGCCTCGGCCCGACCTTGCGATGCACCACCGCGTCAACGTGGTGGTCGCAGGATCGGTCCCGGGACGGGTGCTGGGGAGGCAGTTCACTGTTCAAATTAAATTTTAATAAAGTTCTTTTGGATTGGATTGGATTGGTTACGTATTTCTGTGATAACGTAAATGTAACTATGGGATATCTCCGACGCGCGGGGAGTATTGGTGGCTTCACTAGGTTCGATAAGCTGATCCTTGGTCGCATTCAGCGGACGTAACAGTTGTGTAACTGTAGCGCAAACGTACCCTGACTGATATGCTATTTTCTCAGGAAGTGACTAGTCATCCGGGAGGCACGGATCAATAGCTCTGTTCCTAATCATCCGACACCTTCCGGATTAATAGCTCTGTCACTATTCGTCCGGTACTTACAAATCTGTGACTACTGAGTCTGTGTGACATAACCTAAAATAATCAGCATTCCCCAAAATCTGTAAACGTACTTACGGATCTTGAGCATACCCAGCAAAGCATTTGTATCATAGATTAAAGAGTTATATGTTGATTTGTATGTGAGCATTGTGAGCACTGAGCAGCGTTGCCAATGTGTGGGGAATTCCTCAAAATGTGAGGAATCTGCAGGTGTAGTGAGGAATTTTTGAGGAGAGCGGGGTTGTGAGGAAAATTGAGGATTTCTTTCTTAAAAGTAGGTGATAAATTTCAGTTTCTGGTCGAACTCTGATTCGGGCGGAGCGAAAAATGTCACTGTCAATAGTGTCAATTCAAATGTCAAACACAAACGTTATTTGGCAATTGTGAACAATAAGAATAAGAGAAAATAAGAAATAATAAGTAATACGCTCGTTTGTGATCCCACAGTACTAAATGTATAACTTCCTCTCACAACAGTTAAAAAATGTTATAGTGCTATGATTGGTAACTTTCATTACCAAGTATGAGTTTTGTTGTGTTATTTGTTAATTACTATTTAATATTACTTTTCATTTCTCTAGTAAGTTAGTTTTTATTGTAATAGTTTATATATGTACTAAGAGAAATAGAAAATATAAATGAAAAAGTATGTGATGCTTTTTAATGACTCCCAATATTTGATTGTCCCGCCGTGTACGATGTGAGGAATTTTGAGGAATTTTATCGAATTCGGTGGGGAAAACTATAGTGTGATGTTGGCAACACTGGCACTGAGCAGTTAGAACTCGGTAGCGTGTAAAGCAGCGAGAATTGAAATAATTTATATTGAATTAACAGTAACGATGCAAGTAGAACTGAAAGTTGGCGAAAGATTTTCCTCTTACGAGGAACTAAAAGATTATATTACAAAATATGAAAGAACGGCTTACACTCAAATTTATTGCTATGACAGCAAAAAACTTACCTGCCCTTCACTACTAAAAAAGTGCAAAAATAAAATTAGTGGAGCAAATAAAAGATTACTTTATTATTTCTTAGAGTATCGATGTATACATGGCGGTAAATATACATTTAAAGGAAATAATAAAAGAAAGTCAAGGTAGGTGCTGCTAACTGATTTTATGTATGGATAGTTGAAAAGTTAGTTATTATTTTGTTTTAGTACATTAAGGAATAAATGTCCATTTCGAATTAAGTTAGGTTTATCAGAAGATGGACAGTTTTTGGAAATTCAAATTGCAGATTTAATCCATTCTCATACAGTAACAGAAGAATTATATAAAGCATTACCAAAACAAAGAGCACTTGCCGAGAATGAAAAACATGAAGTCGCACATTTACTCAAATTAAGATGTAATAAAAAATTGGTAAAGAATTTTATCAAAACAAAAACGGGTAAAACGGTAACATTAAAGGATATAAGCAATATTAACACCAGAATGAATAAATCAGTGAACATATCTGAACTGGAGGAAGCAGTACAACATCTAAGAAGTGATGAAAATTCTATTGTAGAAATTTTAGTTAATGATGAGAATACATTAGAAGGATTATATTATCAAAATATGGAAATGCGTAATTCTTTTCAAACTTATCCAGAATTATTACTTTGTGATGCCACATACAAGTTGAATAATTTAAGAATGCCACTGTATATATTGTTAATTATCAATGGAAACGGACAGGGAGAAGTAGCTGCAACATTTTTACTTGCAAACGAAAATGCCGATAATATTAAAAAGATGATTCAAATATTCAAAACACATAATATATATTGGTCTAACGTTGTTGCAGTTTTTACAGACAAGGACTTTAAGGAACGAAAATCAATTTCAAGTGAATTTCCAAGTGCATCGTTATTATTGTGCTTTTTTCATACACTTAAAACTTTTCGCAACACAATTACTTGTGAGAAAATGTGTATTAATTCAATTCAACGAACCAATTGTTTAAAAATATTACAAAAGATTGCCTATTCTATGAATGAACATGACTATGAAAAAAATTATAAAGAGTTCATTGCATTAAATTGTGAAAAGGTAACACAATACTTTAATGACAACTGGCATGAGATTCGAAGTGAATGGGTAAGAGGGCTAATAAAAAAATCCGTTACATATAACATTACAACAACAAATCATTTGGAATCATTAAACCAAAAAATTAAACAAGTTGTTTTAAGAAATAGCTCCCTTATATCATTTTACAAAGATCTTTTAATTTTGTTTGATACTATACAAGACGAAAATAGGATGAAAGCATGTAATATGGCCAACAAAGTACCAGTTCATCACTACCCAAAACCTTCTGCTGAAGATAGTTACATAAATTTTTTAACACCCTATACTTCATCTTTTGTTTTGGAGAAAATTGAAATTGCCAAAAATATTAAAAACGTTAATGAAGGCATTGATTTTACTACACATGATTGCAGCTGTTCATTTCGAATAAACATGAAATTGCCATGCGAACACATCTTTCATGCCCGTTTGATTAATAACGAACAAATGTTTGAAGAGACTTTGGTTCACCCCAAATTTACAAGAAGGTTTTACGTAGCACATCATGTCGTACGTCCAATTGAGCAAATATCTTTCAGCCCGATAGATACAGCTGAAACAGAAATACATCAGCTAGTGACTTCTCATGAGCACATACTATCTAGCAATGAAAAATACAAGAAAACACTAAAAGTGGGTGAAGAGATTGCCAGTTTACTATCAGAGTATGGTACCCATGATTTTAAGAATGTATTTGAACAATTAAAGATATTTCGTATGCATGTACAGAACAGAAACAAAATCTTAGTTGTTGAAAATGCAACTGTTGATTTAAATAAGATATCGACTGAGACTTCAAGCATTTTACCAACTGATTGTGACCTACAAATGCTTGATGAAATGTCTGTGAATAATCTGACATATGTTGATAATATTGCAGAGAGGACTCAAATTTTAGAGGCTGAAAGTATTACATCTGATGAGACAGAGACATTAAATGGAGAAACTATATATTTAGACCACGACTATTGTACAAGATCATGTGAGGATTTGGAAGAAAAACCGTCAGTGGAATTAAAAAACATAAAGATAAATGTACTCAAAATGAAACGAATTGGTCGTCCAAAAGGGGCTGATACCACAGTCATCGGACTGAAAAGAAAACGAAAAAGAAACAAACATACTTGAAAAAATGTTTCATATACTTATTATAGTATTCATATATGTATTTTAAATATACCCATGATGTTTTTATATTTGTTATTATTATTTGAACATAATAATTAATATACCTTTGGTGTTATATATACATTACTATATTTTTGTTCTTCAAAAGTATCACTTTAGCAAACAGTTGAGACACAATAAACTTTAACTTTCATAGGTGTACATGCAATTCATTGGACAAGCATTCAATCAAAGCCAATTATTTTTTGAGCTGCAACTGAATTTCAACCTCAAACTTATTAAAGGTGTTAAATACCTTCATACAAATTAGGCAAAAAAATCTGTAAAACATATAATCATTTTTATTTCTTTGTTGTTTTGTGCATTACATTCCAAATATTATTTTCCTCCGTCACATTTTTTTTCCTAAAATGTTTTTTATAGTGTCTATTCTACAAATTTTTCGCAATTTCTTTGTTGGCACTATAATGTTAAATTCCGACTAAATATTACGTAAGTACGTCAAATGGTTTTATAGCTATAGAGCCAACAGGCAGACAGACTGACGGAATGAAACTATAGTTTAATTTTGATCACGTATTCAGTAAAAATCTCTTGAGGGTGATTTTTTTACGATATTTTCACATTTCTCTCCCCCCTCACCGCTCATTAATTAATAAAGTGTGGGGGCCTATCAGTGAATTTGTGGTAACCAGAGTCAATGATTTAATGTGGGGGGCTTGCGACGGAAGTATAAAAATGTGAATTTTATTCTTTATATTTGGGACACAGTGACAGATCAATGATTAATCACATAGGTAAAATTCCAATTAATGTCGATATTCGAAATGAGAAAATTAGTTTTACCATTTTACCGACCACTACCTGGAGAATAGCGACAGTGCTGCTGATCCGAGAGGTGTCGGACGATTAGGAGTCGAACTATTGATCCGTGCCTCCCGGACGATTAGTCACTTCCATTTTCTCAACATGTTAAGTAGCGGTCGCCATTTCTGGTAGCGCAAGGCATTTGTGCTATAAGTTGTGAGTGGTGAGCAGTTGCAAAGAAAATTTTAAAAATAAACAAAATGAATACCAACCCAATGTATTATATCCATGATGGACAACTTCTGAAAGTTGAGGAGACTGATACTTTTGATAAAATAGCTTCTGCTCACATATATCTAACATAAAATACTGAAAGTCGTTTTACCAAGAGGATTCTAAAGTTCGGTAAAAATGTATAGCTTACTGTAAGAGACTTCCTTAAAGTTGCAAAATTTTCAAATTTCAAATGATGAAAAATAAACGCATATATTTTGACATTTGGCTACAGCACAAAAGTTGTTATTTCAGAGAACGTTTCAACGGTTCCGTAACAGTAGCGGTAGCGGAGCGCTTTATGCTACGTCCGCTGAATGCGACCCTTATCCCTCTTAAGTTGTTGTTGAAATAATTTCTGACATTTAAGCCATTATGACATTTCTTTTAAGTAGGAAGTTTTATTTTTATAGTTAGTAAATGTTTTCCTGGAGAAAGACAAGGAGGTTTAAGTTAGGTTATGTTTGGAATGAAATTAATCAAAATTCATATGGTGTTTTGTTTTATTTATTTTGGATACTTTGATATTTAGTGATATAGAACAACAAACAACAGATAAAAGAGAGGTTGTAAAATTGAAAAAACAAATTTAAGAAAAAAAAGAACAAGTGAAAATTAGGGAGTGAAGAAGAAAAATAATAAACAAGAATTAATAGCCGTATGCACCGTTTTTATGTTTAAACGAGTTTAAATAATCGCGATTAGAAAGTTCGGTTTAATTTCCTATGCACCGTCGCTACAAATTTGTGCATTAGTTAATCCAGTCAGCGATTTGGCAACGTCGATAAATCTAGGGAAATTTGTAGTTGTAGCAGACAAGTTTTGTGGTTTTGGTAACAAAAACGTCATAACATCAATTTTTATTTAAAAATTTAGTAAGTTGTGGCTTATTTGCTTTTTAATATAATTCCGTTATACCATAATTATTTTTTTAATATGGAACAAAAAGAAATTCGCCAAATTTTAATGCGGAAGAAAGATATAATTTAATTTGGTAGCAAACAAATATAATATAAACCTCAGTTTTGGAGGATAAAAAGACGAATCGGGCTTCCGTTGTGGACAGAATGAAGTCGTGAAAAAAAATTGAACACGAATTCAATGCTTCATCTAGCAGGGCTGTTTATCGTAATTGGGAAACCTTAAAAAGGTTTTATGGAAATACGTACATACATAAGACCGTAAAATTATCAATAATTGGTTGACAGAAGAAACACTTGTTTTTAAAAAATAGAGATTGATCCTCTCGTAATAACTATACAATTCTAAAAGAATCTTAAATACATACAAGTCATTATCAAACTCCAAATTATCATCAATTTGCTCAAGCATCGCAAAAACTATGTCAACCTGAATCTCCTGAAAAAAGATAAATCGTCCATATCATGAAAGTAATCAGCTCTTTCATAGCGACGTCTAGAAAAACCGTAATCAATTATATTTAATATGCCTAGATCGTCATCCATAAATATTTCATCTATTTCCATCTCTGAATTTTCGTAATTTTAGGTAGGTAAACACAAACCGTAATAAACATACTAGGAATTTTGAGGTTATATTTGCAATACGCATGTACGAAAACTAGGATTAAATACTTAAACGCCCAAAATTGTAGGTTTAACTTTACACTGGATTAAAATCGTCATAACTGACGGTGCATAAGAAAATTTCGAATTAAACCGAGTTACCTGTTAATCTCGTTTAAGTATGTACGGTGCATACGGCCGTAAGAATTTGAAATTGAATTGAAAGTCAGAAATTGTGGAGATCAGCGAAGAAGAGTAAAAATAGACTGTAAATAAGAAGGTAGAGGTGTTATTGTGGATAGGAGTTGCAGTGGAGATGAGGACGAGATAAGGCGAAGAATTAATGAAAGGAGAATTGTTGGATTTGGAAAGAGAAGAGTGTAGTTACGAAGAAGGAAGGTTTTTGTGTGTTTAATTTTTGGACAAGGTTGTATATTAAAATTTAAATAGTGTATTAGACTTTCGAACCTGTTATAAAGCTAAATTATCTAAATATAAAGGAAAATAAATTATTTATATCAGATTAAAAATTTTACTTAAATAAAATTTCATTTTAAATAGGAACTGAATTTGAAACTGCTCCTGAAGGGAAAGATAAGCTAGCCGGCCCATTAAATATTTTGACATACATTCGGATCAAAAGGTAAGAGATTTTAATTTGATCTTTTGGTTTTAAAGTTTTTTTTATCTATTGGAAACAAACAAGTTAAAGTTTGATTAGTACTGCAAATTATTAAGTTCAATAAAAGTAGAACAGCACTATATATATATATATATATATATATATATATATATATATATATATTCCATTCCACGCATTTCTTAATGGAAAAATTCATCAATCAAAAAAATAAAGCTAAGATTAAAATCCATTGTAAAGTGAGAGAAAAAAATAGCTATGGATAATTCTTCTTTGAGAGAATAAAATTATTTTATCAGCTTGTAAAAAAAATCCTTTCATAAAGGAGATAAATAGAGATAAACAAATTTTTTTTAAAAAATTCTTAAGAGTTATGGGGTGAAAAATAAAAAACAAGACGTTTTTTCAATATCTAGTAAAATCTTCCTTGACGCATTTCAAAGTGAGAAACTGTTGAAGCAACAAGTATTTAACAGCTCTTAGTTTTGAAGCTTTTTAAAGTGAGGTATAGTCCAATTTTAAATTAAATATGAGTGCAAACTCTGATATGGAGGATGAAGACATGGAATGGTTGGTCCAGGAGTGTAAAAAGGGGAAGCGTAAAAAGAAGTACTGCACTAACTACAGATGAGATAAATGAAATTTTCGGAACAATTCAGGCTGCCACCAGTAAAAACACCACACAAAACAATCAATAACTGATAACCCAGAAAAGAATAAAAACACACATAAAACCACAACAAAAAACTATTCACTAAAAATGAAGGAAGTAATAAACAAATCTTACAAATTCATGTTTTAAATCAACACTCCAAACGAATTATCCAGGATACAAATGGTAGACATTTGGAATCAAGAACACTCTAACCCCACAGATGATGCAATACTAAAAACAAAAAAGGGTTTTCTTCTCAAATCAAACACCGATAAATATAAACTATTAACAGTTCTCTCAAAGCTGGCGGCATCAAAAAAAATATCACACTATAAAGAAACTCAACAATCTACGACTACACCCCAAGGAAACCCTACTCTGTCATTCTCTGCAATAATTTCAGGTGTTGAATTAGAAATTAAAGATACAGAGGTTAGCGAATACCTAAACCAGCAGAAGTTTACACATCGTTACTGTAAAAGAATAACATCCCACGCTACAAATAAGGAAACGATGCTGTTAAGAATTATAACAGGATGCTCTGCCACATACCAAGCGTTATTAAACAATGGACTGTTTTATAAAAATAGGCACTATGCAATATTCCCCAGCAACCCACCACTACCAACACCCCAACCGTGTCGCAAATGTACCCTATTTGGACACACTACGGAAAATTGTACAACCCCCAATAAGTGTGACAAGTGCTTGGGAAACCATCACTCAAGTAATTGTACCTCAACACTGCCACCCAAATGTATGTCTTGTGGATCTGAAGATCATAGAGCTTGGTCCTATAAATGTCCGAATAGACCCATGAAACCCATAGAGGGTATCCCTAACACAACAATAAAACCTCTAAACTTGAGAAGTGAAGATATAAAACCCGAAACTAAAGAAAATATTAAGATACGCTCAACTATAACAATTCATGACCTAATTATCAACACCTATGTCACAAAACTGAACAAACCGAAAAACATGAATCGGGAGGAACTTATTAAAAAGCTCAAAAAACGATTTATTCAATTATACAATATTGACACAACAGTTGCTTTCTCGGCTAATAGAATTTACATATTAATGTTTGACTTGGATTTACTCAACTCCGACTCCCCAACTGAACCAATACAAGGAGCTAACAATAGACAAATTCAACTCTCAAATTAGGATAATATACAACAATATAAACAGCTATCAGACAAAAAAACACTTACTATATAATTATGTGGAAAATAACAATATAGACTGCATTCTATTAGTGAAAACCAAGTACAAACAAGAAACCAATATACAATACCGCAACTGGAGAACTATAGAACTGTATAGAACTGAAGGGAAATTCAATCACCAACTATGCAAGAGGAGGAAGCATAATTCAGAGCCACCCCCATCTATCAATGCGCAAGGAAAATTCCCCACGGTTAAATAACCCTCTTAACTACACACGTCAATACCATTTCAAGATGAAAAATTACATATTTTCCTAGTTTACGTTTATCCTAATTCCAGAATAGAAGAGAATATATTCACCAAAGCTGCACAATACAAATATGCAATCATAATAGGAGACTTCAATGTCAATAGAGCAAAGAAAAAACAAATCAACAATTTTCTAAATAACTCCAACTTTTCACAGTTTGAGACGCCGCCCACATTCCTAATGTCGAATAACATCGACTCGACGCTAGACATCATTCTACATACAAAAAATTTAACCAACAACTTCCAGAAAATAGAACTCATACCAGATATTGGCTCGGATCACTTAGCTGTAGAAATCAATTTCGATTTGCAAGAACTGACAGTAAACAATGAAAATATCAAACACAACTTGAATGAATGCGATGTAGTTAAAGTTAACCTAGAAATGTCAACATATCTTAACGAAATAAAAGAACAAGCAGTAACACAAGACGCTATAAAAAAACTTTAATGAGAAGCTCTCAATTTTCCATCATGACAAATTCACCCATATCAAATAATAAATTTTACTCCCAAGAACTACCCCCGTATATAATAAAATTAATTAAAACAAAAAGAAGAATGTACAGGGAATATAGAAATAACCCAGATCCACTAATAAAAACATCCATAAATGATTATAATAAAAACATTCATAGAATGATACAACAATACAGAACGCAAAAGTGGTTAGATACATGTGCCAACATCAATCAAAAACAAGGTAGAAATTTTTATCATGAAGTAAAGAAACTCTCAAGGTATAAAAAGAAAAACGACATACCTACCATAGAAGAAAATGGAAATTATTTCTCTGAAGATTTAGACAAAGCTAAGGTATTTGCAGAACATTTTAAAAAAGCTTACTCCGAAGAACAGAGTCCAAATTTCAACGAAGAAAATTATAATGCCGTGAACAACTGGTTCCAAAATTACCGTAACATCATTCCTAATAACGAACACCCGATTATAAATGAAGAAATCTATTTTGAACTATTGTCGAAAGCAAAAAACACAGCTCCAGGCTTTGATAATGTTTCATACAACATTCAAAAACAATTGAATTATGATATCCACCAATATATTATTAAAATATACAACTTCTGTATGCAGAACATGTACTTTCCTAACGAATGGAAAAAAGGAGTGATAATAACTATCCCTAAGCCCAACACAGATCATTCTAAAGCTCCCAACTATCGACCCATCACACTATTACCTGCACTGGGGAAAATATTCGAAAAAATCATAAAAACTCTACTAAAAGAACGTGTCAAGCACAAAATACCAGGTTACCAATTTGGCTTTACCCCAAAGTCTTCCACGCTCCACCCACTAGCAATACTTGCATCGAATGTGCAAAGGGCTAGACTGGAAGGAGATAAATCAGCAGCTATATTTTTAGATATTAACAAAGCTTTTGACAGTATATGGCATATGGGACTAATATACAAACTAAAAATTTTAGAATGCCCCGACTATATAATACATTTAATAATAAGCTTTTTAGATCTGCGACAATTGCAAATTAAAATAAATAACAGTTATTCCGAACATTTCGTACCAGAACAAGGGGTCCCACAAGGATCACCACTCTCTCCTATTTTATATAATATTTATTGCCACGACATATATAGTTACAGTCATCTGGACCCAAGATATTTTAATAAGAGTACCTACATGCTACAATTCGCTGATGAAACCGCCTTAATATCTCACAATTCCAATCTCCGCAACACAATTCAACAACTGCAACAACTGATAGCAGACACAGAAAACTGGTTCAATATATGGAGACTTAAACCTAACCCTGTGAAATCTCAACTCATTATTTTCAATCATATTCCCAAACCAAGGTCACCCAGAGTAACGATTGCTAATCAAATAATAGCTCCTAAAACTTCAGCTATTTACCTCGGAATTCAAATAGACGACAAGCTTAATTTTAATCAACACACTGCCCTCACAAAGAAAAAGATAAATACAAGAGCCAGACACTTCCGAGCTTTAACTTATAAAAATGATGGTATAACCACAACAACATCAGCAAAGATTTACAAAAGTATCTGTAGACCCATATTGGAATATGGACACATACTCTACCTTAACAGTGGACCACAAGCAAAAAAGAATTTGGAGGTGGCAGAAAGGACGACCCTCAGGAGTATTACCAAATTACGCCATCCACGTAATCCCCTACATAATATATCGAACACCGTATTATACCAAAAAACAAAAATAGAACCAATCCAACAATGTTTCACTAAGCTACAAACAAAATTCGCCAATGCACAACACAACTTCCAAAAAATTGAAGAATACTGCACAACACGAAACCGTAATATTAGACCTAAATTCAAAACACCTGAACACACCTTAATTGAGAAGATGCAGCAACTGGTTTAGAAAACAACATAAGCCATAGATATACATAATATATTTGTTATTATTTTTATATAACTATATACTTGCACATTTAAATATCCCTTCATTATCAGCAAATTTCAATAAATTCCAAGATTTTGTTTTGCAAAATGAATACGATATAATTGGAGTATCTGAAACATGGCTTACTCCTAATGTTATGAGTGAAAGTATACATATCACTGGATACACTATAGTGAGATGCGATCGTATTAGTAGAGGAGGCGGAGTCTGTCTGTATATAAAGAAAAATTTGAAATTTACAAAAGTTGAATTCACACAAAATATAAATGATTTTTTGGAACAGTTATGGATGCAGATAAAGATCGGAAAAATAACTTTAGGGGTAGGTGTTATCTATAGACCACCAAATACAAATATACAGAACTTTTTTGATATATTTGAAGAAACCATGGCATCGATTTATACACAGTGTGATAATGTCGCCTGTGTGGATGATTTTAACATTAACTTATTAGATTTAACTTGCAATAATGCTAAACAATTTCAAACATTAATTGATGGCATTGGTTTGAAACAAATTATTATGGAGCCGACTCGAGTTACCCAAAACACTCAATCTTTGATCGATTTTGTAATTTTAGATACTTCGGTGAGCTACAATAACTGCCTCGTCAAAGATGCTAATATATCAGACCACCTTGTAATTTCATGTGACATGCAAATTAATGTCAAAAAAATCACAGCAACATATCGAACCTATAGAGATTTCTCAAATTTTAATTATGAGTTGTTTAATGTTGACTTACAGAGTACTCGATGGAATCTCATATGAAATGCAGGATATTGACAGTATGGTAAGATATTTGAATGATCACTTATTATCGTTATTTAATTTACATGCACCACTAAAAACGGCACGTTTTACTAGGCCTCCAGCCCCTTGGTTGACAGATAATGTAAAATTCATGATGAATCTTCGAGATAAAGCCCTAAAAAATATAAAAAATCTAAAAACATTGAACATTTTAATTATTACAAACAGCTCCGAAATTACACGACATTTGCAATAACAACGGAAAAGAAAAGATTCATGGAACACAGACTTCAAAACTTAAATAGTAAACAAACATGGAAGACTCTCAAACATCATTTTGGTATAAACAATAAAAATAATAACTCGGGATTCCATTTAAATAAAAATGTAAATGAAATAAATCAATTCTTTTCTGATATTTGTACTCGTTCACAGCCAGATATGGATGTAATAAACTTTTACGAAAATAATTTTTTTTTTTTTTTTTTTAATACATTTATTTAACGTCGGCCTATTTCCGCTACTGAGGCCTAACACCGACGCCTGTAGGCGAGCTACCCCCAACCAGGAATTTTGCCGAACCTCTTCCCTTAAGAAGAGTAGGGATCTTTTACTTGCCTAACATTTAATAGACAAGGGACCGACGGCTTTACATCCCCTCCGAAGGATGGTATATCTCCTATACAACCCTCGCCTAAGGTTGTATAGCTTCCGCGCATACACTGATATACAAGCCGCTGGAAGATGTGTGAGGCGAGAACGCGGTTTCCGTTGGAATGGTCACCATCCAAGTACTAACCGCGCCTGTCGTTGCTTTACATCGCATACCGAAGTATGTACATAGTAAAGACGCACCTACGCTCGCCCCGAAAATAATTTAAAAACACATTTTCAAGAAACTTTAAAGTTTAAGTGCGTCTCGGAAGATGATGTCTCTAAGATAATCATGAATATTAAATCGAAAGCATGTGGTTTGGATGGTATAAATATAACATTAATTCAACTTTCATGCCCGTTTCTGATACCCTACATTTCATATATAGTAAATTATTGTATCCGACACTCAACTTTCCCTGAAGTCTGGAAAGAAGGGCGTGTTGTTCCTATAGCAAAAATAGACTCTCCTGAAGAACTTAAAGACTTACGGCCTATAACGATACTTCCGGCATTTTCAAAAATTTTAGAAAGGATCTTGGAAAATCAGTTACGCAATCACCTAGTTGTTAATAATATCCTGCCAAACACTCAATCTGGTTTCAGACCTGGGTATAGTTGTGCCACTGCCCTTCTCAGCATAACCGATGACATCATGACGGAAATTGATAATAAGCATTGTGGGGCTCTAATTCTACTTGACTACAGTAAAGCCTTTGATATGATTGGCCACGAGATCCTATTCTCAATTCTCCACTATATTGGACTAAACAGCTCAGCAAGGGAATTTAATTAAACACTATTTATCAGATCGATCTCAAAGAGTGATATTGGAGGGAGAAATGTCAGATAGCTGTAATATATCAAGAGGTATTCCACAAGGATCAATATTGGGCCCGCTCATTTATACAATATATACATTAAACTTTCCCTCTATCTGAAATACATGCAAAGTTCATATGTACGCTGATGACACCCAACTATATCACTTTTTTGAGAAGCATAACTATAGAGCTGCTATTACTGCTATAAATAAGGAAATAGATGAGCTAGTTAGTCTATCAAAGAAGCATGATTTATTAATAAACTCGTCAAAGTCATCGGTTCTGCTATTTGGAAGTATTCAGCCAGACACTGTCGAAATTAAATTGGGGGAGGATAAGCTTAAAATTGTTGAAAAGGTAAAGAATTTGGGTGTAATTATTGACAAAGATTTAAGATTTTCTGATCAAGTGTCCTATATGCTGAAAAAGGCATATGGTAAACTAAAAATGTTGTATTCCCATAGACATGTTTTCAGCGTGAAATTAAAAACATTATGTAATAGCCTTGTCCTCTCCCAATTTAACTATTGTGATTATGTATATGGACCATGCCTAACTGTTAGGGACAGCCATCGAATACAAAAGGTTCAAAACTCATGTTTGCGGATTATCCATGGAATTCGTAAATATGACAGAATATCCCATACATTGTCTGTGATGAGGTGGTTAAATATGGCAAACCAAAGAAAACTCCACACGAATGTTCTTTACTACAAAATATTAATTAAAAAAATTCCTCCATATTTAAGCGCAAAAATTAAATACAGAACTGACGTTCATAATGTAAATGTTAGAAGAAAGGAACAGCTTACAATTCCTCAACATAAAACGGCCATGTTTCAACGATTCTTTTCATTTAATATTGCAAAGAATATGAATGCTCTCTCGGTAAACCTTCGGTCAATGACGCTGAGGAAATTTTATAAGTATGTGCATGATTTATTATTTTCAGAACAAGAGAGGAGTCAGTAGTGCTTGTTTCTAGTGTACACTGGTGGCTAAATTTTTAATATGTAAAATAAATCTGTATGTTATACATAAAAAGCTAAAATTCAATCTTTTTGATTACTTTGATGATGCTAACTAATGTTGCCCCACCCCAGGTTCAAGAAGAATATTAGACATTCTTAGTCTGAATCTTGCACCTTTTAATTTAGTATATAACATTTTGTGTATTGCCGTTGTTACTTTGTACTCGTTTATTTATTGTTATATATTTATATTAATAAAGACATTGATTATTATTATTATATATATACATATATATATATATATATATATATTGTTACATGTTTACAGTCTTCAGTAAACACTCTGTGGGTTCAAATAACTTGCAACAAGAATTTTCACTAACCACTATTTTATTACTCACTAAAGTTACACTAGTAAATACTTAAAAATCACACAACTAATAATAACTTAATCTAATATAAATTCACTACTTTTAAAACACTATGTACTTTACTTTTAAATCACTTGTCAACTCTTGCCTAACCTAAAAACTGTCTCTGTAACCAGAACTGTACTGTATACTCAACTGAACTGTACCCCCATCTGCTGGATTCACCTCTTTATATACACCCATAGAATGTACCAGAATACAATTCCATAACATTCTAGAATCCTACAGAGTTTTCTACTATGTGCTGGATGACTAGATGGCGCCGCCCCACCTACCGGAATAACAGGTTTCCCTTCACTTTGACCAGGAACTTAATCACATCTCTCTCCGTTAGAGGGCAGCACATAACAATATAATATACATAAGTCACAAATGGTACTTATCTAATAATAAATCATAAAATTTATGTAAATAATGTATTAATACATGGGCAGAAGGACTTCGGTCGATAGCCCTTTGGATTTTTCCAATAAAGAACATATTTATTGGGGCGAGCGTAGGTGCGTCTTTACTATGTACATACTTCGGTATGCGATGTAAAGCAACGACAGGCGCAGTTAGTACTTGGATGGGTGACCATTCCAACGGAAACCGCGTTCTCGCCTCACACATCTTCCAGCGGCTTGTATATCAGTGTATGCGCAGAAGCTATACAACCTTAGGCGAGGGTTGTATAGGAGATATACCATCCTTCGGAGGGGATGTAAAGCCGTCGGTCCCTTGTCTATTAAATGTTAGGTAAGTAAAAGATCCCTACTCTTCTTAAGGGAAGAGGTTCGGCAAAATTCCTGGTTGGGGGTAGCTCGTCTACAGGCGTCGGTGTTAGGCCTCAGTAGCGGAAATACGCCGACGTTAAATAAATGTATTAAAAAAAAAAACATATTTATTTATTTATTCTTCCTTGACGGAGAAAAATTCGAGAGTGCAAGCTGCTACCTCTTACGATTCTCTAATTGGAAACATGTTTGAGTTAGAGACGAAATATTCATATTTTCCCAAGGGAATAATAAAAAATAAAAAAATAGAGTAAAGTTAGGAAAAAACGGCGCCACAAATCATTTTTAAAATTAAGAAACTAGTATACTTTCACTTTAACGTCTTATCCTTATTGCAAAGAAAGCTTCTTTGCCTTAAAAAAAACACAATAATATATTTTAGGAAACTTCATTTAATTCCGAAATAATTTTTAAATCATTGTTAAAATTAGATGAATTATCTGCTAGAAATTAACTCAAAAATACATTATAATTACATCAACATTTTAATTTAACTGGTCCCTACCACGGGTCATAATATAAAATAACAAAAAAATACAGTAAATAGGAAAGTATTAGCCATATTCTGGTTTAGTGAAAAAAATCCACAAATAATTTTCCAACACATATAGTTATCAAACAATCTTTAAAAAAAGTGCCGACGATAGCCATGGATAAAGTCACTTCACTCGCTTGGTATGTTGAGAGAGTAAATTATATTACTAAGTGAACACTTAAAACATAGTGGTAACATAACAGATTGAACATTTATTTATAAAGCAAAACAAACAGTGAAACAAACATAATAAAATTTTAGTACTTATATAGCATAGCCGATCTTGCCACCCAGAGGCATTTCCTCCGGTACTTGCACTCTCAGCATTTCTACAACTAGCGGGCCGTGTGCACCGTTGCTGAGTTTGATGAATTTCCGCGCTACATTGTAACCAGCAACTTGGTTTACTTTAAGATATCGTATTAAATTAATTTTGTAACTAAATCGTTTCCTGAATAAAATCATATATCGGGTGGTCCAATAATTGTCTAGGTATTTTTAAAATTAGTTATCAAAATTTTTAAATAAATCATTAGATAATTCTTGTTCAAATTCTAAATTATTAATTTCAATTTATTGTGGATAATGTTTGATTTTATCTAAGTCTATTTCGATTTCAAATTTCGTTGGGTTAATTGCAAAAAATTTAAAGTGACTAAGTGACTATTATCGACTGTACTAATTCCCGAAGGAATTTCTACATTGCTATTTAATATTTGAGAAGGTAACACTAGTTCAGTGTTATTCTGATAATTTGTTTTTAATTTCATTATCTGTTCAGTAAAAGGAGTATTGTTATATTTCCATGAGTTTCAGATAGCATTGTTTCTTGTAAATGTGTTCCGTCAACAAACATTTATATTTCCGCTCCAAGAATGATGAATTTGCCCGTTTTAAAATCTAATCTAGCAGTTAATTTAGTGATTAGGTCAATGCCAATGAGACCATGAAAGTGTTTATTAAAGTCATATACATAATGCTTATACAGTATTTCTGGCCGTTTGAATATTCTTGACAAATGAATAGTTACTGTATTGTTATGAATAGTTTTATTGCGAGACGTTTTTATCAAGAATGGCTCATTTTGAATAAAGTCTGAATAATATGTGGTAGCTTGTTTTTTCAGCTCCTGTATCTATTAAAAATCTCGCCTTCATTTCAGGTATTAAAATATATGGTACAATACATTCTTGCATATTTAAATTTATTGTTTTGATATTCGTGAGGCTAACTTCTGAAAATTTTCTTCGTCGTTCTGTACGTCTGTGCAATTTTCTTTTTGATAATATTGATTCTGTAATTCCAAGAATTTTTCGTATGAGAGAGTGTCTTCGTCATAAGGACTGAATGATGCTTCTTCCGGTTGTTCATCTTCCGGAAGGACTTCGTGTGTATTTAACTCTTGAGAAAACCATTTTCTAGCTTGATTTTGTTGTGAAAATTGCCTTTATTGATTTGAGCGCAATTGTGTTAAACGTAACAATGCCGAATCCATGAGTTCTTAATTTCTTATTGCTAATTTATTAGTTGGTTTGAATACATTTTGGGGAGGACCGCAAATTTGTTTATTTGTGTGAAAATTATGTTTTATTGGTGTTGACTGAATATTAATAGGCTGTGATGGGAACTTTGGTTGAGTATAGAATTGGCGTTGTCCTGGAATTTTGAATTGTTTATGTTGTACAGGATGTGATATTTTCGCTTGTATTTGTGGTATTTGACGTTGAAATTGAGAAATTGGTCTAATAGGAGTGTTCGCAATTTTAATTTGTGTATTATTTCGTGTAGGTATCAAATTATTACTAGGAGTGTTTAATTGTTGTCTATGGTAATTTATATTTTCTTCTTCTGTAACCATATGCACAGCTTCCTCGATTGTATTTGGTGATTTACAACGTAATAGGTGACCCATGTTGCCATTAAGTCTGGTTAAAAAGGCACGTAATGTCATATATACATATTTACTTTTGTCGTTTTTATTTCAGCGGTTAAATCTGAACAAGCAATTTTGTCTAAAAATAAACTTCTTAGATTGATACATTTATCTGCGAATTGGAAACATGATTCGTTAGATTTTTGTCTTAATATGTTAAGTAAGATATTAAGGACTCTTTATTACGTTGATCACCAAAAATACTTAATAAAATTTCTTTTCATTCGGGAAGTGTTTTATAACTTCACGAGGCTAATAATCAGCTTTTCCTACAATTTTTGTTCTAATATGTAATAAAGTGAACCATATTCTCGCAACTTCATTATTAGGTGCCAGGAGTAATAACACATTTTCACAGGCATTTAAAAAGTTTGATAATTGAGATGCATTTCCGTCAAAATGCGGTATTAAGTCTAAATAATCTCTAACGCAAATTTGTGGTCCATTATTATTTACAGCCATATTGTCTGAATTATCGCTCATTAAATTTTATTTTACTCACATAAAATAAATTAATGAAATTTCTCCCATCTCACGAGTTACTAGAGTTTTATAAAATAACGCTATTTCAATAATCTGAAAGTAATAATAGATAAAATTACTGAATTGGAAATATTCAAATTAATTTTGTCTGTTTGTCAACAAGTCTATCTACGTTAATGATTATTATTCATAAAAAGATATTAAGTATAAAATTTCAGGGGCGAGCGTAGGTGCGTCTTTACTATGTACATACTTCGGTATGCGATGTAAAGCAACGACAGGCGGAGTTAGTTCTTGGATTGGTGACCATTCCAACGGAAACCGCGTTGTCGCCTCACGCATCTTCCAGCGGCTTGTATATCAGTGTATGCGCGGAAGCTATACAACCTTAGGCGAGGGTTGTATAGGAGATATACCATCCTTCGGAGGGGATGTAAAGCCGTCGGTCCCTTGTCTATTAAATGTTAGGCAAGTAAAAGATCCCTACTCTTCTTAAGGGAAGAGGTTCGGCAAAATTCCTGGTTGGGGGTAGCTCGTCTACAGGCGTCGGTGTTAGGCCTCAGTAGCGGAAATAGGCCGACGTTAAATAAAAGTATAAAAAAAAAAAAAAATTTCAGGTAAAATTTAGCAATCGGAACAGCTCTGTGTTCACTGTAATCTACTATATTTTCTCTTAGACCCTTGGTTTATCCTCTTCTTTTCTTGACTTTCTTACCGATGTTGATCTTGAGGACTTCTATTGGATACTGACGATACGAAAGTCTCGATGACTCCAACCTGATGCCAGCACGATGCTACCTTATTCTAAACGTTGTAGGACGGTTTTTCAACCGGCGGACCTCGTTGGACTCCTAGGTGTTTTAAGCGCGCTGACCCTGTGGAATTCTTTCATCATAAATCAAAGGCTAACTAACCTTGTACTTGGAGATGTCTTCTCAACTACCCTACTCAATCCAGGCAGTTTGGAATTGATGGTTCCTTCTTCTCAAGTGTTGAAACGCACGTTACTGCTAATTTTTGGCAATAACTGAAGAAATCTGCACGACTGCGCCAGTTAAGAATCGTCGTCGAACGGAAGGCTTTTTAAAAAAGAATTGAAATTTGATTTTTAACAAAATTTATTATTTGCACTCAAAATATGTTTACACTTTGGTAACAAAAAGTTAACTAGTCAAAGTCTAGGATGAAAAACCCTGTGTGCTCTCGGCACTTATATTTATAGACAATAACAGAACAATTTCTGTTGATGTCTGTAGTTAGTTGTGTCATAACTTTTACACCCTCCTGGTAAACACCCTGTAGGTTCGATAAATTGCAATAAAGTTTTCACAAACCATGGCTTTATTAATCACTTACATTACAATAATTAATCCTTAAAAATAACACAACTAATAATAATTTTAATCTAACATAAGTTCACTACTTTAAATCACAACTTGTTACTGTTCTTTACGTCATCTGATCACTACTTGATCTGATCTAACTCTCTTTCTGTATACCAGAATTGTACTGTTAGTCCAATAAAGGGGACTTTTAAATGTCCATTCATACTCCATGGCTGAATTTTTTACCAGAAATTAGTTTTAAGATGTACATCAAGCGTCTGTAGTCAAAAAGTAGAAATTGATGGGCAGGGGTTGTAAAAAAAATATTTAAGGGTTGAAATCGCGATATGTCAAAAACGGAAAAATTTTCGAAAAAAAAATTTAGACAAAAGTTGTAGAGAAAAAAATTCTGTGTAAAAAAGCTACTTAACTTTTTTTTTCTATACGTAACCGGCGAGCCGTGAAATTCGATAAAAGTTTTTGAACGATTTACGCAGTCAAATACACAGCTGGCGCGTATGCCCTCTACTCACCGCCAGAAAGAGAAACGTAAAAGAGTGTGTCTAGAGTGAGGACGACAAACGTCATGAGGCGAATGATGTTTTATGTATTGTTTGCGATTTTAACATTTAAAATGTTTTTATTTTCCAATACAATTATGAGTTTCGATTAATAGTCGTCCACTTAAAGAGTCGGGATTTATGACGAAATTACAGAATGTTTGCGCCTCGGACTAGACAATGTCCCCCCTATGTTTTCCAGGGTGCTGAATCGATTCCCGTGGTCAAACCACTTTTTTCACCTCGGCAACCCCCTCAAATTGGCCAGAAACTACCCCTAAATTCCACTTTTCTATAAACCCGTTTATTTTCTACAGTTTTTCGACTAATTGTTGTTCCCACGATTAGAACGGAAGTTTCCTCCAGGGATTTGACCTCAGCCACTCCTGCCCCAGGCTTCCGACCCTTGTAGGGGGTGACAAATTGATATTTGTTTTTGTGAGAACAAAATTTATATTTTATATACCTAAGGTGTTTCTTTGAGGAAGGTTGCAGGTGACCAGGGTTGTGTAACCACCCCCGGGGGACGTTTTCACCCTTCAAAGGGGTAGAATATTATATTTTTTTGGGGAAAAATATTAAATTTTGTAAGAAGCGCTTCTTTGAGGAAAGTGGTAGGTGGCCAGGTTTGTGTAACCGGTCCCGGGGGTTACACAAACATACATATTTTTTATGCTATTTTTCAATTATAGCTGGAAAAAAATGTCCACCCCTTTGATGGTTGAAAACAACCCCTAGGGGTGGTTGCACAATCCTTGTCACCTACCACCTTCCTCAAAAAAACGCCTCCTACAAAATATTAATTTTTTTCTCACAAAAACAAATATCAATTTTCCACCTCCTATAAGGGTTGGAAGCCTGGGATAGGGGTGGCTGAGGTCAAATCCCTCGAGGGACCTTCCGTTCTACTCAAGGGAACAACAATTAGTCGAAAACTGGGGATAAAAAATGGGTTCACGGAAAAGGGGACTTTAGGAGTGGTTTTTGACCAATTTGAGGGGTTGCCGAGACAAAAAAATTGATTTGACCCCGGGAATCTATTCAGCACCCTCGAAAATCTAGGGAGGACATTGTCTAGTCCGAGGCGCAAACATTCGGTAGTTCATCGACTATGAGTATAAGTATTGTATTTTCTGCATAATATGATGTAGAGCATGAAAGTTGAATATAATGTATTATTCGATTTTTTACTAGCAGTAAAATACAGATTAGAAATTTAGGAAATCGTGTAGAACTTATTTTAAACCTAATTTATTGTGAAATACATTTTTTAAATACTTAATTATAACCAAAACAAAATATTGCTGGTTATAAATTCTTGAAATCATGTAGGTACAGTTAATGTTTCAACATTGTTTTCATAACAATACAACCCAGCTGGAATCTAACACGGGACTTGTTGTAGAAAAAGTGTATTTTCAAAACGTAGATAAATAATTGATTACTTTTCATGAATTTCTATTTTGTCTTTACTTCTAGTGGTACTACCGTAGTAGGCATACCTCTTTCGCTGGCTAGGATCCCATTGAATTATGCAAAGAAAGCAGCAGCACAAGACACATTCCACATGTAATAGAAAAAATTAGCACTACTCATTTTTCCCTGTACTTGTTGACTGGATTAAAGCATTATTTTTATTTGTAATAAGTTCTATTTATATACTTTTAATTGGCCCACATGTATGAGCATATTTATTTATATTTCTTGAAACACGTGCATTGATAAGGGTTCGTTGTAGACTAGACCCTCGGGTTGAAGGTGTCGGATTTCAGGCCGATGGTGATATGACTCGGATCAGGTTCAAAATGCCTAGCAACGACACATACGTTTTTTTCACAGGCCTGTGAAGCGGGCATAAATGTGGCGGCCTTGCTGAAAACCCAATTGGCATTTCCTACTGAAACACTGTCCAGTCGAAACACTGCCAATAAAACAGTGCTGCAGTTCCGAAAAAATCGCCAAATAAGAGTAATTTACTGTTGATTTCGGAACTGAGACACTGTATTTCGCTAGTGTTGCGGGTCGGTAGTGAAGCACTGTTGCTTTGATATTAGAGATGTAACGGTGATCACCATCACAGCTACATATCACCTGTTCTTTGCATAGAGCAATCGCTAGCAGTGATTAGGTAAAAATGAACCGGTGATTAAATCACTCTTTTCTGTAGAACACCGTACAGTAATAATGTCCTGCTCTGCTCTTGTTCGCTCATTGCGGTTATCCGACTGGCAGCTGATAAGAGTAAAGTATTGTCTACTGTGTATGTTATAAGAACCATGTCGCTTTGTCTTTATCGGTACTCTTTATATGCTTTGTCGGTACAAAGCCGAAAAAGCTTCTTATATTATATTATGCATATAAACACTCATAAATTAACCTTTATGATTTTTTGCATAGAGAGGTGAATAAATATATTTTAATTAATAATTAAGTATGTTATGTTGTATTTCGTTTTGTTCTAGTAAATCAGTTTTATTTCTAATAGCGAAATTATTTTGTTCTTCATTTCATCAGTTTAATTAAACTTTTAGAAATTTAATTTAGAGCAATACTCTCATACCAAAAATTAAAGGCTTCTGGCGCGCGTGAATGAATAGGTATATTGTACATTTTTAATAACAATAACAATTAATAATTAATTCATGAATGGCATAGGTTGATGTCGATCACAGTTGTTTTACGTCAGCTGCGAATTTAAAACAGCGAAACGAGCACGCAGAGCAGATCGTGAATTTGTAGAATAAAGTGATTTAAAGAGTGATATATCACTGCTACAAATAACAGTGATTAACGAACAGTCGCAAGAGTTATCACTGTGAAGCAAAAATCGCCGTTTGCCCCATCTCTACTTGATATAGTGCTCCACTCGAATCATCGGTATCGATAGTCGATACTTACACACTTTCAATTCGAACGTGCTGCACTAGTTTATTTTTTCCCGTGCGGTACTTTCGATATTTTCTTTCCTCTTCTCAGGCCCGCGCCTAGCACTTTTGGCGCCCTTGTGCAAATTTAAAATAACGCCCCAAATTTGTATTACGTTCACATGTATGAGTACAGATACGGGTTAAGTTAGGTATTCATGAAAAATGGAAATGTTTCGACGTCTCAAACTCAAACTCGAAAGTATTTTCTCAACATTACTTATTTTAAAATTTATAAATTTTTATAATATTAGTGTTTATCAATTATTCTGTTTGAATTTACTAACAATGATGTTTATATAATCAAATATAAAATGATTTTTGAGATGCAAGTTTTTAGCTTTTAATAAATCTAAAATAAAAAATAAATTTTAGATGAACTCACCTTAAATCACAACACAAAACACATCACTATAAAGTCTGTAAAACTACAAAAAACTAAAGTTTCAAAATATCTTTCTGGAAGCTTTTGAAGAGGAAGCCATACGCTGCAGTGAGAATAAACCAAAGTGCTGGCTACGCTACGTAGACGATACGTTCATCATATGGCCACATGGAGAATCATCTTTATCTGTTTTCTTCGACCATTTGAATAAACAGCATCCAAGCATCAAATTTACAATGGAGACCGAGCAAGATGGAGCTTTACCTTTCTTAGATGTATTAGTGAAAAGGTCACACAATGGCAAGCTGGCCCATGGTGTCTACAGAAAGAAAACGCACACCGATCGTTACCTACATGCGACATCTCACCACCACCCACAACAGAAGAGAGCATTAATTAGAACCTTGATCCACAGGGCCAACACAATATGCGACGACGAGAACAAACCCGAGGAACTACAGAATGTCTAACAAGCTTTAGAGAAGAACGGATACAGTCAAAGCAATATACAACGGGTAGTAAATAACCAGAGGAGAACTACAGAAGAAGAACAGCAACAACAAACAACGTATGCATGCCTACCCTACGTCGCGGGAGTCACAGATAGGCTGAAGAAGATTTTATTCAAAAAGAAAATAGGTGTACGGTTTCGAACAGTGAAGAAAATACAGCAGATGCTTCCCTCAGTCAAAGACCCTGTCCCCAAACTGTTATCAAAAGGTGTTTACCAGTTGAAGTGCACATGCGGTAAGAGCTACATCGGACAAACAGGACGAAGTATCCAGTGCAGAATCAAAGAACACCAGAGAAATACCAGATTTGGATACACGGATAGGTCGGCGATAGCAGAACATGTCCATAATAACGAGAACCATAAAATCGACTACGAGGACGTCAATATATTAGACAGGAATGCGCGCTATTATCCGCGAATCATTAGGGAATCACTGGAAATTATGAAAAACGTGAACAACTTTAACAGAGAGGATGGGTATCGACTTAGTAACACGTGGAGACTGGTATTGCCAAGTACCAGCACCGTAGTAAGTCACGGTCAACCAAACACGACGAATGAGCAGCGAAGCGAACCAAGCGCGACCAATGACCAACGAAGCGAAGCGGCGCCTAGGTATATAACGAGGAGTGTAACACAACAGATTCAGTCTTTAGAAACCTTCTGAAGAAGCTGACAGGATGATCAGCGAAACGTCAAGTCAAGTTCGACGACCACGGCAAGACCCGGAAGAATCTACTTCATTAGTTAGTTATTGTTCATATTTATAAATAGTTACTACTATATAAAAGGTAAAATATTTTAATTATTTACTCAGTTGCCATGGCTTTCTGGAGACCATTTGAAACAGAGGATAATATAATAACGCCCGAAAATCTTATTATTTTCTTATGACAAGCATTTCTATTTACCTCCGCCCATGTACAATAAAGAGGTGCCGACTGTTTTTGCCGGCTTTTAGTTTTTATACGGTTTCAAATAAGTTCATTTACACTTTACCCCGTGCATCTTTTCACTTCGCTAAGTTAATTATCGGGCGTCAGGCAACAAATGAAATCGCGACCGATGCAGCGCTTAAATATATAAAATTTCGTACATTGCAAGCTCAGACAGGAAAAAACGCTTGTTCGCTCGTTGCAAGCCAAATTTCAAGCTCAAACATGAATAAAATCAGATTTGTTTGAGTTTACACAATTCATGTTATCATGTTACTTACGTATTCGATCGAATAAATGCTATTATTGCGTACTCTCATTAGGAAAATATATTATTTTCGAGAAGTAATTCGGTTTCGTCGTCTCAGAGTAAAAATAAAAAAATAAACAAATAAAAAACAATGTAATAGCTAGCAATTCCTTACTAGTTTTTTTATCATTATAAATTTTGTTTTGACAATATTGTTTGTTGCTTTTTTTTTTTTTACTTTTCAGTTTTGAGGCTTTTCGGCGCCTCGGCGCCGTCGTGCACCACACGACTTTGCCCTTATGTACGGCGCGGGCCTGCCTCTTCTGGCAGTAAGGTTCATATATTGACAGAAAAGGACATAATATATCGGAAGTACCAGGCATTATTGTGCCAGACTGTACATGTATTACATTATATATGTCCTCCTGTATGTAAAGGAAATTCTTTGGAATTGTTTGTACGTGGAAAAAATGAGTAGCTAGTGTTTTCTATTAAAGGGGTACCTTTTACTACGGTAGTATACAAGAAGTAAAGACAAAATAGAAATTCAAGTAAAGCAATCAATTATTTACCTACGTTTGGAAAATAAAGTTTTTCTCCAACAGGTCCCGTGTTAGATTCTAACTGTGAAATCTAGCTTCAGATTTTTGGTTGTATTGTCATGAAAGCAATGTTGAAACATTAACTGTACATAATTTCAAGAATTTATAACCTGCAATATTTTGCTTTTGGTTATCATTATGTATTTAAAAAATGTATTTAACAATGAATCAGGTTTAAAATAAGATCTACATGATTTCCTAAATGTCTAATCTGTATTTTGTTATGGTAACAGTAAAGCTATTTTTGTTATATTTTATTATCTACCATCAAGGCACATTAATAGGAGAAATTTTAGTCTATTAAAATAACATAAATAAGGAGAAAAATGTGCGTTACACGATTTAATGAATTTTCAATCTGTATCAGAAAGTTTTTGTTATTGTCTTCCAATTTGGTTTAAACCAAGGTTATGTTGGTTCAAATTTGTTTTTAGAGGGCGGAATATTAAAACATAATATTTTAGTCACAAACTCCTCTATAAAATCCTTATTTTACTATAAGGAATGTAACCAGACTGCAACCAACAGCTACTCTTCGGGCTATGTGCCCCGCCGAGCGCTAAATTACAAGTTACAAGCCTGGCGCGTTAAGTGTAATAATTGCATATTACCATCAAAGCGCTAATGCTTCGATTGCAACAATCACCAGCCGAAAGACTGATCCTACTTAAAGGAGCTCTCGTGCCAGTCGTCACACACCACTTGCTACGGAATTACACGTACATAAACAAAATAAATACGTTGGATATTAATGATTATAAGATATCACGTAACGAAATCACTTGGGCTACTGTAGCGTAGCAGATATCGTAGGCACTGACTTACCCGGAAAGTGATGTACGTGCCTACGATAAAATTTCTCTAGCTCAGACTATCTCAGGGCGTTAGCCCAAGCTTACATAAATTATGATAAATTATTAGTTTACTTACTTAACAACTCATTGAGGTTTCCCTATGTAGTGGTCGCAGACGAAATAATGACACTTTCTTTAAAAATGAAATGCACTATATTAAACAATTTACAGATTTAGGTTCTCTAGCATGTAACCTGACGATGTTCACAGGTGTGGCAAATTCCACGATTAATAAGATCACATTCATAAAATGCCTCATGTAGCTACACATCGGTTTACAATGTCCTCATAAATTCTGCCACAAAGGTTTGATTTAAAGAACCTCCTTAAATATATGTAAATGCATAAAATCCTTAAATATGTACAAGTTAAAAATGCAAACGTATGAATTTAAATCCAGCCGAACCACTGAAGGTGGTCCCCGGTAAGTAAAACAAATAAACAACACACTTATTCAGGGTGGTACGATACCGAGTCCGGACGTGGAGGAACTGTAGCCCTACAGAGATGTCTTCGGGACACAAGAAATGGACCCAAGGATGGGGTTGATGGTAGCCTCACCAGCCCTGGCACCTTCCACGGTGTGTGGATGCCCCGTCCGTGGAACTCTCACTGACGTGTGTAGAAGCCCCATCCGTAGAACCCTCACTGATGAGGGAACAATCCACCAAAACTCCTGGAAGCCACAGTCGGATAAATGGGGTCGAGTCCGCCTTTCAGGTTGACACGGTATTTCCAAAGGAAAGCCTAGTGTAATTTAATATCCTGCTTCCGCAGATAAAATTTACTCACAACCACAAAATATTCCGCTAAACGGAACAACAACAGATTGAGGAAATTTTCTTGAGTTGATTATTCTAAAATCCACCAGGATGCCTTGGATAAAACCGAGGTTGGAAGAATTACCAACTAATTAACACCAACCATGCCAAAAACAATGGTTGCCTCCGTTTCCTCTGCTGATCACGTGTCGCCCTCCAGTGGAGAATAGCGAAATGTGTTTCGGACGTGTAGCAGTTGTTATAATGCGGCCCACAAAACGCTAAAGCGTATGGTGGGTCGCATATGCTAGAGGTCCGTAACAACTCCCCCTTTACTCGCAGGAAAAAAAATCGAAATTTTTTTTTTCTTACTAGCTTCTCACCAGAGGATGGATAAATGGTGGGGAGACATAATATGCACGAGGATGGATAACCCGCCTCCCAAGTTACCATCAGGCATAACAACGAAAATGATGAGACTTAAATGCACGAGGATGACTAACTCGTCTCCCAAGTTATCATCAGGCATAACAACAAAAATAATGTCAAAAATAAGGAGACTTAAATGCACGGGGATGGCTAACTCGTCTCCCAAGTTACCATCAGGCATAACAACAAAAATAAAAAAAATACATAGAGAAAAAAAAAGAAAGAGAAGGGAAAAAAAGAACAAAAAAAACGCATAAGGACTTAACAGCTAGGAAGTAGCTCGCCCCAAGGCTACTCCACGAGCAAAACAATGAGGTATGGGAGTGTTCCCCGTCCCGCCACGACGACCACCCTTGCTAGACAACGAGGTTAGTCTGAAGCCCAGTAGTGCCTACCCGGGTAATGATAACCGGGCCTAGACCAGGCTACCTCCAAGCATCGCCTCCCAAGCTCGAGCCCCTCCAGACGGATACCTTTAAAGGCAGCTGCCAGCAATGTGAGCGCCCCCAACGAGACGGAGTCCCTCAAGACGCAAGCGCCACACAAGACCATTTTTGGGGACTTTTACCCCTCGCAGGTATAACCACGGTGATGGTATTCGTGCATCCCCCATCACAGAGATCCAACCAAAGACACTTCCTCCCGTAAGGCGGAAAGAGGTGAAAACTTACTCAGTGGGTTTCAGCCACCTGAGCAAGACCAATGAACCAGAAAAGCAAATGATACTACCAAATTAACGAAAGAAGTGACCTAAAACATGTTACTAAGACCAACACAAAAAAAAAACGAATTCGTCATTGCCTATTCGGATGCCTAAGTACGTCAACGGAATGAACAGACCACAACTAGTTGTCATCGGGAGGGTGTGCTTTCAGATCTTTTATGTGCCACACCGAACGTTTACCGTCAGAACCTTCGAGCTCATAAGTCCATGATGAGAGAATTTTACTGATCGTGAATGGACCCACAAACTTAGGTGCTAATTTTGCCGTGAAGTATTTAGAGGCATCAGACTGGGCATGAGAACGTCTCCAGACCTTTTGCTTCAAAACAAACTTATCGGGTCTGCGTCTTAGGTTATAATGTTCCTTACTGGATTTATGGGCCTTTAATATTCTACTCTGAACATTCTTATAAATCTTAGCGAAGGCAAGCTTACGGTTTTCAGGGTTTACAACTGGATACTCAGACTCAGAAGGTACATACTTATCACTATTGCCATCTAACGAAATTTTACGTCCAAAATTGACAAAATTAGGCGTGTGTTTCGACGATCTAATGGCAAAACCTATTTTCGGCAGAAATTGATTCCAAGCCCTGTGATTATCCTTTAGATATGCAGATAACATAGCCTTAACAACACGATTTACCCTTTCGGTCAGGTTACATTGAGGGTGGTAATTTGCGGTGTACGCTATTTCGATGTTGTAGGTTTTCGCGAGATTTTGGAAACGGTTACTCTGAAACTGATGACCATTGTCTACCACTATAGTCTTCGGAGCGCCAAATAAGAGAATTACATTATCTTCAATGACCTGCGATATGCTATTAGCGGTAGCTGACCTCAACGGAAACACCATGGCAAACTTACTAAAATTGTCACACACGACAAGAATAAACTGATAACCCTTGGCCGTCCTGGGTAATGGACCCATCAGAACGGCACAAACTAATTGCCAAGGTTTTCCAACGGTAGGTGTCTTACTCAACAAATTTCCCCTAAGTGACTTCTGTTCGGGTTTAGTACTTATGCAAATCTCACATTGCCTAACGAACTTAGCCACATCGGCCTTTAATTTCGGCCAATAATACCTATTTCCCACTCGAGCCACAGTCTTATGGACCCCTGCGTGTCCACAACTCGCATCACAATGCAACGACCTAATTACATCTAGGCGTTTCTCTTTGGGTAAAACCAGTCTCCAAGTGTCGGCAGGATCTGCTAACTCGGCATAACGCAAACGTACATACTTATACAACTGGCCATTCTGTATACGCCATAAGGGATAACGCATAGGAGACCGTTCGACTCGATCCAGCATCCTCAAATACCATTTATCGGTGGGAGAATCGGCATGGTCCGTGACCGAGAATACTTCGAAGGATTCCACCGTTACTGGTACTGAACGAGACAGAAAATCAGGGACGGTATGTTCAGAGCCCTTACAATGAATCAGTTCAAAATCATAAGGTTGCAGACGAAGTGCCCATCCGGCCAATCGACCTTGGGGATCTTTTAGCTGCTGCAACCATAGCAAAGAATGACAATCCGTTATGATTTTGAAGTGGAAACCTTCAAGATAGTGACGTAGCTTCTCCACTGCCCAAATTACGGCGATGCATTCTCTTTCGACCGAGCTATATTTGCGCTCCTGGCTAGTCAAAGAACGGGACAAATAGCAAATTACCTTTTCACCATCATCAAATTGCTGCGTGAGCACGGCACCGACACCGAATGCGGACGAATCTGTCTGCACATAAAAGGTACGCTCAAAATCAGGGCACGTCAAAATAGGTGCGGTAACCAAACACTCCTTAAGAAGTTTAAAAGACTTCTCACATTCAAGTGACCAACTAACATTGTTCTTTGTGAGGTTCGACAAAGGAGCCACTATTGTAGAAAACTGCGGTACAAACCTTCGATACCAAGATGCTGTGCCTATAAATCTACGAATTTCCCTAACGTTTTTCGGAGAAGGTACACTCAAAATCGACTCTACTTTCGCTGGGTTAGGACGTAAACCATACTTATCTACAACATATCCCAAGTACTTAAGCTCAGGACGGCAAAATTGACACTTGTCAAAACTAACTATCAGCCCAGCAGAATGCAAGCGATCAAAAACCGTCTGCAACGTCTCTAGGTGAGATTCGAAATCCTTCGACACTACCACGATGTCCAAATAAACCAAAACCGAAGGCTGCAAATCAGCTCCAAGCACGGTATCAATAAGACGCTGCCAAGTCGCAGGTGCATTTGACAACCCAAAAGGCATAACTCGAAACCTATACAGGCCTTTAGGGACAGTGAAAGCGGTATAATCTTTGGAAGATTCAGCAATAGGAACTTGCCAATATGCGCTCTTAACATCTAATGAACTTAAATATTTGGCATCCTTCAACTGATCTAATATGGAGGAAATCAGCGGCAGAGGATAGGCGTCCTTTTTAGTAACAGCGTTAAGGCGCCGGTAATCTACGCAAAAACGCAGAGTTTGATCCTTTTTCTGCACTAAACATATTGGGGAAGACCAAGGACTTTTACACGGTTCGATGATATTTAACTCCAGCATTTTCTTAATTTCATCATCAATCAGTTTTTGTTTGGCAGGCGAAACAGGATAGTATCTCTGTTTGATAGGTTTGGTATCTGGGAGTAACTCGATCTCATGAGAAACAAGATGTGTACGACCAAGGGAAGTACCCATCAGTTTCCGGTTTTCCTCCACCAAACTATCCAGAGCTAGTTTCTGTGATACACTTAAAGAAGTTTCGTCAAGGACACTGTTACCTCAACGAGTGGTTCCTGCTCAGAAAAATGCCAAACATCTTGTCGTAAATCTGGTATAATATTCATCGCCACCCAAAAATCTATCCCTAGAATTAACTTATGCGGTATTTCCGGAACTACTAGGACATCTATTACATGAACCTTGTCACCCAAGCAGAAAGGAACAGATACATAACCTATAACGGAACAGATTTGCCCGTTAGCCACTCTGCACTCATTGACAGAAGGCTTCAAACTTAAACCAATCTGCTGGAAGACCTCAAAACCAGATGATCCTACCATTGTCCTGGTAGCACCTGAATCCAACAAACCCATCATAGGAAAACCTAACACTGAAAGTTGTAAGTAAGGACGCTGATCACCAACCACATGAGAAATGACATAATCGAGAAAAATTTGTTGTTTTAAGTCAACAACATTGCTGGTCGACTCACATACACCGGGAGAAACTGTTCGACCAATTAACGTCTCCCTGGACAGTTTTTCGAACGCGAACACTTAGGACAGGACCTAATCGTAACCTCTGCTTTACCACATTTATAGCAGAACTTCTTCCTTGGAGCCTGACATTCCCGATGCCCATGACCAACTTGACCACAATTAAAACATTTGATTCCAGAGTGTTGGACTTCATCCACGACGAGACTAGAACAAGAGGTCGAACGAGAAGTAGTAGAACTAGCGGAGGCATAAGCCAACTCTGGTATAAGGGATTTACTCTTAGGTGGAGGAGGAACATACGACTTAGCCAATTGTCGTTTGGAGTCGAGCATACGACAACATTGCAGGAGTTGCGTGACGGAAGTTATATTCTCAAAAGCAAGAAAAGGATGATAGTATTGATCTATGCGCTCCAAAATGATTTCGAGTTGGGTTCCCATAGGTATTGGAGTGTGCATCTTCTTGAACAACCCAATCATACTAGCGATATACAATCCTATTCTTTCCTGACTACCTTGAGTACGTCGCTTAATCTCCTCAAACAAGTCGCGGTCAAAAGACTCTGGCATGAACTGTTCCCTCATTGCCTCCACTAAGGATGGCCAATCGGTGGCCCAGTCTTTCACCAGATTATACCAATTGTAGGCATCTCCCTCGAATAAGTCTACTGCATCGTTAAATAACCGTGCGCGTGAAATACCACGAGACCTCCGTTTCTCCTCAACACGTTCTAAAAAAGTTGAAAAAGACATGTCGCCCTTGCGGCCAGTAAATTTCAAGCCCCAGTCTCTAACCGGTACGGGTTTAGGTTTCGCAGCCTCCTCCTCATCTGAACTAAAATCAGTAGTTATTGCAGAGCTATGCGCATCAGGCTGAACCTGAGCCATGGCATTATGCAATACCGACATATCGAGGATGGCTGACTCTTTAAGCTTACGATCCCCGCGGGCCTTATCTTTAAGTTTATCAAAAGCTAACAATAATTTAAGCCGAGTACTGGACTTCACACCTCTTTGCTCGTCATTAGTTGGCATGGATCTGTTAACGCGACCCAACGCATGAGCTATCTTGGAAACAATCCCCTTATATTTACTATTGTGCTCACTACCTACAAATTCATCAATAAGTTTTTGAATAGCAGCTAGGGATGCCGTTAGAGCTTCAGAATCGACAGTGAATTGGTACGGGTATGGAGGACTTTTAATAGCCAAAGTAGTCTTCTCTAAATGTATGGCTTCTCTTAAAACAGTGCGCAACTCTGCCACAGTAAGATCACTACCATCTCCTAAGCCACGTACTTGTAATTCATAAACAAGCTCCTCCCTAGGTTAGTTAGGTTAGGTTGAAATGTGAGTGGGTCTATACCAGACCCTCCACCGCGACCAATCAGGTCTATTGTAGCTCACTCCTAATTTATATTTCACCCAATAGGTTCAGCCTTTTAATAATTTTGTTGGGTGAGAGATTGTCCAAGTCCTCAGGCAAAAGCTGACCTTTGCCAAATAATGAGAACCGGGTTCTTTCTGCAGCAGGACAAGTGCACAGGACATGCCTTGCCGTTTCATCTTCCTCTAGACACAGACGGCATTCGGTGTTTTCCACCAGTCCAAGTCTGTGTAAGTGATGATTTAATCTGCAGTGCCCAGTATATAGGCCGATTAGAGTGCTTAGGTGTAACCTATTCAACTCTAGCAGTTTTTTAGCTCTTGATTTCGAAGGATTTGTAATGAACTCCTTCGAATGAGCTAATCCTGGTAGTTCCTGCCAGTGGTAGAGAGTTTTGCTCTCAGCCCAGTCTAGGATATTTGTTTTGGCAGTGTTTGAAGATATGCCAAGAACTGGTTCTGGTCCTATAAATTTTGATGCCGCACCCTCTCTAGCTAGGCAATCGGCAATTTCATTGCTCTCCAGCCCAGAGTGGCCAGACACCCAGACCAGAGCCAGTTTGTTATTCTTACCCAATTGGGTTAGAGCTTTTTGGCAGTTCCGCACTGTTTTAGAATTACAGCGATAGGATCCCAGAGCTTTAAGGGCTGCTTGGCTGTCTGAGAAAATTTTTATTGATCTGTGTCTAGGGTAGGTTGATTCCAGCCTCCGTACACACAGTTCAATGGCATATATTTCAGCCTGAAAAATTGTCGCGACATCACCCAGGCTCGAAGTTATTCTTACCTTTGGGCAGCGACTGTAAACTCCAGGTCCTGTTCCTTCAGGAGTTTTGGAACCATCTGTATACCAACAGCTGTCTGCCTTCTGTAGGTCGGTTTTATTCCGATCCCACTCATCTCTTTCAGGAAATAGGATGTTGAAAGGCAGCTCATGGTTGGTTCTGATAGGCATCACATCAGAAGGCATACCTAGGATGCTGTGACTGTTTAGGTCATCAATCAATCCGTTGCGTTCCATGATGATAGCCTGCGGCATATTAATTGCCGATTGTTGGAGTCTATATGTTGCCCACCTAGCTTCTCTCTCCAAGTAAATATGGAGAGGTGGTAAGTCTAGGAGGATTTCCAAAGCAGCTGACGGTGTGGTGCTTATAGCACCAGTTATTGCCAGGCATGCTAGTCTCTGTAAACCAGAGAGTTTGGCTTTGGCCGACTGCTGTAGCCCTTTCGACCACCAAACTATGGAGCCATACGTTATCATTGGTCTAATGACCGTAACGTATATCCAATATATTTGTTGGGGACCCATACCCCAGGATTTTCCACAAATTCTACGGCATGTCCACAGGGACAGCCATGCTTTGTGGATTACCTTTTCCAGGTGGGAATTCCAGTTGAGTGATCTATCCAGCGTAATGCCTAGATATTTCACCTCATCCGAAAATGGAATGGTTTCACCTAGTAAGGAAGGCGGTTCTAATTTACCCAGCTTCCTTTTCCTGGTGAAGGGTACTATCACAGTTTTGCGGGGATTGACAGACATCTGTTCCCTCTCACACCAGATGTGCACTGTATCTTACTAGATACCCTTCAAGAGGTACTCCTCTTGAAGGGTATGAGAGAGTACCTCTTCAGATTTACCTTTAACCATGATGACTAGGTCATCTGCATATGCCAGAATCTCGGCTTCCCACAGAGATAAAATGGCCAGCAGGTCATCCACAAGTAGTGACCACAGAAGGGGGGAAAGAACCCCACCTTGTGGGCATCCTCTCGCGGCCCTGAAGCTGACCGTTTCTCCCTGTAAAGTGTAAGTAAAGTGTTTTCCAGCATAGCTCGGATCCAGTCAGTTATGGTTAGCTCGGTTCCTCTAGCAGCAGCCGCTGTGTATAAGGAATCCGGCAGTGCATTATTGAATGCTCCTTCAATGTCGAGAAAAGCAGCCACTGCAATCTCCTTTTCCTGGAGGAATTGAGTGATTTTCCCGACTAGGCTATTAAGCGCTAGTTCTGTTGATTTGCCTGGCTGGTAAGCATACTGGTGGGCATGCAAAAATGTTTTTCTTAAATTTTGGTTCCACCAAGATTCCGTTGATGGTATAAAGAAAAGTGAGAAGCGATTTATTAAACATTATTAAAAAGAAATATTTAAACTTATAATAGATTTTCTAATTGCTCTTCTCCAACCCTGTTGCCGGCTCTGCACCTTTTAATAAAGGAACGGTTTAAATTGCGTGAATATCCGGATCGGCTGATCCGATGCGCTCATGCAATTCATCTACGGAATAAACACTTGGAAATAGGTATACCTTTTACCTAAGTAAAAAATCTAAAGGGTTTAGGTCTGGTGACCTAGGTGGCCACAGAATTGGAGCTAATCGACCGATCCATCTTCCCTGATATTTCAAATTTTGGTATGCTCTCACCTCTCTTCCATAATATTCAGAGCATCCGTCGTTCTGTAGCCACATTGTAAGCCTCGCGGATAAAGGAAAGTCTTCTAGTAAGACTGATAGATCGTTTTGAAGGAATTCTAAATAATTGTCTGGCGTTAATGTTGGTGGCAGTTCGAATGGGCCTACAATTGGTATTGTGACCGATCTTCCCTCATCAAAGGGAAATTTTTCAACTGACAGCTATGCAGTTTATGTAAATTTACAAAGCCATCTCTTCTGTACGATGATTCGTCAGACCACATTTTATTAAAAAAATCTAGATCCACTCGTATCATCCGCAGCATTCACTGGCAAAATTCCACCTTCAAGGGATAATCTCTGGATAGTAGAATTTGCACACGTTGTACATAGAGAGGATGGAATTGATACCGTTTTAAAATCCTATGCACCGTTGTTTTAGATACGCCAGTACGTCGTGATATGGTACGAACAGAAGCAGATGGATCGTCGTTAATTTCTTCAAGCAAGACTAGAAATCCTTCCCTTGAAGTACGCGTTATGCGTTGTGGGTTCCCTGATGAATGCTCAGGATGTTCCCCCTAATGTATCCATCCAGCACTTTTTCCAGGCCTTTCAACAGAAATGATGTCAGGCTAATGGGTCATAGCGATTTAGGGTCCGGTTCTGTCCACCCCATTTTTGGTATATATACCACTTTAACCGCCGCCCAACTGGATGGTATATGATTCCACACCAGACTAGCTCTATAAAGTCTGATGAGGAATGGTAGTAGTATCTCCAGTCCGTTTTGCAACAGCGCTGGAAAAATACCGTCCTCACCAGGCGATTTGAGTGGTTGGAAAGATTTAATAGCCCACTCAATCGTTGTTGCTGTGATAACTTTTTTAGCTACCAACCAATCATTTTTACAGGGTCGTTTATACCGGCTCCTCGATAGTGGCAGCTGTTGGTTATCCGGCAGAATCGAACTTCCTGGGAAGTGGTTCTGTGCTAGAAGCTCTAGGGTTTCCTTTCCAGATTCGGTGAACGAGCCATCTGTTCGTTTTACCGTTCCAAACTCCCGTACCGGTTCTCTGGAAATGATCTTGTGGATTCTAGTACTGCAAGGTGCATCAGTGATGTTCTCGCAGAACCTCCTCCAAGATTCCCTTTTTGCTTTCCTAATTTCTTTATTATAGTCTGTTAAAGCAGATCTATAGTGTTCCCAGTTGCCCGAAGCTTTAGCTCGATTGAAGAGGCGTCGAACTTCTTTTCTCATTTTATCTAATGTTTTGTTCCACCAAGATGCCCCTCTGTTGTCTTTTTTAGACTTTAGTGGAGAATTTTCATGATATGCTGAAATGATTGCGCTGCGGATCTGTTCCGTTGCGATTTCCATTTCATCATGATTCCTGATTGTGGTGAGAGCGGACTCCAGATGCGACTGGAGAGATTGTTTATACCCTTCCCAGTCTGTGCATCTAGGATCTCGGTACGTCACCACAGGTCTTGGACCGACTTCTATATTAAATAGAATATGTCTGTGATCTGAACATGAAGGTTCAGAGGATACCTGCCAGTCAGTTATCTTATTGCTCACAAAAGTTGAGCTGATTGTTAAATCTAGTACCTCTTTCCTATTTCTAGTAATAAAGGTTGGTTCGGCTCCAATGTTATTCACAATTAGTTCCTCACCTAAAATATAATCAAAAAGTGACTCACCTCTATGGTTGATATCTGTGCTTCCCCACGCTGTATGGTGGGAGTTTGCATCACATCCAATTACGAGGTGAATATTGTTCCTCTTGCTGTAGGTGACTAATGACCTGACTACTGCCGGAGGAGGTTGATCCGCACCTCTATCACCCGGGAAGTAAGCTGAGCAGATTATTATGGCCAATCTGCCCCCCTCCACTGGTACTGATATATGGATGGCTACAACATCCTGGGTGCAGTAACCTGAAAGCATAAAATACTCAATGTTATTTCTGACCAGGATACAGGCTCTAGGTCTTTCTCCAGAGCCAATAGATATTACCTTGCCAGAGGTATTGCCTAGTCCGTTTACTCGGCCTGAGGTGGTTGTCCAAGGTTCCTGAATAAGAGCAATATCGATTTGCTCTTCCTTGAATCTTTTGCCAAGGACGTATGTAGCGCCCTTGGCATGTTGTAAATTCGCTTGCAGGCACCTGATGTTGGTGATCATCAGGCGGGATCAGCTGGTGCTTGCGCCGCCGATGTTTGAGGGGTGGATGTTATTCCCACCCTGACTTTTGGTCGGAATTGTACCTGACCAAAGCCAAAGTAGGGTCTGTACCCCATCCCCTTCAGTGCAAACATAGACATCTCATCTACTGAGAATGTCCACGTCTGCCGAGAACCTGTTGGTTCCCGGTGTAGTATTACCCACTCCCGGGTATTTAGGCCATGGTTCATTTTCCTCAGCCTAGTTAGTACTATCTCGGATGACAGCTGGCTTCCAGCATCATCCGGGATATAAGCCACACAGATGTGTGGCTTGGGAAGGTCCTGCCCCTGCACGAACTTCAACCGAGCTCCATCCCATGGTCGAAGAGACTTTGTCGTCACCTCCAACCATGAGACGCTCGCCTGGTCTGCACAGGTTATTAGGAGATATCCAGGCCGTTGTGAGCAGCTCTGGAATCTCACCTGAGGACCGCCTTCTGGGATTTGTTCTACAGCTCTCAAGATTGATTGCTACAGAGCGCCCAGTTGGGTGTTATCCAAGGCCGCCTCAGGGTAATCAGAGTGGATAATGCCCGCTCTGATACCCTGTGTGACGGCCTTGAAAGAAGGATTAACAGTTTCGCCTTCCTTCCCGTGGCTTTTTTGCCAGCTGGAGGGGCGAGCTGCCATCTGATCGAGGGCGTTTCCCCGTTTCAGCACGCGCAGAGGTGGTTTGTTGTCCTTCCTCTGGCGGTTGGTTGGTTTCACAGCCCTCGGTTATAGATTTCAAGGCGGATTGGTAGGATACCCCGCTCTTGAGTAAGCGTTTGAGGCGCCTTTGTTTAGAACCTGGCAAACGCTTACGTTTCAGGGAGAGATTGCCCAAAGCCTTGGACGCCTCTTCTCCTGAGTTGCCTTCTTCCTCGGACACAGGAGTTGGTCCCTTTGACGGTCCTGCCTCCTGATCCGACGGAATCGGGCATGGTTGTGGAGTTGGATTATTCCCTACCTCCATTATTTCTTCGATATGAAGATCGAGGGTTGGACCCCCCTCGTTGGGTTTGTTTACGTTATTGGTATTCATACAGTTCCCACGAGTAGCTAGGGAATATAGTCCACCACGGTAGAGCCCTGCATTGCCGTGGTAAGGCAAAGTACTCCGGAAGGTTGCCCTGTTTAGGCTCCTACCTAACTAACCTATTGATATCTAACTTAGTTTGTGAAGTGGCCATATTGAATTTTCAACCAAACACAAAAAAATTAACTTGTTCACTCTCAAAACGGCTAGCCAACCCTACAAGGCACCTGAGAGCACGTAAAAGGTACAAAAAAGACGAGTTAAGGGTAATTTACAAAAACGACGCTGGGCGTCGGTACGTATATAGACGCAAAAAAAACTTACCAACACTAATAAGTACTTAGCAATGTGTAATAACGACAAAATCAAGTAAATTGGCAAAACGACGCTGGGCGTCGGTACACATAAAAACGCAAAAAAAATTTACCAACACTAACAAGTACTTAGTAATGAGTAAAAACGACAAAATCAGGTAAATTAACAAAACGACGCTGGGCGTCGGTACGCAAAAAAAGTTTACAAACACTAATAAGTACTTAATAATGGATAAAAATGACAAAATCTAGTAAATTAGCAAAACGACGCTGGGCGTCGGTACCTGTATGGACGCAGAAAATGTTTACTAACACTAGTAAGTACCTAGTAATGTGTAAAAATGACAATATCGGGTAAATTAGCAAAACGACGCTGGGCGTCGGTACGTATCAACAACAAAAAAAAACAGTTGGCTGCACTTAGGAATCTTTCCAATGGTTTATACGTAACAACTATTGTTTACTAATCCGCTCATGAAATAGTAAGACAAAAGGAAAAACAAAACGGAAGTCACCCCCCTAACAAAAAAAGCGAAGCGATTACGCTGAGGCAAAGTAATCCTCTTTTGATGTGTGTCACGTAACGTTACTATGTATCTGGCTATTATTTCATATGTAAACCACCAACAAATGGAACACTCAATTTATCACCAAAAAAAGAACTTAATTAGGGGCGATACTGCTATCCCCTTGAGATAACTGCACTATTTAAGTTAGGCGCCACTGTTACGGAATTACACGTACATAAACAAAATAAATACGTTGGATATTAATGATTATAAGATATTACGTAACGAAATCACTTGGGCTGCTGTAGCGTAGCAGATAAGGCACTGACTTACCCGGAAAGTGATGTACGTGCCTACGATAAAATTTCTCTAGCTCAGACTATCTCAGGGCGTTAAGCCCAAGCTTACATAACCTATGATAAATTATTAGTTTACTTACTTAACAACTCATTGAGGTTTCCCTATGTAGTGGTCGCAGACGAAATAATGACACTTTCTTTAAAAATGAAATGCACTATATTAAACAATTTACAGATTTAGGTTCTCTAGCATGTAACCTGACGATGTTCACAGGTGTGGCAAATTCCACGATTAATAAGATCACATTCATAAAATGCCTCATGTAGCTACACATCGGTTTACAATGTCCTCATAAATTCTGCCACAAAGGTTTGATTTAAAGAACCTCCTTAAATATATGTAAATGCATAAAATCCTTAAATATGTACAAGTTAAAAATGCAAACGTATGAATTTAAATCCAGCCGAACCACTGAAGGTGGTCCCCGGTAAGTAAAACAAATAAACAACACACTTATTCAGGGTGGTACGATACCGAGTCCGGACGTGGAGGAACTGTAGCCCTACAGAGATGTCTTCGGGACACAAGAAATGGACCCAAGGATGGGGTTGATGGTAGCCTCACCAGCCCTGGCACCTTCCACGGTGTGTGGATGCCCCGTCCGTGGAACTCTCACTGACGTGTGTAGAAGCCCCGTCCGTAGAACCCTCACTGATGAGGGAACAATCCACCAAAACTCCTGGAAGCCACAGTCGGATAAATGGGGTCGAGTCCGCCTTTCAGGTTGACACGGTATTTCCAAAGGAAAGCCTTGTGTAATTTAATATCCTGCTTCCGCAGATAAAATTTACTCACAACCACAAAATATTCCGCTAAACGGAACAACAACAGATTGAGGAAATTTTCTTGAGTTGATTATTCTAAAATCCACCAGGATGCCTTGGATAAAACCGAGGTTGGAAGAATTACCAACTAATTAACACCAACCATGCCAAAAACAATGGTTGCCTCCGTTTCCTCTGCTGATCACGTGTCGCCCTCCCGTGGAGAATAGCGAAATGTGTTTCGGACGTGTAGCAGTTGTTATAATGCGGTGTAATGGGGTAGTGAAGCGCAAGTTATAGCCTCTCGTTAACCTCACCTTCGCGATGAGTTCAATTTGAACTTGGTGCACCCTGTTTTCACTAACGAGGCTCTAACGACCGAGTAAGGGCGGAATAACCCTTGCCTTTTGCCGTGAGCACATCCACCTTCTCACGAAGAGTGCAGTAAAAATAACCCACCGCACACAAAGGTTGCTTTTGGAACCGTTTGGTTACCCCATCGTCGCAGTCTCCTTCTGTGCCATGGGACCACACCACTCGCCTTCCGCAACCGAGCTGGTCAGTTGCATACCTGCTCCAGCTAAAACTTCAAATGCAGCTTCGTTTTCAGTCGATTAAGGCTTTAAAAAATGATGGAGCGTTCAAGTGGGACAAAATTATCCGGAGGTAAAATACCCTCCCGATCGGATCTCCGGGGGAGGGTGCCCACAGGGACACCTCATCGAATGTCGAAAAAACACCGACAAGTTAAATCCAAGAAAACTAATTCTTTCATCTACGGCGCTTGGAATGTTCGTACTTTGAACGACAGCACTCGCACCGATCGGCCTGAAAGAAGAACTGCTCTAATAGATAGAGAACTTCACCGACTTAATGTTGACGTTGCAGCTCTCAGCGAAACTCGATTTTTGGAGGAAGGCTCTCTCACAGAAAAGTACTACACCTTCTATTGGAAATGTCTTCCCACCAATTCAAGAAGACAACATGGAGTAGGATTTGCCGTTCGGAATCAACTTGTATCCAACTTAACACAAGTACCACAAGGCCTATCCGAGCGTCTATAATGCTGCTACGCTATGAGCTATCAGATGGCAACGCGGTAAATCTAATAAGCGCCTATCCCTCAATATGACACATTCGAAGACTTAGATAAACCACTAACAACGGAAGAGATCTTAACCGCCATTGGGCAGCTAAAAAATAACAAATCTCCCGGCGCCGACTCACTCCCAGCTGAGATCTTTAAAGCTGTGTCGTCAGAGCTCATACCCTACCTCAAAAAACTGTTTGATGTCGTGTGGGAAAGTGGTCAAGCTCCGCAGGAGTTTCGTGATACACTTTTAATCAACCTCTTCAAAAACAAAGGGAGCGCTGCGGACTGTGGAAATTACAGGGGTATAGCTCTCCTGGCTGTTGGAGGGAAGATATTCACTAAAGCGATGGCAAATAGGCTAACACCTGTTATGGAAAAGTTACTTCCTGAAACACAGAGTGGCTTTAGACCAAACCGAGGCACATCGGATTTAATCTTCACACTTAAACAGCTTCAAGAAAAAGCACTCGAACATCAAGGAGAAATTCACATGGCCTTCATTGATTTAACCAAGGCGTTTGACTCGGTGGACAGGGAAGTGCTCTGGAAAATTATGTTCCGCTTAGGTATCCCTAGAAAATTTGTGGAAGTATGTCGCAGTCTACATACAAACAACAACGTCCAGGTTATGTATAATAATGAGGAACCGAACCTTTCCAAACCCTCACTGGAGTTAGGCAGGGATGTGTCCTGGCACCCCTACTCTTTAATTTGTTTACCACTGCTCTAACAATTATTGTTGACAACAAACTGACAGTCAGAGGAATAGGTCTCAGATACCGTTTTGATGGCGGTCTCCTTAACATAGGGCGCTTTAGAGCTTTCACGAAGACACGCACACGATTCATTTGTGATCTCCAGTATGCGGATGACTGTGCACTTTTAGCCTCTACGCCGGAAGAGCTTCAAGAACTTTTAGATGTGTATGCCCAGAGCTATGATTCCTTGGGACTTAAAATCAACATTGGAAAGACTAAGATTATGTCAACTCCTCATCAAGTGAACCAAATAGACATTACACTTAACGGAAATTCTCTTGAAGTGGTGGATCAGTTCAATTACTTAGGCAACGTTGTTAATGACAAAGCAAACATGGACAGCGAGATTCGCAATAGAATTAACGCTGCATCTAGAGCACTCTGGGGACTTAGAGAGAGAGTATTTGACAACCACAACCTTGCTTTGTCAACGAAAATGGCTGTCTACAGAGCAGTTGTCATTCCAACACTGCTATATGGATGTGAAAGCTGGGTCACTTACCGTCGTCATGTGAAAGAATTAGAACGTTTTCAGCAAAGACACCTCAGAAGTATGATGAAAATCCGTTGGTTCCGTCACATATCAAACGTGGAAGTACTCAGGAGAGCAAACAGCCTTCCAATTGAGGTGCTTATTTCAAGAGCACGCCTAAGATGGGCAGGTCACGTTCATCGTATGCATGATAACCGCCTTCCTAAATGTACACTTTATGGTGGACTGCTATGCGGTAGAAGAAGGCGTGGCGGTCAACGAAAGAGGTTCAAAGACGCTCTCCATGAAATTCTAAAATCCTGCGGTATTGCAGACGAGCAATGGGAATAACTTGCAGCGGACAGAACCGAATGGCGAGGGGTTGTGGCCAGCTATCAAGGAAATGTTGCTGCAAGAAGGCCGAATCCAAGACCTAACCAGGTCTATGTTTGTCCTGACTGCGGTCGACATGTGCTCTCTCGAATTGGTCTCTATAGCCATAGTCGTGTGCACCATAGATGAATGGGAATTACAATAGACTACACCTTTTACTTGTTTTTTATTGTACACAATTTATCGACTGTAACATTTTTATACTCGGACTCGAGTAACGGCTAATAATAATAATAATGCGGCCCACAAAACGCTAAAGCGTATGGTGGGTCGCATACGCTAGAGGTCCGTAACACACTTGCACTTGCTTGCACTTAAGTAGGATCAGTGTTTTGGCTGGTGATTGTTGCAATCGAAGCATTAGCGTTTTGATGGTAATGCAATTACTACACTTGACGCACGCCTGGCTTGTAACTTGTAATTCAGCGCTCGGCGGGGCACATATCCCGGAGAGTAGTTGTTGGTTGCAGTCTGGTTACGTTCCTTATAGTAAAATAAGGATTTTATAGAGGAGTTTGTGACTAAAATATTATGTTTTAAAGGTGATGTTGATCATGAAGTATATAGTCAAAAATGTAAACATGATGGATGATCAGGGGGTGCGGGGAAGCCACATAGAAAATTAGCTTGTAGTATTAGACATTGGAAGTGTGTGTGTTGGGGGGGGGGGCTTGGTTGATTTCACTTATTTTTTCATTATGGAACAGTACGTTGTTTCACAATTAATTAGCTATTAAGATAGATTATATAAAAGAACCGTGAAATTTGAATATATACAAATAGACAAACTTATAAAGTATTTCTAACAAGCGAAGGAGAAAAGCACTGCAAGTAGTAGTAAAGTACAATACGATAGGATAATTCTACCATTTGCTTCAAGCAATGCTCTTTGTCTTCACTAGTTAGATCAGATAGGAAGAAAGAATATTCCCTTCCCATTTGCAAGCTCAGAGCTCAGGACTGAGCCTGTCTTTTTGACTGGTATGGTATTTCGTAATGAACATTTATACATAAAATGTAGGAAAAAAAATGAGAATCTTCGAGCCACTGACCTTCTTTGATAATTTTGGCATCTGTTTTCGTTAATTCTCTGAAATCCGAGTGTAAAAAGAACTGAACCCTTACACTCACGGACTTACTTAAATGTCCGGTACAAACGTAAACTTCACCAACGGTCCCCTAAAAATCTGTAAAACAATATGGGTAATACTTAGAAAACATCTGTTTCACAATCTATCCGACACGACACTCAATGTGTTTTTGTGATTAAACATTAACATTTTTTACATCAGATAATTACAAATTTGTTATTTTGGATGTTTTTAAAGTTAACACAATTCGTATTATGGTGTTTCATCCAAAAATCAGAAATCAAAATTGCACACGTGTGATTAATACTTCAATACTTCGTATTGTTTTGACAGATCTCAAAATCCAAACATCAGTAATAGCAATACCGTAACAAGATGACAAGTTAAAGACAGGTATTTATTTGAAACGCGATAAACAACTCATTTTGCATGTAATTACCAATGTTAAATGATTATGTTATTTTTTTATAAAAGGAAAGAAACCTTCATTTGGATTTATTTATCCACTGTTTGAATTAAGCGATTTAGCTTTCGTATCCGTCGACCGACGCCACTTCCATCTAGTACATTTTTATAACCGGAATGGCAGAGCTCAAAATTCAAACATCAATAGCAATGCCACAATAAGATGACAAGTTCACCTTAAATAGGCCTTCATTTTTTTGGTTACTTTCTAAACGTTCGGGTGCCAGCTTAACGCTCTCAACACTGGCGTTCGACGCGCTTTCCTGTGTCCTGTTGGTTCGTTTCTTTAGTTTTCGCCTAGGTCGGCGGTACATCTGTTTGCTTCACTTTCTGTATGCTGGTTGGCCAGGGGCGGCCTTGAGCACAATAACCCCCCGACACGCTCGTATAACTTTCCTACATCTTTATTTTTGCGCCCTTTTCGCGATGCGCAACATCCTTCGCAGGTGACAACATCCCGGCATGTCTTTGCGCAACATTTTCCGTGGATAACATCCTGACCTGTTTTATCACAACACTCTCCGTAGGTAACGTCTAGGCCTGTACTCGGAGCACGCCGACCGTGTTACTTTAAAAATTGTTCTAAACCTCTTTGAGGTTATGTACCTCTGACCGGTTTCGACCGGGGATGGGGTGTTTCCGAAAACTCCTACTTAAATGTTCGATTATTAGGTTAGAAAAGTCACTTGCGCCATAAATAGACCATTCCAGAACACGTGACTTTGACAGGTCCGCCATTTTGCCTGGGTGACACACAAAGCGATTATTTTCCGTGTGTTTACATTCGTTTCTCGTGCTATGGATTGAGTTTAATGTGATTTTTTGCGAATTTTTCGCCAAGATGTCTCGAAGTGAATATTATGTAACCCTTAGAGGTGATATTAAGTGCAGATATGATAAAAAAATCGAGATTATTGACAATATTGACCACTATGCAATCCCTCCTGAAGAGAGCAGGCTTGAAGTTTATAATATTACCACGATGGACTTCGTGATTTATTTGATACTACCTCATAGTTATTATACTGGTTAACAATTTAAGCCTTATAAAATCTTGCAAACTTACAAGCTTTACGAATCTGGCTCTGTTCAAGGAATTTTGGCAAAACAAATCAGTGATGAGGCATTTGTTGTCTTTGGGAAGGTAAGAAATCAAAGTTAATGCGTAATTTTACATTACAATTAGATTCTATATATTAATGTATATAATTGTGATATGCTACAGAGGTTTTAAACTTGTTTAACATTTTTTAAACATTTGTTGTAGGTTAAACACTCTCAATGAAAGAGGGAAAAGTTACTTCAAGTTTGGATTATTATTTTAAAGAACACCAGCATTTCCATTGCTCACTGTACATGTATCAGATGTACATCTATATCAGAAGTATGCAGTCAGATTCTGTTTTACCTGCATGATCGTCCAAATACCATCGAAGACAGTGGTCCTGGTCCAGCATCCACTGACTTCCCGTTTGGCCAGTACCTTCCATGAAAAATGTAGAAATGTTGCGAATACGGAATATGGATTGGCCAAAAAAGTAGAAAAAAGAGGTTTCTCAGGAACATCCCCCTTTTGATTTTAAAAGAATAAAGTGAATATTAAATAACAGTTGTTTTACTGTGAGTGAAAAATATTATTACTGATGTGCAATATATTGAAATAAATAGGATATAATTATATAAAATTGTTTTTTATTACTAAACACAGTTACATAGATAATTCATTATTTATATTATTTGGTATTTGAGAAGGCGAGTGTTTATGATTGCACTACATACCACGACAATTTTATCCGATGCACTCAATTTCCTCATTTTGACAACGTGCTTATGGGTACTGTTTCATGAAAAATCTTTTTTTTGAGCAAACCTACAACTCTACATGAACCCGCACAGTTGCAATATTTCGTGTGTTTTCCAAATCTATATAATACAACTAAATTTGGCCTTTTGTAAAGGCGGGTATTTGTAGTTTTATCCTCTAAAGCAGCTGGTTTTCCTAAAATCACACCATTTAATTCTAACCTTATAAAACCTAGAAGGAGTTTTTGTACAAAAATTAAGTACTTACCAGTTATAAAATGTTTTGAACAAATTCGTCCGTGGTTTTTACTTAGTGGTCCCCGTCACAAAGCCTTAATCCGAGCATTTTTTCTTTCTATAGGCAATGCATTAAGATGATTCCCCTAATGGTTAAAATAGCGGGAAATCGGAAAAACAATCGATGATCTCTTTCACCACGCATTGAACATTTAACAGCAATACAAAAATGCGGCATTTTCTATCAATTAGACCAGGATTAAACAATTTAATGATGAAATACTCGTAATGTTTACATACGCAAATGGTTTTGTATGCCACCCAGCAAATATGGCCGAACTGTCAATGACGTCATTCTGGAATGGTCTAAATTATTCCACTGTTTATAAAACGATTTTATTGTTTTACGTTAATTTACTCTTACAATTCACTTTTATTATTATTTTACATTATTATTACTTTAAAAAAATCGAGTTAAACATGGTGAAAAAATGTGTTGTTTGTGGTGCAATTCAGAGCAAAAATGTCCCACTGTCTTTTCACAGGTAAAATAACTACATAATTCCAAGAAATTATATAATTATCTGCTAAAATAATCTATGTCTCATCGGTATACAAATAAAAGTACTGAATATTTGCTATTTACATAACTATACATAGTACCGTAGTATGCTTAGCACTTTGTTTGCTTTTGTCAGTTGGCTTGTGAATTGTTTTTTAACTTTTAGATTTCCTAAAAATGAAGCCTTGTGCTCTGCTTGGAAGAAAGCATGCGGTGTTGATCATGCTAACCAAAACACAGTAGTGTGTTCAAAACATTTTCTTGAGGGAGACTATGATGACAGTTATTGGCCTGTTAGGAAATTGCGTAAAACTGCCATTTCAGCCCCTACATTAAGGCGTAAACCTGAAGGTAAGAACCTTTTCTATAGCTGAAAGAGCATTAAAACGGTGGTAACTTAAATAGTAGAAATGATTGCTGTTTCAGAAATTGTAAGAGCGGGACCGTCTAAACAAGATGTGCAACATTTCGTAGGGACTGAATTACCTGGACCATCCAACACAGACGAGATATCCATCCCAGAGCAATTGCAATTAATTACTCCATCTGAAATAAAACTTTCTGTAGGTAGGTATCTAAGTGGCAATTTTAAGAAATTATTCCCTATAATTAAATTAATTTGATACCAAAAATAATAGAATTTCTTTTCAGAAGAACGTACACCACCTCATGAACATCATATTGTTCGTTATGTAGGTGATCTCCATCCAGCAGATTTTGCTACTCCACGAAAAGCTAAAAGACACCTGGCATTCTTGAAGGAGAAGTGGGAAAGCCAACGTAAAAAAATTAAGGTGCTTAGTACACAAAAAAAGAGACTAGAGGTTCGCATTGACAATGTAAGGGATCTCTTAGAGCACTTGCGAAATCAAAATTTATTATCAGAAGAATCATCAAATGCAATAATGGTACTGCTACGTTAATTTCCTTGTTTTAATTATTATTGTTTGTACAACCCTACGTCCCTGATAATATAATTATTATAATAACTTTGTGGGAAGAAATGCCAAGTCCTTTGGAAGCGATATTAAAAAGGCAGTTACTTGCAAAGAATAGAAAATATGACCCAAGTATACGTGCCTTTTCATTAAGTCTACATTTTTATTCTTCAAGTGCTTATAATTATGTATGAAAACAATTTAACAATCTTCTGCCACATCCTGATACCATAAGGAAATGGTATATGATTGTGAAAGGTGAACCAGGATTCACGAAAGAATCATTTGAAGCGCTAAGTTTAAAACAGCAACAGCAAACCGATCCAATAATTGTAAATATTGTCATTGATGAAATGAGTATTCGACAACACATTCAGTATGAATGTGGCAAGTATTACAGATATGTTGATTTTGGTGCTGGATTAGAAGGTGATGGAGATACTCGGCCACAGGCTAGCCATGCATTTGTTATTATGGCTGTAGCCTTAAATAGCCACTGGAAAATACCATTGGGGTATTTTTTAATTCAAGGTTTAAGTGCATCGGAACGAGCAAATTTGTTGACGACTTGTTTAGACCTACTACATGAAACAAAAATTAAGTGTAATTCTATAACTTTTGATGGGACTTCCACTAATATTTCTATGTGTAATGAATTAGGGACTAATTACGTTTATAGTAAAGATTTTCAACCATGGTTTCCTCATGTAAATTCTGGAGAAAAAGTACATACTTTCTGGGATGCTTGTCATATGATAAAATTGGTTAGGAACACTCTTGCTGACTGGGGAGTTATTTACAGTCCAGAAGGAGAACCCATTAAATGGGAGTATATTGAAAAATTGTACAAACTTCAAAAACATGAAGGTTTACATGCGGCCAACAAATTGACATCGCAACATATAAATTTTCAAAATAACAAAATGAAAGTTAGATTAGCAGTGCAGGTTCTAAGTGCAAGCGTAAGTTCAGCCCTGTTATTTTGTAAACGATTAACTATAAAGGAATTTGATAATTGTGAGGCAACTGCGACTTTCTGCTTAAATATAAACAATATTTTCGATATTTTGAATTGCAAATCACTTTATTCAAAGTGGGAACTTAACAAGCCAATATCTTTAACAACTATTGATAAATTTAAAAGTCATATTGACATATATAAAAAATATTTATCTGGCTTGAAGGATTGTTCTGGCCAATTATTAATTCATACTAAGCGAAAAACAGGTTTTCTGGGACTCATTGTATGCTTATCTAGTTATTTAGAATTGTACAATGATCTGGTTGTAACTGGATATCTAAAATACATTTTAAGTTACAAATTTAGCCAAGATCACCTTGAAATGTATTTTTCTGCCATGCGCCAACGGGGAGGGTGGAATAACAACCCTACTGCTCTTCAATTCAGAACTGCATACATTAGGCTTTTAGTTAAGCATCAAGTTGTTGCTGCAAGAACTAGCAACTGTAGTATACTAGATGCAACCACCATTATGCATGTCGGTGCAGGAACTATTACGAGAACCAGCGACACAATTGTCGATGAAGATGGAGAAGAAATGAAAATTTCGGACGAAGATCATGACTATTTTGCACATGTTTTTGATTTGTCACCATTTGTGTCAGACGTCATTAAATATGTAAGCGGTTTTGTTGCAAGGCGAATAAATAAATCTATTTCATGTCAAATTTGTAAAGATCAGTTAGTTAACAATCGGGCTACATCCCAACTTGTTGTATTAAAGGAAAGTTGATTACAGCCAGCGAAGATGTCATTGAATTGTGTATGTGTTTAGAGCGTTTAATTAGGCAGTATAAAAATGTTTTGTTCTCCAAGAGAAATATCACTGAATTTTTTATTTCTAAAATACTACCTAATTTGAGTATCTTCAATAACGATATTATGAATAATCATATTTTATCCCAAGAGATGTTAGATAATCACAAGTTACAATTAATATGTATGTGTTGTAAAATGTATATGAAGGTACGTTTACATTATGAAGCTAAATTAAAAAATGATACTACTAGTTGCAGACAAAAATTTACAAAAATGATATTGTTCCGTCATGAATAAAAATAATTATATGTTATTGTTGTATTTCAAATATAGTATCTGTTGCAAATAAATGCATTTTATTTTTTTGCTCATTCTACACACCTTTGCAGATGCACAATTTCACGCTCCAATTTGTTCCTATGCAGAACTTGATGTTTACAAATTCCGAAATAAGATTTTTAATTAGTAGGTAGGTACCTATTAGGTAACTACTCAATTTAGGAGGCCAATTCCAGTTTTAGTGAGGTACTTGGTTAATGGCCAGTTTCTGAAACGTAAAATAGAGTTAATTATTCGTTTACTGTCATAGTTACAATTGTGACAACAATTGTTACTATGACATTTACTAATAGATAACTTTATTTTACGTTTCAGAAACAGACCCTAAATAAATTTACCTATAATGCTGCTTGCTTCTAAATGCACTTATGAAGGAAAAATATTCGCAGTCTAAAATTTAAAAAATGTTATTTGTGTTCAGCCATAGGTATAGAAAGTATATAAACGACAATTTTAAACTATGTTTTGTCTCTTCGAAGTACAAATGTTTATTATTCATAGTTCCAAATACACGTATATAACAAATTAGGTTATATTTACATTATGGGTCAAATCAAAGGTATTTGACATGTCATCTCAGAATGTACGACGGCGCAGAAAGAGTTAGGACTGCTAGCGACTTAGAAAGAGTTGGAGCTATGGAATTTACTTCTTAAGGAACGAGATAATCATAAAACGTAGTGTCTGAACATTCTTTGGTTCTATATATATATAAATTCTTTGCTTGCGCCTAACTTCACTATGTCTTTAAAAAAATTTAGGTTATGTTTATACCAGATGGTTTGTGCATATATTCACATTATTTATAAATGTCACTTTCACATGATTAAATCAAGCGACCTCCGTATCCGTCGAAGTCATACTTCCGTTTTTGAAGACGCACTTCCGCTAAGTACACAAATATAACCAGAATGATAGATATCAAAATTCAAACATCAAATGCAATGCCGCAATAAGATGACAAGTTAAAGACAGGTATTTATTTGAAAGATAAAACGATAAAGTGCGTGACCCCGTCTACTTCCTCTTGTATCACAAAGTAATGTTTATTTTATCGAATAGGTCAGAAGCAGGTTCTTTAGTATTTAACAATTTAGTGCTTGGCTGTGGGTCAAACGCCCGAATGCCATTAAAAAAAATAAACGAATAAATAAGACGACAAACAAGTCATTTCGCATGTAATTACCAATGTTAAATGATTATGTTCTATTTATAGAAGAAAATAAATATCCAGATGGCACAGAAAGCAATATCTTGCTGTATATGGATCCCTGTCCCATTTCGCTCTAGCATGTGAGTGAGAGAAAATTAGCCGCGAAACCCGACCGGGTTTCTTCATCCCCGTCAAAATTTGGGTGGTCGATCAAAAGTGGCGCAAAAGGTGTATCAAGGTCCTAGTTATCCTCTAGTAACGCTTTACTTATTTCTGACCTTTAGTTTAGTCACAGCACACTTTTTCCCGGAACGGTTGATCGGATGGAACTAAAACTCGTGGCGATCGATTCTATGACCTCAAGTTACTCGAAAACGAGGGGTCGCGTTGCCTTTAACTTCTTTCTTTTCCCAGTCACGAATTATCCCGGTCAAAATTTGTGCGGTCGGTCAAAAGTGGTGCAAAAGGTGTGTCGAGGTCCTAGTTGTCCTCTAGTAACGTTTTACTTATTTCTGACCTTAAGTTTGGCCACAGCACACTTTTCCCGGAACTGTTGGTCGGATCGATCCGGCAATGGTCGGAATCGATTTCTAGTGGTCGATTTAGCCGATAACGACACTTCCCGTCCCTTCATGTGTCTTCGGGAATGTTCGTACATATTTATTAATTTCTCAAACCTTTTCGAATATAGTACTACTATATCTTTCGGATCATTCTACGATAGATATAACTATAAATATAAACAAAAATGTCCCCAAACCTCAATATATTATAAAAAGACCGATTACAAAAAAAAGGTCAACTCATAATGTTTCAACTACTAAAAAATCAAGATTGGGCATTTATAAATTCCCACAACTACTCGACAAACGTAAAAGTTGACATGTTTCTACAAATTATAATAAATGCAATGACTATTTGAATGTCTACAGTAAGTCATCATTTTATTATCAATTACAACTTCCGAAGCTCCTCCACTGTGTAAGATGTCATACACTAATCTGTGCGATTATTGATTTTTCTTGTAGGTTCTCCACTAGCAACTGTTTATTAATTGAAAAACCACTATCAACGAAAGCATTTAAGTATCAAAATTAATCATATCACACTGTAGAGATTTCTGAATTTTGTTTCGCTTTTGAGTTTAGCACTATAAAATGTGTCAGGCCCTTCATCATTTTTATAAACTTTAAAATTTTTCTTGGTTTTTCAGTTACTCGAGAATTGACAATATTTTTGTTATAAAAAATTTCTAATAGTATTCATTCTACTTTCAGCTACATTCGATTTAGTTTCAGGAATGGACATTACTCATTTAAATTTTGTAATATTACACAAGAGTCGGTTAAATTTCTTTTTGCCAAAATGTATTCAAATAGATAATTCAAATCTTATAAGTAATTTTTGTACAGTAGAAAATTAATTCAAAGTATCTGGAATTGGTTGGGAGGGTAGTCAATAAAAATTATTGAACCACAATACTTAGACCCCATTGGGCCCCTTGTACATCTTCCCTGTAGGCAGACCATCGCCTAGGCCTCCAACCAACCTAATCTTATGAAATAGGTGGTGATGCTACCTAGGGGCATCTCCCTTATATCGGCTAAAGTAGGCCAACGTTCTCCCAAAATGGATTCTCTGATTGATGAGATGGCAGAACAGTCACAGAGTACATGTTGAACCGTCTCATCTTCGTGTTCAATCCAAAGTATTTTATATGATGAATGAAATTTCAGGATTTTACTGAAATTTCTTGGATTCCCTGACTTTTCCAGGTCGCAGCCGGTAGGGTGGTGCCATTTGTGGGCTAACTGACGAACCGCCATTCAACATCTAGAAAACTCCAGAAGATTCCAGCAAATTCAACGAGGTTCTGGAAGGAGATTCTAGTACATTTGAAGTGTGTATATAAAGAGGATAGTTAAGTTCAGTATACATAGTCCAATAAAGGGGACTTTTAAATGTCCATTTGTACTCCATGGCTGAATTTTTTACCAGAAATTAGTTTTAAGATGTACATCAAGAGTCTAGTCAAAAAGTAGAAATTGATGGGCAGGGGTTGTAAAAAACATATTTAAGGGTTGAAATCGCGATATGTCAAAAACGGAAAAATTTTCGAAAAAAAGTTTTAGACAAAAGTTGTAGAGAAAAAAATTCTGTGTAAAAAAAGCTACTTAACTTTTTTTTTCTATACGTAACCGGCGAGCCGTGAAATTCGATTAAAGTTTTTGAACGATTTACACAGTCAAATACACAGCTGGCGCGTATGCCCTCTCCTCGCCGTCGCTTTTTTGATAGAATACAATGACATATCATCTACAGACCTCTCAAATTGAAGTACTAGACAGGGCGATAATTTTAAAAAGTGACACGAAATGTTGCTGTAGAAGGCATTTTAATGAAATTTTTCATAAAAATAAGAATTTTTATAAAAAAACTTCTCGAACATCGGACGTAAAATACGTAAGACTTAAAAGAAGCAACGGAGGAGAGTATATTGTTAGTTCAAGCATGTACCACCCAGATATCTCTACAAATTGTATATCGATATACATTTAGTTCAGTTTAGTAGATATACATAGTAGTTTAGTTTAGCAATTGTATCAGTTTTACGACTTTAAATGGATTCTGTGTTATCGCTTTTATTTTTTATGAACCCGTTCCTAAAGATAGATAATAGTAAAAAGAACAGTGATAATAATTTTTTAAAATAATTGTTTTTCATTAAATATAACAATTGTTATTAAGCAAATTAATATAACGTGAACTTAGTGAACAAAAATGAGCATATTTAAAAAAGTACAAACACGTTTAAGAAATCAAGTATGGTCTGAAAAAACAATGTTTGTGTGGTATAAATTGTTGATCGGTTTAATGCCTGAATCCAAAAATTTATGTTTATCAAGAAACCCAGTAGGGTTTCGCAGCTAAGTTTCGAGCGAAACAGGACCTTATTCATATACAGCAAGATACTGCTTTCTGCGCCATCTGGATATTTCTTTTCTTTTATATAAAGAACATGATCATTTAACATTGATAATTACATACGAAATGAGTTGTTTATCGTTTCATCTTTCAAATAAATACCTTTCTATAACTTGTTATTGCCATTGATATTTGAATTTTCAGATCTGCCATTTCCGTTATACTTGTGTACTAAACCGAAATACGTCTTCAAAAACGGAAGTATGACGTCGACGGATACGGAAGTCGCTTAATTTAATCCTGTGACAATGACATTTATAAATAACGTGAATATAGATACAAACAAACTAGTATAAAAACACTCAGAAAAACAAACATGTTTATCTGAGTAAAAACATAACCTAAAATATTTTAAAGACATAGTGAAGTTAGGTGCGAGTGGGTTCTATTCTATTTAAGTAGGATTTTTGCAAGCACCCCAAGGTCGGATGGGGTAGCATTTTCCACTATACCGCCCACGAATAATCGATTACGATGGTTATCGGATCGATCCGATCACACCCGAAGGCGTTATTCATCGTTTTATCAGCGACTTGGGGAATTGATAAACCGAAACAAGTTTCAGGGGAGTTCACACGTATGAAAACTAGGATTTTAAGCAAAAATCCTACTTAAATAGAATAGAACCCACTCGCACCTAACTTCACTATGTCTTTAAAAAATTTTAGGTTATGTTTTTACTCAGATAAACATGTTTGTTTGTCTGAGTGTTTTTATACTAGTTTGTTTGTTCTATATTCACGTTATTTATAAATGTCATTGTCACAGGATTAAATTAAGCGACTTCCGTATCCGTCGACGTCATACTTCCGTTTTTGAAGACGTATTTCGGTTTAGTACACAAGTATAACGGAAATGGCAGATCTGAAAATTCAAATATCAATGGCAATAACAAGTTATAGAAAGGTATTTATTTGAAAGATGAAACTATAAACAACTCATTTCGTATGTAATTATCAATGTTAAATCATCATGTTCTTTATATAAAAGAAAAGAAATATCCAGATGGCGCAGAAAGCAGTATCTTGCTGTATATGAATAAGGTCTTGTTTCGCTCAAAACTTAGCTGCGAAACCCTACTGGGTTTCTTGATAAACATAAATTTTTGTATTCAGGCATTAAACCGATCAACAATTTATACCACACAAACATTGTTTTTTCAGACCATACTTGATTTCTTAAACGTATTTGTATTTTTTTAAATATGCTCATTTTCGTTCACTAAGTTCACTATATTAATTTGCTTAATAACAATTGTTATATTTAATGAAAAATAATTATTTTAAAAAATTATTATCACTGTTCTTTTTACTATTATCTATCTTTAGGAACGGGTTCATAAAAAATAAAAGCGATAACAGAATCCATTTAAAGAGTCGTAAAATTGATACAATTGCTAAACTAAACTACTATGTATATCTACTAAACTGAACTAAATGTATATCGATATACAATTTGTAGAGATATCTGGGCGGTACATGCTTGAACTAACAATATACTCTCCTCCTCTGCTTCTTTTAAGTCTTACGTATTTTACGTCCGATGTTCGAGAAGTTTTTTTATAATAACTACAAAAGCATTCTAATACTAATTAATATTCTTAGACGAAAATATCACTGAACGTAATTTTGCGTCTATTATACGGAAGCATTTTAAAGCTTTTGGGCAAGAATTGAGACATGGATTACGAGTGAACAATTATAATTCCCCTTTATTGGGCATAAAAGCAAGCCAAAAACACCGTAAAATTCTTAAAAACACTTTAAGAAGCTGTGTGACACAAACAATCGATCGATTTTTTCCCATGAAAACCATCAAAATATCTGAAATCACCATACTTTAAAAAAGTCTTAGAAACACCGTAAGAAACAGTGGAACCCAAACTGACTCGATAGGAATCCAATCACTCAGCAGGATCATTTGGATTCCGTCTCTCTTCAATAGTAACACCTACGTCTCAAAATATGACCGCAATATGTCTACCCGTTTGCGAGTTATAAGGATTTTTCATGTTTGTGATAACATATGTGGGATTTATATCCATCTTCCATCCGCAGATTCATTCGAATTCCATCCCAAATCTGTATTACAACCTACGTGCCAAATATGATCTCGATATCTCTGTCCGTTCCGGAGTTATAAGAATTTTTATGAAAAATTTCATTAAAATGCCTTCTACAGCAACATTTCGTGTCACTTTTTAAAATTATCACCCTGTCTTGTACTTCAATTTGAGAGGTCTGCAGATGATGTCATTGTATTCTATCAAAAAAGCGACGGCGAGGAGAGGGCATACGCGCCAGCTGTGTATTTGACTGCGTAAATCGTTCAAAAACTTTAATCGAATTTCACGGCTCGCCGGTTACGTATAGAAAAAAAAAGTTAAGTAGCTTTTTTTACACAGAATTTTTTTCTCTACAACTTTTGTCTAAAACATTTTTTCGAAAATTTTTCCGTTTTTGACATATCGCGATTTCAACCCTTAAATATGTTTTTTACAACCCCTGCCCATCAATTTCTACTTTTTGACTAGACTCTTGATGTACATCTTAAAAATAATTTCTGGTAAAAAATTAAAATCCTGAAATTTCATTCATCATATAAAATACTTTGGTTTGAACATGAAGATGAGACGGTTCAACATGTACTCTGTGACTGTTCTGCCATCTCATCAATCAGAGAATCCGTTTTGGGAGAACGTTGGCCTACTTTGGCCGATATAAGGGAGATGCCCCTAGGTAGCATCACCACCTATTTCATAAGATTAGGTTGGTTGGAGGCCTAGGCGATGGTCTGCCTACAGGGAAGATGTACAAGGGGCCCAATGGGGTCTAAGTATTGTGGTTCAATAATTTTTATTGACTACCCTCCCAACCAATTCCAGATACTTTGAATTAATTTTCTACTGTACAAAAATTACTTATAAGATTTGAATTATCTATTTGAATACATTTTGGCAAAAAGAAATTTAACCGACTCTGTGTAATATTACAAAATTTAAATGAGTAATGTCCAATCCTGAAACTAAATCGAATGTAACTGAAAGTAGAATGAATACTATTAGAAATTTTTTATAACAAAAATATTGTCAATTCTCGAGTAACTGAAAAACCAAGAAAAATTTTAAAGTTTATAAAAATGATGAAGGGCCTGACACATTTTATAGTGCTAAACTCAAAAGCGAAACAAAATTCAGAAATCTCTACAGTGTGATATGATTAATTTTGATACTTAAATGCTTTCGTTGATAGTGGTTTTTCAATTAATAAACAGTTGCTAGTGGAGAACCTACAAGAAAAATCAATAATCGCACAGATTAGTGTATGACATCTTACACAGTGGAGGAGCTTCGGAAGTTGTAATTGATAATAAAATGATGACTTACTGTAGACATTCAAATAGTCATTGCATTTATTATAATTTGTAGAAACATGTCAACTTTTACGTTTGTCGAGTAGTTGTGGGAATTTATAAATGCCCAATCTTGATTTTTTAGTAGTTGAAACATTATGAGTTGACCTTTTTTTTGTAATCGGTCTTTTTATAAATATATTGAGGTTTGGGAACATTTTTGTTTATATTTATAGTTATATCTATCGTAGAATGATCCGAAAGATATAGTAGTACTATATTCGAAAAGGTTTGAGAAATTAATAAATATATTCTTTCCTATTATTTGGGTTTTCTACCACATGTATTATTATCCTCTTCAAAAAAAATCACCGAATCTACAAAATAATAGAATTATTGGAAAAAAAAGCCTCTGCGCCCGTGACGTTTACGCCAAAGGAAAAGTCAGAGGTTATGTTTTGCAAATAATATAAATCGGAATAAACACAGAAATAATGTATTTAGCTGACGTTTTGGAAAGTAATCTCTTTCCGTTTTCTAAGCTTTTTTTGAAGAACTCTTATTTTGCTGTGTATGTCAAATACACAGCTTTAAGATTCTGTTGATGTTATTTCCATAGATACTTACTACTTACACAGAACATAGAACTGATGATATTTTCTTTTATATAATGTTGAGTTTGTTAAGTTCTTCTTTTAACATTGGTAGCCAGGTTGTACAAATATCTACAGAACAATTCGATACGCACTTATCTTCATTTAATAAGATTATTGCTGATTCCTTAATTTTTCTTTTTTTGGTATCTGTTTCTTTTGTTAAAATTTTTGCCGAGTCCCAGTTTATTCTATGTTCGTTTTCCCAAGCATGTTCACAAATCTTTGATTTCTGAATTTCATTCTTTCTAATGTAATTCTTGTGCTCATCCAACCTCACACTGAAAGGTCTGGATGACTCACCCACATAACATTTATCACATTCACACGGGATATTGTAAATACAGTTTCTTGAATTCTGCTCCCTGTTTATCGGTTTTGTTTTTGTTAAAATAGATCTTAAAGTGTTCCCCGTTTGAAATACCGTCCTAATATCAAATTTGCCACCTATACGGCGTAGCTTTTCCGATAGTCCGTATACATAAGGAATTATTGCTGTATAATGACATTCAGGTTTTTGTCGTACCTGATTGTCCCTATTTTCAACATTTATGAAAACTCTATCAACAAAGGCTTCAGGATATTGATTTTGTACTAGAACCTCATTGATAAATTTTTTGTCGTTATTTAATATTTCATTATTAGATGAAATTATTTTGGCCCTATCGTATAGACATTTTACAACACCCCTTTTAACATTTATTGACTGATTTCAGTTAAAATTTAGATATCTATTAGTATGTGTTGGTTTTCTGTAAACGCTTGTTTCAATTGTATTATTTACCCTTCTAATTAAAACATCTAAAAACGATAGTTCATTCCTACTTTCTACTTCTAATGTGAATTTAATAGACGGTTCCTTACTATTTATATTTTCCAAAAAACTATCTAGTAAATCGACACCATGAGGCCAAATTGCAAAGATGTCGTCAACATATCTCCACCAGACAACCGGTTTGTTTATACAATTTTGAACATGTGTGTTCTCAAAGTTCTCCATAAATATGTTGCTTAAAATTGGTGATAATGCAGACCCCATAGCCATACCAAAATCCTGCTGATAGAACTCATTGTCCAATTGAAAATAGGTTGTTTTTATACACAGTGTTAAGAGTTCCATTATGCTATTTACACTTAATTTAGTTCTAACTTCCAAATTATTATCATTTAGTAACCTGTCTTTAACTATTTTTAAGGTTTCATCTACCGGAACATTAGTAAAAAGACTAACTACATCAAAACTAACCATCAGGTGTGATTCATGAATATCGCTTTCATAAATTTTTTCTATAAAATGTTTACTATTTTTAATATATGAATCGGTATTTCCAGATAATGGATCAATAATTTTAAGTAAATATTTTGCCAAATTGTGACATGGTGAATTAATAGAACTAACAATTGGTCTTAAAGGAATATTTTGTTTATGTGTCTTTGGTAAGCTATAAAAATGAGGAGGTTTACTATGATGTGGTGTAAGTTTCCTTCGTTCAAAATCATTAAATTCATGTTTGCATTTAAACAAAGTTCTGTAAATTTTGCTCTCTATTGACTTTGTTGGATCTTTGTTTAGTTTTGAGTAGGGACTTTTCTTCTGGAGTTAAATTATCTTTAATTTTGTATTGCTTCTCAATACAAAATTAAAGATAATTTAACTCCAGAAGAAAAGTTATCGATACATTCTTTAAAACGCGATGAAAGTATAAAAATTTTGCCAGCAGACAAAGGTAATGCCACAGTCATTATAGATAAAGATATATATAACACAAAAATCATGACTCTTGTAAATGAGGGACCCTACATAAAACTCTAATTTGTTAGTATAGAAAGAAAACAAAAAAAAAAAATTAATATAGTCATATATGGCTTGCCGAAGGAACAAGAGGATATACTGACATCAGTCCTTAGCTTATTTGATGGCAATCTGAAAGCCAATTGTATAGAAAATGATATTAAAGATATCTACAAAATTGGTGCAAAATCGCAAGAAACACAACGTTCCACAGTAGTTGAATTCGTAAATTATAACACAAGCGAACTTAAAAATAGTGGTATATTTATAACGCATGATTATACAGCCCGAGACTATCAAGACAAAAAACTTTTGCGGAGACAGCTAAAAATAGCAAAAGAAGAAGGTCCGGAAGCGAAAATTAAAAAGAACATCTTAATTAATAATAATAATAATAATAATATTTATTGGTGTATATAACAGAAAATTGTTTTACACAAGTCAAATAAACAGATAATAATACATACACATATATAAAAATATTTATAAATATACACATACATTGTAAAAAACAAACAAATTTAGTCATTAATAACAATGGGAAACAAACAAGAAACAGAGACGAAAAAAATTATGTGAAAAAATCGTTCATTTCATAACAGTTTTTTTCCAGCAATAATTTCTTCAATTTTATTTTAAAAACATGGACGTTCTTAGACAATTTAATGTCATCACATAAAAAGTTAAAAAATTTACACCCATTGTAAAAAAAGTTTTTTTGGTAAAAAGCTGTTCGACAAGAGTTTGGCTGCAGTAGCCCTTTAAATCTTGTGTCGTGACCATGGTTGACTTTATTAGCAAGAAACTTACGCTTATTCTTGTAAACATATACACAAACTTCAAAAATATACACATTAGTTACAGTTAAAATTTTTAAGTTTTTAAATGTACTACGGCAGCTTTCACGAAAGCCTAGTCCAGCAATAATTCTTAAGGCATATTTTTGTAGAATGAATATGCGCTGTATATGTGTACTGTTTCCCCAATTTACGATACCATACCTTATATGGCAATGAAAATTTGCATAGTAGAGGCTCAAGAGAACATCACTGCTACAGTCAATAGACATATAGCGTAACCCGTAGCAGCTACTGCGTAATTTATTACACAGAGTGTCAATATGACTTCCCCATCGTAAATGCTTGTCAAAAGTTATTCCTAATATTTTAACTGTGTCATATACTCTTATGTCATTATCAGAGAGAGAGATATCTATGTTTTCTTGCAAAGTGAATAACAATGTTTTTGTTTTGTTTTTATTCAAGTTGAGTTTATTTCCTTCAGACCATTTAATTATGTTCGAAAACACTAGTTCAGCAGTATTTTCAACCACATTCAAATCACTGTCTATGATGAGTACATTCGTGTCATCAGCATAGCACACGGTATGGACATTTGGTATTATACTTAGGTATGATATCAAATCATTGGCATATATATTAAAAAGTAGAGGACCTAAAACAGATCCTTGAGGTACACCTTGTGTTATATCACATATATGACTATTTACATCATGGTTTAATTTAACAATTTGGGTTCTATTATTGAGGTATGAAGTGAGGAGGTTTAATGGAATCCCTCTTACTCCATACCTATCTAGTTTATCCAGGAGCATTTTGTGATCAACCACATCAAAAGCACGGGAGAAATCAATAAATAACCCTAAAGCATATTGTTTTTGATCAAGGGCATTCACAATTAACTCATGAAACTCACAAAGTGCCGACTCCGTACTCTTATTCTTGGAGAATCCATGATGATAGGAAGATAATAAATTATTTTCATATAAGAAAGATGATAACTGGTCCTTTAAAGCAAGCTCAAAAAGTTTAGAAAAACTACAAAGTAAACTAATTGCCCTGTAGTTTCCATAATCATTGGGGTCGCCTTTTTTATATAGCGGTTCCTGAATTAAAAGATAAATTTATTAAAAAAGCTAATGGCTGACAGATGCTTATCTTGCACTGTTTTATTAAGTTATTGGATATGTTGTCATATCCACAAGAATTGGAAGACTTTAATCTACTTATTAAAGAAATTACATCTGACGCTAAAATTGGAGTTAAAAAAAGTGATTTCTCAAAATAAGGTACATTAGAACTCAAAAAATCAGGATCATATGTGAAGTTATTGGTTAATGTGGATGTAAAGTGTTGATTGAAATTATTGGCTACAACTACATCTGATACTTTTTGTCCATTTTCCATAATAGTTATAACATGAGATTTGTTCTTATTGCCTTTTAATTTACTTATTGTATTCCACATTGCTTTTGATTTATTGTTAGATTCTTGGATTTGTTTATTGTGATATTCTCTTTTGGCTGTTATCAGTGCTTTACAATATTCTTTCTGCAAGGATGTACTAATGTCTTTATATGCCGGGTTTATTTTAGCCAGATCATTAAAAACTGTAACCTTATACTTTAACTGTCTTAAGTCATCTGTCAAACAGAAGTCCCTGTGTTGTGTTCTGATAAGTGGTACTCTTTTTAGTGGAAAGCATAACTGAAAATAATACATTATGGTATCAGTAAAACTTTTACAAGCTTTGTTTGGACAACCCTGAGCATATACTTCCTGCCAATTTTCTCTTTCTAAGTAGTTGCAAAATTGCATAATATTTTCTTTACAGAAATTTCTACGTTGTACAAAATGCCTGTCTTTATTTTGTTGAAAATCAGTTTTTATACAAATTGACTGAGAAAGATGATCAGATAAATATGTCAGTAACCTTGGTCTCGAAATTTATCACCTTAGAATTTATGAAGAAGTTATCAATACAAGTACTTGATGAAGCGATTACTCTTGTAGGAGACTTAATGGTAATAGTAATATCATAACATCCTAATAAATCTGTCAGAAGTGTCAAATTAGTACTATATGTGGCAAAATTTATGTTAAAATCATCTCCTATAACTACAAGTTTATCTTTAATTGACAAGCATTCTAATAAACCATTAAACAATTTTAAGAACAATTTAAAATCTCCATTGGGTGGTCTGTATATAGCAACAATTAGCATATTAAAAGAGTCTAGCGCTACTGAAGTACACTCGAGCACACCGTCTAAACAAAAGTCATCTATTGAAAAAACTGAGACATCTGAAAACAATCTATTACTTTTATAAATGGCTACCCCACCGTGGCATAGTTTTCTTCGGCAATGAGAATTAACGAGAGTAAAGTCACTTAATCTATTTACATTAATTTGAGTTTCATTTTGCCAGTGCTCAGTGAGTAACAGAATATCACATTTATGATTACTAAAAACATCATTTATATTTAGGATTTTATTTCCTAAGCACTGAATATTCTGATGAAAAATAGTTAGGGTTTTATCACTACCTGACACTATGTGAGGAGCTCTAGTTGTGATAGGCGAGGGTATAAAAAAACTTCATTTGGTTCGTTATTGCATGGGCTGCTTTCTTCAGTTACTCTTCCGTTGTTGATATTTTCGACCAAACAAATAAATTTCAAATTTTTTATCTGTCTTGGTAACATAAGTGCAGTTAGTAGATTTTCGGTTATACATTTTCTTAAGTTGGACATCTTAGTTTTTCTATTGATTTCTATATATGTTGTATATCCTTCACAGCAATTGTTAAATTTCTCAAGAAAACAACTTAGTTTTGAGTTATATTTGAAAATATGTCTGTTTTTAGCTATGTTACGGCCAAGGTAAGGAATCGAGGTAAATGCAACATTTGTATGAGCACATGTTTTTAGCTTATTGCAAATATATCAGAAAGAAGGAGTTCTTTTTGCTTCAATATCATTTGAGCCTGCCATAACTATTATATGATCCTCAAGAGTGAAGTTTGTAGCCAACGAATCAATGTTATCCATAACTTGACTTAATAGTGCGCCGGGTTTGATGATGGAAAATATATCATAAGTATTTGTGTCTAGAACTCTTAGTCCAGTGCAATTAGGAATTGACCCAAAAATTTTGGGTACATTTTTTCTTTTGTTCCTTATTCGAAAGGGGGGTCAATGAAAACCTTAAGTCTGAATTTGCGCATTCCTACTTCCCCCCCTTTCGCCGCCATCTTGGATTTGTTTTTTTTTTCAATCGCTCATAACTCGAGTTCTATTTATCGCACAGTAATGAAAAAAACATCGTTGTACTCGTGAGGATTTACTCTTTATGTCATCACGAATGCATTTTTGCCGTAAAAGTTATTTCAAAAAAGTTATTAGAGCTCAAAGTTGAGAAATGATTTCAAAAAAAATTTTTTTCGCTTTCTTGGCTCGCCACTCTTTTGCAGTGCATCTGACACTCTCTGCCAACAAAATCTTATTTAAACTAGACGCGATTTCTAGGATTTAAAAAAAAAAATTAAGTCCGTAAGTGGATTCCTCGCCCGCCAATCCACGCTCAAAGTTGACATGTTCAAATAAGCGCGGAGCGTTTTCAATCAGTCATAGTATTTTAACTTGTACATTTTGTAAACTCATTTCCACACCACTTTTGATTCACAGTGAAACAATCATGGGAAGATGCGGACGTGGATATCGTGAAAACTGCAATTGATTTAAGTCCACAATTTGATACTGTCGTCATCGTAGGAGAGGATACGGACCTGCTTGTGTTGCTGTGTGCACTCGGGAAAAATTAAAAAAATGTCTATTTCCGTAAAATAGGAAGGGGAACAACGGCATCGAAGACGTATTCTACAAGCAGCTTCAAACACGCACTTCTGCTGGAGCATTTGCTTTTCATACATGCCTTTTCAGGATGTGACACTGTGTCAGCAATCTGCGGAATGGGAAAGAAAAAAATAATTGACGTCATCAAAAAAAATGTTCACCTTCAAGAGGATATAAAATTATTCCAAACAACCACTCCTGGACAAAATGTCATCGCTGCAGCTGGAGAGAGCGTGTTAATCGCACTGTACGGAGGAAATGAATCCGATGTGTCCATCGATCGATTGCGATTTAAAATATATACACGATTGGGTCTTAAAAAGAAAACGGAATTGTCGCGCTTCCCCCAACGAGTTCCGCAACACGTCAGCATTCCCTACGGACTTATCATCAGGTCCAGAAATGGCTCGGGCAAGAAAAAAACGCGATTTCTTGGGGCTGGAAAAATGGCTACCGCGGTTTAGAGCCTGTGACCAGCGAACAAGACCCGATTCCACAAATTCTATTGGACATTATATCCTGTGGATCCGCCAAAACTGCTGTAAAGCTTGCGGCTGCCGAAAGGCCGGATTAAAGTGTTCCGTCTGTGATGCTTGTTTTGCTCGGGTAGCTGGTTTGGAGATTATTTTAGGGTTCAATGTTAATATTAATTAAAATCCAGATCCAAAGTAAGACATTTATTTTCCTAATAATTATATGTACAGTGTGGCCATATCTTTTATGGCTTAGGTAACGACAATCTTGTTATTACATAAGTACATTATAGTAATCGGAGAGAGAGAGAAAGAGAGTGTAACATATTTCCTCTATGTACATCGTCGTAACCCCAATTCTCTAACGCGACTAAGAAATCTGTTTCAGGAGAGATCCAGTTCAATACACTCGAATCAATCTGACAAGAGGTCCAGTTCAACGCACTCGGATCCTCCCTTACAGATACTTGGCCAGCGGCTGCCACGGCGCCGGAGAAACTTGAGCTTCTGGTTATCTCAGTTCAACACACTCGAGAAAGGTGAAAGTCAAGCTCTGAATTTGCTGGTTTCTGGCTAGCTATTTTATACCCAAAAATCACGGTCACGTGGTTTTGCACCCGGCACGAAATGCACACGGCACGCAAGTTGCGGCCTGGTGAAGTTAGAATTAAAAATTAACAAAAGAACTAATCAGGTATTGAACTAATCTAAAACTGAACTACTTGATCCATGCATGATTAAAATAAGTTAAACTGGAATGAAAGTATACAGTATTCCTGTAGTATTGTATACTTCATTACACATCTTATGCAAAATTTGCTGCGGCGAAAATTGCACAAACGTCAAGGAAGTTGCAGAAATCTTGGATGATGAAGACAAGGATTGCTACGACCTTCCTACTATGGTACCATTACCCAGAGCGACGAAAAGAAAAGCGTCTGAAGTATCCCAGGAAACTGACGAAAACTATTAATTTCCTGTAGAAAAGTGGCAAGAAATGGAACATCAAGCAAAGAAATCGTGGATTAGGCCTCGGGGGGAAACCACGTTAAAAAAAACGCGCCGTCGACTCTACCTCAAAGGTGGTGTGGAAATGAGTTTACAAAATGTACAAGTTAAAATACTATGACTGATTGAAAACGCTCCGAGCATATTTGAACATGTCAACTTTGAGCGTGGATTGGCGGGCGAGGAATCCACTTACGGACTTAATTTTTTTTTTTAAATCCTAGAAATCGCATCTAGTTTAAATAACATTTTGTTGGCAGAGAGTGTCAGATGCACTGCAAAAGAGTGGCGAGCCAAGAAAGCGAAAAAAAATTTTTTTGAAATCATTTCTCAACTTTGAGCTCTAATAACTTTTTGCAATAACTTTTACGGCAAAAATGCATTCGTGATGACATAAAGAGTAAATCCTCATGAGTACAACGATATTTTTTTCATTACTGTGCGATAAATAGAACTCGAGTTATGAGCGATTGAAAAAAAAAAACAAATCCAAGATGGCGGCGAAAGGGGGGGAGGTAGGAATGCGCAAATTCAGACTTAAGGTTTTCTTTAACCCCCATTTCGAATAAGGAACAAAAGAAAAAATGTACCCAAAATTTTTGGGTCACATCAGTAAATTTTTCCTAATTGCACTGGAGTATCTGCTAATATCGCTATTTATATGCCTTGCATTATCGTCCCCTAATATAAGTATTCGTTTTCTCTTTAATCCTGGTTTATTACATGATTCTGATATTATTTCAGTGTTCATTACCACATTTTGTAGATTATTAGAACAAGTATTGTTATTTAAGGGAGGGGTATCAATAATGTGGTTAATTTCATCATGCAGATTAGTGTTATTTCTTCTCTCATTTTCATCTATTATTATAATTTCTTCCTGTATATTAGATTCGCTTTTGTCAATTACTTTGTTTTGAATATTTTGTGGACACTCTGTATATTTATTTTGTGTGTTGTTTATCTCAGTGTTTACAGAAACATGTTTTTTACTTATGAATTGTTTTGCCTGCGTACTAACAGTTTTTGTATCTTTATATTTTAAAGTTTTTATTGAGACCTTTAATTGTTCTATGTAGCTATTTAATTCCTTGATTTTAAGTTCCTGCAATCTAATTATTTCGTTCATCTCGTCTTCACATGCCGATACATCTGCCATGAACATTTCATTGTCTTTTTTCATTTTTTCAATATGTTTATTTTTCATATCGTTGTCTTGTTTTAAATCAGCAATAGTTTTTTCATGGATACTGATATCCATACTGTCAGATGATAGATGGTTAGTCACTTCGTTTTTGCAACACATTATTTGGTTTCCTTTTACCATTTTTACTTTAAAACGTGGTAAACATGATTTATGATAAATGCCGAAACAATTTATGTAAACATAAATTGAAAAAGTTTTGACTTTACAGCACTTAAAATGATTTAAACTTGAGGACTGCATCTCATGTGTATGTATACTTGACGAGCACACTACTGACTACTGTAATTGTTAATGATAAGAAATTCACGTTAGAAGAACTCAAGCAAGCTCCACTTGAAACTAAAATAAATATTCCAAAACGACACAAATCGAAAATATTGAGGGGACGGAAGAAAATATGGTAATTGCAAAGAAACAATTCCATGAGAAAAAGAATACAAGGCATCCGGAAAGAATTGACCAAAGTAAAAGTAGAGCAAAAAGGTTTATTTTCAATAAATGTACTGTGTAATTTTGCAATTTCGTTGATTATTAATCTTTATTGTAAATTGTATATACTTAATATTAAGTCTGTATAATATTTTACTTTCATTAGTAAATTAGTATTAATATTATACAGGTGTAGTAATTTGATATTAAAAGTCTATTATTTAAAGTTTTGAAAAGTAAAGCCAAATATTGAAAATAGGTTGAAGCGAGGTAATGGAACAATATATTAGAGACTTTCGAAACTATCGAAACTCATTCGATAGCTCATGTTAAATAAATAATATCCTAAAAACTAATTCGTATGAAAATATTAAAATATTTCACAATAACATGAGATGTATCAATAAAAACCTAGATGAATTGAAAGTATTACTGTTAAAAATAATGTCGTATGAGCCGCCCCTGAGCAGCCCGAATCGCAAGGAGGAACGGGTGGTGGCCAAGGGTGAAGGGATGAGGGCATTATGTCACAAGAGAGGAGTTGCGAACATAATATGAAGTGATGAACAGTGCCTAACTAACGATATACGTTTTTCTCATTTACTATTTTGCTTATTTTTATCAGTTAAAATTACATAATATATGTTTATTTACGAATACGGGGTTTCATTTTAACGAAGGTAAAATTGTTTAAAAACACTTGGTGCCGAAACCCGGGAAACTTTGTTTTGTGTAATTTTTATAACGAACTATTTAAATTGCAAAATGGACTTAACGCTGAGAAAAACGTGCCGTGTTCAATTAACGAAATTGATAAACAATGCTAACGAACTATTAAACGCGCCGGAAATAGACAGAATTGAAGTAAATGTGTTGATTAAACGAATTAGAGCCGCGGACGAAAAACTGAGAAGTGTTAATGATAGGGTGTTGCCTAATATCAGTGAGGAACAATTGGAGGGTGAGTGTGTTAGAATACTGGAATACAAAGACGAGGCAATTGCAGCCGTAGCACGCTTGGAGACCTGGTTATCGCCAACGGGGTTGTCTGAGCTGGAGCGTCTGCCTTCCACCCCACCACAAACACAGGCAGTACAGGCACAGGTTCATATGTCGCAGCATAAAAAGTCGATGAGATTACCTAAACTTGATTTATTACAATTTAATGGTGATTTGAGATCATAGACGGCGTTTTGGGAGCAGTATTGCACTACTATTCATGAAAATAATGAATTAGATGATCGAGATAAATTTAATTATCTACAATCTTTGTTGACCGGGAAAGCTGCTTTAACGATAAGTGGTTTAACGCCTAGTCAAGCATGTTACACTGATGCTATAAAAATGCTGAAAGAAGAATATGGTAATAACGAACGTATTGTTGATGAATATATACAACAATTAATGTACAAAAGGTTTAGTTTTGCAACATTTAAGTTTAGAATTCATACCGGAACTTCATAAAATAAATAAAACAGCAATAAAATAGAATAATATTGGAAGTTCACTATACACACTTAATATGGTTATGCCAGTTATTTGGTCCATCTTATCACTCCCTTTCGTTGTCGATTGATATCGGCTGGCACCCGCAGAATAGCTCGTGACTATAGGTATTGATTTATATAAGTGTGTATAATTTTTCAGCACAAAAATGTGTTGGTGTACTGATGTATAGGTAGAGTGGAAGAATGACCTTGCCGAACTCATGCCTTTTGCCTCATGCAATAATTCCTGAGGATAACTGAAAAATCCGCTCCAGTGTCAACTAGGAAATGTAAGTTATTGTAATAATCATAAATGAAAAGGCGACATTTGTTGTCTAGTATACAAGTGTCTGAGGTAAGGACGCTAGAATTTATTAATTTGTGGATGATTTTTATTAAAATTGCACCAAGAACCGCTGCATCTTGAAGCTCGATCTTTATATAATTGATGGTAATAACAAATGGTGTTGTTAGTTGGATCGAAACGATTGCGACTGGGAGAGTGGGTGTTTGAGAGAGATTGATTTTGGCAATGAGAACAATAGTAGGAACAGAAATTGATTGAGTTGAGGAAGGGTTAGTACACAATGCAGGCACCTGCAGCTCAAGTGACTGCTGTTTGAGTACAATTTGATTCAACGTCGACTGAAAGTTTGTTGGCAAGGTATTGAATTGATTAAATGAGTCTGAGATAGTCGGGCGATGAATCAGAAGAATTTGGTAATTGAATAAAATGAGGAAATTTCACTGATCACGTAGTTCTGTTGATCGGCGTGGTTCGTGTCATGATTTGCTGCCTAATCAACCATGATGCTACAGCTCTACCAGTCAAATCGAACCTTAAGAAATTAATGTCTTGGGATGGAATGAGTGCAGGAAATAATAATGACATAAAATCAACACATTGCAAAAAAAATTCTAAAAAAAAAGCCGTGGCGATGATCTGGCTGTAACAGGAGCAATGTGGTCCGGAAGGGTTGAACTCTGGATGTGCGGCTCTGGATCGGTCAATCTATGGGGCAGAAGGGCTCTGGGTTGAAGGTTTTGCGTTGTGTGGTCGGCTCCAATTTTTGGAGCATCAGAGTCATCAATTATGGGTCAATATATCCAAAAAATTAATATATATATTATTATCTAATAATATTTATTATCCAATCTCTTTTAAATATGTTACACAATTCAAAAAGTATTGTTCATTTTTTAAATAATTTTATGGTTGATTGATTAATAATTTATTTTTTGTAACCATGACTTAAAACTACATTAAAACACAGATGGCTGGAAGTAGCCTGTATAGGTGGATATGCTACACAGAGTACAAATGCTAGAACTAATATTATTTATCAAAAAATCCTCTTCAATTATTGTGTCTACGACCCTGTTAAAAGATTGTTTGGTATATAGGCTATTAATTTTTCAGTGTTTAGTGCCGGATTACTTATCAATTTATTAGCATCAGAAATGGTTTTTAACAAAATTTTTATTCTGTTTAATAATAAAATATATTGAAAAATATATGAAAGTATACATTTTCAAAATAAGAAGCCATTGCCAGGACATTTCTCAGCCTCCCCTATGACTTATAACTAAGATAACTAGCAGTGTAACATATAGCAAAAAAAAAACAAATAATAACTAAGACACTATAAAAGCACAAATATATTACTTGGCACTTTGTTGAGTTGAGTCTTTATTTTAACTTTTGTTTAAATTGATACATAGTACTAGAAGTAAAAATATGAAATTCATTCAGTAGTTTAGGTACCACATAAGAAATACATGATTCATATTTACTGCTTCTGCCTGCCTTTTCTATATTATGTTGGGAATATTTAGCTTTTTATGCAAGATATGTTGCACAAACATTGGGTGTCATCGACTGATAATCTCCTCATTGGTTTTTTCAATAAAAATGTATACCAGTTTAGAATAGTACATTAGCTTATCAAGTTTAAAAAACTTACTTAGTTCCTTGATTTCTGTTACCTTTAATGACCACTCTCGGCTGAGAGCGGCTAATTATTTTTTCCTCAGGGCGTACATTATCAACAGCAACTTTATTCATGTCTAGTTCGTTTGCATGAGAGTTCATTAGAATAATAATAATAATAATTTTATTGAATCTCTATGGCTGCCACAATAAAGTGGATAAGGCAAGTCAAAATTCATGTAAAAATAACAGACATATAAAAAAAGACAATAAATAATACATAATAAAACACTACAAAGATGTAGATAAATGATACAGTTTCAAAAAAATATAAAACTTTATTTTATTGTTGATTCACTTTTTGAAAGTTATACAAATGAATTAAAATGAAATAACTTGTTCATACATCTACAATTGTTCACATATACATTTTTGTATTACAAAGCATTCTGCTATTACTGAGAAACATTTTGAACTCTCTTAAGTTGTAGAAACAGTTTTCTATTAGGAGTTTCTTTATTTTAATTTTGAATTTTTTCTTTGTTAGGTTTTTGTAATCTGCTGACAATAAGTTGTAGTATGTCACCCAGTATATGGGTGATTTTTTACGTAACTGTGGTTAAAGCGATCAATGTGTATATGATTTTTAGTCCTAGTGAGGTATGTGTGTATATTGTTATGTTATAAATTTATTTTTATTCTCGTGTATGTAACAGAATAGTTTTAACAAATGTAACAGTTAGAATCTTTTTGTTTATAAAGTTATAAGCTAGGTAGATAAACCAAGTATTTAAATATAAGTATAAGCTGTGAAATGACTACACATTCGTAAAACACTTGTGCCATTCGCGGATTCACAATTCGAACTCGTTACCTCATTTCAATAAAATTCTTTCATTATTATTATTATTACTAAATTTAAATGAGATATAATTTAATTAGGATATTTTCTCTCAACAAATAATGCCAACTTGTATCATTTTCCAATTTATTAAAATTTATCATTTTAAGTCTTAATTACCAGAATTCTTTTTATTCCTACTAGTACTATACATTAAAAGCTATTAATTTAAAAGGCGTTCTGAAATAATAAATTATAAGGAATTATAATACCATTAGAAAGAACACGATATTAATACTCTTTACGATTGTTTGAGTGGATCCAAGTATATTTAAGATTGTAAATAGATATCCCTTTGCAGTTTATATCATATTTTAGTGGTATTGTATAATTATCAATGCTGAGACCACTGGATTGTCTTTAAGTCGATTCCTTCCTGTACCATTTCCCAGAGTGGACTCATTTCTCTTAACCTTGTTACATGTTGTATACATTTTTTTGTTGTGTAATCAACCTCAGACATTGTTGTAAATCGACCAATGCCAAATCTTATGGAACTATGAGCAAGATCTTCATCTGCTCCTATAGCCCTTAAAACATAAGAAGGTTCCAGAGATGCTGATGTACAAGCTGATCCACTTGATAGTGCTACGTCTTTTAATGCCATTAATAAGGATTCACCTGAAAATATACAAAAAATTTAATTAACACATTGTTATAAGAACAAATACTGGTCTTAATAATCAAACAGTATGGCTGAATCTCATGCCTTATTAAAACTTAAAAAAAGATTTACGTTTAAAAACAATTATTAAATTATTTGCCCATATTGGCGACATTAGTGGGAGAAAATCGAAAAATTGCTTTTACAAACTCATTTTTCATAATACAGAGAAATACGATCATTTTCAACAATGAATCGAATATGGTCTATCGAGAGAAAAGTACATGCACAAGCAGAATTGTCACGATAATATCACAAAAGATCCAATAAGAAGTGCAACAAAAACTAAAAAAATCGATCCAGGACAACTCGGACAAACTTTTCCATTTAGGAATAAATAAATTTTGATGAATTTTTATTTTAAATTATTGTAAATTAAGCAGAAGGACTTCGGTCAATAGCCTGTTGAATCAATTTCAATTCAATAAATTTCTTTTGTTGTTGTTAGTGGTCATCCATTAATCACGTGAGGTCCAAAGCGGGGAGGGGGGGGTTTGGATAACATCACTATTGATCACAATGGGGGAGGGGGAATTGTTGTTACATATCATGTGTATATTTTCGTGCAATGCCTTGCTGTGAGCTGCTGCATGCAAAAAAATTTTAAGAGTCCCTTGGTATTCGTATACACACTAAATCCCAATTTAATTTTTTACTCCCTTTAATAATAGGGTAGGAATGCCAATGGGGGTGGTAGAGGGGGGAGCTAACGCAAAAAAAATTTTGAGACGTTTCGTTCTTGTGCACACATCAAATTCCATTTTAATATTTTTTTTTGCTCCCTTTCATAATAGTGTAAAGGTGGTATTTCATAGTGGTGGCTGATGCCAAAAAAAATTTTGAGACCTTGACTTTTCGTATATGCCCTAAATTGCAATTTTATGGACTCTTACCTGCCTGCTTTGCCTATTTACCCCATTTACCCCCGAGCCCTTCAACGGAATTAGAGCAAAATATAATCTAGTTCCAGATTTCGTTATAACACATAAGTGTACCAAATTTCAAGTCAATATCATAAACAGTTCCAGAGTAAATGTGGACATAATAAAAAGTTACAGACCGACAGACAGGAATTTTTTTTCGCTCAAATTTAAAATCTCGATGTTTCATGATATTTTAAGCCTATTTCAATAATTTTTTTTTGCGTTACTATACTTCCACTGGACGTGGAAGTAAAATAAGGTCCAATTACTTTAATCCCTAAAACACTCGTAGAAAATCTTTCTTGGCAGGCAGTCTCTCTGCACCAATGTGTATTTTCTCGTGTCCACTTATAATGCATATTTCCAGTGATAAATCCATTATTAGAAAGATTCGTCTGATTAAAACATATCAGTGGCTCATTCCTTTTTTTACTTAACAACCGTCTAAAAAAACTTACTCTTCTCGGTTTATCTACCTCATTTAACTTTCTTCATTTTGTAGCATCGAAATCCGTTTTTTTTTAATATTTTTCTTGTACTGTATTCTTTTATGCGAGTTTCTCTGAATTTGTCTTAAAGAGATTTCTTTGTTTTGTTAACATAATTCAATACTCTATTCACTTTTCTTACATTATCCGCAACATGCCTTCGCCTTATTACTTTTTTTGAAAATGAACTGTGCGTTTTTAGATTTTGAACTAGCCTTCTAAAGATAGTTCGATTTGGCTGTGGAGCATCTGGAAATCTATCTCCGTAAACCGTGACTGCCATCTCAGCATCAAAATTGCACTGACAATAAATGCTAATCATATCGAACTTGTTATTATTGGTATACACCATAATTACTGATATAAAACTTGTCTTATAACTCGACAACGCAACATACAACAGTGATAATCTGTCAAATTTGTTAATAAATATATACATTGTTTTTCATTAATCATGGCATAGCTGATTTTTATGATTCAATGATATGAATGGGCCTTTTCAGTGATTTTTTTTTATTGCTTTATGTGATAGTATTTTATAAAACATTTCGCCGTGTTTTATTTATTTTTTTTTTGAGCACGATTTCTATCAGAAAACATATCAAAAGTGCGGAAATAAAGCGCGGGCTTTGAACGTGACGTCACACACCCACCTTAGTGACGTCAAAGAGCCTACGACCTTTCAAGGTCGTAGGGGTATACGGGTGTATTAGTATATTGCAAAATTGGTTACCTGCTTTTTGACAGTTGACGTTGAAATTGACTTTAACACTTTGAACGTCTTTTCTCTTGGATTTTTGTGTTTGGAAAATGTTTATAGAACGCTTTATTCCAACATGTACAAATAACAACATAAATTCTCCAAGTAAAATATTCATTTACACTCCACGAGATGAAAGCAGACGAAAGTCATGGTTTAAAAGTGCCAAAGTTGAGAAGAAGTTGACCAAAGCCAGGAACACCCACCACAGAACGTAACCACAAAACTAAACGTAAACATCTGTCAGCTGTAGTGTGATGTCAGTGGCTGTTAGGCGTTCTGGTAAATGCTGCCAATATAATTCCGGGCGTGTGACGTCACTCAGTCCAAGGTCAAATGTCCGTTCAAATTGCCATAATAGTTATTTATTTTTTTATTAAACACTATTTGAAAGAGAATTGCACCAGGTGATCATCTATCAGTTAGCTTTCGAATAAACGTTTTTGTTTTGAGGTTTAAGAATTTAGTAAAAAGGCCCATTGTGGTTATTGTAAAATATTAAATATTGACACTATCAGTTAAAATTTTTGTGATTTTATATCGTCGGAAAGAGAAATAATAAACGGAATTAATGGTGTCATGGCCTACTTTGAGATTTGTTCTTTTCATTTGGCAAAAGAGCGTATGACAAAGTCAACTGCGTTTTTCAAATTTTTTGATACACATTATTACAAAGTGGGGGGGATGAGTTCGAAGGCAGAACAAACGATACTAACAAGAATAAAAAAATATGGCTTTTTATATCGCGAACAAAGAGTCACGTTACTGAAGAAATAGTGGTCTTATATATCAAGAAAAACTCAAACAGAAAAGGCAGATATATCCGTAAAATTCCTTAAAACTTATCACCAGACTGTAAATAATAACTGTTTTCTAGTTGGTGTTGCTCCCGGTCTAAAAATAGTAGTGTATGACTCAAAATTTTGGCCAAAAGGGGTAGCTTTTGCTAGATTTGATTTTAAACAAGGACAACAGTTTCTTTGACAATCCACAAAACTTACAACATAGAAGATCTGATATACCTAATCACCAAGAGGATTTCTTATCCCCGATAAGACGCCCCTTACATTAATACACTTTAATATTCAAGGATTAAATAATGAGTGCGACATATTAAATATTCATCTGTCGACACATAATGTTGACATATTGTGTTTAATGGAATATTGGTAAAGAAAAAAAATGAATTAGATTGTACAGCTATTGAGAACTACAATAGTGAATCATTACTCCTGTTCAAACTTGCAGAGAGGAGAAAGTATGTATCTTTGCAAAAAAGGAAATTGACATATCTCCATGGCAATATCACCACTGCTTAGAAAGATATTTTGAAATCTGTATAGGTGTAGTTCAATCTGTAGAACATAAAATCTATGTAATTGTTATTTATAGGACGCCTGATAGTGACTTTAAGGAATTCATCCACAGTTTGGAGTTAATGTTTTATAAAATTTATAACAAAAGGTATTTATATGTTATATGTGACGACATAAATATAAATTTTTTTGAAAATAGTCTTCTGAATTTACTTGCATCTTATAATATAGTACATCATGTTGAGGAGGCCACAAGAATAACTAAGTATAGTAGTACGTGCATTGATAATATTTTTTCTAATTATTCAATAACGGATGTCAGTGTCCACGATTCATATTTATCAGACCACACATATCAGGTCTGTACGTTTCTTTTGGCATGGAATCAAAACAGACACCCTCAATACATATATAAGAGGATTTTGAATAGTAGCAATATTCAAACTTTTCAAAGCATTATGTATCAAGAAAATTGGAGGGAAATGTACACAGTTGATAGTTTTAATGATAAATTTTTTATATTTTACAAAACATTAACGATCATTATAATTGTGCTTTTCCTATTACCAAAATAAAAATAAAAAATTAAAAAAATGATTTACACCTCAAATCAAGACTCTCCACGACCAACTGTGCGAGATGGAGAAGCTTAAAAAAGAATTAAATAATCCAGTTTATACTGATAGATACAATGAATTCAGAGTAATATATAAAAATGCAATAAAACGCTTTAAAACAAAAACAAATAATGACCGAATAGCCCAATCAGACAACATTATGCGTGAGAGTTGGAAAATAATTAATGAATATAAGCATAGTTCTAAAACAGATTCCTCTATAACCTTAACTAAGAATGGTGAACGAATTACTGATTCGGTAGATATTGCTAATGAATTTAGCACATTTTTCTGTAGCCTAACAGAATCATGCCATAAACCTATCATCAACAATTGTACAATAGTAAACAATGCACACGGTTTGTATCTAACGCTAACAATTCCAAACGAGATCAAAGATATAATAAGCAAAACCACATTACAGCCTGCAGCAGGGGCTGACGATATTCATGGCAAGGCAATAAAATCAGCAAAAAACCTTATATCGGAACCGTTGTCCTATATTATAAATGAATGGTTCAGCACAGGTATATATCCAGACTCGTTAAAAATTTCTAAGTGTATACCACTTTATAAAAATAAGGGCTCTAGAGAAAACATCAGTAATTATAGATCAATACATCTCTTAAGTCAGATCGCAAAGATTATTGAGTCAGCTTATGCAAATCGACTTACAAACTTTGTTGCAAAATATAATTTAATAAATCCCACTCAACATGGTTTCAGAACTGGAAGATCTACTAACACAGCTATTTTTGATCTCTTATACACAATTTGTGAGGCTCTCAATGATAAAAAACATATAATTGCCCTATATTATGATCTAAGTCGTGCTTTTGATTCCGTTGATCACCAGTTACTACTGCATAAATTATATGGTATCGGAGTACGTGGGGTTGCTCATGACTGGTACAAAATAGGACTGTGTTTGTAAATGTTGGAAAAGCTCAGTCAAATATAAAAAATAGTGAACTGGGTGTACCGCAAGGATCTATTTTGGGTCCTTTATTTGTTATAATATTCATCAATGATATAACAAATAATTATACTACCTCTGATGGAACTATACTTTATGCAGATAACACAAATCTTTACTTACATCAGAAGAATCTTGATACTATTGTTCAAAACTCCAATCTTGCATCGCAAGAAATTGCTAACTGGTGTAGTGATAATGGACTAATGTTGAACCCAAATAAAACCTTTTATATGAAATTTTTAACAAAAAATGTTAACCCTGACAATAGTATGTTGATTAAACTTTGTGGCAAATCTATACAAGCTGTTCAGGGAATTAAATTTCTTGGGATATATATCGATCAAAAACTCACATGGGAGGCACATATAAATAATACCTGCTCAAAGCTTAGTAATACATCTTATATAATTAAAACACTTAGAGAAACAGTCTCAAATAATATTTTGAAAACATTGTACTATGGGCTTGTGCAATCAACTCTCCAGTATGGTCTACTTTTCTGGGGCTCATCAAGCCACCTAGAAAAAGTATTTATAATGCAAAAAAAGATAGTACGATGTATGGTTGGAGCTCATCCTTCTTCCAGTTGTAAGCCGATTTGTAAAAACCTAGACATTTTGACATTACCATGTCTATATATTTCTCAACTAATTATGTATATTAGATCTAATGAACAGCAATTCTTAAGTAACAGTGATATCCATCCTCACGATACATGTAATAAACATTTAATATATCATCCATTCTCTAGGCTCAACATCGGTAAAAATTTTCCCACCTACGTGGCATAAAATGCTATAATAAAATACACTTTTTTGTAATAACTGACAGTATCAATGTTTGTAAACATAAATTAAACCGATTTCTGATAGAAAATGCATTTTATTCTGTGGATGAATTTTTGAATTCTTAAACCATTAATTATTTTAATATTTTAACTTTTATTTTTATTTTAATTATAGTTTTTATAATAATTCTGTATTGTACCTGTTTTTCCCTTTTGGTTATGACTAGTCAGATAAGTGATAATGTAATATTGCCGCTTTATGGATGAATAAATTATTATTATTATTATCCAGCTTTGATAATCAGGATTCATAGAATTGGTCTTAAAACTATACCATTTATAGCAAATGTAAATCAAAAAACCTACAACTTTAAGAAAGCAGATTTTCCATCATTATACAACTCGATATTACATACTGACTGGTCATTCTTAACTCACATTAAAAACATAAATTCAGCTGTTGATGATTTTTATAAAAGATTATACCAAATCTTTGATGCACATGTTCCTGTCTACAAAACTCATAAGCGTCAATTCCCAAATTGGTACACTGCAGACATTATTAAAAATATTAAGAAAAAAGGTAAAACTCTAAAGAAATATAGTAATAGCCATGATCAGAATTGCTTACAAGAATACAAAAGGTTAAGACTCACAGTTAAAGAACAAATAAAAATAGCATATGATAACTATGTCGAAATTACTCAATCATCTATCAATAGTAATGCACAGAACTTTTGGTCGTTCATAAACTCTAAGAATAACTCAACTAGAATTCCGGGAATTGTGTTGTATGAAAATGAAGCCTACATGAAACCTCAAGATATTGTAAATATATTTGGTAATTTTTTCAAAAGTGTCTTTCTCCCATCAGAATCGAATGATTCTGAGTCACTGGAACCAACTTTATATTATGATTGTTTAAATAATATTGATATTGAAACTATAACAGAAAGTGAGATTTTAACCGCAGCAAAAAAATTAAAGAATAAAATGACTTCAGGTTCAAATGGTATACCATCATTTATTGTTAAGGATTGTATTGGTGCCTTTGTTACCCCCATGTGCATATTGTTCAATCAGGCCTTAAAAACAACCATATTTCCGAATCAGTGGAAGGAAGCCAAGGTGATTCCTGTCTTTAAAAGTGGTGATAAAGCTCATGTCATTAACTATAGGTCTATATCTATTTTATCCAACTTTTCCAAGCTTTTTGAAGTCGTTCTGTATAACCGCATCTACCCATCAGTCCATAATTTAATATCTTACTCTCAACACGGCTTTATGAGCAAGAGATCTACAGTGACCAATTTGGCAGTAATCTCTCAATTCATTTCGAACGTTGTAGATAATAGGGGACAGGTCGATGTGGTTTATACAGATTTTTCAAAGGCCTTTGATAGAATTGACCACGTTACACTATTTAGTAAACTGGGACAGTTTGGTTTTAACAACCACATGATAGTATTCTTTAAATCTTATCTGCAGAAGAGAGCTCAATACGTTTCTTATAATGGATATAATTCGGATAAATATGTGGGTACCTCTGGTGTCCCACAAGGGTCGAATTTAGGTCCACTGCTGTTTCTTTTGTTCATAAATGACCTGAGCTCTATAATTCAGTGTAACCACCTTTTTTTTGCTGATGATTTGAAGATATACACCGAAATACAAAATTTAGATGATGGGCAGAAGTTGCAAGCTGATTTAAATAATATTCAAGTCTGGTGTGTAAATAATAAGTTACGTTTAAATCCTGTGAAATGGCAAATTTTTAATTTTCACAAGGAAACAGTCAGTTTGTGAATATCACTATCAAATCGACGGTAATTTACTAACACGCTGCACTACTTACAAAGATTTAGGTATAAAATTTGATGATTACTTTTAGAGATCACATAATAGAGAAAATATCACAAACATTGAAAATGTTTGGCTTTATTATCAGGAACTGTCGAAATTTCATGGAGATTAATGCTTTTAAAGTTTTATACTATTCTTATGTGCGTACTAAACTGGAATATGCGTCCCTAGTTTGGTACCCTAACTACAATTGCCACAAAGATGCAGTTGAGCGGGTACAGAGAAGATTTTTAAGATACTTGGTATTTAAGCTGGATGGTGAGTATTATATGTACCTGACAGAAAGGTTTAACATTATGAGCCTAGACACAAGGAGGAAATGTGCCTCATTATCATTTTTATACAAATTGCTACACAACGAAATTGATTGTCCTGAATTATTAGCTCAGATTAACTTTTATGTACCTAGACAGGGGTCTAGACAACATGTATTTTTTTATAACAACATTGCGAGAACAAATTTGTTATTAAGGTCTCCAGTGTATGTAATGTCGAACAATTTTAACAATATCTCTCATTTATGTGATATTAACAACTGTGCTTTAAAGGAGTTAATGAATAAGGCAGTCATTGTGGATGAGGAACCTATGTAGTCATACAGGTACTTATGTATTTACTTGTTGTCTCTATATTTGTAACGTACTAATTGTCATGTACTTTATATATATTTTAGCATTTTATGTATTTTAATATGTTATGTACTTTATATTTTAGCATTTTATATATTTTAATATTTTTCTGTTATATTGCTCTGTAAATGGTTTATACTGTTGAGCAATAAAGCTATTATTATTATTATTTTCACAGGTATTCCTGGTCCGTCTACTGTGATCGGGTACGTGATACCAAGATCACAGTATTCAAATTCAAATTAATTTATTGATCTTCTAAGCTACAAGTATTATGCAGATACGATAAGTCAAGTACAATCGTAGATGTGAAAAGACAAGAAAACAGATATGGTTAATACAATGACAATACAAACAATAATATATAATATCAATAACATATAGCATAAAATATTACATCACAATGTATATTAAAATAGTATGTAGTGAACAAGTTAAAATAAAAATGGTTAAAAAGATTTCACTATTGTACTATATTACATGCGATGCTATTTGTAGCCTGTATAAATTCATCAATGGTGTAGAAACAGTGCAAAGTAAGGTATTCTTTCAGTCTTTAATGTAAGAGTTGGTAAGCATTGTAAATTTTTAGGCAGTAAGTTATATAATCGGGTACTAGAATACAGTGGAGATTTTTCATACTTAAAGTAAAGTAAAGTACTTTATTGCTATAAGGTCTACAAAGGACACAGCAACGTCAAAAATTTGGTCTTCTACAATAAAGAATAATAAAAAAACATATCAAGTGTATAATAAAATAAAATATAGACTACAAACTAACAAGTACAACGAATATGAATAAAAAATAGTGTATAGCTAAAATTTCGCTGTCACCAGCAATTAAATGAGTAAAAACATTTATCTTCTAGATAATTTATAACAGATGCTCTAAATTTTTTTATATGTGCGATGTCTCTAATAAGCACTGGTAGTGATCTATATGCCTTGATTGCTGCATAATATGGCCCTTTCTCAAAGAACGTGGTTCTGTGAAAAGGAAATCTAATTTCATTGGCCTGCCGTGTAATTAATGACATATCATTTGAGTAAAACTCACTATTTGTTGGAAATAGCAATAAGTTTTTTTTAACAAACATTACTAGTGATAAAAAATACAATGAAGGGACAGTTAAAACTCCGAATTCAGTAAAAAAGGCTTACAAGAAGTTCTTGTACAGACTTTCATGATACATCTTATTATTCTCTTTTGAGTTATGAATATTTTATCAGCGTTAGGTGACGACCCCCAAAACGTAATTCCATATTGAATAATTGATTGCACGTAAGAAAAATAGTAAACTCTTAGACTGTTGTTCGAAACCTGGTCTCTTAGACAACGTATCACCCCACAAATTGAACTGAGCCTTGAGTTAAGTTTCTCAATATGTATGTTCCAACTTAGATTGATGTCTATATAAACACCTAAAAACTTGATACTATTTAGATTTTCTACTGATGTATTTTGTAGTTTAACATAAAGCGATTCAGTTGGATTTTGTGGTCTGGGTTTATTGAAAAATATTAAACCTGTTTTTGCTTTATTTAATTTAAGAAAGTTGTCATTACACCAGTTCACCATCTTGTCTGCTACATGTGATAACTCTCGCGATAGTCCGGGTACATTATGATTTGCCATTATCACAGATGTGTCATCGGCAAATTGATATACTGAATCAATGTTCAGACTAGAACCAAGGTCGTTTACATAAAGCACAAAAAGAATTGGTCCAAGAATGGATCCCTGGGGTACCCCTTGGGTAATTTATGTTGATTTAGAATAATAATGAGAACCATTGCTATTTATACACACAGTCTGCAAGCGTCCAGACAGATATGACCTGATGAGTTCAAGGTAAACTCCTCGGATTCCGTAACCTTCCAATTTCCTTAGAAGTAGCTGGTGATTAATGGTATCAAAAGCCTTTGGAAGGTCAAAATACAATCCGGCTACTGTTTCCCTGTCATCCATGTTTTCGATAACATTTGATATGGCATTGAAAATAGCCAATTCCGTAGACATTGCAGCTCTAAAACCATACTGTTGTTTTACTAATATATTATTTTGTTTTAGAAATGGTGTTAATCGGTTGTATATTATCCTTTCAAAGACTTTTGATGGAGATGGTAAGAGTGACACTGGTCTGTAATTATTCGCATCTAGTTTTGATCCTTTCTTGTATATTGGGATTACTTTTGCTACTTTTAGGTCATCCGGAAAGGTACCTGTTCTTAAGCACTCATTTATCATATCTGTCATAGGATCACTTATGTGATCAGCTATTTTCTTAAGAATGTAAGATGGAATGCCATCTATCCCGCAAGAATATTTAGGTGGTAATTGAATAATTACATTATAAACTTTATTACGTGTTGCGGGCTGTAAGAATATAGAATTTATATTTTCTCTAACTGTATGGTAGTTGACACTACTATTTTGATTTGGTACAGTGAAATTACTACTAAAGTATTCAGCAATTTCTTCAGGATCAGATATAATTGTATTATTCTCTCCAAGTAGTGTTAAGCTATTATCTGATTTGTTGTTCCTTTTCATGTTATTGAAAATACTTCAGACTGTTTTTGATTTATTGTTTCACGCCGATATTTTACTATCATTAATTGATTTTTTATAAATTGATAAATATTTTTTGTAAGCTCTTTTTTCCTGTTTGTATTTGATCAGAACATTATTGCAATTTGTTTGTTTGTATAGCATATATAAATCCCTTACATACGCAGAATAATTTTTTATTTCATTAGAGATCCAACCCTTTTCACAAGACCTCGCTCTACTTGTAGTTAATGGAAAGGAGATGTCAAAGTGATAATATAAAGTGTCATAAAAGATTTTATACTTCGTATTCACATCTGGGCTGCGATACACCTCATGCCACCTCTCAGAGCTTAGGGCTTCTTTAAAACGAGCAATACTTGATTCAGTATAAAATCTTTTTCTAGCATAACATATTTTAGCATATATGTTGTTATTGATGTCAAGAATTTGACTAAAATGATCTGAAATATCTGATTCAAAAACTGAACAATTAATAGTGTCTTCCGGAATATTGCTAAATATATTATCAATTTGAGTTCCATTAGAATTATTCGACCTGGTTGTGCCTGTAACATGTGAATAGAGACCATAACTTAGGAACGGCTGCCTTATTAAATTAGCTTCATTATTGTTTAACCCAAAATTAATATTAAAGTCTCCGCATACTATGATATATCTCAAAGCTGTACATAAATGATCTAGAATATCAGATATATTTTTAACAAAGTTATCAATGTCGCCTGAAGGTGACCTATAAATACAAATTAAGTAACATACTTTTTTGTTAATGTCAAATTTACAACACGAATATTCTATTTGTTTTTCAATTGAAATTATAGGTCCATCAACGGCTGTGGTTCCATGTCTTTTACTGCATATATTGCTGTTCTACCATCTCTCCATATACTTCTACAATTACTGCTAATTAGGTTGTAATTATCCAATGTCAACTTGTCGATTTCAGCTTCCCTTGCCCAATGTTCAGTTGTATAAAAAATTTGAGGAAGAGTCCCCAACAGTAGCACATTTACATCTAACAATTTATTTTTAAGACTCTGTACATTGAGATGCATTAACCTTATCTTGGTTTTTTTGGCACTATATTGACATGGACTTGCCACACCTTGGCTTTTGTATTTTTTGCATTGTTTATCCACTTTAGGAACTTCCTCTATAAAAAATCGCCCCCGGTTTGTAAGAATTCCCGGTGTTTACTAAAATCGAACCTTTTTATTCCGACGCCAGCAGGCCAGAAGCTGGGTTCATACATCTCGTCTTTCCTGTGAAGTAGAGCCGTGACCACAAAACATTTTAATCGCCTAGGATCTGATGATAGGTCTCTTACCTCCACTGACTCGTCCTTGAAAGCAGCCTTTTTCTTGATAAAGTTGACAATCATATCAGGAGTAATATGTCTTTTAACTCTATTAATATATAGCCATACTTTTCTATCTTCTCCTGCGAAGTCATTGTCTTTTTGTTCCTGTGTTACTATTCCTCTTCCAATTCTTTTCTTAGCACCTTTCCTCTGATGCCTCTGTTGTATGAAATTATCCTCAATTTGATCTACTGTATGGCTGCTATTTCTGGGACTTTCTGGATGGTCATTATTACTTACATTATTGTTGTTTTGGTTAAGTTTGGGAATGTCGGATTCAGATTGTTTCTTTGGCCTTGTTAAAATTTGATCTGCAGATCCTTTTTGGTTTAATTTCAAGGCTTTTGCCTGACCGTTCTGTTCTGTTTTTTGTACAGCATTACTATAAGATTGTGATGAGCTAATTTGAGCTTTAAACTTCCTTTCCAAAGTATCAATTTGTTGTTGAAGGTATTTTTGGAAGTCAATGTTAAATTTCTTACATGTATTATCTAGTGCTAAATTTTTAATAACAGGATTCTTTTCCGTTAGTAATTTTACTAGTTCAACATTGGATTCTGTAATAGCATTTATGAAAGTTTCGAGTTTATTTGAAATGGCTGCTTGGTAAGTTTTCATCACACTTAGTGTGTTTGTGTTTGTTTTCACAAATGCCATTCTTGCCTCTAGTGTTGAAGGTGTGTATGTCGGAGTGTTTAGTTAACCTATTTTTTTGTTCATGAATATAGATCAAAATTTTTAGTAGGTATATGCAAGGGACGGTTAATATTTTTTTGTCACGAAATATTGCTCTACATGAAGTGTGAGCAACCTGATTGAAAATTAGTCTAATGACACGTTTTTGTAGTATAAAGATCCTACTTATACATGTGGACAAACCCCAGACAGTAATGTTGTAACTAATTGTTGAGTAAAAGTTCGCATAATATACCGACATCAATGAATCTGGTTCAAGTTTGTTTTTTAGGTTTTTTATAATGTAATACGCTTTATTGAGCTTTTTGGATGTGAAGTCGATATGTAACTCCCAGCTCATTTGGTCGTCAATAATAATACCTAAGAATTTAGTGGAGTTTATAGGTTTTAGCATGTGGTCCTGAATAATAGGGTGGAAAGTGTTTGATTTTTCGAATTTGTTGTAGAAGTTTATTAGAACTGTTTTTTGTAGATTTATCATTAATTGATTTTTTACGCACCATTCACAAAAGTGATTTATTGACTATTGTTCATTTCCAAGAAATGATCTCACCGTGCCAGTTGTGTGGATAAGTACTGCTTTCTGCATCATCACGTAAGTCTTATTATTGATACCAATCGTTTTAAGCGATATTCCCAAGCTTTTTGGTATGGCTCCGAGAGCAGATAGAATTACGGGAACTATTGTGACCTTCCTCATGCTCCACATGTCCAGAATCTCGTTCTTTAACTCATTATAATGTGTTACTTTTTCCTCATACTTCTCTGTCATATTCCTTGTGTTCGGAATTGAAATGACTATAATCAGTGTCTCCAGTCGTTGCTTGTCTATGATGGTTATGTCTAGGCGATTGTGGGCAACTGTGACGTCTGTAATTATAGTTCTGTCCCAATAAATTTTGTACCGTTCATTTTCCTCAACGGGATTTGGATTGTACTTGTAGGGAGTCTCAGAATCATAATGAATTTCGCACATCTTTAAAATTTCTAAATATACAATCACGGCTGCGGCATTATGTCTTGCTAAGTATCAAGTTGGTGCGAGTTTTCCACATCCAGAGCTTATATGTTCTATAGTCTCGGCCTGTGCGTTACACTTTCGACATTTATCTGATTCAACCCTTTCCCGCATTATGTGCTTGTATTTTTTTTTTTGTTGAGTAGAAGCCTCTCCTCGTACAGCGTTTTCCAGAAGTTCTCCACCTGATCTGCAGTCGGCGGACTGTCTACAACACGCGGAGGCGGTTGAGAAAAGGCGCGAGGGCTTTTCACGGAACAGTTTATTTTCCGCAAGCCCTCTCGCCCGCCTCACTAGTGACTTTTTGCAAGTCACTAGCATCCGTATCCTGTCGAGACAGTGCTGTTTGGTAGTTCGCAGCACTGCCTCATTGAGTGTGTGATGGGCGCGTTTTAAGTTGGCGGCTAATCGACGCACTTTAGGCGTGAACGGCCTGTTGGCCGCCATATAGTCCATCACACATTCCGGATCTTGGCTTCCATCTTTTGTATGCGCCACTCCACCCTCTCCTGTGGGGAAGCAGTGTTTCGCCCCTCTACCCGAGAAAAGCGTTGAGCAGCACAATTTATGTGCCAGAGGTCAACCCGTTCTGGTAGCACTGCACGAAGTTCTTCATCCACTCTGGCCAGGTCTCGTGGCCCGGGGGGGTGTTTTATTATTATTAGTATTATTTTCTTTTTTACATAAAATCAGTCACCCTACTCTGTGGCTCCGACTTTCACAGAGAGGAGCTGGTAGTACCAGTTGCCACTCCCTACATCCCGTGCAGTGAGTGACTATTGGGTCTGAGTGTCCTGAGTAGACGAAACGATCCAAGTATTACGGTCTTCTGCATTTTTCCAGCTAAGATCTCTGCCGAGTCTCCGCATGCCGGTATGATCTTAAGTTTCGAAAGCAGTGTGTGTCGCGTTCCACCAAGGGCCCCAATAATCAGTACCACACGATCTTAACAGTATAATGGATGGATAAAGTCTGCGGAGTTCGAAGAACAAATCTCGATATTTTGTCCGTTTTTCCTCCTCTTTCAAGACAATGTTGTTCTCAGCGGGAGCCGAAAATTCCACGACATACATTGTCTTGAGTTGGTGGTCGAGGAGTACTATGTCAGGCTTGTTGGCTTGTATTTGCCCGACGGTGGGAAACGAGTAGTTCCAATGAATTAGATACTTCTCATTCCCCATAACGGACTCAATATCCCCCGGAGCGTAAGGTAGCACTGATGTTTTGTCTATCCCATACGAGTGCCTTAGATGATAGTAAAGCACTCGTAATGCTCCGTTGTGTCTGTGAATATAGGCCGAGACTGCGTATGTCGAACAAGCCGTCAACAAGTGCATTAGAGTCTCCGGTGCCCTACGGCAGGCCCTGCAGCTGACATCAGGGACCTCCATATCCATGACACGACTTCGATAGACGAGGGTGTTAAATACACCATCCTGGCAAGCCATTATGAATCCCTCGGTCTCGGGCTTCAGCCCGACTCACGTTAAAAAGGCGAAAGTCAGCCTTTCGGATAAGCCTGAGGTTTTCTATATTTTTATAGAAGACTCCGTGCAATGGCTTATCCTTATGGAGCTGCAGAAGGATGTTGTGTTCTGTAGCTCTAGTGTGGGCTTTTAGTCAAACGGGTTCCAACTCGGTGACAGAGTCGGGGTTTACCCGTTCAACGTCGAAGATGAAACCAAGTTCATCGGCTGCTCTCCGTACTGCCTTAAAGAGAAAAGCTCCTACCCATGCATTTTCATGGTCGCGGACCATGCAGAGGAGGGGATCCGAACTCATGATGACCTTACATGCTCCATCCAGAACCATCCTGCTATGGCGATTCTCCAAGCTCAAGAGTCCACGGCCTCCCCGATGTCATGGGAGATATAGCCGTGGAACGGACGATTTAGGATGCAAGGTCTTATTGAGATGCATCTTCTTGCGGGTTACTACATCGAGTTGACGCAGCTCTTCTCGAGTCCATTTCACCACTCTGAAAGAGTAGAGAAGGATCGGAACGGCAAGCATATTTGTAGCAGACACCTTGTTTTTCCCCGACAATTCTGATACTTACCGCGGAGAGCGTTTTTCACTACACCCACTTCTTGGGTGGAGCGTTGCTCGACACCCAAGTAAGTGTACGACTCTCCGGCATCTAGATGGTGTAAGATGCTTCTGTCCACGAGCTGCGCGTCCTCTCCGTAGTCACCGCATCATCCTCTCTTGAGATGGATCAGTGCGCATTTGTCCAATCCGAACTGCATACCGACAGCCTGCGTGTACTTCTGTACCACCCTAAGGGACTGTTGGAGATCGCTCTCTCCAGAGGCATAAAGTTTAAGATCATCCATATAAAATAGATGGGTAGCCTTAAGCCTCCTGTCGCTGGGGGTACCGCAGTTGTAGCCACGGGTTTTCCGAAGCGAGACGGATAATGGCATAGTGAGATGCAGAACAGAAGGGGGCTGAGGGAATCTCTTTGAATTACTCCTCTTCTGAATGTTACCGACTCTGTTTGGACTAGATCGTTACCCGATGTTATGGTAAAGCGAGTCCTCCAGAGCGGCATCAGTTCTTCAATACATCTCACTATGAGATCGGATACCACAAGGCATCGGAGCAAGTGAACAATGAGCTCATGCAGGTTGCATGTCATGCATGCTTATGCGCAGCAGGTTCTCCTTGCAGCCAGTGACACCTCTCTTCGACCATCGTTGCTCATATATCCGTTCGTAAACCGGTTCAACTGCGGGGAGCACCCCCATGTACAAAATGCGTGTAAACACCTTGTAACATGCGTGTTATCGGTCTGTAGTTCTTTGGGTTGGACAAATCTCCATTCTTGGGGATAGATAGATAAACTTTATTAGCACATTTCTGCTATACAAATACAATAAATGAAAAACTAATACAATTAATTAACACAAATATCTACATATTACTCATTATAAAACAATAAATATCAATAATTACTTTTCACATATTGAGAAATATTTCTCTTAAATATATTTAGACTATTAATGGTTTTAATATGATGTGGCAACGAATTATAAATAACTAAGCCTTTATGAAACAATGAGTTTTGTGTACTAGTTTTTTTCGCCGTAGGAACATAAATATCACAAGCATTCCTTGTATTATAATTGTGAATATCATTTACAAAAGTAATTTTCTCAGCCATATATTCTGGTAGTAAATTGTGAATCATTTTAAAGATAAATAACAAATTCAGGTATACAAGCCTTTGGTCTACATTCATAAATTGCAGACACTCTAACATGTCCCTAATTCTAACATAGCGATTCATCTTTAATATAACACGCATTGCTCTGTTTTGAAGTTTCTGTAAACTATTTTTTTCGGTCTCATTTAGATAGAATAAAATTGTAGGACAATAATCAAAGTGCGGGGCAATAATAGATTTATAAACAGTCACCCTTGCGTACATTGATAAATTATTACTTAATCTTCTAAAGAAGTTAATTTTTTTTATTAACTTTATCGATTACGTAATTAGCATGTTTGTTAAATTTCAATTGATTGTCAATAATCAGCCCTAAATACAACAAAAACAAAATGTATGATAATTAAAAGTAAATATAACACAACTGATATAAACAGTCATAGTGGTATATATATCAACGGGGAAAAAATAGAACAAGTTAGAGAATGGAAATACTTGGGAGTAAAAATTGATGAAAATCTAACATTCTCCAGTCATGCCGCATATATCACCCATAAAATTGCCAAAAAAGTAAATTATCTAGGAAGATTAGAATACGTCACTAGCACATGGACTAAAATATTGATTTATAAAACAATTATTCTGCCACACCTTAACTTCTGTGCATCTATTCTTTTCTTAATGAGTAACACCGAGATAAGTAATATACAAAAAAAACAGAATCAAGCCTTGCGAACTATTTTGAAATGTAATAGATATACAAGTATAAAATATATGCTAGAAATCACTGAACTTTTGAGTGTTAAACAAACCATATTTGTTAACGCTATGATTGTAATATATAAAATAAAAAATGGGTTATTTCCGCAACACCTATTGGAGGAGTGTACTTTTATTGAGGACGTTCACAACTATGGCACTAGATCACGAGGAAATTTTTATGTCACGGCTGTAAATAATAATTACAGTGGGAACAATTTATTTCATAAAGGGTTGCTTGAATTTAATAAGTTACCAGATGAGTTAAAAACCAGTGAATCACTTGTATCCTTTAAAAACAAATGTAGAAAGTATGCTATTGAAATGATTGATATATAAATGTAACAATGCTTATAATGTATGCTGTATCTTTCTTTTTTTGTGTATTTTGTTTTGTATGTTATTATGTAAATTTATTTAGCCAAGTGCTATTAATAAAGATATTATTATTATTATTATTATTATTAAATATTTACACTCAACTACATATTCAAGTTGTTTACCAAATAACTCTAGTCTATTAATATTTTCATAATTTTTCTTATTAAACAACATCACTTTAGTCTTTTCAGTGTTCACAAATAAATTATTGGATGATAACCATTCTCCTAAACTCTTTAACTCTGCTTGCATCTTTTCTATCACCTCTTCCACTCCGCTACCAAATACTGTGATTGCTGTATCATCAGCAAATAGGTTTATTATTGTACTACTGTCCAAACATGTAACTATGTCATTTATGTACAGTATGAATAACAGAGGACCTAGTACCGTCCCTTGTGGTACACCAAAATTAACTTCTTTCTTACTAGATATATGTTCACCTATTTTAGTTTGTTGATAACGATTTGATAAATAATTATCTACCCATTTATTTGCATTTCCCACTATTCCATATTTTGCTATTTTATTAGTCAATTTTTTCCGATCGATTGTTTCAAAGGCCCGTTTGAAATCAATAAAAACAGTTAGTACCGTCTTTCCTTGATCTATCAATTCCTTCCATTTTGAGACTACTAATTGGATTGACGATTCACACGAATGTTTATCACGAAATCCCGATTGATTTGGAATTAAAATGTTATTTACCTTCACATGATCTAATATTTGTTCTTTTATAAAAACTTCCATAGTTTTTTCACTAACCGGTAGCATATTAATTGGACGATGTTCCTCACATTTTTTTGTAAAGATCCTTTCCACTTATCCCACTTATCTGGTACTTTTCCCTCATCGATGGACTTATTAATAATATTCATCAATTCCTTGCCTATTACAGGCATACCAAACTTTATTATTTTTTTGTCTATACCATCTATTGAGTAATCTTTCTTCAAAGTTCCTATTATTTTTTTAATATCATCTATGGTAATGTGTCTAAAGTTAGCTAATTGTAAGTTAGTTTCTTCAATTTCTAATTGGTTTGCAGTAAATGTTTTATTTTGCTTTTTATTTTTTACTATATTATCAATACTTGTCACAAAATACTTGTTGAATCTCTCTGCTATTTGCTCTTCATCAGTGACCAAAGAATTTCCAATGTATATTTTACTGATAGTATTATTTTTGCCCTTGTTGCCTAGAACTTCTTTTATAGCCCTCCACATTGCCTTACTATTATTTTTATTCTGATCTATTATGTTCTCATAATATAGTTTCTTTTTTCGCCGAATTGTTGTAGTCACTAAGTTTCTTAATTCTTTATATATTGACCATCTTTCTTCTGTGCTTTGTAAACTAGCTTGATTATATGCAAAATCTCTTCTTTCTATTAGTAATTTAGTTTCTTCGTCAAACCATTTGTTCATTAATTTTTTACTTTTTCTTATCTGTATAGGAGCTAATTCATCAACCGCTGATATAATATTTTTATTAAATATGTCCAACATGTGATCAATCTCTCCATTCAACCATTTTTTCCCACTTAGAATTTGTACAATATTTGTTTCGTTGATCTTTTTAAGATCTCTAAATTTATAACAATATGTTTCTTTATTCGAGTTATTCATTTGTCTGCTTTTTGTCACCGATAGGCTTATTATATCATGATCTGTAATCTTAGGTGTTCTTCAAACCTCTACCTGAGCTTCTTCCTTATTTGTAAACACTAAATCAATTATTGTTTTTGAAATTTCCGTTATACGAGTGTAATCTTTAACTTTTTGACTCAATCCAATACTTTTCATTAGTTTAATTAGTTTATCCTCATAAAATGAACTAACTCCTACGTCAATGTTTAAATCTCCCACTATATATATGTTCTCATTACTCAATGCTTGAATATCTTCCACAATCCTCTCAAAATGAACAAAAAATTCTGCTATGTTAGAACTAGGAGATCTGTACACAATAACAATAAGACATTTATTAACTTCAATTGCTATAAGCCATAATACTTTATCAGTAGCTATATTAAGTTTAACTTCGTAATTAACATAATTTTTTACATAATATATTACAGCACCAGTATATCTATTCACCGAATTACATCTTACATGACTGTACCCCTTTATTTGTAGCTCAACATCATTTATGTCCTCTGTTACACGTGCCTCTGTAAATGCTAGTATTTCTAAATCACTACTTTCTACATAGTTTTTGATTTCATCAATATGGGCCAACAAGCTTTGGGCATTTAAACATATTATATTTAATTGCTCTCTGTTGTAATTAGTTTTATTTCTTTTTGAATTTTCAATTTTTATTAAACACTGACAGACTCGATCCCACGCACAATGATTTGTTTCTAAAGTAAGATTATATTTTACATTAGCCTTTTCACAATTAATACATCGCTTAACTTTCTCTTGACATGTTTTCCCACTGTGGTTCTTTCCACATTTAGGACATATTATTTCACTTTCCTTGCAATCTTTTGCAAAATGATTAAAACCGCAACACTTAAAACATTTCACAATTTGTATAAATTCATATACCTTACATTTATATAAACTAATATTGATACTTTCCTTTGATACAAGTTTCGTAAAGGATTCCGAATCTACTTCAACTAATATGTTATAATATGCATCTTTAGACTTTTGTAATGTGAAATATATCAAATTTAAAATCTTGGTTATCCATATTTAAATCATTTTGTGCAATAATTCTTTTACATAATTCTTCCTTATTATTGTTTACTTCTTTTGGTATGCTAACTATTTTCAATTTTGGATAGACTTTTTTTGGAAGGGAAATATTATAGTCATTTCCCAAGTCTTTTTCAATTTTATCTTTAACAGTCCGTGCCGATATATTATCGTTGCATTTTAGCACCACTCCACCATTTTTTAAATCTTTGCCCAAACTGATATCTGCTCTTAAGGCTACTGGATCAATTTTCATCACTAATTCTTTTTTGACTTCTGTATGCGATCTAACTTCTTTTGGCTTAATAATCACCACTTCTTTATTAGATGCCACTATATCTCTATATGATTTCCTTTTTTCAGAGCTTCCTATTTCCATTAATGTATTTGTACTCGAACTTTGATATGATTCAACTCCTTTGACCATCACATTTTTAACGATTAATTGTTTTATTTCAGCCATTTCTTTCTTCATCTGATCCATAATAGTCATTATATTAGGTACTGTTTTTGTAATTGCTTTACAGCCTTCACAAACAAACATTAGCAGTCTCTTTTGCATTGGCATGCATTTTATCTCATGCTGATAAACCAGAACATTTCCTATGTACATCCTGTCTACATATATCACATTGATAATATTGTCCATCACTCTTTATAGTTTCCTCACATTTTATACAGTATCCTTCTTCATCGGGACCTGGAGCAGCAAAGTTCTTAGAGCCCTCAAGAGCTCTACGAACCTCTTCTGGGATTATTGGTTTGCACACTTCCTGTGGTTGCTGAAGCCTTTGACAAAAGGCTTCAAAGTGTGCAAGGGCAGGAAAATCTCGGTTGAGCGGAAGCCTCTCCTCGTACAGCGGTCTATTATTTTTTATTACAAAAAACCAATCACCCTACTCTGTGGCTCCAACCCTCAGAGAAGGGAGCTGATAGTAAATACCAATAGCCACCCCACGCCCGTGGGGTGAGTGACTACCGGGTCCGCGAATCGTGTGCCGTGAGTAGACGTAATGAACCGAGGATGACAGCCTTCTGCATTCTGCTGGCTAAGATCTCTGCCGAATCTCGGCATGCCAGTATGATCTTCAGTTCCGAAAGCAGCGTCTGTCTCATTCCACCGAGGGATCCTATAATCAGTACCACTATTTTGACAGAATGGCCCGGATAAAGCCTGCGGAGTTCGAAGAGCAAATCTCGATATTTTGTCCGTTTCTCCTCCTCTTTCGAGACAATGTTGCTCTCAGCGGGAGCTGATAATTCCACGACATACATTGTCTTGAGTTGAGTTGAGTCCCAGAAATCCTCTTCATAATCCCCCCAACACCCTTCTCTATGAAATCACACAAATAACCCCTATCAACCAAAGATTACAATCCCTAACCACAAAATTCGCTAAAGAAGATTATAACATAGAAATCATCCAACCACTCTGCAAAATAAGAAATCAAGGAATACCCAGCAGAAGAAAATACCCGGAGCTAACTTTATGGGAACATATCAGATCTATGAACAATTGGCAATGAAATATTTTTATATTTTACATTCTAGTGTACTTGTTCTTTTTTTTTTACACAACATGAATATAATGTAGTTTATAAAACGTTTATATATAAAAAAATCTTTATATAGTTGTAACAGGTTGAAGGATTTCGGTCGATGGCCTATTGGTGTTACCAATAAAATACTTTTATTATTATTATTATAGACACTTCTCATTTCCCACAACGGACTCAATATCCCCCAGAGCATAAGGCAGCACTGGTGCTTCGTCTATCCCATACGAGTGCCTTAGCTGATAGTAAAGCACTTGTCATGCTCCGTCGTGTCTGTGAATATAGGCCGAGACTGCGTATGTCGGGCAAGCCGACAGTAAGTGCATTAGAGTCTCCGGTGCCATGCGGCAGGCCCTGCAGCTGACATCAGGGACCTCCATACCCATGATACGACGTCGATAGATGAGGGTGTTAAATACACCATCTTGGCAAGCCATTATGAATCCCTCGGTCTCAGACTTCAGCCCGGCTGACCTTAAAAAGGCAAAGGTCAGCCTTTCGGATAAGCCTAAATCTTCTATATTTTTATAGAAGACTCCATGCAATGGCTTATCCTTATGGAGTTACAGAAGGATGTTGTGTTCTGCAGCTTTAATGTGAGCTTTTAGTCGAACGGGTTCCAACTCGGTGACAGAGTCGGGGTTTACCCGCTCGACGTCGAAGATGAGACCAAGTTCATCGGCTGCTTCTCGTTGCTCGAACTGAACTCAGTTGAGTTCAGTTGTAGGCATCAGTGAGAACCTGAAGATGGCAGATGAGATTCTGCTGAAACGTCTTTCAGACAACAGTGACTCCGGGAGGAGACGACCATCAACGCGGGAGAGCACCCGGAAGTACAATAAAACTTCATTTAACACCCGCGAAAATCTAAAAAATAATATATATATATATATATATATATAGTTCAGTTGTGCGTGATGGCTAGCTCTAATTTAAACAATTTTAAGTGTTGTAAAAACAAACCCTTTTCAAATTATGTCTGTATAAACTGTTTTGGAATCTACCATAAATCCTGCCTAGCACGATTTAAAGTGGAAATGATTAAAGGTAATCAAATAAAGTGCTGTAAAAAGGAAATGCAGACACCTGACATTCAGGATAGCAGTATCCTCGAAAAAACTCTTGTTGAATTAAAACTTGATAATGAAATGAAAACTAAACACATTGAAGAAATAAAAAGAGACAATATATCTTTTATGGACCATATCTCAATATGTGAGGATGAAATGAATGAAGCAATTAGGTTACATGAACTTAAGATTCAAGAATTAAATAGTTACATACAAAAACTTGAAATTTCAATAAAAACCTCAAGAGAAATTGAAACAAAAACTATAAGTACACAAACCCAACATAGATGCAAAAAAGATGTGTACACAAACACTGAGGCAAAAAGTTTACAAAGTGACTATACAGTGTGTTTACAAAACAATATAATCGAAATAAATATGGAACATAAAGAAACAAAAACAATGGACACCCAAACGGTCAAAGCCAAGCAAATGACTGAACTTACAAGCACTGAGGCAATAAACAATGGTGTAGTATCACAGGGGGGCAAAAATTTACCATCAGAAAATAATTTAATGCCATTTAAGCAACACAAAAAAAATGAAAACCTTATGCAAAAGGAACATAATAGGGCCACCTCCAGTCATGAAAATAGTGCTATTAACACTGATAGTGAAATAAAAATTGCCACTAAGCATAGGAACAACATATTTTTATTATCGGATGATCTGGGTAAGGGTCTCAGCCTAAAAATACGACTAAACTGTAAAGAATTCAATATAATGTCTATTACAAAGCCACATGCCACATTAAAAGCAGTGATTGAAAATATAGAAATTCTTTTGAAAGACTTCAAATAGCGCGATTATATAATAATAATAGCTGGAAAAAACGATTTTCAACGGAAACAATATCCTTCTTTCAAAATAATAAATACAAAACTTAAACAATGCTGCAGTTCAAACATAATATTTGCATCAATTCCTTATACAAAAAATGTCTTTTTAAATAAAAAAATCTATAATTACAACAGCAAACTAAATATGTACATTAAAAAACTGAATAGAATTGCTGAAGGTAATGTTATTTATTATGAAGTAAATCGGGAAGATTATATGTTTAATTCTGAAACAGTGGCTGTAGGACTCTCTAATATCATAAAAGGAAAAATGATGCCAAATAAGCACTTAATTTATATCAATACAGATAATGTATTTGAGAATAAAGTGACTAAAGAAGGAAAAGTAGTGCGAGAAGGTAATCCTATTGCTATAATGAAACCAACAAATATAGAAGAAGCCGTGTCGTGGGATAAGGCGAACCTTTCACTTGGAGAAGAACTAGGGATAACAGAAAGTAAAAAAACTGGTACAAAGGAAGAAGATATACAAAATCGAGAAAATAACAATAATAATAATTTTTTATACCCAAGACTATCCCAACTAAATGTGACGTAAAGGATGTGTTTAACCCAGTCCATGTCTTAAAAGAGGAGAGTATCCCAGATTCAACTGACGATATAGAAGGAGACAATACTTGTGACAAAGCCATGTTTGGTGATTTTTTAAAAATATTTTACATTAACATTCAGTGTGCAACTAACAAAGTCAACGAGTTAGATGCTTTCTTAGCTGATAAAGATTTTAATGTGTTGTGTATTAGTGAGAGCTGGCTCAAACCCAGTGAAATTGAAAATTTTAGTTTGTTAGGTTTTAATGTTGCAGCTTCTTACTGTAGAACAAATCATATACACGGTGGTGTAATGATTCTTAAAAAAGACAGTATACTAGCTACTGTAAAATGTTAACAGCTTGTCAGTTGATCTACACTTTGAGGTAACTGCTGTTAAACTGAATTGCAGCAATATATTTCTGCTTACTTTATATAGATCTCCCAATGGAGATATAAACATATTCTTAAACTTACTAGAGAGGGCGCTTTTGACAATCAACTTTAAAAGTAAGGTAAGACTTTAATGTCAAATTCGGCACTAAGCATAAAGATGCCACATTATTGTGTGACTTTCTAGCAACTCATGGTTTTATATCTACGGTCAATGAAAACACTCGTGGGAATAATTGTCTCGATAATATCTTTTTAAATTTCAATGATTATACCGCTCACACATCTATTGTTAAAGCAGGTCTCTCTGATCATCATGGCCTCTTATTACAACTTCCTAACTCTAATGAAGTTTTATTGCCTGAATATAAAATTGTTAGGCCCATCAATGATTTGGGTAAATTAAAGTTTTTTGACTCTGTCTCTCAGATAAACTGGGATTTTGTTTCTGATAAATGTAGTGCGGATGATAAATTTGATATGTTTCTAGGTTTACTGTTAGATGCGTATAATGATGCGTTTCCCATACGCAAATTAAAAAATTCAAACAATAAAAACAGGCATAAAACAAACTGGTTTACACATGACATAAAAGGAACCAGGGAGCAGTTAGCATTGTTAAATGAAATGTACTCACTTAATCCATCAGAAGAGCTTAAAAATTATTGCAATAAATTTAGAAATATGTACAAAATTAAAATAAAAAAATCGAAAATACTTGCCAATGACAATGTAATAAAAAATTCTAACTGTTCATCAAAAGAGATGTGGAAAATTATAAATGATAAAAGAAATAAGTCAAAAACAAATAATGTTAAAATAGATCCTAACATAGCAAATGAATATTTCATAAACATTCCCCATGATCTTATAAAAAAATTGCCCCACAATAATATTAACCCTAATATCTACTTGGGAAATATTGACACGGCAGACGTTATTTTCTCTCTAACACCGGTATCTTATATTGAGGTAAGGGATATAATATGCTCTCTAAAGAACACTGACAGTAAAGATATTTATGGTTTTAATGTTGATCTCATAAAACATATTAAAAATCTTATTATCGTCCCATTAACCAAATTAATAAATCTAGCTATTACAGAAGAAATATTTCCTGACAGCCTAAAAAAAGCACTTATACTCCCCATACATAAAAAAGGAAACCCCTATGATATATCGAACTTTAGGCCCATATCGTTACTACCCATATTTTCTAAAATATTCGAGAAAGTTCTTAAATCAAGAATTACAGCCTATTTTGAAAATAATGATCTATTTGTGAGGTCGCAATATGGCTTCAGATCCAAAAAGAGTACTATTGATGCAATATTGAATTTTACTGAGAAAGTCACTAAATGTTTCGAAAAGGGCGAATACCATGTAACCACCTTTTGTGATCTAAGCAAAGCCTTTGACTGTGTTCAGCACGATCTATTAATTAGGAAGCTCAAAGAGTACAATTTTGATTTTAATAGCACTAAAATGATAGAATCATACTTAAAAGGAAGAACTCAAAGAGTCAAATGTGATAATGGGATATCTCGAGAAATGTGTATTGACATAGGTGTGCCGCAAGGATCAGTTTTGGGTCCTTTACTCTTCCTAATTTATGCTAATGATTTATCAATCAATGTACCACTCACCGATTTTATATTTTTTGCAGATGATACCACAATGTCTAATACTGGCAAAATGCTGAATGAGGTCATCGATGTGGGTCGTGCTGCTCAGTCAGAGGCTGAGCAATGGTTCTCATGCAACGGGCTTAGCTTAAATCTATCTAAGACACAAACAATGATTTTGTCCTTAAGGAATATAAATTTCGATAATCCCGAAACTGTCAGATTTCTGGGTGTGACCATTGACCCCACTCTTAGCTGGGATTATCACATCGATTCAGTGGCAAATAAACTATCTAGTAATATCTACCTACTACGACTATTAGACGACTGTGTCTCAAAACCCATGCTAAAAACAGTTTATTATGCTCTGTGTCACTCAATAATGACTTATGCTATTTTAGCTTGGGGATAGATAGATATGTCTTTATTAGTTCATGTAAAAGAAATTACAAAAAAACCCAGAGGGTGTAGAACATGTCACAAGATGAAAAAAAGATAAATACAAATATTAATCATGTATAAAAAATGGTCATTTATATAAAAGAAAAAAATAGTAATAACAAATAGTTAAAATAATGTATAAAGTATAACAAAGACACAGGAACATTCCTGTGCATCCTCATGGCACCGGATTTTTAGATTACAGCGTAGAGCTGTAAGGATTGTGGATGGAATTGGCTATAGAGATGATTGTAAGATCTCTTTCATAATTAATGATTTACTTACTTTTCCGTGTATGTTTATACTTGAATGTGTAATGTATGTTAAAAATAACTTAGGCGAATTCCATGCACATAGAGACGTACATAATTATAATACACGGGGAAGTAATATGTTAGTCCCAAATTTCTGCAATTGTCCAAAAGTCAAAAAAGTTTAAACTACATTGCCCTAAAGTTTTATAATCTGCTGCCCTCCACATTTAAAATGTTGCCCTCCAGTCAGTTTAAGAAAGAAGTAAAAAAATTTCTATTAAGCAAAGCATTTTATTCATACGACGAATATTTAAATTACACGTTTAACAGCAGTGAATGAATATAATTTGAAGTAAATCTTATGTCTAGTTATCTTTATTTTAAGGGACATATATTTATATTTTATTATCAACATTTGAACACGATTTTATTGTATATATTGACTTGTGTAAGTACCATGTACAGCAACACCAATAAATCTCACTCTCTCTCTATATATATATATACCGAGAGCGGCACTTGCAAAATAGCAGGCCGCTATATGCCATGGAGACATCTATGATGTCTGGTGTATAGTAGCATTTGACCACCAGATGAGAGGATTCACTACCTCTCACCAATACACCATTTACAATAGTCTGTATAAGACTAGCAAGTTGGCCACTGTCATTTGTCTGTTCCATGACCTATGGCATACTGATGAGAACTAATAAGTTCAAAACCGGTCTGTCTGGTCAGGGAACTGACAAATGACATTGGCTACCAATCTTTCATGATGTGTAAGGTATAATTCAATATATATATGGTACAAGTGGGTGTCCAGTCATGCAAATTTTGTAGTATAGTGCGCTGCAGCCATTTGCCATATATCTTATATTGTATAAAAGCCTATACGTTTATGTGTTTACTCGGCGTCTGCCAACTTAGGCAATGCCGAAATGGATTTACAGATTATTGCGGTTGTTAAGTAAGAATATTAAACTAATAGGATTGCTAACAGAAATGAATTAGTCAGCCGGACGTAGAACGCACTGTGACTTTGAACACTGTAACAACTTAAAGTAGTTAGGCCCCTACTGTATTATATGCAGTGTATTTAACGTCACTTTTATTTTTTTAAATTAATTGAAACTATTTGTTTCTAATTATATAGACGTATAAAATACTCAGTCAAATTTTCTGTATGTGGAGAATAGCAAATCTCATCTAGGCATGGAAGAAAAAAAGCGCTTTTTATTACTAGTTTTTTCTGTGTCAGAAATATTATTTATGGTAAGTGGTAGTTTAAATTCCTTTGTTTTTAGATAGTGGAATCCACAGGCTATCAAATTGTGATATGTGTTAACATCTCGAGATTAAAAGCTAAAAACCTGTTCCAAACGATCATTTGACTCTTTCATCATATTTTTATCCACAAAACAAGAGGAATCATTTCTGTTAGAGGAGAATATGGTTTATAGTAAGTCAGATATTGGGAAAAAGATAATAAAAAATTCGGGAAGCACCGAGTTATATGAACGGCGCACAGTGAGACGAAGTCCTACTGTGCCGCCCAATCCAGGTCTTCAAGTTAAAGTTATCAGAAACTTTTTTTTAAATATTTGTTTTGAAATTCTCTGTCAATCTGTCAAGCCGGACTTTTTATTTTTAGCTATAATTTTTTATAATTTCTTTCTCTTTAAATTAAAATCAATCTATAGGTCGCAAATATATAAACATTCGCACAATTTTAGTTTTAAATCTTTATTTTACAAACATAATCGATCTGCCAAAGCAGTTTTTTTTCTTTTTTTATTCTTGATAACTGCCAAGATCGCTGTTAAATTTAAAAATTTACAAGTGTATGGTAATTTTGAAAATAAGAGAGAGAGATATAAAGTGTTTTAAAACTTTCTAGTTCCATAATTGATATTAAAATAAAGTTTTCGTTTTTGGCAGCTGGCTCAACTTAATGAAAATGCTATTTAATGATTATTTCAGCAAATCAAAGTAAAGAGACATTTTTCTATGTTTTGGAAGTACTGAATACGAAATTGATGTAAGAAAATATTGCTAGTTGTTAGCTATCAAAATTGCTGTCAAATTTAGAAATTATAGTTTAATCGACAATAGATTAGTCATTTTTTGAAAAAATTTATTTTATCCTGATGATCCTAGTGAGGACATTAGGACCAAGTTGTCAAGTTATTTTATTGTCATCGGTCCTTGATAAGTGTGCAAAGTTTCAGTTTAATCTGGCGTTTTGAAGTGGGTGAGAATCACGTTTAAAGATTCCGTTACAAACAAACAAACATACAGGTGAAGCTAATAAAAGCGTGTTAAAAATATGCAAGTTTGCTTTTCTAATTTTGAAAATAATGTGAATTTCCATAGAAGAAGACATACATATAAAGTAGTTTCATAACTAATATTAAAATAAATGTTTTCGAGATCGGGGAGTACAAATCTGATATGTCAAACAAATATTTGACAGCAGTTAGCAGATAATTTTTAAACAGATAATTTATTGCAAACATTTTTTTAACTAAAATTTTGATTAAATCCACCAGCTAAGCGGTCATTGCATTATACGTATTTTATTATATTATATTTTGACACACTTCCATATTTGCTGAAATAATTATTAAATGGCATATTCATTAAGTTGACAAAAATTTTGACAGCTGTCAAAAGTGAAACTATATTTTAATATCAATTATGCAACTAGAGTTTTAAAACACTTTAAGCTCTTCTTCTATGAAAACACATTATTTTCAAAATTACGAAAAGCACAATATTTGTAAATTTATAATTAGACACCGAGGAAATGAAAAATGTACTTTGATAGATCGTATTTGTAAAGTAAAAATTTAAAACTAAAATTGTACGAATCTTTATATATTTGAGACCTGTAGACTGATTTTAATTGAAAAAAATTATATTCTTAAATAAAAATTCAATTTTAGATTAAAATTATAAAAAATTACAGCTAATCAAAAATTTCAAAACGAACATTTCAAAAAAAAAGTTTCCGATAACTTTAATTTAAAGATCTTTAGACTGATTTGGGTGGCACAGTGGAGCTTCATCCCATCGTGCAGCGTCTACATTAATGAAAAGTGTCTTCTTGTACAGGCAATGTTTTCGTTTGGCATATCTTTAGCCATTCTATGCTTGATATGATGAAACAACATCCGTTAATAGGGTTGCAGATTGGAGTTTAAGGATATGAAGCCTTTTTTCTCTTTTTTAAAGTCAACTTTTGATTACTTTCGCACTGTATGAGGTGTTTTAAGGTACAGTATCATCTGTTTTCACATTAAACATGTTCAGTTAACCACATATGAAAAACTAAACTGTGCAAATACACACTATGTATTTTGTTGGAATTATTAAAATTTTTACATTTATATATAATATATATAATATTCTGTACAGATTAATATATGTCATTGCAAGGGCTAGTTAATAGTTAATTAATTAATTTATGAAATATCGAACACAGACAGTTTTACTTAAAAGCTTCCATCTCATAAACAAGTGGTCAATTCGTCACAACAAAGGGCAAGTACCTTGAAGTTGAACAGATAATAACATCTGGCAATTTAAACTGTCAACATCATAAACTTACTTTCCTATTTGAGTGAACAATAATAATTTGCTTGGAAATATGGCCCAGAAATGTGGAACCTGCAATGGCGCAATAACAACAAAGGAGCCAGTTTTCCATTTTTTATTTTATTAATTTTGATGAAAAAAATTAAACACTATCCGAATCAACATTAGGACTCTTATTCTACAATCGCAGAAGTACATTTTAGCGTAAATTTGAAGATGTTCAGTAAAAAATTAAAGACTTTATTTTGTGTAAACACTAATTAGTTAATAACGAATTGATAATAATAATAACCCGTGGGTGTTTGCCAGTTCCTCTATCGAGTGCATCCCCTTGTGAATAGGGGAAGGCTTGCTGACACTGCCTCCAGCAGTGTCAGAGGGTAGGGAGGAAATAAAATACTCCCCGTGGAAGAAAAACTGGCACACCATCATGCAGGCTAGCAACTCAGGAAGTGTTCTCGTATAGTGCTGTTAATACCAGACATAAAAGATATTCAGGCGAACCGGGGCAGCAGGACCCAGATCGGAACCGTCGGGAAGATTTACCTGCAACTGACCAACGCAGATGTCGAGGACGAGTATTGGAATAACTACAAGAAGACAATGGCCGTAACCCAGAACTCATAGAGGTCAATCTGGAAGAGGCCGCTCCTCAAGCACAGCTACCTGAGGCCACCTTACGAGGTACATCAAGACGTAGGAAGCGGTTTAAATGGATGGACGACATAAATGAATTCCTATACCGCTCCTATCTCCTCATTACTAAATTTGAAACGTCAGACAATCCGTACGGGATAGAGCCGCATAGAACACTAACAGAGAGACATCCGGAACTGGCCAATAAGGCCACACAGAATATTTTAGACCAACGACAAATCCTTTTCACTAAAAACCAAATCAACCAGGAAACGACCGATCGTATTAGAGTGGAGGTAGCCAGAGAGTTGGGACTGGCAACAGACATAGTGGAAGAAGACGTACCACCGATCCACATTGAACCTCCTGAAGAAGAACGTGCCACCTACGACACATTTATTCATTTCCACACTCTGTACAATGGCATAGATCCTCCAAAAAACTGCGCCTACCTAAACTTGGATCTAATAAAACCACCAAGCAAACAGTAGCCATAGTAAATAGGATAGTTGAACAACATGGATATTGAGCTTTGCGGCTTAGTTTTGTCTTAAAATGAAAATCTTGCTGTTAGTCATTTATAAGCCTCCTTGAGGAGATTTCAACATCTTCTTGGCTAAATTACAAGAATGTTTAATCTCTGTTAGCAAAATATATGACCACTTAATCCTTTGTGGGGATCTTAATGTTGATTTTCACTCAAATTCACTCAAAAAACAATTACTTTCTGACGCTTTTGAATCATTATATCTCCACGTATCTCAATGAACCTACTCGTGTTGTAAGTAATATACACGGTATGGTGTCCGAATCTGCCATCGATTACATGGTTACTGATCTCCCAGCCACTATGATTAATGTATATATGAGCTATCCCTGCATTGCGGACCACTACACCCAAATAATGAGACTGTCTGCCATATTCAAATCAATTTATTAAACAAACTGTTAGTACTCGTGTTATTACCGAGGATAACATAGCCAAATTTGGGATTGGATATTGGAATTTGGATTGGGATATTATTTACGCTACTGATCCAATAAATATTGATGTAGCCTTTAATAAATTTTTGGAAATTCTGATGGAGAAACAAGATGGTTCATTTCCTCTCGTAACTAAAAAAATCACTAACAACAATATTACAAACTCTAAAAACTGGGTGACGCCTAATGTCAAATGTGAAAGTGAATATCTTAAAAATTTGCACCTGGCTCATACAACGCCACAATACTGCTGACCTTATTAGTCATAAATGTACAAAACGGGAATACTACAACCATATAAAAAACGCCAAGCATGAGTATACTTCCAACAGAATTTTAAATGTCCTAAACCCCACAAAGGAAGTATGGAGGCTCATTAAATCTGAACTCCATAATAATAACTCTTCCTCAGTCAGTGTAAAGCTAAATATAAACGATAAAGTCACAGACAATCCTAAAGATGTAGCGGAACATTTGGCAAACTATTTCTCTTCAACTACTGTAGACAAAGTAAAATATCACTTTGGTGCTAACCTATCACACACCTGCACTTCCTGCGAACTCAGTGAACAATCCATTTTTATCTATCCAGTTACACCCGATGAAATAAGGCAGGTTATATCTGACTTAAAAAATAAACAAGCTTTTGGCCCTGATGGTTTGTCCACTAAGTTTGTTAAATATGCATGTGATTTCATCATTGAACCATTGTGTTTTTTGATTAACGAATCCTTTCAGTCAGGTGTCTTTCCATCTCTCTTAAAAATAGCTACCATTATTCCCATCTATAAAAAAATTATCCACTTGAACCTGAAAATTACAGACCAATATCCATCTTAAGTGTACTTTCCAAAATAATAGAAAGAATAGCATTTAATCTAATAATGGCATTTTTAGATTCTTTCAAAATCCTGATGGATCACCAACATGGATTCCATAAAAATCATTCTACTGACACAGCCACCATACAGTTCTTGCAATTTGTTTCTAAAGAAATGGACAAAGGTAACCTCATCATAGGATTATTCTTTGACTTATCACGAGCCTTTGACTCACTCAATTTGTCTTTTATTGAAGAAAAATTGTTTAAGATAGGCATTCGAGGAATTCTTTTAAAGTGGATTATGTCTTATCTAACGGGCAGACCTCTACATGTAAAGTCAATCAAGAGACTTCAGATGACCACGAAGTGAACCTTGCAGTCCCGTAGAGCTCGGTGCTGGGACCTTTGATTTTCTTGCTTTTTATAAATGACTTACCATCATTCATGTCAAAAGGCAATATCACTATGTTTGCCGACGACAACTCATTTGGCATATCTGCACCGAGCCTTACGGAGCTTCTTGATAATGCTAAGGAGGTTATGACGCATTTTGGGGAATACTGTAGCTTAAATAATCTGATATTAAACATTGAAAAAACTGTATGTATGCATTTCTCACAAAGAAAATCACTGCATAATAACTCCCAGATAAAATTTAACATGGTTCTACCGTTTAGCTCAAACACCAAATTTCTCGGTATTTCAATTGATACAAAACTAAGCTGGGACATGCAAATTGATGAAGTATGCAAAAAACTAAACAAAGCGTACTACTGCATACGCAAGCTTAAAAATTTCTTAGACACTGTGGTCTTACTACAAGTGTATTATTCTATGGCCCCTTGTCACATCATATTATATTGTGGGGGCGGGCTACTAATCTCCAGAGGGTTTTTGTCTGCCAAAAGTGTATAATTAGATTAATTTTTAATCTCAATTTTACTACATCTTGTAAAAACTCTTTCAAAAGTCATGGAATATTAACAGTACCGTCTATATATATTTTCTCCTTATTGAAATATATTAAAAATAACATACATCTATTTAAAAGAAATGCTAGTTTTTATAATTATAACACTCGCCATGATAACTTACTGGCTCTACCTCATCATAATATTGCTCTCTTTGAAAAGTCACCTTACTACTCGGGTATTAGTCTTTTCAACAAATTACCTAATGAGATTAGAAACATCGATAATTTTAACAACTATAAATAGTCTTAAAAAGTTTTTACTTGTAAAATGTTTTTATTCTTATAATGATTTTAACTGTTGTAATTACTGTGTTTTATATTTAATTTTTTATAATATCTCATGTAAAAACTAATCATGTATTTTGTTCTTCTTGTTGACATTCATATCTGCATTGTACCAGCTTAAATGATTATATAAATAAATAAATAAATAGCAGTTACCAGACACAGAAAACATTGCAGATCATCACAGTATTGTATATATGGCTGCAGTCACCATATTACACCTGCATAATCAGGACCCATTGAAGGATGCCGGGCAGAAGCAGAAAAAGAAAATTCCAGCGTGGGAGATTCGTCTCACCAAAAAGATAGAGGGATATAAGAAGGAACTGGGAAAAGTAACGTAGTATATTCGACAACCTATTCCCAAACACAAGCTTGCCTGCGATGCAGAGGCTATCTGTAGGAAATATTACACGATGCTGAGAATACCTGCAAGCCCTCACTAAACGGCTATGGCAATATAGGAAGAGTAATAAGCGAAAGAAACAAAACCAACTCTTCGCAATGAACCAAAAGCAGTTTTATAGGGAGTTGAAGATCCAACCTGCAGCCAATGCACAGCAACCAGACAACCGACATGCTCACTTTCTGGTCAGGGATATGGGAGCGGCCACAAGAGCACAATCAAAGAGCTACATGGATTAAAGATGAGAGAAGAAGAACGGAAAGAGTACCAATAATGAATCATCAAGTCACCTTGTTGGATGTGACGAAAGCCATACGTAAAACACATAACTGGAAGGCACCAGGCTGTGAGAACATCCACAATTATTGGTACAAAGTACTCACCGCCACTCATCAGAAAATCGCCAATTTCTTTTCTCACCTCATCCTCCACCCACAAGACACTCCACACTTTTTCACAACTGGGATTACCTATCTTCTGCCTAAAACTGAACGGCCACATTCTCATTCAAGTAAATACCGCCCTATAACATGCCTCCCTACCATTTACAAACTACTGACATCCGTCATAACCAAGAAGGTATATAAGCATACCCATAACTTCCAATTGGTAGCGAAGGGGCAAAAACGCTAGGCGCTGCATGGAGCAAATCGTTATAGACTCGGTTATAACTCAACACACAAAGAAAACTAAGAGCTCTCTTCATGTGGCATATATTGACTATCAGAAGGCTTGCAGTTCAGGAAACCCGACATCAGACATACTGGCAAGAAACTGAGCAGTTTTTAGCAAAGCCCCTACAAGGATAGTACCCTCACATCCTTGCTGCAGATCACATTGTCTGTAGCGCATCTCTCAGCTGGCTCAAATATGGAAACATCTTCGGTGAAACCGAAGGGTTCGTAGTGGAAATACAAGACCGAGTAGTGACGACCCGAAACTATATGAAATATGTAGTTTGGGCTCCTACAGTCACTTCTGATAGATGTCGTGCCTACTCGACCACAAGCCGAATCTATAGAGCACATCATCAGTGGATACCCGACACTAGCAACAACTGCATATACGGGACGGTATGATAAAGTTGCCAAAATTGTGCATCAGGCTCTGTTAAGCCAAGTAAATCGGAACTATTGTCCTGTACCCTATTATACTTACCAACCAGCATCTGTAAATGAGACCGACAATCATATCCTATATTGGAACAGAACTATCCACACAGACAGGCACTTACCAAATAATAGGAGAGATATAGTATTCACAAATAGTCAAACGCAGGAAACCTACCTTATAGACATTAGAATCGAGAAAGTAAAGTAAAGTCGAGGCAAGAATTCAAGCGATTCACATCACAGATCAATTCTATAAATAATACAATACTGATAAGAATCATGAAGCCCCAATAAACTGTACCTATTTCTGAAAAAAGCTTAATAGCTGGGTGTCAAGAATTACTCTTTTTAACGTAATTAATGATTAAAAATTATGTTGGTATTAAAATTTCTTTAATGAGATCACTCATGACATGCATCGCTTCAATTCTTGCCTCGACTATAGTAAAGTATTGGAAGTGCTCTGTAGAAACAAACTTATAGTGAAAATACTGACTCGTTAAAATATGTTTTTATACCAAGATGCTCCTAAAAGATTGGTGAACAAAGATATATAATATAATTAACATTATCATTTGGTGTAATTAATAAACTCATTAATTATATTAAATCTAGGATTAATAACCTATCAGTCAAACTTTTTTTATCTACATAAAAACTACATACCTCATTCTTAATCTTATTAGCAAGTTTGTTTTTCCTGTTTGTCCTTGCTAGGACCGGACTTAATGTTTAAAATGTGCAATAAAATTAAGTGTAAATAAACATATCGAATAAAATAAAGATTATGATCGATTGCACAAATCATGAAGAATGCATGAATAAGAATTTGGACCTAAAGCAAGGAATTGTTTGTGATGATTGCTCGAGTTTCTATTGCAAATTATGTGCAGGAATTGCACCGAGAGAAGTTCGTATTATGGCACTAACCAAGAGAAAACTGAGATATTGCTGCTCTAACTGTAGCTCAATCTCAAACAAGATAAAATTATTAAACAATCAGTTAGCAGAAGAAAACAACATTTTAAAACGGCAACTCTGTGAACAAAGCGGTATCATTGAAAAAATAAAAAATAAAATGCTTCGAGCATATATTCTTAAATCTATATACTTTTCCTTATTCCACAGCCATCTAACTTATGGTACTGTACTTTGGTGAAATTCATACAGTGCACAAACAATTTTTCATTTGCAAAAAAAAAGTGGTGAGAATAATGGCAGGTGCTGAGATAAGGGATCATTGTCATCCCTTTTTTGTCAGTTTTGCCATAATGTCTCTTCCATCTGTTTTTATTTACTCCACTTTATTAGATATCCATAAAAACATTAATGACTATGACATACAGTCAAGGTCTCATAATTACTGGACAAGATGATCTGGTTTTCTATTAAGAAAGCCTCAATTTAGATTAGCGATGTCAGAGAAAAACTCCATTAAATTAGATTTATATAATAAACTGCCTTTTAAAATGAAATCCTTGAATTTCCACTATTTTAAACGTACATTGAAATCGTTTATGTTAAGAAACTGCTTCTTCTCTGTGAGCGAATATTTAAATTCAAACAATTTTATTGAATTAATGTGAAGTTCACCTCTTCTGTATTTAACACCTATGTTATTTTATATGCCTATTTTTAACGTATTTGTTCTATTTTACTTGTGTCTGCTTGCATATCTTTTATTCATATTTTAATTACAAAAAATTGTTTTCTCCTTTTTTATTTTTGTTTGTATGTAATATTGTTGTGTATCGTGTATTGTTATATACTGTACTGTTCTTTTGACCTGCTACAAATGTATTCTGTATATAATGTAGTTAATAAAGTTCTATTCTTGTTCTATTCTATTCTATTGGACCGATCACAAGAGGTATATATTCGGACTCTGAGAGAAACTACCGCAACTCTACAATTAAGCTATTACAATGAAGTTATGGCTATGAAAAGTGAAATACAAAATATTCGTGATAGCAATATTGATTTGGTGCGTCTTTTGACAACGGATAAGTTTAAGGCAAGCAGCAAAGGCAGTTCTCCTTTGAGGGAAACAAATAAAAATAAAAGTAATGCCAGGAGCGAAACTTACTCTGATATAGTATCATCCAAAACCTCGATAAGAACCCCAATAAAACAACAACCAAAAGCAAAAGTAATGGCAATAATACACATAACATGTAATTATGTAACTAATCGAATTAACACTCAGGATGTCTATATGAAAAAATTACCAACTGTTAACAAAGCTAGAGATAATCAGTATTTTATGATAGGGGTAGAACTTCAGCTGTTGAATGAGGTCTATGATCCTGGCTTCTGGCCTAGAAAAGTATCCTTTGACAGGTTTCATTTTAGACTAGGAAAGCGGTTTCTGGACAGCAGTATTCGGAAACAGTTGATATCCAAAAGAGCCCTAGCAAAGAAAATCCAATTCCTTTCGTAGACATATAACTCCTAATACAACACCTTTTCATTCACAGATGCAGGTAACAACCCCACTTTCCGCACCTGTCTCGCGTTGCCCCGCCCAATGTGTCACCAATAGGACGTGTATTGAGAATGACCAATTGAATAATTTTTCCATCTGCTATCAAAATACACGTGGATTGCGTACCAAAACGTCAAGTATTTATAATTATTCAGGTCATACTAACTATTCAATAATTGTTTTCACTGAAACAGGGTTATGTGGTTCCTTTTATGATAATGAGCTTTTTTCTAACGATTATTCGGTATTTCGTTCAGACAGGAATTATATTGCAACTAACAGCACAAGGGGCGGCGGAGTTTTGCTCGCTGTAAACAATGAATTTAGAGCTGCATCAATTGACTTCAATGTTATAAATTTTAACGAAGTATCTCCATTTGTTGATATAATTGGTGTGAAAGTAATTTCTCATCGTTGTTCCCTATATGTTATTCTCATTTATTTTCTTCCTAATACTGCTGCATTAGTGTATGAAAACATCTTTGAGTTACTGCTTTCTTTTCCCTTTATGCTGAACAGTCAAAATAATATATTAATCTTAGGTGACTACTACTACTACTACTAGGTGATTTTAACATTAAAAATTATGTATACTTCTTGCAAAATGGACAAACTAATAATAAAATCTTGGCGTTAAACAATATTTTAAATGTACTTAATCTTACACAGCAAAACAGCATTCTCAATCATAGGATTCTCGATTTAGTTATTCATAACAGAACATGCCTAGTGGAAAGATATGCTGATCCATGGGTACGGTCGTGAGCAAAAAAAAAAAGGACAAATCTTATAACGGTATTTTGCTAAAATCTAGTTGTGTACATCTAACTTTAATTTTTGTGACATTGTCAGTTAGTTGTCATAATTTATTGCAAGTGTGCAAAAAACTAACTCGGTGTGTAACATTTTAAGAAAGTGGAGAATAAACGGTACGATTAGTAGAAATCCTGGATCAGGGCGACGAAGGAAGGATATCAACTCAAAAACAAGATTTGCAATTGGTAAATGCTTTAGTAGAAAATCTATTTTACTCGGTTATTCAGGCTGCTGAAGAAACAAATTTTCCTGGATCGAGTAGTACTGGTCGCCAGCGAGTAAGAGAATCGGAGCTACACTGTCATGCAGCAGCACAGAAATATTTACTTAAAGCTGAACATAAAGAAGCTCGAGTAGGATTTGCGCTTGAATTCTTAGCGCATGATGTAAATTTTTGGAACAATGCAATCTTTACAGATGAAAAAACTTTCCAGTCAACACACAGCGGTCGTATTCGTGTTTACCGCCCTCCGAATACTCGATTCAATGAGAAATATATATCTAACAATGATAAAAGTGGTAGATTTTCCGTCAATATGTGGGCCTGGATATCGGCACGTGGTCCTGGTGTTTTGTGGCATATTGAGGAACAATTTAATAGTGAAATGTATATTAGGATTTTAGACAATATTATGCTCCCTTCTATGTCACAATTATTTCCTAATAATGAGTTCATATTTCAACAAGACAAGACAAGAATAATTACTAGAAATAGTAAATAATGCATGGGAAAATATTATTACTAATGATTATTGTATAAGGTTATTTAATTCTATGCCAAACAGACTTATAGAAGTTATAAATAGAAATGGTGCGATAACGAAATATTAATAGTTAGCTTCTTGTTAAGTAGGATATCCTTTGTCCTTTGATCCAGGATTTCTACTAATCGTACCGTTTATTCTCCACTTTCTTAAAATGCGCAGTGCAATTTGTCTCATTAACCATCCATCATTTACTATAGCAATAACTACAGCATTAAAATAAAAAATAAATTAAAAGTGATATCTGTTTTATTTCGGCTACTCATTACATATTCAAATAGAGACAGATTTACATTAGAAAAAAAAAGTTGTCTTATTTTTTATGCTCATGACAGTACCAACCTTTATAAACCAACTTGGGTTTTATCATTTATAAACATTTAACAAGGAAAATTTTAAAAAGTGAATTTTTTACAAGTAAAATAAAAAACATGAATACTTACCTTATCATTCCACAGAGTAAATCAAAAATTTATTCAAAGTAGGAATCCTAATATACAATAATAGAAATACAAAAAGATACAAATACATAAAAAAAAATAATATTTAAAAGTATGTACAGATGTATATACATCCATAATGTACAGACGAATTTAGTATAGATAATAAGTAACAACTAATACTATCAAAAGATTATACATAACGGATCATGCATATTTTATGTGATCCAAAAGATTTTTAAAAAATAAGTAAATTGATTGACGAGATTTTATAATCTATGGAAACTTATTAAACTGATCAATACCCTTAAAAAACAAGGTATTCATGCCTATTCTAGTATTGATTCTATTTAAAAATAAGTTATTCCTATTATGACTGAGATAACGATGAACCTGATTATTATACACTATAAATTCATCAAAATATGAAGGTAGTAAGTTGTTTACTATTTTAAAAATAAACACCATGCTACAAAAAAATACACAATTTGAAACCAATAGCCATTGTAAAGTAGATAACATTAATACAATTGGAGTATATCTATTACATCCTAATATGACTCTCATTCCCCTATTTTGCAATTTTTGCAATCTCGATAGTTTATTAAAATCAAAGAGATACAGTACTGTGGCGCAATACTCAAAATGCGGTCTAATTATCATATTATACACAGTAATTGTACTATATGTTGGTAGTTCATTAGCAATTCTGGAAAAGAAATAAAATTTTTTAGTAATTTTTTTACACATATAATCACAATGACTATTGAAATTTAAACTACTATCAAGAATAAATCCTAGATACTTAATTTCTGTTACAAAGTCAATATGTGTATTATTAATTGAAAGAATAAGTGAGTTAAAATCTATGTTTTTATATTTTGTTGTAAAAATTATTGCTTTAGTTTTAGTTACATTAAGTTTTAATTAATTAGTTATAAATAAAGATTAACTTTATCCAGAATGGTGTTCATTTTATTAACTGCATCAACCACATCATGACTACTGCATGTACACCAAAATTATTAATCATATCTCCGAAAGTGAATTACCAATTATAACTTTTTGGGAACGATAACTTAAATAGTCTTGCAGCCACTTTAATACATCACCCCGTACACCATATATTTGTAGTTTTTGAATTAAAATATTGCGATCAATTGTCTCAAAAGCCTGTTTTAGATCTAAAAAAACAGCAACAGTATATTTATTGTCATCATTATTTTTAAGTCGAGTTAATGTTAATTATATCAAATTTATTTTGTAGGGAATTGATAAATTCAACTAATTGATTCATATTCAAAAGTTCAAATTTAGTAATCTCAATATATAAATTGTAATTAACATTAATCCATTCTATGGCATCAATACTTAAAATTATTTGTTCAACACTCTCAGTAAAATATTTATTAAAATTAACAGCTATGTTGTTATCATCCCTTATTATGGTAGCCTAACCCTCAAATTCAAATTGCACACCATTAATATTAACATGTTCCTTATTATTGATAATTTCTTTTAGTGATTTCCACATTAATTTGGAGTCATTTTTATTTCTATCAATTGCATTGTAATAATAATTCCTCTTTTTTATTTTTTAACAAATTTACAACTTCATTCCTAAGTTTTTATAATTAACCCAATGCACGTTTTTATCCTCATTTAAAACCTTTTAAACAGACCATAAGCTCTATCTCTGTTTTTAATTTTACTAAATACTTCAAAATCGAACCATGGTAATTTATTTTTTGACTTGAAGGTTTTGATGGGGGCAATATTATTAACAATATTACTATAGTTAATTAATAACTCACTGTATATAAAATTAATATCCACAGAATCCAGTGACCAATAACATGCCATCAAAAAATTAATATTTTCAATACTTGTCTCATTTAGGTTACGATAAGTTTTTTGAATTGCAAATTGATATTTATTTTTAGAAACACCGTTCAACGAAATTATAGAATGATCAGTTATTTTTGGATAGTCATGAACTTTTGCATTAATACTACTATGATTAGTCAAGACATAGTCAATAAGAGTTGTACTAAACATTGGTGCACCTAGTTGGTTCAATAATTATTTAATACCATATAAATTAAAAAGATTTTTGATCTTAACTATATAGTAACTATTGTCCAGAAAATTTAAATTAAAGTATTACTGAATTACTTTTGCTGCAGAATATCGAATCACAAACTTCTTCAAAATCTTCAATTAATTTGCGTGAGATGAGCTTGGCGAATGATACAGACAACCGATGATCCAGTTAATTCCAGATAACTTTTACAATTTTACACCAATAATTTCCTTCCATAGCAAATGTCTTATACAGAGAGTAACAAATATGTTATTTTAAATAAATCAGCACATCACCGTCTGGAGGAAGAATCATATCTTATTACATTATAATTTTCGATAAAAAGTTTCTTATCTTCAATGTCGCTAGTTGTTCGACTTTCACTAAGTAAGATTATGTTTGGGTCATAACAAATTATACTTGATATAAGCTGATCTTTATTACTGATAAAGCTTTGAATATTGAGCTTTTGAATATCACTATTATTCTGTAACTTCTGGCAGCAGTGTATAATAGGATGTGCATTTAGTTTAAATTATTAATACGTTTAGTAACAATAACAGGTTTATTATTAATGAACTTTATTGTTTTTGTGTTGTCACCATTATTTATAAAATTATCCAATTGACTTTTTATTGATCGGTAGTACTCTTGTTGACATTTTGTTTGATCAGAGAAAATACGAACTTCTGAGCTTTTTAGGTCTTCTTTTATTCCTTAGAACCGTTAATGCATCGTCTGGGTTGTTTAGTATCACTTTAAGAAGTCTACTCCTTGCAGGATTGAATTTACCTATTCGATAAACTTTTATATTAGTATCAACATTAAACTCCTTAAGAATATCATTTATACTCTTTTTATCTTTTTCATTACGCATATCATTTGAACTTTCTTGCGGCTCCTTAATATTAGCTACCATAATATTTGATGCTCTTCGTTGGCGATCAACTATTTCCACATCATAATAATAATAATAATAATAGTACTTTATTCTGTAAAAAGAATATTACAGGAAGCGTCAAAATACAGTAATATGAAATCAAATATAAATAACAATACAACTTATTGTATTTTGTCACGACCACATACACGCATATAAGTATATGTAAACATAAAATATACATATACACACATATATATATACACATATATATATATATATATATATATATATATAAGTAACAAATGAACAATCACAAACAAACAAAAATATATATATAAGTAACAAATGAGCAATCAGTAAAGTGTCAATGTTCTAGAAACTCTGTCAGAGAGTAAAACACTTCTGTGGTCAACAAGTTTTTTACCCAACTGGAGAACGCCTTAAAATTTTTATTCCTTATCTCGAGAGGAATTTTATTATACAATTTTGGACCCCAGTAGTCCACTCCCTGCTGAGTTATATTCAGTCGGTGATGCGGAATTTGTAGCTGTTCCCTGTTTCTTGTGTTATAGTGGTGATTTTCAAGATTTGGACTAAATTTATCTTTATGTGAATGCACATACTTAAGGCAACTGAGTATATATAAGCTTGGCATAGTGAGAATACCTTGTTCTTTGAAAGCATCTCTGCAGCTCTCTCTATAATTCATGCCACATAATGTTCTGATGGCTTTCTTTTGTAGGATGAAGACTTTCTGAGCGTCAGATGATGTTCCCCATAGTAGTATTCCATATGCTGCGACGCTATAAAAATTTGAGTAATGTGCTATTTTTGCGGATTGGTTGGTGGATACGTTTTTTAGTATTCTAATGGTGTAAATAGCTGCGGCAGAGCTCTTCAATATGGCCTTTCCAATTTAATTTACTGTCTAATGTTAAGCCTAAGAATTTCAACGATAACCTCTCCGTTTCTCTTTTTGTAGATAAAATTATATTTTGCGTTTTTTCTCTGTTTAAAGCTAATGAGTTCGCCATGAGCCAGATATTTGCTTCGTGCAATATATTTTGTGATAGGGTTGTTAACTCTGTTTTATTTTTCCCTTTTGTTATGAATGTTGTATCATCTGCATATAAACAAGCCCCATAACTCTTAACATTAGAGAGTAAGTCGTTGATATATATTATGAATAGTACTGGCCCCAACACAGAGCCTTGTGGCACACCTCGGGTTAGTAGCTTTGGGTTCGATCTTTTATCATTCCACCATACTGTTTGATATCGATCTGATAAATATGATTCGAACAATTTATATGGAGTTCCTCTCACGCCATAATAGTGTAGTTTACTGAGTAAAACTTTATGGTCAACCGTATCGAAAGCTTTACTTAAGTCACAGCAGATTATTTCTGTTTCTTCTTGTCTGTCGAGAGCCTCTGTTATTTTTTCTACTGCTTCTATCAGGGCAGTGGTAGTTGATTTCCCTTTACGATACCTATGTTGACTGCTATGTAATATATTAAATTTCTCAAAAAATGTCTTTTTTTTAAATAATTTCAAATATTTTTGAAATGACTGGTAGGATAGAGATAGGTCTATAATTATTTATGTTATTGATGTCACCTTTCTTGTATATCGGAATAATTTTCGCATGTTTTAAATCATTGGGAAATATTCCCTCTCGAATACACTTATTTATTATTATTGTAATTGGTGTTACCAGAGCATCTCCAATTTTCTTTAAAATGTAAGTTGATATACCATGTATATCTTCTGTTTTTTTAGTCTTGATGTTCTGTATAACATTTCTAATCTCGTTTTCATCCACTTCTTCCAAATATATAGACCTAGAGTTGGATATTATTTGATTTCTTAATAGCCCATCAGGTTGTTTGGATGGTTTTAATTGGGCAGCAATGTTTAATCCGATATTTGCAAAAAAGGTACTAATATCTTCAGTTGTTAGAGTTGTTTGCTCCTGGTTTTTATCACAGTTTTGATTTTTTCTGGTTTCTGACTTAATTATTGTCCAAATTGCTTTAGATTTATTTTCACAATCAGCTATAAAATTTTGATTTGCTACCTTTTTTTGTTCATTGATCCGCTTTATGTAGGCCTCTTTGAGATTTTTATAGGCATTTAAAGAATCTTGATCTTTTCTTACATTTTGTATCGTAGATAAAGCATCTAATTGTTTTCTCATTTGTTTCAATTCTTCTGTGTACCACTTGTTATTCTTGTTGTTTTTTCCTAAGACTCGTTTCCTCATTTTTGGCACATGAGTTTCAAAAAGTTTTGTGAAGATATTATAATAACACTGATATGCTTGAGAGGCATTTTTTGCTTCTAATAATGTATTCCAATCTATGGCCACCATTTTGCATTTAAATTGGTAAATATTGTAGTCATTTATTTCTCTATATTCAATATCTTTCACTTTATTGGAATTACCGACTTCATGTGGAATTTCAAGGAGCTGTCCCAAATGGTCTGATACATGTAGATTCACTGTATTTGTTTTAACTTCATAATACTTTATATCTATGTTGGTGAAAATATTATCTATACAACTCTGTGAGATATTTGTAATTCTTGACGGCTCTGTAAAAATCTTGTGGAGGTTGAAAGACGACAGTAGATTTTCAAGATTGGTCCTTATGTTTGAGTGTACTATAAAGTTGACATTATAATCTCCGGATAGGTATATTTTCTCTCCCTTATATTTTTCTGTAACATAATTCAGTGCACTGTTTAATTTTTCGAGGAATGTTTCTATGTCTCCTAAAGGCGACCTATATATTGATAATATAATGCCATATTTTGTACTTAATCCAACAATTTCAATGTGCTTTTCTACTGAGAGAGCTTTTATTTCGATTATTTCAGTGGATTTAATATCTTTTTTTAAGAGTATCATAACACCTCCATGTATATGCTCTTTTCTAGTAAACGACGTTCCTACATAAAAATTGGGTATATTAATCCTATCTATCTGGAATTCTCTGAGCCAATGTTCAGTCATAGTTACTATATTTATGTTGTCATTGTTTATTAAACATGCATTGAATAGATTAATTTTGTTTGCTAGTGACTGAATGTTAATATTTAATAATAGAATTTCATGAATATCTGAGTTGGATTTTCGAACCTTTAAAGTATTGTGTGCAGTTGGGTGAAACTGTGGTATAAAAAATTATCACTATTTTTACTCACTTTCTGAGAAACATTTATATCATTTTTCTGTACATCTGTTATGTAGCAAGAGAGATTAGATGTTATTTGACTTTCTTCGTTTCGATTTTCTGTAGTTCTCTTTTGTGTATTACTATTTTTTTCCTCATCATAATTATTCTCATTTGTTAGCGGGTCAGTAATTCCTAGGCTTTTGTTTATAAATGTTTGGTTTAGAGGTGTTTCATTTGGTTTAATAAAAATTAATGACTTTTTTATACTTTTCTTACTATGTGTAATAATTTTGCACAGATCCTTGCTAATAGTATTTTTATTGACAACATAATTTTCTTTATTTATCTCATAATATGCAATATTACCTTCCACTGTCTTGTTTAGTTTTTCAATAAATACATTGAGCTTACTATTATAGTCATAGATGCGTTGATTCAAATAGTTATTTCTTGAATATGGTACAGATGAAACAATTATATTTATATTACAACACTTTTTTAAAATATCATATAAGTATTTAAAAGAGGGAAACTGCTTTTTATAGAAATCATTTCTTCCTGCCATTATGATAATGAAATCATTTTCATTGTAATCTTTGGACATCGTCTCAACATTTTCGATAACAGGTTTAAGGTTTGCAAAGGGTTTGACAACGGCTGCTATCTGGTAATCCTTAAGAAGTGTGCGTAGTCTCAAGTTAATACCCTTTCCTAGCTCATCCGACAATATTAAAATCTTATTTGTTCGGCGACTGCGGATCATCCTATTGTTGGTAACACCATTTATTGTTTCAGAAAATAATTTTATATTTTTGTCATGTCTATTCACATATTTATTGTTCCTATTATCTGGAATGTACTCTTTTTTGAGGTTATTCATTTGCTTTAAGATTTTATTATTTTCCTCTGATAAGTTATTTACGTATTTCTGCATACTTTGATTTTTTTCTTCAATTCTTCAATTTCATTTTCATATTCGGATTGTCTATTAATTTCTCTACATAATTCTTCTTCAATTTCATTATTTTTCTTCATCATATGATTTAATTTTATTTTTAAATTGTTTATTATTTCTCTTTGTTCACTTATTTCAGTGACATAGTTATGTTCATCCTCGAAGACGTCGTGTTCGAATTTTTGGGATCTTCTTTTTATATTTAGTATATACTATACATGTCCTTTTCTTGCACTTCAGTTTTGAGATCATTTATTTTTATTTGCAACTCAGCTATAAATTCCTGTTCCTTGTCGGTTTTTTCTGCGCATATTTTTGAACAATAAATTTTATGCTTGTCAAGCACCACCACTTCTTTCTTCCTTTCCCAACAACTTTTATGAAAGACATTATGACAGGATATACAACAGTAGTTATGTAAATCTTTCTTGCAGCACTTAAATTTTTGGTTCAGTTGTTTTAAGTCCAGACCTGTTCATTTTATTTCTTTGTCTCTTTTTGATAATTTGAATTGAAAGAGTGTGTGTGTCTGTGCTCCATCTTTAGCTGTGTATAGTCAAGGAATTAATTTGTTTTAATACTTGAAAATCTGGTGATAGTGTAACTATAGGTTATCTGAATATATTGAGATAGACAGTTTGTGCAACAAGTCATTAATTACATGATTATTTAAATAAACTTATCTATATAAACTAGCATAGTGTCAACAAAAATGTGATTTCTTATCACACAAAAAAATTTAATCACTACAAAAACTATTAAGGTGTGTTCACTTATAATAGTCTTATTATCTTTAGTACGGGTGCTAAGTACATTTTCTCAACAAAATATGGAATGTGTTTCTTGTAAAATTAAATCTGATGAGCCTATTATATCGTGTGATAGTTGCCAAAGATCCACACATAGGGAATGCTCAGGTCTTAATGCCAGTGAATTGAAGGTAATGGATCTTAAAGGTAAAAGGAGTCTCAGATTTTATTGCGAGGATTGTCCACTACATTTTTCAACAACAGATTGAAAAATGTAGTGGAGTCTGGAAATAAGAACTCTGGTTCTATAGAGGATAAAGAGGATGTTATTTGTGAAATGTTAGAGAGAAAGAATCGTGCCTCGAACATTATTGTTTTTCATGTGAATGACTCAAAGATGAAATTACAACAAGAACGAGATGCTGAAAATGGTAAAGCAATTGATGCTATACTAAAAAACTTTAATGTCGACAAAACTAATATGAAAATGTTTAGATTAGGAAAATTTGTACCAAATAAGATTAGGCCTATAAAAATTACCTTTAAGTCACCAGAAGATGCTAACTTCATCCTTAAAAATAAACAACTGAATGCAATTCCAAGCGTTAGAATTTATGGAGATCAAACAAAAACACAGCGAGATTATTTTAATGCCATGAAAACTAAACTTCAAACATTAATTAATAATGGGGATAATAAGAAGACAATTAAATTTATTAACAATAGACCAACCATAGTAGATAAACAGGATACAAAAAACTAGCTGTAAGCCCTAATATACTTTTGAACTCTGATATAATCTGTCTTAATGCTCAAAGCATTCTAAAAAATCGAGATCAAATCCAAGAAAGCATAACTTATTATAACCCCAAGGTAATTTTACTCAGTGAAAATAGAACAGCTGATGTAGAAGATATTGAAATAAAACGTGAAAACTACAATCATGTCCGCTGTGGCTCAAACGAGTAGGCATACAGGTGGTGTCGTTTTGTATATAAAAATCAATTATAATTTTTCCACGTTTAAAACATTCAGGTTACAAAATAACTACTGGTGTAAGGTATTAAAAATTTATTTCATAATTTCAGTATATATAATTGGATACCAGTATCATTCCCCATCAAGTTTTCATTCAGAATTTATAGAAGATTTGGAGAAAGCTTGCGATGTTTTATTTTCTACAAACTATCATAGTGTGTCGGCTGGCAATTTTAATATCGACTTGTTGGCTACTTCATTCTATGGAGAGAAAATTAAAAACCTGTTTACAATATATAGTATCAAACAATGTGTAACAAAACCTACTCGTGTTACTGACAACAGTAAGTCATTAGTTGATTATGTGCTAACTAACCGTTGTGATATATTGACAGATGTTCATGATTGTTCTAAAATAACTGATCATTCTATTATTTCAGTAAACTTAAGCAACAGTGCTAACTCAAGTGAAACAATAAAAAAATTTAGGAAATTAGTATAGAAAATGTTAATAAAATAAAAACTAGTTTAATAATGCTTAACTTTAACTTAAACTATATCGATGTTAATCTTATTTATCAGGAAATTTTGGAAAAGTGTGAAACTGTTATTAATAGTATTGCTCATATAGAAACATGTCATTTTAAGTGTAAATTACCCTGGTTCGATTACAAGGTGTTAGATAAAATTAGAAATTGGGATGGGGCTTACAAGGAGTTCCAAAGGTGTGCTGATAATGAGAAACAAAATAAATGGCAACTCTTTAAGGTACATAAGAATGGTGTAGTTAACCTTTTAAAACAAAAAAAGAACCAATATTATTTTGATAAAATAGATAGGTTTAAAAACAATCCAAGACATGTGGAAAACTTTAAAAAAGCTTGTCTCAAATCACAGTCAAGATAACCCAAATTGTATAAGTTTTGGAACTGGAGATGGACAGAAAGTTTGCAATGACATTGCACATAGCTTTAATGAGTATTTTGTTGAAAGTATTGGAAATATTGTTCAAAGTATTAATAATGATGAAACTTGGTGTAATTTAAACAATAATCTGTATTTAAAATTTGAAACCTTCGAAATGCTTTCTATCCAAGATTTAAAAAAAAATAGTTAACAGTTTAGATAATAAATGTTCTTTGTATGAAATATTAAACTGTAAAATGGTTAAAGAAATTTTTGAAACAATTGGTCATGTTATACTAAATTTGATAAATACATCTCTTAATATCGGTAAAATTCCGAGCATATTAAAAAGTAGCACTGTTATCCCAATTCAGAAAGTTGCCAACACCACAAAAGCTGAAGAGTTTCGCCCAATTAACACTTTGCCACTAATAGAAAAACTTATAGAAATAGCTGTACGTGAACAATTATTGCACCATGTTACCGTGAATTCGATATTAATAAATCGTGTTTCCGTAAAAAATACTGATGTGAAACAGCATTACAAATCACATTATGCAACATTAAAGCTAGCTTAGATAACAACAAATATGTTATTACTGTATTTCTGGATTTAAAGAGAGTCTTTGAGACAATAGACAGAAAGATTTTGTTATCAAAGTTAGAACAATATGGTATTGGTAGTAAAGTTCTTGATTGGATTAGTGATTATTTACAATATTGTCACGCAGTACCTAGACAATTATTGGACCACCCGGTATATGATTTTATTCAGGAAACGATTTAGTTACAAAATTAATTTAATCCGATATCTTAAAGTAAAACAAGTTGCTGGTTATAATGTACCGTGGAAATCCAGCAAACTCAGCAACGGTGCACACGGCCCGCTAGTTGTAGAAATGCTGAGAGTGCAAGTACCGGAGAAACGAAATGGAAAAAAGTAAATGAGTTAGTTAGTTGTCGTCTGGGTTTTTAGAGAAGCAGGCCTAGGTGGTGCGTGGGGCAACTCCCTCCCAGAGGCCATGCCTCGGGGTGGCTAGATCTGCTACAATGTAAGTAATATATTTTATTGTTTGTTTCATTGTTTGGTTTTGTTCTGTTATAATAAATGTTCAATCTGTTATGTTACCACTATGTTTTGAGCATTCACTTAGTAGCATCATTTACCATCTCGACATGCCAAGCGAGTAAAGTGACTTTAGCCATGGCTATCATCGGCACTTACCCTCTACAGGGTGATGCTGGCGATATCCGTGGACGTCCTGCTAACCCCCGTCGCGCAGGTTGTGACAATATCGCAAACAAAGAGTCCGTTATAATGATAAAATATCAGATGAAATAGATAACATGAAATAGATAACGATTTTGGAATTCCGCAGGGTAGTGTGTTAGGCCCTCTCCTATATCTATTAATGATATTGAAGTGTTTGTAGAATGTGAATTCCTTAACCTTTTTGCTGACGATACTTTAATAACATGTAGTGATGTTTAACTTGGAGGCAGCCATCCAAAAAATGAATGCTATTTTAGTTAACATAAACAGATATTTATGTATTAATAAGTTAAAATTAAATGTTGCAAAGACAAAAGCGAAGATATTTACCATGAAATATAAATACGGTTTTCTAGATATTGACAATATAAAACTGAAAATTAATGATGAACAAATTGAGATCATATCTACAGTAAAATATTTGAGATTTCAATTTGATAATTTATTGAGTTTTGATAGTCACTTTGACTACATTTATTAAAAAATTGGAAAAAAACTTTATTGCTTAAGCCGAATATTCCAAAATTTATCAATAGAAACTAAAATTATGGTTTATAATTGTATTATTCAGCCTCATTTTGATTACAGTGCATCTATTTATTCTTATTTAATCTTAATAAATTAAATATTTTGCAAAAACTGCCAAATCGTGGAATGAGAATAATTCTAAAAACAAGTCGTCTTACCCCAATCAAATCAATGTTAAACTGTCTTAATTGGTTTTCTGTGGAAAACAGATTGTACTATTTCACCATGGTTTTTGTGTTTAAGATTGTAAATTGTATGGTTCCAGATTATTTTCAGCAATATATTACTTTGAACAAAATGTGCACACGTATAATACTTCGGGGTATAAATAATATTTATATTTCAAGAACTCATTATCGCAGCACTATGAATTCTTTGATCTTTAAAGGTTTCCATAAGTTTAATGAACTACCAGACTCTGTAAAAGAATGTATAACTTTAAATAATTTCAAAAACAAATTAAAGAAATTTATTAAGAGCAAATAGGAAATGATAAAATATAATTATCTACTTATTATGTATTTCATTTAATTCTTTAAAGTATTAAAACTAGCACACTTAAGAATGTTTTAAAATTTATGTTTTATACAATTATTGTTTACAATTAGTAATGTGATATTAATTGTAATTTAATTTTACATGTATATTAGGTTTCCTAATTCAATAATGTTCTATCTATCAATCATGTCTTCAGGATCATACTTTTGCTGAATTTCGACATTCTTTTCTTCATCTTTCGTTTTTTAAGACTTCTTTTAGTTCAAACACTTCCTTTTGTAGATCTTCAAGTTGTTTTAAGACATCAGGCATGCACATTAAATTATCTTCACAATTTTTACAATATAATGTTAGTCTTCGTCTTTTTAAACTAATGCATCTAATTTCAGTTTCCGTCAATACACTGCATTCCTTACATAGTATTTTTGTACAGTTATCACAATTATGAGTTTCTTTCTGGTCTTCCGCATCACAATTTGAACACTTTTTTCCCATGATGCTAGTTCTTTTGTTTGTAGATAAAGTATTTTTATGTCTGATCAGTTTTTATATTCCAATTGATAAGCAGATTCTTTTCTAAGATTACTACAAATATGATTCTTTATTTGTTGTTTATATCAATAAACAATTGTCTACAGTTTTGGAAAAATATTTCATTAATTCACTTGCACTTTGCACAGTAAGATGTAATTTCTGCCAAATATTTCTTCTTCTAAGAGAAGAAAAATCTATGTTTTAATCGAGCAACAGATAATACATACACATTTATATCAAGTTTCAATACTCATAGTAGCAAGGTAATATGCTTGTAACTTCAGTGTGAATCCATAAAAAAAATACCAGAATCCCTGCAGCTCCTAGGCTAACTAAATAAATTTTTTAAGTAGAACTCCTAGCTCCATCTATACAAAATCTTGCTGACTATAATACACCGGGCTGTCCACGTCCCATAAGCATGACATAATGCATCCTAGGCATAACCGTTTCGATTTCGCAGATCAACCAAAAATCAGAATCAGATATATCAATAAATGTAGAAGTTGCTCCGAACAAAAACTTGAACAGAAACTTAAAGCAGGGGAAATGGGGAATAAACCCAGAGTAGACCGATGTTGGCAATATTTAGCTACTGATTTATAATAATAATAATGTTTATTGATCCTCAGAAATGATACATTTATGGATAAGTCAAAGCAAGTGTACAGAATTTAGATAAAACATTTTATAAAAAATAAAAACCTATTAGCTATAAAATTAAATATTAAATATACAACACATTAAAATATCTTTTCACATTGAAATAAAAATTATAGATATACACTATTGATTTGATTTTTATGTATCAGAATTGTTTCTGTCATATTCGATTTGAAAAAAATCATTTAGGTTATATAGCGGATTCTTTGTTAATATGCCTTTTAATTTATTTTTATATTTTCGCAGTGATAAATTGCGCCAATCCAAAGGCAGAGAGTTGTATAATTTAATGCCGATATTTCCCGATTTTTTCAGTCTGGTTAATGGAGGGACAATATTCATATTATTATGTGTATCACGGTGATGTACATCTGAGTATGTCGGAAAATGCGATGGATGCTGATAAATATTTTTCCGTATGTATAATAGGTTTTGATATATGAATGTAGAGAAAACTGTCATTATTTTCAGAGATGTAAATACAGGCTTGCAGCTGTTCTCCTGTGCAGCACTTACTATACTCCTTACAGCAGATTTTTGAATAATTAATATTTTTTATATATGAGTATGAGAAGCGTTTCCCCAAGTCAATATACCATAACTTATAACTGAATGAAATAGAGAATGGTAGGTAATTAATGCCGCATTTTGGTTTACAGTCTTACGAATTCTTTTAATAGCATATACAATTCTACTTAGTTTGCTACAGAGTTTTTCAATTTGTTCTTGCCAAATTAGGTTTGCATCAATTTGTAACCCTAAAAATTTAGCACCTTGATCAGTTTGATTTGATTTTTTTCTCTCAAAAGTTAATGTCATTGTTTTATTTTCATTTAATAGGACCTTTACCTCGTAGTTCAAAAGATCATCAATATATTCTTGTGATATGTGACTATTTTAATAAGTTTACTCTTATGTTTCCATTATGTAAAGCTATTGCCACCAGTATAGTTGGTCCTAGGTGTTGCGCGATCCGTGCAAGGGGATGAATGGCACTGGGGTGATTGGTATCATGAACGGAGCCTCCGGAAAACTGGACAACCTTCCGGAGTACTTTGCCTTACCACGGCAATGCAGGGCTCTACCGAAGTGGACTCTGTTCCCTAGCTACTCGTGAGAACTACATAGAAACCGATACTATAAACAAACCCAACGAGAGGGAGTCCAACCCTCGATCGTCATGTTGAAGAAAAAATGGAGGTAGGGGAACAATCCAACTCCACAACCATGCCCGATCCCATCAGATCAGGAGGCAGAACCGTCAAAGGGACCAACTCCTGTGTCTGAGGGAGAAAGCAATTCAGGAGAAGAGGCATCCAAGGCTCTGGGCAATTTCTCCCTGAAACGTAAGCGACTGACAGGTGCTCAACAAAGGCGCCTTAAACGCTTACTCAAGAGGGGGGTATCCTACCGATCCGCATTGAAATCTGTAGTCGGGGGCTGTGAAACCAACTAGCCGTCAGAGGAAGGACAGCAAACCACCTCTGCGTGCGCAGAAACGGGGAAACGCCCTTGATCAGATGGCAGCTCGCCCCCCCAGCTGGCAAAAAAGCCATGGGAAGGCGAAACTGTTAAACCTTTTTTCAAGGCCGTCACACAGGATATCAAAGCGGGCATTATCCACTTTGATTACCCTAAGGCAGCCTTGGATAACACCCAACTGGGCACTCTACAGCAATTGATCCTGAAAGCTATAGAACAAATCCCAGAAGGCGGTCCTCAGGTGAGATTCCAGAACTGCTCACAATGGCCTGGATATCTCCTAATAACCTGTGCAGACCAGGCGGAGCGTCTCATGGTTGGAGGTGACGACAAAGTCCCTTCGATCATGGGATGGAGCTCGCTTGAAGTTCGTGCAGAGGCAGGACTTTCCCAAGCCACACATCTGTGTGGCTTATATCCCGGATGATGGTGGAAGTCAGCTGTCATCTGAGATAGTACTAACTAGGCTGCGAGGAAAATGAACCACGGCCTAAATACCTGGGAGTGGGTAACACTACATCGGGAACCAACAGGTCCTGGGCAGACGTGGACATTCTCAGTAGATGAGATGTCTATGTCTGCACTGAAGGGGATGGGGAACAGACCCTATTTTGGCTTTGGTCAGGTGCAATTCCGACCAAAAGTCAAGGTGGGGAAAACATCCACCCCTCAAACATCGGCGGCGCAAGCACCAGCTGAGGGGAGCGGACCTAAACCACTCCCCAAAGAGGGTGCTAGCCCCGATCAATCGGGAAGGAAAGGATCTTCCCGAATAAGCCTTCCCTGAAGAAAAGCGGATCAAAACCACCTTCTAAAGGGAAAAAACAACTCGCCCAGACCCCTTCACAAACCTCCTAACCCAACCAACCAACCCTTTCCTTTACTCCTTAACTTTACACCATTCCCGCCTGATGATCACCAACATCAGGTGCATACAAGCGAACTTACAACATGCCAAGGGCGCTATATAAGTCCTTGGCAAAAGGTTCAAGGAAGAGCAAAGCGATATTGCTCTTATTCAGGAACCTTGGACAACCACCTCAGGCCGAGTAAATGGACTAGGCAATACTTCTGGCAAGGTAATATCTATTGGCTCTGGAGAAAGACCTAGAGCCTGTATCTTGGTCAGAAATAAAATTGAGTACTTTATGCTTTCAGGTTACTGCACCCTGTAGCCATCCATGTATCAGTACCAGTGGAGGCGGACAGATTGGCCATAATAGTTTGCTCAGCTTACTTCGCGGGTGATAGAGGTGCGGATCAACCTCCTCCGGCAGCAGTTAGGTCATTAGTCACATACAGCAAGAGGAACAATATTCAGCTCATAATTGGATGTGATGCAAACTCCCACCATACAGCGTGGGGAAGCACAGATATCAACCACAGAGGTGAGTCACTTTTTGAATATATTTGAGATGAGGAACTAATTGTGAGTAACATTGGAACCGAACCAACTTTTATTACTAGAAATAGGAAAGAGGCACTAGATTTAATTTGTGAACAATAAGATAACTGACTGGCAGGTATCTTCTGAACCGTCATGTTCAGATCACAGACATATTCTATTTAAATAGAAGTCGTTCCAAGACCTGTGGTGGCGTACTGAAATCCTAGATGCACAGACTGGGAAGGGTATAAATAACCTCTCGTCACATCTGGAGTCCTCTCTCACCACAATCAGAAATCATCATGAAATAGTAATCACAACGGAACAGATCCGCAGCGCAATCATTTCAGCATTTCATGAAAATTCTCCACTAAAGTCTAAAAAGGACAACAGAGGGGGCATCTTGGTGGAACAAAACATTAGATAAAATGAGAAGAGAAGTTCGATGCCTCTTCAATCGAGCTAAAGCTTCGGGCAACTGGGAACACTATAGATCTGCTTTAACAGACTATAATAAAGAAATCAGGAAAGCAAAAAGGAAATCTTGGAGGAGGTTCTGCGAGAACATCACTGATACATCTTGCAGTACTAGAATCCACAAGATCATTTCCAGAGAACTGGTACGGGAGTTTGGAACAGTAAAACGAACAGATGACTCAATTCTCCGAATCTGGAAAGGAAACCCTAGAGCTTCTAGCATAGAACCACTTCCCAGGAAGTTCGATTTTGCCAGATAACCAACAGCTGCCACCATCGAAGAGCCGATATAAACGGCCCTGTAAAAATGATTGGTTGGTAGCTAAAAAAGTTATCACAGCAACAACGATTGAGTGAGCTATTAAATCTTTCCAACCACTCAAATCGCCTGGTGAGGACGGTATTTTTCCAGCGCTGTTGCAAAACGGACTGGAGATATTACTACCATTCCTCATCAGACTTTACAGAGTTATTCTGGTGTGGAATCATATAACATCCAGTTGGGCGGCGGTTAAAGTGGTATATATACCAAAAATGGGTCGGACAGAACCGGACCCTAAATCGCTAAGACCCATTAGCCTGACATCATCACTGTTGAAGGACCTGGAAAAATTGCTGGTTGGATACATTAAGGGGAACATCCTGAGCACTCATCCCCTTAATGCTCACCAGTATGCTTACCAGCCAGGCAAATCAATAGAACTAGCACTTAATAACCTAGTCAGGAAAATCACTCAATCGCTTCAGGAAAAAGAGATTGCAGTGGCTGCTTTTCTCGACATTGAAGAAGCATTCAATAATGCACTGCCTGATTCCTTATACACAGCGGCAGCTGCTAGAGGAATCGAGCCAACCATAACTGACTGGATCCGAGCTATGCTGGAAAACAGAATCATAACGACAACCTTACAGGGGGAAACAGTCAGCTTCAGGGCCGCGAGAGGGTGCCCACAAGGTGGAGTTCTGTCCCTCCTTCTGTGGTCACTACTTGTGGATGATCTGCTGGCCATTTTATCTCTGTGAAAAGCCGAGATTCTGGCATATGCAGACCTAGTCATCATGGTTACAGGTCTGAATAGGTACTCTCTCATACACTTCAAGAGGTACTAGATACTGTAATAGTACCCTTCACCAGGAAAAGGAAGCTGGATAACTTAGAATCGCCTTCCTTACTAGGTGAAACCATTCCACTTTTGGAGGAGGTGGAATATCTAGGCATCACGCTAGATAGATCACTCAACTGGAATTCCCACCTGGAAAAGGTAATCCACAAAACAAGGCTGTCCCTGTGGACATGCCGTAGAATTTATGGAAAATCCTGGGGTATGGGTCCCCAACAAATATATTGGATATACGTTACGGTCATTAGACCAATGATAGTGTATGGCTCCATAGTTTGGTGGTCGAAAGGGCTACAACAGTCGGCCAAAGCCAAACTCTCTGACTTACAGAGACAAACATGCCTGGCAATAACTGGTGCTATAAGCACCACACCGTCAGCTGCTTTGGAAATCCTCCTAGACTTACCACCTCTTCATATTTACTTGGAGAGAGAAGCTGGGTGGGCAACATATAGATTCCAACAATTAGCAATCAATATGCCACAGGCTATCATCATGGAATGCAATGGATTGATTGATGACATAAACAGTTACAGCATCCTAGGTATGCCTTCTGATGTGATACCTACCAGAACCAACCATGAGCTGCCTTTTAATACTATTTCCTGAAAGAAATGAGTGGGATCGGAATAAAACCGACTTACAGAAGGCAGACAGCTGTTGGTATAGTCGAGGCAAGAATTCAGGTGATGCACGCCACAGATCGACAAATCAACAATCAAAGCGACTGCACCTGAAATAGCTGCAACCCCCAATTCAGATCACATGCAAATTGTATTGCCACAACTGAAAATGTATCATTAAAATGATGAATTGTGACACAGCATAAAGGTTTATGCTGTGCCTGTGATAACTGCAACGTCTGCAACCCACAATACATATAACAAAAATCCATCAAAATTCGATTAATTGGAACAAAAATAGATTATAAATAATTTCTCAAATGAACTTTATTTAATAACTGGACAATGAGTTTTATAATATATATTATAGTACAATCATAATTATAATTAAATTCTGCTAATTAAATAAAATTACTACGATATTAAACAATTATACATTTTTTAGTTATTTACTATTCATGATAAGAGAAAAAACATTTACATATTTATTGTCGAGGATACCCCAATGAAATATTTTTTACATATTTCTGCAAAAAAGTGACGCGGCTGAAAACAATATTTGGTAGTTCTATTAATCCTCTACGTGGATTATCTTTTAGAAATTTGAAACCGATTTTTTTCAATATTTTGCCCAAGCTACTCAAGCTTCCTTTGTAAATGTCCCGTTCAATCAACAGCTCTGAAAGGGATTGTTTGATAATATGTTGTTCTAAAACAATAATAAATACTTTAATAAATATTCCCATACGTTATTTTAATAAATACTTACTGTTTCTGTACATTTCATTTCGAATTGCTGCTTGGTCAAAGTTATCAATGTCGCATACAGGCTTTGTTTTGGTCCAGTTCTTTAACGGCTACCTAAAACTTCCCCAGTCTGCATTTTTTTGGAAACGTTGCTAACAGCACTCAAACTTATGTTTAAAGCATTAGCAACTCTCTGAAATTTACTGGTTATGTTACGATATATAGTTAACTTATAGAATTATACTTGCCTCTCTTATAGCAGTTAACGGTAACAGTGGTCCACCGGCATCACGTTCTCTCTCAAAATAATTTATTAAAGAACAAATTAATTCCTGTGTATCTTTACCAAATGCCTTCGGCATTATGACAGGTAACCTAAAAATATAATGCATTAATTTGTTTTCACACAAATAAATCTTGCTACACTTACCAGAATAACACTAATAATACAATTATATTAGTTCTGAAAAGAACTGATGGTAAATAAAACAAGGAAACAACAATTAATTAAAAGCACCAAAGAATGAAACCAACAATAATTCGAATCAATAAAATCGACAGTAAATCGATTTAAAATATCAGAGCTTTTGTAAATTTAGTAAATTTATACTACCAACGAAATACGATTTAATTAACTTCTATTTCTAAAAATAAGACAAAAATGTTAAGGATTATGAAGCCACATTGAACTGTACTTATTTCTGAAAAAATTTTAATAATTTGGTATCAAGAATTACTCTTTTTAATGTAATTAATACTTAAAAATTATGTTGGCATTAAAATATTTTCAATTACGTCACTCGTGACGTGCATCGCCTGAATTCTTGCCCCGACTTTATACAGATAGTTCCAAAACTCCTGAAGGAATAGGAGCTGTAGTTTATAGTCGCTGTCCAAAGGTAAGAATAACCTCGAGCCTGAGTGATACCGCGACAATTTTTCAGGCTGAAATATATGCCAGTGAATGGTGTGTACAGAAGGTGGAATCAACGCACCCTAGACACAGATCAATAAAGATTTTCTCAGACAGCCAAGCAACCCTTAAAGCTCTTGGATCCTATTGCTGTAATTCTAAAACAGTGTGGAACTGCCAAGTTTCAAATCAAATTGGATAAGAATAACAAACTGACTTTGATCTGGGTGCCTGGCCACTCTGGGCTGGAGGGCAATGAAATTGCCGATTGCCTAGCTAGAGAGGTTATGGCATCAAAATTTATAGGACCAGAACCAGTTCTTGGCATATCTTCGAGCACTGCCAAAACAAATATCCTCGACTGGGCTGAGAGCAAGACTCTCTACTACTGGCAGGAACTACCAGGATTAGCTCATTTGAAAGAATTCATTACTCATCCTTTGAAATCAAGAGCTAAAGAACTGCTAGAGTTGAATAGGTTACACCTAAGCACTCTAATCGGCCTATACACTGGGCACTGCAGATAAATCATCACCTACACAGACTTGGACTGGTGGAAAACAGGAAAACACCGAATGCTGTCTGTGTCTAAAGGAAGATGAAACAGCAAGACACATCCTGTGCACTTATCCCGCTGCAGAAAGAACCCGGTTCTCATTATTTGGCAAAGGTCAGCTTTTGCCTGAGGCTTGGACAATCTCTCACCCAACAAGGTTATCAGCTTTATTAAAGCTGAACCTATTGAGTGAAATATAAATTAGGAGAGAGCCACAATAGACCGATTGGTCGCGGTGGAGGGCCTGGAATAGACCCACTCACATTTCAACCTCACCTAACCTGAATACATAAAAACTGATAATGGTGCTCAGTTTACGAGCAAAGAATTTAAAAACTGATGAAAGACTATAATGTCCAAATATTATTTAATCCGTTGTATCATCCAGAGCCAAATTTCACAGAAAGAGCAAATAGAGTAATTAAAACTATGATATCTATATTGGAGATCACAAAAAACGGGATGTACACCTATCTAAGCTTGCTTGTGCTTACAGAACGGCTAAACATGAAGTAACGCAAGAATCTCCCTATTTGGTTAATTTTGGTAATAAAATGATTACGAATAATGGTAAGGAATATCAAGAAATAAGAGAGAAATCAAATTGTGTTAATGAGGAAAATGAGAATATTCCTAGTAATTCACAATCTAGACAAAGTAAATTAAAAAAGTTAAAATCAGTTCATGAAAAAACTAAACATAATTATAATTTAAGATACAGATCTGTTCAGTTTAAAGTAGGAGATTTGGTATGGAAAAAGAATATAGCTTATCAAGTGCCGCTAAAAATTATGCAGCTAAGTTAGGAAAAAAATACACAGGTCCATTTAAAATTAAGAAAAAACTTGGTATAAATGTGTATGGTTAGAGGACAATGATGGCAATTCTAAAAGATACCTGGCATGTCAAAGATCTGAAACCTAATAAGGCTCTTGATGTTTAATGTCAGAATGCTTGTGATTTTGGTGTTAAACCAGTAATTTTTTTGTTACAACTCTCATTTTCTTGCAAAGCTAACACTATGCTTTTTGATTTGCTTCGTTGGAGAAAAAAAATCTTGGATTTTTATTTGGTCGAGTAAATTTAGTCGTTAACATTATTTGTAATTTTAAATTTTAATAATCACATACAACAATAGTCAATACTAAATATATATAAAAGGATATAATTGCCATTTTAATTTACACATTAAATGTAGCTTGCACTGTATGTTTTATTTTTTGTATGTAGTACTCATTTTTCATTATTAATAGAAAACCTCCTGTACTTTTCTTTGTGTTGTATTTGTCTTGACAGAGTTTAAGTATTACACATTCAACTACTGGGAAGTCGTACCCTAGTTTACTAATTGCTTCTAGTTTATACAAGGTATAGCTTTGGCCGGCATGTTTTACTCTGAAAAGATTAAGCAAACATTAGTTTTGTACATTATGAACAAGGAATTATCTAACCTGTACATTGTACATGCCTAATATTGAATTAGGTTTGTGTTGGTTATACAATGGGGTATATGTCGTCTAGTTCTTGCAGTTTCGTTGTTTTGTCCAGATTACCTGGAATATTGCAAAATGTTACTAACTAACTAACTATAACATAACCACAATCGTAGCACGTAAATGTCGAGATAATTAATGTATTACTTCTAATACTTACTGTAGTATTCAGTAGTATACAATTATTATGGTTTATTCTTTGTAATGTTCAATTTCTGGTGGAGGTTAAGTTTTTGTTGTTAGGTTGCTTCTAAGTATATTCAATTAGTTATTGGTTGTAACATCATTGGTTCAGTTCTGTTCTGATCAGTTAATTCGATATTTAGAGTTGTTTCTATAAATTCACTTCTACTATTTTTAAAATTTAATCTTTAACTTTTCCTTTATCATATTAAACGAGTAGTATTTGAATAGTTCATTGTAGGTTGAATAGTTTGTTAGTTGTCATTATTATTTTTAATCGAACAGACCCTAACATCATTCTGGCCAAGAATCGAACAGACCTTTAGTATCGGTCTGTTAGCGCTTGGTTTGAAATAAGTCATTGTTGCATTCATTGGTAATTTTTGTCACTCGCCGTTTGAGTATTACAGACGTACCTCCATTTTTCTTATACGTGATGCTGGTAGAAGGATAAAATTAATCCAAATTAATCTTGGTAATGGTGTATCATCACCATATAATTTGTAGTTTTTGGGATTAGTTCTTCACCGTAAATAGGATATTTGAAATATCGTCACCTTCTGCTGGATTGTGTACTCGTATTTGGAAATACCCTACACATGGAAAGGGCGGTCTATGGTGGGTCAACGTTGGGTCGATGCTGGATTATGTTGGTTATGCTGTTTTTTTGGTTGGTCTGCGAAATCGAAATGGTTATGCCTAGGATGGGTTACAGCATGCTTATGGAACGTGGAGAAACTGGTGTATTATAGTCAGCAAGATTTTCTATAGATAGAGTTAGGAGTTCTAGTTAAAAATTTTATTTGGTTAACCTAGGAGCTGCAGGGATTCTGATATTTTATTTATGGATTCATACTGAAGTTACAAGCATATTACCTTACTACTCTTTGGAATAAGATAAGTCATTCATGTTTTTTTTACTTGTAAATAATTAACTTTTTAAAATTTTCTTTGTTCAATGTTTATAGATGATAAAACCCAAGTTGGTTTATAAAGGTTGGTACCTGTAAGTAATTATTTTTTTGTTTTTTTGAAACTTAAATTTTGTTTTATCTATATTGTATAACCACACATTTTATGAACCTAGACTATATTATATAGGTCTAGTTATAGTGTAAATATGGGAATTATTAAGGACCTTATGTAAACTACGTGCAATTGCATCTAGTGTAAGTAATATTACCTGTTTTATTTCATTTATCAATTGACTATTTTTTTCTTTAAATTGAAAGGCCATTATTGTACATTTATAAATTTGTTTTGTACTTTTTAACTTCACCTCCTAAAGGTTAGTTTGAACATTTAGGTTCAGGTTTGTATATATATTTGCCTAAAACGCATTATAAATTTATCAACCACCTACCTGTCCATCTGAATAAAATTTATTGAACTCGATAACGGTTTGGTTATTATTGTTTCTGATATAATAAACCACTTGGTAATTTACCTATAAATATAATAAATAAATAACACCACAAGTAATTACGACTCCCTTTAATCTCGGAAGGCTCTAGAAGAGCCTTGTGTGGGAGGGGGCTACACATTTAGAGACAAGGGACACACCCAATATCCGTGTATAGTGGAAAAATCCCTCTCACAGTATTTTCCACTGCCACGACCGGGGATCGAACCCGGAACTTTTGGGTGAGAGGCAAGTGCGCTCACCTATCTATCTCTCTCTCAGGATTATTAGCCGAGGTGGTAAGGTGATCATGGTATTATCGGGACCTGGAGGGATTTTTGAGGTGACATGTTTACCATTGGAGTTAAAACTGTAACAGTTTAGCAATTGTTTTTTAAAAAATTGTTTAAAATTGCCAAATCTGGAAAATATTATTTATTTACAGAATAATTAACAATCCGATTTGCTTTCCGAATAGGGTTTTCCCAGAAAAAAAAATTATTGCTGAAATACTTAACTCACGTAAAAAAATGATTTATGGCATATTTATTATCTTATTAATTTTACTAATAGTAGTGAAGTCAACACCCTGAAATCCAATCACAGCGGTTGTCTCTGTTCAAGATTGTTTATTAAACTTGGTCTCTGTTAACATAACATAACCTCTATTTATTGACAGCACTCAGCACTTTTCTACTTTAGGTAAATTATCAGCGGCACCTTTAACATATCCCTCTTCCACTTGATTCCATTTTGATTGTAGAATTAATAAAACATAAACCAGAAACTGATAAAATAATATTTTCACTCCAAACAATACAAACATAAAAATATAAATTTACCGTTTTAGGTTAGTCATCTGACGTGTAATGTCGGTGAAGGTTAAACCTAAACTACAGTACAAAATATTAACGTCCGACGCTTTCACGAATAACTTGTGCGGCATTTATCTGGATTCTGATTGGCCAATATTTACATGTCCACTGCTTTAGACCAATCACAGTACAAGCATTACAAATTGAAATTCTAAGAAGTTTTAGAGTAAAGCTTTCTTTAACACACACTTAGAATCTATTACAAACTAATTATATCCATAATCTCATTGGTTTTCCGGGTAGATACTTAATTCCGGCGCGTAAAAATGCCCGCTTTAAAAAGCAGTGAAATTATCAGCAAGTTGTTTTAACGATATTTTCTTAGAAATAATTCTTATTAGAAAAGTAAATTGTTGTAAATTAATAAAATGTTTTATTATATCATTTTCACGACACAAATTGTTAAAATAAAATTAGTGGGAAAACCCTATTGGTCTGGAATGTTATAATAAACAATTTTCAATTATTGCAATTTTGCAATCTGACCACGAGAACCAGAGATATTTACGAATTATAGCAAAAGTGTTTATTCGTAAAAAAAACTTAAAAAAAAATATATTCCCGCTCAACTCCATTCTACAAAACTTAACTTTGAGCTTACTTTGATATCCTGAACATGCGATAAAAAAAACAGTCTCACCCAGAACAGTTTCTTTTTGCGGTTGTTTGGGTGGGTTTTGAGTTTACTGCCAGTTTAAGCAATTTAATTTCTATGGAATATGTTTCAACAATTATAGAATTAAGAATTTACCTTCAACATAGGCAAATGACAAATTAATACATCCTGGATAAGTTTCAATGGGGTCTCCATTCCTTATAACATGTGTTAAAGAGCCATAAATATTGTCTATCAATCTTTGTCCTAGTTTTTCTATATAAGCGTGATCATAAGCCATTTCTCTTTGTGAAATATCACAGGCCTCTCCTAAACCAACCGCTAGAGGAGCAGGGATTGTGCCACTTCTAATTCCTCTTTCTTGGCCCCCACCACTTTGAATTGCTTCAACACGCACCCTTGGTCTCCTTCTTACATACAATGCTCCTATGCCTACAAAAATAGATCTAGGTAACAAAAAAAAAATCACTATGTTATAGGATATTCTTTGATCTCAGCCGTGCTTTTGGTACAATTGATATTGAGTTCTTAAATGAAAAGCTATTCAGGCTAGGCTTTAGGGGTACCTTCCTAAATTGGATTAAATCTTATCTCTCTAATAGACAAATAAGAGTCAAGGTTCAAAACTCCATTTCAAAAGATCATTATATTAACTTAGGTGTTCTCTTTAGGTCGAAGTGAAGTAAGGCTACTTAAAGCCAAATGACCCCTGAAACAATCTACAATCTATATGTTCCACAGGGTTCTGTGTTGGGACCACTACTTTTTCATTATATGTAAATTAATTTCTTCTGCATATAAGAGGAAAAATCACCATATATTCAGATGATACATTTATGATGGTATCAGCACCAAACCCTGTGGAATTACAGGTCCTTGTAAATGAAGTAATACATAGTTTCGATGTATGGTGCTCTAAAAACTGTCTAATTCTAAATATTGCAAAGACTGACCGTGTATATTTCTCTCCTGAAAAACAACACTGTTGTATCTCGTCACTAAAACAGTGCTTGCCTAAGGAATACTTGCTCAATGTTTATTATGCCATGGTATACCCTCATTTGTTATATAACATTTCGTGTGGGTAGAGCGCCTGCGGCTAGTAGAATTTTTATCCAACAAAAAAAGAATCATTAGACAAATATTTAATTTAAAAAATCACGGAATCTTGTAGAACATATTTCATAAACAATAAAATACTAACATTCCCATCAATCTACATGTATAAATTATTTTTTTTTTTTTCCTGCTGAGTTGGCTTTGGAATCTGGTCCTTTAGCCACGTATACAAGTTTACTCCTTACGGGTGTTCGTGTGAACTCCCCAGTAAAGAGAAGCCCTGTGTAATCTTACTTCTATTTCATATATACACTTTGACCTGTTCTCATATGTATGCCATTTCAACAACCTAAAAACCTATCTGACCCTACAAGATAATTTTTTTTTTTTTTTTTTTATAATAGCAACGGGATTCAAACAGGGACACACGCTTCTCGCCCAGGGGTCTATCAGGGCATTTATATATATATTCACATATACAGGTATGACCGCGGTGAGGCGGGTATATTTATACAGAGGATAAAACACAGGGATATATGAATCTACTCCTAACTAAATTTTAAGGTTAATCATTTTTAAAAACCGATTTAACAGATAGTATATCCGAGGGTTATTAAGGTTTAGAATTGAAGGTAGCCACATAGGACTATGCAGTCCTTCTTTGCGTAGTTCTTCCAACAACCATAGAGTCTGGTTCCAATTATTAGTACAGTTGAAGAATATGTGGTTGAGATCTCCAGGTAACTCGTTACATGTAAAGAGTGGGGTTTGTGCTATACCAATTTTAAATAGGTGTGCAGGGAATCGTCCATGATTAGTTTTAAGCCTAGCTATAGTTGCGACCATTTGCCTGTTTGCATTTGTATTGATATACCAATAGTTCAAAGGAATAGTTTGGTGTATTTTGTAATATGTGGTGTTGCTTTTCTCACCGTATAACTGCCATCGTTCTTGCCATTTACTTTTAATTTTTTGTTTAATTTTATGATATGTGTCACTGGGGTTAAATTCTTCAATATTCGTGGCGCCGTAATCTTGGAAATTTTTGGCGATATGATCCACTCTCTCATTCCCTTGTATATTTGCGTGTCCTTTAGCCCAAACAAATTTAACTTTGATATTGGTTGAATCGGTGAATTTAAAAATGTCAAGTACAAAGGTATTGGTTTCCATTTTCTTTTTTGGATTTTGTAAGGCATTAATCACTGATAACGAATCAGTACATATGATTAAATTGGACACTCCAGCAGTTAATCCCCATTTGAGTACCTCCGCAATAGCAGCTGCCTCGGCGCTGAATATTGTTAAATCGGCTTCTAGTACGAAACTTTGTTCCCGACCAAATTCTGGAATATAGTACCCGCATAATGTATTTTCCAAATTTTTCGAGTCATCAGTATATACGATGGTTGACTGATCATTGTTAACATAGGTCTCAATAAAATATTGCGGAGATGGGAAGGAATCATAATTAGATATTATAATGTCTGGGGCCCGAGTTAAGGCCGTTACCTCTAAATCTAATATACTCTTTACTGGGGTATTAAAGAGTCGAATGAATCCAGAATTGTGACATGTTATATATGCACTGGCTAAAGGAGGGGAGTTTTTCTTTGAAAAATAATCCGCTGTTAAATCAGCTGTTGCTATTTTGCCAATTAAATTGTAAATATGGTTAGAGCGACTATTTTGTTTAACGATATATTTAGTTGATAAATATTCTCTTCTGAATTCTAGCGGGGGTTCCAAGCATTCTACCAAGGTGGCTTCATTTGGTGTAGATCTCATAAGACCTGAAACAATTTTAAGTGCTTTATACTGAATTTTATCTATTTTCATTAACCTCGAATTGCTAGCTGCTCCATACAGAATTGAACCGTAGTCCATAATGGAGCGAATATAGGCTCTATAGAAAAGCATCGCGACAGCTTGATCTGCGCCCCAAGAGCTTTTACACAGCATTCTCAGAAAATTTATACCTTTCTCACAACGGTTTACTGTATAGTCAATTTGAGGATCCCATAGCAGCTTTCTATCTAGATGTATGCCTAGGTACTTAACTGATGAGACGACTGGGATATCCTTACCACATAACACAATAGAGTTATATCTTATCATTCTTTTACTTGTGAAAAAAACCACGGCACATTTTTCATATGATATTGTGAACCCATTAGCATAGGTCCATGAGTCAAGATTGTACATGATGTGTTTGAGCTCCATTACATTTTCTCTAAATGTTTTGTGTTTGGTATACAATACAAAATCATCAGCATATTGTATACATTTGATATTCGGTGACCATAGTTAATGTATATCCAAAGTATAAATATTGAACAGAATCGGACTTAATACTGAGCCCTGCGGTATACCATTAGAGGTATATCTTGGTCCGATATACTGGTTATTGTAATTATAACGTATATATATACTTCTGTTATGATATAGATTAAATATCAAATAAGCCATTTTGTACGGAATTTTAATTAACAACATTTTTTGTAGCAATATGTTCAGATCCACGTGATCATACGCGCTTTTAATATCTAGAAATAATGCACTTGTTATGGCTTTTTCAGAAAGGCCTAATTGTATGTCAGACACCAGATTGACCAACGCGTCTGTTGTGCCATAACCCCGTTTGAAACCATATTGCCTTTCTGGTAACACATTAAGTTTATTAAGGCTATACTCCAGCCGGGTTTTGATCATTCTTTCTAGGGTTTTTGTTATACACGATAGCAGTGTTATTGGTCTATAAGAGTTGTGATCGTCCAGGACCTTTCCTGATTTTAAAATAAGAATAACCACACATTGCTTTAAGGCTGCTGGTACATCTGCGTTATTCCAAATTGTGTTAAAAAGATTTAATAAAAAGTTTTTTGCTTCCGGGCCACAATTCTCTAACATAGAATACATAATTTGATCATATCCTGGTGCAGTATTCCTTGATTGTTTGATGGCAAAATTTAATTTGGATATTGTGAAATCTTTGTGGTTATCTCTTATCAAATTGTCAGCTGAGGGATGTATAAAATCCCCACAGACCGAGGGCGGTGCTACTTTGTTCAAAACCGCTTCTGCTATCTCTTCACTGACATTACCCTGGTAAGTTGTACATTTTTTTAGTTGTTTGGCTTTGTTCCAGATTTCTTTGATAGATGTGTTGGCACTTAAATTATTGCAGAAGTTTACCCAGGATTTTCTGGATTTTTCCTTATAGAGCCTTTTTGCAGTAGCTTCGCATTTTTTATATTCCAAGAAGTTTTCTAATGTAGATTGTTGCTTGTATTTTATAAGGGCATTAATTTTTCGAGTTTGAAGGTCATCACATTCGTGATCCCACCAGTTAGTTTTCCTGGGATGGGAAGGTATAAATGGTTTATTAATGGGCATCGCCGTGTCGCATGCCTGTGTCACCGCTCTAATAAATGCTAGCATGGCTTCATGAACATTGCCATTATAAGAAATCTCAGAAATGTAATTTTCTAGAACCTCGCGGAATAGCTCCCACTTTGCTCTATTGACACACCATCTTATTATTATTATTATTATTAGCCGTTACTCGAGTCCGAGTATAAAAAATGTTACAGTCGATAAGTTGTGTACAATAAAAACAAGTAAAAGGTGTAGTCCATTGTAATTCCCATTCATCTACGGTGCACACGACTATGGCTATAGAGGCCAATTCGGGAGAGCACATGTCGACCGCAGTCAGGACAAACATAGACCTGGTTAGGTCTTGGATTCGGCCTTCTTGCAGTAACATTTCCTTGATAGCTGGCCACAACCCCTCGCCATTCGGTTCTGTCCGCTGCAAGTTGTTCCCATTGCTCGTCTGCAATACCGCAGGATTTTAGATTTTCATGGAGAGCGTCTTTGAACCTCTTTCGTTGACCGCCACGCCTTCTTCTACCGCTTAGCAATTCACCATAAAGTGTACATTTAGGAAGGCGGTTATCATGCATACGATGAACGTGACCTGCCCATCTTAGGCGTGCTCTTGAAATAAGCACCTCAATTGGAAGGCTGTTTGCTCTCCTGAGTACTTCCACGTTTGATATGTGATGGAACCAACGGATTTTCATCATACTTCTGAGGTGTCTTTGCTGAAAACTTTCTAATTCTTTCACATGACGACGGTAAGTGACCCAGCCTTCACATCCATATAGCAGTGTTGGAATGACAACTGCTCTGTAGACAGCCATTTTCGTTGACAAAGCAAGGTCGTGGTTGTCAAATACTCTCTCTCTAAGTCCCCAGAGTGCTCTAGATGCAGCGTTAATTCTATTGCGAATCTCGCTGTCCATGTTTGCTTTGTCATTAACAACGTTGCCTAAGTAATTGAACTGATCCACCACTTCAAGAGAATTTCCGTTAAGTGTAATGTCTATTTGGTTCACTTGATGAGGAGTTGACATAATCTTAGTCTTTCCAATGTTGATTTTAAGTCCTAAGGAATCATAGCTCTGGGCATACACATCTAAAAGTTCTTGAAGTTCTTCCGGCGTAGAGGCTAAAAGTGCACAGTCATCCGCATACTGGAGATCACAAATGAATCGTGTGCGTGTCTTCGTGAAAGCTCTAAAGCGCCCTATGTTAAAAAGACCGCCATCAAAACGGTATCTGAGACCTATTCCTCTGACTGTCAGTTTGTTGTCAACAATAATTGTTAGAGCAGTGGTAAACAAATTAAAGAGTGGGGGTGCCAGGACACATCCCTGCCTAACTCCAGTGAGGGTTTGGAAAGGTTCGGTTGCCTCATTATTATACATAACCTGGGCGTTGTTGTTTGTATGTAGACTGCGACATACTTCCACAAATTTTCTAGGGATACCTAAGCGGAACATAATTTTCCAGAGCACTTCCCTGTCCACCGAGTCAAACGCCTTGGTTAAATCAATGAAGGCCATGTGAATTTCTCCTTGATGTTCGAGTGCTTTTTCTTGAAGCTGTTTAAGTGTGAAGATTAAATCCGATGTGCCTCGGTTTGGTCTAAAGCCACTCTGTGTTTCAGGAAGTAACTTTTCCATAACAGGTGTTAGCCTATTTGCCATCGCTTTAGTGAGTATCTTCCCTCCAACAGCCAGGAGAGCTATACCCCTGTAATTTCCACAGTCCGCAGCGCTCCCTTTGTTTTTGAAGAGGTTGATTAAAAGTGTATCCCGAAACTCCTGCGGAGCTTGACCACTTTCCCACACGACATCAAACAATTTTTTGAGATAGGGTATGAGCTCTGACGACACAGCTTTAAAGATCTCAGCTGGGAGTGAGTCGGCGCCGGGAGATTTGTTATTTTTTAGCTGCCCAATGGCGGTTAAGATCTCTTCCGTTGTTAGTGGTTTATCTAAGTCTTCGAAGGTGACATATTGAGGGATAAGATTTATAATATCGTGATCGGCTTGACTTTGCTGGTTAAGAATGTTAGAGTAGTGTTCTTTCCATCGGGCTCTTATTTCCTGGTCTTCTTTGAGGAGATTTCCATTTAAATCTTTAATAGGGCACATATTTTTCCGACTGGGGCCGTACACTGCTTTTACTCCTTGAAAGAAATTCCTGTAGTCGTGTGAATCGGCGTACCTTTGAATTTCTCTGGCCTTGCTTGCCCACCACTCGTTCTTTATTCTTCTGATTTCGCGTTGCGTTTCATACTTAGATTGGGTAAAAGCTTCTGCTTTTGATGAGTCATTGGGGTGGTTGATAGCGTTTTGGAAGGCAATATGTTTGCGGTCAAGAAGTTCTTGTATAAAAGCTTCATTATCATTGAACCAGTCCTCCTGTTTTTTACTTGCTGCAGTGCCAAGAATTTCCTCACTCGCACTTTTTAAACTGTCTTTAATTTGTGTCCAGGTAGCAGCGACATCTATAGAATTGGTTTCTTCTAGTGCACTCAAATTCTCTTGAACTTTTTGCTTTAGCTGTTCGACGGTTTGTTGGTCACGCAATTTACTAATACAGAGACGGAGTCTACGTTTTACTTGAGTTCTTCGGTGTTTGGGTCTCATAACAATTTTCATTTTAGAGACAACAGGACGATGATCGGTCCAACATTCGCTATCAATGCGCGCCTTTGTAATTTGGACGTCCTTGAGATGCTTCCTACGTACGATAACATAGTCCAGTAGATGCCAGTGACCTGATCTGGGGTGACGCCAGGTGCCTTTAAATTTATCCTTTTGTCGGAAAATGGTGTTTGTTATAACTAGATCATGTTCGGCGCATTTAGTTAGGAGTAGTTGACCGTTAGCGTTCATGTTGCCCAAACCGTTCTTGCCTATGATGCCTGGCCAGGTGTCTGCATCTCTCCCTACTCTAGCGTTAAAATCGCCAAGAATAACGAGTCGTTCCGTTTTAGGTATTCTACAGAGGGTTTCTTCCAGCTGTTGATAGAAGCTTTCCTTGGTTTCGTGACTTGCATCCAGAGTGGGAGCGTAGGCGCTTATTAGATTTACCGCGTTGCCATCTGATAGCTCATAGCGTAGCAGCATTAGACGCTCGGATAGGCCTTGTGGTACTTGTGTTAAGTTGGATACAAGTTGATTCCGAACGGCAAATCCTACTCCATGTTGTCTTCTTGAATTGGTGGGAAGACCTTTCCAATAGAAGGTGTAGTACTTTTCTGTGAGAGAGCCTTCCTCCAAAAATCGAGTTTCGCTGAGAGCTGCAACGTCAACATTGAGTCGGTGAAGTTCTCTATCTATTAGAGCAGTTCTTCTTTCAGGCCGATCGGTGCGAGTGCTGTCGTTCAAAGTACGAACATTCCAAGCACCGTAGATGAAAGAATTAGTTTTCTTGGATTTAACTTGTCGGTGTTTTTTCGACATTCGATGAGGTGTCTCTGTGGGCACCCTCCCCCGGAGATCCGATCGGGAGGGTATTTTACCTCCGGATGATTTTGTCCCACTTGAACGCTCCATCATTTTTTTAAAGCCTTAATCGACTGAAAACGAAGCTGCATTTGAAGTTTTAGCTGGAGCAGGTATGCAACTGACCAGCGCGGTTGCGGAAGGCGAGTGGTGTGGTCCCATGGCACAGAAGGAGACTGCGACGATGGGGTAACCAAACGATTCCAAAAGCAACCTTTGTGTGCGGTGGGTTATTTTTACCGCACTCTTCGTGAGAAGGTGGATGTGCTCACGGCAAAAGGTAAGGTCGTTAGAGCCTCGTTAGTGAAAACAGGGTGCACCAAGTTCAAAATTGAACTCATCGCGAAGGTGAGGTTAACAATTGAGTAGGAGAGGCTATAACTTGCGCTTCACTACCCCATTACACCCCAACGATTACACCACCTACGAGACGGGTATACCATATTTTTAATGCACGGCGCATTTATTTTTATTGATATTGGGAAATGATCAGAACCCATGCAGTCATCTATAGTTTGCCATTCCGTCAAGGGAACTAAAGACGGAGATACTAATATTATATCTACCACTGATTTTGTTGTATCAGGCGGCGTTAATCTGGTTGCTGATCCATCATTTATGACAATGAGTCGATTGGTAGTAAGGGCATCCACTAACCTATTTCCATGTGTATCGTTTTTACCAGAACCCCACAAATTGTGATGAGCATTAAAGTCTCCCCCTATAATCGTATCTCCTGAGAATTTGTCAAAAATTGTTTCCCAATCATCCTTAGAAATTGTAATATTAGGCGGTTTGTATAAGGAAATAACAGAAATTTTCCTATTGTCAATTATAACTACTGCACCACAAATTTCAATCCTATCGTTACGTTGCAATTTGTGAACGATATTTGTTTCAAGGTTATATGATTTGCGACTAGAAGGGCCACACCACCTTTACCACTGTTTCTATCAATGCGTATCACATTATAGCCATTGAATTTATACTCTTTATCTGGTTTGAAATGTGTTTCCGAAAGCAATACTATATGTGTTTTATTTTTTTCTAGGAAATTATTTAAATTTATTTTATTAGCTACCGCTGATCTAGCGCTCCATTGTAAAATATTAATAGTGCTAGCCATGGGTTTAGTTTGTCTAATGTAATATATTATTGATTAAATCCGATACGTACTCTTTTATATTATAGACATCCGTACTATTCAAATTTGTCTTCTGAGGCGAGACATTTAATATCACTGTGTTAATAAATGTAGATACTCCTTCAATGATCTTATCTTTGTATTCTATAAATGCGTCCCTATGAGGATTAGGTAAAATTGGCGTAGAAGGCTGAGAATGTTGAACGGGATTTGTATGTATAGGGATGGCTTCTGATTCTGACACTTTCCTTTTTTTTGTTATACCTATATTATGGTACTTGTTATCTTTTTTGAATGTTTTTTGTTGGTATCTGGGTTTAGTGATATATGTTTTGTTTATTTCGGGGAGAGGTGGGAATAGTTCGTCATCGTTAGATAGAACAGAAAATCAATTATTAGTAGTAACATTTGCATAAGTATGCAGATTACTGTGAATTAATTCTGCTTCCTTGAAGGAGACGTTGTGGATGGACATTAGTTCTTTGATGTTTTTTTGCTTAAGATATTCAGGACAATTTTTTGATATCGCGGAGTGACTTTCTGAACCGCAATATATACATTTCGACACTATGGGACATTCATCTACATGTGATTCACCACAATCTTTACATCTAATGTTACCATTATACTGTTGTGACATATGTCCATACCTTAGACATTTAAAACACTGTATAACCAGATAGATGTATGGTTCAACTGTAAAAAGGCAGCTATTAATTATAATTTCTTTAGGTAGCGTTGTACCTAGAAAGACAAACTGACCAGTTGCCTTGGAACAATTTTTGTGCTACCATCTTCTAAAGTAATTTTACGAGTAAAACGTTTAATTTCACTAACTTTTATATTATTTTCTTCCTCAATTCTTTGTATCAAATATTCTGTATCAAAAAGTGTATCTACTGACCTTATTAGGCCTTTCCGCTCGACAAAAAATTTTGGGACATATGCTACTAAACCATTTTCTATCAATATTTTTTGATTTATTATCTCATTTGCAGCTATATAATTCTTAAGTTCTACTTTAATTTTGTTTCGACCTATAGCTTTGACATTAACAATTTGTTTCTTTATTTTTTCGATAGAGTGCAAATAATGTCCAACCCGTATAGCATGTAATTTTCCAATGTTTTTATTAACTGATTCAACATATACAAAAAACGGGCCACTATCGCAAGAACGATATCCGACATTGATATCATAGTGTTGTTTTTTCGGCTCTGACTTTTTATCGGGTAAGTTTTTTGCTTCGTCGGCACTGTCCATATTATTATTACTTAATTCAAAATCGTTTGAATTATGACTAATTCGTACATTGCTAACTATGTTAACTTTATCTCGTACATTATAGATATTAGTATTTGGCTCATTAGATTTAGATACAGGAACGGACTCACCAAATGTTAAATCTATTAGTGCTAACCCGTCCGGGGGACCCTCTCCGTACTCGCCAGATTCCATGTTTCGTATGAGTTATACCATACGCCCCACTTTATTATACAACCTCACTTAAGTTTGACTGTTCTAGTCTATTGGTATCTACTAAAATCACACTTTAAATTAAGCGAATCGCAGGAGTATCCGAACACAACGTTAATTGTTCTCGAACTGATGTATAAATAAATAAATACATTTATTGATCCAAAAGATCACAGTTCAGGATATACGATAAGTAAAAAATGAACACTTTGGTTCATCTAATTTCAAAAAAATATAAAAAGAAACAATTACAATAAATAATTAATTAAAAAACATGAGAAAGAAATTTTATAGAATAAAAAGCATTGGATAATAATAATTTTCTTACAAAGGAAGTAAATTTGTTTAAACTAACATTTTTAATAGGTGGGTAATTTGTTATACAATTTAGCCCCTATATAGTATGGACTTGATTTATACAGTTCCAATCTGTGTATCACATATTGCAAGTTTTGACCATGTCTGGTATTATAATTGTTGTGCGTTCGAAAAGGCCTATTGCGTTGTGCAATCAAAAGAGCCTGACTGGACTTAGGGAGCAAGCGCGGGGTCGTATCGGTGCATCATCGCACGTGTGAAGACGAACTAGAGACGTTGTTATAATAAGTTTATTTTGTACAACCGAAAGGTTTTTATTTTTCTACTTGTAAAAAGTGAGTAATATATAAATGATTTTAAATACAGTCCACTTTCAATCATACTACAAAAGGGAAGCATTAATCCCACCTGTATTATTACACAGAGGAAAGTGCAAACCCCAACATTGGTCTTCGAGCCCGACGATAGAAAAGTCGGCGCGAAAAGTAGCAGAGCAGACATATTGGAATGGAAAAAAACACAGACAGTCAAATCTAAGTCATTTATTTTTCCTAGTTTATCATTCCTTTTACCAAATATCAATAATATCAATTCATTTGTTTTAATATAGTCGTACAACAGCATTTTTTAGACATTTTTAGCATGCATTTATATTTTTAGTTCGTGTTAACAAAAAACAGCAACAAAAACAAGATATTTAGCAACACACGTACATACAACAATTCGTTTTTTAAACAAGTAGCAGTAGAACATATATTCTAGAACAAAATCAAATCATAATATCGATCATATATATCACAAATATCGGCATTTTAACTACTTAGATACATTTATTAAGCAAATATTTGCAAGAATATACTTATAACTTAGCGATTTTTCTCATAAAATCTATAAAACAGGTACATTTAAAAACTATAGAAGTTTATAACAATATAAATATTATTCTTAGTAGGCATTCAATTTTTATACACCGTATTTTACAATGGCAGAATCTGAATTACTTAGGCAATTAATTAAAAAACGTGGTGTTCTGAAAACGCAAATTACAAAGTTTTCTACTTATATTCAGAATTTTGATGAAGAACATAAATCACTCATAGAATTACAAGCACGTCTTGAAAAAATCGAGAATATATGGAACAATTTTCAAGCTATACAAACTGATATTGAAATTATATACGAGGGAGACGAAGATCAGTCAGCTGATCGCGAAGTATTCGAAAATACATTTTTTTCTGTTACATCAGCCGCAAAGCAATTAATATTAGACATAGAACAAGCACATACAGGGTCGGTTTCAGCGGCAGCAGGACTTGACATATCACAATCTAATTTACACAGCAATGTACATTTACCTGCTTTACCCATACCACGATTTGACGGTAATTACAAAGAATGGTCAAAATTTCACGATACTTTTAAAGCTTTGGTTCACAACAATGCAAGTTTAAAAAATATTCAAAAATTTTATTTTTTTGATGCAGCTTTACATGGTAAAGCCAAGTATACTATAAGTTCAATTGAAATTTCAGATGCAAATTATACAATAGCATTGGATTTGCTTAAAGAACGTTTCGAAAACTTACGGGCAATGGTAGACAGCCATTTAACGGAATTATTAGGCATACCGGCATTAACTAAAGAGTCATTTAATGGTTTGAGAAAGCTACTTGACATATTAACCCAGGAATTACGGTCATTAGAATCATTAGGGGTATCCATAAAGGACTGGGATCCACTTATCATTCATATCTTTTCGAAAAAATTGGATCAAAATACAAAAAGAGAATGGGAATGTACTATCAAAGGACGCAAGTTACCTACCTTGGAACAATTTAAAAATTTTCTAAACGAAAGATGTCAGATTTTAGAAGCTCTTAATCTAAGTCAGGATAAGCAATATACCAAACCAACACAAAAATATAATGAACGTGCTCTTAGTCACGTTTCGACAGATCAGTCTAAACCAACATATAAACTTTTTTGTAAATTTTGTAAAAAAGATCATTTCTTATATACATGTCCAGATTTTCTAGCATTATCAGTAGTAGACAGGCAAACAGAAGTCAAAAGGCTTAAAATATGTTTGAATTGCTTTAGATCCAACCACTTAATAAAAGATTGTAACAGTCAAAATTGCAAAATTTGTCATAAAAAACATAATACTTTACTTCACTATAATAACAAACAGTCAGCGCCATCATCCAATACTAATAGTACTACTTTCACACAAGAACAACAACCTTCTAGTTCAACCGATACCGAAAGGGAGGCCATATCAAATAGGCAAATAGTGGCACACTCAACACACACAAAAAATTCATACATTTTACTGTCGACAGCTAACATTTTCGTTTTTGATCATTTAGGAAAGCAACACAGTTGCAGAGTTCTATTAGACAACGGCTCACAGTCAAATTTCGTAACACATGAACTTATGACAAAGCTCAAGGTACCAAAATTCAATATAAATCTTCCAGTCACTGGTATAAATCAAAACTTAACCAACATTACTCACAAAGCAGACATTAATATTTCTTCCATGCATACATCATTTTCTACCACTATAACATGTTTAATTCTCGATCAAATCACAGATAATATTCCCACAATATCATTCGATATCTCAACTCTGAATATTCCTGAAGGTATAAAATTAGCAGACCCAACATTCCATATCTCTAATAAAATTGACATGCTTTTGGGAGCAAGTATCTTTTGGGATTTGATTGGTTCTGAAAAAATAAATTTAGCAACAGGACAACCTCATTTATATAATACAAAGTTAGGCTGGGTAATTTCTGGGCCATGCTCTTTTTATAATTATACGTCAAACAAGTCAACATCTCTTTGTCATTTAAATATCATCGATCAAAAGATACATGACCAAATTGAAAAATTTTGGAAAGTTGAGGAATTTTCAGCAAAACAAATTTTATCTCAAGAAGAAACAGAATGCGAGGAACATTATATTGACACCACAATTCGAGACGAAACAGGTCGCCTTGAAGTAACACTTCCCTTTCGTGAAAACATAAAAAATTTAGGTAAATCTCGCGAAATTGCTATAAATCGATTCTATTCCACTGAAAAAAAATTGCTTAACAATCCCAACTTAAAACATTTGTATATAGACTTTATGAACGAGTATCAAACATTAGGTCATATGTCCAAGATAACAGAAAATCATATTTATGACGAACCTTCATTTTATTTGCCACACCACGGGGTAATGAAAGATTCTAGTACCACAACAAAGCTACGGGTAGTTTTTGATGGCTCTGCGAAGTCATCGACAGGAATTTCACTTAACGACACGTTGAAAGTAGGTCCAACGATTCAGCAAGATTTATTCTCTATTATTCTTAGATTTCGGCAACATAATTATGTTTTGACCGCTGACGTGGAAAAAATGTATCGACAAATTAACATAAATCCCAAACAACGTGATTATCAGCGCATAGTTTGGCGGCAAGAACCAGATCAAGCTTTAGAACATTTTCGTTTGAATACTATAACATACGGTACAGCTTCTGCCGCGTTTCTAGCCATCAGATCTTTACATGAAGCAGCATATCGTAATCAATCTCAACATCCCTTAACTAGCGACGTTATTCTAAATGATTTCTATGTGGATGACCTTATAACGGGAGCAGACACTATAGAAAATGCTAAACTGCTCAAACAAAATTTATGTCAAATTTTAGAACCATTTGGATTCATTTTACGTAAGTGGGTGTCTAATTGTAATCAAATTCTTAAAAACACAGATGAACCACATATTACCAATTTTCAAATTTCTGACGATAAACAGTCTAAAACCCTAGGTTTATCTTGGCATTCTGAAATTGACACACTCAAATACACAATTGATCTTCCTAGCGAAACTTCTATTCATATCACAAAGCGATTTATCTTATCAACAATATCAAAGATTTTCGATCCGCTTGGTTTAGTGGGCCCAACAATTGTCAAGGCAAAAATTATCATGCAAAAATTGTGGGAATTAAAATTATCGTGGGATGAAGAAATACCGAACGACTTAAAATCTGTTTGGCGTCTATTTTATGTTCAACTACCATTTATAAATCATATAGAAATTCCGAGACATGTTCTTTGTTTTGATCCTGTGGAAATACAACTTCATGGTTTCTCGGACAGTTCCGAGGTAGCATTCGGCGCGTGTATATATTTAAGAAGCGTAGATGTTTCTGGACGTATTTCAGTCAACTTATTAGCTGCGAAATCGCGGGTAGCTCCACTTAAAACCATTTCATTGCCTAGATTAGAATTATGTGGCGCCTTATTACTTGCTAAATTATCAAATGCGGTCAGCCATTCTCTAAGTATTTCATTAAGTGACTCCTTCTTTTGGTGCGATTCAACTATAACATTATCATGGATTTCCTCAGCTCCAAATCAATGGAAAAGTTTTATAGCTAACCGAACTTCAGAAATTCAACGCTTAACAAATAGTAATCAGTGGAGACATATAAACAGTAGTGATAATCCTGCAGACATAATTTCTCGCGGTATGAATCCAGAAACACTGGCACAATCGCAATTTTGGTGAAAAGGACCCAATTGGCTTTCGTTAGACAGCAATTTTTGGCCTGATGGTAATTTTCCAAAATCAGACGAAATCCCCGAAAAACGAAAAATTATCACTTTATTGACAACAATTACCGATTTTTCAATCTTCTCAAAATTTTCGTCATTAACAAAACTTCAGCGTATTTTAGCGTATTGTTTACGTTTTTATAAAAATGTGTCCTCTAATCGCAAAATTAGAATAAGCGGAAGTTTAAGCTTGCAAGAATTAAACACATCCATGATCACACTTTTAAAATTAGCACAAATTGAAGCATTTTCTCCTGAAATATCATGTTTAAAAAGTAAAACCAAAGTGGCCACCTCCAGTAAACTAGCTTCACTCAACCCATTTCTTGATCAGCACAATATCATACGTGTAGGGGGGCGATTGAAAAAATCAGATCTTTCATACGATAACAAGCACCCTATAATTTTACCAAAGTCACACAATCTTACTAACTTAATAATCTTACACGAGCATCACAGACTTCTTCATGCAGGAACACACGCTACTCTTTTTTCGCTCAGACAAAGTTATTGGCCATTGAGTGGAAAAAATTCAGTTAAAAAAGTCATACGCAACTGTATCACCTGTTTCAAAGCTAAACCAATCACGTCTATTCCTCAAATGGGAAATTTACCAGATGTTAGAACTCGACCAGCAAGACCGTTTTCAATTGTAGGAGTCGATTATGCTGGGCCTTTTTCAATTAAAAATAGTTTTACTTACAATAGAAAATTCATTAAATGCTACATGTGCGTTTTCGTGTGCTTCGCGACGAAAGCTGTGCATCTTGAGCTAGTTAGTAGTCTTGATACTCAGGCATTTTTGAATACGTTAAAGAGATTTATTTCTAGACGTGGCTTGTGTAAGGAAATTCATTCCGATAATGGCGGCAACTTCATTGGCGCCGAGAATGATTTAAAAGAATTATATGATTTAATCAACACAATAGATAAAGATTCAGAAGTCACTACCTTTTTTAACCTAAATCAGATTACTTGGAAATTTATCCCACCAAAATCACCTCATTTTGGAGGACTATGGGAGGCGGCGGTAAAATCCGCTAAGTATCATTTAAAGCGAATTGTTGGTAACTCAAATTTAACTTTCGAAAACTTGTATACTATATTAACCCAAGTTGAAGCGATATTAAACTTCAGGCCTCTTTGTCCCCTCTCAAACGATCCAAATGATCTTACACCCCTCACTCCAGGTCATTTTTTAATTGGCCAGCCGTTAATTTCTATCCCTTCTGAAAACATGACTAACTTGCCAGCAAACAAGCTTTCGTTATATAATTACATGCAGCAGTTGGTGCAACATTTTTGGCAGCGCTGGTCCATGGAATATCTAAGTAGCATGCAGGAGCGTACCAAATGGAGATTCAATAGGGTCATTGACGTCAAACCAGGTTCCATGGTACTTCTGAAGGAAGACAACTTGCCACCTACGTTATGGAAGCTCGGTAGAATCACTGAAGTCCACCCCGGCAGTGATAGTGTAGTGCGAGTCGTAACTATTAAAACAGCGAACGGCGATTTGAAACGTTCAGTGCATAAAGTGTGTATTTTGCCAATTGACACTTGAAACTAATATTTGACATTCTTCTTATAATAATTATGTATTGCACTTCGCTTATCAAAATGTTATTTTGTTTCTTTATGCTCATATACTACGAATTTATTTTTATGTTACATTTTCAACGTATTTATGTTGTATTACATCTTTGAAAGCCAAGCCTTTCAAGAGGGGCGGCATGTTGTGCGTTCGAAAAGGCCTATTGCGTTGTGCAATCAAAAGAGCCTGACTGGACTCAGGGAGCAAGCGCGGGGTCGTATCGGTGCATCATCGCACGTGTGAAGACGAACTAGAGACGTTGTTATAATAAGTTTATTTTGTACAACCGAAAGGTTTTTATTTATATAAATGATTTTAAATACAGTCCACTTTCAATCATACTACAAAAGGGAAGCATTAATCCCACCTGTATTATTACACAGAGGAAAGTGCAAACCCCAACAATAATTGTGATGCCCATTTTGTAGATTAAAACAGAACGTATTTTGTCTCACAAATTTTAAAATTTTTAATATATAGATGCAAGGGAAAGTGGTATTTGTTCTCTAATAAAAACTTCTTTACAGGACTCTCAAGATTTTAACCCAAACATACAGCGAATAGCTCTTTTTTGCATCATGAAAACTCTATTTGCAGCTAACGAGCATCCATACGTGATAATTCCATACCTCATAACAGCTTCAAAATTGGAGTAGTAAAAGGTCTCTTTGTGATATGTTTATTGGTAATGATGGAGAGCCTTTTTAATGCAAAACAAGTACTTGCACATTTTTTACATACTAGTGTTACGTGCTTATAATTTTCAGTAAACACTTCGTGGATTCAAATAACTTGCAACAAGAATTTTCACTAACCACTGATTTTATTAATCACTAAAATTACACTAGCAAATACTTAAAAATCACACAACTAATAATAACTTAATCTAATATAATTTCACTACTTTTAAAACACTATGTATGTACTTTTCTTCCTAAACTTGTCAACTCTTGTCTAACCTAAAAACTCTGACTGTTTACTTCACTGAACTAAACTGTAGTCTTCTTCCATCTGCTGGATTCACCTCTTTATATACACACTTGGAATTTCCAGAACTCTATACTAGAATTCTCCATAGTTTTCTACTATGTACTAGATGATTGTTTGTCAATTGGCTCATAGATGGCGCCACCATACAGGTTTCCTTTCACCTTGAACAGGGGCTTAATCACATCTTTCCTCGTTAGAGGGCAGCACATAACACTGCCCCCTCCTTAAGCCTGAACGTCCCGGTCAGGCAATTCAGATTCCCCAACATACTTCATGCTTCGCCAACCTATCCAAGTGCACGATCTTCATCTTGGACTTCTTACTACGTTGAATTCGGTAAACAACGTCATTGATCCGAGTGGTGACTGAATACGGTCCTTCCCAGGGTGGGTGAAGCTTCGGAGATCTTCCCTTCTTTCGCTGTGGGTTATATAGCCAAACCAGATCTCCCTCCTTGAATCCTGCTGACGTCCCCTTCCGGTCATAGCGAGCCTTCATTCTGTCACTAGCTATGCTAACTTGGTTTCGAACCAACTCGTGGACATTCCTCAGCTGTTGACTAACTTCGTCTGCATAGTCATCCAAGGACAGTGGCTTCTTATCTGGTGTACCAAACATCAAATCACATGGCAGTCTGATCTCGTGCCCAAATATTACACGAGCCGGTGTCTGTTTAGTAGTCTCATGAATGGCAGCCCTGTATGCCATTAAGAAAAATGGTATATGTCGATCCCAATCTCGCTGGTTCTTGTGAACTACCTTAGAAAGATGTTCCTTCATGGTTTTATTATGTTGTTCCACCATTCCATCTGACTGGGGATGAAGAGGGGTTGTCCGAGTCTTGTGAATGCCCAGCAACTCACAAATTTTCTGAAATACCCCCGACTCAAAGTTTCTCCCTTGATCGGAATGTAGCTCCAGGGGTTAGGTTAGGTTAGGTTGAAATGTGAGTGGGTCTATACCAGACCCTCCACCGCGACCAATCAGGTCTATTGTAGCTCACTCCTAATTTATATTTCACCCAATAGGTTCAGCCTTTTAATAAAGCTGATAACTTTGTTGGGTGAGAGATTGTCCAAGTCCTCAGGCAAAAGCTGTCCTTTGCCAAATAATGAGAACCGGGTTCTTTCTGCAGCAGGACAAGTGCACAGGACATGCCTTGCCGTTTCATCTTCCTCTAGACACAGACGGCATTCGGTGTTTTCCACCAGTCCAAGTCTGTGTAAGTGATGATTTAATCTGCAGTGCCCAGTATATAGGCCGATTAGAGTGCTTAGGTGTAACCTATTCAACTCTAGCAGTTTTTTAGCTCTTGATTTCGAAGGATTTGTAATGAACTCCTTCGAATGAGCTAATCCTGGTAGTTCCTGCCAGTGGTAGAGAGTCTTGCTCTCAGCCCAGTCTAGGATATTTGTTTTGGCAGTGTTTGAAGATATGCCAAGAACTGGTTCTGGTCCTATAAATTTTGATGCCGCACCCTCTCTAGCTAGACAGTCGGCAATTTCATTGCCCTCCAGCCCAGAGTGGCCAGGCACCCAGACCAGAGTCAGTTTGTTGTTCTTACCCAATTGGGTTAGAGCTTTTTGGCAGTTCCACACTGCTTTAGAATTACAGCGATAGGATCCAAGAGCTTTAAGGGCTGCTTGGCTGTCTGAGAAAATTTTTATTGATCTGTGTCTAGGGTGGGTTGATTCCAGCTTCCGTAAACACAGTTCAATGGCATATATTTCAGCCTGAAAAATTGTCGCGATATCACCCAGGCTCGAAGTTATTCTTACCTTTGGGCAGCGACTGTAAACTCCAGCTCCTGTTCCTTCAGGAGTTTTGGAACCATCTGTATACCAACAACTGTCTGCCTTCTGTAGGTCGGTTTTATTCCGATCCCACTCATCTCTTTCAGGAAATAGGATGTTGAAAGGCAGCTCATGGTTGGTTCTGATAGGCATCACATCAGAAGGCATACCTAGGATGCTGTGACTGTTTAGGTCATCAATCAATCCGTTGCGTTCCATGATGATAGCCTGCGGCATATTAATTGCCGATTGTTGGAGTCTATATGTTGCCCACCTAGCTTCTCTCTCCAAGTAAATATGGAGAGGTGGTAAGTCTAGGAGGATTTCCAAAGCAGCTGACGGTGTGGTGCTTATAGCACCAGTTATTGCCGGGCATGCTAGTCTCTGTAAACCAGAGAGTTTGGCTTTGGCCGATTGTTGTAGCCCTTTCGACCACCAAGCTATGGAGCCATACGTTATCATTGGTCTAATGACCGTAACGTATATCCAATATATTTGTTGGGGACCCATACCCCAGGATTTTCCACAAATTCTACGGCATGTCCACAGGGACAACCTTGCTTTATGGATTATCTTTCCCAGGTGGGAATTCCAGTTGAGTGATCTATCCAGCGTAATGCCTAGATATTTCACCTCATCCGAAAATGGAATGGTTTCACCTAGTAAGGAAGGCGGTTCTAATTTATCCAGCTTCCTTTTCCTGGTGAAGGGTACTATCACAGTTTTGCGGGGATTGACAGACATCTGTTCCCTCTCACACCAGATGTGCACTGTATCTAGTACCTCTTGAAGGGTATGAGAGAGTACCTCTTCAGATTTACCTTTAACCAAGATGACTAGATCATCTGCATATGCCAGAATCTCGGCTTCCCACAGAGATAAAATGGCCAGCAGGTCATCCACAAGTAGTGACCACAGAAGGGGGGAAAGAACCCCACCTTGTGGGCACCCTCTCGCGGCCCTGAAGCTGACCGTTTCCCCCTGTAAAGTTGTCGTTATGATTCTGTTTTCCAGCATAGCTCGGATCCAGTCAGTTATGGTTAGCTTGATTCCTCTAGCAGCAGCCGCTGTGTATAAGGAATCCGGCAGTGCATTATTGAATGCTCCTTCAATGTCGAGAAAAGCAGCCACTGCAATCTCCTTTTCCTGGAGGGATTGAGTGATTTTCCCGACTAGGTTATTAAGCGCTAGTTCTGTTGATTTGCCTGGCTGGTAAGCATACTGGTGGGCATTAAGGGGATGAATGCTCAGGATGTTCCCCCTAATGTATCCATCCAGCACTTTTTCCAGGCCTTTCAACAGAAATGATGTCAGGCTAATGGGTCTTAGCGATTTAGGGTCCGGTTCTGTCCGCCCCATTTTTGGTATATATACCACTTTAACCGCCGCCCAACTGGATGGTATATGATTCCACACCAGACTAGCTCTGTAAAGTCTGATGAGGAATGGTAGTAGTATCTCCAGTCCGTTTTGCAACAGCGCTGGAAAAATACCGTCCTCACCAGGCGATTTGAGTGGTTGGAAAGATTTAATAGCCCACTCAATCGTTGTTGCTGTGATAACTTTTTTAGCTACCAACCAATCATTTTTACAGGGTCGTTTATACCGGCTCCTCGATAGTGGCAGCTGTTGGTTATCCGGCAGAATCGAACTTCCTGGGAAGTGGTTCTGTGCTAGAAGCTCTAGGGTTTTCTTTCCAGATTCGGTGAACGAGCCATCTGTTCGTTTTACCATTCCAAACTCCCGTACCGGTTCTCTGGAAATAATCTTGTGGATTCTAGTACTGCAAGGTGCATCAGTGATGTTCTCGCAGAACCTCCTCCAAGATTCCCTTTTTGCTCCAGGGGTACACCAAATCGGCATACAAGTTTATCCACCAGAACCCGAGCAACAGTAACTGCTTCCTGATTTGGAATGGCATAGGCTTCCGGCCATTTACTAAAATAGTCCATAGCGACCAGGATGTATTTATTCCCATCATCTGTCACTGGGAATGGACCCGCTACATCTATGGCAATCCTCTCAAAAGGAGCTCCGACGTTACATTGCTTCATTTGGCCCCTGCTCTTCGTCTGTGGCCCTTTGGTAGCTGCACAAGCCTTGCATTTGCGGCACCAAGCCTCCACATCTTGACGGCTATTGATCCAATAAAATCGTTCCCGTACTTTAGCCAGTGTCTTATTCATACCAAAATGTCCCCCGGACACTCCATCATGTATTTTCTGAAGTACTTTAGGGATCCGACAGCTGGGTATCACTAGACGCATGGTAACTTCCTTCCCATCTGGACTTTCCCATGCTCTCTTTAATAGTCCATCTACAACCTTAAGGGAGTCCCATTGTGCCCACAATGCCTTCAGCTCCACACTTTTGTCCGAAACATCATTCCATTCCGGTCGCGTTCCTTTTTCTTTTGCCCTTAATATAGGACCAATTACGCTGTCATCCGTTTGTTCTCGTCTTAGAACTTCCTTTGTCCAATCATCTGGAACATCTACCTGAACTGTGTTTACTATTACCGTGCCCTGTGCTTTTTCAACCCGATAGCAGGGCTTGCAGTCATCTTTGCACGGTCTTCTTGACAGAGCATCTGCATTTTTATGAGACTTTCCAGGTCGGTGTTCGATTGTGAGGTCATATTGCTGCAGTCTTTCTATCCAGCGAGCCAGTTGACCTTCTGGGGTTTTCAGCTGCAGTAGCCATTTTAATGCAGCATGGTCGGTCCTGATTTTGAAATGTTGACCATAGAGGTACTTGTGAAAATGGTCCACGGACTTAACAATGGCCAATAGTTCCTTCCTTGTTACACAATAATTCCTCTCTGGTTTGGACAGTACCTTACTGAAATACTCGATTACTTTTTCCTCTCCATTTTGGACTTGAGATAGTACACATCCAATTGCGGAGTTGCTAGCATCCGTGTCAAGAATATAGAGGCCCTTTTGTTGGGGATATGCTAGCACAGGACTACTGCATAACGCTGCTTTCAGCTTCTTCCATGATGTTTCACACTCCGGTGTCCACTGATATTTAACTTTCTCCTCCGTTAGCTGGTGTAGTGGCTTTGCTATATCCGCAAATCCTTCCACAAAACGTCTATAGTAAGTGCAGAGGCCAAGAAAGCTTCGTAATTCGTGTACATTTGAAGGTCTTGGCCAATCACGCAAGGCAGAGATCTTGTCCGGGTCTGTCTGTATTCCCTCCGAAGATACGACATGTCCAAGGAATTTCACTTCTTTTTGGAATAGTAGACACTTCTTTGGATTCAACTTTAGGTGTGCATTTCTGATTCTCCCAAATACTTCTTGAAGATTTTCCAAATGTTCCCTGAAGTTTCGTCCCATAACCATTACGTCATCAAGATAAACTAAGCACGTCTTCCAAGTTAGTCCTCGGAGTACAAATTCCATCAATCTTTCAAAAGTAGCTGGCGCATTGCAAAGTCCAAAAGGCATCACGGTGAATTGATATAAACCACTACCTGTTGAGAAGGCAGTCTTTTCCTTGTCGTCAGGGTGAAGTCCCACCTGCCAATACCCACTTCGAAGGTCTAGAGTTGAAAACCATCGTGACCCTGCCAGCGTACTTAATGTATTGTCAATTCGTGGTAGTGGATAGCTGTCTTTCTTCGTAACATCATTCAGCTTCCGGTAGTCGACACAAAATCTCAAAGTTCCGTCCTTCTTGGCAACTAAAACTACCGGTGATGACCAGGGACTGGTTGATTCCTCAATTACTCCATCTTGTAGCATCTTTTGAACCATCGCAGCAGCTTCTTCCTGTTTAGCTAGTGGCAACCTCCTAGGTTGTTGGCGGATGGCGGATGGCGGCTGAATCACCAGTGTCTATTCGATGCTGTACTATATCAGTTTTCGTGAGGATGTCTGTGTTTTTGGCAAATACCGTACTTTCTTTTTCCAAAAACTTGATTGCCTCTCTACGTTTATCCTCGGATAGGTGTTCAAACTGGGTACTCAACAAAGTCACAACTTCCCTGTCTACACTGGTTGGCGGACATTTCTCCCCTTGTTCCTCACACCTTGCTATCCACTGGACTGGTTCGTAGGATCCTATTGCCTCGCCTTCCTTAAAAGTTACCGAGTGGGAATTTAAATTAGCCACTCTAATTGGAATTTTGTCTTTTGTCCGGGTCAGAGTTCTTGCTAAGATTACGTTTTCTGTCTTAATTGAATCATCTTTTTCAACAAGGCCAACACGGTATCCACCAGAGTTTCCTTCCAGAATGGCCTCGATTATTTGTTCTGAACGGGCAGGAATCTTGATTGTCTGAGCCGTCACTAGCCTCACTTTTTGAAATCGGTCATTTGCTGTTGACAAAATAAATTCTTCATTTCCAATCTTTAGAACTCGTTCTACCACGTCAAGTATAAATTGATCTTGTACTCCCATAACATCCAGCCCCAAAATGAAATCATCAGTGATGTCAGCCACAATAACCCTATGACTAAAGCACAGGCGTCCAAACTGCAGATCTAGGTCAACTTCTCCATGAACCCTTACCCTGTCTCCTGTGGCTGTTCGAACGACCAATCCTTTTTGGCTTTTATCAACTTTTATTCCTGATAAAAATCCGGGTCGCACTATTGATGACGTGGCACCTGTGTCGATAGTGAAGATACATTTCCTTTTGTTTACATAGCCATCCAACAGCAGAGTACTCGGGACTCTTCTAATCTGGGAAACCCGTATCTCTCTGGGGGCACCTTGTTCACCAGCCAGCACAGCCCCCAAGGTGCTGGCTATCTTTAGTTTTCCTGCGGCTCTTCAGTCATTGCGGCATTTACTTGCTCAGGGCTCCGCTGCCGACAGTTTCGCTTAATATGCCCTGGTTTGCCGCACTTATAACAACGAATCACCTTCCTTGGCTGTTCATCGTTCTGCTCTCTTTCCTGCTTCCTTGGAGCATCTGGTTTGGTCATCAACTGGCTTATCATTTTGTGTATGTCAGCCATCAAAGATTCCATATTTGATTTTTCTAAATGGTCCTCTTCTACCTTCATGGCTCGTACTCTCGGACGTGGAGTCTCTTTATAAGCGGCTTCAACTTTGAGGGCATGGATCAAGGCTTCGCTACCAGTCTTATCTCGAGATAATCTAAGGACTCGCCTGATCTCCTCATCTCTTATGCCATCGATGAAAGTACCAACTGTTAATTGTTCCTGGAATTCTTTGGGTGCATCCGGGTAAGCCAGGTATGTCAGTCGCTCAACAGCTGCTTCAAAATCTTGTAAACTTTCCCCAGCCTTTTGTGTGCGTGATTTGAGCTGAGTCCTGTATACTTGGGCGAGGTGTTGGTCGCCATATCTTAGATCTAGTGCAGCTTCCAAAACTTTAAAATCCCGTTGCTGCGTCACTGGGATACTCTGAAGCAACTCTGAGGCTTGGCCCCTTAATGCTAGCACCAATGCCATAGCTTTGTCTTCGTTACTCCAATTATTTGCGTATGCCGCTGCCTCAAATTGTCTTTTATAGGTTGACCAAGAAGTTTGACCATCAAAGGAAGGCGGTTGTAATCGAGGACCTGATGATGATAATACCAGCTGGCCTCCTTGTTCCCTTAACAGTCGCTTAAGTCGCTCTACCTCTCCTTCAACTGCACGAAATTTTCCTTCTATATGGGTAACTTTCCCTTCGACGCCAGTAACTTTCCCTTCGACACCAGTAACTTTTCCTTTGACTTCAGTTACTTCCTCTTCAACCTTATTTACTTTTCCTTTGACATCGCTTACTCCTTCTTCAAGTGTAGTCACTTTTCCTTCGACGCCAGTCACTTTTTGTTCAACTTTATCTACTTTTTCCTTGACTTCATTAGTGGCTGACAGGATAGCATCTTGTTGCACCTGTATAATTTTTTCAATTCTTCCTTTTCTTCTTGTCGTTTTCTTTCTTTTTCTTCTTCACGTCTCTCCTGTTCCTCTTTTTCTTTCTGACGTCGTCTTTCTTTTTCTTCTTGACGTCTTTCTTGTTCTTCTTGGCGTCGTTTCTCTTGTTCTTTTTTTTCTGCCTGACGTTACCTTTCTTTTTCTTCTTCACGTCTCTCTTGTTCTTCTTTTTGGTCTAGCATCATTTTTCTAAATTGTTCGAACATGTCTTGCATTTGCTTTTCGGCAGCCATGCTTCTTGTTTCCATCCAAACAATTAGCTCGAAACAGCACGAACAAGTCTTATTTAAAGTCTATATCGCTTCTCAGTTGAAACCACTTAAAAACTACACTAATTTCTAAACAGAATGTCCCAGAAATTTCGTCACACTAGCACAAATAAATCTTGACTAATGTCTATATCACTTTCCAGTTCAACTCACTTCAATATCTCCAGTGGTTTCCAAATAGAACACTATGGAACTTCGTCGAATTCTTCAGAAATTCTGTTGCAATTCCGCTTCCGACACCAATTGTTACGTTACATTTTTTTTGTATACTTATGAAATTATTTTTTTTTTAGGGCTTTTATTTCATTCTATTTTTTTTGTGTTTACGTTATTTTTTGTTGTTTTCATGATACTCATTCCGAATTTTACGAATTCCCCCACATATATTTATTGAGCCTGGCGTTACCCATTTCTGGAGAAAGAGATGCCTGGGTTTCGGTACCTATTCTTGTTCTCCACTTGCGGATCCCTAACTGGAATTTTATTGACAACCTTTTACTTTCACTTTGAACAACGATTCGGGTTTTTTTTGGAAAACACGTATGGAACTATATTGACAACTACAGGCTTCGGCATAGGACAACGATTCGTGGTCTGGATCATGTTCGATGGATGGGAATTACGACAACTTATGCGACCAATTTGGACAACGATTCATGGTACTTCTTGGGAGGCAGCTATTCAGTTTGCTATACAGGTTTTTATATATAGCGTATGAGTCCTGAATATTATGCCAATATTTTGTATTAAAAAATTTTGAATCTCGCAGGGTTTGACCATATCCCCTACCAGAATTGACTGAAGCGATTGTGATCAATTTTCTTGGGTTCTGCCTTGGTTGTTGCTTTCCAGATTATGATAGATCTTCTGGTTACTAGAGAATAAATAATTTTGCTCCTTGCGCTTCATAGCCTCACCGCCGCAGTCTCGAGATGACTGTTGAAGTCCAGATTTATGACGTGTATTACGATACAGAGACATATGAAAAAAATAGAAATCAGGTTGTTAAAATTATAAGAGAAGAGAAATCTCTGTACTATCAAAATAAAATAGATATTTGTCATAATAATCCCAAGAAAATGTGGCAAGCATTACAGCCGTTGATAAAAGATAAAAAAGGTAAAGAAATTAATAAATTAATAATTGAGGACAAAGTTATAACAAACTTAGAGAAATTCCAAATTGTTTAAATGTATAGTTAAGAGTATTGATGAAGTTATAGTCCAAATAGACACTGCAAACCAAAGTTACAATGACAGAGACAACACCATTGTTGCACAAAATATGCTTAACACTTTTAGACTAATTACTTACAATGAACTAAGGGATGCAGTATTTTCATTACCAAACAAGGGCAGTCCAGATGATATTTCAGCCATACTGCTTAAGAATATATTTAATAGCATCATAGAACAACCCCTCCTAAATTTAATTAACAGCTCAATCGAATTAGGTAAAATTCCATCAATTTTAAAAATAGCAACTATTATACCAATACCAAAAATTCAAGGTTCTGATGAAGCAAAGTACCTAAGACCAATAAATATACTAATGACAATTGAAAAACATTTGGAAAAAATTGTATATGATCAATTAAATGAATTTATAACCAGTAACAAAATACTAATAATACATCAATCAGGTTTCAGAAAGGGACATAGTTGTGAAACTGCTATACAAAATGTCTTATATAACTGGAAAAATAATATGGATAATGATGTGATTGTAGCGGAGGTTTTCCTAGATCTGCAGAGGGCTTTTGAAACTAGTGATAGGAAAAAATTAATTGAAAAACTTAAAAACTATGATATTGATGGTATGGCACTTAATTAGTGCATTGATTACCTGGATAACAGAAAATAAATTACAAAAGTAAATGACAGATGAAATCATTAACAACAACGGTGTACTGCAAGGTAGTACCTTGGGTCCCTTACTATTCTTAATTTATATTAACGATATGGTGAATTCGATTGAAATATGCCAAATACATTTGTTCCCTGATGACATACTCATTTATTTCTACTCAAAAGATCAGGAACATCTTAGAAATACAACAAATGCAGACTTAGCTAATCTTTTAAATTGGTTCAACTCAGATTTACTAAAATTAAATACAAAAAAATCGAAATTTATGTTATTATGCAGTAACAAAAAGTTCAACGAATTTACAGTAAATAACTTTAAAGTAACAATTGGGAATGACGATATTGTCAAATAAATAAGTAAAGATAATTTCCATCGACCCAAATATTAAATTATTGTAATCCGTATTTGTTGTGAAACTCTAGACAACCGACTCTGCAAGTTCAATAACACAATTAATAAATACACATTAGAAAAAACGCAGAGTCGGTCGTTTAGAGGAAGGTCGATGGACATTCGGTGAAAGGACGAGATACAGAAGAGATAAGTGTGAGGGTGCCAGATAAGCGAAAGGGTGGCTGCAGGAATATATTGAAAAGAGAATGTAAGTAGTTTTATTTTATTTAAAATTAAATTGTTTTATTTGCAAACTGTGTGTTTAATTTATTGATACACCAAGCGAGTGAATCTACCAGTGTCGCGCCCGCTACGCTCCCCAACCCCAATACATATATACACTGAGGCCCTTTAAGACGGCTGGGCGTGACAATATTGAAGTGGTGGAAAAAATTAAATACCTCGGTTTCGTGGTTGATAGAAATCTTACGTTTAAAGAGCATGCACTCTACATCATCAATAAAATATCAAAAAACGTAGGTATTCTATGCAGAGTAGCGCCATTTTTAACTCAGTGGTCAAAAATGTGTGTATATAATAATTTAGTTCTACCACACTTAACTTTTAGTGATTCAATTTTATATCCATTAATAAAAATGAACTGTCTAGGTTATAGAAAATGCAAAATAGGGATATGTGTATTAGGGTGTCTGTTATTTTGGCAAAGTCGGAAATTTGTTGCTCTCACCCCCTAAAGAAAGCTCTTAATAAATACATAAAAAAGTGAATTGACCTACCATGCCCGTCAAATGATATTAACCCGTGCCGCAAACAAGTTCAAAATTTGCATGTAATTTCAATGGAGAAATTGCCTTTTCCAATATTTTGATTTATAACTTATTTTGTTTTCATGCTAAAAATATTTCATAACTCTGAATGCTTATGAAATAAGCTTTCAGATAAGCTTTCGGGCAGACTGAAATTTAAGTCATTTGGATAAAAATCAATGAAGTGGCAACAATTTGAATATTACGATTTGTATTGAATGATGAATACTTTATTAAATAGGAAATCCTAATATACAAATTCATTTAAGTAAATACAAATAGTTTGTACATAAATCCACACACTTACAGACATTTGAACTAATATGCACATGTCTACACATATATTATACACACACACACACACACACATATATATATATATATATATATGTATAAATAAAAATAATACTCTTAATAATAATTAAGTAATCGACTTGTTATATTTTACAATTTTACGCTTAAATTCTGGTAGTGAACTAGATTCCTTTACATGATCAGGCAAATTATTGTATTGATCGAGACCTTTATGTAGCAAAATTTTCATAGTTTGACTTAGATTTTGCCTTGGTATATAGAATTTGTTGTTGTTTCTTGTATTATGTTGATGTATTTGGTTGGCAAATGATATAAATTTGTTTAGATATTCAGGTATCAAGTTATTCAAAATTTTAAAAATACAAACCATAGCCATGTGAAGCAATCTATTTTTTACAGACGACCACTGAAGAGAAGAGAGTATATGTTGAATAGAAGTATATCAGTTGCATTTCAAAATAACTCATTCCTCTGTTTTGTAATTTTTGAAGAGCAGTTATTTTGTTTAAACCATGGAATGCAATAGACTGACACAGTAATCAAAATGAGGTTGTATAATGGAGTTGTACACGGTGATTTTGGTCGTGATTGATAATTTCTGAGATATTCTAGAGAAGAAATATAATTTTTTTGCTATTTTTTTCTGTATATATATATATATATATATATATATAAAATGTGCATTGAATTGTAAATAATTATCTAACATAAATCCTAAGTATTTGATTTCAGTAGCCATATCTATTTTATCATTATCAATTTTTAAGCTAATTAGGTTAGTGTTTATATTTTTATATTTATATGGTGTAGTAATAATCATTGCTTTGGTTTTGGAAATATTTAATTTTAATTTATTATTTTTGAGATACTGGGACATTTTTTAAAGTGAATTGTTTGTTTTATTTATTGCTATGTCTAAATTGTCATTGCTTACCGACAGCAAAGTATCGGCAGCAAATAAATTTATAAAATCACAATCATGAAACTCATTGAAGGCATTAATGTAAATAATAAATTATAAGGGACCCAAAACACTTCCCTGAGGTATTCCGTACTTATTAACTACCGATGATGATACACTGTTACCAATTTTCGTTACTTGTTTCCTATCAGATATGTAATCCTTTAACCAGTTTAAAACTTTACCTTGAATACCAAACATAATAAGCTTCCTAATTAATATCATACGATCGATGGTTTCAAAGGCACGTTTTAAATCTAGAAAAACAGCTACCATGTAATTACCTTTGTCCAGGTTGTGCTTCCATTCTGTTATTGTTAATTGCAAGGCTGATTCACAGGAATGCTTAGTACGGAATCCAGACTGACTTACAAGGAGTAAATTATTATTATTAAAATAATCCATTAACTGATTATATACTACTATTTCTAACAGTTTTTCAGGACTTGGTAGGGTATTAATTGGTCGAAATTCCCATGACTTATTCGTGTTGTTAATTTTTTCAATGGGTACAACTGTGCTAGTTTTTAACTCATCCGGAAATTTACCAGAATCAAGAGAGGTATTTATGAAATGCAGCCAAACATGTCCAATAACTTGTGATGTTGTTTTAATTAATTTATTACTCAGTGTGGCATTTGTAGACCCTTTATTATCTAACTCGTTAATCATTTTGCGTAGTTCTTGCAAGTTCATTAGTTTAAAATTATCTAAATAAGAGTCAGTATATTTGTCAGTACTGGCTTTATATTCCTGACTATCAATGCTATCTATCAACAATGTCCCCAATACTACATATAAAATAGCTATTAAAGTTTTCAGCAATATCTAATTCATCTTTGCAATATGTTGTTTCGCCATTAATTTCAAATTGTATACTCACATTAAAATTAGTATTAAAATATTTTGGATTTATTAATTTTTTAAAAGTACGCATTATCTTTATGTTTATCTATTTCATTGAAATAAAATTGTTGCTCCTTTATTTTTAAAAGACTAACTACTTCATTCCGTCTTTTTTTATAATTTTGCCAATTATCATTAGTACCACTAATTTTAAATATTTTATAAGCTATAACTCTTTCTTTCTTTTTATTGATGATTTCATTGTCATACCATGGTAAGCCATTTGTATAACAATTTATAGTTTTAATAGGTGCAATCTGGATAAGAACAAGTTTTACAATTTCGCAAATTATTATAAATTAGATTTACATTAGTAGAATTAAGTTCATAATTACAATCAAGTTCATATTTATTTTAACCAAATTTTCTTCACTGAGGTTTCGAAATTGTTTCTTTATATTATCGCCACTATTTTTATTACTGGTATTTGAAAAATTTGCTGAAATTATTGAGTGGTCAGTTATTTTGGGTTCATCGTGAATGTTAATAACTATGTTATCAAAATTTGTTAATACATAATCTTCAAAGTTGAGCTAACATTAGTACATCTAGTATAATATTTTTACATTTTGTTTTATACCATATACATTAAGTAATCTTCTTATTTTTAAGGAATGAAATTCATCACATAGAAAGTTCAAATTAAAATCGCCCATTATGATACTACGAGTATCACCACAGAATACATCCTCACATATATGCTCAGAATTTTCAAAAAAAAAACAGAATGGCTAGCGCTAGGTGAATGATATATACATCCTATTAACCACTTTATTCCACAATATTTCACTTTTAGTACTTTACACCAATAATTTCCGTCTAGTATATATCCTTTATGCAGTGAATTGTTTAATCATAAAAAACGCTAAAGATTTTAATATTTTATATATCAATTAATATTTCAGCTCTGCCCCCAAAAATAGTTTTAAAACGCGAAAACTATGTTTCAATAGTTTCCATGTACAACCTACAAGAAAGTTTGGCTCTGAAACGCGTTCAGAACGCACCTTGAAATTGTAAACCCACCTTATTTGTCATGTTCGCATGTGGCGCTCACGCGGACATAATCTTTCAGTAAGCAAACACCGGCAGTGCATATCATGGCTTCGAATTATTATTTGTGTGAAAATGTATTTCTTATTGGCAATATTCAAAACCAAATTGTAGGTAATAAACTACCAAGTAAAAAGCAAGTTCTGCAAGTTCTTTTTTTCCATCTACATCATTTAAAGTTGACCTTACGTGAAAGTTTTTCTCTTGTGACGAAAGAAGTTATTACGTTTTGGGACAAAGCAGGCATTCCAGTTCAATCATGCCAAAAGTGTACCGAAAAAATCCAACAATTGTACAATAATTAACGTTTGCTGCAAAAAAGTGCGAAGCGCCCTAATGTGAAAGTCCAGGAACAGCAATTAAAATTTGAAACAGACATTGCTTTATTGTTTGATATCGCTAGTCAAAATGAAAGTGTGATGAGCGTACTTGGTGAGAAAAAGAAGACTCTTTTACAAAATCAGAAAATGCCGGGAAGGCCAGGATTTATTTGTTATATACGGACAATACATGATTTGGACTTGACAACAGAAGAAGTTGACGGTATTCTATAGAAACGCAAGGGGAGGCTGGGTCAAAGACAATCGAATAACCTAAGTAAGTACTAAGCATGAATAATAATAATTCATTTGATTAACATATACTGGGATACCTCAAATATACGAAAATTAGACTAAGCGATTCTGCGTGAATTTCAAAATTATCTTTAATTAATTTGCTTGATTTTTGAATAAGTTAAGTAAAAAATATTGAGACACACTGATATTCTGTGTAAAAATTTTTGTATCTAAAATGTCTTAATTGCTGTGACTTAACTTTTTTTCAGATGATGTTGTCGAGTTAGTATCTACGAGTGAAAGTAGCCAAAGTTTCAGTCAACAAAGTAATTATTCTGACGAGCTAATCAGGCCAGGACTCTCGGAACTGAAAATTCGGCGTGTTACGACCAACGTTATAAATGAAGAAGTCGTTGCAACTATCGATAAATGGTTGATATCGGATCGGAATGCTGTCAGAATTTTTATTGAAGTTGCTGAGGCGTGCGGTTTAGATTCCTGAACGTTTGTGGCTAATACAACTTCTATTAATAATTATTGGACACAAATTCGTGAAAAACAGTCTACAAGGATTAAAGAAACGTTTATGTCAACTGAGCTTAAGGCTGTTGTACTTCACTGGGACAGAAAGATTCTCAAGGAAAGGGCAGTTGATAAGGAATTTGACAATCTGGCGATTATAATATCAGATGGTAAAACTTTTCATGTCGAAAATGTTATAAATAATTTTCTGATTCTAATAATGATAATGAAAGTACTTTATTGAGCAAAAACCCAAATGGTCATTGACCGGGGTCCTTTACCGTTTTTACAATAAAATATTGTTTATATTTTATATATTAGGTGTAATGTGAATAGCAAATAGAATGTGAAAAAAAAAAAAACGAAAAAAGTGTATGTGTATAATGATTGACGGTTCTTAATTCATTGATATGTTCCCACAATGTTTTTTGAGTAAACTTCCTGTAGCCGGTTGTTTGACGATTTTTATTTTTGCACAGAGGTCGGTGTATTTCCATGTTATGATCAGCCCTGGTAAATTTAGTGGATAATTTGGGTAGTCTCTGTGGAATTGGTTCTGTTTTGGTTATTTGATATAGAAGAGCATTAGGTGGGTTGTGAAGCGGATTTGTTGGGTGTCGGTATTTGGTAATGGTTCTCAGTGCCGATGTTTCCGCAACGTTGATATATTTTATTGCTGTTTTTCTGACATTTAGAAAGATAGGGTGGCTGTATTCTCGTATTGGTCTACACATTGAATTATAAATATGAGCTGCAGTCTTTTTACTGATTCTCCCGTTTTTATATGTCATGCAGTGTTTGCTTCTGGTGATGCATCTTTTCTTTATATATATATATTTGGGAGTAGTACTTGATCCCAAACTGTGTTGGGATCAACATGTGGATTATGTTTTGAAAAAACTTGCAGGATGTGTACATATGATAAACAATTTAATAGGGGAAGTATCCCTAAATCTCATAAAAATAGCGTATTTTTCGTTATTCCAAGGCACATTTTCTTATGCAATTCTAACATGAGAATATTTATTTTACATAGACACGTTGTGAGATCGATCTCTGGTCTTAGATACAGAGATGACGTAAGACATAAATTCATTGAACTTGGAATACTAATGGTTCTTTCTTTCTACATCTACAGATATTTGATATATGTTAAAGAAAACATAAACAATTATACCATTCATGGGGATATATATCGCCGCAATACAAGGTTTAGTAATAAGATATCCTTGGGATATCTACGACTAGAAAAAAGTAGAAATGGAGTCAACTACTTTGGCCCCTTTTTCATCAACAAACTCCCACTACACATACCTCTTTACCATATAACCAGTTTTGTAGCCAGGTTAAAAAGTTACTAATAAACGGAGCGTTCTATAATTTTCAAGATTTTTTGTTGACTGAATATTCAACTGAACTTATGGAAAATTGTATATTGATTTTAAAATATTTTAATGTTATATTTTAAGTGTTTTAACTATTATTTTAATTTGTTTGTCAAATGTGTAATGTTATACGAGCAATTTCAAAATATGGCAAGCAACATGGGTGACAGTAAACGTAGCTCCAGTGTTGACTGTTTGAAATGTTGCAGTATTTTTCACAAAAGTTGTTTACAGAGATTTAGAAGTCAGATCAAATTTTTAAATGGTATATATTTTTCTTCTCGACTGGATTACTGGCAGGATGGTAAGCAAGTGTGAGCGACTGCATGAAGCCTAAACAGCAAGCGACCTTTTGCATGACTTTGCTCACGAATTGTGGGCCGTTGTCGCTTATAACTTTTCTTGGGACACCATATCTAAGGATTACTTTATTGACGAGGCATTTTACACATTCTTCCGCAGTAGCGGTTTTGAATGAAAACAGTTCAATCCATCAACTTGCGGTATCTTCGACAATAAAAATCCATTTGAATCCTTCAGAAGTCTTTGGTAAAGGACCAAACAGGTTTATAGATAGCACTTCAAACCGTTGAGCCTGGACAGGAATCTGTAATAATCCGGATGGTTTATAATTAGAAATTTTGAACCTTTGGCACAATGCATTTTTCCAAGTAGGCTGATACATCACGTCTCATGTGAGGCCAGTAATATCTGCTTGAAATTTTAAGAACAGTTCGGTCAACCCAGAAGTGGCCAGCCATGGCAGTATTATGGTATTCTGCCAATATTTTCGGGACAGCAGAACGAGGTATGACCATCTGAGGTTCGTCTTCATCTTCTTAATAATAATAAATAAAATACACCACAGGTAATGACAGTCCCCTTTATCCCGGAAGGCTCTAGAAGGGCCTTGTGTGGGAGGGGGCTATACATTTAGAGACAAGGGAACATAATGATATAAGATTCCACTTGACATTAGGTAACCTCTTTCAGACCAGCATTTGGCACCGTTGGTGAATGATGAATTGGTCTCCTCCAGAGAATCGACAATTTTCCTGATATCTGCGTCATAATAAATAATAATAATAATGTTTATTATCATTCCGATTTACAAAACAAAACAAACAATCGAACACAGTATTAACTTAAATATAGTAAAAATATATATAGTAATATAAATAAATAAATATAAAATAACTATTATAGTATAAATGACGAAATACAATAATAAACAAACATACTCACATAAGTCATAAAGACTTGAGAGTGAGGCACATACATAATACAATTAGAATAATGCACATATATACACATATATATATATACATACATATATATACACATATATACATACACACACATACATATATACATACAACATAGGCAAGGCATACATACATATATATTACAAACTTAGAACATAAATATAACAAGCTTACATATATATTATATTACTTATGTATCTAAGCAATTCTTCATACATTAACATAGTTTGTGGAAGAGTGTTTAATACACTTATTACATAAATTATTAAAAATTCTATAAACATTTTTACACAGGTTAATTATTCCTACATTTTTAGTCACTAACTGAGTATTTCATAAACTCTGCTCCTATTCTGCTGAAGATTTCTTTTAAGTAGGTATTTAAATTTTCTCAGATTTGTTATTGTTTTTATACTTTCTGGTATAGAGTTGTAAACCTTTGGTGCTAAATAGTCGTAACTGTGTTGCCCTTTTGTAGTCGTTTTAAAAGGGACGATTACAAATTTTTCCTTCGAACGTGTACAATAGTTATGTTCTATTGGTATTAGATTATTTCTCTCGGAATGAGCTTTTATTGCTACTTTCAAGTAGAAAAGTTGTCGAATATCCAGAATATTAAGTTCCTTGTATAAAACATCCGAAGAATAGACACTACTTTTGTTGGTCATAGTTTTTAATATTCTTCTTTGTAGCACACTAATGTCCTTTAAGTATGTCTTATCTGCAGCTCCCCAGGCGATAATACCATAATTAAGATGGCTTTCCACTAAAGCATGGTAGACTATTTTTAACTGGTTCCAATCTAAAAAGTCTTTTATTTGATTTATTTTGCATAAAACATATCTTAGTTTTTTTTTCAACATCTCAATATGCATAACCCACCTTAGGTGTTTGTCTATGACGACTCCTAGGTAAGTAACTTTTTCTACGGATTTAATAATATATTCTTGATAACTTGTAATTATTTTTAAATTTTCAAAGTCCGGCAAGGTATTGCTATATGAGGAAAAACTTAAATATACTGTTTTGTCTTTATTGATGGTAAGTTATCAGAGTACCAATTGAGTATTTGCTCCATGTCTTTTTCTACTTTATGTTTCAAGTTAACCCAGGATGTGTCTTCGTAGTAGATGGCCGTATCATCCGCAAAAGCAACTATGGACCCTTCTGTTTTAATTTCAAATAAATCATTAATATATATATATTGAACAACACTGGACCTAAGACGGTGCCTTGAGGTACGCCGTAAGTGATAGGTTCGTAGCTGCTTTTAGTGTTGTTTATTTGAACACACTGCTTTCTTCCAGCAAGATAGGTCTTCATAAGTTTATGACATGTTCCTCTAATTCCAATTTTATCCATTTTTTCTAATAGTAGAGTATGGGAGACTGTATCAAATGCTTTTTGAATATCTATGAAAATACATAATGGCTTTGCTCTATTATCTAAACATCTATAGATTTTTTGGGTTAGCATATTGATAGCATCTTGGGTACTTTGCCTTTCCTTGAAACCAAATTGATATTTTGATAATATTGAATTCTTATTAAGATAGTCCGTTAATCTTGATTTCAGAATTTTTTCAAATACCTTTGATAAATTAGAAATTAGGGAAATCGGTCTATAGTTTCCTATATCCAACTCATCGCCCTTTTTAAATATTGGTTTAACCACAGAGATTTTAAAATGTGATGGACATTCTCCAGTTTCGAAAATTTTGTTTATTATAAACATGAGCGGGTTAGCAATTTCATTCTGAATTACTTTTAACATGTCATGAAGTTGCTCTTCTCTTAGTTCGGAGGCAGAGCGCACGGGTAGCACAACAGCTACAAAATTCATCTCGCTTTTGGGAATTGGAGGTCTGGAGAGTGTATCGGCGACCACAATTAGATTTCCTGGAGTATACTCTATTTTTAAGTCTAATTCTTGGAGTGACAGTGCCCACCGAGCTAATCCGCCATTGGGTGATTTTAACGAAAGCAACCACTTGAGCGGTTGATGATCACTTTGTAGAATGATAGATGCTCCATCTAGGTAGCCGCAACATTTATCTATGGCTCATATTGCTGCGAGTGCCTCTTGCTGGGTGGTGCAGTAGTTTCTCTCAGAATCCGTCAGTACCCTACTAGCAAATTCCACGGGTCTTTCATCGGGGTCCTCCCCCTGGAGCAGACATGCTCCAAGCGATATACACTATCATCTTCTGTACGAAGAATAAATGGAAGGTTAGGATCTGCCTGCCTCAAAATTGGACTAGAAGTGAGGCAAGTTTTTAGATTTATTTATTTTTATTTTATTTATTTGAATTTACAAAGTTTAAGTTTACAATTGGTTATCATTATTGCACATCAGTTATTAAGATCACGTCTATCTATTGCACCTTGATGTATGACCATCTGTATGTGCACCTTACAATCTATAATATATATCTATACATATATTTTTTCAATTCTAGGAGGCTGGCATGAGTGAATTAAGTATTACATGGTATTACATCAGAGTCTTATTGGGTAGGTTACTAAAGTAAACTAAAACTAAAGGAATAATTTAATAAAGTCAGAATTATTTTGTGTAATATATTTTTTACACGCAATAGTAAATTTTCTTATGTTTCTTATTTGTTTTATACATATTGGTAACATATTGTAGTAGCATTTTGGTGCTAAGTACCTAATAAATCTTTGGTTTGCATTTTTATTACTCGATGGTATTTTTAAATGCCGATTTCTTTATTCCGTGTATTGTGGCTATGGTTTATATATCCTTTTAATTTATCATGTTTATGGACATAGGAGCAAATTGACATAAGATACAGTGTACGAATGTTACATATTTTTTAAGAGTATAACAGACTTGTGGAGAATAAACGATCTTTTTCATTATTGTACAGACCACCCCATACTATTATACCGTAACGTAGTAATGGTTCTACAAGTGTCAGATATGGCGTGATGATTAATTTTTGATCCATGACATTCCTTAAGACATAGAATTTATGTATCAAGCATCGAATTTTTTTTGTCAGGTATGTTATATGCACATTCCATTTTATATTTTGATCAATATAAATTCCAAGATATTTGGTATTTGTTGTTTCTTTTATCTCCTCATCTAAATTATCTACTTTTATTGTTCTGAAAGCCGGGCGGTTTACTGAAGTGAGTGAAAATGCTATATAATTAGTTTTTTTAACATTTAATGATAATTTATTTGTGTCGAGCCAGTCTTTTATCTTTTTTATTCCCATCTTTACTTGGTTTTTTGTTTCCTCCCATGTTGATCCAATGAAAATAATCGCCTGTCATCAGCATACGATATGATTTTGCCATTAATATTCATATATAGTTAATGAGGTAATATATATATTGAATAGTATAGGACCTAAAACTGTACCTTATGGTATGCCAATTTGTACGTTCGTTGAATCACTTAGGGTATCTCTGATTCTTACCTGCTGTATTCTGTCTGATAGTTAGCTGTCAAAGACCTCTAGTACTCTACCTCTGACGCCGTACTGCTCCAGCACATTTAGTAGCTTATTGTGAGGTACTGTATCAAAGGCCTTTGCCAGGTCCGAAAAGACTGCGATACACTTTTTATTATTATTTAGTTGGTTCGTAACCTGTTTTATCAGTTCATGAGCGGCATCATTGGTGCTTAGACTTTCTGTAAAACCATATTGATGTTCTGAAAACACTTTGTTAATGTTTAAAAAATTGATTCTTTCAAACATTTTTCAAGAATTTTGGTGAAGTTGTTTATTAAACTGATGGGTCTGTAGTTATTAATTGTATTATGGTTCCCTGCTTTATAAATAGGTGTTATGATCGAAGTTTTATATTGTTTAGGCACAATACCGGTTTTAAATATTAAATTAATAATATGTTTCAGTGGTTTTATAATGTGTATATGTATGAATTTAATAGTTTTGACGGTTATCCCATCTATACCCAGGCAACTGTTGTTTCGAAGGCTTCTTGTTCCCTATGACTCCATTCCCATTTGGCTGTTTTCTTCATAAGAGAAGTTAGAGATCAAGATACCTTAGAGAATTTCTCAATAAACCGTCGAAACCATGAAGCAGTCTGAGGGAAAGTGAGCAGCTGCTTGACATTCCTTGGTTCTGGCATGTTCTTAATGGCATCTATCTTGGATGGATCTGGCTTAAGGCCCTCAGGCGTGATCAGGTGGCCAAGATACTTAACAGAGGAACAGCTAAAGGTACATTTGCGACGATTTAGACTCAATTTAAACAGTCGAAGCCTGTCAAAAACTTTGCGAAGATCGTTAATGTTTTCTTCAAAGGTGGGGGATAAAATAATTAAATCATCCAGGTAAACAAGTAAAGTTACATCTTGGAGACCTGCCTTGAAACGGTCCATAAGCCTCATAAAAGTTGCAGGGCTACCTTTCAGGCCAAAAGGCATCCGGTTGTAAGGAAACATTTCAAACGGCATTACGAATGCAGTCTTATCTCTGTCGCAGGTCCTAACAGAAATTTGATGATATCCAGACTTTAAGTCTAGGGTGGATATATAACCAGATTTCTTAGTCATGTGCAGAATGTCATCGATTCGCGGGAAAGGACACTTATCATCACTGGTTATGGCATTCAGCCGGCGATAATCTACATACAATCGGGTACCCCCGTCTTTCTTGGGTACCAAAACAACTGGAGCAGCATAAGGTGAGTCACACTCCTCAATTGTACCATCATGCAGCAGTTGATCTAGTTCTTTTCGCAAAATAACTTTTTTTGATTCAGACATCCTATAAGGAGGCACAGCTACCGGGACATCATCAGTTAAGACAATGCAATGTTCTGCGAACGGTGTACCTTCATGCTAGGCCTAAAAATATCTTGATACGCTTGCAAAGTTGAGTTAAGTTCAAGCATGTTAGTGCTTGTCAGAAATGAACCTTCATTATCTCGTAAAGATACCACGTCGACAGTATTATAAGACAGGCTAGTGTTAGCTTCTTTGGCAAAAGAGTAAGGGGCGGTTAGGTCTTCCCCGAAATACCAGCAATTATTCGGCACATCCACAATAATATTTGCATCTTGCAAAAAATCGACACCAAGCAAGGTTCGGCTATCCGTATGATCAGGTACGGCAATCAGGTTCGTATGAATCAACTTATGCCTGATAATAATTTTGACATTAAATACTTGAGTAAGAACGCATCTTTCCATTCCATCTGTTAGAGTCATTAGTAAAGGTTTTGACTCATAAGGCATATTCCTTTTTAGAAGCAATTGGGCAAGTTGTGTTCCTGCCATGCTTGCTTTGGCCCCCGTGTCAAGGATAGTAGTTCCGTATCTTCTATTTCGATAGGCACCAATAGCCGAACTACCTCTTCTCCTGAAGTGCTGTGGTATCGAAAGTCCGCTGGAATATCCTGAATTTCACTTTTTACAAGTTTACTCTTACACGTAGGACAGTTACTTCTAATTAAACCTATAGCACCACATCCGAAACAAGTAAGTTGGGGTTTAGTGTCATCAGAATCAGATGTACTGGGCGGCAGCTCTGATTTCCTTTGACTGAGTTTACGGCATTCTTCCTTGACGTGACCATAAGCTTTACAGTAGGAACACTGTTTCTTAGGTTTTGACTTCAAAGTATCTCCAGAAGCTTTGGCCACCGATTTTGTCTGAGAAGATGTCATCTTAGATTCTTGCAATGTAATCTCAGCTTTTCGAGCTTCTTCAATTAATTCATTAAAATTTGACAGTGTCACGTGGAACTTTTTCTCGAATTTTAAAATGCAATAATCCATAAATCATGTCCAACTGGATTGATTCCGGGAGAGGAGGTTAACTTGGAAGATGAGAAAGCAAAGCTCTGCTCATCTCGTTGCTCTCTGGCAAATAATTTGCGATAAACCTGATGAGAGCGTTTTGAATACCCAAATGCATGCTTTAGTGCTTTGATGGCATCATCGAAGGTGGTAATTGAATTCTTGACACCTTGCCACCAAGTAGCAGCTTGACCTTCCAAAAGCATGGGGAATCCCTTTATAAGCCAGGCGACAGGTCAAAAAAAAAAATCCTCAATAAGGAAATAATTAGTGGAAAGCTGGAAATTGCTTTAATTGCTATATTTGGACACAGATATTACTCTCCCAAGTTTTCCCCCTCGAGCGAAGTCGGCGTTGGCCCTTCTGGCCCTAAGAAGGTACAATTTTTCGTTTTTTTTTTAATATCTCCCAAACCATCAACTTTAGCAACAAAATACCTATTATAAAAAATAATCTAGAGTAAATTTGCTACAAAAAAGTTCTTTACCGTTTGTCTCTAAAGTGAAAAGTTACGATGCTACGACCATTCAAAGTGGAGCCCTTTTTGATTCTTGCGGAAAAGTTATCGAAATCATATGCCATATTAAAGTTTCTACATGTTATAAATATTTGTCAGCATTCCAGGTGTACAAGCTGTTAACTTGTTACAAGTATAACAGCTTTTCAATGTAAACAGCTGTCGCAAAATACTTACGATTAGTATTATTATTGACTAATATTGACATAAAATCACTTTTCCACACCACCTGGCGGTAGAGTAAATGGCGCATTTTTTTGTAAGTGGCGTCCCCAGGAGGCCTAATCCACTGTTCAAATGTCAAAGTTAGTCGATTTTCAACCGTTTTGATGAAGGCTGGCAGTCTTGATCGTCTACCTCAATTTCTCCGTCATCGCTTTCATCGTCTGCATCGGTACATTTGTCCGACGTCACAGGACGCTCAAGATTAACATCGATGTCTCTGTCCCAATCATCCATATCATCTTCCTCGGCAGCATTTGTACATGACCGTCCCATACAATTCATGCAGATTCTGGAACATCGGAGGCCAGTATTCGCTTGCGATCTTTGATGAAGCGGGAATGCGTAAGACCACTTACAAAAAAAACGCGCCATTTACTCTACCGCCAAGAGGTGTGAAAAACAGTGATTTTATGTCAATACTAGTCAATAATAATAATAATCGTAGGTACTTTGCCACAGCTGTTTACATTGAAAAGCTGTTATACTTGTAACAAGGTAACAGCTTGTGCACCTGGAATGCTGACAAATATTTATAACATGTAGAAACTTTGATAAGGCATATGATTTCGATAACTTTTCCGCAAGAATCAAGAAGGGCTTCACTTTGAATGGTCGTAGCATCGTAACGGTTCAGTTTAGAGACAAACGATAAAGAACTTTTTTGTAGCAAATTTACTCTAGATTATTTTTTATAATAGGTATTTTGTTGATAAAGTTGATGGTTTGGGAGATATTTGCAAAAAATCGAAAAATGGTACCTTCTTAGGGCCAGAAGGGCCAACGCCGACTTCGCTCGAGGGGGAAAACTTGGGAGAGTAATATCTGGGTCCAAATAAAGCGATTAAAGCAATTTCCAGCTTTCCACTAATTATTTCCTTATTGAACTACCTGTCGCCTGGCCTATTAAAGCATTTGCATCAGAAAGTTGTACTCAGTCTTTGGTATATGGTAATGGAATATATAAATGCATGATCATTTTGATTTTTCGAACTGTCGAAACGGTGTGTGCATTTGGAAAAATTCCCTTGAACTTGCAAAAAAACTAAACTTGCAATAAGGCTTTACAACATTTCTGACGTCATAACAACTTGTCTGATCTCATCACCCATTTTGGTAGTTTGTATATTAACTTTAAATTTATGTAAAACACGTCCAGAACGTAGATTCATCGACTTTTATCCAAATTCAGCTCATACAGTTTGACAACACAGCATATTATCCGAATATGCGCCGTGGAGCATGAGTGTGTTGAAATTTTGTAAATACACCTTGTATGTGAGCTGTGGAATGTCTATGAATAAAATGTTCGTAATACAGCAACACCGAAAAAAATTTTTGGGCATTTGAGGGTCCCCTCTTATATGTCCGTACACGTAAATGTCCTCGTTTAAGTTTATAAACGTAAAGCAAGCGAATGGCACTATTTTCGCACAATAGCAGGACTTAATTAATGAAGGCATATTTATTAGAGACGTCTTTAAAACATATAAATATACTAGTGACGAAGAGGTTTACATAAGATACAAAATTCTAAAAAAGAATCACCAAAAAAAATCAATACCGCAAAAAGAGTTTATAACGAATCACTACTTATTAATTCAAATAATAAATCAAAAACAGCCTGGCAAATAATAAAAAATCAAAATCCAAATTTGAAAACAAAAAAATTGCAAGATGAATATATAGATATTAATGGAGATATATTAACAGATATGCAATCAGTTGCTCAAGCATTCAATAACTTTTTCACAGATTCTATTAAACAGCTTACCCAAAATATGTCAGTAACCAAGAACTTAAAAATAAATATTAACAATCGCTCTATGTTCTTATCGCCAATTACCACAGACGAAATGAGTGCAATTATTAAATCCGTATCATTAAAGAATTCCTCAGGAGAAGATGAGGTACCATACTCTCTATTAAAGGATATCGTACAGTATATAACGGAACCCCTTACTCATTTAGTAAACTTGTCATTCCAGGAAGGTATTTTTCCTTCGATATTAAAAAAGGCGGTAGTCATTCCCATTCATAAAAAATCGGACAAATCAATTTTATCCAATTATAGAGGCATAGTACTATTGTCAGTCTTCTCTAAAGTTTATGAAAAATCATACTACAATCGTCTAAACAACTTTTTAAATAAAGAAAAAATACTTACGAATCATCAATTTGGTTTTCGAAGTCGTTACTCTACACAAGATACTATCTTATCCCTATATAACTTCATACTCAAGAGCTTTGAAAATAAAGGAAAATGTGCATGTGTATTTTTTGATCTGACACGTGCATTCGAAACTGTGGATCATAACCTATTGGTGGACAAGTTAGAAAATTATGGCATAAGGGGGCCTGCCCTAAATTGGATTAAAACATATTTGTCAGACAGAACCCAAAAAGTATCTTTAAGCTTTAATAATAAAATTTACACTTCTTTTGATCCTAAAAATGTGTCTACTGGAGTTCCTCAGGGAAGCGTATTAGGACCTTTATTGTTTATTATTTTTATTAACGACATTGAGGTTCATATGAATGGATCTTTTATATAAATTTTTGCAGATGACATGGTTACTGCTGATTCCGAAAATGACTTGTGCATGCTAGTATCTAAAACAAATTATACAGTATCTTTGATTCAACAATATTGTTCTCAGAATGGTCTAAACCTTAACCTCCACAAAACTAACATGTTAACATTTTCCACTAAACCTCTCGATCTTAGTTTATTACTAAAAATGGACAATAAATCTATCGCCCAATAAGACGTTGTCAAATACCTCGGGCTGCAGGTAGACTCTTGTCTCTCATGGACTAATCAAATAGATGTACTATTAAAAAAATTGTCTACTCAGTGCTTTATATTATGGCAAATGCAACAGCATGTAAGTTTAAACATACTAAAAATATGTACAGTCTTGTCTTGGTTACCGCATAATTTGTTGGGGGAACTGTTCTAGAATAGGAGAAGTTCTTACGATACAGAAGAAAATAATTCGCACTATCACTTTCACATCTCCACGGGATTCCTGTAGAAATTTATTTAAAGAACTTGACATATTAACTGGTCCATCATTATACATTTTAAGATGTGTATCTTATGTAAAATCTCATATCGACAAGTATACTTCAAGAGATGGAAATTCTGTTCATCAGTTAAGAGTAAATTATAGGTTAACTACAGTAGCCAAAGGACCTAATATCATGCCTATCAAATTATTCAACAAACTTCCCACAGAACTAAAGGCAACAAGTAATATTAAATCTTTTAAGAATAAAGTACGATCTATTTTAATAGAAAAAAGTTTTTATTCTGTTAATGACTATATGAGCTCTCGCTTTTAACTTTTAATTACTAATTTATAATTCTTCATTGTCCCTATATATATATATTTGTGCATATATGTATGTGTATATATATATATTGCTATGTATTTGCATATTGGACAATTACGAAGATTGCATGTTTGTGTTATTAGCTGAATCAAGGTTTGAATTTGTTTATTTCCTTTAGATGGTTTTCAAAATTTATTTAAATTAGCTAAAGATCCGAAAGGTATGTGTTTTAGAATGTTAATACTTGTTTAGAGTTGTTTTAATAGTTTTAAAGTTTTTATTTGATGTCAACAGTAAGTTTGATACTGACATCTATGTTAGTAGTTATTATGTTGTTGTTGAAATAATTTCTGACATTTAAATCATTATGACATTTCTTTTAAATAGGAAATTTTATTTTATAGTTGGTAAATATTTTCCTGGAGAAAGACAAGGAGGTTTAAGTTAGGTTATGTTTGGAATGAAATTAATCAAAATTCATATGGTGTTTTGTTTTGTTTATTTTGGATACTTTGATATTTAGTGAGATAGAACAATAAACAACAGAGAAAAGAGAGGTTGTAAAATTGGAAAAACAAATTTAAGAAAAAAAAGAACAAGTGAAAATTAGGGTGAAGAAGAAAAATAATAAACAAAAATTAATAATTTTGAAATTGAATTGAAAGTCAGAAATTGTGCAGATCAGCGAAGAAGAGTAAAAAGAGACTGAAGGGAGAGGTGCTATTGTGAATAGAAGTTGCAGAGGAGATAAGGACGAGATAAGGTGAAAAATTAATGAAAGGAGAATTGTTGGATTTGGGAAGAGAAGAGTGTAGCTACGAAGAAGGAAGGTTTTTGTGTGTTTAATTTTGGACAAGGTGGTATATTAAAATTTAAATAGTGTACTTATTAGACTTTCGAACCTGTTATAAAGCTAAATTATCTAAATATCAAAGAAAATAAATTATTTATATCAGGTTAAAATTTTACTTTAATAAAATTTCATTTTAAATAGGAACTGAATTTGAACCTGCTCCTGAAGGGAAAGATAAGCTAGCCGGCCTATTAAATATTTTGACATACTTTCGGATCAAAAGGTAAGAGATTTTAATTTGATCTTTTGGTTTTTAAAGTTTTTTTTTTATCTATTGGAAATAAACAAGTTAAAGTTTGATTAGTACTGCAAATTATTAAGTGCAATAAAATTATAGAACAGCACATTTGGCGCCCAACGCGTGGCGATTGTAAAATTGTTGATTTGATAAAGTGTGCAGTCTTGGTGAAAGTTTGTGAACTGTTGATTGTGGTACATAGTTTTAAAATTCAATAACAATTTCATTTATTAAGGGTATATAAAGTATTAATTCTTAATTGTGTGGTATTTGTATGAAATTAAGATCAGGAAAACAAACAAAAATGGAGAATAAAAATCAAACACCAGAAACTTCTCGACAAGGTGATACATCCCAACAAACACAAAATGATGATAAATTTATACAATTAATGAACATGATAGCGAACAGATTTGATGAAAACAAACAAGATATGAATAGTAAATTTGAAGAAAGCAAACAAGACATGAATAGTAAATTTGAAGAAAGCAAACAAGATATGAATAATAAATTTGAAGAAAGCAAACAAGACATGAATAATAAATTTGAAGAAAGCAAACAAGACATGAATAATAAATTTGAAGAAAGCAAACAAGACATGAATAATAAATTTGAAGAAAGCAAACAAGACTTGAATAATAAATTTGAAGAAAGCAAACAAGACATGAATAATAAATTTGATGAAAATAACAAAAAAATGGATGAGAACAATAGGAAATTGGAAACGAGTATAGTAGAGTTACACAATAAAGTGGACGAGAAAATTAAGAAAGTAGAAGAAAAGGTAGAAAAGGTTTATGAAGAGATAAATGAATTTAAAAAAGAAGTAAGAGTAGAAGTAGAACATGTTATAGTAGATGGTATGAATGAAATAGATATACGCATGAAAAAACAAGAAGATATAATCAAAACACAATTAAAAGAACAGGATGGTAAGATCGAACAGAATACGAAGATATTGAAGGACACATACACACCTATATTTAACACATATGCTACACAACATCAAACACTGGTAAATCATTTCTATGGTGATTCCAGAACCCACCCAAAAGTATTTTTAGAATGTTTAAGGCAATATCTAAAATCTATAAATTTAAATTTAAAACATGAAATTCAAAATTCATTAAAAGGTAAAGCCGAAATTTGGTATCAAATTGTAGAATCTGAATTTGAAACTTTAGAAGAATTTGAAACGTTATTATTAAAAAAGTATTGGTCTGAACATTGTCAGGAAAAAATTCGTTTCAATTTATTTAATGGAAAATATTCAGAAAATAGTGGTATGTCTAGGGAAAATTATGTCATGCGTAAAATGTATAATATTAAATTCTTAGAGCCAAACTTGACAGAAAATGAAATGATTAAATATCTAGCAAGACATTTTTCTGATGACATCCACCAAGTAATCATTACACAACGCATTACGACATTAAATGGTTTGAATGAGTACTTGAGAGTGATCGATGATCTACATATGGGATGGAATAAAAATTATAAATCATTTAATAGAAAAACATACAACAAAACAGATGGTAATGATCAAAATTTCAACAGACAAAATTATTATGCAAATAGACAACAAAATGGGTATAATAATAGTTATCAACAAAATTATGACAGTAGAAATTTTAATAATCAAAATAAAGGTAGAGATTATGACGAAAATAGGAGGTACAACGGTAATGATAATTATAATAAAGAACAGAATAGGCATGATAATAAACGTGATTCAGTAAGTATAGCCTGCTGTTCTTTAATTTACCATTAATTTAGTGTTAATAATAAAGTAAAGCCCACCAGCAAGTGCTAACGGCTAGCTGATCTGGTGCGGGGCGTTGGCGTGAGTTCTTTTAATTTTAATTAAATAGAGGCCAGAGTTTGGTGCATCGACATACACTTGACAACACCAGCATAACTGGTCTGTTCTGTTCTCAAGTGGGTTATACAAATAAAATTGATACTATTAAGGGCGCCACCCGCAAGAAAAATTAGTTAATAATTAACCCACTTGAAGACAGAACAAGTTTATGCGGGAAAACCTGAAAAAACTTTATTATTTGGATGGAGATTAATAAAAAAATATAGTTTATTAACAAAATATTTTCAATTTATTTTCTTATGAATTTAGACACAATAAAATAAGGAAAGCTTAAAAGATAGATAGATAGATACTCTCACCACTCATCAGTCACCCAAATAAATTTTGAAGCGAAATTTACAAACAGTCCTACTGTAGCTCCACAAGATGTCTTCCACATGTACACCATGGACCACACCCGCTGCCAAGGAACCCCTATAATTTGCGGTGTAGTTCTGACGTTGAAATATACTTTGTCTCGGAGACAAATATTGAAAGATAGTCACCCAATCCAAAAGTGATAATGATTGACTACGTAGAGTGTAAATCAAATATTTATTATGGTCATCCAGGGTGAAAATTACATTAACTTGACGACAATCACAAAATACCATATACAACGTATTTTGTATTTTACTTACAATAAATCTGAAGAAATATGTATTGCAATTAAAAAATATTGCACGGGAAACAGAACTGATTAAATTAAATTTAATCCTATGCTAGACTAAATCAATTAGCCAGATAAATCCTGGGTATAAAATATTCGTAAATATTAAATATTTGTCAATATAAAAAATTAATTAAAAAATCAATATATTCGTCGACAGAACTACAGGGCAAGGGAAATAAAGAGAAAAAAAATATTAACATGTGCTAATTACAGAATAAAGTTGAAATATAAAAATTTAGATTATTAACAGTTAATTAAAATAAATGGATAATAAAGTCTAATTACCTCTCAAATAGATGATTGCACTGATAATTGCGGATATTCAAAGTTGTAAATTATTTTACTAATGTATCTCACGAGAGTGTACTGATTTTGTCGATAAAGAGCAGGAAAATGATCTGAGATTTTGAAATTAGTTATAAGGTAAACTTTTATCATTATTAATATTGCCAACATAAATCCTAAAACTATCTTGAGATAACAGAAATACCTAAAAATTAATAATAGTAAAGTTAACAATTGATAGTGATTGTATATTACACCAAAACTGATTTTCCTAACATGTGACGATAAAAAGAAAAGCCTGTAAAAGTAAGTAAACAAACGTTATTTATAAATCGTTCAGTGATTCGGTTTATCTCTAGATGGCGATACTGCGGTTAGACTGCATGTACTACATTTCTATAGCTCTGTGATGAAGTTAGTTGGCAAATGTCAAATAACAGCTGATTGTGAGAACGACAAAAGCATTGTGCATTGTGCATACAATAATGATTAACAAATGCATACGATTATATAATAATATGTATCTCATATAAAATGAGATTTAATTAAAGGTAAGTTAAAGAAAGTTAATCATATACACTGTTAAGTCAATTAAAGAATAAGAAAATAATGTAGGCTCATCACTAGTTTAGTTTATAAAACAATGTATATTGATTCTTAATATTAATAAAATACAATAAAAAATATAAAACTACTTTAGGGTTTCAGGCAGGAGTCCATGGAGACATGTGTGGAACACCGTTGAGAGCTATAACATAACAAATAACTATCAATAACTAATAATAACAAAATGACAAAGTTCTAAGTGTTTAAATTAAAAATAAATTGGTATAAGAACAATACTCTGAATCATTAAAGGATGAACGGTTATATTATATCTACAAAACTGTGTCATACGCGTATACAGTGTGAGAAGAAAATGGAATTTTATAAATTTTTTTAAAAATTCGTAGCAGGAACGCTACATAAGATATGCACAGGTAAACAATACAAATGTCAGATCTGATCAACAGAATGACATGAATCAAATTAAGACGATAGCAGAAGTAAATGCACATTTTCCAAGGGAAAATTTTTAGATAGGGAAGTTTTAATTGGGATGACGACATACGGACATATGCGAGAATTTATAGGTATTGAGAATGAATCAAATTTAGATAATAATAGAATTAGTAATTTACCAATCATCAACATTAAAGTTAATGAAATAAATTTAAAAGCATTGATTGATACGGGATCAGAAATCAGTTTAATAAATGGAAAGATAATAGATAGTAAAAAAGAGATATCAAAAAAATTGTACTAAGATTTCAACAATTAAATTAGTAAATGCAAATGGTAAGAAATTCACAGAATGCAATAAAATCATAAATTTAGATTTTGAAGTAAAAGAGATACGTTTTAGAGGCGAGTTTGTAATTGTTGACAATTTGAGTTTAGATGTCATAATTGGTGAAGATATTTTATCACGACTTAAGGCAAAAATAGATTTTGGGGAAAAGTTCCTAGTTTTAAAAGATACTGGCGGTGAAAATATTTAATAAAAATGAGTTAAACATGGTGGGTTGTATAGGTAATTGTAATAATAATAATTTAAATGATTTAAATGATGAAAAATATAAGCCTACATGTGAAATGAATAATTATAAAATGCCTAAAAGGTTGGAGATAAATTGTCCTACTAAATATGAAAATCTAGTAAGAAAATTGTTACAAAATTATGTCGTTAATAAATTACAAACCGAGAATAGCTGAAAGTTATGTACACAAGTTGATAGTAGATGAAAGTAAACTCAAAATATTTGGAAAAAGAAAACACAAAAACTTCAAGACGAGGAAGAAATTTTGCACTGGAAATAATTGGAACAGGAACAATAAGAAAAATACGGAAAGGGATATGAATAGGGAATTTTATACGGAATTATACACTATATACAAACACGGATCTATTAACAAAGATAACTTGGATTTGTGGGATATAATGAAAAATATACTAGTGATATATAAGCGTGGATATAAATTTGAAATAATATGTAATGACGTAGTAAAGGGTAATGTAAATAAAGGTCGTTGTAATTTGATATTTGAGAGCAATGGCAATGGAGACGAGTTGGTCATTATGCCTGCCCTCAGCATTTGATGTTATATTGTGCAGAGATATTTTGTTTGGACCAAGGGAAATGTAGTTTTAAGTGCGGAATAAATAAATAATGAATTATATAAAACGGTCAAGAGTTACCGGAACATATATGAAAATAAGTATGATTATAAATGATAAATGAAAATGTAATACGTGCGGAGACGCGTCAGTTCTCCAAAGGTATATGAATGGTGAAGTTACCACATATAGTCAATTTTAATTTTAAAATATCCAAGGTCCAAAGAAAGTGTTTATTCTCATTATAATACTCGTGTGCGGGAGCTGACATGGGTTCATATTCGAACGGATTTCCCGAGTTTAATGATATAAAATTTAACAATATTATAATTAAAGTTATTAATTGCATTCCAGTTAAGTCAAATTATTATTAAAAAACGCATTAAAAAAAAACTCACAAAGGTATATCCCACAAAAAGACGTAATACAAATACGGTTTGTAGAATACTTTCTAAATATTTTAAAACTGAAGGCACTCCTAGAAAAATTTTAGCTGACAATGCAACATATTTTGACAACGACAGATTAAAGAAAAAATTGACAAATTAAAACTCACAAAGAAAACACAACAAAACTGATGATAAATACAGTATTTTGCAAATACGGCATAATTGAATAAAATTAAACAGTTTTACATAAGTAAAAGCATATAATTTGGGGAGGAAAAATGCTATGTATTTGCATATTGGACAATTACGAAGATTGCATGTTTGTGTTATTAGCTGAATCAAGGTTTGAATTTGTTTATTTCCTTTAGATGGTTTTCAAAATTTATTTAAATTAGCTAAAGATCCGAAAGGTATGTGTTTTAGAATGTTAATACTTGTTTAGAGTTGTTTTAATAGTTTTAAAGTTTTTATTTGATGTCAACAGTAAGTTTGATACTGACATCTATGTTAGTAGTTATTAAGTTGTTGTTGAAATAATTTCTGACATTTAAGTCATTATGACATTTCTTTTAAATAGGAAATTTTATTTTATAGTTGGTAAATATTTTCCTGGAGAAAGACAAGGAGGTTTAAGTTAGGTTATGTTTGGAATGAAATTAATCAAAATTCATATGGTGTTTTGTTTTGTTTATTTTGGATACTTTGATATTTAGTGAGATAGAACAATAAACAACAGAGAAAAGAGAGGTTGTAAAATTGGAAAAACAAATTTAAGAAAAAAAAGAACAAGTGAAAATTAGGGTGAAGAAGAAAAATAATAAACAAAAATTAATAATTTTGAAATTGAATTGAAAGTCAGAAATTGTGCAGATCAGCGAAGAAGAGTAAAAAGAGACTGAAGGAAGAGGTGCTATTGTGAATAGAAGTTGCAGAGGAGATAAGGACGAGATAAGGTGAAGAATTAATGAAAGGAGAATTGTTGGATTTGGGAAGAGAAGAGTGTAGCTACGAAGAAGGAAGGTTTTTGTGTGTTTAATTTTGGACAAGGTGGTATATTAAAATTTAAATAGTGTACTTATTAGACTTTCGAACCTGTTAGAAAGCTAAATTATCTAAATATCAAAGAAAATAAATTATTTACATCAGGTTAAAATTTTACTTTAATAAAATTTCATTTTAAATAGGAACTGAATTTGAACCTGCTCCTGAAGGGAAAGATAAGCTAGCCGGCCCATTAAATATTTTGAAATACTTTCGGATCAAAAGGTAAGAGATTTTAATTTGATCTTTTGGTTTTTAAAGTATTTTTTTTATCTATTGGAAATAAACAAGTTAAAGTTTGATTAGTACTGCAAATTATTAAGTGCAATAAAATTATAGAACAGCACAATATATATATATATATATATATATTTTTTAATTATTATTCAAGCTTTTTAATCTGTAATCTTTAATGTAATTTTATTTTTTTTTTAACATCAAAATTAAAACTTAGTTCCTAAGATCTTGCTGTCGACTATATTTCAATGCTTTTGTAAAGTCTGTGAAAATAAAGATTTTATTATTATTATTATATTATTATTACAGTAAGTCAAAAGTTTCTTCACTTACGAGAGAATATTTCATATACCCCTTGTATACAAATCACAAAAATGTCTCTCGCGGCTTATTTTAACACGCACAATTAATTATAGTCCAAAAAAGGCATAAAACCAAAGCTCTACTTCTTGTCCACGTATACAAACACTTGGTACACCCTGTACACTGACCAGGCTATAAGATATGGGTGTATTTGCGTATTTTTAAAATGAACTGAAAGTCTCACACTGTCTATTAAAATACACAAAAATGTCTGTATATGCTTGATGGACAGGACGTTACAACTTTTGAATTACATTACATATATAATAATAATATAATAATTTATTGAAGATGAAAATTTAAATACATTTAATACATTGATATTATAATATTTATAGCTAATATTGATTTACGATGCACTAAACCCTGCAAAAATAAATTTGTATGCAGGGTATGAAAGAGTGGAAAAAGAAATTTTACAATGACATGTACTAAACATAAAATGTATATATGTAATTATACATGTAATTATATGTTCTGTGCAAATGTAGCAATATAAAGCCATTGAGATATGAAACGTGGAAAATTTACAAAGGAGGTTGATTGAAAATGTAAGTATTTTTTATGTCCATCAATTGATGTAGATGCAGTCTACCCAGAGACATTATCCACTTCCTTGTTTTGTTTTTAAACAGTTTTACCGAGTTAATTTTTTTTACTTCAAGGGGTAGTTTATTGAACAGTCTTGGTCCTAAGAATAGAAAAGAGCGTTGTCCAATAGTTTTTCTAGCATGAAGTACTTTTAATGCGTTCCTGCTGTACCTGGTACTGTACACATGATCGATTTTTTGGGTATTGGTTAAGTTTACTTTTTGATGACATATTATTGAATGAAAATATAATTGTCTAATATCAAGTACATTTGCTTGTTCAAATAGTAAATTGGTTGGGAAGGTTAATTTCTTTTTGATAAATGATTTTCAAGATCCATTTTTGCATTATATCTAATTTTGTTAGGTAACAATTGTATACACCTCCCCAAGCAATTATACCATAACGAAGTTGTGATTCCACTAAAGCATAATAAACTGTATCCCTGGGGATGTGTCCTGGCACCCCTACTTTTTAACTTGTTTACCACTGCCCTAACAATTATTGTTGACAACAAACTGACAGTCAGAGGAATAGGTCTCAGATACCGTTTTGATGATGGTCTCTTTAACATAGGGCGCTTTAGAGCTTTCACAAAGACGCGCACACGATTCATTTGTGATCTCCAGTATGCGGATGACTGTGCACTTTTAGCCTCTACGCCGGAAGAGCTTCAAGAACTTTTAGATGTGTATGCCCAGAGCTATGATTCCTTGGGACTTAAAATCAACATTGGAAAGACTAAGATTATGTCAACTCCTCATCAAGTGAACCAAATAGACATTACTCTTAACGGAAATTCTCTTGAAGTGGTGGATCAGTTCAATTACTTAGGCAACGTTGTTAGTGACAAAGCAAACATGGACAGCGAGATTCGCAATAGAATTAACGCTGCATCTAGAGCACTCTGGGGACTTAGAGAGAGAGTATTTGACAACCACGACCTTGCTTTGTCAACGAAAATGGCTGTCTACAGAGCAGTTGTCATTCCAACACTGCTATATGGATGTGAAAGCTGGGTCACTTACCGTCGTCATGTGAAAGAATTAGAACGTTTTCAGAAATGAAACCTCAGAGGTATGATGAAAATCCGTTGGTTCCATCACATATCAAACGTGGAAGTACTCAGGAGAGCAAACAGCCTTCCAATTGAGGTGCTTATTTCAAGAGCACGCCTAAGATGGGCAGGTCACATTCATCGTATGCATGATAACCGCCTTCCTAAATGTACACTTTATGGTGAATTGCTAAGCGGTAGAAGAAGGCGTGGCGGTCAACGAAAGAGGTTCAAAGACGCTCTCCATGAAAATCTAAAATCCTGCGGTATCGCAGACGAGCAATGGGAACAACTTGCAGCGGACAGAACCGAATGGCGAGGGGTTGTGGCCAGCTATCAAGGAAATGTTGCTGCAAGAAGGCCGAATCCAAGACCTAACCAGGTCTATGTTTGTCCTGACTGCGGTCGACATGTGCTCTTCCGAATTGGCCTCTATAGCCATAGTCGTGTGCACCGTAGATGAATGGGAATTACAATAGACTACACCTTTTACTTGCTTTTTATTGTACACAATCTATCGACTGTAACATTTTTATACTCGGACTCGAGTAACGGCTAATAATAAAAAATAAACTGTAGTGAGTAGATTAACGTCTAAAATGTTTTTGAGATATTTAAATTTCACCAGGAGACCCCTTTATTTTTGTGTTAATTTGTTAATATGAACGTCCCATTTAAGATGTGAATCAGTAATAATTCCCAGATATTTAGTATTATACTTTATTGGAATCTGGTATAAAGAATTATTACATTCTATTTCCAATGATTTGAAATCATAGGATTTACTATTACTCGTGAGAAAGGGTATGTACAGGGTTTTATTACAATTAATTGTTAACACTCTAGAATCGAACCACTCCTTTATCATTTTAAAATCTCGTTGTGCTGTCTCAATAACATCTTCCCAGGTAGATCCTGTATAAAAAATTACTGTATCGTCTGCATAGCTGATAAACTGTCCTTGTGAGGGTAGAGAAACCATATCATTGATATAAATATTGAAAAGAATGGGATCTAATACAGTGCCCTGTGGAACGCCATATTCAATCACATTAAATTCACTGCAAGTTCCATTGCATTGGGCCATATGCACTAATCCACTAACTATAATCAGTTTTTTCTCTAACACTATTTAATTGTTTTTTAAATACTGGACAGTCAGTATCCAAACAGGAATGCTTTACGTCATATTCCGTTTTAAGCCGTAAATTAGGGTTCATACAACTAACACAGTTTTTCACATTATTGTTACAATTTTCAGTTGAATGGTTTTCTACACAATTTGCACAGACAGTATCTTTCTTGCAATCACGCATTTTGTGGTTGAATCCATTACACTTTAATCATCTTAGGACGCTAATATTTTCGTAAACAGGATATTTGTTATACTTAATATTAACTTTTCTTGTCTGCATGATTTTTTTTAAATGTTGCCCCCTTACATTCGATTATTGCCATTTTGGAATCTCCCTTTTTTGTATTTTTTTAAAGTTTTAGATCAAGTTGGTCATCATCCTTATTAAGGCATGCTTAAAATAAACTTTGTTACCTCGGTTCCTTTGGGATAAAGTGAATCATTTACTTACTACCGAAGCTACACAAAACATTGAGTTCACAGGTTTTCACATGTTCACAATTAGTTCTGTTCATAGAAAAATAAGGCAACACGTTGGAGCCCAATGTCAGAGTTCTGTAGCCACTTAATAAATCAATATGTGATCTGCCTATTTATTCTAAAGAAAAACTACATTTATACTGTGAATAACACCACACATTTTACTAAAACAAAAGTTAAAAATTAGCTGCCGGATGCTTGGTGGCCATCTTCGTCTCCTCTTGCTACTTTGCTACTCCAGCGCCCGCTGGCTTTTTTATTAGGTACCGTCCTCTTCTGGCGGTTGCCACGACCTTCGGCAGGTGCGGTACCAGTGTCGGCATGCATAGACGTACTCGGGGTTCTTACAAACAAATAAAAAACCTTCAGAAAAAAATTGAACTAAAAATTGTGGTTGAAGAAGCAAAACCTGTAAAAATTGTAAGTATGCAAACAAGTAATTTCAAACTCAATAAAAGTATATCAACACAAAGAGAACAAATTGATAATTAACTCTTTGAATATCTGATGTAAATCTGTTGAAATAGTGATAATTCTATTTTTGGTATTAAATGACTTAATATCAGTCAAATTTTTTTCAGGTATAGTAAAAAGTCCAAATAATTCAAAATTAACCTTGAGACTGTGGCATTGCTGCAAGTATTCAATTAGTATATTCAATACTTTTCCTTTTACTTTTCCCAAGAAATCAGAATAATCAATGTGTTTTTGGGTCCTTAAACCGGTAACTGCCAATTCTGCTTTTGAATGCAGTATAAAGTTTATCAACACCTTCCTCCAGACTTCTTACAATTGGCCGATTAGTTTTTTTTGTGTTCGCATTATTTAAGACGGCACAGTTATTGCATATATGTCGCAATAAGTTTGATTTTGATGTAAACACAGTTCATTGTCATACTCAAAAAGTTACGAAACACATAGTGCGTCGGTTAATATATATATATATATATATATATATGAGTAGTGGTGAGAGGTAAGTGAAACCTCTCAAATGGTCAATTGCTACTATACACCATAGATGTCTCTATGGGCGTATAGCGACTTGCGATTCTGCAAGTACCTGAGAGCGGCGACCTTTCAGTCCTAGGTGGACTTAACCTACTGTTATAATATATGATTTGCAGGAAACAACTACTCAGCGGGCAAATACCCCGACCTGCATTGAATTACACCTTACAAATCATTAAAGAATGGTAACCAATATCATTTGTCAACTCCCTGACCAGACATAGACCGGTTTCGAACTTATTAGTTCTCATCAGTATGCCATAGGTCATGGAGCAGACAAATGATAGTGGCCAACCTGCTAGTTTTATACAAACTATAGTAAATTGAGTAGTGGTGAGAGGTAAGTGAAACCTCTCAAATGGTCAATTGCTACTATACACCATAGATGTCTCTATGGGCGTATAGCGACTTGCGATTCTGCAAGTACCTGAGAGCGGCGACCTTTCAGTCCTAGGTGGACTTAACCTACTGTTATAATATATGATTTGCAGGAAACAACTACTCAGCGGGCAAATACCCCGACCTGCATTGAATTACACCTTACAAATCATTAAGGAATGGTAACCAATATCATTTGTCAACTCCCTGACCAGACATAGACCGGTTTCGAACTTATTAGTTCTCATCAGTATGCCATAGGTCATGGAGCAGACAAATGATAGTGGCCAACCTGCTAGTTTTATACAAACTATAGTAAATTGAGTAGTGGTGAGAGGTAAGTGAAACCTCTCACCACTACTCAATTTACTATAGTTTGTATAAAACTAGCAGGTTGGCCACTATCATTTGTCTGCTCCATGACCTATGGCATACTGATGAGAACTAATAAGTTCGAAACCGGTCTATGTCTGGTCAGGGAGTTGACAAATGATATTGGTTACCATTCCTTAATGATTTGTAAGGTGTAATTCAATGCAGGTCGGGGTATTTGCCCGCTGAGTAGTTGTTTCCTGCAAATCATATATTATAACAGTAGGTTAAGTCCACCTAGGACTGAAAGGTCGCCGCTCTCAGGTACTTGCAGAATCGCAAGTCGCTATACGCCCATAGAGACATCTATGGTGTATAGTAGCAATTGACCATTTGAGAGGTTTCACTTACCTCTCACCACTACTCAATTTACTATAGTTTGTATAAAACTAGCAGGTTGGCCACTATCATTTGTCTGCTCCATGACCTATGGCATACTGATGAGAACTAATAAGTTCGAAACCGGTCTATGTCTGGTCAGGGAGTTGACAAATGATATTGGTTACCATTCTTTAATGATTTGTAAGGTGTAATTCAATGCAGGTCGGGGTATTTGCCCGCTGAGTAGTTGTTTCCTGCAAATCATATATTATAACAGTAGGTTAAGTCCACCTAGGACTGAAAGGTCGCCGCTCTCAGGTACTTGCAGAATCGCAAGTCGCTATACGCCCATAGAGACATCTATGGTGTATAGTAGCAATTGACCATTTGAGAGGTTTCACTTACCTCTCACCACTACTCAATTTACTATAGTTTGTATAAAACTAGCAGGTTGGCCACTATCATTTGTCTGCTCCATGACCTATGGCATACTGATGAGAAGTAATAAGTTCGAAACCGGTCTATGTCTGGTCAGGGAGTTGACAAATGATATTGGTTACCATTCTTTAATGATTTGTAAGGTGTAATTCAATGCAGGTCGGGGTATTTGCCCGCTGAGTAGTTGTTTCCTGCAAATCATATATTATAATATATATATATATATATATATATATATATATATATATATATATATATAAATAATCATAATCTATTAAGGAAGTGGGGCTATAACTTGTTTTTCTCACACAAGTATCTAATTAGTCATCAGACCTGTTCTAACAAGTTGATAATCGGTTAATGAACTGAATTGAACTTTTACCCTTAGAACACATATTCTTTTTCTAACAGACCTGTTTTATTTTAACCACTCACTGTACTATATAAAGATTTCTTATCAGCAAGATTGGCAGTCAGAGATTTCAAATGGATCAAGACAGTGGTATAGAATCTGACAGTTTCTTTGAAATAGAGAAAAAACATAAAGTCAATACTTTACACTCTGTACAAAACACAAGGGATCAGTATGTTTGTTTATCAACATATTTCTACAAAATGAACTTGTCTCCAGAAAAGAAATTCTGTCTGGCTTGTTATTTCGATGCCGCACGAAATAGTACTATAGAAACATACAGATATCATACCATATAACTGGGGTTGTAATCGAGCTAAAAGACAAATGTTTTTCCTGTTCTATTTGTGATACACCTTTATACATATATTGTTTAACACGATTTTATCTAATTTGTAATAAATAAATAATATTTCAATTACTCATTTCTTTTTTATTTCCTCGTATTTTAAATATTAAATAAATAGATGTATTAGTATACATGGCACCACCTTGTGTCTTGTATAACGAAACCCATACCACTTGTAGTCTACAAGATCTACCTATAAATCGATGGATTGTGGGGTGTAGCGCCATCTTCTGTACTGTAGTACAATTAAACCGTACCAGTTGCAGAAATTAGTTGTTCACTAAAGAACTGCTTTATGAGTTTACCAAACTAATCATAGAGGTAGCTGAAAGTATTTCAGCTTGCCTGAATATATTAGACAAGTTTTTGAAAACAAGAATACTATTTATAACTGTTGTCAGTTTGGTGTAGCATTTCTTTCTAATATAATAATTCTGTTTGTGCTTTTCTGGATTATATTTTACTTATTTCACTGTAAGTAATTACAACTTTCTTGATAATGTGTTTACCACTTATAGAGTAACCATAGATATTTCGAGAATTATACCTCCTCTATATTTATGAATTTTTATTGTCTAATTATATCCACAAAATTGATTTAATTACACTCTATTCAAGTAGGTCTTATCAGGGTGTTATTTGGGGGGTTGTTATATAAAAAAATGTTTTAAAAAAAATTTATTATTATGTATTATTAACATTTTTTTAAACAATAGAAAAATTCAATTTTACATAATACTGAATTTTAACACATTTAGAAAATAATGGTCGAGAGGTGAGCGCCCCCGGAATCGACGGAATCTCGAACCTCGTCCTTAAAAACCTCCCTTTAAAAGCGCTGGCGCAACTGACCCATATCATAAACGCTATTCTGCGCCTGCAGTATTTTCCCGAGTGCTGGAAGACTGCCATAATTGTCCCGATCCTGAAACCAAATAAACAGCCTCAGGACATCAATAGCTACAGACCAATAGCTCTCCTAAATACGCTATCAAAATTAGTACAGAGAATTATTCTAATTAGACTCAATAAATACATATATACACATAACATCCTGCCGAAGCAACAATTTGGTTTCAGGTCGGGACATAGCACCACTCTAGCGCTCGCGAGGGTAGTGCAGGATGCACTAGTAGGTTACACAAAAAAGCAGTGTACTGCGTTACTATTGTTAGACATCGAAAAGGCGTATGATACTGTATGGCATAACGGCCTATTATACAAACTACGAGAAAAATGTAAGCTCCCTCTATACTTAACTCTACTAATAAAAAACTTTCTGTTTCAAAGAAAAATAGCTGTTAAAATAGAAAACACACATTCCACCATCAAAAATATAGCGGCAGGAGTTCCACAAGGGGCAATCCTCTCTCCCACCCTCTATAACCTTTTCCTTTCCGACGTTCCCACGGCGGGCGATCCTTCTATGCAGAAACGGCCGTCCAAAAGATACGGCGTCACCTGACTATACTAGAAACATACAACGCAGACTGGAAGATACATATAAACGAACGAAAGACTGAGACGATAACGCTGCACCGAAAATTCACAAATACAACTACATTCACTAAACTGAAAATCAATAATAAGATAATTGAGGAAAAAAGCAGAGTCAAGTATCTGGGGGTAACCCTGGATACGAGGCTCTGCTTTGGACCCCATATTACAGCCACAATACAAAAAACATACTCAGCGTTAAGTAAGTTATACCCGCTTGTGAATCGGCGCAGCAGACTAACGACTGATAACAAACTGACATTATACAAAGTGATATTCAGACCAACAATGACCTACGCCTGTGCGTCTTGGAATTGCATTTCAGACGCACAGTATCACAGACTACAGACAACCCAGAACAAGATACTTAGACTGTTACTAAACGCAGACAGGTACACTCCGATTGTTGAATTACATGAGAGGGCTAAGGTACCTCTCATGCGAGACTTTATTGACGAAACTTCGCAAAAGTTCTTCGAATACAAAATTCAACAGTCGGAGCTGACAAGAGACCTGACAAAGAGACGAAGACACAATGACCCACCACACGCACATAGACTTTTACATCAAAACTTACCAATATATAATACAAGAGACTGACTAACGGTAAATACTTAAAACCTGAAACATACATAAAACACAGACCGACATGTACAACTTCCCTCCCCTCATACTCCACATAATGTATATATATATATATATATATATATATATATTGGTAAGTGAAACCTCTCAAATGGTCAATTGCTACTATACACCATAGATGCCTCTATGGGCGTATAGCGACTTGCGATTCTGCAAGTACCTGAGAGCGGTGACTTTTCAGTCCTAGGTGGACTTAACCTACTGTTATAATATATGATTTGCAGGAAACAACTACTCAGCGGGCAAATACCCCGACCTGCATTGAATTACACCTTACAAATCATTAAAGAATGGTAACCAATATCATTTGTCAACTCCCTGACCAGACATAGACCGGTTTCGAACTTATTAGTTCTCATCAGTATGCCATAGGTCATGGAGCAGACAAATGATAGTGGCCAACCTGCTAGTTTTATACAAACTATAGTAAATTGAGTAGTGGTGAGAGGTAAGTGAAACCTACAACCTATATATATATGTTATATTAGAAATATACTATGATATATAATATTATCGAGACAGGCTTAACCTTCTCAAACATATCGTATTACATACTGTGTAACAGCTCTTCTCAATAACCGCTCACGCTGCATGAGCATTGTATTTCAATTCTCAGTAATTCTGATTGTGCTGAATCAGCAACACTGTTTCCTTTGTTCTCGAAACATTATAAATATTACTAACAACCTTTTTGTAATCAGTCTTATACTCACTTTCAATTAAACTACTCCTAAATTATTATTGTATTTTCTTAACGAGTCAACGTTGACTCCAGTGTAACAAATAAAGTTTCTTTTTAAAAAGTTATTCAAACAATCCACTATCTAACATTGGCGCAGTCGTGGCGGATCTGAAAAACACACACAGTTCGGGAGCCTAACCAGTAGCAAACATATCCGAGGGAACAAGGAGTCCATCTGAAAAAGGTGCCTAACCGGACGAAAAGAGCTTCTGGAACAAGGAGAACTTCTTAGCTGTAGTGGTGGATCCCAATCCTTTGTTCAGAAGAACCTACATTATTCTCAAACGCACAGAAGCGAAACAATAATAATTATCAAGAAATACAAGCAACAAAGCAACATTTCAAATCAACACGATTCAACAATTAGCAAGTAAGAATTTCATCCCGTCCCATCGTTGGTGTCTTCGGCATCAAAGGCAACCCTGTGGAAGGAACACCCAGTGACGCCCCTGGCAGAGAGAGACCTTTGGTGAAGCTAAGCTCACGAAGTCGCATTCAACTGGACCACGAGGAATGAAAAATTTAAGGCTAGTAATCCTAGCAACATGCTAGATGCCATAAACAGGATCAAACGAGAACTACAGTTGTCATATTTCGAATCACAAAAATTTTCCATTAAAACCCCAATCAAAAACCCTGTCCAAAATGTTCAAAGACGTCCAAATTCTCATCAATTCTGCACATTCTGCAGAAGAAATGGGCACCATGTTAACGAATGCCGCACAAGGCAAAATTATCAGTCCCCATCTCCCAATTTCACACCAAATGCTTATTCTAATCAAGCACAGCCTCCAAGGCAACATTTCCAGAGTGCATCTAACCATAGACCACAAAACTTCCAAAATTTCTCCAACCAGCAACACAATTATTCTCAACAGAGCAGGCCCTCAGCTATCAGGCCAAATCCCAACTTCCACCAGCAGAGACCTTCTGCCATACAACCGAACCCGAATTTTAATCGATTCAATCAACAAAAGACACATCACCTAAATCAAGAATCTTATGATAACTACACTGATAGCCCAAACCAATATGAAAATTATCCTGTAAATTATTCTACCAATTATTCTCCCAATTATTCTAACGAAAATGATTATGATTACGATTTTGGAACCCAACAATGTGAGAATTATACTGCTAATTCTCAACCCCAACAGTACGAGAATTATACTGCTAATTCTCAACCTCAACAGCACGAGGATTATACTGCTAATCCTCCGGATTTTTGCATAGGCCCGGAGTATTCCACGAGTACTCCAACACAGCAAACGGACGAACTAGACCAAATTTCTCGCCAAGTCCAAGCGATAAACCTCCAGGACAGTTTCGACCCAAACCTGAACTTCCCGGAAAACCAATTCATGTAAAAACACTCCGCTACAAACTAAATGTCGTAAATTCCAAAAATCTATTTTACATCGTTTCAAAATTCTTGTCGACTCAGGTGCAGGTATTTCTGTATTTAAAACCAAAACAGCGGAAAGGTACAAACAAAGATATCCTGAAAACGTAATTATACAGGGTATAACAGATGAAAAAATTAATATCACCGAATCTGTACTAATACCATTCAATATAAATGACCCATACAAGGTTTATGTTCACGACCTAGATATAGAATTCGATGGACTATTAGGTGCAGACTTTTTAAAATATTATAAGTGTCATGTGGACTTTGAAAATAATCAACTTATTACCAATTTTAAAACCGTACCACTATTTGAGGTGACTGAGGTAACATCAATCAGGAACCACAATAATTCTAACGAAAAGAATAATCCAGGTATTAGAATTTCAAACCCAAATTTAAATGTTAAAAACCAAAATGTAATTTCTATCGAACCACGCACAGAAAAGATTTTTAAACTTAAATGCAATTTACAAAATACCGAAGCTATACTAATAGCCCAGGAAAATGAAAAGGTACGTTTACCGAATGCCATTGTCAAAATAGACAACAATGGTGAATTTTTGACAACGATAATAAACGCAAACGCGATTCCAAAAACAATACATTTCTCGGATCTTAAACTTGAACCCGTTAACAAATTTAGATCAATATTTAACGTAAATCTTCAAAATCCGGATTCCCAATATATAGACAGAAATTACGAAATAAGAAACCAATTACGCTTAGATCACTTGAACGATGAGGAGAGTGAATTAATTACTCAACTCTGCTTAGACTTTTCAGACGTATTTTATTTAGAAGGTGACAACTTAACATTTACCAACGAAATCAAGCATTCAATAGACACTAACGATTCTAAACCAATTTTTACTAAATCTTATCGTTACCCCCATATTCACAAACAAGAAGTAAAATCACAAGTTTCAAAAATGCTCGACCAAGGCATCATTCAGCCTTCAATTTCTCCCTGGTCCTCCCCAGTTTGGGTAGTCCCTAAAAAACTAGACGCTTCTGGTAAACAGAAATGGCGCGTCGTAGTTGACTACCGAAAATTAAACGAAGTAACGATAGGTGATAAATATCCTCTACCTAACATTTCCGACCTTTTAGATCAATTAGGCAAATGCCAATATTTAGACTTGGCCTCTGGCTTCCATCAAATTGAAATCGATCCCAAAGACATTCAAAAAACCGCTTTCACAGTCGAGAATGGTCATTTTGAATTCGTACGAATGCCTTTTGGACTCAAAAATGCTCCATCAACATTTCAAAGGGTGATGGACAACATTTTACTAGGAATCCAAAACGAAAGGTGTCTCGTCTATATGGACGATATCATTATCTACTCCCCTACTATCCACGAACATATTTCTCGATTAACAGAAGTCTTCAAACGTTTACAAAAAGCCAACCTCAAAATTCAGCCAGACAAATGCGAATTCCTTCGCAAAGAAGTTGCCTATTTAGGACATCTTATTACAAAGGATGGTGTAAAACCGAACCCTGCCAAAGTCGAAGCAATTCTAAATTTTCCTCAACCCAAAAATCAGAAAGAAATTAAATCTTTTCTAGGTTTAGCAGGCTATTATAGACGTTTCATTCCTAATTTTTCCAAAATTTCAAAACCCTTGACTAAATTGCTACAAAAAGATATACCTTTCAATTTCGGCAATGACTGTACAAATTCATTCGAAACCCTAAAACAAACTTTGACAACTACCCCGATATTGATCTACCCCAACTTTGATGAACCTTTTGTCCTAACTACAGACGCTAGTGCATTTGCAATAGGTTCTGTACTTTCACAAGGAAGTATAGGAAAAGATTTGCCAATCGCACACGCATCTCGAACTTTATGCGGCGCGGAAACCAAGTATTCAACCATTGAGCGTGAACTTTTATCTTTGGTCTGGAGTGTAAAGCATTTTAGGCCATATCTATTCGGAAGGAAGTTCAAACTCGTCACCGACCACCGACCACTCACTTGGTTATTTTCCATAAAAGACCCAGGTAGTAGACTAGCGCGTTGGCGCTTAAAACTAGAAGAATACGACTACGAGATAATATACAAACCCGGAAAGATCAATAAAAACGCGGACGCGTTGTCCAGAATAAAAATCAATCACTTTTCAGAATGTTCCAAATTTTATTCAAAAATTCTAGCCGCAAACGAAGACTCAAACGAAGACTCAGACGAAGATGAAACCTCAGACAAAGACGACGAGATCACTGACGAACAAATTGCCCGAGAATTTGACACATTCTCCCGTCTTTACAAAATCAAATCTCTAATAGACTATTTCAAAATTCAAATCACAAATAAACAACTATTAGATCGAGAAAATAAAAACATCATAACGTTTTTCCAACAAAACAACTTGACAGACCTTCACCATCAAATTATCGAGGATATTTTCGAGGAAAACCCCGAATTCTATAACAATACAATCAATATCGTTTCCAGTAAATCGACCCGACAAAGAAATTATTACATTATCGCTTTACCCTTCGACCCAGAGTCTGTGGTAGAACACTTATTTTTAACATTATATAAACACCAGAACAAATTAGACCTTTCCAAAACTTATCACGTTGAAAATAACTTAGACTTTCCAATTCTCGAAATCCTATCATTTATTTTTGCAGAAAAAGACTTAAAACTAATTATTTGTCAAAATTTAGTACGAACTCCCGATGAAGACCGACGTCCGATCATTCTCGACCAGCATCACACCGGAAAAAATAATTTACATCGTGGAATAAATGAAACGATACGTAGAATCAAAAATAAATATAATTGGCAAGGCTTAACAAAAGACGTCGAAAATTTTATAAAAAATTGTGAAACATGTCAAAGAACAAAAGTCTGTCGTAAGAACCTCAACAATCCCTTAGTGATTACCGAAACCCCTAAAACTCCATTTGAGAGAGTTAATATCGATCTATTCGAATTTCCCACGCGAAACTATGCATTAACTATCCGCGACGAGTTAACCAAATTTACTCAAGCTTACGCAGTCCCAGACAAGAGCGCAAAATCAGTCGTAAATACCCTGTTGCTTTATTTTCAGCATTATGGTACTCCACTAAGAATTCATTGCGATTATGGCGGCGAATTTGATAATAATTTATTAAAAGACCTTTGCACCCTTTACGACATAAAACTAACATACTCAAGCGTAGGACACCCTCAATCCAACGGATCTATCGAACGATTCCATGCCACCCTAGCGGAAATGATCAGAATACATAAAACAGAGAATCCGAACGAACATCCTTTCACCATATTACCATACGCGGTAATATGTTATAACAATTCAGTAAACAAAACTCATGGCTTTACGCCATACGAACTTATTTTCGGACATACAGCTAACCGACCACCTGAAACTCTTTACAACCAAAAAGACCTGATCACCAAATACGTTAGAGACCTAAATAATCGAATATCTCATTATTACAAAATTGCGCGAAGTCGAACAGAAGCACAAAAACAAAAAGCCAAAATTCGATTCGACAAGAACATTCCCGAAAATAGACACACATATAATATTACTACTAAATCTCGAAACAAACCAAACAACCAAAGTAAATTTTGATCGAATGAAACCATATACTGAAGATTAAATTTATTTTCAGGTTTCTCCTGCTGATCGGATCAGCACTTGCTCAATTTAAAATAACACCTATTAACAATACGATCGGAGTATATTATCACCAAGACACGGACATTGTGATTTCTCACAAGAAATGGACTTTACTGGTACACAAAAACATATCTACCTTTAAGACAGCTTTCGGCAAAAACGACAAGATCTTACAGACACTATACAACACACTCGACCCAGCATATCATTACATGAACGTCTTTTCAGGAGATGTAAAAACTCACCTTAGCTTATTGACGCAAATTTCCCAATCAATACAATCAAAATTTGACGAAATTTACCTTGACACGAAACGATACAAACGAGGAACACTAAATGGCATCGGAACGATTTTCAAATCAATAACCGGAAATTTAGACGCAGAAGACGGTCAGTATTATTCTGATTGTATCAACAAATTGAATAATGACGAACACCAACTCGAAAACCTAATTAAAAACCAAATATCCGTTACAACTTCAGTAATCAAAAATTTCAACGCAACTATTCAAAAATTGCAAGTTGACGAAGAAACTTTCAATAAGGATATTAAAGAAATTGAAACCTCAATTTTAGACATGACTAAGGACATAGAAAACGTCCATGCAAAACTGAAATTTATCGAAATCTGCGAACAACTTATGGCAAGTTATTTATTTATCGAGGATAACTTAAATGACATCCTAAATTCCATCACTTTCGCGAGGCTTAAAATAATTCACACGTCAATTATAAATCCAAAAGACTTAATAAATTCTCTACAGGAAATTTCGCAAAACCTACAAAGGAACAATTTACCGCTTCCAATCAAACTATCAAAGGTTGCACAGTACTTAGACATTATAGAACTAAAAGCTTTTCAAACAAATTCGGATCTAATATTTGTGTTAGACATACCTTTAATAGACCCTCAAACATATTCAGTATTTCAATTATACCCTATCCCTATTTTGGATAATAGAACTGGTTTATATCATGTATTATCAACTTCTCAAAAATATATCACGAGAGATGATGATTCATTAATGTACATACCTATCTCGAACTTTGAAGAATGCAAACCACTTTATTTCAACACCAAATTATGTCCAAATTTATTTGCATACCCTATTGACAACAATGCCATATGCGAAGCCCGTCTCTTCAAGAACCTCAAAACTCTGCCAGAAAACTGCCAGACGTCATTTATCATCAGCCAAGGCTACAACGTCCAAAAAATAGACGAAAACACATGGTTAGTTATTAACGCGGAACCTCTACAAACAACCATCAACTGTCCAGAAAGAAATTCAAAAACTGAAGTCATCTACAAAAATTCAATAGTAAAATTACAACCAAATTGTTAAGCCTTCATAGGCATCACAAAAATTCAAGCCAGTACCAATGAAGTAACCGATGTAAAAGACGACACTCATCCAATCCAAATTCCATTTGAATGTTGTAAACATATTCCAGACAAAAGCCGAGCTCCAAATCTTAAACCACTAAAATTAAACAATCTCAATACGGAAGACCTCGAAGTTGCCAAATACAAGTTGGACCAATACTCCAGAGATTTAGATGATTTGATCAACGAACCCTTTATAACAAAACACATATCCTAGTTCACCTATTTTATCATTGTGCTAATATTTGGACTGTTATTTCTGTACCTATTTTGTAAGTGCAGAACAAAAAGACGAAGACTAGCCATCGATGTTTCTGCATCACCCCCATCTCCACCGAGGCCTAGCAAACCCTACAGGACATTTGCTAACCTATTTCCTTCACGAAGACGACCTACCTTAAGAAGAGAAGACAACGAAGCCGAAGACATAGAACTTACATAAAGACAAGCTGTTTTGTGCCTTTTTACTGACTTTCAGTGCTGGACTCTTCAGTGAATTTTATTTCATTTGTTTAATCATTATATTTCATTATTTTTCTATCATTTGTTAATTTCAATTTTATTAACATTTTTACGTCATTTTCATTCAAACCCATCATGCTTATATTTTATGCTTTCACAGTAAAGCTATATTTTAACCTTAGGAATATTTTATCCTATTTTACAATTCAAACCTAGTATGTTTGTATATTACGCTTTCTTGCTAAAGCTATATTTTAACTCTAACATTTTTATGTTATTTTATTTTATGAATCAAGCTTATTGTGCTTGCATTTCATATTTTAGACGCTAAAGTTATATTCTGTATTTTACACCTTACGATTTAACATTTTTTGTATCTTTTATATTTTTCCAAATTGTACCATTACCTTTTATATACATTTTATATTCATTTCAAAAGTTGCTGCATAAAACACCAACTTTTTTTATAAGGGGGAAGCTGTTATATTAGAAATATACTATGATATATAATATTATCGAGACAGGCTTAACCTTCTCAAACATATCGTATTACATACTGCGTAACAGCTCTTCTCAATAACCGCTCATGCTGCATGAGCATTGTATTTCAATTCTCAGTAATTCTGATTGTGCTGAATCAGCAACACTGTTTCCTTTGTTCTCGAAACATTATAAATATTACTAACAACCTTTTTGTAATCAGTCTTATACTCACTTTCGATTAAACTACTTCTAAATTATTATTGTATTTTCTTAACGAGTCAACGTTGACTCCAGTGTAACAAATAAAGTTTCTTTTTAAAAAGTTATTCAAACAATCCACTATCTAACATATATATATATATATATATATATATATATATATATTGTTATTATACATGATTTGCAGGAAACAACTACTCAGCGGGCAAATACCCCGACCTGCATTGAATTACACCTTACAAATCATGAAAAATTGGTAGCCAATGTCATTTGTCAACTCCCTGACCAGACATAGACCGGATTCGAACTTATTAGTTCTCATCAGTATGCCATAGGTCGTGGAATAGACAAATGACAGTGGCCAACCTGCTAGTCTTATACAGACTAATGTAAATGGTGTAGTGGTGAGAGGTAAGTGAATCCTCTCATGTGGTCTAATGCTACTATACACCAGACATCACAGATATATATATATATATATATATATATATATATATATATATATATAGGGTAAATAGCAGAATATTGAGTTAAATTTAGAATAACAATTCATTTATTTATTTATTATTTTTATATTTTTTGCACATAGTAATTTTTAGAGGAAATTTTTAAGTTAACTTAGAACACGTAATAATTTTATTTTGAAAGAATACTTTCATCAATAATTCAATTCCCCCAAATTAATCAAAATAAATATACTGTAAATAATGTAAATAGTATAGTTTAAGTTCAGAGTTCTATAATTTCATTTATTTATTTCGTTTTATTATGTATGTAATTCATAGAGGAATTTTAATTTAATTCAGAATGTTCAATTACCTTCTCAACCAGAATAAATCTTTAATTTTTTCAAAAAATAATCATTTATAAAGCAGGTTTTTATTGTTATTTTCCTGCATAATAATACAGACAACCAGTAACACATTGAAACCTAGAATATTATATAAAACTGCTCTGCAGTATAGAAAACACATAAATAGCATAAACCTGTGGGAAATGCTAGAAGAGGACAATCCAAAAAAAATTTCGAGGAGTGTGTCATCTCGGCATCCATCGCCGACCTACCCTAAAGGATGTTTACACATTAACTAGAGTAGGGAATAAGCATTATACGCACGATGGGCAGGTTTATAATGTAATTAAACAGGGATAAATGGCATAAATGAAATTAAATTGTAAATAGCTAACAAAAATAAAATTCTTTTAATTGGTAATTGGCACTTGCCTCTCGCCCAAAAGTTCCGGGTTCGATCCCCGGTCGTGGCAGTGGAAAATACTGTGAGAGGGATTTTTCCACTCTACACGGATATTGGGTGTGTGTCTCTTGTCTCTAAATGTGTAGCCTCCTCCCACACAAGGCTCTTCTAGAGCCTTCAGGGATAAAGGGGGTCGTAATTACCTGTGGTGTTATTTATTTATTATTTATATCAGTTATATAATATATAATGAGTTATAATAGTTATACTATTTAAATTCTAAGTTTTATCTAAATATATATTAAAAAACAAAGTGTGGTTTAAAAACAGAAAATTGATACTTAAATATTAAACAAATTATTCTAACACTGAAGAAATTTTATATATCATAACAGTAACAGCAGTTGGTTTATAAAACAGTAACAGGTTTTAAATATATACAGTGGGTTTAAAAATATTAATTTGATAAGTTTGAGCGATTTTTATTCCAGCACTGAAGTTATTTTCGCACAAACTTCAGAGAGATTGTCCATTTCTTCTTTAATGTTTATTAATTTCTGTAGTTTTCTTTCATATTTGGCAATTCTTTTAATAATTTTTGCTTTACTCTTATTATTTTTTATATCGAATTCTTTTGTTTTCTTAATGAAAGCTTTCGCTTCATCCATATAATTATCTGTTTCGTACGTTAATAATCTCAATTCTTCGGTTTCTTCTATTTGAGATTGATCCAAGTTTTTCTCACCCTCTACTTCTTGTTGGATTTCCTCCCCTTCTATGTCTTCCTGGATTTCCTCTGTATCACTTATATCACTAATTTGTTCATAAACTGGTGTAGACGTTATGCTGGGTTTGAATATTATTTTTGCCCCTATCGGTTTAAGTTGACTAAACGAGCCATTAATGATTTGTATTTCTGAACTGACAGAATCGTTAAAGCTGTGATTTTCCGTTTTAATACTTTCATATTCAACTCCTTCTTCAAATTCATTAATTTTATTGATTTTGTTGAAGTTTGGGGTCTTGGGTATACTGGAGCACTATTAACGTCCACACTTTTAAATTCACTATCAGCCGTAACTTTCTTCATATAAGAAAGCATTTTTATAGATTTGCCAGGTGTGTTATTTCTTGAATATGTCACTGGACTTTTGACTTTCATTTCCACTTATTATTTTCCACAATTTACTTTAATATTATAACTCTTTTCTGTTGAACTGTTTGTTTGAATACTTCTGTAGTATATATATAAATATATATATATATATATATATATATATATATATATATATATATATATATCCCACATTAGAGGGTAAATTCTAAAGTCAATTACTCAGTTTGTCTAAACCACACCTTCAACCAATAGAAAGCTAAGTCTAATTTTAATGCTCTTTGATTGACTTGTGGTCATTTCCCCAAGCTTAGTCAGCAACTTTTCTATTCGCTGCCCATCCTATTTTTAATACTATGTAATAAGAATTCTTAATCATCTGCAATTACCTTGTTCCATGATTTTTTCTATTTCCATGTTTGGAAGTATCAGTAAATTGCTACACGATATCTCAAGCAATTTAATATTTTTATACAACCATTTATAGCAGTTGAAAAAGTACCTTTAAAAAGGTAAACAGGAAATTTACTTTTAGTTTGGTATGGTAGAATTAATGCTTAAAATTTATATGTATTTATTTCTTCTATAGGGGGCAATACACTAGGTTATTTGATGTTAATGGCAGTGCAAATATCTTGAGAAACAATATTTTTTGCATTAGTAATAGTACTGTTTTAAAAAAGAAACCCTCTATATAAACACTATATACCGAAACTTTTCATTCAGTCGAAAAATCTTAAGACTTATACAATGTGTTTATGTGATTTTGACCAAGCGTTCTGTGCTCTTCATAAACGTTTTATGTTTAGAAATTTGCCGAAATGTCCTGAAATATTTTCTAGTGAGAAATGGGAAGATATTGAAATTTCTAAAAAATATAGTGAACAAACAAACTTATCGGAATGGGATGATAATGAAACAATGAAATATATCTGTACCTGTGAAACTCAAATTCAGGAAAAATGTCTACTACATGCCTGTTACGTTTTTAAAAAACAATCCCTCTATCAAGATATTCCATGTGAAAATTGGGGAGATATGGATAAATTTTCTTCATATAAGCCATTCATAGACAACAGAAATATAATAAGAACACCATTATCCAAAATGTCAAAAAAAAGAGAAAAAAAAGAGTTTAAAATGTGTGAAAGACGTATCGTTTACTAGAGGATGCTCATTTAACTCCTGATAAAAATATTTTTTAATAATTTATTGACCTGTATGTTTTATTTTGTTAATATGTTTTTAATAATATAAAAGTCTATGTAATTACATTTTAATATATTTGTTATAATTATTACTTATGTATTTTATTTCCTAGTTCCTACATAACGCCAAGTGACAGTAAATTTCAATAATTTATTCTCATTAACATTAATTTATTATAACCATTACAAAACCTGCAGACATCTATGGATGCTGCAGGTATAATTATTTCCTGCTACGACCAGCTTTGAACTTGAAACAGTTTCTTTTATAAATAAAATATTATACAGGACTGGTAATCTATATTTGGATACATTTCCTGGTGTGTTTTAATGCTATTTGAACTTATGTATTAATTATATGACTATTAATTTTAAAACACGAATACAGGGTATATTTCTTGAGGTGAATGCATTGATTTGAACTCGAGTCTCACATAATTACTAATTTTGAAATATGAATACAGGGGCATATTTCTTTTATTACTAAGAGGTGAATGCATTGATTTGAACTGAAGTCTTACATGATTACTAAGCATGAATACAGGGGGTTATTGCTCTTACTGCTATGAGGTGATAAATAAGTAAAGTTTTTCTAGGTGGGTCGAGTTCAGTTTTTAATAACAACGCACCGGAGGTTGTTGATCGGTTATGAACTCTAAATCTGTTATTAGAAAAAACTTATTTGACCGATTATGCTGTTGAACTCATTCATAATTTGTTTGACCCGGTTCTGAAACTGGTTTACCTGGAGGTCGTTGAACTCATTTATAACTTGTCTATACTGGTTCTGAAACGGGTTGACCGTAGGTCGTCGAAATCTTTATAACTCGTTTAACCGGTTCTGATCCTTGAATCTATAATGATTGAATCTCCATACCTTTTCATTACACATCTACTTTCCAATGTAACAAATACTGATGAGTTACGTGATTTTGGCTTTTTAGAATCTACTATTCCCAATTGCAACAAGTCTCTGTATTTGTCACCAGTCAGTGGTCTTGATGTGGAATCACTTGTGCATAAATTAAAGTCTTCAAACTCCAGCGGCCATGACAATATTTCTAACAATTTAATAAAAAAATGTAAACATGTCATTAGCTAGTGGTGAGAGGTAAGTGAAAGCTCTCAAATGGTCAATTGCTACTATACACCATAGATGTCTCCATGGGCGTATAGGACTGAAAGGTCGCCGCTCTCAGGTACTTGCAGAATCACAAGTCGCTATATGCCCATGGAGACATCTATGGTGTATGGTAGCAATTGACCATTTGAGAGGTTTCACATACCTCTCACCACTACTCAATTTACTATAGTTTGTATAAAACTAGCAGGTTGGCCACTATCATTTGTCTGTTCCATGACCTATGGCACACTGATGAGAACTAATAAGTTCGAAACCGGTCTATGTCTGGCCAGGGAATTGACAAATGATATTGGTTACCATTCTTTGATGATTTGTAAGGTGTAATTCAACGCAGGTCGGGGTATTTGCCCGCTGAGTAGTTGTTTTCTGCAAATCATATATTATGCCATTAGCTGTCCGCTAGCCTATATAATAAACCTTTCCATAGAAAAAGGTATATTTCCTAGTAAATTTAAACTGGCAATTGTGCATCCTCTATACAAAAAGGGAGATCCAAATGATTATAATAATTATAGAGCTATCAGTCTACTATGCAGCTTTTCAAAACTTCTTGAACTCCTTCTCAAGGATTAGTTGTCAAATTTTTCCCAAAAAAATAAGTTGCTCTCTCCTGGGCAACACGGCTTCACCGCAAACAAAAGTACTGAGTCTGCATTATGCGAATTCCATCATAAAATTGCTAAAGCGTTAGATAATAAAAAAATTGTTGTAGGTCTTTTTATAGACTTCTCACGATCTTTTGATTTGGTTGATCATCAGTTGCTCATAGCTAAACTTGCACGGTATGGTGTTAGAGGAACGGCGTTGCAAATATTTACCTCCTATCTTGACAATAGGTTTCAAAAGGTAAAAATGGAAGAGGGTGTGGGAAAGTAAAGCGTGTGCCATTAAACAAGGAATTCCTCAAGGTTCAATCCTGGGACCAATTCTGTATATACTATTTGCTAATGATATAATTTATTATTTACAAAAAATACCTAATGTTCATGTTGTTTGTTATGTCGATGATACTAATGTTTTAATTACAGGAAATAACCTAACTGAGGCAAATATGACCACTGAAAGGGTATATGATGAAGTAATATGCTGGGCAAAAAAAATAACTTAAATCTAAACAAAACCAAAACGGTATGAACTCAATTATCACTAAGTAACAATACCGAAACTTTCAAACTCTTTGAGGGGACTGACTCTGAAATAGCAACCCGTGACGTTAATAAACTTTTGGGTGTTACTTTTGACAAACACATGCAATGGACATGCCATATTGAAAATTTGTGCAAAAAATTAAGAACTAGCTGCTACGCTCTAAAATTCATGTCAAAACACTGCAGCTAGGACATTCTTAAAACGCTCTATTATGCCAATTTTCATTCCCATCTCAGGTATGGAATCATGAATTGGGGTAATAGTGTAAGCGTAAATAGAGTATTCTTGTTACAAAAATATGCTGTCCGAATTTTGTCCAGTCGGAGTTACAGAGAAACTTGTCATGATGCCTTCAAACCCAGTTACAAATTCTAATAGTTGCTAGCCTATATATTTTTGAGGTATGTTTATATGTCCATAAAAATAAATCTATATTTGTAAGAAATCAAGATACAGAGATCTTTTACTCTCCGATTCTCATAGAACAAGTATGTTCCAGAAAAGCTTTCTGTACCAGGGCTGTAAATTATACAACTCTCTCGATGAAGACATTAAAGTCTCTGGCAGTATAGACATTTTCAAACACAAACTCAAAAGAATGTTACTCGAGAAAAACTGTTATACTATTGATGAGCTTTTTAGTTAATTTGCAAAAAAAAAGATATAGGATAAGGAATATCTATTTATATGTTTTATCCATTTATATGTTATTTTTTTTAACCTGACTTGTGTACAAAATAGTTTGTATGTGCAAATATGTTTGCAATATTTGATCAATTTTTCTTTTTTCAATGATTTTCTCTTTTTGACACTTTCTTCGCTGATCTTTTGTACATTTTTTTGTATATCTTTTCAATGTATTATTTTTTTTTCTTCCATAGATATTGTTATGTGCTGCCCTCTAACAAGGAAAGATGTGATTAAGTTCATGTTCAAAGTTTTCCTCAGAAGCTAAGTTACTTCCCTGACTAGTAGGGTGGCGCCGTCTATGAGCCAATTGACGAACAATCATCTATTACATGGTAGAAAACTATGGAGAATTCTAGAAAAGAGTTCTAGAAGGATTCCAAGTGTGTATATAAAGAGGTGACTCCAGCAGATGGGGGAACAGTTCAGTTGAGTGAAGTATGCAGTTTAGTAAAGTAAACAGACAAGAGAATTTTTAGGTTAGACAAGAGTTGACAAGTTTAAGAAGAAAAGTAAAGTGCTTAGTGTTTTAAAAGTAGTGAAATTATATTAGATTAAGTTATTATTAGTTGTGTGATTTTTAAGTATTTGCTAGTGTAATTTTAGTGATTAAATAAATCAGTGGTTTGTGAAAATTCTTGTTGCAAGTTATTTGGAATCCACAAAGTGTTTACTGAAAATTGTAAACACGTTACAATTGGTGTCAGAAGCGGAATTGCAACAGAATTTCTGAAGAATTCGACGAAGTTCCATAGTGTTCTATTTGGAAACCACTGGAGATATTGAAGTGAGTTGAACTGGAAAGTGATATAGACATTAGACAAGATTTATTTGTGCTAGTGTGAGGAAATTTCTGGGACATTCTGTTTAGAAATTAGTGTAGTTTTTAAGTGGTTTCAACTGAGAAGCGATATAGACTTTAAATAAGACTTGTCGTGCTGTTTCGAATTAATTGTTTGGATGGAAACAAGAAGCATGGCTGCCGAAAAGCAAATGCAAGACATGTTCGAGCAATTTAGAAAAATGATGCTAGACCAAAAAGAAGAACAAGAGAGACGCGAAGAAGAAAAAGAAAGGAAACGTCAGGCAGAAAAAGAAGAACAAGAGAAACGACGCCAAGAAGAAAAACAAGAACAAGAAAGACGTCAAGAAGAAAAAGAAAGACGACGTCAGAAAGAAAAAGAAGAACAAGAAAAACGACGTTTAGAAGAGAAAGAAGAACAGGAGAGACGTGAAGAAGAAAAAGAAAGAAGACGTCAAGCAGAAAAGGAAGAATTGAGAAAAATTATACAGGTGCAACAAGATGCTATCCTGTCAGCCACTAATGAAGTCAAGGAAAAAGTAGATAAAGTTGAACAAAAAGTTGGTAACGTCGAAGGAGAAATTAGTGACATTAAGGGAAAAGTTACCGACGTTGAAGGAAAAGTGACTACAGTCGAAGAAAAAGTTTCTGGCGTTGAAGAAAAAGTTACTGGCGTCGAAGAAAAAGTTACTGGTGTCGAAGAAAAAGTTACTGGCGTTGAAGTAAAAGTTACTGGCGTTGAAGGGAAAGTTACCGATATAGAAGGAAAATTTCGTGCAGTTGAAGGAGAGGTAGAGCGACTTAAGCGACTGTTAAGAGAACAAGGAGGCCAACTGGTATTATCATCGTCAGGTCCTCGATTACAACCGCCTTCCTTTGATGGTCAAACTTCTTGGTCAACCTATAAAAGACAATTTGAGGCAGCGGCATACGCAAACAATTGGAGTAACGAAGACAAAGCTATGGCATTGGTGCTAGCATTAGGAGGTCAAGCCTCAGAGTTGCTTCAGACTATCCCAGTAACGCAGCAACGGGATTTTAAAGTTTTGGAGGCTGCACTAGATTTAAGATATGGCGACCATCACCTCGCCCAAGTATACCGCACTCAGCTCAAATCACGCACACAAAAGGCTGGGGAAAGTTTACAAGATTTTGAAGCAGCTGTTGAGCGACTGACATATCTGGCTTACCCGGATGCACCCAAAGAATTCCAGGAACAATTAACAGTTGGTACTTTCATCGATGGCATAAGAGATGAGGAGATCAGGCGAGTCCTTAGATTATCCCGAGATAAGACTGGTAGTGAAGCCTTGATCCATGCCCTCGAGGTTGAAGCCGCTTACAAAGAGACTGCACGTCCGAGAGTACGAACCATGAAGGTAGAAGAAGAGGACCGTTTAGAAAAATCAAATATGGAATCTTTGATGGCTGATATGCACAAAATGATAAGCCAGTTGATGACAAAACCAGATGCTCCAAGGAAGCAGGAAAGAGAACAGAGCGATGAACAGTCAAGGAAGGTGATTCGGTGTTATAAGTGCGGCAAACCAGGGCATATTAAGCGAAACTGTCGGCAGCGGAGCCCTGAGAGAGTAAATGCCGCAATGACTGAAGAGCCGCAGGAAAACTAAAGATAGCCAGCACCTTGGGGGCTGTGCTGGCTGGTGAACACGGTGCCCCCAGAGAGATACAGGTTTCCCAGATTAGAAGAGTCCCGAGTAGTCTGCTTTTGGATGGCTATGTAAACAGAAGGAGATGTATCTTCACTATCGACACAGGTGCCACATCGTCAATAGTGCGGCCCGGATTTTTATCAGGAATAAAAATTGATAAAAGCCAAAATGCATTGGTCGTTCGAACAGCCACAGGAGACAGGGTAAGGGTTCATGGAGAAGTTGACCTAGATCTGCAGTTTGGACGCCTGTGCTTTAGTCATAGGGTTATTGTGGCTGACATCACTGATGATTTCATTTTGGGGCTGGATGTTATGGGAGTACAAGATCAATTTATACTTGACGTGGTAGAACGAGTTCTAAAGATTGGAAACGAAGAATTTATTTTGTCAACAGCAAATGACCGATTTCAAAAAGTGAGGCTACTGACGGCTCAGACAATCAAGATTCCTGCCCGTTCAGAACAAATAATCGAGGCCATTCTGGAAGGAAACTCTGGTGGATACCGTGTTGGCCTTGTTGAAAAAGATGATTCAATTAAGACAGAAAACGTAATCTTAGCAAGAACTCTGACCCGGACAAAAGACAAAATTCCAATTAGAGTGGCTAATTTAAATTCCCACTCGGTGACTTTCAAGGAAGGCGAGGCAATAGGATCCTACGAACCAGTCCAGTGGATAGCAAGGTGCGAGGAACAAGGGGAGAAATGTTCGCCAACCAGTGTAGACAGGGAAGTTGTGACTTTGTTGAGTTCCCAGTTTGAACACCTATCTGAGGATGAACGTAGAGAGGCAATCAAGTTTTTGGAGAAAGAAAGTGCGGTATTTGCCAAAAACACAGACATCCTCACGAAAACTGATGTAGTACAGCATCGGATAGACACTGGTGATTCAGCCGCAATCCGCCAACAACCTAGGAGGTTGCCACTAGCTAAACAGGAGGAAGCTGCTGCGATGGTTCAAAAGATGCTACAAGATGGAGTAATTGAGGAATCAACCAGTCCCTGGTCATCACCGATAGTTTTAGTTGCCAAGAAGGACGGAACTTTGAGATTTTGTGTCGACTACCGGAAGCTGAATGATGTTACGAAGAAAGACAGCTATCCACTACCACGAATTGACGATACATTAAGTACGCTGGCAGGGTCACGATGGTTTTCAACTCTAGACCTTCGAAGTGGGTATTGGCAGGTGGGACTTCACCCTGACGACAAGGAAAAGACTGCCTTCTCAACAGGTAGTGGTTTATATCAATTCACCGTGATGCCTTTTGGACTTTGCAATGCGCCAGCTACTTTTGAAAGATTGATGGAATTTGTACTCCGAGGACTAACTTGGAAGACGTGCTTAGTTTATCTTGATGACGTAATGGTTATGGGACGAAACTTCAGGGAACATTTGGAAAATCTTCAAGAAGTATTTGGGAGAATCAGAAATGCACACCTAAAGTTGAATCCAAAGAAGTGTCTACTATTCCAAAAAGAAGTGAAATTCCTTGGACATGTCGTATCTTCAGAGGGAATACAGACAGACCCGGACAAGATCTCTGCCGTGCGTGATTGGCCGAGACCTTCAAATGTACACGAATTACGAAGCTTTCTTGGCCTCTGCACTTATTATAGACGTTTTGTGGAAGGATTTGCGGATATAGCAAAGCCACTACACCAGCTAACGGAGGAGAAAGTTAAATATCAGTGGACACCGGAGTGTGAAACATCATGGAAGAAGCTGAAAGCAGCGTTATGCAGTAGTCCTGTGCTAGCATATCCCCAACAAAAGGGCCTCTATATTCTTGACACGGATGCTAGCAACTCCGCAATTGGATGTGTACTATCTCAAGTCCAAAATGGAGAGGAAAAAGTAATCGAGTATTTCAGTAAGGTACTGTCCAAACCAGAGAGGAATTATTGTGTAACAAGGAAGGAACTATTGGCCATTGTTAAGTCCGTGGACCATTTTCACAAGTACCTCTATGGCCAACATTTCAAAATCAGGACCGACCATGCTGCATTAAAATGGCTACTGCAGCTGAAAACTCCAGAAGGTCAACTGGCTCGCTGGATAGAAAGACTGCAACAATATGACCTCACAATCGAACACCGACCTGGAAAGTCTCATAAAAATGCAGATGCTCTGTCAAGAAGACCGTGCAAAGATGACTGCAAGCACTGCTATCGGGTTGAAAAAGCACAGGGCACGGTAATAGTAAACACAGTTCAGGTAGATGTTCCAGATGATTGGACAAAGGAAGTTCTAAGACGAGAACAAATGGATGACAGCGTAATTGGTCCTATATTAAGGGCAAAAGAAAAAGGAACGCCACCGGAATGGAAGGATGTTTCAGACAAAAGTGTGGAGCTGAAGGCATTGTGGGCACAATGGGACTCCCTTAAGGTTATAGATGGGCTATTAAAGAGAGCATGGGAAAGTCCAGATGGGAAGGAAGTTACCATGCGTCTGGTGATACCCAGCTGTCGGATCCCAAAAGTACTTCAGGAAATACATGATGGAGTGTCCGGGGGACATTTTGGTATGAATAAGACATTGGCTAAAGTACGGGAACGATTTTATTGGATAAATAGCCGTCAAGATGTGGAAGCTTGGTGCCGCAAATGCAAGGCTTGTGCAGCTACCAAAGGGCCACAGACGAAGAGCAGGGGCCAAATGAAGCAATATAACGTCGGAGCTCCTTTTGAGAGGATTGCTATAGATGTAGCGGGCCCATTCCCAGTGACAGATGATGGGAATAAATACATCCTGGTCGCTATGGACTATTTTAGTAAATGGCCGGAAGCCTATGCCATTCCGAATCAGGAAGCAGTTACTGTTGCTCGAGTTTTGGTGGATAACCTTGTATGCCGATTTGGTGTACCCCTGGAGCTACATTCCGATCAAGGGAGAAACTTTGAGTCGGGGGTATTTCAGAAAATTTGTGAGTTGCTGGGCATTCACAAGACTCGGACAACCCCTCTTCATCCCCAGTCAGATGGAATGGTGGAACGACATAATAAAACCATGAAGGAACATCTTTCTAAGGTAGTTCACAAGAACCAGCGAGATTGGGATCGACATATACCATTTTTCTTAATGGCATACAGGGCTGCCATTCATGAGACGACTAAACAGACACCGGCTCGTGTAATATTTGGGCACGAGATCAGACTGCCATGTGATTTGATGTTTGGTACACCAGATAAGAAGCCACTGTCCGTGGATGACTACGCAGACGAAGTTAGTCAACAGCTGAGGAATGTCCACGAATTGGTTCGAAACCAAGTTAGCATAGCTAGTGACAGAATGAAGGCTCGCTATGACCGGAAGGGAACGTCAGCAGGATTCAAGGAGGGCGATCTGGTTTGGCTATATAACCCACAGCGAAAGAAGGGAAAATCTCCGAAGCTTCACCCACCCTGGGAAGGACCGTATTCAGTCATCACTCGGATCAATGACGTTGTTTACCGAATTCAACGTAGTAAGAAGTCCAAGATGAAGATCGTGCACTTGGATAGGTTGGCGAAGTATGAAGTATGTTGGGGAATCTGAATTGCCTGACCGGGACGTTCAGGCTTAAGGAGGGGGCGGTGTTATGTGCTGCCCTCTAACAAGGAAAGATGTGATTAAGTTCATGTTCAAAGTTTTCCTCAGAAGCTAAGTTACTTCCCCGACTAGTAGGGTGGCGCCGTCTATGAGCCAATTGACGAACAATCATCTATTACATGGTAGAAAACTATGGAGAATTCTAGAAAAGAGTTCTAGAAGGATTCCAAGTGTGTATATAAAGAGGTGACTCCAGCAGATGGGGGAACAGTTCAGTTGAGTGAAGTATGCAGTTTAGTAAAGTAAACAGACAAGAGAGTTTTTAGGTTAGACAAGAGTTGACAAGTTTAAGAAGAAAAGTAAAGTGCTTAGTGTTTTAAAAGTAGTGAAATTATATTAGATTAAGTTATTATTAGTTGTGTGATTTTTAAGTATTTGCTAGTGTAATTTTAGTGATTAAATAAATCAGTGGTTTGTGAAAATTCTTGTTGCAAGTTATTTGGAATCCACAAAGTGTTTACTGAAAATTGTAAACACGTTACAATATTCTCTGGTTTATTTCACACTGCCGGATCGTGAGACTAAAATAGTGTAATAAATATAAATATATAAAGTATTTTGAAAAGTCTATTTTTAACCCTCGACCCTATTACTTTGGTGTAAATTACATAAGAAATTTAGTTTTTACAATATTAACATCTTTAGCGTTTTTATGATCTTAATATTCAAATTGACGCCACGTCGTTGATTTTTATCCAAATGACTTGAATTTCAGTCTGCCTGAAAGCTTATTTCATAAGCTTTCAGACAGTTATCTTGAAATATTTTTAGCGTGAAAACAAAAAAAGTTATAAATCAAAATACTTGAAAAGGCAATTTCTCCATTTAAATTACATACAAATTTTGAACTCACTTGCGGCACAGGTTAACGTCATCTGACGGGCATGGTAGGTCAATTCAATTATTTTTAAATGTATTAAGAGTTGTTTTAGGGGGCGAAAGCAACAAATTTCCGATTTTGCCAAAATAACGGACACCCTAATGCGTATCATCCTTAAGGATGCAAAAGATACTTCAATCAGAAGTATGTTGGTTAAATTAAATTGGTTGCTTGTTGAAATGTATCTGCAATATCAAACTATGATTTTAATCTATAAAATGAAAAATAATATAACACCATCTTATCTAAATAACAAGTTAGTCACAAACAATGTTGTACACAATTACAATACTAGGGAAAATACAAATTTGTATGTGACAAAGAAAAATAAAAAAACATGCTGAAAGATCCTTTTATCATAAGGGTATTATTAGCTTTAATAATTTTCCTGAGGAAGTAAAAAATGTAAACAACATAAATAGATTTAAGGCTAGTTTAAAAAAACATCTATTAGAAACATAATGTCAGTTGATATATAAATATATTTAATTGCATTTATTCAACCAATTGTTCTGTATAAATACCTCTATGTATGTGTATGTCTGATTTTGTCCTTTTGTTTTTCTTCTTATTTAAATTATGACGTAAGTAGTGACGTACTGATAAAACATATTTAGGATGTTCATATTTAAGCACAATATTCGCATGATATACCTATTTATTTTAATTCATATATTTATATTAATTTATACAAAATTGTATTTACATGTTACATGTACTGTTTTTCTTTTATATTTTTGTTGTTGACTTGTGGTTATTCCATTCCTGTAAACTGTAAATTAGCTTTTTTGTGCTAAATAAAGATATATATATATATATATATATATATATATATTTTGATTTAGTGTAAAAATAGATTTGTTTTTAAAAACAAAGAAACATATCTCATAAATGTAAGTGCCAGCAACTATTAGTATTTGAAGATAGCAAAAACCATATCCAGGAATCGCAGTAACCTAAATCAGCTAATATGCTTATGGCATCTTTCTGGGAAATAAATATAATGGTTCTAGAGTTGCTTCCCCAATTTATAATACCGTTTCATAAATGAGAGTGAACAAAAGCAAAATATATGAGATTCTGAGAATGTGTATACTTAGAAGTTTTTAAGAAATTTTGGAGCACAACAGGATTTACTTAATTTCTACAAAGAGTTTGAATGTGTGAAATCCACTGCCAATGACAATCTAAGATCATAACTTAACATCTCAACATTATTAGTAGTTTGAAAATAAAAGTTATTGCTCAACATATGGATCTTAGTGATTTAATAGTGCACACTGAGTTTTATTTTAGTTTATCTATAAATAATTTTTCTGAGCCCACATTGTAACCATTTCATACTGTCTACATGCCAGTGTCACAAGAATTTCTATACTGTCAGTTGTTATCAAGATATTAGTATCGTCAGTATATTCTGTAATTGTAGAAGATGTATTTCTTAGAGACCATTTACAAAAATCGCAAAGAGTAAGGGGTCCAAGATTGAGCTTTGAGGTACATCAACTAATAGTCGCATGCAGAGCTAATTTTACCATTTGGCAATTGAACTTTTGTGTGTGCTTTCTGAAGGTACGATTTAAACAAATTTAAACTTACACCTCTAATACCATACTGAAACAGTTTTGTAAGTAATAAATCGTGATCGACATTATCAAATATCTTGCTGGCATCTATAAAATGAATGAATGAATGATATTTAAAACTTAGTGGTTCTATGAAAAGAAGACAGATTAATAACAAATATGTATAAACTATTTACAGTAGAGACCCGATAATTCAAGCTTCGGTAGTTCGAGGTTGCAAAGATATTCGGGCTAGTCTTAAATTACCATCGTAGTCGCACAGTCACTCCACCAGTGTTGTCGCTAAAAAATAAATCAGTATCAGAATGACTGTCATAGTAAACGATGCCTTGCTTCTGTATGTACTTCCTAACCTGTGTGTGTGTTTTTGCAATTGAACGTTTAAATTTTATATTTATAATGTTATGCACTGTATTGTTTACCCGTTTATTGTACTCATTAAACATTTACTTACACATTACCCTTTGTTTTGTTCTTATTTCCATATAATTTAAGTTTTCTGTAATTCAAGGTATCCTCAAGCCCAGTTAGCTCGAATTACTGGGACTCTACTGTATTTCCCGCGGTCTTACGTTAATACTGTGTGGTCAATTATAAATCTATCTATGCCCATTGTGGTTAATTAGACAAATTATTAAAGGCCATGATTAAAATTGGCTTGATGAACATGCCCCGTGAATTTGTTTATATCATGTAACATTCAGTATACATATTTTCTTTTTCCTATTTAACACATACCTTTGGGTCCATATATTTTATGGCCGCTAATTGACATAAGATCAATTTTCATAGACTGTACATCTAACGGAATTTTTCCCACTGCTTGTGCAGCATCGGTGTGGAAAAATACCTTTTTGCTTCTACAAAGTTCACCAATATCAGCAATCGGTTGTTTAACTCCTATTTCATTATTCACAGCCATCACAGAAACAAGAGAAGTTTCAGGTGTTATAGCCTTTTCTAATTCTTCCAATGATATTCTACCATTTGTGCCTACAGGTAAATAAGTTATTTTAAAACCTTCTGCTTCCAATGCTCTGCAAGAGTCCAAAACACATTTGTGTTCCTAAAAAACAATGAGATTAAATTAGAATATAAAATGTAATAGAATATGCCTCTCCAAGACTTTAACCCACCCCAACAAAAGATGGCTGCCTGGGCATAAACAATTCATTACTCTGTGCATTGGAAGCTTCAGCTTCAAAAATAGGTAATTATTTTATAAAATTGGAAAAGAAATATCCACACATGGCAATGCATTGTACACAAAAACCGAGACAAAAACTATCTAATAATGGGTGTCAAAAATGACAAAAGTAATAATATAGCATTGTAGGTTGACTCTTCAATATGTTATAAACATAATTTCAAGGTAATTTTACTACTATTCTTGGTTTTATTGTAAAATGAATATGCTTAAGATTAGAGTGGATTTAAAATAAAACAGTTTGCCGGTTATCTCGTGACGTAATAGCGTAATATGCGTGCGCATTCAATATAACGGCGACAGAGCCACTCATATGATTTGCAATACCTTGTTGGCTCCGCCCTTCCACTAGCGCTAGTTTCTCAGCCGATACGCTATTACGTCATAGCCAATAGAATAGCCCGAACAATTGCGGCAATATCTAACTGTTTAAACATAGTTTAAACTTCATGACTTTTTTTCTACTATAAGGCATTATCAAAAAAATTAAATAAAAAATACGGGTCAACTGTTTTTATGTGTAGATGTTATTAAAATAATAATAAAAAAATATCTACTTGCCCATTAATGTTCACATTCAAATTTATTTACCAACATTCCTAATATTAGTTTAGGAATTGTACTATTTAACTACTAATTTATATTTTATTATAACTTTTATTGTGCGGGGAGGGTTGAAAATCAACTTTGTTGAACCCTTACCTTTTGTGTAACTTTCAACACAATAAATTTTTATTCTATTCTATTCTATTTAATATAAGCATATATTTATGGCACCTAAAGTAGCATCTGTATGTGCCTTTTAGAGATATATTTACAAATTGAATACTTATACTAGTATATGTCATGTATACAGGGTGTCTCACCAGGTACTGCATCAATCGATATAGGGAAAAGTATGCAACAGAAAATTTTGAGAATTTAGTGAGCTACTAATGGCAGTGTAGCCAATTCAACTAAAATAAATACAAGCATCTGGTACTTTCGGTTATACCGGAAGTCGGTACCAGCTTGCTTATTTTAAATGGAAAGCCCTATATATTTTAGGGTTTTCGAACAGAGCACAACATTCTGAGTCAGAAACATGTAGGATATCCCATGCCTAAACCCAGCCATTTCAGAGATATTTGACATTTAAAAAAAAATTTGACAAGTGTAATGGTTCACAATAACATTTATAACTTTCTTCGTGTAAAAGATACTCATTTGCTTTTGCTGACAAAAGATAGCGAGAGTAACTATTAGGATGTGTAATTGTGTTTTATAGAGTATTATAGAACTGCCCCCCCCCCTCATGACACTTCCAATGTATAATACTACAAGTTAATTATTAGCTTGTAGTATTATACATTGGAAGTGTTGTGAGGAGGCGGGGGAGGGTGATTTCACTTATTTTTTCATGGTATCCTCCTTAGTTGAATCGACTTGAATTTTTTTGGGATAGGAGCACAGAAAATCAGTGAGTGCCTTACTACTGGTGTCGATGATATCTAAGAACTTACTGATTTCGGTCTTAGCACTTCTTGACCTCCCAGCAGTGGCGGTTTCTCTGAGGAGGCAGAGGAGGCCGGGCCTCCCTACTTCTGATTTGCCTTTACAGTTACCTTACATATTTACATTATTATAAATATAAATATACTTTATGAAACGACAAATTTAAATTAATAGAAATATTCCCTAAATCTGCGAATTTAAACTATTATTATTATAACCGGCAACGCTGCACATCTGTAACATTCTATCCATGGTGACTGGTGAGGCAGGCCTCCAAACGCTTCTAACATAGCTTTCGCGTTTAGAATGGTTCAATTTGAAACGTTTGAAGCTACCCATTAAAATCTGCTCTCAAAACCACGTGCCGGAGGCCAAGCTCCGGACCAATAGGAACAAAGATTAATAAATATCTGACTTTTATTTTCCCGCTTCCTGAGTCCAGACAGTCGTACCGTTTGCCGTTTAGGTTAATTGAAAGTAAAAGTGTCTGTGGTGGTTGTATTTTATTAAGTGCAATAAATTCATTTAAAATTTTTGTTTAAATATTGATAAAACGTCAAAAATGGAATTAAACGTAAGTACAAGCAATAACAATGGTAATGTCAGTATCGGTGAAGTGTTTAAATCTGTAGATGATATTATAAATTTCCTTTTGAAGAATGTTCATTTTAGTCAATTAACATATGATGACAAGATATTTATAATAAAAACTTTAAAAAGGCCCCAACCTACCATGCAAAATCTCATAGTAACTTCAAAACATAATCGTTCTTTTTGTGTACAATGGTATGATAAATGTGAGTGGTTAACTGGATGTCCAGTACAAAATAAATTATATTGCTGGTATTGTTTACTTTTTTCTAATGACCCAGAGAACACTGTTTGGTCAAAATTAGGATATAATGATTTAAAAAACTTACCCAGATCAATTGAAAGGCATGCTAGGTCAAAAGGACATTTAACTGCTTCAATAAAATTCAAGTTATTTGGCAAACAGAATATTTTAAATTCTATTGATCAAGGGCACAAACAGTCAATTGTAGATCATAATGTAAAGGTTAAAGAAAATAGAGATATCTTAAATAGACTAATTGATACGGTAATTTTTTTATGTTGTCAAGAATTGGCTTTTAGGGGACATGATGAGAATGTGCATTCAGATAATAGAGGAAATTTTCAAGAGCTTATTTCTTTTCTGAGCAGATACGATGGCAAAATGGAACAATTTTTAAACGAAGCTACAGTTTTTTCGGGAACTTCCAAAGCTATTCAAAACGATTTAATTGAATCAATTAAGTTGTGTTGTAGTACAAAAAATTGAAAGCGAATTAAATGAAGTACCTTTCTTTTCTTGGCAAGCTGATGAAACCACAGACATCAGCTGCTGTTCACAGTTATCGGTTGTTTTCAGATATGTTATTAAAGGGCAAGTGGTTGAACGATTTGCAGGTTTTTACAATGTTAGTTCAGGTCGAACCGCAAATGATTTATTTAATTTTTTAACAGAAAAATTTGGAAAATATGACTTAAAAAATAAACTTGTTGCTCAGACATATGATGGGGCATCAGTTATGGCTGGTCACTTAAATGGCTTACAGGCAAAAATTAAAACAATGGCCCCTCAGGCACTTTTTACACATTGCTATGCGCATACATTGAATTTAGTATTGAGTAAAGCCTGCACAGATAGCATCAAAGAATGTAAAATTTTCTTTGCCAACTTGTCTGGATTTTCATCATATTTTTCAAAATCAACTAAAAGAACAGAGGTACTTAATACCATAGGATCTGACCGTTTACCGTCAAATGTGGCAACAAGGTGGAATTTTACATCTAGAGCAGTTTTTACAGTATTCAAAAACAGGGATAAGTTAATAGAAGTTTTTGATTATATTTTGACACATGATGATTTCAAACAAGATCAGCCAACTTTAAGAGAAGCTGTTGGCTTAAAAAGACATCTTAAAGATCCTCATTTTCTCTTTCTTTTACATACTTTTAAATTTATCTTTAAACACACCGATGTTGTATTTTCAATTTTACAAAATAAAAGCACAGACATTTCATACGCCAGGAAACGTTTGAATGCATTAACTATTACATTGCAAAATTTTAGAAATAATGAAATTCATTTTAATGATCTTTATAACCAACTGTCTGAAGATTTCCAAAGTGGTGAACCGGCGCCAAAGAAAAGAAAGACAACATTAAATCTTCAAGATTTGAGACTGAATTATAAACAGATTTTCAATGAAATTTTGGATACAATAATTAATCAACTACAGATAAGATTTTCCGATTTAGATAAATTAGAATTTTTCGATTTAATAAGAAAAGATAATTTTCTCTCATATTCAAAAGAATTTCCAAATGATAAATTTGAATCATTATTAAAACAATATAACCTTTTTGATTCAATAGCACTAAAAAATGAATTAACAACTGTATACGCTGACAAAGAATTGTTTCAAAATTGTCAAACCCCTACCGAAATGATTTCACTTATTTATAATAATGACTTAATTTCTTGTCTAACAGAATTTTATAGATTACTTACTTTAGCTGTCACAATTCCTGTTACGTCTGCTTCAGTAGAAAGGAGTTTTTCCGCCCTCAAACGAATCAACTCATTTACTAGAAATACTATTGAGCAAGAAAGATTAAAAAATATTTCTATCATTTCTATCGAAAAACGGCTTGTTAAGGAACTAACACAGAATAATACATTTTATGACGAAGTAATAGATATTTTTTCCAAACAAAAAGATAGACGGATTTCATTAATTTACAAGAACATTTAGACATGTAGTTTTTTTGTTCAATTTCTTTTTTGTTTAAAATTTAAAAAACCACCACAGCAATTATTCTACTTCTGTAGATTATAAGTATACTACCAAGTATATTTTTATTTGTGTTGTTTTTCAGTTTGTTATTATTTAACTATTTTTAATTTGAGAATATTTTTATTTATGTTATCGTTTCAGAGTTTATTATTTATTTCATATTACTATATAATTGTTTTGATTGTGGTAGCATTTGTGCCATATTATTATTACTATTATTATATTAATAATTAACTCCCTCACCTATTAAAAGCACCCCTACCCCACAATCCCTTCCTGGCAAGATATAATTCAGACCTCCACGTTGGTTCTTGCTGCACGGTAGAATTTGTTTTTTACTTTATACTTTGATACTTATCATAAAACAAATTATACTGACTAACATGAAGAGAAAATTACTAATATTTGTGTAATGGTAAAGTTTAAAAGTTGACCTTGATATTCGCAAAATTTTCATCGCGGCGCACATGTGTATACCTCCCGCCCCTCAGAACCACCCAGGCCTATCTATCCCCTGCCTCCCCAGTTTAAAAACTGAGGAACCGCCACTGCCTCCCAGGCCACGTTGCCTTTAACTCCTTTTCCCAGAGTCACTAAGTATCCCTGTCAAAATTTGGGCGGTCGATCAAAAGTGGTGAAAAAGGTGTATCGAGGTCCTAGTTATCATCCAGTAACGTTTTACTTATTTCTGACATTTACTTTGGTCACAGCACACTTTTTCCTAGAATGGTTGGTCAGATCGAACTGAAACTGGTGGCAATCGATTCTATGACCTCAAGTTACTCAAAAACGAGGGATTGCGTTGCCTTTAACTCCTTTTTCCAGTCACTAACTATTTCGCTCAAAATTTGGGTGGTCGGTCAAAAGTGGTGCAAAAGGTATATACCATATACATGGTGGCACTGCAATCTTTGCTAAGAACTGCATATCACATGAATGTAAAAGTATAAAAAATATATGTAACATGTCAATTGAACTAGCCTTTGAATGCTCTTGTATAACCTACAAAAATGACATTTGTATTGCTTGTCTTTATAGATCACCAAATAGTGAACTTGACAAATTTTTTGCGCAACTATCAGCCCTTATAGGAAAAGCATCCAGTAGCTATGGGGTAGTATTTATATGTAGGGACTTTAATATAGACAATATGACGCAATCCTTAAATTCTGCCGTACTTGCCGACATCATAGAATCATACGGTCTTACATCACACCACTAGAATTCAGAACATGGGTAATCATATTACACAAACTAGCATTGAACGAATATTGATAATAATCTAACTTGTGAAAATTTCGATCCCAGATTATCTGATCACTTTACTCAGATAGTAAAATGGGACAGTACTCCAGACGCTGTTCATAACAAAACCATAACTAGAACGTTCAGAAGAATCAATAATTTTTCTATATCCGAGTTCTCTAAATTATTCTCTGACGATAAAGCCTTCTTAAAAAACCTCTATAGCAGCTCATGCGACATTGATAATATATTCTCTATTTTTTACGACCATTTTTCCTGGTGCCGTACAACAGCATTTAAAAAAATCACTAAAACGGTTTCAGCGAAACGTGATAATAAAATAAAATTTAGCCCGGAACTATCAAAAAAACTACAAGACCTCAAAAACTTAAATCATTTAAAAAATCAAGTAAATTCAGTATACCTAAACGAAAAATATAAATACTCCAAAAGAGAAATTGAAAACTGTATAAGAATGGAAATTATTTAATGTGTTTTATCATTTAATGTATTTTATTATTTAATATTGGATTTTATTATTGTATCTATTCATACCCTATTGTATTGTACCTGACTTATCTTATCTGCACTCGATGTAGCTTAAAAGATGAATAAAAATGTATTGTATGTATTGTATTATATTATAAAAACAAAATAAATAATGCCAGTAATCAATCCAGGACGCTCTGGAAAATAATAAAAGAATCATCCCATTCTGATAAAAGAGTCAATACCAATATATCTTTAAAAATTAACAATGAGGTGATCTCAATTTTACCATCTATATCAAAAATTATAGAAACTGTGATGTATAACAACTTGATTATTTATCTGGACTCAAATTCAATATTAAGTGCTCAACAATTCGGTTTTAGGCGGGGACTGTCTACTTCAGACGCAATCTTATCTTTAACCAACATCATTAAAAACTCATTTGAAAACAGAGATCAATGCCTAGGAATATTTACGGACCTAACTGCAGCATTTGACTGTGTTGAATATAACATCTTATTAAATAAACTAGAATTTTATGGCATTCGGGGGAATTGCTTAAATTTATTTAGATCTTACTTAGACAATAGACAACAGCTAGTACAGTGTGGAAATAATAAAAGCCAAATGATGGAAATTAAGAGAGGAGTACCACAGGGATCAGTGTTGGGTCCGTTACTCTTCCTTGTCTACATAAATGATTTGCCTGAATCTTTACAAACAATTAATGTGAAAACTGTAATGTACGCGGATGACGCAACTTTTGTGTCCACTGTAGACAAGGGTGATGATTATCAGCATATCCTCTACAGCATCATTGAAAAAGCAAAAGCCTGGTTTGCACCCAATCAACTAGTATTGAATGAAGGTAAAACTGTAAGTTTGCTATTTGAGTCCAGATCAAGCAACAGTACAAATCAAGACATAAACAACGTCAAATTCTTAGGTGTTAATATAGATGTAAATTTAATATGGGATGAACATATCACAGTTCTTAGTGGAAAGCTAAGTAAATCTATATATGCTATTAGGAAAATAAGGAACACCATAAATGACCAAGCAGCCTTAACAACCTATCTCTCACTTTTTCATCCGCTCCTCACTTACGGGATATTGGCTTGGGGTAATGCGGCACAGTCACTTACAAAAATTATTTGTAATCCAAAAGTCAGCAGTAAGAAGTATAGTCAATGCTAAATGGGACGAAACATGTAAACCAATATTTGTATCACTAAAAATTATGTCATTATTTTCGATTATTGTGTATCAAAACTTACTTTATGTGAAACAAAACCTACAAAGTTACGTCACACATAACGAAATTCATGAACATGATACAAGAAATAAGCTCAACCTGCTAACACCGCAAAACAGACTTCACAGAACTAATAACATTGGAATTGGTTTATACAACTCTTTGCCACTGCACTTCCGCAATCTCTCAATGATGAAATTCAAAAATAAATTAAAAAATATACTAACTCGAAATTGCCTCTACAACATACACGAGTTTTCTCAACTCATCATAGAAAATGGAAATATTTTTTCTCAGTGAAAATTAATTTTATACCTTTGTTCTAAATTTATGTAGTTTGTTATTCTATAAGTTTGTATTTTTACTATTTTAATATTTTTACTATTTATATTGTATTTTGTATTTTTACTATTTTAATATTTTACTATATTTATACTGTAGTTTAACTCTGTGACTTGTCTATAAATGTATAAATTTCATAGGATGAATAAAGATTATTATTATTATTATTATTATTATCATCGATAATGCAATCATAGCGGAACAGTTTGGAGACTACTTCTCCGCCGTCATAGATGACAAGTTGAATAATCAGAATGCAGGTTTTCACGGCCGTTGTCTAATGAAGTAGATTCTTCCGGGTCTTGCCGTAGTCGTCGAACTTGACTTGACATTTCGCTGATCATCCTGTCAGCTTCTTCAGAAGGATTCTAAAGACTGAATCTGTTGTGTTACACTCCTCGTTATATACCTAGGCGCCGATTCGCTTCGCTGGTCATTGGTCGCGCTTGGTTCGCTTCGCTGCTCATTCGTCGTGTTTGGTTGACCGTGACTTACTACGGTGCTGGTACTTGGCAATACCAGTCTCCACGTGTTACTAATTCATAATTCATATTTATTAATGTTAAAGTATAAAATACATACACAAGTCAATATACCATTTACACAGACAGTTAAATTTAAATATTTAAACGTACATCTTAACTTACAAACAAAAATCATTTAATGAAACATATATATGTATAATAACGATAAAAAGGACAGTTGCATAGGTTAAAAGTCTTATTAAAAATTAGCTCACAGGCTATATACTGCTTAGATTGTTAATTATTTATTCTAACGAAAAGTATGCTGTGTTTAAGAGAAACTCTTTTATTTTATATTTGAACTTTGTTGGAGGCAAAGTTTTTACATAGGATGGAACCTCATTGTAAAGTTTAATTCCATAGTAGCTAGTACCTGTTTGACCTCTGGTTAATCGAGTGTACTCAGTACACACATTATTTTTATTTCTAGTGTCATGTTTATGATTGTCTGAATGGGTGTGGAAATTATTTAAATGGTTGTGTACATAGAGCAAACATTGCAGAGCATACATACTCGGTAGCGTTAGTATTTTTAAGTTTTTAAATAAATCTTTAGTTTCGTCACGATAACCTACCCCTCCTACAACTCGGATAGCCCTTCTCTGCAGACCAAAGAGTCTACGTTTTCCCGCAGCATGCCCCCAAGCAAGCATTGCGTATGACAGTCTGGAATGGCACAAAGCAAAATATGCCGATCTTAAAACTATCTTTGAGACAGAAAAGGAAAGTTGTCTCAAAGCATAGATACTCCTAGATATATTATCCGAGACATAATTAATATGAGCATCCCATTTCAAAGCGGGGTCTAGATGAACGCCTAAAAATTTGACACTTACAGGGTTATGAATATTACTAATATCCCGTGTGGATGAAATCAGTTTTATTGTTTTTGTTTCATTTAAAGAAAGCTTATTAGAAGCAAACCATATTTTAGCAGTTGACTGAGCTTCTCTGCACTGAATTTCTAGTTGTTTGAGATCGCAATGAGACATCAAGAGAGTCGTATCATCAGCGTACAATAAGCCAGAGAAAATTTCAAAAGCATCTGGCAAGTCATTGATGCATATTAAGAAAAGCACAGGACCCAATATTGAGCCCTGAGGGACTCCTGCTTTGACATATAGCTCACTTGACATCTCACCATTCAACTTCACTAATTGTTTTCTGGCTTCTAAATAAGATCTAAGTAATTTTATGCTTGTTAGACTGAAGTTGTACTTTTCTAGCTTTTTCAACATTATTGCATGTGAAACACAGTCAAAGGCTTTACTGAGGTCACAAAATAATGCTGCTGAATACCTGCCTTTCTCAAAGCATTCCAATGTGTATTCCGTAAATTTCACAATTGCATTTGTTGTGGATAGATTTTCCCTAAAGCCACATTGAAAGTTGTTCAACAAGTTATGATTTTCTAAATGTTGCACTATTTGCTTCTTAATTGCTTTTTCAAAAATTTTAGATATGATTGGTAAAAGTGAAATAGGCCTATAGTTATTAAGGTCATTTTTGCTTCCTTTTTTAAAGACTGGTATAACACATGCTACCTTAAGGTCATCAGGGAATATCCCAGTTTTTAAGCATTCATTCATTAATTTAGTTAGGGGAATTATTATGAAATTTTTTATTGTTTTTATGAGAGAAATATTTAAACCATAGATATCTTTGCTATCATTATTTTTCAGGGAATCAATTATCATCCCTAACCTCAGTATAAGTAACCTCACGAAGACTAAACTGCTCCGAAGTATTATTAAGTTTTATATACTGCAATGGGTCAATATTTGTAGATGGAAGCCTTCCGACAATGTCATCCGCAATGTTCACAAAAAAATTATTAAATTCATTAGGACTGATATCTGGTTTCACAGCTGGTATATTATTTTTTTGTGTGTTTATTATGTTCCATATTGTTTTAGTAGAATTGCCTGAATTAATTATACTAAAATCATTTACTTTACTTCTTTCAGACTTAATAGCCTGCTTATACCTAGTTCTAAAGCGGTTTCTGATTTTTTTAGTGTTGGAATGTTTACATACATCGTTTAAGAAATATAAGAAGAAATAAGTCGATACCCATCCTCTCTGTTAAAGTTGTTCGCGTTTTTCATAATTTCCAGTGATTCTCTAATAATTCGCGGATAGTAGCGCGTATTCCTGTCTAATATATTGACGTCCTCGTAGTCGATTTTATGGTTCTCGTTATTATGGACATGTTCTGCTATCGCCGACCTATCTGTGTATCCAAATCTGGTATTTCTCTGGTGTTCTTTGATTCTGCACTGGATACTCCGTCCTGTTTGTCCGATGTAGCTCTTACCACATGTGCACTTCAACTGGTAAACACCTTTTGATAACAGTTTGGGGACAGGGTCTTTGACTGAGGGAAGCATCTGCTGTATTTTCTTCACTGTTCGAAACCGTACACCTACTTTCTTTTTGAATAAAATCTTCTTCAACCTATCTGTGACTCCCGCGACGTAGGGTAGGCATGCATACGTTGTTGGTTGTTGCTGTTCTTCTTCTGTAGTTCTCCTCTGGTTATTTACTACTCGTTGTATATTGCTTTGACTGTATCCGTTCTTCTCTAAAGCTTGTTGGACATTCTGTAGTTCCTCGGGTTTGTTCTCGTCGTCGCATATTGTGTTGGCTCTGTGGACCAAGGTTCTAATTAACGCTCTCTTCTGTTGTGGATGGTGGTGAGATGTCGCATGTAGGTAACGATCGGTGTGCGTTTTCTTTCTGTAGACAGCATGGGCCAGCTTGCCATTGTGTGACCTTTTCACTAATACATCTAAGAAAGGTAAAGCTCCATCTTGCTCGGTCTCCATTGTAAATTTGATACTTGGATGCTGTTTATTCAAATGGTCGAAGAAAACAAATAAAGATGATTCTCCATGTGGCCATATGATGAACGTATCGTCTACGTAGCATAGCCAGCACTTTGGTTTATTCTCACTCCAGCGTATGGCTTCCTCTTCGAAAGCTTCCATGAATAGGTTGGCTATCACAGGTGAAAGTGGTGATCCCATGGCTGCTCCTTGTTTCTGCTCGTAGAAGTCTCCATTCCATAGAAAGTATGTTGTAGACAGGCACAATAGGGCCAGATCAGGTATGTCTTCTCTTAATCCTTTAGGTACAAGTTGTTGACGAATCAGGTTAACTGTTTCCTCAATTGGTACATTGGTGAACAGAGATTCGACGTCAAAACTTACCATGATATCATTACTCGTTATTTCCAAGTTTTCCAAAATTTCTACGAAGTGTCCGGAGTTCTTTACATGGCTACTAGTCTTACCTATATAGGGTTGCAGTGTGTCTGCGATGTATCTGGCCAACTCATAAGTTGGTGATCCACATGTGCTGACGATTGGTCTTAAAGGATTACCTGGTTTATGAATCTTAGGGAGGCCGTAGAGTCGGGGTGGTAAGGTTTCACTAGGCAGCAGGCGGCGTTGTTCTTCTACTGGGATTAATGAATTCTTGATAGCTGTCCTCGTTTGTCTTTCAACTCTTGATGTCGGATCCTTTTTTAATTTTGTGTACTGCTCTGGAGCTAATAATGATTGTAATTTTTCCTCATATTCTTCTTTCTTCATTACCACTGTGGCATTGTCTTTATCTGCTCTTAAAACGATGATGTCTTTATTATTCCGAATATCTCTGAGAGCTTCACTTTCCTCTCTAGTAATGTTCCTCCTAGGTGGTTTTGATTTGCGCAGTATTCGGCATGTTTCGTGTCTCACTTCCTCAGCTTCATCAACTGGCAACCCTCTAATGGCGTTCTCAACTTCAGTGATAATGTCTTTCTTAGGTACTTTATTTGGCGCAACAGTGAAGTTCATTCCTTTGGCTACTACAGTTGTCCATTCTTCTGGTAGTGGTTGGTCCGTTAAATTAATTACGGTCTTCCCGACGTCCAGTTTGGGTGTAGTTGATGTACATTTGGCTTGAAGACTGGTATTGCCAACTACCAGCACCGTAGTAAGTCACGGTCAACCAAACACGACGAATGAGCAGCGAAGCGAACCAAGCGCGACCAATGACCAGCGAAGCGAATCGGCGCCTAGGTGTATAACGAGCAGTGTAACACAACAGATTCAGTCTTTAGAATCCTTCTGAAGAAGCTGACAGGATGATCAGCGAAACGTCAAGTAAAGTTCGACGACCACGGCAAGATCCGGAAGAATCTACTTCATTAGACAACGGCCGTGAAAACCTGCATTCTACTATTGGACGCCTCTACGGGGAGGATATCTACTTAAAAACCAGGAGATTGGACACACTAAAGAGTAAGAAGAATAAGTTACTTTCATCGTTATCATTCCTACGACGCTGTAGAGACAAGAAGGTCACACCAACATTCGTCAAGATTAAACACCACCTAGAAACACCTGCTGCCCGGAGGATCATCAACAGAATGGAAGAAGCATTAACCAGGGAGAGGGTAAGATACACTTATCATCAACTACATATACTTCTCAGAAGTAGAAGAGCCATAACTCAAAATAAAAGTAACAAATATTTTTTGCTGTATCTTAATGCACAGAGTTTGCCAGCACACTATGATGAAATTTATAAATTGGTTCTTGAAAAAAATCCTGCAGTAGTTTGTTTATCGGAAACACATTTGACAGAGGATATATATCAGAGTGAAATCATGATTCCGGGATATAATATGTATAGGGTAGATAGTTCAAGTCGTCACACAGGTGGTGCTTTAGTTTATAGTCAAAAGGCATATGAAGTGTTTAATGTTAAAACATATTCACTGGAAAAAGTGTACTGGTTAATATCTTTGCGGATTAAAATACAGCAAGCTACATTTAACATTGTATGTCTGTATAGGTCGCCATCTAGTAGTATTGCTACATTTTTAGATTTTTTTGAGGCATGGTGTGACGAAAATGTGGTAGATAAGAAGGTTAAAAGTCTTATTACAGGTGACTTTAACATAGACTGGGCTGATGGCAATAACATGTACAGTAGGAGATTAAAAAATTATGTTAATGAAATTGGTTTTGAAAACATTGTAGGTGAGTTTACTCATCCAAATAATTCTGGAGGATCATTAATTGATTTGGTACTCGCTAATATTAAAGTAACTGCTACAGTTTTGAAAAAGTATCGTATTAGTTCACATTTTAATATAGTTGTAAATTTAGATCGATTCAGTCATAGGAGCAGTAATTCTCAGTATCTAGTAAGTAGGGGTAGAAACATTGACTATGAAAAAATTAATGTTGAATTGTCACAGGAGTCATGGGACTACAGAGTGAAGGATGTAGATATTGTATATCAGCATTTGTTAGGTACAATAATAAGAGCTTATGATAAAGTAGCTCCAAAAAAAGAAATAAAAATTAAAAATTACTATCAGGAATGGTGGAATGAGACGGTAAAAGAGGCAACACAAACTAGGGATAAATGTTATAAAGATTGTGTGTTTTTGAGAAATGCCGAAAATTGGGAACGATATAAACAGGCCAGAAATAATGTAGTCCGAGTAATAAAAAATGAGAAAAAGAAGTTCTATGATAAAAAAATTGACTTGAATAAAGGAAATCCTCATGAAATGTGGAATACATTAAAAAGACTTGTACCTCAAAATAAAACTAATAACATTATTTCACAAATAGAATTTGATAGTAACGACATTGTTAATGATCCAACAGAAATTCCTAATTTACTAAATGTGTATTATGTTAAAAGCATAGAAAATATTAGGGATAACATTGATGTTACATGTGACTTCCCACTCGTGAACAGTACAGTTACAGTTAATGAGAAATTTGATAACTTTTCTTTAGTAAGTGCTGATGAACTAAAAACTCTTATATTTGCTATGCCTAACAAAAACAGTCCTGATGATGTCAGCATAACGTTGATTAAAAATTGTTATGAAACTTTATTAGCTCCCTTATTAAATATGATAAACCTGTCACTTTTAACGGGTCAAGTACCGATGGATATAAAGGTTGCTACTATTATACCTGTTCCAAAGGTTCTAAATTCAATAAAGGCTTGTGATCTACGACCAATTAACATGATTAATTCCATAGGAAAAATTCTTGAAAAAGTAGTTTATGAACAACTGGTATCTTTCTTGGAAAGAAATGAAACGTTAACGAGTTACCAGTCTGGTTTCCGTAGCCAGCATAGTTGTGAGACTGCTATACAATGTGTATTGCAAGACTGGAAGCTAAATTTGGAGAAAAACCAAATTACACTTGCAGTATTTTTAGATTTACAACGTGCGTTTGAAACAATAGATAGAGCAAGGTTATTAATAAAACTAAAAAAAGTAGGTATTGATGGAATTGCATTACTGTGGTTGACTAATTATTTGGATAATAGATCACAGAAATTAAAATTAAATAATATAACATCTTCCGAAATAAGTAATAATACTGGAATACCACAAGGCAGTGTATTAGGCCCACTGTTATTTTTAGTATATATAAATGACATTGTAGAGGTTGTGGACAATTGCAAAATACATTTATTCGCTGATGATACCCTAATTTATACTAGTGGTTTGAATGTTGGAAATTGTTTCACAATGATAAGTAACACGTTACAAAATATTTACGGATACTGCTGCACTAACTTATTAAAGGTTAATACAAAAAAAACTAAATGGATGCCTATTGGAACAGGTATTGGTTCAGATGTGATAAGTAGAGAACAAACAATTCATGTTGGTACCGATGAAATTGAGAGAGTTGAAAAGATAAAATATCTTGGGGTAATGATAGATAAACAATTATCATTTAAAGATCATGCTAACTATATTTGTAAAATTATAGGTTTTAAAATAAACTTTTTAAGTAGATGTAGTGGGTATTTGAGTCACTGGGCCAGACTTATGGTATATAATACGTGCATACTGCCCCATTTCAACTATTGTTCCTCAATTATATATCTTTTAAATAAAAATGAGTTAGATAGACTTCAAAAGCTACAAAATAGGAGTATGAGGATAATTTTGGAATGTTCTAGACAGACTCCTATTCGGGACATGCTGAGTACGTTAAAGTGGCTTTCGGTAAAAAAATATGTTACATTCTTCACACTGGTCTTTATCTATAAAATTAAGAATAACTTGGCCCCCAAATATCTGCAGAATATGTTAGTTTATAATATAAACGTACATAATCATAATACTCGAACTAATCTAGACTTTCATTTACAAACATATAGAAAAAAATCAACTCAAAACAGTTTATTTTTTAAAGGATTAGGTGAGTATAATGACTTACCTGAGAATATTAAAAACAGTACCACTTTAAATATATTCAAATGTAGGCTTAAAAAGTATTTATTGGATGAGTAGACATTTGTATTCTATGTTGAAAGTGTCCAGCCTAAATTTAATTCTAAGACCTGTTTTTAAAAGTCATGTAATATTGATTCTTGTCTGTTCACTGCCTATTTAATTTATTTGAGTGAAATTTTATACTGTGACAATTTTGCTTGTGTGTTTGTTATTTTACTATACTTGTTTGCTACATACAATCGTTTGTTTTTATATTGTATTTATCAAGTCATCTCACATGTTATTATATCTATTATTTATATGTATTTATCTGTATTAGTCTTTTGGCTAAATAAAGGAATAATATATATATAATTTACACTTGGAGTTGGCCACCACGTTAAGTGAAGATCTTTGGACTACAGTCGATCGCATTACTTATGAGCATGCAGAAGTTCAACAAGATAGGGCAACTAAGAAGCAGATTAAGAAATTTAAGAAACTTCAAGCCAAATGTACATCAACTACACCCAAACTGGACGTCGGGAAGACCGTAATTAATTTAACGGACCAACCACTACCAGAAGAATGGACAACTGTATTAGCCAAAGGAATGAACTTCGCTGTTGCGCCGAATAAAGTACCTAAGGAAGACATTATCACTGAAGTTGAGAACGCCATTAGAGGGTTGCCAGTTGAAGAAGCTGAGGAAATGAAACACGAAACATGCCGAATACTGCGCAAATCAAAACCACCTAGGCGGAACATTACTAGAGAGGAAAGTGAAGCTCTCGGAATAATAAAGACATCATCGTTTTAAGAGCAGATAAAGGCAATGCCACAGTGGTAATGAAGAAAGAAGAATACGAGGAAAAATTACAATCATTATTAGCTCCAGAGCAGTACACAAAATTAAAAAATGATCCGACATCAAGAGTTGAAAGACAAACGAGGACAGCTATCAAGAATTCATTAATCCCAGTAGAAGAACAACGCCACCTGCTGCCTAGTGAAACCTTACCACCACGACTCTACGGCCTCCCTAAGATTCATAAACCAGGTAATCCTTTAAGACCAATCGTCAGCACATGTGGATCACCAACTTATGAGTTGGCCAGCTACGTCGCAGACACACAGCAACCCTATATAGATAAGACTAGTAGCCATGTAAAGAACTCCAGACACTTCGTAGAAATTTTGGAAAACTTGGAAATAACGAGTAATGATATCATGGTTAGTTTTGACGTCGAATCTCTGTTCACCAATGTACCAATTGAGGAAACAGTTAACCTGATTCGTCAACAACTTGTACCTAAAGGATTAAGAGAAGACATACCTGTTCTGGCCCGATTGTGCCTGTCTACAACATACTTTCTATGGAATGGAGACTTCTACGAGCAGAAACAAGGAGCAGCCATGGGATCATCACTTTCACCTGTGATAGCCAACCTATTCATGGAAGCTTTCGAAGAGGAAGCCATACGCTGCAGTGAGAATAAACCAAAGTGCTGGCTACACTACGTAGACGATACGTTCATCATATGGCCACATGGAGAATCATCTTTATTTGTTTTCTTCGACCATTTGAATAAACAGCATCCAAGTATCAAATTTACAATGGAGACCGAGCAAGATGGAGCTTTACCTTTATTAGAGGTATTAGTGAAAAGGTCACAATGGCAAGCTGGCCCATGCTGTCTACAGAAAGAAAACGCACACCGATCGTTACCTACATGCGACATCTCACCACCATCCACAACAGAAGAGAGCGTTAATTAGAACCTTGGTCCACAGAGCCAGCACAATATGCGACGACGAGAACAAACCCGAGGAACTACAGAATGTCCAACAAGCTTTAGAGAAGAACGGATACAGTCAAAGCAATATACAACGAGTAGTAAATAACCAGAGGAGAACTACAGAAGAAGAACAGCAACAACCAACAACGTATGCATGCCTACCCTACATCGCGGGAGTCACAAATAGGCTGAAGAAGATTTTATTCAAAAAGAAAGTAGGTGTACGGTTTCGAACAGTGAAGAAAATACAGCAGGTGCTTCCCTCAGTCAAAGACCCTGTCCCCAAACTGTTATCAAAAGGTGTTTACCAGTTGAAGTGCACATGTGGTAAGAGCTACATCGGACAAACAGGACGGAGTATCCAGTGCAGAATCAAAGAACACCAGAGAAATACCAGATTTGGATACACAGATAGATCGGCGATAGCAGAACATGTCCATAATAACGAGAACCATAAAATCGACTACGAGGACGTCAATATATTAGACAAGAATACGCGCTACTATCCGCGAATTATTAGAGAATCACTGGAAATTATGAAAAACGTGAACAACTTTAACAGAGAGGATGGGTATCGACTTAGTAACACGTGGAGACTGGTATTGCCAAGTACCAGCACCGTAGTAAGTCACGGTTAACCAAACACGACGAATGAGCAGCGAAGCGAACCAAGCGCGACCAATGACCAGCGAAGCGAATCGGCGCCTAGGTATATAACGAGGAGCGTAACACAACAGATTCAGTCTTTAGAATCCTTCTGAAGAAGCTGACAGGATGATCAGCAAAACGTCAAGTCAAGTTCGACGACCACGGCAAGACCCAGAAGAATCTACTTCACAAGTTGAATAATCATTTCAAGGGTGAATTATCCAAATGCTGTACCAGCACAAAAAACATAACTGTTAGTTTCTTCTGCACCGCAGTTACTGAAGAAGATGTCCAAAAAATAATTTCCTCTTTACCGAACAAAAAATCCACCGGGTTTGATGAATTCTCTGTCGACCTATTTAAAAAAAGTAGTAAAATACCCTCGGCCTTAATTGCGTACATAATAGACAAATCCATTGAACTAGGTCAATATCCTGATATTCTAAAGCTTGCCATTTTAGTGCCAATACCAAAATCTGGTAACTCTCATAATATTGAAAATTATCGCCCTATTGCCATATTAAGCATATTCTCGAAAATCATTGAAACAATCATTGCCTAAAAAATAAACGATTACCTCAATAAATTCAAAATACTCACCAGTTGTCAACACGGATTCAGGAAAAGTCATTCCACTGAAACGGCTACACGGGAATTTGTTCAATACATACACAATAAACTTGATAAAAATGAAAATCGTACTGGAATATTCTTCGATTTGTCTCGAGCATTCGATACTCTAAATATTGAATTTTTCTCGGAAAAAGTGGAAAAATAGGAATCAGAGGAATTGCAAACTCATTATTAACCACTTATCCCCGCAATGTAGTATCCTTGGACCACTTATATTTCTTTTATTCGTAAACGACCTACCCCAATATATCACGGAAGGAAAAGTTTTTATATAAGCAGATGATACCTCGATAGTTACATCGGACACTAACCCAGTAGAAGTACAGCGCAAGGTAGTCCACATCATAAATCAATTTTGTGAATGGTGCGCAAAAAATCAATTAATGATAAACCTGAAAAAAACAGTTCTAATAAACTTCTACAACAAATTCGAAAGATCAAACACTTTCCACCCTAGCTGGGAGTTACATATCGACTTCACATCCAAAAAGCTCATTAAAGCGTATTACATTATAAAAAACCTAAAAAACAAACTTGAACTAGTTTCATTGATGTCGGTATATTATGCGAACTATTACTCAACAATTAGTTACAACATTACTGTCTGGGGTTTGTCCACATGTATAAGTAGGTTTCTTTATACTACAAAAACGTGTCATTAGACTAATGTTCAATCTTGATTCTCGCACTTCATGTAGAGCAATATTTCGTGACAAAAAAATATTAACCGTCCCTAGCATATACCTATTAAAAAATTTGATCTATATTCATGACCAAAAAAGGAGGTTAACTAAACACTCCGACATACACACCTTCAACACTAGAGGCAAGAATGGCATTTGTCAAAACAAACACAAACACACTAAGTATGAAAAATCTCGACTGTATTCTGGTACCCGATTATATAATTTACTGCCTAAAAATCTACAATGCTTACCAACTCTTACATTAAAAAAAAACTGAAAGAATACCTTACTTTGCACTGTTTCTACACCATTGATGAATTTATTCAGGCTACAAATAGCACCGCATGTAATATAATACAATAGTGAAATCTTTTTAACCATTTTTATTTTAAGTTATTAACTACATACTATTTTAATATACATTGTGATGTAATATTTTATGATATATAGTATCGATATTATTATATATTATTGTTTGTATTGTCATTGTATTACCATATCTGTATTCTTGTCTTTTCACATCTACGATTGCACTTGACTTATCTTATCTGCATACTTGTAGCTTAGAAGATCAATAAATTAATTTGAATTTGAATATCGAGGTCCTAGTTGTCCTCCAGTAACGTTTTACTTATATCTGACCTTTATTTTGGCCATAACACATTTTTTCCCGGAACTATTGGTCGGATCGATTCGGCAATAGTCGGAATCGATCCCCGTGGTCGACTTAGTCGATAACGATACCTCCTGCGCCTTCGTGTGGCTTCAGGAAACTTCGAAAGTATTCGAGTGAAGTTCGGATTTTTGCTTAAAATTCCAGCTTTCACACATGTAAACTCCCCTGAAACTTGTTTAGGTTTTTCAATTCCCCAAGTCGTTGATTAAACGGTAAATAACGCCCTCGGAGTGATCGGATTGAATAGATGACCACCGTAATCGATTCTCCGTGGTCGACTTAGTCGATAACGATACTTCCCGCGCCTTCGCGTGTTTTCGGGTGTCCTCGGGAAACTTGTGAGCGGGAAGTGTTTGTGCGAAAATCGGACTTTTGCTTAAAACTCTAGCTACCACACTTGTGAATTCCCCTGAAACTTGTTTCGGTTTATCAATTACCCAAGTCATTGATAATGTTAAAGAACATGCCAAATCCCTCGATAAACTTTTCGAAACTCTAACAAAATTCGACTTTTCGCATGACTAGCGTTCTTCACGTAAAAACGCCGTTGGAAGAGGTTTTAATATATCAAATAACATTTTCGCTCTACAGAGCTTTTTTTTATACAAAAATATCAGAAATTCACCAAGGAGTGTAGTTTTAGAAAGTATATTAAATGTCGCTGCACGGAGACGTAATGTCGCCTCGGCCACAAAATTTTAGAAAGTATAACAAAAACAGACTTTAACTTCGGAAATTTCGAAAATAAAAACCCTTTTACAAATCCACGTTGTGCAGCACTACAACTCATGCGTTATATTGCATGGAGTCTTCTATAAGAATATAGAAGACCTCGCCTTTTTAAGGTCAGCCGAGCTGAAGTCTGAGACCGAGGGATTCATAATGGCTCGCCAAGATGGTGTATTTAACACTCTCGTCTATCGACGTCGTGTCATGGGTATGGAGGTCCCTGATGTCAGCTGCAAGGCCTGTCGTAGGGCGCCGGACACTGTAATGCACTTACTATCGGCTTGCCCAACATAGGCAGTCTCGGCCTATATTCACAGACACGACGCAGCATTAAGAGTGCTTTACTATCATCTAAGGCACTTGTATGGGATAGACGAAACACCAGTGCTGCCTTACGCTCTGGGGGATATTGAGTCCGTTGTGGGGAATGAGAAGTGTCTAATTTATTGGAACTACTCGTTTCCCACCGTCAGGCAAATACAAGCCAACAAGCCCGACATAGTACTCCTCGACCACCAACTCAAGACAATGTATGTCGTAGAATTCTCAGCTCCCGCTGAGAGCAACATTGTCTTGAAAGAGGAGGAAAAACGGACAAAATATCGAGATTTGCTCTTCGAACTCAGCAGGCTTTATCCAGGCCATTCTGTTAAAATAGTGGTACTGATTATAGGAGCCCTCGGTGGAATGAGACAGACGCTGCTTTCAGAACTAAAGATCATACCGGCATGCCGAGATTCGGCAGAGATCTTAGCCGGCAGAATGCAGAAAGCTGTCATCCTCGGTTCATTGCGTCTACTCAGGGCACACGATTCGCGGACCCGGTAGTCACTTACCCCATGGGCTTGGGGAGTGGCTATTGGTATTACCAGCTCACACTAAAAAACACTAAAATTCAAATAATACATCAAAATGTGCAATGCCTGGGTAATAAGTTATTGGAACTAGAATTATTTTTAAGTGACGTGAACTGTGACATTCTCTCTGTCAGTGAACATCATGCATGCATGAAAAAAATGGAATCCCTAAAAATTGACGGCTACTATGTTGGAAGTTCCTACTGTAGACAATTATTTCATAAAGGTGGTGTAGCGATCTATGTAAAAAACAATTTAATGTGTAAAAAACTTGATCACACTGGTGTCTTAAATATAGAAAAACTTTTTGAGGCTACTGCTGTTAAATATTCAATTGACAATTATAACTTCTTTGTTATTATCTGTCTTTATAGATCTCCACATGGAAATATTGTTGTTTTTCTAGATAAGTTAAATTCTTTGCTTGTAATGGTAAATAGTAAATATAAAAATGGAAAGATTGTATTATGCGGTGATTTTAATATTAATTTCTTAGCACATAGCAACAATCTTACCAAATTGAATGATGTACTTAATGCTTATTGTCTTGTACCTACTATTAACGAACCAACTAGAATAAGGAACTGTATTGATAGTATATGTATCAATTTAAATATTGATGATTACGAAAGTAAAGTTATAAGAAATGCCATATCTGACCATGATGCATTGTTATTAACAACATCAATAAATTGTTCTAAACAGACCAATAAAAAACTGATGTTCAGGGATGTACAGAATCGGGAAAAAATAAGGTACTTCTGCTCTAGACTACAAACAGAAAATTGGTCTGATGTATTTGACAATAATTTCGATGTTAATACAAAATTTAACAATTTTCTTAATAACTTTCTATATCACTTTAATATGACTTTTCCGGAGACTTCTATAAATATTGCAAATAAGAAATTAAAAAATAATTGGATGACACAGGGTTTGAGAAACTCTTCGCAAAGGCTTAAAGACTTGTATTCATTGATTTTATCAGGTAATAATGACATAATAACATATTATAAAAAATACAAAGCGATATATAGGCAACTTATTAGAAAGGCTAAAAAAATGTGGAATATCTCTCTATTAAACATAATATTTTTAGTCGCAAATTCCTCTATAAATCCTTATCTTTCTATAAGGAAAGTAACCAGACTGCAATCAAAGTTACAAATCTGGCGCGTTAAGTGTAATAATTGCATATTACCATCAAAACGCTAATGCTTCGATTGCAACAAACACCAGCCGAAAGACTGATCCTATTTAAAGGAGCTCCCTTGCCAGTCGTCACACACCACTTGCAGACTGCAGTTTCGAGCTGTTGGCTCTCGTCAGTGCAAGGAAGGTATGCGACGACCGACATGAGAATCCTTTGACTATAGTACATCCCGGTATTTTTACAATAGCGAGATGTAAAACAGCCAGCAGGCGCCATCTAGCGGTCCAGTGTCTGTTGCAATCGAAAAATAAATAGCCCGACTTGGCTTAGCATAGTTCAAATGTGCTTTTAGAGGGCGGAATATTAAACATAATATTTTTAGTCGCAAACTCCTCTATAAATCCTTATTTTTCTATAAGGAAAGTAACCAGACTGCAATCAAAGTTACAAATCTGGCGCGTTAAGTGTAATAATTGCATATTACCACCATCAAAACGCTAATGCTTCGATTGCAACAAACACCAGCCGAAAGACTGATCCTACTTAAAGGAGCTCCCTTGCCAGTCGTCACACACCACTTGCAGACTGCAATTTCGAGCTGTTGGCTCTCGTCAGTGCAAGGTAGGTATGCGACAACCGACATGAGAATCCTTTGACTATAGTACATCCCGGTATTTTTACAATAGCGAGATGTAAAACAACCAGCAGGCGCCATCTAGCGGTCCAGTGTCTGTTGCAATCGAAAAATAAATAGCCCGACTTGGTTTAGCATAGTTCAAATGTGCTTTTAGAGAGCGGAATATTAAACATAATATTTTTAGTCGCAAACTCCTCTATAAATCCTTATTTTTCTATAAGGAAAGTAACCAGACTGCAATCAAAGTTACAAATCTGGCGCGTTAAGTGTAATAATTGCATATTACCATCAAAACGCTAATGCTTCGATAGCAACAAACACCAGCCGAAAGACTGATCCTACTTAAAGGAGCTCCCTTGCCAGTCGTCACACACCACTTGCAGACTGCAGTTTCGAACTGTTGGCTTTCGTCAGTGCAAGGTAGGTATGCGACGACCGACATGAGAATCCTTTGACTAATATGACATAATATTTTTAGTCGCACTTAACGCGCCAGATTTGTAACTTTGATTGCAGTCTGGTTACTTTCCTTATAGAAAAATAAGGGTTTATAGAGGAGTTTGCGACTAAAAATATTATGTTTAATATTCCGCCCACTAAAAGCACATTTGAACTATCTCTCTATTGTCTAACTCAGCAAATAAATCTAAAACGGCATGGAATATCATCAAACCTAAAATTCACACAAAAAACGATGTCCATCTAAATATAGATAATAAAGTAGTGAATAATTCTCGAACAATCAGTAATATATTTAACAATTACTTCATTAATGTACCTCGTAAGCTTATTGAAAGTATGTCACTTACTAATAATGCTGATTGTAATAGCATTACTATAAATTCTTCTTGTATCTTCATAGACCCTGTGACAGAATCAGAAGTTATCAACACTGTTATCAATTTAAAGAACTCAAATGCCGCTGGTTCTGATAAGGTTAGTTCAAGTTTATTAAAAAAGTGCATACCACACATTGTGAAACCACTGACGCACTTAATAAATCTTTCAATTAGTGAAGGTATCTTTCCTGAAGAACTGAAAATTGCCAAAATTGTTCCACTTTTTAAATCGGGTGAAGTTAACAACATTGAAAACTACAGACCAATTGCGATACTGACTACATTTTCAAAAATATTTGAAAAAGTTATAGCTATTAGAGTTACAAATTTTTTTGATACTTTCCGGCTATTCAATGTAAACCAGTTTGGTTTCCGGAAGGGTCCCTCCACTATTAGTGCTATAAACAAATTTTTGAATTTATTGTATGAAAATATGGACAACCGGAAAAATGCTGTTGGAATTTTTCTGGATCTCAGTAAGGCATTTGACCTGGTATGTCACAAAACTCTTCTAATTAAAATGGAAAAGTATGGGATACGTGGTCAAGCCCTAGAATGGTTTAAAAGCTATCTAAAGGATAGGACACAGTATGTTGAGGTCAATAATTACAAATCTGATATACTACCCACAACCATAGGGGTTCCACAAGGGTCAATTTTAGGACCTTTGCTGTTCTTAATTTATATAAATGATCTAAAATGTTCTAACATTTTTATGTTTGCTGATGACACATCCATTCTCTGTAATGATAATACTCTAAGTAATACTATTAACTCATGTAACATCCAAATGCAACATCTTCAGTCATGGTTCTCGAATAATAATTTGTTACTAAATAGCAAAAAATCTGTATGCATTAGATTCAATAACTCTAATAACAATTACAATGAAAGTGTTCTAATTAAATCAAAATGTGGCTCCTTGCGACAAGTTGAGTCTACTAAATTTTTAGGATTATATATATCCGAGGATTGCAGCTGGAGAACACATATTGACTTTGTCTGTAGGAAAATCGCTACTACTTGTTACTGCATAAAGCAACTATCTCATATAGTTGATACTGAATCCTTAAAAATGTATTATTATGCACAATTTCACTCAATCGTATCTTACGGTATAATTGCGTGGGGACATTGTGGTGAGAGTCTAAGAGTATTTACACTACAGAAAAGGGCCATTAGATATTTAGTTGGCATCGGATATAGGGCTAGTTGCAGGGGCTATTTTAAAGCTATGCAAATTCTAACAGTACCATCAATATTTATAATGCATCTCTTATTGTATGCTAGATCTAATCTGGAAGAGTTAAATAATTTAAATATCTACCACTCATATAACACAAGAAATAATCAGACCCTGGAGATTCCTCGACATCGTACCAGCTTGTTTGAGCATAGTCATAAATATTTGGCTATTAAAGTATATAATAAATTACCTCACCAATACAAGTCTTTAAATCAGAAAGAGTTCAAAACAAGTATTAAAGGTATGTTAATTGAAAAATCTTATTATTCTTTTAATGAATATATGACTGACAGTCTGTGATATCCAAGGGCGGATCCAGCATTCGAGTCAAGGGGGGTCACATAGTCGAGGTTCAGTCAGGACAGGCTCCAATTCGATTATAATAATAAATCTAAATTAAAAAGAAATAGTATTTTATTGCTTTATGTAAAAAAAAAATTAATCAAATAACAAAATCAATTTTTCTCTGTTGTCTTCTCGCGAAACGAGTTATGACTTCCTCCACTTGAATTGGTATGTTTTTGTGAACGTGGAGAAATGCCAGTCCAGTTAGACGGTCTTCTGCCATTGACGCTCTCAGCCAAGTTTTGAGCCTCCTGAGAGTAGAAAAGGACCTAAATTTATCAATGAGATTAGAAAAATGATCTAGACCCAGCCCAGGGGGTCATGACCCCAATGACCCCCCCCCCTGGATCCGCCGCTGGTGATATCACTACAATTTATTATAATTTATTATGTTTCATTAGTTTTATTCAATATCGTTTTATGACCATATTAAGATGATCATATCTTATGCATGCATATTTAAATGTACTCTTATATACTTGTTTGTTTGGAGGAACGAAATAGCCGGAAGAATAAAATGGAGCAATGAAATGAATAAGGATGTCATACGAACATACTTGCTCGTTAATGAATGCAGAGACGATCCTCTGCCTGGATGGAGACAAAAATTTTTCGCCGAATTTTCAAGAACTCACCCCGGAATGAACATCTCCGAACAAAACTTAGCCGATAGGAAGAACATAATCATTAAAAGGAAATATCTAACACAGCTTGAAATAGATACCCTGCGTAGGGAAGCAGGAGCCCAAATACATAACGAAGAAATACGCCAACAAATACCGTTCCATATTACAACACCGAGTCAATATTTCTTAAGCCAGTCTCAGTTTCTGAGATCATAAACATTATAGATTCTCTAAAGACTACTAACTCCACTGGTCCTGATGACGCAGCAACTAAGCTTATAAAGGCCGCCAAAGTACATATCGCTGAGGTATTCTATTCTATTCTATTCTCTAAATTTGGCCGTGGTCGAAAAAACCATTAGCACAGTGCCTAGTAGTTTATGATTGTCCAAATCACCCTGAATATCGCTGAGGTACTAACTTATATTATTAATAATAGTTTTAAACACGGTATATTTCCTAACATCCTTAAATTAAGTAAAGTTATACCTGTCTATAAAAAAGGCGAAAAAGACTTAGTTGATAATTATAGGCCAGTGGTTTTACAGTCGGTAATATCTAAAATAATAGAGAAGGCCATGCTAGCTCGACTTATGAATTTTCTAAATAAAAGTAAAATAATATCTGATAATCAACATGGTTTTACTAGGGGTAAATCGACTATCACAGCACTAATTGCGTTCATAAATGAAGTTTATAGTAATCTAGATGATGGTAATGAGGTTCTTGCAAGTTACGTAGACTTATCCAAAGCATTCGATTGTGTGGATTCTAATATCTTATTAAACAAACTTGAACTACTGGGTATTAGGGGAGTCTGTTTGCAATGGTTTAAATCATACCTATCTCAGAGAAATCAGTATGTAGTGTGCAAAGGTAAAAAATCTGATACAATGCTCAATAAATATGGTGTTCCACAGGGGTCAATAATGGGTCCAGTGCTCTTCATAATTTTTACCAACAATCTAGATAAGACAGTTGAAACTGGATCTATTACAACATATGCTGATGATATAACTTTACTTACCGCTAGCAGTGAAAACTTTACCATACTTGTAAATGATGTCAACATGAAACTGAACAATACTTATAAATATCTTTCTGAACAATGCTTAGTTATAAATCAGAGTAAAACAGTAAACATGGCTTTTTATTCATCAAGTTGTAAACCACACCAAAGTGCATTGGTGAAATTAAATGGAAGCACAATAAAACAGACCTCGACTTTTAAATTTTTAGGTGTAGTGTTGGATGAACATCTAAGATGGGATGCTCATATTGATATCTTGAGCTCTAAATTGGCTAGTACCTGCTAGGCCTTGAAACAGTTACGGGATATTTGTAGTTTCAATGTGGTAAAAACCTACTATCATGCTAATTTTGAATCTGTTATGACATATGGTATTGTATTATGGGGTAAATCGTCTATGGCAGACAGAATATTTAAATTGAAAAAACGTGCTATACGATACATGCTTGGAATGAACTTTTATGCCAGCTGTAGAGAAAGCTTTAGAGAACATGGAATACTAACCCTGCCTAGTTTTTACATATATAATATCTTATGCTTTGTAAAAACAAACTTTGATAGGTTTACGCAACATAGAAATAATCACAACTATGACACGAGGGGTAAGAATGACTTGCAATATGATGCACACCGCTGTGAGCTCTATAAGAATAACCCTTACTACCAAGGTGCTTTATTCTACAATAAATTGTCACAGAAAATTAAACAATGCCGCTCCATAAAGCATTTTAAAATAAATCTCAAATTGTATTTAGTAAAAAACTGTTTCTACTCTATAGATGAATTTTTAAATGCCGAATAATATTAATAGTAAGACTATTGAACAGTTGCCTTATCATATTTTTAATCTCAGTAACTCAACTAGTGCTGAATTATTTTAATCTGTATTATCGTAAATTTTAAGTTTTACTGATTTGTACTATTTTAAGTTTTACTGTATTGTACTATTTATGTATCATTAGACTTACGCATTGTTTTTTTGACACATCCAATGTCATATTTATGATCAATTGGGAAAATAAATTATCTTATCTTATCTTAAGACATACCACAAAGACCAGTGGATGACAATGCGCCTCATGAGAAAGAGCCTCGCAATCAAAATAACGGGGAAGAAGTAGGAAAGGTACGGCAGAAACTACTGAGCAATCTACTGCTATTTAGCAACTCGAACCCTCTCACCAGACCAATAATACCAAGGCTAAAAATTAATAAAGATACGCAACGATACATAAAATCTGTGGATACCGAATTGAAGTTGAGGATGGAGGAATAACTGGATCCTGATTTAAGTTCTATACATACAGCTTTATATGCAGGAGCTGCCACTGTCATAGAACTGGATGGACAGAAACTTCAAATTTATAAACAAAATAGGAATATTCAGAAACAAAGAAAGCCAGCCTGGAAGATGCGACTCGAAAGGTAAATAGATCTGCTAAGAACTGAGGCAAACATTATCAAAGAGTACTTAGATGGCAATAAGAGCAATAAAGTCAAGAGCAAAGTTCGTAAAATATGCCGAAAACAACAAATAGACTTAAACCATCCACAGTTCAACGAAACCCTCACGAATTACTACGATGATGCTAGACAGAAAAGCAAAGTTAAGGGAGCGAGACTGCGGCGATACAACGAGACTACGAAGCGCAAGGAGCAAAATAATTTATTCTCTAGTAACCAGAAGATCTATCGCAATCTGGAAAGCAACAACCAAGGCAATACAGAACCCGAGAAAATTGACCACAATCGCTTCGGTCAATTCTGGCAGGGGATATGGTCAAACCCCGCGAGATTCAATCAAGCAGCTACATGGCTCCAAACAGCAGAGCGCAATGCAAATGATCTTCCAGATATGCCAGATACTAATATTACTCCTGCAGATGTCGAAGAATGCATAAAGAACACTTCAAGCTGGAAAGCACCTGGACCAGACAACATACAGAACTTCTGGTTGAAATCATTCCCAGCCCTAATCCCACAGTTTGCCCGAGCATTCAACAAAATCCTTGAAGATCCAACAAGATTTCCTGAATTTTTAGGTCGAGGAGTAACTTACCTTCTGCCCAAAAAAGGAGATCTGAAAGACCCGAAAAACTACAGGCCAATCACCTGCTTGTCTGCGATCTACAAACTTCCCACGTCATTGATACATAGACAAATCAATGAACACTGTGAGATGAACAATATAATTGGCCCAGAACAGCGGGGATGCGTAAAGGGATCACTTGGATGCAAGGAGCAGCTAACAATAGATGCAGTAACCATCAAACAAGCTGAAGTAAAGCGCCGAAACATCAGTATGGCCTACTTAGACTATAAAAAGGCATTCGACTCTGTACCTCATGACTGGCTAATAAAAGTGATAGAAGTATACAAGGTTAGCCCCACCATCGTCCGGCTACTAACATATATGCAATGGCGACTTGGGAAACCCAGACAAGAATTGGTGGAAGCACTATCTCGAACATCAAGATTAGAAGAGGTATATACCAGGGGGATTCGTTAAGTCCATTATGGTTTTGCCTCGCTCTCAATCCCCTCTCAGCAATATTGAATGACACCACCTACGGTTTCCGAATAGATCCGAAGCAACCAAGCTCGAGGCTCAGCCATTTACTTTTTATGGATGACATCAAGCTCTACGCTGAGAATCCAAGACAATTGAAGGCGCTAGTAGCCAATGCCAAAACCTTCAGCGATGATATCAGAATGGAGTTTGGTCTGGAGAAGTGTGCCGAAGTACATGTCACAAAGGGAAAATTAACGCAACAGCCGGAGAATATCCGTGACTTTGAGCAAATGCTGCCAGAAGAAACTTACAAGTACCTTGGAATTCTGCAGAATAGAAGGATAGACCACACCCAGCTAAAGAAGGAGTTCAGGAAAAAATACAAACAACTTCTAACTAGGCTCATGAATACTAAGCTCAACGCTAGGAACATGATTACAGCGATCAATACATATGCTGTCCCTAGTCTGGCATACTCATTCGGAATACTAAAGTACTCGGATACAGAATAGAATAGAACAGACCTGGAAGACCTAGACAGAATGACGAGAACTACACTTACAAAGTTTCGAATGCATCACCCAAAGAGCGCAGTTGAAAGACTATACATGCCAAGAACACAAGGAGGCAGGGGATTAAGCAGCGTTCAGAAGATATGCCGAACGCAAGAGAAGAACATGCACCTCTATTTCTACAATTCAGACAGGGTCCTCATTTGGAAAATAGTGGAAAGTGACAACAGATATACACCGTTAAACCTCAAAGATCGACAACACGAGATAATGATCCGAACGAACGAGGATATTCAAACAGCATGGCAGGACAAGGTACTCCACGGAAAGTATCCCAATGCCTTAAACAATCCAGAGATCGACAAGGAGACCTCGCTCCTATGGCTTAAGGAAGGAATGTTACACCCAGAAACTGAGGGATTCATAACAGCCATTCAGGATAGCATTATCCGTACTAGAAATTATGAAAAGTACATTCTTAAAGTCCCCGGCGTGAACGATGTGTGTAGAAAGTGTAAGGCAGCGGGTGAAACTATCGAACATGTCATTGGAGGCTGCCCCGCTTTGGTTACGGGAATGTATTTGGGAGCACAACGAGGTGGCGAAAATCATCCATAGAGAATTGGCACTTAACTTAGGACTCATTACTAATCCACCGCCCTTCTATAAATACACACCTCAAGCTGTTTTAGAAGACGAGGAAACATTGCTGTACTGGGATAGACCAATACAGTCTGATACAACCTTGGATCACAACCGCCCTGACATCCTGGTGATCAAAAAGAAAGACAAGAAGGCCACTATTATTGATATTGGATGCCCCCTAACCAGCAACCTGCAAAAAAACGGAGATGGAAAAGAGAAACAAATATCAGAATTTGACTATAGAACTTAAACACGTGTGGAGATTAGGGGAGGTCCGTTCTAATTATCCCGATCATAATTTCGGCTACAAGCGTGGTGATGAAGAAGTTCTTGAATTATTTGGAGCAACTTAATCTAACTAGAGGCCTCGCGAAGATCATCCAGAGGACGGTAATTCTCCAGACATGCCATATTACCAGAAAGTTTTTGAACGATGAAGGATAAAAAATCGAAATATCCACCGGATTAATGGGACGTGATGAATTTCATCCCCGTTAACCGAGCCGATCCCCAACAACAATGGGCCCGGGACAGGTCCGGGTCCCCACAGAGCTGAACCCCAACGGCGCGCGCGCGAGGGTTCGGTGAATTTTTTCCGGCTTCGGCCGAGAAAGTGCACGGCTTAAGTCCATAATAATAATAATAATGATAATAATAATATTTCTTTATTTCAAGGAATGTTTTACAATTTATATTTACAATAAAAGTAGAAACATAAAATGAAATGACGTCATGATTTAATTAATAGTGATACCCCTATATTAGTTAGAGAAATACTCTCCAATGGTATATGGTTCTAAATTAATCAAAAAATTCTTAATGGATTTTTAAATTTTTTTAATGTTTTGAATCATTTTTAAATTTTGTGGTAAACTATTATATAATTTAATACCCATATAATATGGGCTTCTCTCTGTTAAACTTAACCTATGCACAGGATAATTAATATTAAGTGATCTAGTTGGATAATTATGATTTATATTAGTTACTTCAAATATTTCTTTATTTTTCAATACAAACATTAATGTTTCATAGATATACAGAGCTACTACCGTTAATATTCTATTCTTTTTAAAAACAGTTCTACATGATTCAGTATAATTCATTTTGTATATGAGTCTTAAGACTCTTTTTGTATAATAAGAATTTTGTTTATATTCGTATTACTACCCCAGAAAATTATTCCAAACTTGGCTGTCGATTCAAAATTTGCAAAATAAATTATCCTTAATGACTTTTCATTTAAATAGTTATGAATAACTCGTATGCTATAACATATTTTATTCAGTTTTGGGCACAAATAATCTATATGAGCTGACATCTCTAAATGTTCATCTATCTGTATTCCTAAAACTTAACATTTTTTGATAACTGAATGCTTTCATCATTCATTTTTACTTTATTTGGAGTTTCAGATTGAAGTTGTTTTGTTCTAAATAACACAATATTTGTTTTTTTTATATTTAATAAAAAATCATTTTTAGAATATCACATCCTTGCATCAGAAAATAAATTGTTACTTTCATTTATGAGGTGAGGAAAATCTTCAGCTACAATTAATAAATCAGAATCATCAGCATAGTTAGTAATGTGATGATTACTGACCTTTATTATATTGCTTAGATCATTCATATATATTAAAAACAAAGTAGGTCCGGTAATACTGCCTTGCGGAATGCCTCTGGAATTTGATTTTATCTCAGATTTGTGTTTCTTGCCATCTTTTTCTATTACAACTCTTTGACTTCGGCCAGATAAATATGATTTAAACCAATTTAATGCATTCCCTCTGATGCCATACATTTCTAACTTAATTAATAAATATTCATCATTTAAACAATCATAAGCTTTTGATAAATCTAAAAATATTCCAAGGGAGATATTGTTTTTCTCAAGAGAATCTAATATATATTGTGTAAATTGAAAAACTGCTGTTTCTATTGATTTACCTTTTATATAACCATGTTGGTTTTGGTTTATGAGCTGACAGGTTGTTAAAAAACTTACTACTCTGTCACACATGGCCATTTCAAACAATTTTGAGAAAGATGGTAATATACTTATTGGTCTGTGGTTTTCTAAAAGTTCTGGATCGCCTTTTTTGTATAATGGTTTATTTAGAGCCAATTTGAATTGATCAGGAAATATGCCATATTTTAATGAATTATTAACAATGAAACATACTGGTTTTACTATAAATCTTATACAAAATTTTATGATGCTGTTGGGAATCTAGTCTTCGCCACTAGTATATTTATTTTTTAATCTATTTGATAAATCAATTAATTCACTTTCACTTATGGGTTTTACAAACACTGACTGTTGGTTTTGTACAATATTGCAATTAAATTGAATTCGGTTAGCTTTGTTTAATAAATTAGGTATAATATTTAATAAAAAGTCATTGTAATCATCCGCAATTTTAGAAAGGCAGCCTGCAACTTGAATTTCGTTTTTGTGATTTTTGCCAGTTATTTCATCATGAATACTCCACATGCATTTGTTTTTGTTGTCAGACATTTTTATTCGATTTTCATACATTTTTGATCTTTCCTTAGCTAGTAAGTTGTTGTATTTTTTCTTTGTTAAGTTATAACTCTCTATGTAGTTTCGATCATTTTTTGACATTACAAACAATATATCTAACTGATTTTTGCATTCTTTTATTTCTGGACTTGCTGAATCATTACAATTTTTATTTTTTCTATTTACACAGTATGTTAATGGAAAACTTTCATTGAAAATAATACTAAAAATGTTTATAAAATAATTCCACTGTTTGTTTATGTCATATTTTTCGAACTGATACAATTCACTCCAAGTTTGTTCCCGTAATCTTAAAATGAGATTGTTTTTATTATATTCTGAAAAAAACCTCTGATATGTATGTTTATTCTCATATACTTGATTTAATGAAAAAGTTATCTTTTGTGCAGTATGGTCTGAAATGAAAGAATGCAAAATACTTGTTTGATATTCATATTTATAATTAGTAAATATATTATCTATGCAACTATTTGTGTTGTGTGTGATTCTGGTATATTCGTTAATTGTTATTGCAAAGGAAAATGAATTTAGTAATATGGTAATATCTGACAAATGTTTATTGCTGTCCTTTAGTTCAATATTGAAGTCCCCTGCGATGAATGTTAACTTGTTTTCTGTAAATATTGTTGTTAATAGATTATCAAGCTTCTCAAAAAAAAGTTTTATATTCCCATTGGACAATTATAATATTTTGGTTATTTATATATAGTTCTACAGCAGCACATTCAAATTCATTACAAACGAATAGTTTATTTAAATTTTGGCGCACTATGCACTTCACAGAGTTCCGACAGAACACAGCAGCTCCACCGTGTTGAACCTCTTTTCTACAAAAACTTGCTACCAACTTGAAATCATTAATAGCATATAGCTGCAGTTGACTAATGGATTTCCAATGTTCTGTTATAGCGAGGCAAATACAATTCGAGTGTTCCGACAGAAACATATTAATTGCATCTACGCTGTTTCCTATGGATTGTACATTTTGGTGTATAATGCAGATTTTTTCCTTTACGACTCTTCTATGTCTTTTTTCCTTTTCTGCAATAAAAAATTGGATTTGTCTACCCTTGAATCTTTTGATTGCAGTTCAAATTCCAATGGTATACCGACTTTAAATGCACTCTGAAAGTCATGGTACAATTTAATCTTTTCCACTATTATTTCTGAGTCATTTCTTAAGGAATATATCTCGCAATTCATGTTCCGTCATGCCAGGTTTCAGCCGGGATACAAAATACCAAGACCTGCGGGGTAATCCTTTGACTGTATCATCATCTGATGTTCTGTAGAACAACGGTTTCTTATGTTGTTTTGAGTTGCGCCTACGACTTTGTACCTGGGTCCATTTTTCTTCCTCTCTTAGCCTAGTTTCTGAATGTATGTCCCTATTTTGTTCATTGATAGTCAGTTCTATTTCACTCCCTGATTCTGTAAGTTGCTGCGAGGTGGATGCGATAGCATGCTGCGGGTATTGTCTGACATCAGTGGGACCATCATTCTGTGAGATCCTGTTTTTTTTTGCTTGAAATTTCATTTGCACGCATGTCAGGATTTATTTGACGGGATGTTATTATACCGGATGTGAATGGATAGTCTTTTAACTTTAGCATTTCACTAAATTTACTTTTTGTGTAAGTTTGGAGTTCTTCGTATGAAGATTGTTTACTTTTGTTAGTACAGGTATCCTTTGTAATAGTCATGTTATTGTTATTTTCTCTATTATCAGTTATTTTAATTGTATATTCTTTTTTGTGGTGTGTATTTCTGTAATTTTTTTCATTATCTGTGGCTTTTATTTTTTGCTCTCCTTTTTTGGATTCATTGGAGTTAATTAAATAGCTCTGCTAAATGATAAATATATTTTATCATTTAGCAGAGCTATTTTTTCCCTTAATTCATTTATTATTATATCTTTTTGTTGTATTATGCAGCTTAAATAATAATTTTCATTGTAGTTAAGTTCATTATTAACACTGTTCTGCATAGACTCACCCAATGTTAAATCGCTATCACTTTGTTCTGAGCCCTTGATTTGGATATCACAACAAATTAATCTTGAACCTGCTATGTTCACACCTTTGACACGTTTAGCACAACTAGGGTGATAATATAAGTTGCATTTTTCACATTGTAATCCATTTATCACTTTATTATTGCAGTAATTACAATATTTATAAGGAACTACTGAAACTAAATTATCACTTTCAGCCATCTTGAAATATTGAATAAAAATATATTAAAAAGAAAATTTACATTAATAATATTTACACATCTACATTATTATGTATGTATGTATAACACTGTCTTTTAAAAGCTTGTATGGTTTGACACATTTTTATTTCATCAGGTAAACTATAATACATTACCATTCCCTTATGATATTGATCGTTCTGTCCATAATTTGTTCTAACTGTAGTTATATATAGATCATTTCTATTTCGGGTCATATGTTGGTGGATATCTCTTACATAAATACAGTATTCAGATAAGTGTACAGGTAATTGACCGACACCGTACAGAATTTTATAAATAAATGTCATTGTATTAACTGCTATTGTTTGTTTAACACTAAGTACACCTACATTATTTAACATCAATTTTATGTTTGTATATTTGGAACAATTTAATATTATTCTCATTGCTTGGTTTTGTTTCTTTTGTAATATAGCCAATTCAGAATTATTCAATAAGAATAATATTGATGAGCAATAATTCAAGTGAGGACTAATGATAGACTTATAAATTAATGTTTTGGTCCATTGCGTAATATTATTACTTAATCTCTCTAATAGATTAACTTTTTTTTGCTATTTTACTTGGTACATAACCTGCATGTTTAGAAAATGATAGTTGATCATCTATTATCACACCTAAATATTTATATTCATTTACTTGTTCTATTTCATTGCCATATATACAAACATCTATATCACTTTGTATACTGATAACATTATATTTCTTTTTTATAATCATATATTTAGTTTTGCTCGTATTTATTTTTAAACTATTTTCACTTAACCATTCTTCAAGCAGACTTATTTCCTCATTTAATGTCAGTAAGATTTCATCTACATTTTCACCAATACAATATAATAAAGTATCATCCGCAAAAAGTTGTATATCACATTTAAGTTTATGTTGCACAATGTTGTTGATGTAAATCACAACAAACTTGGACCGAGAACTGTCCCTTGTGGTACTCCATGTTTTGTACTTCTGGATTTAGATATTATTCCATCGTATTTAGTGATTTCAGATCTATCATTTAAATAACTTTTAAACCATTGTAGGGGCGCACCTTTAATACCCAGATTTTCTAATTTTAATAATAGTAGGTCCCTGTCTATAGTTTCAAAGGCCCTTTGGAAGTCCAGATATACTACACCGATGAAAAGTTTGTTATTTATTGCTCTTTTCCAGTCATATAAAATAGCTTGCAAAGCACTTTCACATGAATTGTTTCTACGAAACCCTGCCTGATGTTTACTTAATAATTTATGTAATTCACAATAATCTCTCAATTGTTCATTAACAACTGTTTCTAAAAACTTTTCGTAACTTGGAACCATATTTAAGAGGCGATGTTCCTCACCATTTATCATGTCTGCTTTTTTTCTACTGGGATGATTGTTGAGATCTTCCATGCCTCTGGAAATTTTCTAGATATGTGCAACGAGGGTCAAAGAGAGGTGTCGCTGGCTGCAAGGAGAACCTGCCGATCCACAAATGTGTCACGCAGGACTCCATGCAGTATAAGCGGAACCTCTCTATGGCCTGGATCGACTACCGCAAAACATTTGACATGACATCGCATGAGCTCATTGTTCACTTGCTCCGATGTCTTGTGGTAACCGGTCCCGTAGTGAGATGTATTGAAGAACTGATGCCTCTCTGGAGAACTCGTTTTACCAAAACATCGGGTAGTAGAGTCCAAACAGAGTCGGTAACATTCAGAAGAGGAGTATTTCAGGGAGATTCCCTCAGCCCCCTTCTGTTTTGCATCTCACTACTGCCATTATCCGTCTCACTCCAGAAAACCCGTGGCTACAACTGTGGTAGCCCCAGCGACAGGAGGCCTTACTTAGGTGTCGAGCAACGCTCCACCCAAGAAGTGAGTGTAGTGAAAAACGCTCTCCTTGGCAAGTATCAGCACCTACTCCGATAGATCTGGTCTTCAGAACTGTCGGGGAAGAACAAGGTGTCTGCTACAAATATGCTTGCCGTTCCGATCCTTCTCTACTCTTTCGAAGTAGTGAAGTGGACTAGAGAAGAGCTGCGTCAACTCGATGTAGTAACCCGCAAGAAGATGCATCTCAATAGGAGCTTGCATCCTAAATCGTCCGTTCCACGGTTATATCTCCCACGACATCGGGGAGGCCGTGGACTCTTGAGCTTGGAGAGTCTCCATAGCAGGATAGTTCTGAATGGAGCATGTAAGGTCATCAGGAGTTCGGATCCCCTCCTCTGCATGGTCCGAGACCATGAAAATGCAGAGGTAGGAGCTTTTCTCTCTAAGGCAGCATGGAGAGCAGCCGATGAACTTGGTCTCATCTTCGACGTCGAGCGGGTAAACCCCGACTCTGTCACCGAGTTGGAACCCGTTCAACTAAAAGCCCACATTAGAGCTGCAGAACACAACATCTTTCTGCAGCTTCATAAGGATAAGCCATTGCACGGGGTTTTCTATAAAAATATAGAAGACCTCGGCTTATCCGAAAGGCTGACCTTTGCCTTCATAAGGTCAGCGGGACTGAAGTCTGAGACCGAGGGATTCATAGTGGCTTGCCAAGATGGTGTATTTAACACCCTCGTCTATTGACGTCGTGTCATGGGTATGGAGGTCCCTGATGTCAGCTGCAGGGCCTGCCGCAGGGCGCCGGACACTGTAATGCACTTACTGTCGGCGTGCCCGACATACACAGTCTCGGCCTATATTCACAGACACGACGCAGCATTACGAGTGCTTTACTATCATCTAAGGCACTCATATGAGATAGGCGAAACACCAGTGCTGCCTTACGCTCCGGGGGATATTGAGTCCGTTGTGGGGAATGAGAAGTGCCTAATTTATTGAAACTACTCGTTTCCCACCGTCAGGCAAATACAAGCCAACAAGCCTGACATAGTACTCCTCGACCACCAACTCAAGACAATGTATGTTGTGGAATTCTCAGCTCCCGCTGAGAGCAACATTGTCTTGAAAAGGGAGGAAAAACGGACAAAATATCAAGATTTGCTCTTCGAACTCCGCAGGCTTTATCCAGGCCATTCTGTTAAAATAGTGGTACTGATTATAGGAGCCCTCGGTGGAATGAGACAGACACTACTTTCAGAACTAAAGATCACACCGGCATGCCGAGATTCGGCAGAGATCTTAGCCGGCAGAATGCAGAAAGCTGTCATCCTCGGTTCATTGCGTCTACTCAGGGCACACGATTCGCGGACCCGGTAGTCACTCGCCCCACGGGCGTGGGGAGTGGCTATTGGTATTACCAGCTCCCCTCTGTGAGGGTCGGAGCCACAGAGTAGGGTGACTGGTTTTTTGTAAAAAAAAAAAAAATATCGGACAACATGCAGTCCTACTGCAAACATGTCACATCGTCCGAAAATTTTTAACTAGTTGAGATAAACTGAAGTGTTTCCTCACTAGATACACCGCACGCCACGAGAATGGCAGAAAATAAAACAAAATAATATTAATAATGTTTATTCAGATGTAGCATAAAAAGTAATATAAATACGTAAAATAAAATTAATAATAACAATAAATATAATACATTAATCCTAATCTCTAAAATACTAAATAAACAATATACTCACTTAAGTATTAAAAATACTTGAACGTGAGTGGCAATATGAAATTATGAACGTATAAGTAAAATTCATGCATAAAAATAAAATATTTTTGAAGGTATATATAATTATATTGTATTTATATTTTTTTTTCAAATGTTTTATTTTTGATTATTTTACATTTACCTATTATGAGTCAATTATTGTATGGGCACGTATTCATGAAACGTATATAAAGTTCTTCAATTCTTTTTTAAAAATATGTTTAGACTTTATATTCCTAATTAAATATTTTTGATACAAGATAGGTATTTGATCTTTGTCCTGTACTAGTATGCATTAATATAATAGGTAAGTTATTTTGATTTTTAGTTCTTGTTTGATGAGTGTGACTTATTTTATCTTTTTTTCAGAAAAAACCTTCAACGCTGCATTAAAAAAATATAATTGACGAATATCTAAAATATGTGAATCACGAAACGTTATCTGATGAGTATATAATCGGTTTATTGAATATTATTTTCAAGATTCGCTTTTGCATAATTTGTAGCTTCTGTAAATGCACATTTAAGATTCCACCCCATCCAATGAGTCCGTATGTCAAATGCGATTCGATTAAGGCTTTATAAAGGATTATTAGTTGATTTATATTCAAAATATCTCTAATATATTTAAACATATGTATTACTGTTCAAAGTTTTTTTAACACAAAATCCACATGTATATCCCACCTCAGATGACAGTCGACAAAAATACCTAAATATTTTACATTAGTATGACGTCAAATACTTTAGTTTCAAGGTAAACTTTAAGTATGTCCATATCCGGAATTGATTTTTTATACATTCCGAAAGGTATAAATAGGGTTTTTTTGACAGTGAGTGTTAATAATTTGAATTTAAACCAGTCTAGAATTTTTGGGAGATCTGTCTCTACTTTGAATTTTAGCTCAGACCAGGTTTCTGCCTCATAATATATAGCGGTGTCATCGGCAAAACTAATAATGTGTCCTATACTTTCGATGGCAAATAAATTATTTAAATATATTAAGAACAGAACTGGACCCAAGACAGTGCCCTGAGGTACACCACAACTAAACGTTCTGAATTCACTCTGTGTACCCGCAATATGAACACTCTGCATTCTTCCACTTAAATAACTATCAAAAAGTTTTAGTTCCGTATCTCTTACGCCTATATCTTCGAGGCATTCAAGTAGGTGTTTGTGGCTAACCGTATCAAAGGTCTTCGCTAGGTCTAAGAAGACACATAGTGAAGGTTTACTCTTATCTAGTGAGTTATAAATTTTTTTAGTTAGCTCGGCAATAGCATCCTGGGTTGACTTGCCTTCTATAAACCCATATTGATTGCCAGATAAGATGTTATATTTGTTAATAAAGTTACATAATCTCGTTCTTAATAGCAGATTTTTTATACATGTTTTATTTTCATCTATTTTTGACGAAGTAATTTATTTTGGTTTTTTTTTATTAGCTCCGTTAGTTTATTCCGATAGTTTAAGTAGTGTTTTCTTAAATTTTCGTTTAATCGGCCTGTTTGCAACTCTTGAAATAATTTGTCTCTTGTTTCTATGGATTTGATAATTCCATTAGTGATCCAACATTTCCTTTTACGCATTTTATGTTTTTTTTAACATCTATAATACTTAAATACTTTTTTGTTGCAGTTTCAACATTCCTAGAATTGTAAACATCAGACCAGTTTACATTGGAAAGTTGTTCTTTTAATTTATCATATTGTATATATTTAATAATAGTCTTGTTGTGTTGTTCATTGTTGTTTCTTTGTTCTGTAACTAGTTGTATTAAAACTGGAAAATGATTGGTTATGTTTGTTTCAATTGTTATTGGTAATATATCCTCAATATCAAATTTTGATTTAATAAAAATATGGTCTAAACATGATTGTGAAGTTCCCTGTATTCTAGTGCAATTGTTTATTACCGATTTGAAACCGAATTCTGCCATAATATTTAAATATTCCTCAGAATGTATATTGGTTTTTAAAATATCAATATTTATGTCACCTACAAAAAAATTGTAATCGCCATTTAATCTTTGGTGTTATAAATAGATTTGTATCGATTCTATAAATTCAGTTAAACTGGTTGAAGGTGGCCGATACATTGCATACATAGTGAACGATTTGTTATTTATGTTAAAAGTGAGATTAATTACTGACAACTCATTGATTTTTTGAAGGGAATAATTGATATTCTCAATATCGTTTCTAATGTATATAATTGTCCCATCATTTTGGTTGAAATTAGCTTCATTATATATTAAAGTATAACCATGTAACTGAATCATATTTACATTTAGTACCTGCCATGTCTCGGTTAAGATTATACAATCAAATTTTGTGTCGAACTGACTTAGAAATATTTCAATTTCGGGAATTATTTTTATTACAATGCGTATATTAAAATGTATTAATTTAAAATTGTTGTAGTTATTATTTACTTGAAGAACTGTTTTTGCTTCTAATGCACTGTGTACAGTTTCTGTTTTTATATTCTTTTTTTTTTAATCATTTATTTAACGTCGGCCTATTTCCGCTACCAAGGCCAAACACCGACGCCAGGGAATAAGGTCATCAGTGTCTGTGTCGGCGCTGGGACCCCTAACCTGGAAATTTTGCCGAACCCCCACAGTTTGTCGTGGGGTAGGGATTTTTAATGTGCTCACATCGTAGATACACGGAACCCACAGTTTTACATCTCTTTCGAAAGATGGTGACGCGAGCAGATCCGCTCATCCACTATATCTCATCGATTTGCTGTGACCCGGTTTTGAACCCGGGCCGTCTGGGTGGAAGAACGCGCCACTGTCCATCCCACCACCAAGCCGACCGTTTTTATATTCATAACAGTAAAATTTCTAATATGTGGATCCATATCTACTAAATAGTTGCACTAAAGATTATTATTATACCATCTTATTTTTTAAAATTTAATGCACTTATACATACTCATATACACACCTATACATATACATTCACATTAATTATTCAATTTATTATTCTGAAATGAATCCTTATATATATACACATACACAAATAGGGACGTAAGGCATATATACATATATAACAATAGCAGAGAAAGTAACTAAAAATACAATAATTAGGACAGAGTAATCAAAATTTTTTAGGTTTGGTTAAACTTTGCAATCTGGTTCTTGCTGCTGGGCTCTGATTGTTAGATTTAATCGCTGTTTTTGATAACCTCGGTTCTTTTGGTTTTATTTTCTTCACCAGTTGCCTTTCTCTAGAGACAGACTTGGTTTATTTTCTAGCTCTAACAGTGTATTAGTAGTTTTTTCAGCATCGGTACCGGGAGAATCAGAGCAATATGGATGAAGGGTAGACGGAGCACTATTTGATTTCGACTTTTTTCCTATCTCTTCATTTGTATGCTTCTCAGACTCGCATTGTGAGATTGGGCTTTCTAACTGGTCGGCTGTGAAGAATTCACCATTAACTATCAGTTTCTGACCTATGATTTTAGTAGCTAAATTTTTTGACTGCAAGTTTTTATGTTTTTGCAGAATTTTTAGCTTCATGCGGTCATTATAACATAAGTCATTTGTGTTGAACACCTGAGTATTTTTTAATTTGTGGATATTTTTGAAGATCATATTCTTTTTTAAATATGACAAGAATTCAACCTTAATAGGAGATCCGTTGCTTGTTGTTATAATATAAACATTATTCAAATCTTCTTCATGTGTATTAATTTAAAAAAATTCATTGAGTTTTGTCACAACTGTATTGCAAAGGTTTTCTTCAGTATTGACTTCCAAGCTGAAAATCACGATATTATTTTTTCTAACTTGTCTTTCCAGATTTAGGTATTTAATTTCAAGATCACTGTATTTCTTTTCCAGACTGTCAATTTTCCTATTTTGTTCATTAATCAACTCTATTATTTTCGTGTTTTCACTTTTAATGTATAATATCGTTTTTCGTTTCTTCTCCTTGTTCTTTTATGGCAGTTAATATTTTTCCATACAGATCGTTATTAGATATTTCTTTTTCATTCATGTCTTTGCTTTATTAAAATATTTAATTTGAAACAAAATTAAAATTATAAATATTGTTGTATATGATAGCTGGTGTGATAGGTTTATATCCAAGCGATTGAAGAACCTGATCTTATCAATCACTCTTATCACTTCAACTATACTCTTGGTTTGTTTACATTCATATAAAAGAACAAATAATGCAATGCACTTTGATTATAATTTGTGGAATGTACTCACTGCAGTTAGGATGTCACCTTAGCACAAACTTGAGAATTTTTGAGGTTCATAAATAACAGATTTTTAACTTTAAGCAAGAGAGTAGATATAACTAAACTATTACTTTTCCACCAAGGTACACATAATAATAATACAATACCATCTGTCATAATAGATTCAAAATTAGCATGATAGTAAGTCTTACCACATTGAAACTACAAATATTCCGTAACTGTTTTAAGGCATAGCAGGTACTAGACAATTTAGAGCTCAAGATATCGATATGAGCATCCCATCTTAGATATTCATCCAACACTACACCTAACAGTTTAAAAGTTGAGGTCTGTTTTATTGTGCTTCCATTTAATTTCACCAATGCACTTTGGTGTGGTTTACAACTTGATGAATAAAAAGCCATGTTTGCTGTTTTACTCTGATTTATAACTAAGCATTGTTCAGAAAGATATTTATAAGTATTGTTGAGTTTCATGTTGACATCATTTACAAGTATGGTAAAGTTTTCACTGCTAGCGGTAAGTAAAGTTAATATCATCAGCATATGTTGTAATAGATCCAGTTTCGACTGTCTTATCTAGATCGTTGGTAAAAATTATGAAGAGCACCGGACCCATTATTGACCCCTGTGGAACACCATATTTATTGAGCATTGTATCAGATTTTTTACCTTGGCACACTACATATTGATTTCTCTGAGATAGGCATGATTTAAACCATTGCAAACAGACTCCCCTAATACCCAGTAATTCAAGTTTGTTTAATAAGATATTATGATCCACACAATCAAATGCTTCGGATAAGTCTACGTAACTTGCAAGAACCTCATTACCATCATCTAGATTACTATAAACTTCATTTATGAACGCAATTAGTGCTGTGATAGTCGATTTACCCCTAGTAAAACCATGTTGATTATCAGATATTATTTTACTTTTATTTAGAAAATTCATAAGTCGAGCTAGCATGGCCTGCCCTATTATTTTAGATATTACCGACTGTAAAACCACTGGCCTATAATTATCAACTAAGTCTTTTTCGCCTTTTTTATAGACAGGTATAACTTTACTTAATTTAAGGATGTTAGGAAATATACCGTGTTTAAAACTATTATTAATAATAGCTTCCTAGGGATGAAGCAATAGATGATAAGCCAACAAACTACACATTAGAAGATGTGATGAATCAACTAAGGGAAATGGATAAAAAATATGATGTGCTATTAAATAAATATCAGGCCCAAGAAGATATAAATAGAAATCTAATAAACCGAATTGCCTGTATAGAAGCGCAGCTAGCTGAATATAATAAACAAGAACAAACGAATTTAGCAAATAATATAATTATAAATGGCATTATTGAACAAGATTTAACACCAGAAAATGTAGTAGAAAATATTATTAAAAAAATAAAAGCTAAGGTGTCCAGCACAGATGTCATAGAAACACGATTACAAAAAAAAAAAAAGGGCAATCCTATGAACAAAAGTTTGTACCAATATTAATTAAATGCAAAAGTGCAGAAATAAAAAATAAAATAATGCAATGTAAAAGAACCCATGGAAGATTACAGACACAAGATGTAAATATAAATGGCCCCAACACATATATACCTACCTAAATGAGGACTTAACTAAAAGTAACCAAGAATTATTTAAACGGGCAAGAGAGCTAAAAAAGAAGGAAGGATATAAATATGCCTGGACGAAAGAAGGTACAATTTATCTGAGAAAGGACGATACATCAGAGGTGCTGCAAATAAAGAATTAAACTGATCTAATAAAAATACAAAAAAACTAAATAAAATAAATCAAGTAAAATATAATAATTTGAGTATCATATATAAGAAATAGAGATTATTGCCCATAACCAAAAACCCCATATCATTATACTTACTGAAATATGGATAGATGAAGGTGAAATAAAGTTCTTTCAAATACGTAACTACAATGCTGTAATTAAATGCCGAAATGGAAAGGGGGGAGGAGTCGCAATGTACATAAAAAACGATATAGCATATGAAGAAAATATAACAAGCTGGCCATGCAATACAAAATGTGACATCACTGCAACTCTTACTGAACTTAACCTAGATATTACAGCAATGTAAAGGCCACCCAATTACTTAAGGTCAGTATTTATAGAAGAGCTTGAAGATTATTTATTTACTAAGAAAAATAGTAAATCCATTGTCATCGGTGATATGAATATAAATGTAATTGATAATGAACTTGGAGTAATTGACTATATAAATGGTATAACAATAAGTGGTTTTAAGATACAAAATGAAATTAACTTAATGAATGCAACAAGAGTCACGGATCACTCGGTAACTTTAATTGATCATGTATTATCCAATAAAGAAATTAACTGTCGTGTTATAACTGAGGAATGCAACTTTTCAGATCATAAAAGACTAAATATTAGCATTGATGTAAACAAGTACGTAAGAAAAAACAAAGGCAAAATTGAAAAAAAGGTACTAGATAACAACAAATTCAAAAGCGTATTGTCTGAAAGTTATTTGTGGCATTCTTCGAATATTCTTTTCTATTATTTGGGTTTTCTACCACATGTATTATTATCCTCTTCAAAACAAATCACCGAATCTACAAAATAATAGAATGGGCTAGTAGACAATATCGAAAATGACAAAAGTAATAATATAGCATTTTAGGTTGACTCTTCAATATGTTATAAACATGATTTCAAGGTAATTTTACCACTATTATTGGTTTTATTGTAAAATGAATATGCTTAAGATTAGAGTGGTTTTAAAATAAGACAGTTTGCCGGTTATCTCGTGACGTTATAGCGTAACATGCGTGCGCATTCAATATAACGCCGACAGAGCCACTCATACGTTTTGCAAAACTTTGTTGGCTCCGCCCTTCCACTAGCGCTCGTTTCTCTGCCGATTACGCTATTACGTCATAGCCAATAGAATAGCCCGAACATTTGCCGCAATATCTAACCGTTTAAACATAGTTTAAACTTCATGATTTTTTTTCTACTATAAGCCATTATTAAAAAAATAAAATAAAAAATACGGGTAAACTATTTTTATGTGTAGATGTTATTAAAATAATAATAAAAAAATTGTCTACTTGCCCATTATTGGGAAAAAACCTCTGCGCCCGTGACGTTTACGCCAAAGGAAAAGTCAGAGGTTATGTTTTGCAAATAATATAAATCGGAATAAACACAGAAATAATGTATTTAGCTGACGTTTCGGAAAGTAATCTCTTTCCGTTTTCAAAGCTTTTTTTTTGAAGAACTCTTATTTTGCTGTGTATGTCAAATACACAGCTTTAAGATTCTGTTTAAAAGCGTATTAATGGAAAAAATGCAATATAAAGAGATTACAAATTTTTAACAACTTTAGAAATAATTAACAACACAAAAGAAGAGGCAACACGAATAATCTAAAGAGGTATGAAAATAATTGGATTGACAATGAATTTATAGAATTAACTAAGGAAAGGGATAAGGCTTATAAAGAAGCAAGGAAACACTCCCAAAACACCATAAAACAAAGAAATATAAGCATTTAAAAAATATGGTCAAAAAAAGATCTAAAGAACTGAAAGAACAATATACAGAAAACTCCCTGAATAGAGCAGGTAACGATTCAAAAAAAATATGGAAAACTATAAATGAAGCCCTAAATTATACCAAAAGTGAGGACAAGCCAGTTTATGCATTTAAAACAGAAAATGGTGAGGTTAGTGATCCTAAAGAAATTGCGAAATGCTTTAATGACTTTTTTGTGAACAACGGAGAAGATATAATTACAACAATTAAAGAGGAAAGAAATAAAGAAAATAATATTGTTATATTTGAGGATGTAAAATGTGTTAACTCATACTTCTGTGATGTTGTTAGTATTGAAGAGCTAACAGCTAGTGTAAATGATTTAAAAGTAAATTGTGCTCCTGGCCCGGACAATATAACTACTAAAGACATCATTTTGATATTTGACTTTATCAAAGACGTACTATTAAAATTAATAAATGAAGTGATACAACAGGGAATATTTCCCGAAATTCTTAAAGAAGGCAAAGTCATACTGACCCCTTACAAATATAAATACTTTCGCCAAAATAATTGAAAAAATTATAAAAGTCTGTATGTTAAATTACATGGTAAAATATAAGCTATTGGATAAATACCAATATGGCTTCCTTGAAAATAGTAACACGCAGTGTGCTGTACTTGATATGCTGAATGAAGTATATAGCAGTTTGGATTCAAAAAAATATGTTGTCGCAATATTCATTGATCTAAAAAAAGCGTTTGATGTAGTTGATCATAGCCTCTTATTAAGTAAATTGAAGTAACTTGGATTTCGTGGAATTTCATTGAAGCTACTTGAATCATACTTGGATAACAGAAGACAATTTGTTACATGGGATAATGAGCGAAGTAGTTTTAATACAATCAAATGTGGTGTACCACAGGGCTCAGTTTTGGGACCCCTGCTCTATGTGATATATGTACTGAATTTAAGTAAAACTGGGTTGTTAGCACAATATTATACGTTTGCTGATGACATGGTACTTGTTTATACTCACCATAAGCATATAGAACTAGAGCACTCTATAAATGCTGACCTTAAGAAATACAGACAATGTTTGCTTAGAAATAACTTAAAATTAAATGAGAAAAAAACTGTTTATATGTCATTTCGAGTAAGAAACAAAGTATATCATAATATGCAAATCTCTATAAATAATTGCGAACTAAATGAGGTACAGCATCATAACTACCTTGGAATAAAAACAGATAATGAGTGGGAGAACCATTATAGGTACGTAAATTCAAAAATTATGCCTCTGTGTGGAGCAATGTACAGAGCCAACAACTTAATAAGTGAAAACGCAAGGAAAATTGTCTATCTATCTTATATTGAAAGTGTTTTCAGATATTTAATTATTATTTATTTATCATGTACAAGTAATCTATTTAGCAAGTATCAAATACTACAAAACAAAGCTATAAAAACCTGTTTTGGATTATGCCCCAGAACACCTACACAAGACATTTTAAACATTAGTGAAGTTTTATCACTGGCACAGTTACTTAAATTAGAACAGTCAAAGTATGTACATAAATTCTTAAATAAAAAACATAAATGTAACATTGAGATTCAGTACATCAATAATATACATGAACATTATACTCGCAATAGAAATAACATCTATCAGAACAATGTGACAAGTAATTATGGACTAAAAAATCCATTCTATCAATGCATACATACATGAACTTCCTGATGAATTGAAAATATGTAACATACAATTATTTAATAAAAGATGCAAAACCCACATCACTATGTAATAATATAGAGATAAGTGGTTAGACATTTACATTTTTTTTTTCTTTTAATGCGATTAATTTTAAGACATTATACATGTTTTTGTAATTGTATATCTGATGTAATGTACATATGTGTCCATTTTACTACTGTATTTATAAAATATACTATATGGTATTGCTATGTATACATATACCCACATTTAATTTTGTAAATATTCCGTTACCGTCCCCTGGTATTTAGGAATAAGAATATCTTTAGATCATCTTTTGTACCTATAAATTTTTACTAAATAAATAAATAATAAGTTAGTATCTCAGCGATATGTACTTAAGTTTAGTTGCAACGTCATCAGGACCAGTGGAGTTAGTAGTCTTTAGAGAATCTATGTTTATGATCTCAGAAACTGAGACTGGGTTAAGAAATATTGACTCGGTGTTGCAATATAGAACGGTATTTTCTTTATTGACGCGAGGTAATGATTGATGGATTAAAAATGGAGTGTCAATAAAAAATTTTAAGAAAGTTTCAGCAATTTGCTCAGGATCTGATACAATGGTATTGTTGATATTAAGTGATTGTACCTCATTTAATTTTTGTTTACTATGGCTAATGTTGTTTTTTATAATATACCACATAGATTTTGATTTCTTGGGTGCATTTAAGATGATATCATCATTATGCATTTTTTTGCAGCACGTATTACCCTTCTATATATTTTTTTATAGTTATTATAGTACTCTGCATTTAATAAATTTAGTTTATAGGGGGAATAAAGATTCTTAAGTTTAGTTGCTGAAATTCTAATAGCCGGAGTTATCCATTTGACTTTGTAATATTATGAGTGCAGCAATTTTTGAGTGGAAAAAAAGTGTTTATATAAAATTGTAATATGTCATTGAAAGTTTGATATTGATTATCAACGTCGTAGTGTTTAACCCTGTAGACATTTGTCCATGTTTTTTTAGAAATATGGTCAATAAAGCTTAGTAAATTATATTGAGAGTAAAATCTGCATTTGAAAGTTGCCCTAGGTGGTTCTGGTATATTATTAGAGATAGTTAGAACTGTTGCACTATGATCAGGGAGTCCGTTGGTTATAACTGAGGAAAGAAGTTGTCTAAATCTTCAATAAATGAAAGAACTACAGTAAAGGGTGGTCTATACAGTGCTGTAATTCCAATTTGAATCTTATTTATTTCTAAGCTTAACCTACTGACACTTACTTTTGTAAAGTTTAATTTATTTGTTGTTACATTTGCATTTATTTCTGTTTTTGTTAGTAAGAGTACTCCATCACATTTATTAATGTTTCCTTCGTTATAATATGTCGTGTAACCCGGTATAGAAAATTGAGAAAATGATTCAATTTGTCAACATTCACTCAATATTATATCACAAATATAAAGTTTAAATGATTCTAGGAAAACTAATAACTGGTCAAAGTTTTTACGAACTCTTCTTATATTTATATGTAACACATTTAGGAGTTTTCCATTTAGTTTTATGTGTTTCATAGCATCGTTAGCACCAATAGCTACACATTTTATTTCAAAGTGAAGTCTATCGAGTACTTCTATTTCTTGTTGCCTAGCCATAAATCTAGTCCATAATCAATTTTGCTTTTCAAAATTTGTAGGTGGTACTTATAGGAAGGGCACTCTTCATTTTCAGCTTCGTGATTTATATTGTATTGAGTTTTGTATTTACTATTTGCACTTTCACAGTTCTTACATTTTTTTACAATTAATTATTATTATATATTATATAGATAAGTCCACTTTTTCTGACTATAATGATAACCTGAAGTCTGTCAATGACCGTATAGCTGAGGTAACTAATATCATGGGAAATAAATTAGACTCTCAACTAGTTGAGTTAAACACATTATTTGAAAAGTTAAAATCAGATACTTTGAATTCCATAAAGTCTGAAATTGAATCTACTCTAAAGGAGAATCTTAAAACTACCGCGGTACATAGTATAAGTTCTGCTCAAAATATTTCATACGCCGCTGCTGCTAGCACGAAATCACTCCTCGTCACACCAAGAGTCATCCAAAATCCCATTGTTACCAAATCTGATATGCTGCAAAATGTGAATCCTATTATCGCCAACATCAACTTAATGAAAGTTAAAAATATTCGAGATGGAGGTTAATAAGCCTCCTAATTAATAAATTAGCTGTGAGAACGATACCGAATCTACCAAATTTAAGGAAATTGCTAATGAAAAACTTTCTAATAAATATACTATTAAAGAAGTCTCAACTCTTAATCCAAGGATTAAGGTAGTCGGTATATCTGAAAAACTTGAAGATGATGTGCTTTTAAATTATATAAAGTCGCAAAATAAACATATTTTTAATGTCCTAGGTGTTTCTAAAATAATATCTAATGTACCCTTAAGAAAGAAGAACAACATGTATCAAGCAATTATTCAAACTGATAAAATCTCTTACAAAAATATCATGGAGCAAGGTAAGCTGTTTGTTGGCTATGATTATTGTAGTGTATTCGATGCTATTGAGCTGCGTCGTTGTTTTAAATGTTGTGGATTTCACCACCACTCTAGTCGCTGTGCATCTAAGATCGAGATCTGCCCGCGTTGTGCTCAACACCATAAAGTTGCTGACTATAAATCTGATGTACTCTACTGCATTAATTGTCACAATTTTAAAAAAAAATAATGACTGCGATATCGACCTTAATCATGCCTCTTGGGACAACCGCTGTCGTGTTTATAATCTCACTTTGGAGAAATTTAAATTTAATATATTGGGTCTTCAATAGCAATTAAAAAATAATGATCCACGTACATCAAATCCTCCTCTACAATGTTATTATCAAAATTGTCGCGGTCTTTGCACTAAAACCAATGAGCTATATGCTGCCGTTAATATTGCCTGTTTCGATATTATCGCTCTGACTGAAACTTGGCTACATAATGGAATACATGACATGGAAATGTTTGATGTCGATACTTATAACGTTTACCGCCGTGAACGTAATTTTAATGCTTCGAATAAAAAAAGGCAATAACATTCATACTCAAGACAAACAAGAGATCAAGATCTGGAAAGCTTTTATTTTCCAAAAATGATCTATCCAATGGCGGTATATGAAACACCAACCAAGGTAACATATTATAACTATTATACTGGATCTAAGTGCTTGTCTGGTTCTATATAAGGTTTTTAATCCTTAACGTGCCAGCTACCGTTACACTCTGTACCAGATAAATCTTCTAAAATATACACGCAATAGCCTATTTTCTTTTTGACCTTATAAGGTCCCTCGAATTTCCCTGCTAGTTTGGCAGTGAAATAATTTGCAGCATCAGACTGTGCATACTTTCGTTTCCAAACTATGTCACCAATCTTAAATTCAACTTCTCTACGCCGTAAATTATATTTTTCTCGAGATTTATCGTAAGCTTTCTCTAATCGTTCCACAACTGAGGTACGCATTTTCACAAGAGCAGCAAATCTTTCTGACACAGAGGGTGAATTATCATTGTCGTTATCGATATTATTATGTTTATATTCTGAACCATGAATATACATTTCTTTGCCAAAATTTATGAAATATGGCGTTTGACCCGTAACTTCATGACGTGCAGTGCGTAATGCGCAACCTAGTGCACTTAAATTTACGTCCCAGTCTCTTTGATGTTCTTTAATGTAAGCGGACATCATAGTTTTCATTACTCGATTATATCTTTCAGTGGTATTCGGAGCAGGATGATAATTTGGGTTAAAAAGAATTTTTATATCGTATTTTTCAGCAAGATTAGCAAAGTCTTTGCTCGTGAATTGTACTCCGTTATCACAACGAATCATTTGTGGTACACCGAATATATGAAATACTTGTTCTTCTAGTAAAGTAATGAGTTTATTAGCTAAAGCTCGTTTTATCGGGAAAAATAAATTAAATTTACTGAAGTTGTCAGTTACTACGAAAATATCCATATTACCTTTTTTACTTTTGGGTAATGGGCCAAATAAATCCATACTAATAACTTGCCAACAACGGTCAGCTATTACCCTCTTACCCATCAATCCAGCAGGTCGTTTTTGTTCCGGTTTTATTCTCTGGCAAATCTCACACGATCTTACATAATTACTAACGTCAGCTTTCATTCGTGGCCAATAATATAACCGAACAATACGACTAAAACTTTTGAATATCCCGAGATGTCCTGCTGTCTCTAAATCATGGTTATTATGCATAATTTCGCGCCGTTTTTCTTTAGGAACAACTGATTTCCAGAAATCATTGTTACTGCGTAGTTCAGGGAAGTCAAGTTCAGTATATTTATACAATTTATTGTCTAATATTCGCCATTTAGGAAATTTTAAAGGACTCTTTTTGACATTTTCTAACATTTTAAGATACCATTTATCCTGTATTACCTCGACCTTCATGTTATTCACCACAATATCTACATTATCTTTATCTACTATTAAACGTGACAAAGCGTCTGGCACTACATTGTTTTTGCCTTTACGATGAACTACTGTATAGTCAAATTGTTGCAATCTAAGTGCCCATCTACCTAATCTACCCTGTGGATTTTGCAGATTATCCAACCATTGTAAACTATAACAGTCTGTTACTACCGAAAACTTAGCTCCTTCTAAGAAGCAACGCAGCTTTTCTATACTCCACAGCACCGACAATAACTCTCTTTCGACCGCTGAGTACTTACGCTCTTGTTTGGTTAAAGTACGTGATAAATAACAAATAACATGCTGGCTATCTCCGATTTTTTGTGTGAGAACCGAGCCTAATGCAAATGAAGATGCGTCTGTTTGCAATATAAAAGGGTACTCAAAATTTGGACACGTTAATATAGGAGCTGATACTAAAGCATTTTTAATATTTCTAAAAGAATTTTCACAACTTTTATCCCAAGTAAATTTAGAGCCTTTCTTTAATAAGTTAGTTAGCGGAGCTATCAAGTCAGAAAGTGCTGGTATGAAACGTCGATACCATGAAACCATACCGATGATTCGACGAACTTCGGTAACTGAGGTAGGAGCAGGCATATTTGAAATGCAGCTAACTTTTGCGGGGTCAACATGTAGACCATCACGATTGACTACGTAACCTAAATATTTTAATTCTGGCCTACAGAAGAAGCATTTATCACGATTAAGCGTTAATCCAGCTTCATATAGACGTTTAAAAACCTCTGACAAAATTTCAATATGCTTATCAAAATCTGGGGCTATAACGATAATGTCATCTAAGTAGCAAAAAACGAAAGGTTCGAGTTCAGGACCTAATACAGTGTCAATTAGTCTTTGGAATGTAGCAGGTGAATTATGCAAACCAAAAGGAAGGCGAATAAATTGATACAGCCCTCTACCAGGTACTGTAAATGCCGTATATTGTTTACTGTCTTCACTTAAAGAAATTTGCCAAAAAGCGCTTTCAATATCTAAACTGGTTAGATATTTTGCAGAGCTTAATTTTGATAAAATCGAATTTATATATGGTAATGGATAAGCGTCTCTTTCTGTTACTGCATTTAATTTCCTAAACTCAACGCAGAAACGTTGGCTGCCATCTTTCTTTGGTACCAATAACACAGGAGAAGACCAACCTGACTTACTATGTTCAACAATACCTTGCTTTAACATTTTATCTAGTTCTTCATCGATAATTTTCTGTTTGAAAGGTGAAACCAGGTAATATCTTTGTTTAATTGGTGGACTAGAAGTAATAATTTTATGTTTTACCAGGGTGGTACAACCTTTTTTGTCGCCAATTTTAGAAAAATAATCATTCACGACTTTATCCAAGTCTGCTTGTTGTTTATCGCTTAAATTAAATTCAATGGAATTAACTACAGGTACTTCCAAATTTTCGGACGAAAAATACCATTCAACACGTCTCATATCAGGTACTATACCCATATTAACCCAAAAATTTATACCCAAAATTAAACTGTGCTTCAGCGCTGGTACAACATATAAATCCATAACCTTTACGATATCACGTTATCTAATCGGAATGGTAACCACTCCTATACATTCATATAAATCATTATTGGCTATTGAGCACGAAATATTACAACTATTTAATTTAACACCTAAAGACTGTAAAATTTTCCATCCTGAATTACCTAAAAATGATTTGTTTGCTCCCGAATCCAATAAACCAAAGAAATCTTGACTTAAAATATTTACTTTTAAATATGGACATTCATTGTCACCAACATGTGCTAAAATGTAATCAAGTACAGGGGATAATTTATTTTCAATACCAATGGCCTGGGCATCCGTAGAAGGCAGAATTTGGCCTAGTTCTGTCTTCTTGATCCGTTTCCCGAATTACAGTCAGGGCAAGTGTTCTTAGTGAAGCCTGGTTTATTACATCTAAAACACTTAATGTCTAATCTCGTTCTACAATTACGCGCTATATGATTTGGTTTACCACAACGAAAGCAATTTTTAGGTTCTATCTTTTGTACTTGTATTTCATGTACAACTGGTTTATTATTTTGTGGTTTACTAAGTACTGGTAGTTTATAATCTAAGTCCGGTTCACAAGTAAGACTACCTGGAATTGGAGGTATAAATTCATCAATATTCTCTTTAATTTTCTCTATTTTCCTGCACGATTTAACTAACTCATAAGAAGATTCTATATTATCAATGTTAGTGCTTAAACGTTCTTGATAAAAAGGTGCTATATTTTTGCGTAATATTTCCATACGTTTATTCTCTGGTACAGGGTAAGGCATTCTATCGAACAAATTAGACATCGTGGCAATATAAATACCAATAGGTTCATCCCCTTGGGTACGTTTCTCGATTTGACGCCAGAGTTTTTCTGAAGACGGTGTAAATTGCTCCCTCATTAACTGAACTAACTCATCCCAATTAGAAGCGTTTTTCCCAACAAAATGATAAAACTTTAAGGCATCACCATCAAATAATTGAGAAGCATTATAATATAATTGTTACTTATTTAAATTATAGGCTTTACTACTATCATCAACACGCTGTAAAAATGCATTAAAACTAAGAAGTCCTTGATCTCCGGAGAATTTTAGACCCCATTTGTGCACAGGTACAGTGTTAAAGTAATTTGGAATTTGTAAAACTCCCGAATTGATATCCAAATTATTAGAATTCAAATTAGGAGGCGTTAAATTTTCCTCAACTGTATTGCTACCCGTTGCACTATTATTGGCAAGCGTAACAACTTCCGGTTTAGGATCAGATTCAAAACTTTTTGATTTTGCGGTATAATTTGAAACTAGTTCAGTCACATGAGTGAGTGCTCCACAACGTCTTGCAGATAATGCTTCATCTTTACTCGATATGCGTTCAACTCTTTTTAAGACATGCGTTAATTTGCATTCAATTTTTTTAATTTGAGTAGGTGAACCAGAAAATGAATTTATATCTTCCTCAATATCAAGTAATTTTTTCTCACATTCACTCAACTCTTTCTCCGCATCTAACTTTATTGGACTATGTATGACCGTCCCAGCTTTTTCTAAAATCAAAGCACCACGCAAACATTTTCTTAACGTCTCGACATTACCTATTTCAGAAAGTCCTCTTATATGTAACTCATACTCTAATTCATCTTTCACTAGTCTATCTACGTCAAGCTTAAACCTACCTGCCATTTTAAATTTAAAATTTTTTTTTTAAACAAAATCAAATTTATACCAATATATGTCTATGTAAAAGAATATTTTGCTTGTTAATACTATTTTTCTCTCTGCCAACTCAACCCTACGTCATATATACTTGAATTTCAAAACAAATAAATTTGAAAAAAAAAATGTAATATAACTAAACCACGTTGGTGCGCCAAAACTGCTACGTCAAATTTTAAAGCTACAATCTGACGTAACTAGTTGGTCGTCGTCTGTTGACTAACGGTATTTGCCGGCCGACTGACAGTGGAGATGGTCGGGGTTCTAAATTACTTTGATGTATCAGGGCGCCAAGTAAATTTTTTTCACTCCAAATACCAGCTCAAGTACAATGTAACCTCAAATTTACTAAATAAATTACTTAGCGAGACGATAATGAAAAATTCAAATTCAGTTTTATTTTTTAATAACAATAAACGAAGTAGGTTCACTTTATAACATTCAACAGTACAATAACGTAGGGTATGGTATGACAGACAAATTCAACACTAAAAAAAAATGTATCTAACTGGGTATACGCGTCTTACGTAAGTGCTTAACCCCCAACAATTATCATAGATGTTTTAATTAATTAATAGAATATTTTCATAGTATGTTTAGCAAAATTTAAAATATATATATATATATATATATATATATATATATATATATATATAGGTACAGTGGTGAAATATTTTTAAGCAAAATATACAATATATTTTAAAAAAAAATCAATATATGTATGGCGTAAGAAGGATACAAACTGCAGGCAGCGGGGCTTCAGCTTCGGCTCAAATTTCAGGAATGGGCAACTTCCAGCCTATCAATTAACCCAGAAAATGGATGGCTCCTCCACAAAAAAGAAATTCCAGTCCAGCAAGGAGAAGTAACATAAGTACGTGTAGACCAGTGGAAAAAAAAAAGTTGTTTGTTTCAGGGGAGACAAAAAAAAAAACGGAGGAAAAACTACGAAATACTAGGCGAAACCGTAGATGGAAAAAAAGAACCCTCGTTTCGGAGGGTTTTCTTAGAGAAATGTTGTTGACCTTGGATGTCCTTGGCCTCGTGTAAATTTGGCAAAAATGGCTTTTACGTATAGATCCTTCCAATGAAGACAATCGATTTCCAATCCATAAAAATATGCACTCGTCCAAACATAAATGGATAACCGAAAAATAAAACTTTGCGAATATATCCCAAAATGGTGAAATTACTTGTTTCAAAAATCGCAACGAGCACGTAAAAATACCACTTAATAAATTGCCAAGCGTTCGAGCAAACTACACGTGAAAAGTGACAGACTACCGGAAGACAAAACCTAAGCCAAAAACTATTGTGAAGAAATAAATCTGTGTTACCGATAATCAGTAGGTTATAGGAATCTACCTATAAACTAATTAAAAGTTATTGGTTGCCTAGCTTAAGAATTACAGAAATAGAGAGCTTAAGTATATGCAACACGCTACACAAAAAAATGTATAACGCCATGCCTATACTTAAGTACAACAGATTCCTTACAATTGCGGGCTCATATAGACAACTAAATAATAAATATTACGCGTGACGACGGATAACACGAATTCGTTAGACATTAAATGTAAGAGATTTTAGAGATTTTTTTAAACAATGTATAAATGTTAAATTGAACTGTAACATGTCTTAAACTAAATAATCAGGCATTAACAAAAGTTGCTGAAATAAAATATTTAGGAGTGATTTTAGATGAACAGTTGAGTTTTAAACAAAATGCTGCCTATATTGTTAAGAAACTGGCAAAAAAAATCAATTACCTAAGGAGAATATCCAAGAATCTATCGATGTTTTCTAGATTAACAGTCTACAAAACTATAATCGCATCACACTTTGAATATTGCTCAACTATTTTGCTCTTCTTAAATAACAATGAACTTCAAATGTTGCAAAAAATGCAAAATAAGGCAATGAGGGTAATATTAAAATGCAATAGGTATACTCCAATACATAATATGTTAGAGGCATTAGGATTTATGACTGTAAGACAAAGAATTCTGCTGAGAAGCCTCCAATTTATCCATAAAGTAAAAAACGGATTATTACCGAACTATTTGTATGATAAATTAACATATGTTGGAGACATGCATGATTACAACACTCTTCACGTAAATGATTTTTATGTAAATAGGCATTATTCATCAGTAACCAATAAATCGTTGTTTTGTAAAGGTATTAAAGAATATAATAAGTTACCAAATCATATAAAACATTCCAACATATCTATTAACCGTTTTTCAAATCTGTGTGTTAAATATATAAGAGCGTTACCTGTATGAAACAGATAAGGTGTGGGTGTGTATATAAATCATGTAAGTGTATATTTGTATTTTATTATGTATTGTATGTATTTTTATTATATTGCGTTGTACAGTACTTAGTACTTTATTATATTCTATGTAAATGGCACTAAGGTTTTGCCACTTAATAATTTATATTTTCTATCTGTTTGTTTTTCGTCATGAATTTCATCTATTCTATTTCATCTACTTTATTATATTTTATTTATTTTATCTATTTTGTTTATGTATCTACTATATATATACTATAAGAAGATGCAAGAATGATGTATGTGGAATTGTATAGCTTTCATTAGCTAAATAAGGAAATTATTATTATTTATTTACAGGAGAGAGCGGCGCATACAAAAGATGGAAGCCAAGATCCGGTCGGCGAGGCAACATGCATCTTGTATCCAATGTGTGATGGGCTATTTATGGCGGCCAACCTAAAGTGCGTCGATTAGCCGCCAACTTACGCGCCCATCACACACTCAATGAGGCAGTGCTGAGAACCACCAAACAGCACAGTCTCGACAGGATATGGATGCTAGTGACTTGCAAAAAGTCGAGGGCGGGCGAGAGGGCTCGCGGAAAATAAACTGTTCCGCGAAAAGCCCTCGCGCCTTTTCCAACCGCCTCTGCGTATTGTAGACAGTCCGCCAACTGCAGATCAGGTGGAGAACTTCGGGAAAATGCTGTATGAGGAGAGGCTTCCACTCAACCGAGATTCTCCTGCCCTTGCCCACTTTGAAGCCTTTTGTCAAAGGCTTCAGCAACCACAGGAAGTGTGCGAACCTATAACCCCAGAAGAGGTTCGCAGGGCTCTTGAGGGCTCTAAGAACTTTGCTGCTCCAGGTCCCATTGGGATAAATATATCTTTCCTTTATTTAGCCAAAAGACTAATACAGATAAATAATAGATATAATAGCATGTGAGATGACTCGATAAATACAATATAAAAACAATAGATTGTATATAGCAAACAAGTATAGTAAAATAACATTAGCACACAAGTAAAATTGTCATATAAAATTTCACTGAAATAAATTAAATAGGCAGTGAACATACAAGAATCAATATTAAATGACTTTTAAAAACAGGTCTTAGAATTAAATTTAGGCTGGACACTTTCAACAGAGAATACAAATGTCTACTCATCCAATAAATACTTTTTAAGCCTACATTTGAATATATTTAAAGTGGTACTGTTTTTAATATTCTCAGGTAAGTCATTATACTCACCTAATCCCTTAAAAAATAAACTGTTTTGAGTTGATTTTTTTCTATATGTTTGCAAATGAAAGTCTAGATTAGTTCGAGTATTATGATTATGTACGTTTTATATTTTATTTATATTATAAACTAACATATTCTGCAGATATTTGGGGGCTTAATTATTCTTAATTTTATATATAAAGACCAGTGTGAAGAATGTAACATATTTTTTTACTGAAAGCCACTTTAACATACTCAGCATGTCCCGAATAGGAGTCTGTCTAGAACATTCCAAAATTATCCTCATACTCCTATTTTGTAGCTTTTGAAGTCTATCTAACTCATTTTTATTTAAAAGGTATATAATTGAGGAACAATAGTTGAAATGGGGCAGTATGCACGTATTATATACCATAAATCTGGCCCAGTGACTCAAATACCCATTACATCTACTTAAAAAGTTTATTTTAAAACCTATAATTTTACAAATATAGTTAGCATGATCTTTAAATGATAATTGTTTATCTATCATTACCCCAAGATATTTTATTTTTTCAACTCTCTCAATTTCATCGGTACCAACATGAATTGTTTGTTTTCTACTTATCACATCTGAACCAATACCTGTTCCAATAGGCATCCATTTAGTTTTTTTTTGTATTAACCTTTAATAAGTTAGTGCAGCAGTATCTGTAAACATTTTGTAACATGTTATTTATCATTATGAAACAATTTCCAACATTCAAACCACTAATATAAATTAGGGTATCATCAGCGAATAAATGTATTTTACAATTGTCCACAACCTCTACAATGTCATTTATATATACTAAAAATAACAGTGGGCCTAATACACTGCCTTGTGGTATTCCAGTATTATTACTTATTTCGGAAGATGTTATATTATTTAATTTTAATTTCTGTGATCTATTATCCAAATAATTAGTCAACCACAGTAATGCAATTCCATCAATACCTACTTTTTTTAGTTTTATTAATAACCTTGCTCTATCTATTGTTTCAAACGCACATTGTAAATCTAAAAATACTACAAGTGTAATTTGGTTTTTCTCCAAATTTAGCTTCCAGTCTTGCAATACACATTGTATAGCAGTCTCACAACTATGTTGGCTACGGAAACCAGACTGGTAACTCATTAACGTTTCATTTCTTTCCAAGAAAGATACCAGTTGTTCATAAACTACTTTTTCAAGAATTTTTCCTATGGAATTAATCATGTTAATTGGTCGTAGATCACAAGCCTTTATTGAATTTAGAACCTTTGGAACAGGTATAATAGTAGCAACCTTTATATCCATCGGTACTTGACCCGTTAAAAGTGACAAGTTTATCATATTTAATAAGGGAGCTAATAAAGTTTCATAACAATTTTTAATCAACGTTATGCTGACATCATCAGGATTGTTTTTGTTAGGCATAGCAAATATAAGAGTTTTCAGTTCATCAGCACTTACTAAAGAAAAGTTATCAAATTTCTCATTAACTGTAACTGTACTGTTCTCGAGTGGGAAGTCACATGTAACATCAATGTTATCCCTAATATTTTCTATGCTTTTAACATAATACACATTTAATAAATTAGGAATTTCTGTTGGATCATTAACAATGTCGTTACTATCAAATTCTATTTGTGAAATAATGTTATTAGTTTTATTTTGTGGTACAAGTCTTTTTAATGTATTCCACATTTCATGAGGATTTCCTTTATTCAAGTTAATTTTTTTATCATAGAACTTCTTTTTCTTATTTTTTATTACTCGGACTACATTATTTCTGGCCTGTTTATATCGTTCCCAATTTTCGGCATTTCTCAAAAACACAAAATCTTTATAACATTTATCCCTAGTTTGTGTTGCCTCTTTTACTGTCTCATTCCACCATTCCTGATAGTAATTTTTAATTTTTATTTCTTTTTTTGGAGCTACTTTATCATAAGCTCTTATTATTGTACCTAACAAATGCTGATACACAATATCTACATCCTTCACTCTGTAGTCCCATGACACCTGTGACAATTCAACATTAATTTTTTCATACTCAATGTTTCTACCCCTACTTACTAGATACTGAGAATTACTGCTCCTATGACTGATGCGATCTAAATTTAGAACTATATTACAATGTGAACTAATACGATACTCTTTCAAAACTGTAGCAGTTACTTTAATATTAGCAAGTACCAAATCAATTAATGATCCTCCAGAATTATTTGGATGAGTAAACTCACCTACAATGTTTTCAAAACCAATTTCATTAACATAATTTTTTAATCTCCTACTGTACATGTTATTGTCATCAGCCCAGTCTATGTTAAAGTCACCTGTAATAAAACTTTTAACCTTCTTATCTACCACATTTTCATCACACCATGCCTCAAAAAATGTAGCAATACTACTAGATGGCGACCTATACAAACATACAATGTTAAATGTAGCTTGCTGTATTTTAATCCGCAAAGATATTAACCAGTACACTTTTTCCAGTGAATATGTTTTAACATTAAACACTTCATATGCCTTTTGACTATAAACTAAAGCACCGCCTGTGTGACGACTTGAGCTATCTACCCTATAGAATATAATAGTATAGAATAGAATAGAATAGTATATTTATCATGTTAGATATACAGAGTATATATATGAACTCCATACATATTATATCCCGGAATCATGATTTCACTCTAATATATATCCTCTGTCAAATGTGTTTCCGATAAACAAATTACTGCAGGATTTTTTTTCAAGAACCAATTTATAAATTTCATCATAGTTTGAGTTATGGCTCTTCTACTTCTGAGAACAATAGACTCAATAAAAAAGAACTGCTTTCGTTAAGATTTTCTATATCCCTATTCTGGTCATTCCCACTTACATCTACATTAAATCTATTACTATTATCAGTGACATCTACATTCAATCTATTACTCTTATTAGTGACATCTATAAATATCAAGTTACCAATTTTTTTTCCAAATTTAATTTCTAGAATAGAATATTAATATGAGTCCAAAACTTTACCTTTTTGTGTATTTCACTTATTTTAGGATACATATTATTTAAGTTATTTAAACCAGCAATTATTATTACATAATCTCTTATTGTATACCCTTCTGTCAGCTTTTTTATTGCCTCTATTACGTTCTCAAATAATGCCCCTGGTTTGATGATTGTCTCTACTTGACATTGCAGACTTTCTTTAATCTTCATTCCGAGCCCTCGTCCTACTTCATCACACAATATTAGGACTTTATTCTTTTTAGCTTCCGTTTTTTCTTTATTTTCTTTCTTCTCTTCTGGATCATTTTTACTATCAGCTCTTTGTAAGTGATATTCAGTTTCATTCAAATCATTATTACATTTGGTCAATTGCGATTTAAGATTAATTATTTCCTGAGCATACACTTCATTGTCTAGTGATAATGTTTTAATACTTTCTATCATTTCATTTTTTAATTTATTAAATTCAAAGAGTTTTCCTTTTAAGTCTTGGATATAGTTCTTATTTTCAGCATTTTCCTTTTTTAGTCTATTTATTTCTTCAACATGAAATTCTTTTAATTCTGTTTCCTTTTTTAATTTCTTTTCAATTACTTCAATTGCATTCTCCTTTTCATTTAGCAAGCATTTTAATTTTTCAGTATCGTTATCCATCTGCTTTTCTTTATCTTCACACTGACATTGTTTGGAGCAGTATATTATGTGCCCCTTTATTATAGTTGCATCCTTCTTTCTTGCCACACAACTCTCATGAAAGATTCCCAAGCAAACTTTACAACAATAAATTTTTTACTCTTTATTTCTGCAACACTTGAATATTTTGTCCATGATAAAAATAAATATACACCACTGGTTTTAAATATCTACTAATTATGTGAATTGATAATCACTGTCAGTTCTTGTATGTTGTAATTTTTAACTTCTTTTTTCCACTTTTATGTTAATAAATTTGGAACAATTTGCAATTTACCATATAATCTGAACACTTTTCCTTCTGGAAAATTCACTCACTATGTAGACTGTAATTTAAAACACATTTCTATATAAATTTTGTGATTAGTTTTGAAATATTTCCGTCTTTTATTAATTTATTAAAGGGACTATAGAGACTGTGTATACAGTATCATTTCCAAATAACTTTTGGTGGAAAAAGTTATCGAGCACCCACCACCATTTGGCCAGAAGTTTTAATTCCTGGTTAAATGGGGAGCAGCAAGGTTGTTGAGGGGCGGACAGTGCTGATCCCCAAGAATGGAGATTTGTCCAACCCAAAGAACTACAGACCAATAACCTGTCTAAACGCATATTACAAGGTGTTTACACGCACTTTGTACATGCAGGTGCTCCACGCAGTTGAACCGGTTTGCGAACGAATATATGAGCAACGAGGATGGAAGAGAAGTGTCGCTGGCTGCAAGGGGAACCTGCTGATCGACAGATGTGTCATGCAGTATAAGCGGAACCTCTCTATGGCCTGGATTGACTACCGCAAGGCATTTGACATGACATCGCATGAGCTCATTGTTCACTTGCTCCGATGTCTTGTGGTACCTGGTCCCATAGTGATGTGTATTGAAGAACTGATGCCGCTCTGGAGCACTCGCTTTACCATAACATCGGGTAACGATAGAGTCCAAACGAGTCGGTAACATTCAGAAGAGGAGTATTTCAGGTAGATTTCCTCAGCCCCCTTCTGTTCTGCATCTCACTACTGCCATTATCCGTCTCGCTCTGGAAAACCTGTGGCTACAACTGCGGTACCCCCGGCGACAGGAGGCATAAGGTCACCCATCTATTTTATATGGATGACCTTAAACTTTATGCCTCTGGAGAGAGGGACCTCCAACAGTCCCTTAGGGTGATACAGGAGTACACGCAGGCTGCTGGTATGCAGTTCGGGTTGGACAAATGCGCACTGATCCATCTCAAGAAAGGACGATGCGGTGGCTATGGAGAGGACGCGCAGCTCGTGGACGGAAGCATCTTACACCATCTAGATGCCGGAGAGTCGTACACTTACTTGGGTGTCGAGCAACGCTCCACCCAAGAAGTGAGTGTAGTGAAAAACGCTCTCCCCGGCAAGTATCAGCACCTACTCCGACAGATCTGGTCTTCAGAACTGTTGGGGAAGAACAAGGTGTCTGCTATAAATATGCTTGCCGTTCCGATCCTTCTCTACTCTCTCGGAGTAGTGAAATGGACTAGAGAAGAGCTGTGTCAACTGTAGTAACCCGCAAGAAGATGCATCTCAATAGGAGCTTGCATCCTAAATCGTCTGTTCCACGGTTATATCTCCCATGGCATCGGGGAGGCCGTGGACTCTTGAGCTTGGAGAGTCTCCATAGCAGGATGGTTCTGGATGGAGCATGTAAGGTCATCAGCAATTCGGATCCCCTCTTCTCCCGGACCATGAAAATAGTACGAGCTTTTCTCTTTAAGGCAGCACAGAGAGCAGCCGATGAATTTGGTCTCATCTTCAACACCGACTCTGTCACCTAGTTGGAACCCGTTACACTAAAAGCCCACATTAGAGCCGCAGAACACAACATCACAACATCCTTCTGCAGCTCCATAAGGATAAGCCATTGCACGGAGTCTTCTCTAAAAATATAGAAGACCTCGGCTTATCTGAAAGGCTGACCTTCGCCTTTTTAAGGTCAGCCGGGCTGAAGTCTGAGACCGAGGGATTCATAATGGCTTGCCAAGATGGTATATTTAACACCCTCGTCTATCGACGTCGTGTCATAGGTATGGAGGTCCCTGATGACAGCTGCAGGGCCTGCCGCAGGATGCCGGAGACTGTAATGCACTTACTGTCGGCTTGCCCGACATATGCAGTCTTAGCCTATATTCACAGACACGACACAGCATTACGAGTGCTTTACTATCGTCTAAGGCACTCGTATGGGATAGACGAAACACCAGTGCTGCCTTACGCTCTGGGGGATATTGAGTCCTGACATGGTACTCCTCGACCACCAACTCAAGACAATGTATGTTGTGGAATTCTCAGCGCCCGCTGAGAGCAACATTGTCTTGAAAGAGGAGGAAAAACTGATAAAATATCGAGATTTGCTCTTCGAACTCCGCAGGCTTTATCCAGGCCACTTTGTCAAAATAGTGGTACTGATTATAGGAGCCGTCGGTAGAATGAGACAGACGCTGCTTGCAGAACTAAAGATCATACCGGCATGCCGAGATTCGGCAGAGATCTTAGCCGGCAGAAGGCTATCATCCTCGGTTCATTACGTCTACTCAGGGCACCCGATTGGCTGACCCGGTAGTCACTCACCCCATAGAGTGGGGAGTGGGTATTGGTATTTATTACCAGCTCCCCTGTGTGCGGGTCGGAACCACAGAGTAGGGTGACGGGTTTTTGTAAAAAAAAAAAAAATATATTTTCATAAGACTTGCAAATACACGTATAGAATATTGTCATAAAAAAGTACAGAGGAAATAAAAAAAATATATAAAAGAATAAGTACAACAAATGTAAAACAATAAGATACAAACATACAGATATCATAATAGGTGATCACAGTTTAAAAATTCTTCAATCAAATAAAAATTGTGTTTTTGCAGCATATTACGAACACTCGACTTAAATTGGCTTAGAGTAGGTAAAACCTTCAATGAGATAGGTAATTTGTTAAATATTTTAATGGCCATGATCAGTGGCCCATTTGCTGATGCAGACATAGTGTGCCTAGGTATTTCCATATTAAAATTAAGTCTAAAATTGTATGGTGAATTCATGTCTCTGGTGAGCGTAAACTTATCAGGATGAGACTTAACATAGCAAGCACAATTCAGAATATATATATTGATAACAGTTAGAAGATTTAATTGCTTAAACAGGTCTCTGCAAGAGTATCTGGGGCTTTTGAACATCATTGTTCTTAGGATTCTTTTTTGTATGATTAAAATTTCACTAATTCTTGTACAATTTCCCCAACATAAGATACCGTAATTTAGTCTGGAGTAGACATAAGTATAATAATATGTTAACAAAACTTCAATTATTGTAACATAATTTCTCAGTTGCCATAAGACAAAGCATGTTGTTGACAGTTTTTTTAATATGGCATCAACCTGGGCACTCCTTGTTAGTTGTGAGTCTACACATAAGGCAAGAAATTTAACATGTGTTGAATACTACTTTTGTTTATTTTTACTAATACACTTTCATCCAGTTTCCTTGGAGACAACAGTATGAAATCAGTTTTGAGTTCATTTAATATGAAGCCAGTATACAAACAGTAATTTTTCATTCTGTGAATTACATTATTTGCCAAGGTACTTAGATCATTAAAATTATCTGAACTAACTGCTATTAAGGCGTCATCCGCAAAAAGAGATACAAAACCACTTGGAAAATAGGAGAAAATATCATTGATAAAGGTGATAAATAAGAGAGGACCCAGTAGGCTCCCCTGGGGTACCCCTACTTCGACAGCTAGGGGCAGTGACTTGTAAGTAGTATTATCAGTTCTTAAAATAACTTCCTGGCTCCGACCTTACAAATAAGATGCAAGCCAATCTAAGGCAGGCCCCCGTGTACCATAATTGTACAATTTATTTTGCAACAAATTAATGTTAACTGTGTCAAATGCATGTTTTAGGTCGAATAAAATACACACCGTTTTATTTCTATATTCAAAATTCCGCAAGATAAAGTTGTACACTGTCAAAATAGCATTCTGAGTTGATAATTTACTCCTAAAACCAAATTGGTTATTTGATATGATTTTTTCAGATTCCAAGAATTTTGAAAGCCTAGCATGAAAAGCATTTTTATATAATTTAGAGAGAGCCGAGAGTAGAGCAATTCCTCTATAGTTTGTGATTTGTGACATGTCAGCTTTTTTGTGAATTGGGACAATAAGAGCTTTTTTTAAGTGTTGGGAACATACCATCTTGAAAAGAAAGATTAATAAGTATAGTAATACAGTCAGCAATGTGATCAACAACTTTCATTAGTAGAGAACAGGGTATTTCATCATAGCCTGCAGACTGCTTGTTGGATATTTTAATTAGAATTGTTCGTACTTCTTGAAAAGTAATAGGAAATAAGAAAAATGTCTTTTCTCGAATTTCAGAGGCAGCCTGCCCACTGACAGGCAATTTATTAGTTAAATCGTTTACCGAATTAATAAAATAATGATTGAAAGCTTGAGTGGCATCCTGGTAATTACTGATATTGAGCCCTGTTTCATCTACTAGACATGATGGTATATTATGAGATTTTTTGTTGTTTACTTGACTGTTTATTATTTGTCAGGCTATGGTAGATTTATGCTAGTTTAATATTAGTGAATTATAATAATTTTTTTTTAGCCATTTTTATATGTAATGAATGGTTTTTCTTTAGGATATTATAACGAATGAGAACATTTTCATCCATCGTTTCTTTATACATTTTGAATACATCTCTGATAAATCTACCTTCATCAATTAATTGTTGAGTTATCCAAGGTTTACTGGAGTTAAACTTCTTATGGTTAACAACTGCTTCCAAAGAGAAAGCGCAGTCCAAAAGCTTAAGGAAAATATAGTAGAAATGTTCAAATTTAGTGTTACTGTTTGCTTCAGTATTCAAGAAATCCCATTTTTCAAAAGATAATAAATGGTTAAATTTAGCTAAATTATTTGCATTGTTAAAAAATCTTCTGAACTTAATCTCAGAGTGAACTTCCTTTTTTCCAATATGATGGTAATTATAAGTAATATGCTGCAAAAAGTGATCAGAGTACCACAGCATACAGCAAGAGGATTCAGCAGTCGTGAGTCAATATTACATAAAATATTGTCAATAATAGTTCTGGAGTTGTTTGTAACGCAAGTATAGTCAGTTATACATATTGTTATGTGCTGCCCTCTAACAGAGAGGAGAGTTGTAATTACTCCCTGGCCAGAAGGGTGGCGCCATCTGTGGGCCAACTTGCGAACCACCATTTAGTAGTGCCTAAGAAAATTATAGAGAATTCCAGTATCTTCTGGAAAGTTCTACAATGATATTCTGGACATTCCAAGTGGGTATATAAAGAGGTGAAGCCAGCAGATGGGGGAAGACTATAGTTTAGTTTAGTAAAGTATAAAGAACAGTACAGTTTAGTGAAGTTAAGGAACAGTTCAGTATCCAGTTCAGTTCTGGGTAATCTGTGGTTCTGGTTACAGAGACAGTTTGTAGAAGAAGAGTTCAGTTGAGTGAAGTAGGCAATACAGAGTTTTTAGGTTAGATAAAGTTGTCAAGTTTAGGAAGAAAGGTACATAGTGTTTTAAAAGTAGTGAATTCATATTAGATTAAGTTATTATTAGTTGTGTGATCTTTAAGTATTCACTAGTGTAATTTTAGTGATTAAATAAATCAGTGGTTTGTGAAAATTCTTGTTGCAAGTTATTCAAATCCACGGAGTGTTTACTGAAAATTGTAAGCACGTGACAATTGGTGTCAGAAGCGGAATTGCAACAGAATTTCTGAAGAATTCGACGAAGTTCCATAGTGTTCTATTTGGAAACCACTGGAGATAGTGAAGTGAGTCGAACTGGAAAGTGATATAGACATTAGACAAGTGCTAGTGTGAGAAAATTTATAGAACATTCTATTCTGAATTTTGTGGACATATTTGACGTATACCAGATATAGACTTTAAATAAGACTTGTTAGTGTTGTTTGTTAGTTTTTGAATGGAAACAAGAAGCATGGCCGCTGAAAAGCAAATGCAAGACATGTTAGCTCCATTTAGCAAAATGATGCTAGAAGAACAAGAAAGACGTCAAGAAGAACAAGAAAGACGACGTCAGAAAGAATGTTACGGACCTCTAGCGTATGCGACCCACCATACGCTTTAGCGTTTTGTGGGCCGCATTATAACAACTGCTACACGTCCGTAACACATTTCGCTATTCTCCATGGGAGGGCGACACATTTGTGACACGTGATCAACAGGGAAAACGGAAGCAGACATTTTTGGTTGGCTTGGCTTGGCTTGTTGGTTAGTTGTTATTCTGTGAACCTTGATTTTATTCAAGGCATCCGCGTGGATTTTAGAATAATCAACTCAAGAAAATTTCCTCAATCCGTTGTTGTTCCGTTTAGCGGAATATTTTGTGTTTGTGAGTAAATTTTATCTGCGGAAGCAGGATATTAAATTACACAAGGTAAGCTAACCTCTTCACGCCATCTTGCCCGTTCTCTACCCACGTGTTTCGCAAATTTGCAGGCTTTCCTTTGGAAATACAGTGTCAACTCAAAAGGCGGACTCGACCCCATTTATCCGACTGTGGCTTCCAGGAGTTTTGGTGGATTGTTCCCTCATCAGTGAGGTAAATTATGTTTCATTTGTAGGTTATGTCAGAATTTCTCACATTAAGCACGCTTCACGTGCATTTCTGACTGTGAATTAAATTGTGATATCTTTAGGGTTCCACGGACGGGGCTTCTACACACGTCAGTGAGAGTTCCACGGACGGGGCATCCACACACAGTGGAAGGTTCCAGGGCTGGTGAGGCTACCATCAACCCCATCCTTGGGTCCATGTCTTGTGTCCCGAAGACATCTACGTAGGGCTACAGTTCCTCCACGTCCGGACTCGGTATCGTACCACCCTGAATAAGTGTGTTTGTGTTGTGTTTATTTTTACTTACCGGGGACCACCTTCAGTGGTTCCGCTGGACATCAATTCATACCTTTGGCATTTTAACCTGTACATATTAGAGATTTTATGCATATATTTACATATACTTAAGGAGGTTCTTTAAATCAAACCTTTGTGGCAGAATCTATGACAATTTTATGATCAAATTGTAAACCGATGTGTAGCTACACGAGGCATTTTATGAATGTGTTATAACTTTTTAAGCGTGAAATTTGTCACACCTTGTGAACATCACCAGGTTACATGCTAAAGAACTAATTTTGTAAATTGTTCAATACAGTGCATTTCAGTTTTAAAGAAAGTGTCATTATTTCGTCTGCGACCACTACATATGGCAAAACTCAGTGATTTGTTAAGTAAGTAAACTAATAATTTATCATAGTTTATGTAAGCTTGGGCTTAACGCCCTGAGATAGTCTGAGCTAGAGAAATTTTATCGTAGGCACGTACATCACTTTCCGGGTAAGCCAGTGCCTACGGTATCTGCTACGCTACAGTAGCCCAAGTGATTTCGTTACGTAATATCTGATAATCATTAAGATCCAACGTATCTATTTGTTTATGTACGTTCAACTCGTAGCAGTGGCGCCCAACTTAAATAGTGAAGTTATCTCAAGGGGATAGTAGTATCGCCCCTAATTAAGTTTTTTTTTTGGTGATAAATTGAGTGTTCCATTTGTTGGTGGTTTGCATATGAAATAATATCCAGACACATAGTAACGTTACGTGACACACATCAAAAGGGGGTTACTTTGCCTCAGCGTAATCGCTTCGCTTGTTTTTGGTAGGGGGGTGACTTCGTTTTTTTGTCTTACTATTTCATGAGTGGATTAGTAAACAATAGTTGTTACGTATAAACCATTGGAAAGATTCCTAAGTGCAGCCAACAGTTTTTTGTTGTTGATACGTACCAACGCCCAGCGTCGTTTTGCTAATTTACCCGATATTGTCATTTTTACACATTATTAGGTACTTACTAGTGTTAGTAAACTCTTTCTGCGTCCATACATGTACCGACGCCCAGCGTCGTTTTGTTAATTTACTTGATTTTGTCGTTATTACACATTGCTAAGTACTTATTAGTGTTGGTAAGCTTTTTTGCGTCTATATACGTACCGACGCCCAGCGTCGTTTTGTTAATTTACCTGATTTTGTCGTTCTTTCGTGTGTTTGATTGAAAATTCAGTATGGCTAGTTCACAAATTAAGTTAGATATCAATAGGTTAGTTAGGGATGAGCTTGTTTATGAATTACAAGTATGTGGCTTAGGAGATGGTAGTGATCTTACTGTGGCAGAGTTGCGCACTGTTTTAAGAGAAGCCATACATTTGGAGAAAACTACTTTGGCTATTAAAAGTCCTCCATACCCGTACCAATTCACTGTCGATTCTGAAGCTCTAACGGCATCCCTAGCTGCTATTCAAAAACTTATTGATGAATTTGTAGGTAGCGAGCATGATAGTAAATATAAGGGGATTGTTTCCAAGATAGCTCATGCGTTGGGTCGTGTTAACAGATCCATGCCAACTAATGATGAGCAAAAAGGTGTGAAGTCCAGTACTCGGCTTAAATTATTGTTAGCGTTTGATAAACTTAAGGATAAGGCCCGCGGGGATCGTAAGCTTAAAGAGTCAGCCATCCTCGATATGTCGGTGTTGCATAATGCCATGGCTCAGGTTCAGCCTGATGCGCATAGCTCTGCAATAGCTACTGATTTTAGTTCAGATGAGGAGGAGGCTGCGAAACCTAAACCCGTACCGGTTAGAGACTGGGGCTTGAAATTTACTGGCCGAAAGGGCGACATGTCTTTTTCAACTTTTTTAGAACGTGTTGAGGAGAAACGGAGGTCTTGTGGTATTTCACGCGCACGGTTATTTAAAGATGCAGTAGACTTATTCGAGGGAGATGCCTACAATTGGTATAATCTGGTGAAAGACTGGGCCACCGATTGGCCATCCTTAGTGGAGGCAATGAGGGAACAGTTCATGCCAGAGTCTTTTGACCGCGATTTGTTTGAGGAGATTAAGCGACGTACTCAAGGTAGTCAGGAAAGTATAGGATTATACATCGCTAGTATGATTGGGTTGTTCAAGAAGATGCACACTCTAATACCTATGGGAACCCAGCTCGAAATCATTTTGGAGCGCATAGATCCATACTATCATCCTTTCCTTCCTTTTGAAAACATAACTTCCGTCACGCAACTCCTGCAATGTTGTCGTATGCTTGACTCCAAACGGCAATTGGCTAAGTCATATGTTCCTCCTCCACCTAAGAGTAAATCTCTTATACCAGAGTTGGCTTATGCATCCACTAGTTCTACTACTTCTCGTTCAACCTCTCGTTCTAGTCTCGTCTTGGATGAAGTCCAACATTCTGGAATCAAATGTTTTAATTGTGGTCAAGTAGGTCATGGGCATCGGGAGTGTCAGGCTCCTAGGAAGAAATTCTGCTATAAATGTGGTAAAGCAGAGGTTACGATTAGGTCCTGTCCTAAGTGTTCGCGTTCGGAAAACTGTCCAGGGAGACGCTAATTGGTCGAACAGTTTCTCCCGGTGTATGTGAGTCGACCAGCAATGTTGTTGACTTAAAACAACAAATTTTTCTCGATTATGTCATTTCTCATGTGGTTGGTGATCAGCGTCCTTACTTACAACTTTCAGTATTAGGTTTTCCTATGATGGGTTTGTTGGATTCAGGCGCTACCAGGACAATGGTTGGATCATCTGGTTTTGAGGTCTTCCAGCAGATTGGTTTAAGTTTGAAGCCTTCTGTCAATGAGTGCAGAGTGGCTAATGGGCAAGTCTGTTCCGTTATAGGTTATGTATCTGTTCCTTTCTGCTGGGTGACAAAGTTCATGTAATAGATGTCCTAGTAGTTCCGGAAATACCGCATAAGTTAATTCTAGGGATAGATTTTTGGGTGGCGATGAATATCATACCAGATTTACGACAAGATGTTTGGCATTTTTCTGAGCAGGAACCACTCGTTGAGGTTAACAGTGTCCTTGACGAAACTTCTTTAAGTGTATCACAGAAACTAGCTCTGGATAGTTTGGTGGATGAAAACCGGAAACTGATGGGTACTTCCCTTGGTCGTACACATCTCGTTTCTCATGAGATCGAGTTACTCCCAGATACCAAACCTATCAAACAGAGATACTATCCTGTTTCGCCCGCCCGACAAAAACTGATTGATGATGAAATTAAGAAAATGCTGGAGTTAAATATCATCGAACCGTGTAAAAGTCCTTGGTCTTCCCCAATATGTTTAGTTCAGAAAAAGGATCAAACTCTGCGTTTTTGTGTAGATTACCGGCGCCTTAATGCTGTTACTAAAAAGGATGCCTATCCTCTGCCGCTGATTTCCTCCATATTAGATCAGTTGAGGGATGCCAAATATTTAAGTTCATTAGATATTAAGAGTGCATATTGGCAAGTTCCTATTGCTGAATCGTCCAAAGACTATACCGCTTTCACTGTACCTAATGGCTTGTATAGGTTTCGAGTTATGCCTTTTGGGTTGTCAAATGCGCCTGCGACTTGGCAGCGTCTTATTGACACCGTGCTTGGAGCTGATTTACAGCCTTCGGTTTTGGTCTATTTGGATGACATTGTGGTAGTGTCGAAGGATTTCGAATCTCACCTAGAAACGTTGCAGAAGGTTTTTGATTGCTTGCATTCTGCTGGGCTGATAGTTAGTTTTGACAAGTGTCAATTTTGCCGTCCTGAGCTTAAGTACTTGGGATATGTTGTTGATAAGTACGGTTTACGTCCTGACCCAGCGAAAGTAGAGTCGATTTTGAGTGTACCTTCTCCTTCTCCGAAAAACGTTAGGGAAATTCGTAGATTTATAGGCACAGCATCTTGGTATCGAAGGTTTGTACCGCAGTTTTCTACAATAGTGGCTCCTTTGTCGAACCTCACTAAGAAGAATGTTAGTTGGTGTTGGTCGCCTGAGTGCGAGAAATCTTTTAAACTTCTTAAGGAGTGTTTGGTTACTGCACCTATTTTGACCTGCCCTGATTTTGAGCGTACCTTTTATGTGCAGACAGATTCGTCGGCATTCGGTGTCGGTGCCGTGCTCACGCAGCAATTTGATGATGGCGAAAAGGTAATTTGCTATTTGTCCCGTTCTTTGACTAGCCAGGAGCGCAAATATAGCTCGGTCGAAAGAGAATGCATTGGCGTAATTTGGGCAGTGGAGAAGCTACGTCACTATCTGGAAGGTTTCCACTTCAAAATCATAACGGATTGTCATTCTTGGCTATGGTTGCAGCAGCTGAAAGATCCCCAAGGTCGATTGGCCAGATGGGCACTTCGTCTGCAACCTTATGATTTTGAACTGATTCATCGCAAGGGCTCTGAACATACCGTCCCTGATTTTCTGTCTCGTTCAGTACCAGTAACGGTGGAATCCATCGAAGTATTGTCGGTCACGGACCATGCTGATTCTCCCACCGATAAATGGTATTTGAGAATGTTGGAGCGAGTCAAAAGGTCTCCTATGCGTTATCCCTTATGGCGTATACAGAATGGCCAGTTGTACAAGTATGTACGTTTGCGTTATCCCGAGTTAGCAGATCCTGCCGACACTTGGAGACTGGTTTTACCCAAAGAGAAACGCCTAGAAATAATTAGGTCGTTGCATTGTGATGCGAGTTGTGGACACGCAGGGGTCCATAAGACTGTGGCTCGAGTGGAAAATAGGTATTATTGGCCGAAATTAAAGGCCGATGTGGCTAAGTTCGTTAGGCAATGTGAGATTTGCATAAGTACTAAACCCGAACAGAAGTCACTTATGGGAAATTTGTTGAGTAAGACACCTACTGTTGGAAAACCTTGGCAACTAGTTAGTGCCGATCTGATGGGTCCATTACCCAGGACGGCTAAGGGTTATCAGTTTATTCTTGTCGTGTGTGACAATTTTAGTAAGTTTGCCATGGTGTTTCCGTTGAGGTCAGCTACCGCTAATAGCATATCGCAGGTCATCGAGGATAATGTAATTCTCTTATTTGGCGCTCCGAAGACTATAGTGGTAGACAATGGTCGTCAGTTTCAGAGTAACCGTTTCCAAAATCTTGCGAAAACCTACAACATCGAAATAGCATACACCGCAAATTACCACCCTCAATGCAACCTGACTGAAAGGGTAAATCGTGTTGTTAAGACTATGTTATCTGCGTATGTAAAGGATAATCACAGGGCTTGGGATCAATTTTTGCCGAAAATAGGTTTTGCCATTAGATCATCGAAACATGAGGTTACAGGCCTAACGCCTAATTTTGTCAATTTTGGTCGTGAAATTTCGTTAGATGGTAACAGTGATAAGTACGTACCTCCTGAGTCTGAGTATCCAGTTGTAAACCCTGAAAACCGTAAGCTTGCCTTCGCTAAGATTTATAAGGATGTTCAGAGTAGAATATTAAAGGCCCATAAATCCAGTAAGAAACATTATAACCTAAGACGCCGACCCGATAAGTTCGTTTTGAAGCAAAAGGTCTGGAGACGTTCACACGCCCAGTCTGATGCTTCTAAATACTTCACGGCAAAGTTAGCACCTAAATTTGTGGGTCCTTTCACAATTAGAAAAATTCTCTCACCATGGACTTACGAGCTCGAAGGTTCTGACGGTAAACGTTCGGTGTGGCACATAAAAGATCTGAAAGCACACCCTCCCGATGACAACTAGTTGTGGTCTGTTCTGTTAGTTCCATTGACGTACTTAGGCATCCGAATAGGCAATGACGAATTCGTTTTTTTTTTATGTTGGTCTTAGTAACATGGTTTTAGGTCACTTCTGTCGTTAATTTGGTAGTAACATTTGTTTTCCTGGTTCATTGGTCTTGCTCAGGTGGCTGAAACCCACTGAGTAAGTTTTCACCTCTTTCCGCCTCACGGGAGGAAGTGTCTTTGGTTGGATCTCTGTGATGGGGGGTGCACGAATACCATCACCGTGGTTATACCTGCGAGGGGTAAGAGTCCCCAAAATGGTCTTGTGTGGCGCTTGCGTCTTGAGGGACTCCGTCTCGTTGGGGGCGCTCACATTGCTGGCAGGTGCCTTTAAAGGTATCCATCTGGAGGGGCTCGAGCTTGGGAGGTGCTGCTTGCAGGTAGCCTGGTCTAGGCCTGGTTATCATTGCCCGGGTAGGCACTACTGGGCTTCAGACTAACCTCGTTGTTTAGCAAGGGTGGTCGTCGTGGTGTGACGGGGAACACTCCCATACCTCATTGTTTTGCTGGTGGAGTAGCCTTGGGGCGAGCTACTTCCTAGCTGTTAAGTCCTTATGCGTTTTTGTTCTTTTTTTTCCCTTCTCTTTCTTTTTTTTCTCTATGTATTTTTTTTTTGAGTTGTGTTGTTATGCCTGATGGTAACTTGGGAGACGAGTTAGCCATCCCCGTGCATTTAAGTCTCCTTATTTTTTGACATTATTTTTGTTGTTATGCCTGATGATAACTTAGGAGACGAGTTAGTCATCCTCGTGCATTTAAGTCTCATTATTTTCATTGTTATGCCTGATGGTAACTTGGGAGGCGGGTTAGCCATCCCCGTGCATATTAAGTCTCCCCACCAATTATCCATCCTCTGGTGAGAAGCTAGTAAGAAAAAAAAATCTTCGATTTTTTTTTCCTGCGAGTAAAGGGGGAGTTGTTACGGACCTCTAGCGTATGCGACCCACCATACGCTTTAGCGTTTTGTGGGCCGCATTATAACAACTGCTACACGTCCGTAACACATTTCGCTATTCTCCATGGGAGGGCGACACATTTGTGACACGTGATCAACAGGGAAAACGGAAGCAGACATTTTTGGTTGGCTTGGCTTGGCTTGTTGGTTAGTTGTTATTCTGTGAACCTTGATTTTATTCAAGGCATCCGCGTGGATTTTAGAATAATCAACTCAAGAAAATTTCCTCAATCCGTTGTTGTTCCGTTTAGCGGAATATTTTGTGTTTGTGAGTAAATTTTATCTGCGGAAGCAGGATATTAAATTACACAAGGTAAGCTAACCTCTTCACGCCATCTTGCCCGTTCTCTACCCACGTGTTTCGCAAATTTGCAGGCTTTCCTTTGGAAATACAGTGTCAACTCAAAAGGCGGACTCGACCCCATTTATCCGACTGTGGCTTCCAGGAGTTTTGGTGGATTGTTCCCTCATCAGTGAGGTAAATTATGTTTCATTTGTAGGTTATGTCAGAATTTCTCACATTAAGCACGCTTCACGTGCATTTCTGACTGTGAATTAAATCGTGATATCTTTAGGGTTCCACGGACGGAGCTTCTACACACGTCAGTGAGAGTTCCACGGACGGGGCATCCACACACAGTGGAAGGTTCCAGGGCTGGTGAGGCTACCGTCAACCCCATCCTTGGGTCCATGTCTTGTGTCCCGAAGACATCTACGTAGGGCTACAGTTCCTCCACGTCCGGACTCGGTATCGTACCACCCTGAATAAGTGTGTTTGTGTTGTGTTTATTTTTACTTACCGGGGACCACCTTCAGTGGTTCCGCTGGACATCAATTCATACCTTTGGCATTTTAACCTGTACATATTAGAGATTTTATGCATATATTTACATATACTTAAGGAGGTTCTTTAAATCAAACCTTTGTGGCAGAATCTATGACAATTTTATGATCAAGTTGTAAACCGATGTGTAGCTACACGAGGCATTTTATGAATGTGTTATAACTTTTTAAGCGTGAAATTTGTCACACCTTGTGAACATCACCAGGTTACATGCTAAAGAACTAATTTTGTAAATTGTTCAATATAGTGCATTTCATTTTTAAAGAAAGTGTCATTATTTCGTCTGCGACCACTACATATGGAAAAACTCAGTGATTTGTTAAGTAAGTAAACTAATAATTTATCATAGTTTATGTAAGCTTGGGCTTAACGCCTTGAGATAGTCTGAGCTAGAGAAATTTTATCGTAGGCACGTACATCACTTTCCGGGTAAGCCAGTGCCTACGGTATCTGCTACGCTACAGTAGCCCAAGTGATTTCGTTACGTAATATCTGATAATCATTAAGATCCAACGTATCTATTTGTTTATGTACGTTCAACTCGTAGCAAGAAAAACTAGAAGAAAAAGAAGAACTAGAAAAACGACGTCTAGAAGAGAAAGAAGAACAAGAAAAACGACGTCTAGAAGAGAAAGAAGAATTAAGGAAAATTATACAAGGGCAACAAGATGCTATCCTGTCAACCACTAATGAGGTCAAGGAAAAAGTAGATAAAGTTGAACAAAAAGTGACTGGCGTCGAAGGAAAAGTGACTGCTGTCGAAGGAGAAGTGAGTGATGTCAAAGAAAAAGTAAATAAGGTTGAAGAGGAAGTAACTGAAGTCAAAGGAAAAGTTACTGGCGTCGAAGGGAAAGTTACCGATATAGAAGGAAAATTTCGTGCAGTTGAAGGAGAGGTAGAGCGACTTAAGCGACTGTTAAGAGAACAAGGAGGCCAGCTGGTATTATCATCATCAGGTCCTCGATTACAACCGCCTTCCTTTGATGGTCAAGCTTCTTGGTCAACCTATAAAAGACAATTTGAGGCAGCGGCATATGCAAACAATTGGAGTAACGAAGACAAAGCTATGGCATTGGTGCTAGCATTAAGAGGTCAAGCCTCAGAATTGCTTCAGACTATCCCAGTGACGCAGCAATGGGATTTTAAAGTTTTGGAGGCTGCACTAGATCTAAGATATGACAACCAACATCTCGCCCAAGTATACCGAACTCAGCTCAAATCACGCACACAAAAGGCTGGGGAAAGTTTACAAGATTTTGAAGGAGCTGTTGAGCGACTGACATACCTGGCTTACCCGGATGCACCCAAAGAATTCCAGGAACAATTAACAGTTGGTACTTTCATCGATGGCATAAGAGATGAGGAGATCAGGCGAGTCCTTAGATTATCCCGAGATAAGAGTGGTAGTGAAGCCTTGATCCATGCCCTCGAAGTTGAAGCCGCTTACAAAGAGACTGCACGTCCGAGAGTACGAACCATGAAGGTAGAAGAAGAGGACCGTTTAGAAAAATCAAATATGGATACTTTGATGGCTGACATGCGCAAAATGATAAGCCAGTTGATGACCAAACCAGATGCTCCAAGGAAGCAGGAAAGAGAACAGAGCGATGGACAGCCAAGGAAGGTGATTCGGTGTTATCAGTGCAGCAAACCAGGACATATGATGCAGCAGTGTCGAGAACGGAATCCTGGGGAAGTAAACACTGCAAAGAAAGAGGAAGTTCGCTCTGATAAGATGAGATTGATTGTTAGTTGATTGATTGATAGTTGTTGAAAGTAGTGAATTCATATTAGATTAAGTTATTATTAGTTGTGTGATCTTTAAGTATTTACTAGTGTAATTTTAGTGATTAAATAAATCAGTGGTTTGTGAAAATTCTTGTTGCAAGTTATTCGAATCCACGGAGTGTTTACTGAAAATTGTAAGCACATGACAATATATTGAGTCCAAATGACCTAATTAAATTAGAAAATTTCTTACTTGAATATTGAAGTCACCACAAATAATGTTAATAGTGTTAGTGTTAAAACCTACATTTAAAAGATCAAACATACAATTTAAAAACTTGTCGTGGTTAGAATAATCTGGAGCTCCATAAATGCACCCAATTATTAAGTTATTTTTTGTATTTACACTCATTTCTGTTAAAGCGTATTCGAAGCAGCTTTTTACTTTACACTTTCATGGAACGATATTGAGACCCTTCTTAACAAATATAGCTACACCACCACCTCCACTGGAGCAACGACAGTAGTAATGTATGGGTATAAGTTTATTTCGATAATATCATCATCCTTATAGTGTCTCTGTGATGCAAACAACATGGGGGTATTCTATGTAAAAGAACCTCAAACTTGGAAATTTTATTTCGCAAACTTCTGACATTTAGATGACAAATAATGAAATTCACTTTATCATTAATATCCGTCATTTGTTCTATTCTATCCCATTCAATATAAGTGGTATCATAACTAAACTCATTGATATTAAAGTTTGTGAAGTCCCTATACGTAATTGTTTTAGGTTCAGTCTTATTGACTCTTAAGTTTATTTCACACCATACCATTTGATGATCAGTTATATTATTTATGTCATAAGTGCCCGAGTTTAATATAATAACCTTACTACTTATGCATATAACGTCAATTAACTAAGCCGAAGTCTCTGTTATTCTTGTAGGTTCGTTAATAACCTGGCTGAGTTCAAAAGTATTCAGTATCACAAGATGGAGGGTAATAAGTATGTAAGTGTAGAGAGCTGTGGTTTTTGTAAAAAAGTGCAGTGAATAGGAAAGTAAATTGTATAAACTGTTCAACAGTATTTCATACTAGTTGTTATAAAAAAAAGCAAAAATAAAAATTGTGATAAACCCAATTACTTAATAGAAAATCAACCTGAAATAATCATGGAAGGGGAAATTGAGGAAACATTAAATTATCCTTTAATAGAACAATCTACTGGCTGGAAAAATAAATTTCTAAAAGAAATGAATAAGGAATTAAGAGAAAATAATAGATTACTTAAAGAGAAAATTGAAGAGCGAAAGATAGAAAATGCTCATCTACAAAACTCACATAATGAAATACAGAAATGTCTTAACCAGGATAAACATGGCATGATGAATAATATTATTGAACAACTAACATCACTTTTTGAGAATAAATTTACAACTTTAACAGAAGAAATAAATAAATTAAATCAGCAAATTACCAAACAAAACCAAAACAAATCCGAAGTAAAAAATGGTAATAGAATTAATAACATACCACAGAAACAAAAACTAACTGATAAACATATAAATCCAAACAAAAACAGAGTGACATCAGAACAATATTCAGAAGTTTCAAAGCTGACACCAAAACAAAACACTCTGGCTAATTTAGAACAACAACAGAGAACCATAATGAATGAAATAAACATTTAAATTCTACAGAAGAAACTAAAACTCAAGAAAGAAATGTTAGAAATAACTGTTCTATATGTCAACTTATTGATGGATAAATAAAATGTATTATTACTTCTGTAAAACGCTTTATTCTATTCACGGTTTACAAATCAACCTAATCGTTTCATTACTCATTTCAGACTGGTTCAAACTGCCATGTGCAGTCGATCGAAAGCGTCCTTTGCCCCACCACAATATGGTGTATACCGTACACTACATCCCCACACTTAATTTGAAAGTCCTATACATTGTTTATTAGTCCTGTGTGGGATATGTTCCTTTTGACTTATCACATACATCGATCATAACATTCACTATTTTTACAGTTTAAAACTTACAGTATAATTTGTATTATAAAATGTACATATGTTTGTGATGACACCCTTTTATTTATCTCTGTATATTATATGCTAACAACTAAATTTCTGCTAAGCTAAAATTTCCTTCCTGCGCCTAAAGTTACATTTCTATATAGTCTATATTTTCTAGTTCAACATTTGTAAGAAAATCTTTAAAGTACTGTGGTTGCCTTCGTATTCTTTTTAACCTCAACTGATTCTCTGTAAATTTCAAATTGGTATTGCTAACATTCTTTACTTTACCTTTGCTTTTACTAGGCCTAACATTATGTACTTTAGTAGACATTTCTTGCATTCTCGTATTTGTTAATAAATTTTCGATATTTACTCCCGATGTTTCACTAACAGTTCCCTCTATAGCTTTGTCACAACTTAAATCAGAGTTTACAATAGAATCACAGTTACCTTTGTCAGATACATTCAAATTTAGATTGTTTTCTAAATTTTTGTCGTTTTTTGTGTCTCCTACAACACCCCCGCTACTTACTACATACTTCGTGTTTCTTGCCAGAGGCACAGCTTGGTAGTTCAGTGGCATATTAACAAAATAATCAGGGTTAATATTTCTAGAATGATATTCTTTTACCTTAACTACATCTGTGTTTCGCGTACCTGAGCTGTAGTTCCTAACCTTAAACCCCTTACATGCCCTTATTTGATTAGCGTGACGTTTCCAGATGTTTCCCGAGAGTAACTTACACAAATAAACTGTGCGACCAATTCTCTTTTCGATTACGGCTTCAGTCCAGCCCTTGACGTTAACATTTCGGTAGTCCCATACTAGCACGGCATCTCCTCCTTCAAAACTTCTATGCCTTCCTCCATAATTTTCTTGTATCCTTTTCCTATGCCTTTTTCTGCATGGTGGATCAGTTTTCTCAGGTAATGGTTCAGGTTCCACGGTTTCTTGCAGAAGTTGCCATCGAGCTCTAATTTTTCTTCCAAACTTTACTTGTGCAGGAGCTAATCCTGTTGTTCTATGCTCTGTTGTCCTGTATACCAACAGAAATCTTGCTATAAGTGTCGTTATAGGTACTTCTGCGTTTCTGGAATCGCTAACAGCCACCTTGAGTTTTTCCTTGAAAACTTTTACTGCTGCTTCTCCTGCACCATTGCTCTGTGGATGAAAAGGTGGAGTTAAAATGTGCCTTATACCATTTTGCTTGAGAAATTTCTCTAACGACTTTGCCATAAATTGCGGTCCATTATCACTCACCACTTCTTTTGGTAATCCAAAATTTGCAAAAATTTTTCTTAACTTTTTCTCTACCTCCCATGCTGTGGTATTTTTCATTTTGCATACTTCAATCCACTTGGAATAAGAATCAATTACTACTAAATACATTTTCCCTTTGAATGGTCCCAGCAAATCCATGTTTATCTTTTCAAAAACTTCTGTCGTAACAGGCCACGATGTAAGATCTGACTTTGGAGAATCAGGTTTGTTTATCATACATGCATGACAATACTTTACTAATTCTTATATATCCTGATCAATCCTGGGTCAATAAATTACAGATCGTGCTAAAGATTTTGTTCTCACCATACCGAAATGCCCTGTATGCAATTCTTGAAGTAGTTGCTTTCTTAATATCTTCGGGATAACTATTCTGTGTCCCCACAGCAAAATGTCACTTTCTATCGAAAGCTCACGTCTTCGGATAAAATATGGTTTCAAATTTTCTTCCACTTGATTTGGCCATTTCCCCATTCTTCAGTATTCCCTCACTATCTGAAGATTTTCGTCCATCTTTGTTTGCCTTGCTATTTCTTTATTGTCAATCGGCCAACCACTAACCGTTTCTGTGAAATTATAAATAATCCTTTTCCAACACTTTCCTCTGACACAACTTCGGTTTTTAAAGGATTTCGGTTAAAATAATCCGAGACTACATTTTTAACTCCGTTGATATATTGTATTTGATAATCAAACATGGAAAGAAATGCTGCCCAACGCGGAATTCTGTTTGAAGACATCTGTGGTATGGCTTTATGCTCGCCAAACAGCGTTATTAACGCTCTATGATCGGTTTTCAAGATAAACTTATTCCCATATAAATAGTGAAAAAATTTCTGACAGCCCCAATATATGCTAGCGGCTTCTCGTTTGCAGATTGGATATTTCTTTTCTGCAGGTGTTAGTTTTCGGGAAATACACCAAATTAATTTCTCGTGCCCATCAATGACATGTGCTAGTGTCGCACTAAGCCCCACATCACTCGCATCGGTTGTTAATACTATGGGTAAGTCAGGATCGAAATGTACTAATACTTCGTCCGAGGCAATAATTCGTTTTATTTTATTGAAAGCCATTTCACAATCTTTGACCAATAAAATCTTTGTTCTTTCTTCAATAATTCATAGATCGGACTTAATATTTCTGCCAATTTGGGTACATATTGAGAATAATAATTTACCATACCTGTAAAACTACTAACTTCATGTACATTTGTTGGTGGTGCTGCCTCTAAAATTGACTGAATCTTATCTTCTGTTTTTCTAAGCCCGTCCTTACTAATACGATGGCCTAGATAATGTATTTCTTGCTTAAAAAATTTACATTTTTCCTTCCTCACCATAAATCCAGCATTCTCCAGTTTTTTTAATACTTTTTCCAAATTCTCTAGATGTTCTATTGTTGTTGCTCCAGTTACCACTATATCGTCAAGAAAATTTACTACACCATCTATTCCCTGTAAAAGTTGTTCAATTATTCTCTGAAAAATACTGCTAGCTGGCGTTACCCCAAAAACTAAGCGATTTACTCTGAAAAGCCCTTTGTGTGTACTCCATATTAACAATTCCTCGGTTTCCCTGTCCACCGGGATCTGATTATATGCTAATTGTAAATCAATTTTTGAAAAATGTTTGCCTTTGTTTAGTCTGGCAAAAACTTCAGAAATTCTTGGTAAAGGATACTTAACTTCCTTAAGATATTTGTTAACTGTGGCCTTATAATCGCCACATAATCTTACCTTCCCATTTGGCTTTAAAATCGGTACTAGCGGAGTAGCATTTTGACTGCTTTCTATTTGCGTAATTATACCTTGCAATTCTAAATATGTTAATTCATCCTCAACTATTTTTTTATATGCTAATGGAGCAGTTCTAGGTTTGCGAAACACAACTTCACAATTATCATTTGTTTTTAATGAAACTTCATCATATATATATATTTACCTACATCGTCTTTAAATAACAAAGGAAATTTTTCCATTATTTTCTTGACTTTATCATCCACTGAAATGTTGTTTATAAAATCAATTTTTACCTGAAATAACTCTAACCAATTTCTACCAACCAAGCTCGGTCCCTGGCAATCCACTACGAACCATTTCATGATCTTCATGTGGTTGTTGTATTCGACCTTTCCTATGAAAAAACCTTCTGGTATAAATATGTTTCCATTGTATCCTCTCAGTATAGTATTATCTTTCCGCAACCTAAAATTTGAAAATTTATTTAAATAGGTCTGCTTAGGCATAACTGAAATAGAGGCCCCACTATCAAAGTAACATTCCAAAACTTGTCCCTCTACTTTAATATTCATTCTAAATGGGTTGTCATCAATTAAAAGAATCTGCAAAATTACATTCTGAAAAATACATTAAATATTCATCACCATTTACATAGTTCTCCTCAATAAAATTAACATTTTTATTAAATTTGCACAGCTTTGCCAAGTGCCCAATTTTTTTTCATATTCCACATTTATAATTCTTGAATTTACAAACATTTTTATGCAAGTTTCCACAAATTTTACATTTCACTTCGTTTTTATTACCTTTTGGCAAGATATCTTGTCATTACCAACATGGCCACTATGCTTTTCACTAAATCTTCTCTCTCTCTCTCACCATTGCTGGAGTTTCGGATACGCCGTTCATCAAGGTTTTGTTGAAACGTTCGTCTCTGATGCTGGTAGCCCTGTCGACTTCCATTTTGTCTGTTCCCTCTAGGATGAAAATTTGCACTACTTACATACTTTATTTTAGATAGATTTTCGATCTTTTGAGCGATGGTTACCAATTCGTCTATTGATTTCGTCTCATTCTCTTCACACAAATGATCAAATATCTTTCCTCCTAGCATACCAGTAACAAATTTGTCCTTCAAAATTTTTGCTAAATCTTCCCCGAACTTGCAGTTTATAGCGAGACTGCGCACTTTTGCATACCATTCACTAATGGATTCTTCAGACTGCCTCAGGTCATAAAAAAATTTCCGCTCTCGCCAGGTACTAAAGTGGAAATTATACTGGCCATTTAATAAGGCACAGAGTTCTTTATACGATTTTTCTTTCGGAAGATCTGGATAGCACAAATCCCTTAATAGTTTATAGGTCGAAGGACCTATTGACGAAAGTAAAACAGCGGTTTTAATTTTTTCTTCTTTCACTATGTTAGCCTCAAAGTGTTGGTCTAAACGTTCTTTATATATTTGCCACTCATCCGATTCTGGTGAAAATTCTATAAATTTCGTTGCCATCGCCATTACAATGGTTTCGACCACGTGGTTTTTCAATACTTGTTTCTTGACACAAGATAATTTACCTACTTGTCACTTACCTACTTGTCACACTTTTTCCTCGTCGCGAATTTGTTCTGTATGTCAACTTATTGATGGATAAATAAAATGTATTATTACTTCTGTAAAACGCTTTATTCTTTCACGCTTTACAAATCAACCTAATCGTTTCATTACTCATTTCAGACTGGTTCGAACTGCAATGTGCAGTCGACCGGAAGCGTCCTTTGCCCCACCACAAGTATGGCGCATACCGTACACTACAATAACGATAACTGGAAAGTAATACAAAGAAACAAGAAACCAAACAAAAGATATACAGGGCAGTCAGAAGATGCAAATGAGAAATTCAAAGGGGAAAGTCCAAAAGCATGGTTGTATCTCTATAGTGACACAGGAGGCAACGGAAGAGGACATTAAGAAGTATATAATTAAAAAAACAGGAAATAAGGATGAAGAGTTTATTGTTAAAAATTTAAAAACCAGAGAAGGAAGTACATTTAAAAGTTACATGGTTGCAGCCGATTTTAAATATAAAGATGGATTTTACAACCTTACATTCTGGCCTAAAGGGTTAGTTACAGAAGATTCGAATTTAAGCTCTACTATGAAAGATATCAAATATAAGACGTTATCAAAGATACAGTTGAAATGCAGTCAAATTCTTTTTTAGAACAAAAAAATGTACGTCAAAATTAAACAATGATGTAATAATAATAATAATAATAATAATAATAATAATAATAATAGCCTTTATTCAATAATACCATGTAAAACAGTGTAGAACAAGTCAAAAGAACATTGTTAGTAAGTAGAAATAAAATTGTAAGTAAAAATAACATTACAATGTACATAGAAGTTTAAAATATAGTACATTCATATTATCTAAAAAATAGTAAATTTACATAAAAAATCACTTTGCTTCACAATGACAAATTAAAATGATGGTTTAAAAATTCTGAAACACAGTAAAATGGATTTTGACTCAGATATGTTTTGAAAACCTTTAATGGCAGATTCTGATATTCCAGTGGTATTTTATTGTAGACTCTTATCAATTGCGTCACTACGTTCCGTTGCACTTGTGTGAAACTAGTTTGCGGTTGACGTAACACTGATCTTGCACTTTCAACAATATGGGAATTAACAAAACAACAGCCTGTAGAATCTACACACTTATATGCAGACCTATTATAGAATATGGACACATACTGTTTCTTAATTGTAAAAATCCTGCCATTTCTAAACTAAAAGTGGCCGAAACTAGTTCCCTAAGAACTATCACCAAAATCAGACACCCTAATAATTCATTGCATAACCCACCTAACCTACTTCTGTATCAGATTACCAAAGTGCAGCCTATTGAACAAAGATTAAATATTCTATCTGCTCGATTTGCAAAAAATGAAGAAAATATTCGTCTTATAGAAAATTATTGCCTACGTAGAGATGTCAATGCCAGACGCAGATTCAGCCATCCGGTTCATACCATAAGATATGGGAGAGACTCAGATTGCTCAATTAATAATGCCTTAATCTTCATAGTTGTATTATATATTGTTGTATATGTTATTATGGTATAATAATAGTATTGTAATATTGTAATAATTGTAATGTAAAATACTATAACTATATTGCTAGAATCTATTACTATGTAAAAATGTAAAAATAGGCAGAAGGACCTCGGTCATTAGCCTATTGAATTATGCATGATTCAATAAAGTGCTTTTATTATTATTATTATTTGCAACAAGATGCTATCCTGTCAGCCACCAATGAAGTCAAGGAAAAAGTAGATAAAGTTGAACAAAAAGTGACTGGCGTCGAAGGAAAAGTGACTACACTTGAAGAAGGAGTAAGCGATGTTAAAGGAAAAGTAAATAAGGTTGAAGAGGAAGTAACTGAAGTCAAAGGACAATTTCGTGCAGTTGAAGGAGAGGTAGAGCAACTTAAGCGACTGTTAAGAGAACAAGGAGGCCAGCTGGTATTATCATCATCAGGTCCTCGATTACAACCGCCTTCCTTTGATGGTCAAACTTCTTGGTCAACCTATAAAAGACAATTTGAGGCAGCGGCATACGCAAACAATTGGAGTAACGAAGACAAAGCTATGGCATTGGTGCTAGCATTAAGAGGTCATGCCTCAGAGTTGCTTCAGACTATCCCAGTAACGCAGCAACGGGATTTTAAAGTTTTGGAGGCTGCACTAGATCTAAGATATGGCGACCAACACCTCGCCCAAGTATAACGAACTCAGCTCAAATCACGCACACAAAAGGCTGGGGAAAGTCTACACGATTTTGAGGCAGCTGTTGAGCGAGTGACGTACCTGGCTTACCCGGATGCACCCAAAGAATTCCAGGAACAATTAACAGTTGGTACTTTCATCGATGGCATAAGAGATGAGGAGATCAGGCGAGTCCTTAGATTATCTCGAGATAAGACTGGTAGCGAAGCCTTGATCCATGCCCTCGAAGTTGAAGCCGCTTATAAAGAGACTGCACGTCCGAGAGTACGAGCCATGAAGGTAGAAGAAGAGGGCCATTTAGAAAAATCAAATATGGAATCTTTGATGGCCGACATACACAAAATGATAAGCCAGTTGATGACAAAACCAAATGCTCCAAGGAAGCAGGAAAGAGAACAGAGCGATGAACAGTCAAGGAAGGTGATTTGGTGTTATAAGTGCGGCAAACCAGGGCATATTAAGCGAAACTGTCGGCAGCGGAGCCCTGAGAGAGTAAATGCCGCAATGACTGAAGAGCCGCAGGAAAACTAAAGGTAGCCAGCACCTTGGGGGCTGTGCTGACTGGTGAACACGGTGCCCCCAGAGAGATACGGGTTTCCCAGATTAGAAGAGTCCCGAGTAGTCTGCTGTTGGATGGGTATGTAAACAAACGGAGATGTATCTTCACTATCGACGCAGGTGCCACGTCGTCAATAGTGCGGCCCGGATTTTTATCAGGAATAAAAGTTGATAAAAGCCAAAATGGATTGGTCGTTCGAACAGCCACAGGAGACAGGGCAAGGGTTCATGGAGAAGTTGATCTAGATCTGCAGTTTGGACGCCTGTGCTTTAGTCATAGGGTTATTGTGGCTGACATCACTGATGATTTCATTTTGGGGCTGGATGTTATGGGAGTACAAGATCAAATTGTACTTGACGTGGTCGAACGAGTTCTAAAGATTGGAAATGAAGAATTTATGTTGTCAACAGCAAATGACCGATTTCAAAAAGTGAGGCTACTGACGGCTCAGACAATCAAGGTTCCTGCCCGTTCAGAACAAATAATCGAGGCCATTCTGGAAGGAAACTCTGATGGATACCGTGTTGGCCTTGTTGAAAAAGATGATTCAATTAAGACAGAAAATGTAGTCTTAGCAAGAACTCTAACCCGGACAAAAGACAAAATTCCAATTAGAGTGGCTAATTTAAATTCCCACTCAGTGACTTTCAAGGAAGGCGAGGCAATAGGATCCTACGAACCAGTCCAGTGGATAGCAAGGTGCGAGGAAGAAGGGGAGAAATATTCGCCAACCAGCGTAGACAGGGAAGTTGTGACTTTGTTGAGTACCCAGTTTGAACACCTATCTGAGGATGAACGTAGAGAGGCAATCAAGTTTTTGGAAAAAGAAAGTACGGTATTTGCCAAAAACACAGACATCCTCATGAAAACTGATATAGTACAGCATCGGATAGACACTGGTGATTCAGCCGCCATCCGCCAACAACCTAGGAGGTTGCCACTAGCTAAACAGGAAGAAGCTGCTGCGATGGTTCAAAAAATGCTACAAGATGGAGTAATTGAGGAATCAACCAGTCCCTGGTTATCACCGGTAGTTTTAGTTGCCAAGAAGGACGGAATTTTGAGATTCTGTGTCGACTACCGGAAGCTGAATGATGTTACGAAGAAAGACAGCTATCCACTACCACGAATTGACGATACATTAAGTACGCTGGCAGGGTCACGATGGTTTTCAACTCTAGACCTCCGAAGTGGGTATTGGCAGGTGGGACTTCACCCTGACGACAAGGAAAAGACTGCCTTCTCAACAGGTAGTGGTTTATATCAATTCACCGTGATGCCTTTTGGACTTTGCAATGCGCCAGCTTACTTTTGAAAGATTGATGGAATTTGTACTCCGAGGACTAACTTGGAAGACGTGCTTAGTTTATCTTGATGATGTAATGGTTATGGGACGAAATTTCAGGGAACGTTTGGAAAATCTTCAAGAAGTATTTGGGAGAATCAGAAATGCACACCTAAAGTTGAATCCAAAGAAGTGTCTACTATTCCAAAAAGAAGTGAAATTCCTTGGACATGTCGTATCTTCGGAGGGAATACAGACAGACCCGGACAAGATCTCTGCCGTACGTGATTGGCCAAGACCTTCAAATGTTCATGAATTACGAAGCTTTCTTGGCCTCTTCACTTGCTATAGACGTTTTGTGGAAGGATTTGCGGATATAGCAAAGCCACTACACCAGCTAACGGAGGAGAAAGTTAAATATCAGTGGACACCGGAGTGTGAAACATCATGGAAGAAGCTGAAAGCAGCGTTATGCAGTAGTCCTGTGCTAGCATATCCCCAACAAAAGGGCCTCTATATTCTTGACACAGATGCTAGCAACTCCGTAATTGGATGTGTACTATCTCAAGTCCAAAATGGAGAGGAAAAAGTAATCGAGTATTTCAGTAAGGTACTGTCCAAACCAGAGAGGAATTATTGTGTAACAAGGAAGGAACTATTGGCTATTGTTAAGTCCGTGGACCATTTTCACAAGTACCTCTATGGCCAACATTTCAAAATCAGAACCGACCATGCTGCATTAAAATGGCTATTGCAACTGAAAACCCCAGAAGGTCAACTGGCTCGCTGGATAGAAAGACTGCAGCAATATGACCTCACAATCGAACACCGACCTGGAAAGTCTCATAAAAATGCAGATGCTCTGTCAAGAAGACCGTGCAAAGATGACTGCAAGCACTGCCTATCGGGTTGAAAAAGCACAGGGCACGGTAATAGTAAACACAGTTCAGGTAGATGTTCCAGATGATTGGACAAAGGAAGTTCTAAGACGAGAACAAATGGATGACAGCATAATTGGTCCTATATTAAGGGCAAAAGAAAAAGGAACGCGACCGGAATGGAAGGATGTTTCGGACAAAAGTGTGGAGCTGGAGGCATTGTGGGCACAATGGGATTCCCTTATGGTTATAGATGGGCTATTAAAGAGAGCATGGGAAAGTCCAGATGGGAAGGAAGTTACCATGCGTCTGGTGATACCCAGCTGTCGGATCCCAAAAGTACTTCAGGAAATACATGATGGAGTGTCCGGGGGACATTTTGGTATGAATAAGACATTGGCTAAAGTACGGGAACGATTTTATTGGATAAATAGCCGTCAAGATGTGGAAGCTTGGTGCCGCAAATGCAAGGCTTGTGCAGCTACCAAAGGGCCACAGACGAAGAGCAGGGGCCAAATGAAGCAATATAACGTCGGAGCTCCTTTTGAGAGGATTGCTATAGATGTAGCGGGCCCATTCCCAGTGACAGATGATGGGAATAAATACATCCTGGTTGCTATGGACTATTTTAGTAAATGGCCGGAAGCCTATGCCATTCCGAATCAGGAAGCAGTTACTGTTGCTCGAGTTTTGGTGGATAACCTTGTATGCCGATTTGGTGTACCCCTGGAGCTACATTCCGATCAAGGGAGAAACTTTTGAGTCGGGGGTATTTCAGAAAATTTGTGAGTTGCTGGGCATTCACAAGACTCGGACAACCCCTCTTCATCCCCAGTCAGATGGAATGGTGGAGCGACATAATAAAACCATGAAGGAACATCTTTCTAAGGTAGTTCACAAGAACCAGCGAGATTGGGATCGACATATACCATTTTTCTTAATGGCATACAGAGCTGCCATTCATGAGATGACTAAACAGACACCGGCTCGTGTAATATTTGGGCACGAGATCAGACTGCCATGTGATTTGATGTTTGGTACACCAGATAAGAAGCCACTGTCCGTGGATGACTATGCAGACGAAGTTAGTCAACAGCTGAGGAATGTCCACGAATTGGTTCGAAACCAAGTTAGCATAGCTAGTGACAGAATGAAGGCTCGCTATGACCGGAAGGGAACGTCAGCAGGATTCAAGGAGGGTGATCTGGTTTGGCTATATAACCCACAGCGAAAGAAGGGAAAATCTCCGAAGCTTCACCCACCTTGGGAAGGACCGTATTCAGTCATCACTCGGATCAATGACGTTGTTTACCGAATTCAACGTAGTAAGAAGTCCAAGATGAAGATCGTGCACTTGGATAGGTTGGCGAAGTATGAAGTATGTTGGGGAATCTGAATTGCCTGACCGGGACGTTCAGGCTTAAGGAGGGGGCAGTGTTATGTGCTGCCCTCTGACGAGGGAAGATGTGATTAAGTTCATGTTCAAAGTTTTCCTCAGAAGCTTAGTTACTTCCCTGACTAGTAGGGTGGCGCCGTCTATGAGCCAATTGACGAACAATCATCAATTACATGGTAGAAAACTCTGTAGAATTCCAGAAAATTGTGGAATACTGTGGGTACATTTCTATGGGTGTATATAAGGAGGTGAATCCAGCAGATGGGGGAACAGTACAGTTTAGTGAAGTATAAAGACTACAGTTTAGTTCAGTGAAGTAAACAGACAGAGTTTTTAGGTTAGACAAGAGTTGACAAGTTTAGAAAGAAAAGTACATACATAGTGTTTTAAAAGTAGTGAAATTATATTAGATTAAGTTATTATTAGTTGTGTGATTTTTAAGTATTTGCTAGTGTAATTTTAGTGATTAATAAAATCAGTGGTTAGTGAAAATTCTTGTTGCAAGTTATTTGAATCCACAAAGTGTTTACTGAAAATTTTAAGCATGTAACAATAGGAATAATAAGCCGATAAAGCTGCTGCTTGATTTACGGAATATGATATGGCTCGTAAGGCGTATGTAAATGAACTTATTTTCTTTGCCAGGTAGTGTACGTGTTCTTTCCAGTTTAACTGCGAGTCTATCTCAATGCCTAGAAATTTTGTGTGCTCAGTGGTTGTGAGAATTTTATCGTCATAAACTAATGTGAATGGATCTTCTGCTCTCAAGGTAAATTTTAATTAGTGGGTTTTCTCAATGTTATTCTTGAGGTTGTTCCATCTGTACCAATTTTCAGTTGTTTCAATTGTACTAACGATTTCTGTTTTTAATTCTTGTTCAGTGCTGGTCCTTATTATGAGCGAATTATCATCTGCATAAAGATTTAGCATATGACTAACAATATTCGGTAGTTCGTTAGTGTACAATAAAAATAGAATTGGGCCCAAAATAGAGCCTTGGGGTACTCCTCTTCTAGGCATTCCCCAATTTGATTTAATTTCGATTCCCGCATCTATTGCCATTACACACTGTTTCCTGTTGGTTAAATATGATTTAAGAATGTAATAAATATTTCCTCTGAAGCCCATTTTTTCTAATTTTTCTAACAGTATTTTGTGATCAACACTGTCAAAAGCTTTTGACAGGTCCATAAATAAAGAAACAACTTTTTCCTTATGGCTTATTGCTTCCAAAATTTCACATATTGCTATATACACCGCTCTTATAGTTGATCTCCCCTTAATGTAAGCGCTCTGCATTTTTGTGATTATTTTGTTCTTATCTGTGAAATCTAATATTCTGTTTAGCAGTACCTTTTCAAAAATTTTTGCTATTACTGATATGAGAGTTATTGGTCTATAGTTTTCGATATCTCCCTTACTGCCTTTTTTATGTATTGGCTTCACTACACTTTTTTTTAGTTCATCCGGAAAAATTCCTTTTTGAAAACATATATTTATTAGTCGTGAGAGTGGTTCTGCGAGTTCCAATGCACAAAACTTCACCAGTTTAGTTGGTATCTCATCATCTCCCACAGCTGCTGTCTTTTAGGGCATGTATTATATTAAAGATTTCAGTGGGCGTTGTGTCATGCAAAAACATGGTGTGGTCATTCTTTGGAATATGATCCATAGTTTTCAGGACATTTGCATTGATATTTTCACATATATTTATGAAATAGCTGTTCACCTCATCCAAAACTTCTTTTTTGGTTTTGTTTTCTTGATTTCCTAAGTTTTCAATTTCAAATCTTATCTCCTTTTCTTTTCCAGTGATTTCTTTTACTAAATCCCAAGTCGATTTAACTTTATTATTTGAATTTATGATGTAATTTGAGTATGATTCTTTCTTCGCATCATTAATTAATTTCTTAAATTCCTTACAGTATTGCTGGTACGCTTCTTTTGTTACATTTCTTTTTAGCATTCCATCATACATTTGCCGTTTTATCTTGCTTCTCATTTTTATTTCCTGGTTTATCCAAGTTTTGTGTTCCTGGTTATTAAAATTATACATTGCCTTAGAATAAATTACGTCCAGCCCATGTCTAATTTCTGTTAAAACCATTGTTGTGCTGGTATTTGGGTCATCTTCGACAATTATTTGGTTCCAGTCAAATTTTTTGATGTGTTCTTTAAATAGGTGGCTTTTATCATTCGCGATGAGTCTTTTCATTACCTTCTCTTTTTTCTGAATTGGGATGGAATTAACAGGTATAATGGTTTGTAAGCCAAAATGGTCACTAAATCCATTCTTGTCCACTTAAGTTTCACATTGTGGTATATTTACAAAAACGTTGTCGATTGTTTTTCCTGATATTCTTGTTGCTTCATCTGTGGTAGGTGTTAGATTGAATGATGCCATCAGATCTTTAAATGTTTTTGCATCTTTTTCAGACGGAGTTTGCAGGTCTAAATTAAAGTCTCCACAGAAAGCTATCATGTGTTTCGTATATTTATTTGTTATGAAAATTAATATGTCCTCAAGAGTGTTTATAAATTCGTCCATGTTGGAGTGAATTGGAGGGCGATACGTGTTTATAATTATAATTTTTGGATTTAAGATTTCTATTGCACTACATTCAATTACTAATTCTGTGCTTTTTTGTTTTAGAAAATCCACTTCTTTAAACTGCAAATTGTTGTTAACGAATATGCAGCTGCCTCCATGTATGGAATGTGACCTGGCAAAGCATGAGGCCAATTTATAGTTTTTAAGTTTAAATATATGTTCTTCACTACTTCTAACCCATGTTTCTGTAATAGCTATTACATTAATATTGTGCTCAGAGTTTTTAAGATATATTGACAGTTCATCTATTTTATTTGTAATACACTGTAAGTTTTGGTAAAAGAGAATAAACGAATTCTTTGTTACACTATTTTGTATATTACTATTTGTTGTTAAGCTAAAAAAGAATTTTGTTTGTTTCCAACATGTTGATTTTTGTATTCCCATTGTTTTTTGAAGTCAAATCTCCTGAACCCAACTCCTTTAGGCCAAAATTCAGGATCATATAATTTTTCTTTGAGATCGAATTTTGCTGCCATCATAAAACATTGTCTATGATTCTGGTTATTTTTTAGTTCTCTTACTACAATATTATCTTCTTCTTTACTCCCTAGTTTATTTTTTAGATATTCTTTTATATCTTTTTCTTCAACTTTCGGTATTATCCTGTATAAATATAGCCAAACTTTCGGTTGTATACCTCTAAACACTTGATTTCCTTCACTTATTGCTTGTCCAATTTGTCTTCCTTTTTGCTCCCTATTTCCTCCATCATTCCTGTTATTCTTGGCATCTTTATTATTATTTTCATGATTTCTGTTCTATTTTCTCCCTCTACCTTGGAATCTGAAACCCTCTTCATCCACTTCTACTATTTCTGCTCTTTTCCTTTCTTCTATATTCGGAGTTACACTGATATTTTCCTTGATTTGTTCGTATTTTGTTTGAATTTTTGGGCTTGCTGGGGATGCCATCTGTTTCTGTGCTTTAGAAGCCAGTTGTTTAGTTCTTGTCGCCACCTGTTGGTTAGTGGGTTTACTAATATTTAAGTTTGCCAACTTTTCTAAAAGAAGTCTGTTATTTTCCTTTAAGATGTTATTTTTATCCTCCATCTCACTCATTAATTTTTTCACATACTGAAGTTCTAATTCCAGTTTTTTATAGTTCATATCTATGATTTTTTGCTCATATGGATTTAAATCACAACAAACAACTCTTTTCTCATCCAGTTTCTTAATTGTTTTTTGTCTTGCAATACAGCTATTGTGAAATATTGAGTAGCAGTTTATGCATACCATTACTGTGCACTTTTTTCCACAACATTTTAGTTTTAATTCTTCAGCTTCACTTGGTTTTTCACTACTTTTTCGATCAATGTTTACAAATTCACCATCACTATCCACCATCTTGAATACGAATATCCTTCAGTATCCCTCAGTTCACCACAAGTTATTAAACAAACTGTATTAAAAGATTTTGAAAGAGAGGATAGTACTGCAAATTTGCTGCATATCAATATACAATGGATTTCAGGGAAAGGTCCAGATGTAGAATTGTATGAAGAAGTGACTATATACTGATTAATAACTTTTGTCGTGAAGATTTTCAACATGGAGGTGTATGTATTTTTTCTAGGGAAAAGTTTAAAATGAAACCTTTACCATAAAAATCGTGTGTAGAAAAACATTTCGAAATAACTATTGCTATTACAGATGTTCTAAAATGTGGAGCTATATTATATATTGTAATGGTATACAGGACACCAAATAGTGATATGAAAATATTTATAGACAAAATGTATGAACTAATGTATTACATATACAAGAGTAATAATTACTATATAGTATGTGGTGGTATGAACATAAATTTTCTGGCGTACTCCAGTGAATCAAAAGATATTATTAATCTCTTTAATGAATTTGACATGCACAATCACATTAGTGAACCGACACGAATAACTAGTACATCAGCAACATCTATAGATGTAATATTTTCTAATTTATCAGTGAAATCTAGTTTAATTAAGGAGACATATTTCTCAGATCATTAATTTCAAATATGTAGATCTGACTTACCAATATTGATAAAATGTGAGAGTGAGGTTATATTTAAAAGAGATTTCTCTAATAGTAATCTGATTACATTCAGAAATTTAATAACATGTGAAAACTGGTCGGAAATGTATAAATCTATTGGTCTGGATAACAAGTTTAATAGTTTTTACTTAGTATTCATGTTTCATTTCAACAATGCTTTTTCTTATAAACAAATACAAATTAATAGAAATAAAAAACCTTGGTCTAATTAACAACTCAAAAGCTTACATCAGACACTTTGTGACATGTCTAAAATATGTAAAGATACAAATAATGCTCTGATAAAAGATAGATATAACAAAGTAAAAATTATATATAGAGAACAGGTAAAACAAGCGAAAGCAAATTTTATTAATAATAACATTTATCACGCTGATAATATTAACCAGTAACCGCGTTAATAAATATTAGCTTAGCAAATAGTATAGTATTTATGCCCAGACTGCTTAAAAATATCTAAAGTTGTACCCATATACAAAAAAAAAAAATGATATTAATGACCCGTCAAATCACAGGCCAATTTCTGTCATACCATCAATAACTAAAATCTATGAATCCTATTTAAAACAGCAAATAGCCGACCATTTTGAAAGTGAAAATTTATTTAGTCCAGGTCCAGGTTGGATTTTGAAATAAATTATCTATCACCATAGCTATAGATAGGTTAAAGCAATTTATTTGCTCTAAGTTCCTAGATTGAACCAAAGCCTTTGATTGTGTATCACATCAAATTCTCACAAATTATCTGCAATTCTGTGGCTTTACAATAATTAGTATCAGGCTTATCGAATCTTATCTCAGCAATAGACAACAGCATGTCACATACAACAACAGTACATCAACTCGACTCGACATGAAGACTGGTGTACCACAGGGCTCAGTCCTCAGTCCAGTCCTGTTTCTAATTTATATTAACGATCTACCTTCCTCAATGGACAACACAGTCTCAACCATCCTGTTTGCAGATGACACAAATCTAATCATACGAAATACTCACTTAGACGTTTTAAAGGTATTAATGCTAGAAACAGAGTCTAAAGTAGAAGATTTTCTTCTTGCGAACCAACTAAACCTTAACATCACTAAGACTGAGACCATGATCTTTTAGTCTTAGAAAAATGGATCAAACTGATAATCCAGATTCTGTTAAGTTTCTCGGTGTTTACTTGGACAGCAAATTACTATGGGAGAGTCATACAGATCATGTATGTAGGAAAATTTCTAGAAACATACCTACTTCGCAGTTTGACTCATCAGGTATCTACAAAAACCCTTACACCACAGCATATCACAGTCTCATTCACTCCGCTATATTGTATGCTATACTTGTGTGGGGACATGCTAGCTCTACTGCTGATGTGTTCTCCTTACAAAGACGAGCAATAAGAATATTAGTAGGTCTCAAATTCAGAGATGATTGTAAATCAAAATTTACTGAATAAAACTCTTAACGGTTCCGTGCACATATATTTACCAATGTCTACAGCATATCAAAATGAATTTAGAAACATATACCAAACGTAATCAAATATATAATTACCACATACGTAACAGAAATGATTTGGATAATACCTAGTTAAGATAGGGTCGTAGGGGTTTATATTCAAGTATTTTATTAAATTTTATTTGACCCGTATTTTTTTATTTTACATTCTAAACTCATTTTATTAGTGAAATTATTTATTTCAGTTAAGAAATTTTGAATTGGCGCCTATGGTGATGTCAGATGTGAGAGCATGCACAGTTAACAGATAAAGGAATAATCGACGGGCGTTGTTCGTTTATTGCATAGACTTCTATGGTTTACTGTCAGTATCGCCGTGAGTCATTGTCTTAAAGAAATTCTAACCTCAAATTTTTAAAACTCCGGGATTTACCACTTAAATAGTTCAAATTGATAAAACTCATCAATCATATAAAAATCCACTACAAGTAAGTTTTCTGATGTACCTTCTACAAAATCAGGTTCCATTATAAAAAAAATATGAAGCAATTGTCACAACACAATGTAAACAACAAAATTGAAATCTCATTATATATGTCATTATTTACCACCCTTTTATTTTCAAATCTAATTTGGTCTTGCATGTGATGATTAGGACTTTTTTAAATGATACATAAAATGTATATTTAATATACTTTTTGATCATTTAACAATATTTTATAAATTTAGTTGAAGGAAACGACCCTATTATAAAAAACCAGAGTTGGTACAACATTCCGTGGCATAAAACTCTAAAAACTTCTGCCACAAACAACGTTTAAGGATAAAATCAAGCTGTATCTATTAAAAAACGCTTTCTATGACATTGAAGAATTTTTAAACAGCGAATTACATATAATATAGCTACGAAAGCATTTACGCGTTCGTATATATATTCTATGTGTATATCTTTAAATAATTACTAAACAAATCTGCAATGGAGAATGTTCCACGTCCACCTTTTATGCATATTTATTTTAATATGTTTTATTGTATTGTATCCACCATTCTCTTCTTACATATTGTATTGCTTTTATCTATTTTAATATGTTGTACTTATATTGTATATTGTATCTACTATTTATTTCTTACATATTGTATTGTTTTCTTTTTGTATTTTCCCCCTTTTGACTTATGTAAATACTATTTTGTATAATCAGCATCAATAATTATCTTATTTATAGTCTTACGCCATGAAAGTGTCAGTTCCACGATCAACATGTTTAGGGGCTGCGTAGAAGTTTGCATACCTTCACCGAGAATTTTCGCAGAGAAAAAAGTTGGAAGACTCTCAAAACGAAGCTACTCACAAAAATTCAGCCTGCTAGTATTCACTCCTAGTTGAAGTTCCCAAAAAATAAAAATTGTGATATTCACAATAACGTCGGATACGTTTTACATGGTCTTACAGACACTGTAAGTGAATAAAAGTAAATTAGTATAAATTTGCAACCCCCAAAACAACCCTTAGAATTCCCAGGATTGTAACTGCTACGATAATTATTCTGAGTTATTTGTGGTATTCTACGAATATTCTTTTCATAAAAGTTCTTACAAAAAACGCTTTGAAGACTACTTTCCGAAACGTCAGCAAAATACATTATTTCTGTGTTTATTCCAATTCATATTATTAGACTGTTCCTTTGACGTAAATGTCACGGGTGCAGAGGCTTTTTTCCAATAATTCTATTATTTTGTAGATTCGGTGATTTGTTTTCGAAGAGGATAATACATGTGCTACGATAATTAATTTGCTAATACGGCACAACGTTTTTTGGTTTCATAAAATTTTGACAGATTTCACAACCCTTAACTAGCCGAAAACAACCCCTAGCCCCCACCACCCCAACCAAATAATCTTCAAAAAAATTTATGAAAATTGAATGAGTCAAAACACAAAAAACACGGAACAATTTTTGTGTTTCTAAGAGGTCCTCCTCCGCCTCCATAAAGTTTTAAATCCATGTGTCGGAAGCCTCCCTTATCTACCTCCTCATATAAGTAATTTCCAAAAATTCGTACAAACAAAACGAGGCTAAAGACGAGAATCGTGCAACGATTTTTCTGCTTCTGAAAGGTCCCTCTACACCTCCATAAAGTTTCATGGCAATCCATGTGTTGAAAGCCACCCCTAACCCTACCCTTTCGTATACGTTATTTTTTAAAATTTATAAAAATTGAACGGGGGAAAACACAAAAATCGCGCAACGATTTTTATGCTTCTCAGAGGTCCCTCTGCATCTCCAAAAAGTTTTGTGCGACTCCATATATCGGAAACCACTCCTAAGTCTACCACCTCATATGCGTTACAGACGATAACTTCAAGTTTATAATGTTTAAGAATTTTCTAATTTCTGTTTTAGTTTCCTAGATGTTGCAAAAAGTTAATAACTGTCAAACATGGATTGAGAAAGCATGCTCAGGTAAAATCAGGAAATGTAAGCGAAATGTATATGAATTGCTTTGGCAAGAAGAAAGATAACGACATGATGGTATGCACAGTTTGTCATCATTGATGTCATTCATTTTGCATGGAGAGAGGTGAATATGATTCTGACGACAAAGAAGACGAGGATGCCCTGATTAATCAATTTAGGAAAAAAATAAAAAAATTTATAAAGGGAAATTAAAAGAAAAAATGTTTGGCTGATAATTCATCCGTATGTCTGCAAATTATGCACACGAAATCAAATTAAGACAATAAGAAATAAAGAACAACAGAACAATTTTAATAATTTTTGAATATAATGTATACGAGGGGGTAGGTAGGGGTGGCTTCCGACTCATGGATTGCCACGAAACTTTATGGTGGTGTAGAGGGACCTCTCAGAAGCACAAAAATCGTTGTGTAATCTTTGTGTTTTGCCCCGTTTAATTTTTGTAAATTTTTGAAAATAATGTATACGGGGGGGTAGGTAGGGGTGGCTTTCGACACATGGATTGCCACGAAACTTTATGGAGGTGTAGAGGGACTTCTCAGAAGCAGAAAAATCGTTGCGCAAATTTTGTGTTTTGTCCTGTTCAAGTTTTTTATAAATTTTTAAAAATAAAGTACACGAGAGGGTAGAGCTAGAGATGGTTTTCAACATATGAATTACCATGAAACTATGGAGGTGTAGAGGGACTTCTCAGAAACAGAAAAATCGTTGCGCGATTCTTGTGTTTCGCCTCGTTGTGTTTGTATGAATTTTTGGAAATTACTTATATCCTACCATTACCTTCGATTTATATTTATTCTACTGTATTTGAAATACATATGAAAATTAAAAATTTTTGCCTTCAATCGGATATTCGTACCCATAATACCAGATCAGCAAATATGGTTAGAACGAAACGATTTAAGCTTTCAAAGTCAAAAATAAACTCTTTAAATGTGAATTTGTATAATATAATACCACTTAGGGCCGGTTTTATAATATCGGATTAAACTGCAGAACAGAGATTAGACTACAGATCTCAAAAAAAGTCTGTTTTATAATGTCAGTAATCTTTAGTTTCCAGATTAATTACATCACAGTAAAGTTAAACTTCAAACGGTGGATGGGTATGGTTTAAACACTGGACTATCAGATGTCAGAATGTTCATAACCTCAGAATTAATAAAATTCGGTGTAATATTTGTGGATGTATTCGAAATATGTGATTATTTACATACAATCTGATGATGACAGAAAATTATAATTAATACGCTCAAAGTTACAAGGAAGAATGTAATAAGAAAAATGTATAAGCTGTTTAGATTGGGCCAGTTATTGTTTTATTGTAGCTAATTCAAAATTTATTATTACATCTGATAGAAAGATAATAATTTATGTTTGATTTCCTCACACCTATATGCATATATTATATGCTTATTGTTACCAGAAATTTTAGAAGCCTACACAAAACAACTTCAAAATTCAAAGTAATCGGTGTAAAATTAGTTCAGCGAATTTGTCGTTCTATTTCCCTCCATTTTTTACAAAAATAATTTGAAATGTCCAAATAAGTTCTTTGGAAATGTCATGTCAAAATGTCGAAATAGGTTAGTATCAAACTACGTGAAGTTGCAATTTCTGTTGAACAGTAGTGCCAACTGTATAAATTTAAGTTTGTAAAGTAAAGTTTAAATCATGGTTTAATCTTAAGTTTAAACTTAAGATAAACGTGGAGTTAATCTAACATTATCAAACCGGCCCTTAGAATCAGACAATTAAATCAACACCGGTTTAAATCAGCAGTAAGAAAGCATTTGGCTAATAATTGTTTTTATTCGGTGCAAGATTTTCTTAAAACACCCTTTCTATAAGTTGTCGCACAGTATTGTAATTTATAATGTTTTTATGTTCTTATATATCTCTCTTTTTTATTGTACTTTGATTATGATACATTATTGTTATGTAGTGTATATTATTGTTAGTTATCATTGTATTTATTATAAGCTTATTAATTATTTATTTATTGACTTGCCATAAACATGACTCTTGTAACATGGTTAAAATAAACTATCTATCTATCTATCTATCTATCTATCTATCTATGAGGGGGTAGGTAGTGTTATGGTCACAACATTTATTAAAACACCTTTTCGTTTTCCAGTAACTTTATTAACTGACTGTTCTGGGATACATGACATGTGAACAGATGCGCGTGGCATCGTATAATATTGTATGACAACCATAGTCCAGTTAAGCGTATACAAAAGTAGTACAGTACATTCATAATCACAATCATTACATCCCCCTTCCATTATATAAAAAATTTTACCCATTCCTAAAACTTAACAATATTAACGTATTTAACTCTTAGCTTAAATTTAGTCTTTCAGGTGGTTTAATATTTCGCCCAAATCTAGTTCTGTAATTTTTTAAATCAGAAGTGCCTGGACTATTACTTCTGTTTTGATGTTTGTGGACTATTTGAAGTTTGTGGACTACCTATTAGACCACCTGACCTTTTGTGACCTATATTATTTCTAAAGATATTGTTGTCCGAAATGTTGTCATTTTCATTGTCTGATGAATCATCATATTTTGTATGATTGTTTTTATAAATAAATTGTTTGCTCACATTTCGACTAACAATGTCTTTTCTATTTCTAACTATCTCCCTGCCAGTATTGTACATTTTGATAATATAAGATCTTGGTCTATCATTTTTGCGAACAATTTTGCCAGGTATATTTTTTGTTTTTGTTTTTACGTATACTGTTTTATTTACATCGAGTTCAGTTAATCTCTTTGCATTCTTATCGTAATAATGTTTTTGTCTTTGCTGTTTTTCTCTTAACATGTTTTTATACTTATTAGTTTTTATTTTAATAGGTTTTAATTGTTTTTATACTTATTAGTTTTTATTTTAATAGGTTTTAATTGTTTATCTGTAACTGGCAATATGCTTTTTAGTGACTTTTGATTTAATACTTGTGCAGGAGAATTTACATTTCCATATAAAGGTGTATTCCTTAATTCTAGCAATGCAATAAATGGATCATTATTTGAGATTTCACACTTTTTTATAATGTTTTGTACTGTTTGGATGGTTCTTTCTACTAACCCATTTGATCTAGAATGTTTTGGACTTGAAGTTTTATGCTGAAAATCCCATTCATTTGCAAAACATTTAAATAAATGTGAACTCATTTGTGGACCGTTATCTGAAAATACCACGTCAGGTATTCCTTGTCGAGAGAAAATATTTTTTAGTTGATAGATTAATGCTTCTGATGTTAAACTATCTAATCGTACAACTTCGGGAAATTTCGAAAAATAGTCGACTAGGACTAAATAATGTTTTTTATTATTTTCAAATTGATCTATGGCAACTTTTTGCCATGCTCTCTGTGGAATCTCGTGTTGTTTTAGGGGTTCTTTTTGGTTTGACCTAGCATATTGTTATGTGCTGCCCTCTAACAAGGAAAGATGTGATTAAGTTCATGTTCAAAGTTTTCCTCAGAAGCTTAGTTACTTCCCTGACTAGTAGGGTGGCGCCGTCTATGAGCCAATTGACGAACAATCATCTATTACATGGTAGAACTCTGTAGAATTCCAGAAAATTGTAGAATACTGTGGTACATTTCTATGGGTGTATATAAGGAGATGAATCCAGCAGATGGGGGAACAGTTCAGTTGAGTGAAGTATAAGGAACAGTTCAGTTTAGTATCCAGTACAGTTCTGGGTAATCTGTGGTTCTGGTTACAGAGACAGTTTGTAGAAGAAGAGTGCAGTTTAGTGAAGTAAACAGACAGAGCGTTTTTAGGTTAGACAAAAGTTGTCAAGTTTAGGAAGAAAAGTACATAGTGTTTTAAAAGTAGTGAATTCATATTAGATTAAGTTATTATTAGTTGTGTGATCTTTAAGTATTCACTAGTGTAATTTTAGTGATTAAATAAATCAGTGGTTTGTGAAAATTCTTGTTGCAAGTTATTTGAATCCACAAAGTGTTTACTGAAAACTGTAAGCACGTAACAATTGGTGTCAGAAGGGGGATTGCAACAGAATTTCTGAAGAATTCGACGAAGTTCCATAGTGTTCTATTTGGAAACCACTGGAGATATTGAAGTGAGTTGAACTGGAAAGTGATATAGACATTAGACAAGATTTATTTGTGCCAGTGTGAGGAAATTTCTGGGACATTCTGTTTAGAAATTAGTGTAGTTTTTAAGTGGTTTCAACTGAGAAGCGATATAGACTTTAAATAAGACTTGTTCGTGCTGTTTCAAGTTAATTGTTTGGATGGAAACAAGAAGCATGGCTGCCGAAAAGCAAATGCAAGACATGTTCGAGCAATTTAGAAAAATGATGCTAGACCAAAAAGAAGGACAAGAGAGACACGAAGAAGAAAAAGAAAGGAAACGTCAGGCAGAAAAAGAAGAACAAGAGAAACGACGCCAAGAAAAAGAAGAACAAGAGAAACGACGTCAAGAAGATAAAGAAGAACAACAAAAACGACGTCAAGAAGAAAAAGAAGAACAAGAAAAACGACGTCTAGAAGAGAAAGAAGAATTAAGGAAAATTATACAGGGGCAACAAGATGTTATCCTTTCAGCCACTGAAAACCTCAAAAGCGAAATTAAAGAGGATATAGGCAACATAAAGACTGAAGTAAGTGAAATCAAAGGAAAAGTTACTGGCGTCGAAGAAAAAATTACTGGTGTCGAAGAAAAAGTTACTGGCGTCAAAGGGAAAGTTACCGATATAGAAGGAAAATTTCAGGTAGTTAAGGGGGACGTAGAACAACTTAAGCGACAGTTAAGAACGCAAGGAGGCCAGCTAGTATTATCATCGTCAGGTCCTCGATTACAACCGCCTTCCTTTGATGGTCAAACTTCTTGGTCAACCTATAAGACAATTTGAGGCAGCGGCATACGCAAACAATTGGAGTAATGAAGACAAAGCTATGGCATTGGTGCTAGCATTAAGGGGCCAAGCCTCAGAGTTGCTTCAGACTATCCCAGTGATGCAGCAACGGGACTTTAAAGTTTTGGAGGCTGCACTAGATCTAAGATATGGCGACCAACACCTCGCCCAAGTATACAGGACTCAGCTCAAATCACGCACACAAAAGGCTGGGGAAAGTTTACAAGATTTTGAAGCAGCTGTTGAGTGACTGACATACCTGGCTTACCCGGATGCACCCAAAGAATTCCAGGAACAATTAATAGTTGGTACTTTCATCGATGGCATAAGAGATGAGGAGATCAGGCGAGTCCTTAGATTAACTCGAGCTAAGACTGGTAGCGAAGCCTTGATCCATGCCCTCGAAGTTGAGGCCGCTTATGAAGAGACTCTACATCCGAGAGTACGAGCCATGAAAGTAGAAGAAGAGAACCATTTAGAAAAGTCAAATATGGAATCTTTGATGGCTGACCTGCACAAAATGATAAGCCAGTTGATGACTAAACCAGATGCTCCAAGGAAGCAGGAAAGAGAGCAGAACGACGAACAGCCAAGGAAAGTGATTCGTTGTTATAAGTGCGGCAAACCAGGGCATATTAAGCGAAACTGTCGGCAGCGGAGCCCTGAGAGAGTAAATGCCGCAACGACTGAAGGGCCGCAGGAAAACTAAAGATAGCCAGCACCTTGGGGGCTGTGCTGGCTGGTGAACACGGTGCCCCCAGAGAGATACGGGTTTCCCAAATTAGAAGAGTCCCGAGTAGTCTGCTGTTGGATGGTTATGTAAACAAACGGAGATGTATCTTCACTATCGACACAGGTGCCACGTCATCAATAGTGCGACCCGGATTTTTATCAGGAATAAAAGTTGATAAAAGCCAAAATGGATTGGTCGTTCGAACAGCCACAGGAGACAGGGTAAGGGTTCATGGAGAAGTTGACCTAGATCTGCAGTTTGGACGCCTGTGCTTTAGTCATAGGGTTATTGTGGCTGACATCCCTGATGATTTCATTTTGGGGCTGGATGTTATGGGAGTACAAGATCAATTTATACTTGACGTGGTAGAACGAGTCCTAAAGATTGGAAATGAAGAATTTATTTTGTCAACAGCAAATGACCGATTTCAAAAAGTGAGGCTACTAACGGCTGAGACAATCAAGATTCCTGCTCGTTCAGAACAAATAATCGAGGCCATTCTGGAAGGAAACTCTGGTGAATACCGTGTTGGCCTTGTTAAAAAAGATGATTCAATTAAGACAGAAAACGTAGTCTTAGCAAGAACTCTAACCCGGACAAAAGACAAAATTCCAATTAGAGTGGCTAATTTAAATTCCCACTCAGTGACTTTCAAGGAAGGCGAGGCAATAGGATCCTACGAACCAGTCCAGTGGATAGCAAGGTGCGAGGAACAAGGGGAGAAATGTTCGCCAACCAGCGTAGACAGGGAAATTGTGACTTTGTTGAGTACCCAGTTTGAACACCTATCCGAGGATGAACGTAGAGAGACAATCAAGTTTTTGGAAAAAGAAAGTACGGTATTTGCCAAAAACACAGACATCCTCACGAAAACTGATATAGTGCAGCATCGGATAGACACTGGTGATTCAGCCGCAATCCGCCAACAACCTAGGAGGTTGCCACTAGCTAAACAGGAAGAAGCGGCTGCGATGGTTCAAAAGATGCTACAAGATGGAGTAATTGAGGAATCAACCAGTCCCTGGTCATCACCGGCAGTTTTAGTTGCCAAGAAGGACGGGACTTTGAGATTTTGTGTCGACTACCGGAAGCTGAATGATGTTACGAAGAAAGACAGCTATCCACTACCACGAATTGACGATACATTAAGTACGCTGGCAGGGTCACGATGGTTTTCAACACTAGACCTTCGAAGTGGGTATTGGCAGGTGGGACTTCACCCTGACGACAAGGAAAAGACTGCCTTCTCAACAAGTAGTGGTTTATATCAATTCACCGTGATGCCTTTTGGACTTTGCAATGCGCCAGCTACTTTTGAAAGATTGATGGAATTTGTACTCCGAGGACTAACTTGGAAGACGTGCTTAGTTTATCTTGATGATGTAATGGTTATGGGACGAAACTTCAGGGAACATTTGGAAAATCTTCAAGAAGTATTTGGGAGAATCAGAAATGCACACCTAAAGTTGAATCCAAAGAAGTGTCTACTATTCCAAAAAGAAGTGAAATTCCTTGGACATGTCGTATCTTCGGAGGGAATACAGACAGACCCGGACAAGATCTCTGCCGTGCGTGATTGGCCAAGACCTTCAAATGTACACGAATTACGAAGCTTTCTTGGCCTCTGCACTTACTATAGACGTTTTGTGGAAGGATTTGCGGATATAGCAAAGCCACTACACCAGCTAACGGAGGGGAAAGTTAAATATCAGTGGACACCAGAGGGTGAAACATCATGGAAGAAGCTGAAAGCAGCGTTATGCAGTAGTCCTGTGCTAGCATATCCCCAACAAAAGGGCCTCTATATTCTTGACACGGATGCTAGCAACTCCGCAATTGGATGTGTACTATCTCAAGTCCAAAATGGAGAGGAAAAAGTAATCGAGTATTTCAGTAAGGTACTGTCCAAACCAGAGAGGAATTATTGTGTAACAAGGAAGGAACTATTGGCCATTGTTAAGTCCGTGGACCATTTTCACAAGTACCTCTATGGTCAACATTTCAAAATCAGGACCGACCATGCTGCATTAAAATGGCTACTGCAGCTGAAAACCCCAGAAGCTCAACTGGCTCGCTGGATAGAAAGACTGCAGCAATATGACCTCACAATCGAACACCGACCTGGAAAGTCTCATAAAAATGCAGATGCTCTGTCAAGAAGACCGTGCAAAGATGACTGCAAGCACTGCTATCGGGTTGAAAAAGCACAGGGCACGGTAATAGTAAACACAGTTCAGGTAGATGTTCCAGATGATTGGACAAAGGAAGTTCTAAGACGAGAACAAATGGATGACAGCGTAATTGGTCCTATATTAAGGGCAAAAGAAAAAGGAACGCGACCGGAATGGAAGGATGTTTCGGACAAAAGTGTGGAGCTGAAGGCATTGTGGGCACAATGGGACTCCCTTAAGGTTATAGATGGGCTATTAAAGAGAGCATGGGAAAGTCCAGATGGGAAGGAAGTTACCATGCGTCTGGTGATACCCAGCTGTCGGATCCCAAAAGTACTTCAGGAAATACATGATGGAGTGTCCGGGGGACATTTTGGTATGAATAAGACATTGGCTAAAGTACGGGAACGATTTTATTGGATAAATAGCCGTCAAGATGTGGAAGCTTGGTGCCGCAAATGCAAGGCTTGTGCAGCTACCAAAGGGCCACAGACGAAGAGCAGGGGCCAAATGAAGCAATATAACGTCGGAGCTCCTTTTGAGAGGATTGCTATAGATGTAGCGGGCCCATTCCCAGTGACAGATGATGGGAATAAATACATCCTGGTTGCTATGGACTATTTTAGTAAATGGCCGGAAGCCTATGCCATTCCGAATCAGGAAGCAGTTACTGTTGCTCGAGTTTTGGTGGATAACCTTGTATGCCGATTTGGTGTACCCCTGGAGCTACATTCCGATCAAGGGAGAAACTTTGAGTCGGGGGTATTTCAGAAAATTTGTGAGTTGCTGGGCATTCACAAGACTCGGACAACCCCTCTTCATCCCCAATCAGATGGAATGGTGGAACGACATAATAAAACCATGAAGGAACATCTTTCTAAGGTAGTTCACAAGAACCAGCGAGATTTGGATCGACATATACCATTTTTCTTAATGGCATACAGGGCTGCCATTCATGAGACGACTAAACAGACACCGGCTCGTGTAATATTTGGGCACGAGATCAGACTGCCATGTGATTTGATGTTTGGTACACCAGATAAGAAGCCACTGTCCGTGGATGACTACGCAGACGAAGTTAGTCAACAGCTGAGGAATGTCCACGAATTGGTTCGAAACCAAGTTAGCATAGCTAGTGACAGAATGAAGGCTCGCTATGACCGGAAGGGAACGTCAGCAGGATTCAAGGAGGGCGATCTGGTTTGGCTATATAACCCACAGTGAAAGAAGGGAAAATCTCCGAAGCTTCACCCACCCTGGGAAGGACCGTATTCAGTCATCACTCGGATCAATGACGTTGTTTACCGAATTCAACGTAGTAAGAAGTCCAAGATGAAGATCGTGCACTTGGATAGGTTGGCGAAGTATGAAGTATGTTGGGGAATCTGAATTGCCTGACCGGGACGTTCAGGCTTAAGGAGGGGGCAGTGTTATGTGCTGCCCTCTAACAAGGAAAGATGTGATTAAGTTCATGTTCAAAGTTTTCCTCAGAAGCTTAGTTACTTCCCTGACTAGTAGGGTGGCGCCGTCTATGAGCCAATTGACGAACAATCATCTATTACATGGTAGAAAACTCTGTAGAATTCCAGAAAATTGTAGAATACTGTGGTACATTTCTATGGGTGTATATAAGGAGATGATTCCAGCAGATGGGGGAACAGTTCAGTTGAGTGAAGTATAAGGAACAGTTCAGTTTAGTATCCAGTACAGTTCTGGGTAATCTGTGGTTCTGGTTACAGAGACAGTTTGTAGAAGAAGAGTGCAGTTTAGTGAAGTAAACAGACAGAGCGTTTTTAGGTTAGACAAAAGTTGTCAAGTTTAGGAAGAAAAGTACATAGTGTTTTAAAAGTAGTGAATTCATATTAGATTAAGTTATTATTAGTTGTGTGATTTTTAAGTATTTACTAGTGTAATTTTAGTGATTAAATAAATCAGTGGTTTGTGAAAATTCTTGTTGCAAGTTATTTGAATCCACAAAGTGTTTACTGAAAACTGTAAGCACGTAACAATATGTTGTACATGCGTGACAATCTGCTACCACATTATCTATATCGCGTGACATGCCTGGCCAATAAATTATTTCACGTGCTCTATTTTTTGTTTTTCTTTTCCTAGGTGACTTAAATGTAATTTTGTCAAAATACTTTTTTGTAAATTTTTAGGTATAATTATTCTCGAGTTTTTTAGTAATAAACCCTTATGATACGAAATTTCATCATGAAATGGAAAATATACTTTTACAGTTTCTTTTAAGTTTGTTTTATTTTCTGGCCACCCGTTTTTCGTTAAGTTTATCAATTCTAACATTTCTTCATCTTTCTGTATTTCATTTTTTATTTCAGTTAGTCTGTTATCAGTTACATTAAAATTTTCCGTTATTAAACAAATTTGTACATCTAGTTCTTCTTCTAATTTTTTATTAAAATCCGAATCGTATGAATTTAACTGAATTTTTTCATCATGTGCCCTTGACAAAGCATCTGCTAATATCATTTTACAGCCTGGTTTGTACACTAAATTTATATCATATTTTTGAATTCGTATTAACATGCGTTGTAGTCGAGGAGGACAGGAGTTTAAAGGTTTTTTAAATATGGCTGCTAGCAGCTTATGATCGCTTTCTACTGTTACGTTTTTTCTAGCATAAATCAGCTGATGAAATCTCTCTAAACCGAAAAGAACAGCAAAAGTTTCACGTTCGATGGGTGCCCAATTTTTTTGTGTCAGTTAACGCTTTTGATGCATAATATACAGGTAATTCATTTTGTAGCAAAACTGCACCCACTGGTTTATTAACATCGTAATATTGCAAAATTGGTTTGTTAGACAACATCTCTTTTAATTCTTTAAAAGACCTTTTGTGCTGTTCTTCCCAATGCCATTGTGTGTCATTTTTTAATAGAGTTCTTAAATGTTCAGTTTTACAAGACAAATTTGGAATAAATTTTGATACGTATGTTATCATCCCTAAAAAACGTTCAATATCTTTTTTGGAAGACGGCGTTTTATAATTTTTTATAGCTTGAATTTTATCATAGTCCGGTTCGATACCTTTGTCTGAAATTTTATGACCAAGGAACATTATTTCATTTGTTCCAGATTTGCATTTTTTTAAATTTAATTTTAAAATTATTTCTCTACTTTTTTTTTTATTAGCCGTTACTCGAGTCCGAGTATAAAAATGTTACAGTCGATAGATTGTGTACAATAAAAAACAAGTAAAAGGTGTAGTCTATTGTAATTCCCATTCATCTACGGTGCACACGACTATGGCTATAGAGGCTCAATTGGAAGGCTCTTTGCTCTCCTGAGCACTTCCACGTTTGATATGTGATGGAACCAACGGATTTTCATCATACTTCTGAGATGTCTTTGCTGAAAATGTTCTAATACTTACACATGACGACGGTAAGTGACCCAGCTTTCACATTCATATAGCAGTGTTGGAATGACAACTGCTCTGTAGACAGCCATATTCGTTGACAAAGCAAGGTCGTGGTTGTCAAATACTCGCTCTCTAAGTCCCCAGAGTGCTCTAGATGCAGCGTTAATTCTATTGCGAATCTCGCTGTCCATGTTTGCTTTGTCATTAAGAACGTTGCCTAAGTAATTGAACTGATCCACCACTTCAAGAGAATTTCCGTTAAGTGTAATGTCTATTTGGTTCACTTGATGAGGAGTTGACATAATCTTAGTCTTTCCAATGTTGATTTTAAGTTCCAAGGAATCATAGCTCTGGGCATACACATCTAAAAGTTCTTGAAGCTCTTCCGGCGTAGAGGCTAAAAGTGCACAGTCATCCGCATACTGGAGATCACAAATGAATCGTGTGCTTGTCTTTGTGAAAGCTCTAAAGCGCCCTATGTTAAAGAGACCGCCATCAAAACGATATCTGAGGTCTATTCCTCTGACTGTCAGTTTGTTGTCAACAATAATTGTTAGAGCAGTGGTAAACAAATTAAAAAGTAGGGGTGCCAGGACACATCCCTGCCTAACTCCAGTGAGGGTTTGGAAAGGTTCGGTTGCCTCATTATTATACATAACCTGGGCGTTGTTGTTTGTATGTAGACTGCGACATACTTCCACAAATTTTCTAGGGATACCTAAGCGGAACATAATTTTCCAGAGCACTTCCCTGTCCACCGAGTCAAACGCCTTGGTTAAATCAATGAAGGCCATGTGAATTTCTCCTTGATGTTCGAGTGCTTTTTCTTGAAGCTGTTTAAGTGTGAAGATTAAATCCGATGTGCCTCGGTTTGGTCTAAAGCCACTCTGTGTTTCAGGAAGTAACTTTTCCATAACAGGTGTTAGCCTATTTGCCATCGCTTTAGTGAGTATCTTCCCTCCAACAGCCAGGAGAGCTATACCCCTGTAATTTCCACAGTCCGCAGCGCTCCCTTTGTTTTTGAAGAGGTTGATTAAAAGTGTATCACGAAACTCCTGCGGAGCTTGACCACTTTCCCACATGACATCAAACAGTTTTTTGAGGTAGGGTATGAGCTCTGACGACACAGCTTTAAAGATCTCAGCTGGGAGTGAGTCGGCGCTGGGAGATTTGTTATTTTTTAGCTGCCCAATGGCGGTTAAGATCTCTTCCGTTATTAGTGGTTTATCTAAGTCTTCGAAGGTGTCATATTGAGGGATAAGATTTATAATATCATGATCAGCTTGACTTTGCTGGTTAAGAATGTTAGAGTAGTGTTCTTTCCATCGGGCTCTTATTCCCTGGTCTTCTTCGTCTATTTCCATTTAAATCTTTAATAGGGCACATATTTTTCCGACTGGGGCCGTACACTGCTTTTACTCCTTGAAAGAAATTCCTGTAGTCGTGTGAATCGGCGTACCTTTGAATTTCTCTGGCCTTGCTTGCCTACCACTCGTTCTTTATTCTTCTGATTTCGCGTTGCGTTTCATACTTACATTGGGTAAAATCTTCTGCTTTTGATGAGTCGTTGGGGTGGTTGATAGCGTTTTGGAAGGCAATATGTTTGCGGTCAAGAAGTTCTTGTATAAAAGCTTCATTATCATTGAACCAGTCCTCCTGTTTTTTACTTGCTGCAGTGCCAAGAATTTCCTCACTCGCACTTTTTAAACTGTCTTTAATTTGTGTCCAGGTAGCAGCGACATCTACAGAATTGGTTTCTTCTAGTGCACTCAAATTCTCTTGAACTTTGCTTTATTTCTCTATACCTTTTTAGCAAACTGACTAATCGTCTATCGTGTTCCTCTTTTGTTTTTCCCCAAACTAAAAAATCATCTATATATGAGTCGATCCCCTCTATATCTTCAAATAAAAATTTTATTTTTTTCTGGAAAATTTCTGAGGCCAGAGTAATTCCGTATGGAAGTTTTAAAAATCTGTACCTCCCATAGGGAGTATTAAATGTACATAATAATGAACTTTTATTATTTAATTTTATTTGATAGAAAGCATCAGATGCATCAAGCACAGAAAAAAATTTTGCACCATTTATTTTCGAGATGATATCTTCCAGTGGCGGTTTCTCAATGGAGGCAACGGAGGCTAAGCCTCTTCAAGATAATTAATAATAAGGTCAATAATTGACTAAAAATCATGGATAAATAATGTATAAATTAGGTATTTATTTGCGTTCTGGCGCTAATAATAATAATAATAATAATAATAAGCAGGAGGGGCTAACTTCCATCTATTAAGCCTTTGGTGAGTAGCGCCACCACTTACTCCAGCTATGGGTGCAAAACCGAACCGGCAGCCCTAGTGCACTCGGGAGGGGAAAGCATCTTCCCCTCTGGTGTCGGTCGTGGGCCTGCTGGGCTAACCACCCACAGGCCCTAATCTTTGGTTCCAATAGGCCGAAGACAGGGCCCCCACGATCGACCCCGTTCGGATAGGGGTCAAGGGCAAGGTGGTGGGGCCCAACCGGACGGGTCGCCCGTTGACAAAATTGGCAATGTCCAAGGACGCTTTGAGTGGACAGATGAGCTTAGGGATGAACTTCTGCATTGCTATGAAAGCAGTGAGCCCGCGCGGAGGGGATACATGGCGCGGATGCATGCTCTGTGGTGTGAGAGGCTACCAGAGCATAGCGCCTTCACGCCACAAAATCTGCGTGACTATGTATCCCACCTTCGTAGTAGGGGCTACGTGAGGACTGCTCCTGGACCGGTGAATGAGGTGGTCGAAGGACCGCCACATTCACCGGTTGAGGACGTAGTTCTCCTCGTTCCGCCAATACCAGAGGGTCTCAGTACCAGAAGGGGGTTACACCGTCTGAAAACCCCCGGGCCACAAGACCTGGCCAGAGTGGACGCTGAACTTCGCACAGCGCTACCAGAAGAGGCTGACATCTGGCACATAAATTGTGCCGTGTATGCCGCTGCTCAACGCTCGTCTCAGGTGGAGAGGCGAAATACCTCTTCCCCACAGGAGAGAGGGCAGCGGCACATACAAAAGATGGAAGCCAAGATCCGGTCGGCGAGGCAACACGCATCCCGTATCCAATGTGTGATAGACTATATGGCGGCCAACAGGCCGTTCACGCCTAAAGTGCGTCGATTAGCCGCCAATTTAAGACGCGCCCATCACACACTTAATGAGGCAGTGCTGCGAACCACCAAACAGCACTGTCTCGACAGGATACGGATGCTAGTGACTTGCAAAAAGTCATTAGTGAGGCGGGCGAGAGGGCTTGCGGAAAATAAACTGTTCCGTGAAAAGCCCTCGCGCCTTTTCCAACCGCCTCCGCGTGTTGTAGAAAATCCGCCGACTGCAGATCAGGTGGAGAACTTCTGGAAAACGCTGTACGAGGAGAGGCTTCCACTCAACCGAGATTCTCCTGCCCTTGCACACTTTGAAGTCTTTTGTCAAAGGCTTCAGCGACCACAGGAAGTGTGCGAACCAATAACCCCAGAAGAGGTTCGTAGGGCTCTTGAGGGCTCTAAGAACTTTGCTGCTCCAGGTCCCGACGGGATAAATAACTTTTGGTGGAAAAAGTTATCGAGCACCCACCACCATTTGGCCAGAATTTTTAATTCCTGGTTAAATGGGGAGCAGCAAATCCCTTCTTGGGTTGTTGAGGGGCGGACAGTGCTGATCCCCAAGAACGGAGATTTGTCCAACCCAAAGAATTACAGACCGATAACCTGTCTAAACGCATGTTACAAGGTGTTTACACGCATTTTGTACATGCGGGTGCTCCACGCAGTTGAACCGGTTTACGAACGGATATATGAGCAACGAGGGTCGAAGAGAGGTGTCGCTGGCTGCAAGGAGAACCTGTTAATTGACAGATGTGTCACGCAGGACTCCATGCAGTATAAGCGGAACCTCTCTATGGCCTGGATTGACTACCGCAAGGCATTCGACATGACATCGCATGAGCTCATTGTTCACTTGCTCCGATGTCTTGTGGTACCCGGTCCCGTAGTGAGATGTATTGAAGAACTGATGCCGCTCTGGAGGACTCGCTTTACCATAACATCGGGTAACGATAGAGTCCAAACAGAGTCGGTAACATTCAGAAGAGGAGTATTTCAGGGAGATTCCCTCAGCCCCCTTCTGTTTTGCATCTCACTACTGCCATTATCCGTCTCGCTCCGGAAAACCCGTGGCTACAACTGCGGTACCCCCGGCGACAGGAGGCATAAGGTCACCCATCTATTTTATATGGATGACCTTAAACTTTATGCCTCTGGAGAGAGGGATCTCCAACAGTCCCTTAGGGTGGTACAGGAGTATACGCAGGCTGTCGGTATGCAGTTCGGGTTGGACAAATGCGCACTGATCCATCTCAAGAGAGGACGATGCGGTGACTATGGAGAGGACGCGCAGCTCGTGGACGGAAGCATCTTACACCATCTAGATGCCGGAGAGCCGTACACTTACTTGGGTGTCGAGCAACGCTCCACCCAAGAAGTGAGTGTAGTGAAAAACGCTCTCCGCGGCAAGTATCAGCACCTACTCCGACAGATCTGGTCTTCAGAACTGTCGGGGAAGAACAAGGTGTCTGCTACAAATATGCTTGCCGTTCCGATCCTTCTCTACTCTTTCGGAGTAGTGAAGTGGACTAGAGAAGAGCTGCGTCAACTCGATGTAGTAACCCGCAAGAAGATGCATCTCAATAGGAGCTTGCATCCTAAATCGTCCGTTCCACGGTTATATCTCCCACGACATCGGGGAGGCCGTGGACTCTTGAGCTTGGAGAGTCTCCATAGCAGGATGGTTCTGGAGGGAGCATGTAAGGTCATCAGGAGTTCGGATCCCCTCCTCTGCATGGTCCGAGACCATGAAAATGCAGAGGTAGGAGCTTTTCTCTTTAAGGCAGCACGGAGAGCAGCCGATGAACTTGGTCTCATCTTCGACGTCGAGCGGGTAAACCCCGACTCTGTCACCGAGTTGGAACCCGTTCGACTAAAAGCCCACATTAGAGCTGCAGAACACAACATCCTTCTGCAGCTCCATAAGGATAAGCCATTGCACGGAATCTTCTATAAAAATATAGAAGACCTCGGCTTATTCGAAAGGCTGACCTTCGCCTTCTTAAGGTCAGCTGGGCTGAAGTCTGAGACCGAGGGATTCATAATGGCTTGCCAGGATGGTGTATTTAACACTCTCGTCTATCGACGTCGTGTCATGGGTATGGAGGTCCCTGATGTCAGCTGCAGGGCCTGCCGCAGGGCGCCGGAGACTGTAATGCACTTACTGTCGGCTTGCCCGACATACGCAGTCTCGGCCTATATTCATAGACACAACGCAGCATTACGAGTGCTTTACTATCATCTAAGGCACTCGTATGGGATAGACGAAACACCAGTGCTGCCTTACGTTCCGGGGGATATTGAGTCCGTTGTGGGGAATGAGAAGTGCCTAATTTATTGGAACTACTCGTTTCCCACCGTCAGGCAAATACAAGCCAACAAGCCTGACATAGTACTCCTCGACCACCAACTCAAGACAATGTATGTCGTGGAATTCTCAGCTCCCGCTGAGAGCAACATTGTCTTGAAAGAGGAGGAAAAACGGACAAAATATCGAGATTTGCTCTTCGAACTCCGCAGGCTTTATCCAGGCCATTCTGTTAAAATAGTGGTACTGATTATAGGAGCCCTCGGTGGAATGAGACAGACGCTGCTTTCAGAACTAAAGATCATACCGGCATGCCGAGATTCGGCAGAAATCTTAGCCGGCAGAATGCAGAAGGCTATCATCCTTGGTTCATTGCATCTACTCAGGGCACACGATTCGCGGACCCGGTAGTCACTCACCCCACGGGCGTGGGGAGTGGCTATTGGTATTACCAGCTCCCCTCTGTGAGGGTCGGAGCCACAGAATAGGGTGACTGGTTTTTTGTAAAAAAAAAATAATAATAATAATAATAATAATAATAATAATAGACTTTATTAGCAATTGCTAATTACAATACAAAAAAAGTAGTACAATGTATGAGACAAACATTTAAAAAATGTATATAAATATAAACATCAAGCATAAAAATATAATAAAACAGTTTACATATCTATATTATCATATATAATAATAATCATAGTAATAGGGATTTTATTTTAGCAAAGAAGCTGTACTAACTATTACTAAGCTAAAAAAAATGCAAAAGATGTACATATTAGGATAGGTATGCAAAGTGTAATTTTTAGGTACTCTATGTAGGTTTAGATTTTATATATACAATGCTTAAATTTGAAAATTGTCTGAAGGTGTTACACATTTTTATTATATCTGGAAGACTATTATATTCTTTGAAACCTTTACAGAACAGTGATTTTGTAGTTATTGATAAATGGTGTCGTTCAATATACAAGTCATCTCGCCTACGAGTATTGTGATCATGAATATCACCAACATAAGTTATTTTATTATATAGGTAGCTTGGTAACATCTTGTTTCTTATTTTAAAAATAAATTGTAACGTTTTTAATATTATTCTTTGTTTCACAGTCATCAAATGTAATACCTGTAACATGCTGATTATTGGAGTATACCTATTGCATTGTAAAATAACCCTCATTGCCTTATTTTGCATTTTTTGTAAAATTTGCATTTCATTATTGTTCAAATATATTAAAAGAATTGAATATTCGAAATGGGGTGCGATTATTGTCTTATAAATGGTTAACCTAGTAAACATTGACAAATCTTTTGATATTCTCCTTAAGAAATTGAAGAAATTTTTGAAATCTTTTTTACAATATAATTAACATTTTGTTTAAAACTTAATTGTTCGTCTAAATACTTTATTTCAACTACCTTCTCTAGCATCTGATTATCTATTTTAATAGTTTCGTTATGTACAATTTTATTCAGCAAATGTTTTTTTCCTAGAACCATCCACTTACATTTGTTAATGTTTACTTTAAGACTATTACCACAGAGCCACATAAACAATTTGTTTATGTCCTTATTTACAATTTTTATAATTTCATTAGCACTTTCACCTGACAGATATAACATGGTGTCATCTGCAAAAAGATGTATTTTACAATTGCATATTGATTTGACAATGTCATTGATAAAAATAATAAACAATAGTGGGCCGAGAACGGATCCTTGCGGTACTCCATATTGCGTTTCTTTTTCACTTGACACACTTACACCAAATTTAGTCCTTTGTTTTCTTTTATATAAGTACGATTTAAACCAGTCTAACACCGTTCCGCAAACACCAATAGCTTCTAACTTAATGAGAAGTAGGTTTCGATCTACTGTCTCAAAAGCCCGCTTAAAGTCCAGAAAAACTACTACAATAACATTGCCATTTTCAATTTCTTTTACCCAGTCTTCCAATATAAACTGAAGAGCACTTTCACAAGAATGTGCTTCTCTAAATCCTGACTGTGCCGATATTAATATATTATTTTCTTCACAATGGTTTGTCAGTTGCTCCTTAACTGTTAATTCTAGTATTTTTTCACAAATAGGTAATGAGTTGATGGGTCGATGTTCTTCACTAAGTATAGTATTATTTACTTTTGGAATTGGTGTAACAAGCGAGTTCTTCCACGTGTCTGGAAAAACACCTGTCTCCAATGAGGAATTTATTACGTCTAGGAATCTATTTCCAATAACTTGGAATGATGTTTTAATAATACGTGCATGTAATCCATCACTGCCCGATTTATTCGGCAGAGCAGTAATAATTTTTCGTAGGTAAGTCATTTCTACTCGTTTAAATTCATTGAATCTGCAACTTCCAACACCTCTATCCACGTGTGTTAGATTGATGTCATGTTTTGGTATATCTTCAATAATACTTGAAATGCTGTCTATAAAGTAAACATTAAACTTTTCTGTTATCTCTAACTCGTTATGAATTTCGTCTGTATTGAATTTAATAGATTTAGATATGTGTTGATTTTTAGTATTACTGATTTGTTTTAATGTGTTCCACATCATTTTAGAGTCATTCTTACAATTGTCTATTTTCTGTTCATAATATTTTTGTTTTTGCTTCCTGATCATCGCTATTACTTTGTTCCTATTTTCTTTATATGTTTTCCAATCTTCTACATTATTCGTAATGCTAGCTGCCATATATGTGTTGTCTCGATGTTTCATTGCTTCTAAACTTTCTTCGGTAATCCATTTTTTATCTGCATATTTTATAGGTATTACAATTTCTTTCATAGGACAAATTTCATCTAAGCAAGTTACTATATTGTTTATGAGATTTTCTGCTAGAATGTTGGGATTTGCTATACTATTATTCCATTCAGTATGCATTAACAAATTTTGTAATATACCGTCATCGTAGTTTGTAAAGCTTCTTGATAATCTCTTTATGTTGCCTAATGAAAAGTTTGGAATTTGAAGGCTTGCTGTTATATATGCATGATCTGTTATTTTTGGCTTATGATTTACTTTATGCGATATCATATCCGAATTTGTTATTAATAAATCGATTACTGTTGCAGAATTATTTGCAATTCTGGTTGCTTCATTTATTAGTTGTGTAAGTCCATTTTCTGAGAGAATACTTAATAATTGTTTTGAGTAAAAAGTTTCTTGTGACATCTATATTAAAGTCACCTAATATGATAGTGTCTACACTGTTAGAGCAGAATTCTTCTACTAAACTTTCAAAACTGTTTAAAAATTCGGCAGTACTTGCACTCGGAGAATGGTACAGTCCAATTAAGAAATATTTATTTATTTTAACTTGTACTTCCAACACAACACACCACATATTTTTTTCGATTGTAAAATTTTTCAAAGATTTGAATAAAATCTCATTTTTGATGTAAAAAATGACTCCTCCAGTGTGTCTACTATTTGAGTAACAGATTTCAGTGGTATACCCATCTATTTTGATTTCAGGTGTGCTTATATCATTTGTAATATGTGTTTCGGTTAAACAGACTATTAGAGGTTTTAAATTGTGCATTAATAAATTTATTTCATCTTTATTATGAAGAAGGCCTTGTGTATTCAAACTTAGTATATGACAATTATCTTGCCTTGATATTTTTGTATGGTAAATTCTGTTTGATTGCTATTGATTATCTAAGTAATCAACCCTCCTTTTCACACTATTTAAGACTCTCTTATAGCAAGGACAATTTGAATCCAGAGCATCGTGGTTGTCTCTAATCTTTACCTTATATTTTTCAATCGCATAACTACAATTTGTACATTTATTATATTTTGCTTTGCATTCTTCTCCATGTTCTAATGCACATTTGTGACATACTTTATTTTTTTGACAATCTTTGGAAAAGTGATTAAACCCTAAACATTTATAGCACCTTACTATATGCACATGATCATAAGCTTTACCTCTTGACCACCCTATAAATATCTTGTTTCGGTTTAATAAATTTATATGTGTTTTTGGATCTGCTTCTAGGATAAGTGTGAACTGCCCATTATTTTTCCCTTTAATCCTCTTAAGTATTTTTATATGAAAACATTCTTTCTCTTTTTCATTGCTTGCCAAGTTTTGGTCAACTATGGCATCAATAAGACTGTTATCAGTATCATCATCATCTTCATTTATCCCAATAATTTTAATCTTCGGATATTTTAAGGTTGGTGTTTTAATTTCATAGTTAGCAGACATTTCTTCCTGCATTTTACTTTGAATTTTTTTGCGGTCTTCTTTGTTTTCACATCTAATTACCACTTGTCCATGAGATATTTCCTTCATTCCTGTAACCCCGGCTCCTAGTCTAATTGGGTCTATTTTTGCTTTAATTTCCTTTTTTGTTTTTTCACTCTCTTGATTTTCCTTTGGTTTGACTATTAAAACAGGATCACTAATTTGATTACCTATTGTTTTTTTCCCATCTACCTTATTTCCTCTAATTACACTTGCATATGAAGGTTTGCTATTTATAACATTATTTTTTATTTCTGTTACTGCTGTTTCAATACAATCGTTCTGTTTTGTATTTTTTTCTTGTAAATTCTCAAATTTTTCTCTCTAATCTATGTTATCATTCTTATCTGTCCCACACTTGTTTAAATTAACTTTAAATAGGCGCGTCAGCTGAACCCAAATAACAATTCAGAACATGAAGCGTAGGCTGTGTTGAACTGGAGTGCTGGATTTGTGACGTAGATGAGGCTAATTCATATTTGCCTCAAGCGTCCTGCCATCGATTCTGAAATGTAATTTTGTCAAGTAGAAAGAGCATAGAAACCCAGCATAAATAATACTCTATGTTGTGATATAAATGTCAAATACACTTGACTTGGTCCATTGTACCAGCCAGCAAATATATCACGTAACGGAGTCTAGCCTCATCGTCCAGCTGATTGGACAATGATATTTTCGTGCCTACACAAGCACCCTTTCGCCCCTCTCTCAGTTGTTCTTGAATATCGCAACGCAACAGGTGACGGAGTTAGGTTATGTGTTTGTGTTAGATACCGGTATTCGGCATTATAATATAAATCAATAATTAAATATATATAGACCCACACTACATAAGAAATTGAAAGTAATAATTACAGTGAATTAATATCTTGTACTGACAAAGTAGATTTTTTATTAAAAGTTCTTTTCAGTACATTAAATTACGATAATAAATTATTTGTAAAAAATTTAGATAAGCCGCGGCCAAGTTTAACATCCCTCATATCTTCTACTGTAAAACAAAATCGGGCATTCAACGTAAATTGGTATAATAAATGTTCTTGGTTAACAGGAAGCCAGGTAAGAAATAATTTATTTTGCTGGTCTTGTTTACTTTTTTCTAGAGAAAATTCGGTTTGGTCCAAATTAGGTTATAACGATTTAAAAAATTTACCACGTTCAATAGAAAGACACGCTAAATCTAAAGAACATATTTCTTCTTCGGTAAAATTCGAATTACTTGGGAAACAAAATATTGCGCTAACCTTAGATAACGCTCATAAAATAGAAATCGAATCATATAACAATCAGGTAAAAGAAAATCGGGAAATATTAAAACGACTTATCGACGCTACAATATTTTTATGTTGTCAGGATTTACCTTTTAGAGGACATGATGAAAGTGATCATTCTGATAATAAAGGTAATTTTAAAGAATTAATAGGTTTATTGAGTACATATGATAAAAAATTAGACGTATTTTTAAACGAAGCAACTGTTTTTTCCGGTACATCAAAAGATATTCAAAATAATATTATAGATTCAGTCAGTTTGGTAATAGAAAATATAATCAATGAAGAACTTTCAAAAACAAATTTCTTTTCATGGCAAGTAGATGAAACTACTGATATAACGTGTCAGTCTCAATTGTCAATAATTTTACGTTATGTAATCGAAGGTAAAGTTGTAGAGAGATTTGCTGGTTTCTATGATGTTAGTGCGGGCCGTACTGCAGCTGATGTATTCAAATTACTTACTGAAAAATATAATAAATATGATTTAAAATCTAAATTAGTCGCACAGACTTACGACGGAGCTTCCGTAATGGCTGGTCACATAAATGGTTTGCAAGCGCAAATTAAAACCGTGGCACCACATGCACTTTTTACGCATTGTTATGCACACGTGTTAAATTTAGTATTAAGTAAAGCCTTGCGATTCGATCAAGGAGTCACGAATTTTTTTTTCAAATTTGGCAGGTTTTGCGGCATTTTTTTCAAAAGCCACCAAAAGATCATATGTATTAAATCAGATTGGCGAAACGCGAACTTTTACGCGAAATAATATGAATCAAGATCGTTAAAACACTATGTACTTTTCTTCCTAAACTTGACAACTTTTGCCTAACCTAAAAACTATCTGTCTGTTTACTGAATTGAACTCTTCTTTATACTTCACTTCACTAAACTGTATTGTTCCTCCATCTGCTGGATTCACCTCTTTATATACACACTTGGAATCCTTCCAGAACTCTTTTCTAGAATCCTCCATAGTTTTCTACTATGTACTAGATGATTGTTCGTCAATTGGCTCATAGACGGCGCCACCATACAGGTTTCCTTTCATCTTGAACAGGAACTTAATCACATCTTTCCTCGTTAGAGGGCAGCACATAACAATAATAAACAAAAGAAAGATCCTGAAATAGGTAAAGTGCAATAATATTATAGTGAGACCAATCTACACAAAACACCATGCCTAGCAATATAATAATACTTGAATTACAAAATTAAATTTAATTTTTGATATACTTTAGAATATTTCTTTTAAATTCTGGTAGATTATTTGATTTTTTTATATTCGTTGGAAGTTTGTTAAATTCATTAAGACCTTTATAAAATAATCCATTCATAGTTTGTGAAAGATTCTGCCTGTTTATATAAAAATTATTGTTAGTTCTCGTGTCATAGTTATGTACTTCATTGTTATAAATTATAAATTGATCAAAATAAGGGGGTAGCAATTTATTTTTAATTTTAAATATAAAAATCATGGAAAAGTAGTATAGTCTATCCGTAACTGATTTACACATTTTTGCAAAATGGTTCATTTTCTTACATTTCATACAAGTTTTTCCATAAGCTGGGCACTGATTCTTTCCATGGCACATACCGCACTTATAACAATTTATTTTAAATGGTTGCACTTGCATTCGCGATTTATTATGCACTTCCTTTTGGTTGAAATGAGATCTCCGCCCCGTCGGTGATTTAGATGAGGATGGATACACTGTTTGTTTGTGCGTGTTGTCATCTTTTTTCTGCGTCTTTCTTATTCTATCCACTGAACATTCTTGTCTGTCCTTCGCTTTGGAGGTTGAACTTATTTTTTCTAGCTGTTCTTTCGTTCGCTCTGCTATTCTGCAAATTTCCACTGCTTTGGTTAGGGTTAGGTTTTTTGTCCTAATCAGTTTATTTTGTAGATCAGCGTCTGTTTTCAGCCCGAGAATTAGCTTGCTTGTTATTAAACTGTCTGTTAGGTGTCCAAATTCACACGTAGTACTTAAATCCCTGAGATCTGTGACGTAATTATCCATGGATTCATCGTCTCTCTTGTCTCGTATCAAGAACATGTGACGTTCATATGTAACATTTTTCTCTGGGTTGAAATAGTTTTCGAATTTGTTGACTATTACGTCAAAATCCATATTTTTCTTGTCTTCTTCATATGTAAAGTTGTTATATATTTTTAATGCTCTGTCTCCTATGCATGAAAGTAATAGCGATGATTTATATTCAGGCGTTTCGTTCATAGATCTTGTTGCTTGAATATACAATGTGAATTTTTGTTTGAAAAATTTCCAACTGTCTGCCAAGCAACCTTCCCATGACATCGGTTCTGGCTGCTGAATTGCGGTAGTCACATGTTGGTGAACTATCGTCCTTGGAACGGCTTCGTCGTCGTTCGTATCGGAACCCAGGTAGAACATAATATTGGCTGGGCCGTGGTTCAATATTGGATCAATATAAATACATTGAAATTGTAACAAAAATATTGAACTAATATTAATATACACTAGTATTAAAATATCGGCGTGCCTATATTGGTAGTATATTGTTTTAACACATTCCAATCCAGATATACGCAGACAATATTGATAAATCTCTGTTAATATTAATTTTACAACATTGAAAATCTTGAAGAAGACCGCCCTGGGGGGGCGTCCTATTTTAAAAATAAGTCTTAAATTTGTTTTAAATTCAGGGAAATATCGTTTTTATAACTACAATTAACCAGAAATTATTTAAACATTACATTCTTAATTTCATTTCCAAATTTATACAAACATTAATTTTACAACACAAATTATTTTCACAATACCAGATGATAGCCGACTTCAGGGCGCCGTTACGTTTTAACTTATTAGGGTAGAAAGTTGTACATATGTCAAGTGCCACTTTAAAATAGCTTGTAACATGGTTATTAATTCTTATCTAAAACTTGGCAGTTTTAAAAACAAGACTAATGCATTAGTAAAACCAGCAAAGCGTCGAGAGTTGTGTATGAAGTGAATAGGGCGACTTTATGCAAACGTATAAGACGAAGATAGGGCAGGATACCGAAGCCACGTCTCATGTGTCAAATATACAAGCCACGTTCAGCTAATGGGAGAATTGGCACTGTGATTTTGGAACCGCGTTGTTGGAAGAACAGAATAAAAGCCAGGCGATGCTATACCTCCTGGCAGAACTGATAGAGGACGCTTGCCGACGATTAACTACGAGCCCTCTCGGTTTGCCCGGAAGAATACTTATTCCAGTAATAGCAAATTTCATCGAGGATGATTGTCGTCGATTTTCGAACCCTCTGAATTTGCTAAGAGATACTAATTGCCGGACGCTTGTCGACGATTAAATACTCGAGCCCGCCTTAGTTCTCTAAATACATCCATAAATTCTACGAATAAATCCAGGCTGGCTACTAAAAGATTTGGGCTGCTAGAACATAACTTCGCAATTTACACGACGACAATTTCACCAACATAACTATCTAAGTATCAAACCTATTTACTTCTCTGCGTTATTATTTAATATTGACTTTACATTCTGGTTTGGGGGGATAGGGGAAATTGGCTTATTTGTGGTACTAAAGGAATATTAGTTTTTTTTATGAAATACTAGCTTTGATTTTTTATTATAACGAATATTATATTACCAGTTATTCAGTTATGATTTCATTCACGAATTTAATTCATGAAATTTCACATACTGAATGTTTTGCTAGGAAGATTTACGTTTGCACCCTAACAAGTTTATATTCTAGAACTATATATTTTCAGAGTTTATGCAATGACAAGAGACTTTAGCTTCCATTATACTTCAGTTGTTTACTATCAAGGGCTTGCCGTGTGCCTGGATTCACCTGTAAGGTTTCACTAGAATATTTCCAGTCAAACTATTGTGAGATATTTCTCACCTGCGAATGCCTAGTTTTCTATGATTGTTTAATAACGATCCATCAAATTAATAAAGAGTTCTCTGGCTCTAGTACAAACACCGCGATTGTGGGTTTGTACTCAACTACGTTTCTACCTTACAAACTACAAACTGTTCAGGCCAACGGTCAGTACTGGGGTCCCCGCACCCCGTATACTTGCTTTTATTTTTAGGGGTATACTTATCGTCGAGTACTGAACCGGGACGTCTTGTCTGTTTGATTTACATCGACCCCCCCTGTTCACGTTGTTGAACAATCATATACAATTTGGGATTTGCAGTTATTTATTCAATTAAGGGAGCTTTCCCCAACATTCTATGATTTCTTACATGAGTGTCTCATTATTACTTACATTCTCTAATGCACGAACAGGACATAAGTCTTGTCCTCTGTTTTGCAGTAAACTTATTTTATCAGAGCGATTGCTAACACCAAATTCCAATTATATTTTAATCGGCTATTTGCCGCATCTTTAATTACACCTACAAATAACACGGCCTACGATGGTATTACCTTAGTACTTGTTATTGCATAACCAGCTTTGAAATATGTATAGTATGTCATTACTATAGCGACGTAACCCTTCCTATATAATATTTAGGCAATTGTCTCAAATATTTGGATTGTTTTGATTTCATGTACGGCTATTTGCCGCATCAATTTATATAAAATAAAAATGGGTTTTTTTGACTACTTTTTCCCATCAATTATTGTCTTTGCTTTCACCTTTACCTTTTTCATCCCGCAAGTAATAAGCTAAATAAATGATTTCCTTCCAATCAAATAAATTAGAAAACAAACTTCAACTATAAATGTACAGTGCAACCGTGAGTAATAAAATATTACATAAATAATATATCAAATTAACTAGGTTTCTCAATTAATAGACAGTGTGTTCAAGTTTCCCAGGTATTTAGATTAACAGAATGATAAATTTTCTAAGGTATATCGTATCAGACAGAAACAAGTAATACCAAACTTTAAATCAAAGAACCTGGGGTAATTATAAAGGGTTACTACACACACACAACGTAATTAAAGTCCTAACCACATAAAACTAGACGATCACATAAATGGCCAATTTGTTTATTTATCTTGATATAAAATTGAGATAAATAATTACTGGGTAGGAATTAATAAGTTCTTGATTGCTTCATGATCAAGGATTTTGATATTAATTAACACCCCTGGGGTTGAGGTGTTTCAATCTATATTCGCGTTATATTGTTATTACATTTTTTGATAATATTGTACAAAAAATATCGATTGATAAAGATAAATATTGATTCTAAAATATTTGAAAACTCATATTTGTCAACTATGTGTAAAATTATATTGTTTAAGGAATATTTTCTAATACCAATAAATATTTATTGTCCAATATTAGAAAGTGTATATGTTATTATGTTGTTATTGAACTTTTTAGTAATATTGCACAACAAACATCGACTGATAATGACAAATATTAATTTTAAAATATCGGGATATGCATATTGAGATTATATTGTTAAACTCTCTTTTAAATAATATTGTTTAACCGATTTATATCTATATTGGATAGTCATGCTGAGCCTAGGCTGATTGCAATAAGTTGCCTAGATGGCTCTCCTTGCAATATGCTTGTACAAGCATACAATTTCTGACTTAGGGTCTCCAGGCAATGTAATTCAATAATGACAAAGAGAAATTCACTTGCTGATGCTCACCTAATCTGTACTAGCAAAGGCCCAAGATGCCTTTAGTAATTTTACAGATGATGTAGTTGTACCTACCATACACAGATATGGAGGTATATTTCAGCTGGAGGTTTTACTACAATCACTTCTAGATTTTGTTAGTGAGGTTCTTAAAATAATAATAATTATTCAAAAATTGTACTTTATGAAAATTAGAAGAAATAGCTTTACCATCTTTGCGCATTAGGCTAAATTTTCATTAAATATTGGACCAATATATGATTTCAAATAATAATTTATATTGGAATAAAATATTATATGATATGATTTTTAAATATTTGTTGAATATAGCTTAGCCAATATTGAGTCTATATACAAAAATGTTCACATTTTTTATTGGTTCAATGTTGCGTTTTTTACATTGAGCCAACGTTTTTGTAATATTAAACCAAATTGGTTCAATATTAGTGTTCTACCTGGGAAGGCATGTTGGTTTATCACAATTTACCTCTTATATACTTAGGTACGTTATATTAATTTCACTTATTATATATTGGTGAACTATACAATATGCAAATACACTTCTACTGTTACTTTTCTAATTTTCTACCGAACGCGCCATGTTATGGTCACAACATTTATTAAAACACCTTTTCGTTTTTCAGTAACTTTATTAACTGACTGTTCTGGGATGCTACACATGACATGTGAACAGATGCGCGTGGCACCGTATAATATTGTATGACAACCATAGTCCAGTTAAGCGTATATAAAAGTAGTACAGTACATTCATAATCACAATTATTACAGGTAGAGGTGGCTTCCAACACATGGATTTTCACGAAATTTTATGGAGGTGTAGAAACACAAAAATCATTGTGTGATCTTTGTGTTTTACCCTGTTCAATTTTTGTAAATTTTTAAAAATAATGTATACCAAAGGGTAGAGAGCTAGGAGTGGCTTTAAGCGCATGGATTCCCACGAAACTTTATGGCGGTGTAGAGGGATCACAGAAGCAGAAAAATCTTTCCGCGATTACTCTGAAATAAAAATTATGGGCCGCTCTTTCAGGATGCTGCCAATTTTTAGTTTTTCAAATCGAAACAGCGGCTACTGAGAAAATGAATATTTTGATTGCCGATGCACGCAAGCAGAAAGCAGAAGGTGCTGGCCACCGAGACCCCACTCAATTCACTTCTCCAATAAGAAGCCTATATCGGGATCGCCATTATTGTTCCAAAATACAGTTGGTATATTATTGGAATTAGCATGTTATATGTATAATAATTCGAATTTAGCTATTTGTTGCAATACAAGTTTAAAAAGTACAATATTCCACATTATTGACGATAGTTTTTACTTCCACGTCCAGTGGAAGTATAGTAACGCAAAAAAAATTTTTTTTTCTTGAAATAGGCTTAAAATGTCATGAAACGTGGTAGAAAATTCCTGTCTGTAACTTTTTTTGTGCGTAAGTTCATTCTGGAACCATTTATGATATTGACTTGAAATATGGTACACTTATGTATTATAACGAGATCTGGAACTAGATTATATTTTGATCTAATTCCGTTGAAGGGTTTGGGGGTAAATAAGGGTAAATAGGCAAAGCAAGCAGGTAAGAGTCCATAAACTTGCAATTTAGGGCATGTTCGAAAAGTCAAGATCTTAAAATTTTTTTTGGCATCATCACCAACAATACCACCCCCACTATTATGAAAAGGGGTAAAAAATTTAATTGGGATTTAGTGTGTATACGAGAATCAAGAAGACTAAAATTTTTTAGGCATTAGCCCCCCTCTACCACCCCCACCCTATTATTAAAGAGAGTAAAAATTAGATTGGGATTTAATGTGTAAGACTTGGATACAAAATCTAGATGTGAAAGTAGTGATTCCTTGGGCAGCGGTTTTATCTATAGTGTTTCTCTTAACTTAACCCAGCTACTCTTCTACCTCAACAGTGGCATTTATTTATCCATTCTGCATATAACAAAGGTCAACTAGCAAATTTTTTGTCTAAATACTATTATCAATATTCTATGAGTAATAATGTTACCAAATTTGGTACATCCGATAGATTTAATGGTATATATGAATACAAAACTTGTGATGTGTGTGATGATCAATATTTGTGTTTGTCTTATGAAGACGCAGACACCAGAATATTATTGCACCTTTTATCTACTGAAAGTGAAGGATTATCTCGGATAATAATAGACTGCAAAGAAATCAATGTCTTGGTGTTACTGGCGCATTTCAAAAATGAACTTACTTCGAAAATCTGGTTGAGAGTAAGGACAAAGGATTCTAGACATTTCATTGCAGTTCATAATATAGAGATGGGCAACCAATTATTGCACAGTCTTCTTGCGTTTCATACGATGACAGGTTCCAACACTACAAGCCAATTTGTAGGTAGCAAAAAATATGTTGGGCGACGTTTGCAAAGAATTATTAAAGAGTGTAGGAATGGCCCAATTAAGCGAAGAAGTATTTAGAGACATGGGGCCATTTGCAATATGTTAATATAGTAAAAGTGAAGTAGTTAAGGACACTAATCAACTACGAGGCCTCTTAGCATAGTCAATAAGCTTCTACAGCCCGAGGATAGTCGAGAGGACAGCATTGCCTTAGGGTTAACTACCAAACGCAGATTTGGTCAAACTGTTTAAACCCACAGCCAAATTTGTTGGACCCGGTTGAATGTGGATGGATAATTGTGTACGAAAAATTAGTCCCTGTCCTTACCATACTTCCCTCTACCACCAAGCAAAACTATTTGTCTCGTCACTTGCCAATACAAAAAGGTATATAGTTTCTATTTATTTTTAACAGTAACGTAATTATCGAAAGTTATATTTACAGGTTGTAATGATCGCCAGTGCTCTTGTAAAGAGAGGAAAATTCCGTGCATAGCATCCTGCAAGTGTATGGCACAACCATTAACTTGTCACAATAGTACTCAGCTTTCCAAAGAAAATTGTAGTGATGAAGAAACCTCTTCAGACATATCAGATATCGAATAATAATACTGTTTTTTTTTTATTTCTCTGCATTATAATCAGAACTTTTAATAGAGCATTTATAAAAAAAATAAGCTTTTACATTTTTTTCTGGAAGTTATGACGTCAACAATTTTTTTAAATGGCAAATCAATTTCTGATAGTGCCATTTAAAAGAGCACAATTTTTTTTCTAAAATTTCTTCTAAGAATTTTAGAATTTTTTTTATGTATGTATATTTAAAAATCGGCCTGAGTAACCGATTTATTATCGATCGCTTTTTAATGATTTTATAGAATTTATTCCAACCTTTACACACTCGATGTAACCACAGATCTGCAGATTATTACAATTATATTACATTTAGAACCAATTAATAAAGCATGAATAATTATTTTTCTTTAGAAATACTTTGGTCTCTATCAGCAAGCTAGTTTACACCTAGAACGTGGAGGTGTAGTAAGCGTTTCACATCCCGCTTGCGTGAATCGGCAATCTAAATATTCATTTTCTCAGTAACCGCTATTTCAATTTGAAAAAATAAAAAACCGGCAGCATCCTGAAAGTGCGGCCCATAATTTTTATTTCAGAGTATTTTTAGAAAAAATTATTCATTTTGGAGATAATGCGAGTTGAACGAAAATCAGAAATTGCAACATTAGAATTTTTGAGTAAACAGCATTTTTCTCGGAGGCATTCCCATTTAAACACATGTAAATCTAAACGGGAAATAAATTATTTTAAATATATCAAATTAATTATAGACACAGATTTTTTTTACGAGGTTCAATCCATTTCAGAGGATCAAATTATGCAATAAAAATATTTAGGTATTAGAAGTGAGTTATGATGGTCAGTACATTTTCAAATTAAGGTGCCAACAGAATGACACATTCTGTGGGCCCGGACACTCTACTAGGTGTACAATTATCGTAGCAGTTACAATCCTAGAAATTCTAAGGATTGTTTTGGGGGTTGCAAATTTATATTAATTTACTTTCATTCATTTACAGTGCCGGTAAGACCACGTAAAACGCGTTCGACGTCATGGCGATCTCAATATCGCAATTAATTTTTTTTAAACTTTTCGTCGAGTCAATGTCGGGAACTTCAACTAGGTAAAATTTGTTTATAGAATGTAATTAAAACGATTTATTTGGAGTAATATGTTGAAAATTTTAATTTCAATATTAAATGTTAAAATTTTAATAAATAGGTATGTTACAGGAGTTGCCTTTTTGAGTGACTGAATTTTAAAATGCGTTAAAATAGAGGTTAAAATTTAATATGTAAGGATAGATTACCCACTAATGAACGTCTTCAATAAAGTGAATTTACTTATATCATAATATGAGCACTGATTACTTACTGTTTGTGTTGTCACTATGTGTTTTTTTTTTGCACTGTAAAATCTTGCCACACCTTTTACTGCAATATTATTACTTTCCGTTGCACCTGATGTAAAAATTATTTCCTTAGGATCAGCTCGAATTAAACTTGCCACTTGCTCTCTAGCTCTTTCTACAGCTACTTCAGTTTCCCAACCATAAGCATGAGTTCTAGAGTGTGGATTTCCATAATAACTAATTAAGTATGGTAACATGGTATCTAAAACTCTGGGATCCTAGAAATATATTCATTAATATTTTGTCAAACACAATTGTGAATCAATACCAGAGGTGTGGTGGCTTGTGCATCTAAATACAGTGGCCTTCCTTCGAATATTTCATTAATTTTGAATTTATTATCTAAAATTCAATTAAGTGCATTAAAAACTTAAGAATATAACCTCTAATGTTCTCATATTTACCGGTGCTAAAATGTCCTTCATTCGAAATGCATAATAAACATATTGTTTTCTTTCTAAATAAAGAACTAATATTTCGAACTTTGGATAAACATCGATACATATCGCCTTCTTATGTACAAGAAGCACCAAATACTCGTAAAAACACAGACTACGTAAAAATATTTAAAAAATAAAATATTAAAATACTACGGCAAAGAGCGTCAAAGTCACAGATACGAGATACGTCTTCTATCGCAATCACAGAGTACAGACTCTTCTTTCTTCTATCATCTTCTATTCGGGTGCGTTACCAAGGTCAAATGGTGCGTAAAATATCCTCATTCTTATTTTACATTCATCTCAAAAACGAGCCAACAGAATTCGGAATTGATTTCATTATTTAAACTAGCAAACTTAAGACTAGGACTTATTACATTTTATATTGTAAACCTAGTTAAAATTAAGTTTTCAAAATTTTCTCCTCCTTGATTATTCAACGCGAACGTACCACTAATTCGTCACAAGTTCACCATACATTATTTTATATTCTACAATGGGACTTAAATATTCAAATAAAATATAATACGTAGTCTGCATAATATTTGCTTATATTAAAGTTTAATGTCGAATACGAAATTGCTAAATTTCGTATAAAATAGTTGGGCTAGATGGTAGCAGCATAGATGACTTTGCTTCCGGTAAAGCAGGGTCGGGCTCATAAATTTTCATTTACTGTGTTGAAATAAAGCTTAAAACTTGGGTTTAATTATTTGGATGTTAAGAAACGACATTATCATTAAAATTATTGCTGATTATATATTTTTAGGTACTTTTTATTTATTAAGATTGACAGTAGTTTGATCCCTACCACAATACGAGAAAATCTGTCCAAATGAAGTAATGGCTATTTATATATCTTTTTATTTTTTTCTTGTTTCTTTGAAGAAAAGTAAGTAGTTACCGAGTAGTTACTATGTTTTTATGATCAAAACATTTTATAATAAAAAAAATTGAAAAAGATGCACCAGTTGTATTCATTATATTAGAACAATACAATTTTCATTCAAATAACTTACTACATAATTACTGAATTAATATGTGAATAATAGGTATATTAAATCTTGAAAGGAATTAGTGTCATAAATTATGTACGATTGTCGATTTTAGTAAAACTGATGTCTGCAAAATAGCTCTAATTTATTTTTGTTCACACATTTTCAGTAAGTCTGTGCAGTAACTATCTGTTGGTGACACTGCTATTAAAAATACCATTACTATACATAGTGTACAATAATTATACCAAGGGACTAAGTGCACTTTTTATCACTTGAGTGTGAAGGATTATATAATTACAGGAGGAATTAAAAAGCACTTTCACTTTATGGTATATTGGTACAAATTATTGTGTAATGGGGTAGTGAAGCGCAAGTTATAGCCTCTCCTACTCAATTGTTAACCTCACCTTCGCGATGAGTTCAATTTGAACTTGGTGCACCCTGTTTTCACTAACGAGGCTCTAACGACCGAGTAAGGGCGGAATAACCCTTACCTTTTGCCGTGAGCACATTCACCTTCTCACGAAGAGTGCGGTAAAAATAACCCACCGCACACAAAGGTTGCTTTTGGAATCGTTTGGTTACCCCATCGTCGCAGTCTCCTTCTGTGCCATGGGACCATACCACTCGCCTTCCGCAACCGAGCTGGTCAGTTGCATACCTGCTCCAGCTAAAACTTCAAATGCAGCTTCGTTTTCAGTCGATTAAGGCTTTTAAAAAATGATGGAGCGTTCAAGTGGGACAAAATCATCCGGAGGTAAAATACACTCCCGATCGGATCTCCGGGGGAGGGTGCCCACAGGGACACCTCATCGAATGTCGAAAAAACACCGACAAGTTAACTCCAACAAAACTAATTCTTTCATCTACGGCGCTTGGAATGTTCGTACTTTGAACGACAGCACTCGCACCGATCGGCCTGAAAGAAGAACTGCACCGACTCAATGTTGACGTTGCAGCTCTCAGCGAAACTCGATTTTTGGAGGAAGACTCTCTCACAGAAAAGTACTACACCTTCTATTGGAAAGGTCTTCCCACCAATTCAAGAAGACAACATGGAGTAGGATTTGCCGTTCGGAATCAACTTGTGTCCAACTTAACACAAGTACCACAAGGCCTATCCGAGCGTCTAATGCTGCTACGCTATGAGCTATCAGATGACAACGCGGTAAATCTAATAAGCGCCTCAGGCCCGCGCCTAGCACTTTTGGCGCCCTTGTGCAAATTTAAAATAACGCCCCAAATTTACTAATTTATTATATATTATTACTAATTTACTTCAATTAACAATGATGTTTATATAATCAAATATAAAATGATTTTTGAGATGCAAGTTTTTGGCTTTTAATAAATCTATAATAAAAAATAAATTTTAGATGAACTCACTATAAAGTCTGTAAAACTACAAAAAACTAAAGTTTCAAAAACAGATATCTTTTACCCCATGCACCTTTTCACTTCGCTAAGTTAATTATCGGGCATCAGGCAACAAATGAAATCGCGACCGATGCAGCGCTTAAATATATAAAGTTTCGTACATTGCAAGCTCAGACAGGAAAAAAACGCTTGTTCGCTCGTTGCAAGCCAAATTTCAAGCTCAAACATGAATAAAATCAGATTTGTTTGAGTTTACACAATTCATGTTATCATGTTACGTATTCGATCGAATAAATGCTATTATTGCGTACTCTCATTTGGAAAATATATTATTTTCGAGAAGTAATTCGATTACCTCGTTTCAAAGAGTAAAAATAAAAAATAAACAAATAAAAAACAATGTAATAGCTAGCAATTCCTTACTGATTTTTTTTATCATTATAAATTTTGTTTTGACAATTTTGTTTGTTGCCTTATCTTTTTTTTTACTTTTCAGTTTTGAGGCTTTTCGGCGCCTTCGGCGCCTCGGCGCCGTCGTGCACCACACGACTTTGCCCTTATGTACGGCGCGGGCCTGAAGCGCCTACGCTCCCACTCTGGATGCAAGTCACGAAACCAAGGAAAGCTTCTATCAACAGCTGGAAGAAACCCTCTGTAGAATACCTAAAACGGAACGACTCGTTATTCTTGGCGATTTTAACGCTAGAGTAGGGAGAGATGCAGACACCTGGCCAGGCATCATAGGCAAGAACGGTTTGGGCAACATGAACGCTAACGGTCAACTACTCCTAACTAAATGCGCCGAACATGATCTAGTTATAACAAACACCATTTTCCGACAAAAGGATAAATTTAAAGGCACCTGGCGTCACTCCAGATCAGGTCACTGGCATCTACTGGACTATGTTATCGTACGTAGGAAGCATTTCAAGGACGTCCAAATTACAAAGGCGCGCATTGATAGTGAATGTTGGACCGATCATCGTCCTGTTGTCTCTAAAATGAAAATTGTTATGAGACCCAAACACCGAAGGACTCAAGTAAAACGCAGACTCCGTCTCTGTATTAGTAAATTGCGTGACCAACAAACCGTCGAACAGCTAAAGCAAAAAGTTCAAGAGAATTTGAGTGCACTAGAAGAAGCCAATTCTGTCGCTGCCACCTGGACACAAATTAAAGACAGTTTAAAAAGTGCGAGTGAGGAAATTCTTGGCACTGCAGCAAGTAAAAAACAGGAGGACTGATTCAATGATAATGAAGCTTTTATACAAGAACTTCTTGACCGCAAACATATTGCCTTCCAAAACGCTATCAACCACCCCAACGACTCATCAAAAGCAGAAGCTTTTACCCAATCTAAGTATGAAACGCAACGCGAAATCAGAAGAATAAAGAATGAGTGGTGGGCAAGCAAGGCCAGAGAAATTCAAAGGTACGCCGATTCACACGACTACAGGAATTTCTTTCAATGAGTAAAAGCAGTGTACGGCCCCAGTCGGAAGAATATGTGCCCTGTTAAAGATTTAAATGGAAATCTCCTCAAAGAAGACCAGGAAATAAGAGCCCGATGGAAAGAACACTACTCTAAAATTCTTAACCAGCAAAGTCAAGCCGATCACGATATTATAAATCTTATCCCTCAATATGACACCTTCGAAGATTTAGATAAACCACTAACAACGGAAGAGATCTTAACCGCCATTGGGCAGCTAAAAAATAACAAATCTCCCGGCGCCGACTCACTCCCAGCTGAGATCTTTAAAGCTGTGTCGTCAGAGCTCATACCCTACCTCAAAAAATGTTGGAAAATGGTCAAGCTCCGCAGGAGTTTCGTGATACACTTTTAATCAACCTCTTCAAAAACAAAGGGAGCGCTGCGGACTGTAGAAATTACAGGGGTATAGCTCTCCTGGCTGTTGGAGGGAAGATACTCACTAAAGCGATGGCAAATAGGCTAACACCTGTTATGGAAAAGTTACTTCCTGAAACACAGAGTGGCTTTAGACCAAACCGAGGCACATCGGATTTAATCTTCACACTTAAACAGCTTCAAGAAAAAGCACTCGAACATCAAGGAGAAATTCACATGACCTTCATTGATTTAACCAAGGCGTTTGACTCGGTGGACAGGGAAGTGCTCTGGAAAATTATGTTCCGCTTAGGTATCCCTAGAAAATTTGTGGAAGTATGTCGCAGTCTACATACAAACAACAACGCACAGGTTATGTATAATAATGAGGCAACCGAACCTTTCCAAATCCTCACTGGAGTTAGGCAGGGATGTGTCCTGGCACCCCTACTCTTTAATTTGTTTACCACTGCTCTAACAATTATTGTTGACAACAAACTGACAGTCAGAGGAATAGGTCTCAGATACCGTTTTGATGGCGGTCTCTTTAACATAGGGCGCTTCAGAGCTTTCACGAAGACACGCACATGATTCATTTGTGATCTCCAGTATGCGGATGACTGTGCACTTTTAGCCTCTACGCCGGAAGAGCTTCAAGAACTTTTAGATGTGTATGCCCAGAGCTACGATTCCTTAGGACTTAAAATCAACATTGGAAAGACTAAGATTATGTCAACTCCTCATCAAGTGAACCAAATAGACATTACACTTAACGGAAATTCTCTTGAAGTGGTGGATCAGTTCAATTACTTAGGCAACGTTGGTTAATGACAAGGCAAACATGGACAGCGAGATTCGCAATAGAATTAACGCTGCATCTAGAGCACTCTGGGGACTTAGAGAGAGAGTATTTGACAACCACGACTTTGCTTTGTCAACGAAAATGGCTGTCTACAGAGCAGTTATCATTCCAACACTGCTATATGGATGTGAAAGCTGGGTATACTGGGACACCTCAGAAGTATGATGAAAATCCGTTGGTTCCATCACATATCAAACGTGGAAGTACTCAGGAGAGCAAACAGCCTTCCAATTGAGGTGCTTATTTCAAGAGCACGCCTAAGATGGGCAGGTCACGTTCATCGTATGCATGATAACCGCCTTCCTAAATGTACACTTTATGGTGAATTGCTAAGCGGTAGAAGAAGGCGTGGCGGTCAACGAAAGAGGTTCAAAGACACTCTCCATGAAAATCTAAAATCCTGCGGTATTGCAGACGAGCAATGGGAACAACTTGCAGCGGACAGAACCGAATGGCGAGGGGTTGTGGCCAGCTATCAAGGAAATATTGCTGCAAGAAGGCCGAATCCAAGACCTAACCAGGTCTATGTTTGTCCTGACTGCAGTCGACATGTGCTCTCCCGAATTGGCCTCTATAGCCATAGTCGTGTGCACCGTAGATGAATGGGAATTACAATAGACTACACCTTTTACTTGTTTTTTATTGTACACAATTTATCGACTGTAACATTTTTATACTCGGACTCGAGTAACGGCTAATAATAATAATAAAAAACAAATTATTTCATTTTTTGCACTCCACAGTCTAACAGTGCGCTATTGCTATTGTAATAATCATTTTCAAGGAATAAAGTACAGATCTCTTTTACTCCTCAAGGGACAGACCACTTTCTACACTTTAGTCCTCAAAAATGACAATTAAAGTAGCACTCTTAGATCATAGAATACTAAAACATTGTTTTTGAGATGGGAAATGCTCAAAGGTATAATTTTTTTATTTTCCATTGTGGTGCTGATACTTATACAATTATTACAATTAATTGCCTTTTACGAAATACAAAAATTGTATAAAAAATTTACTAAATGAAAAAGCATTTTATACCTTGACTGAATTTTTAAATAGTGATCTATAACTTTGTGATGCATATCTAGTGGGATATTTTAATAGTACTTTTTTCATTTTTTGTATATGTAATACACTTATTTTGTATTATATGTAGTATGCACATTTCGTATATTCTGTCTTTATACAATATGTTTTGTCCCTTATTCCATTTTATATTATATAATTAACCATTTTGTTTATTCTATTGTATATGTGTCTATTTTAAACCACTGTAAAATTGATTTGTACTGTAATGTTCTAAATTGACGTGTGTAAACACATTTGCTGTATTTAACACCAATAACTTATTCTATTCTATTCTATTAAGGGTGTACATAAAAGTTTCTACATGGCTCACTAATTTCCTCTTTATTAAATAACTATAAACATATTACACGCAAACATGAATATCTGTACATTTCTTGGTGTTCTAAATACGTACGTATTAATATTATTATTCAAGCTATACTTATATTAAATTATACCAATGATCTTTTTTCTACGAACACCAAGAAAGTTACCGAAAGATACTACAATAATTAAACTAGGTATACAATATTTCATATTTGTACATATCACAACAATGTAATAAATCTAAATCAATATTTACTTCTTCCATGTCATGTTTGCCAGTACAGAACCTCTATAAATTGCCATTTCATTGAAATTTAAAAAAATAATGTTTCCATTTACACTTTTCCGTAAAGTTCGTCCAAATCACCTAAAAAAAACAAAGAAAACATTGGAATGATAAATAATTTTCATTATATTTGAAATATTGAACAAGTTTTATCGAGCAAAATTACTTCCCTAGGGTTATTATATTTCAGCTACAATATTAAAAGATGTAAGTAATGGCTCTGTCTTTGTCATGAATTTGATTTGACTTATCGAGGCGCAGGCTCCACCACCCCTACACCTGGCCCTATCCGCACCAATTGCAAGATAGTTTAATGTTTCCATTTTATTCTTTTCCATATTCCCAATATGTCTGTGTCACATTATTATTCTAATTCTTTGTTGCATGCCACATCTGATAGAATCAAGTCATAGGTATTCGGCCTCACCAAAGCTGTTTCCCATCAGAACAGTGGAATTAGTGTTCTATAAGTAAAAAATGAATTATTAGATTGTGCATATGATTATTTCTTCTATAAGGAAGATACCATAACCACGTATACGTATATCTGAAAGGCTCATAACACTATATCTTTGGGGTATTAAGGGGCATATACCAGGTGAGACAGGAGCATGTAATAAAGCTAGTAACTTTTTTATTCTTAAAAATATAATTTTTAGAATTGGATGTTTATAAAGAAATAAATCCGCTACTTTTGTCATACTAAACGGTTTTTTTCTACTTCCGGTTAATCTATTATAGGCAACTTTATTTTTTAAATTATTTTAACGCCTTATTTAGGTAACGGCCTGGCGGTGTTTAGCATTAACTATCCCATCACTCAACCAGGACACATACACATAGACAATTCCCTACGATATTGCCATTTGCCTCAGCTGAGACTCGAACTCAGGACTGGTACAGCAACTATCCGTGTTGTCTCTCACACAACTTCTTCTAGTCCACTGCTACCAACTCGGGAACACATGAAAAACACCACTAAATATCCATAATTTAGCCAGGATTCACACCCAAGACTCCTTGGTTGCAAGCATAACACGTAAGCTTTGAGCCATTGAGCCGGTAAGTTTTTAAGAAAAAACAAGATGGCGGACGACTTTACCGTTTGTGATCCGATTCGACTCAAAATCGATATCTGGGAGTTTTCGAGATCGCCAATTATGAATTCTTGGTCAAAATTTGGAGATTCAAAATGGCGGCGCCAATATGGCGGATGAATTTTGTGATTCACGATTCATATCGATCAAAATCGATATCTGGAGTTTTTCGAGTTCGCCGATTACGAATTTCTAGTCAAAAATTTAGTTCAGAATGGCGACTCCAAGATGGCGGACGCTTTTACCGTTTAAGATCCGATTCAACTCAAAATCGATATCTGGGGGTTATCTAGGTCGCGGATTATGAATTTTTAGTAAAAAATTCAGATATTCAAAATGGCGGCGCCAATATGGCTGACGACTTTTGTCAATTAAATCTAAATCGATCAAAATCGATATCTGGGGGTTTTCGGGGTCGCAGATTACGAATTTCTAGTCAAAAATTTAGTTCAAGATGACGGACGACTTTACCGTTTATGATCCGATTCATCTCAAAATCGATATCTGAGGATTACAGCATATCAAAAGACTAAAAAGTAAAAAATATTTTTATCAAAAGCTTTTATTTAAATGCGCTAAAATGTACAAAATATACTTTGAAGTAAATCAAACCCATTATTTTGTTACATTATATAATTTTTTACGATATTAAAGCTTGTCGCGAGCAATCTCTTTTACACAGGAAAATCTATACTTTTTAGAGCATTTAAATAAAAGCTTTTTTTAAAAGTATTTTTTTAACTTAATGTAATAGTTAGTTTTATAAAATTATTGAAAAAATGAATTTAAAATGAAAGCCTCTCTCATTCTCTTGTTTGAAAAATGCTATTATTTTTTAAAAATTAGGTTCATATTATGCAAAATGCAATTAACTTCACTAATATTAAATTTAAAATGAAGCAGTTTTCTCTGTAATATTTGATTTTCGACGATGAAAGATCCGTCCATAAAGTTTTGCCATAATTTTTAGACATCCAGTATTACATACCTCTGCAATCAAGCACGGAGCATTGTTGTCTGGTATAAGAGAGCCTATTATGTCCGTTGCCAGAATACTCATAGTGTAAGCATTCTTTCAGCTAAATTAAATTTGAACTTTCTACTACAATATTGGTCGTACGGCAGTTATGGCACGGATAATATTTCTAGAAATACAAAAAACTCGATGCAACGTTTTTCTTTACAAAATTTCAAAACCTTTGTGTTCTTTATTGTTTCTTGGGAGACAGCAAAAAAATAAGGTGTATTTATGTTTGAATCTATATTTAAGTAATAAATATTAAATATCAATAAAAGTATAAGACTGTCTCGGAGGGTTTCTTTAATACTTATTTAACATCGGCCTCTTTCAGCGACTGAGGCTTTTGACCGACGCCTTTTGATAGCCTAGTATAGAAACTGGGGATTGATTCCTGTATATGTTAAACAGCTGACCGCTAAGCTACCATATCCGCAGATAAACAATATGGGAACAAAAATATGAATTTTTATTTTTTGTTTATTTAAGTCTATGTTTTTTTATCTTGAAACTCATTGATGTGTTTTGGGAGAGTGGTTAAGGCGTAGAGGCCAAATTACATTTGGCGCCGACGGGACCAAATGAAGCCAGTCCGACACTGATATTATAATATTCATGTAACTAGTTATAAAAACTTAACCAGTGTAAAAAACCTCAAGATTGTAAAATACTTCGAAATAAAAAAATTAATTGTTTTTAAAAACTTTATTTTTGCGAATAGACCATTCCAGATTGACGTCATTGACAGTTCGGCCATATTTGCTGGGTGGCATACAAAACCATTTGCGTATGTAAACAAAACGAGTATCTCATCATTAAATTGTTTAATCCTGGTCTAATTGATAGAAAATCCCACATATTTGTATTGCTGTTAAATGTTCAATGCGTGGTGAAAGAGATCATGCATTTACGGAAGCGCTGACGGGCCAAAATAAACTGCTTTTTTTAAAGTGATTTGTTAGACGCGTATAATTCGACTAATAGAAGCATTACTGTTAGGCGAGTTTAATGCGACTAACAGATGCGCGACGCTTAGGTGTGATTATCTCGGCTACTAGACGTGTTTTAATCGACTAACAGATGCGTTACTGTTAGGCGAGTTTAAATTCGACTATTAAGCATCATTCCATACTTGAATCCATCTTCACCATAATATGTCTAGCGCCTGCGCAGTAAATACGGACATGTTACAGTAGGTAACGGGTCACTTCAGACGCCCCCCACCACTCCACCCTCGAAGTCACGCCCCTCCACCGCTCAGCCAATCAGAGAGCACGAAGCCACGCCCCCTTTTTATGGCGGGAAATTCAAATCATGGAATTTGCATTACCGACCGAAACGCGGGAATTTCAAATCATGGAATCTGTATTCCCGACCGAAACGCGGGAAATTCAAATTATGGGATCTGCATTACCGACCGCGGGAAATTCAAATCTGACAGGGCCCTATGCCAACATAACCTAACTAATGCCACGTGCTCGTGTGCCCCCGGCTGGTCGACGCATGATTCTAACCTTACTAATGGCCCCCGTGCCAACCTAACCTAACTTCTGTTACCAACTTAACCTCACTTCTATCATCGCGTGTTGACCGGTTAGTGTCCCCCGTTTCGACACATAACCTAACTTCTGTTGCCAACTTAACCTCACTTCTATCATCACGTGTAATAAGCAAGAAGGCTAGGAGGTGCCCCCATGTCAGCATAACCTAACTCCACTTCTTAAACCTGCTCGTGGTTCGTGTGGGGCCCATGTGCTGTCAAAAGCCCCCCTTTCAAGAGTCCCGTACCCCAGCGACACCGTGTTAACCTAACCTTACTCTCAGCATCACAGGCCGTTCAACATAACTTAACTAATGTCCCCGTGCTCGTGTGTCCGTCTCGGTTGACCGACGCGCGTGATCCTAACCTTACTAGTGGCCGTATCAACGATAAACTTACTTCTTAAGCCTGCTATAAAAACTTACAGACCACATAAACGTGGTATGTGGCATCGAATCGGAGCTATGCCATCAGAGTGCCAAGGGTAAAAATTCATAGCAAACAAGAAGAATGTTAGGCCCCAACCGTCATGGCGCCCCCCTCGTCCCAACATAACCTCACTTTGGATACCAACATTTTAAAAGTAAGTAACATAACCTAATTATATCCCTAAACCTTATCAGCCGTTACAGAGTGCGTTCAACATAACCTCACTTGTGCCCCCGTGCCAACATAATTAACTATATTGCTAGTGCCCCCGAGCCGACATAACCTCACTTCTACTATCGTACGTGTAATAGTGAAAAAAAACTGAAAATACTCACCAGGCCCTGCATCCACACGTCACGAACAAAGAGCACAGACTGACACTTGTGCTTGTGAAATGAAATTGTCATGATGAATCATATCAGATGGTAAAAAACCGTTAGCTATGACGTAATATTGCGCAAATGTCATCAAAAGGCGCGGCGGTTTACTTTGAAATTTACCTTTGTCGATACTTTCAATGAAATTTAGACAAAAACAAATATAATTTATTACTTCCTTAAAAATTTAAATAAATAAACATCATATAAAAGGCCCTAGTAAATATCCAACTAAAAACAGCTCATGCTATATGACTAATATAAAATAACTTTGAATTAACAGTCATTTCCACACCTGAATAATCAATGTTTTTCACCGACAAGATCTAGCTATTTAACGGTCGTGATCTGGTTTTCGTCCTCATCATTATTTTTTTTTTTTTTTTTTACCTAAATGGCTATATAGATAGGATTTCTGATTTGGAGTAAGTATAGAAGAAAAAATATCGATCAAGTCTATTAAAAATATATACCTTAGAGTCGCAGCTTGTCTGGTTAATTTTTGTTGATCGCCAGGTATATAATTTTAGCTATTTTTGTTACTCCTAAGAAAGAGCTTCTTTGCTCTAGCAATAATAATAATAAACGTACGTTTGAAGTTTCGTGGTAGAAATTATTTTCCTCAAGTTCAAATGAATATTTTAACCATGAGAAAAGATTTTAAATATCTCAGGCCAATATAGAGTTTATAAAAGTATCAATATTGTTCTTATATATTTATTTTTGCAAACATAGATTGCTGCGATAATATTCAAACTCAGTTTTTAACCATTAACCATTAATATAATATCTGCAAATTCAGCTAAAATGGAAATATTCCAGCGGCTGGTCAATCGGCTATCGGCCGCTCCTATAAGTCCTATTCTATATTTTCAATTCAATTTCAATTTTTCGATGTAGTGGTCGGAGGTGTATAGTGCCAGTCAGTGGAGAAGTTTTTGTGAGTGCTTTACACTCTTATAACATAAAGGTAAGTTTCCATTATTATGATATGGTTTTTCTATTATAATAACGTTTGAAAGTTTAATGCTTATTAATCATAGATAGCTCTGTTTTCTCAAGTTTTTGTCATAATAGGTTTATGTACTGAATGACTCGGGAATCATTATTCTTCTTAGTTCAAACGGATATTTTTAAAACAATTGTCAATATACAGGGAGTGCTCAGTTTAATGTTTATTAATCATAGTTTTACTCAACTTTTTCCTTAAGTTTTACCATATTAAGTTTCAATTTTATAAAGTGTTTATTTTACATAAAGTTCATGTACCGGAACCAGATGTTTTGGGATCGTTATTTCTCTTAGTTCAAACGGATATTTTATACAATTGTCAATATACAGGGGGTGCTCAGCTTAATGTTTATTAATCATAGTTTTACTCAATTTTTCTCTAGTTTTATACCATATATTGTTTCAATTTTATAAAAAGCATTATTTTTACTTAAAGTTTATGGGGCAGGGAAGTTTCGGGAATCATTATTTTTCCTAGTTCAAGCGGATATTTCACACAATTTTCAATATACCGGGGCTGCTCAGTTTAACGTTATAGATTACCCTTGGTTTTCATAAATCAATTCCTTTTGATTGTTCCTATTGATTTTAATATAAATAATAAGTAAAAATACTAATTTCATGCATAAATAATATCAATCCGATTTAAGATTTGCAAGTTTCATATCAGTTTTAAGATGTATTAATATTCAAGTACTATAAATAATAAGGTAACTTCATATTACCATCACTGACAAAATAAATGTAAGGAACTTGGGTTAATTCGAAAAATATACAGGGGGATTCGAAAAATAGTGTCTTGTTTCTCTAAACAAAAATATTTCAAAAATACAAAATAAAAGAAGCGTAAGCCTTCGGCAATAAAAATCATGTGGAAAAATATATAGGGTGTACAGTAATAATATACAGGGTGTTTTGTTAGTAATAACTGTATATTTTACTTAAACGATGTAATCTGCAGTGAATTTTTCTGTTCTTATTGAATACAAATCTACACAGTCATTTATAATTTTCTGATAAGTTCTTTTGTACAGGGCTGTTTTACTAGTAATAACTGATTTCTGTTCTTATTGAATACAAATGTACACTATGTTTATAATGCCTATTGAATAAATGTAAGGGAACTTGGATTGATTCGAAAAATATACAGGGGATTTGAAATATATACATTTTTAGATATTTTAAAAACACATCTAAATGAATGAATTTTCGTAAAAGATGGCTGACTCTAGGTCTCCATAACTAACTAAACTATCAGTTTTAAAAATCTCTCTCTAACATGATACGTAATATTAGAAGATCTGTTAAGCTGTTTTTTTCTCTTGAAATATCCCGGTCGTTGGATAACTAGGCACTTGCAGGTACACTAATAATTTAGTATACAAAAAATAACCGTTAGTTCGATATAATAAAGCCCCATCCGTAAAAATGTAATAAGGGAACCTTACGCTAAACTTTGTTTCATCAACTAAGTTACCTTCATCATCAGGATACGGTTAAAAACGATGACTCACTTATTTTATCCACAATTACCCGCAGTTATTCACATTTTTGTCCACATGAACAGGGTCTGTATGAAAATTACTTTGAAAACTTTTTACAGGAATTTAAAAATGCAAAATAAAAAGTGTAAAGTTTCCATCGCTAAAGAATCATATGGGAAAAATATTATTCAAGTTGATTTTATTTTAAATAATTCCATAGTCCAATTGGTATATATCCTTTTTTTTCAAACATGTGTTTATATTTGCTAATGTGAAAAATACCACCGATTTTGAATTTTCCAGCGCTCCTCTGCTAATTTAATAAATGCTCATTCATTAATAATATACAGGGTCTGTGCAGTATTAATATACAAGGTGTACAGTGTACAGATTCTTTAACATAATATTTTTCAGGAAATTTTGTTAAATATTAACACTTTATAGGATATTTTTAATTTTACTACAGTTCTTTTTATATATATTATGATTATAAATGAAATTCTTTAAAGGTTTTTAAAATCCATTGTCTTTTTGTAGAAACTATGGATTCACAAAGTAAGCATGATTCATTAGGAGTAAACTTTCTATATTAACTTTTTTAGAAAAATCTATAATCCTCATTCTCTATGTATTAATATTAAATATTAATATTTATTGACCAAAAGATACACAAGGTATATATGGCATGTCAATACAATAATAAAAAAATAAATAAATAAAAGGTAAATATACATACATATACAACTATATAAGTGTTGTAAAACATAAAATATGGGTATATGAACAATGGACAAACACATATACAATAGTAGCAAACAAATGCAATTATTGATATGAAACGTCACAATTTGATTAAAAATAATCACAATTTACAGTATACACATAAATAAATAAATAAGGGTAAAGAACAAAATTACATTATAAGTGACAAACAATAAAAACATAAAGTGCATGTAATAAAAATGAATTTACGTGTAACTTGGGTCGTATCAGATTTAAAATAAGTGTGAGTTTGGACAATAAACCAGAAAATTACACATATTCAAGAGACGCAGATAAAAATTCATCAATACTATAAAAACATCCATTAATCAGCATAGATTTAACATGTCTTTTAAACGTATTATAATTTGCTAAATTTTTAAGCTTATTGGGTAATTTGTTATATAAGACAATACAATTATAGTTTGGCGAATGTTTGTACGTAGATGAATTGTGCCGAGGGATACGCAGTAGTTCTCCGTGCCTGGTGCTAATATGATCATGCAAGCAGGAGTTACTGGTAAATAAATGATTATGGTTTTTGACATATAAAGACATCTGTAGATATAGATTGATGGGGCCGTAAGTATTTTATTATTCACAAACACCCGTCTACAACTTTCGCGATGAGTCATATTGAATAGTAATCTTAAAAGCTTTTTCTGAGCTATAAAAACTCTCTTAAAATCCCTTCCACAACCCCAGCTTATTATATTAAGAGCAATATGTGAATAGGCCATAGCATAATATATATTAAGAAGGCCTGGGACAGTTAAGGTATCTTTTAATTGGAGAATAGCATAAAACGCTTTATTTAATTTTTTACATACGTGATCCACATGAGCATCCCAGGTAAGCCTGTTATCTAAGTAAGTACCTAGAAACGTTACTGTATCGAAGCATTGCATATCTCCAGTCAGGTTGGTAGTTGGCATGCTTCTTCTAATAAAAAAATTTATACACTTAGTTTTGGTTTTATTCAATACAAGTCGATTACATTCACACCAAATGCTTAATTCAGAGACAGCAACTAGAATCATGTTCTCAAGCTGTTGAGTTGTATCAGCTGATATGTAACAATCTGTATATCTCGTAAAAGACAAACTATATACTTATACAGGAGACCTCGAATCAGCATTATTGCATATTAACAAATAAAGTCCTTATATGTATTCTAGAATGTTCTCAGAGCAACGTTTATTTAAGATAAACAAAGCTACCATTCCCGCATTATTTACTTTATTAACATAACTCATTCATCACGCTTGTTTTTGAGCTAGAGTTTCTGTTTGATTATTACATTGAAAAATGTATTCGTATTTTTTAAAGTTTTATTTACAGTCAGGGTGAACATAACTGTCGTTACTCTCTCATGAATTTTATTCCTTATATCAAGTAGTTCTTTAGGTGCTAGGACAAGTAAAAATCTGTAGATTTAACTATTTTAAACACTTCATAAGCTGCTTCCATAAAACCATCTCCTGCATTCTTGATAATACAGGGGCCTTCATGATAATTAACTTCCATTTCGGGGTAATCTTCTCGGGCAACAGCAAGTGACGGGTCATAAATTCTTCCATCGATTACATTCCAAAAATGTACTGGTATGAGTTCTGATTTGCGTATAATATTCCCCCTTTTCACTTCAGAATTGATACCAAATCGTTTAACTTGATCACGGAAAATTAGAGCGGCAGATAAACAGCACGCGTAATATTTAAATCTTGTAAATATCATTTCCATAATCTCTAAAATTTTATCTGCTGGATCAATTTTCTCGCGAATAGGTGTAAATGCGCAATTCTTAGCATGCCTCTTCATGTATTTCTTATTCGCAAAAGCTTTTGACAATTTTCACAATTAACCATCGTTACGTCTAATCACTTCGACTGTCACAAGATATATGAAGATTTTAATCCAAAAATGAACATTGGTAACAGGTTTCCCCCACTCCGACGAATAAAAATGGTAAATAGAAAATAAAACCAAAATAATTTGTCCGATAATTCCCATATCTCTTAAAGTATTTATATATAAATCGTATTTTAGACCTAAGCGTTTGTTAATTATTATTGCGTCAACTAAATCGTTAGGGTTAATATTTTCATCCCATTTCAATATATATCTTTCTATCTTCTTTCTCTTCGAATTGAACGTTGAGTGTATATTATGATATTTCCAGCTTGAATTTGCATTGACAACAGGCTCTTTTAAACTACACTCTGTGGAGACGATGGTACCTAGAGATCTCAAGTTTGAAATTGTAGTGGATGTATTATTGCGTCAACTAAATCGTTAGGGTTAATATTTTCATCCCATTTCAATATATATCTTTCTATCTTCTTTCTCTTCGAATTGAACGTTGAGTGTATATTATGATATTTCCAGCTTGAATTTGCATTGACAACAGGCTCTTTTAAACTACACTCTGTGGAGACGATGGTACTTAGAGATCTCAAGTTTGAAATTGTAGTGGATGTGTTCTGTTCCCAACCCATTTCATACTCATCATCATCATCATCATATTCTGAGGTCTTCGGTAATGAGCTCCTCCTCTTCTTTGGTGGAAACAATTTCGATATAATGTTTTGGTATTGCCAGGTCTTGTTCGGATTTAACCGATATACATCTCCATATTTTCTCATGTGTGCATTCGTTAATGTTAGTATATCTTTATAGTTTAATAAATCTTCGTCATTAAAATCGTGGGGCTGTCTCTTTGTTAATAATTCGATTAGGTCGTTTTTAGAGGAAATTTATTCTCATTGATATGTAGATCATGCTTCTTAATTATCACCCATATTTCATCAATCATAAGATTCGAACCAGCATGGTTTAACCCATAACAATTGGACTCGATATTCAGTAGAAAAAACAAGTTGTATCTGCAAAGGTATTTGTATGAATAGCTCTTATTCATTCTTTATACCCCTTTATAGGTGTTTGATGGTGGTTTCATGACAGTTCATGTGTGGTTCATGGATTGTTCATGGGTGGTTCATGGGGATATATAATAAACAGGGCTGTACTGCTACGTCAAATTTTAAAACTACAATCTGACGTAACTAGTTGGTCGTCGTCTGTTGACTAACGGTATTTGCCGGCCGACTAACAGTGGAGATGGTCGGGGTTCTAAATTACTTTGATGTATCAGGGCGCCAAGTAAATTTTTTTTCACTCCAAATACCAGCTCAAGTACAATGTAACCTTAAATTTACTAAATAAATTACTTAGCGAGACGATAATGAAAAATTCAAATTCAGTTTTATCTTTTAATAACAATAAACGAAGTAACTTTATAACATTCAACAGTACAATAACGTAGGGTATGGTAGACAAATTCACACAAAAAAAATATATCTAACTGGGTATATGCGTCTTACGTAAGTGCTTAAACCCCCAACAAATATCATAGATGTTATAATTAGTTGACAGAATGTTTTCATAAAATGTTTAGCAAAATTTTAAAAAATATATATACATATATATAGGTACAGTGGTGAAATTTTTTTTTTAGTAAAATTTATAATATATTTTAAAAAAATTCAATGTATATATGTCGCAAGAAGGATACAAACTGCAGGCAGCAGGGCTTCAGCTTCGGCTCAAATTTCAGGAATGGCAACTTCCAGCCTATCAATTAACCCAGAAAATGGATGGCTCCTCCACAAAAAAGAAATTCCAGTCCAGCAAGGAGAAGTAATATAAATACGTGTAGACCAGTGGAAAAAAAAAGTTGTTTGTTTCAGGGGAGACAAAAAAAACGTAGAAAAACTACGAAATCCTAGACGAAACCGTAGGTGAAAATAAAACCCTCGTTTCGGAGGGTTTTCTTAGAAAAATGTTGTTGACCTTGGATGTCCTTGGCCTCGTGTAAATTTGGCAAAAATGGCTTTTACGTATAGATCCTTCCAATGAAGACAATCGATTTTCAATACCATAAAAATATGCACTCGTCCAAACATAAATGGATAACCGAAAAATAAAACGTTGCGAATATATCCCAAAATGGTGAAATTACTTGTTTCAAAAATCGCAACGAGCACGTAAAAATACCACTTAATAAATTGCCAAGCGTTCGAGCGAATTACACGTGAAAAGTGACAAACTACCGGAAGACAAAACCTAAGCCAAAAACTATTGTGAAGAAATAAATCTGTGTTACCGATCGTCAGTCGGTTATAGGAATCCACCTATAAACTAATTAAAAGTTATTGGTTTCCTAGCTTAAGAATTACAGAAATAGAGAGCTTAAGTATATGCAACACGCTACACAACAAAATGTATAACGCCATGCCTATACCTGCAACAGATTCCTTACAATTGCGAATTCATATAGACAACTAAATTATAAATATTACGCGTGACGACGGATAACACGAATTCGTTAGACATTAAACGTAAGAGATTAAAGTAATGATTTAGAGATTTTTTTAAATAATGTATAAATGTTATATTGAACTGTAACAGTACAGGGTCTGTATGAAAAATAAACAGGTCTGTACGAAAAAACAAACAGGTCTGTACGAAAAATAAACAGGTCTGTATGAAAAATAAACATGTTTGTACGAAAAATAAACAGGTCTGTATAAAAATAAACAGGTCTGTATGAAAAATAAAACAGTCTGTATAGGAACTCTCGTTATTTTAGCCTGAAAACTCTATACATCTTATTTTTAAACCCAAAACTTTTTTACAATAATAATAATCTCCGAACATGCTACATGATAATCTTAAAACCTTGAGTATTAAGAAAGAAGTATAACGAATAATCGGAAAATTTTCAAGTATAGATTAGATGAGAGTGCTTGACTTTTAGCCCGTACCTTACCTTATACCAGCTAAAATGTTGAGATGGTTAAAAATTAAAAAATAATAATGACCTCAGAAATTCACTAAGATAAAAGTACAACATACACAGTAACTTGGTTAAAAGTACCAAGTTTAGCTGGTATGCCATAGTTACTCTTACTTATCTATTTTTAACTCTTATGATGTAAATATTACATAGTTTTACTATCTACATATACATCTCACAGTTAGGAAGGAAGGAAGGCGAGAAAAATGATACTCATAATAAATTAAAATTCTGTATTGGACAAATATATTCCAAATATACATGATCAATATATATATTATAAACAAAATATTACTATTTAGACATAAAAGATAACGAAAAAATTCTATAAAATATCAAATGATTAATACCATCCCTAGAGTGGTTCGGAGACCACAATAAAACTGTAGGCCGCCGTCTCCTTTATCTAGTACAAGACCCCTGAGAGGTGACTAAGAAAACATAGTTTATACATAAAAATTCTATAAATAAAATATAAATCATAAATAAACCTTAAAAATAACTTCAAGGTAAAACAATAATAATACACTTTACAGAAATAGTGATTCCCAGGATATAAATATATTATTTGATACAACAACACTGACATAAATTTTTTATCAACAAATATAATATACATTATTAACACATACGTTTTCACCTCATTCCTGCAAAGGATTCCAATATATATGAGTGCTCTATTATTTATAAGTATAATGGTTCAAATAGTAATAAACAGATAACATTCTTAATTAATATGCAAAAGTTATACATAACTCATTAATGCAGCAAAAAATATAAATACATTGATACAATACAAAATATTATCAACAACGAATATATATACAAAAATATAAAAAACACACAATCCTAGCAGTCTCTAAACTTTTTATATCCATAGGGAACAGAGATGTGATCTTCGGCAAATTTTCTTTTGCTAGAGAGGGGTTTGTAAATTTTTGATTCCTCTCTAGTCACTACCTCGTGCTCCCTACTTCTACAAATGTTTTTGGACACTATATACACCAATTACCAATTAAAAAACATTTATTCAAAATTTAAAATGTATATACAGTTCATTTTGTCTTAAGATAACTCATTATTTTGTTTATTGCATTTCACAATACATTATTTTGCTGCGGCGTGACTTAATGCCGGGGGCATCGACCCGCCACAGTTGCAGGATATTCTTGCGTGAGACCAAAGACAAATTTAATTTTCGGGGGAAATAATAGCCGTTCACAGAAGTATTCGGCCAGTATTACTTCAAAGACTTCATTACCAACGTAATTTCAATTAATTCAACTGCAAACATTTATGTTATCTGTGTATACTGTTTAAGATTTTTGTAGGAAAACTATCTAAAAAACCTACTTTAAAAAAATGGTACTTTTGTATTTCTTTTTTGGATTTGAATTTAATATTTAATTTTATACACGATCACAGGAGGAGTGTCATTGAGCAACATGTCTTTAATAGAGCCAAAATTTATAAGCTGAGTGGCAGCGTAATTTAGGGACATCCCCTTGACTTTACAATTTCTTCTCTCTGGTTCTTAGTAGAGAAGACCTTATATGCATAGTTTTTGGGGCCACCAGACACAAATTCTGAGATATAAGAGCCCTGGCCGTATGCCTCGAGTTCATCGGGTCATGTCTCCAATGAATTCACCTATAAGGACGTCATATTCACCGGGCCTGGACACGTATATGACAGAATCTGTATCATAGTAAAGTACTCTATCCCCCAGCCGTTCTAAATAACTGTACAATTTTAAACGAGCTTGCGTCGTAACATATGTAGTGTAAAACCATATGTATTGGAAAAAGATAAAAAACTTAAACAGACCTCAGACAGTTATAAACAGATCTATACAGGGTCTGTACGAAAAATAAACAGGTCTGTACAAAAAATAAACAGGTCTGTATGAAAAATAAATAGGTCTGTACAGGGTCTGTACGAAAAATAAAACAGGCCTGTACGAAAAATAAAACATCACCCTCGATTTCGGTCTCGGTCTGCGTCTGGGGTTGTGGCTGATGCACCAGAGCTAATGGTGTGGGTGAGGACGGAGGCGGAGGCGATGGTAATGGTGATGGTGATGTCGTGGTGATGGTTAATAACTAGGTATCATCTATTCCAAAGGTTAAGACAGTTTATTGGGAGTTTGTTTACCATTCCCGTACGTGTCAGTTTTAATAAAACCAGGTAGATGAGTCAGCATGTTAATTGTAAACAAACTCCCAATAAACCGTCTTAACCTTTGGAATAGATGATACCTAGTTATTAGCCATCACCACGACATCACCATCACCATTACCATCGCCTCCGCCTCCGCCCTCACCCACACCATTAGCTCTGGTGCATCAGCCACAACCCCAGACGCAGACGGAGACCGAAATCGAGGGTGATGTTTTATTTTTCGTACAGACCTGTTTTATTTTTCGTACAGACCCTGTACAGACCTATTTATTTTTCATACAGACCTGTTTATTTTTTGTACAGACCTGTTTATTTTTCGTACAGACCCTGTATAGATCTGTTTATAACTGTCTGAGGTCTGTTTAAGTTTTTTATCTTTTTCCAATACATATGGTTCTACACTACATATGTTACGACGCAAGCTCGTTTAAAATTGTACAGTTATTTAGAACGGCTGGGGGATAGAGTACTTTACTACGATACAGATTCTGTCATATACGTGTCCAGGCCCGGTGAATATGACGTCCTTACAGGTGAATTCATTGGAGACATGACCCGATGAACTCGAGGCATACGGCCAGGGCTCTTATATCTCAGAATTTGTGTCTGGTGGCCCCAAAAACTATGCATATAAGGTCTTCTCTACTAAGAACCAGAGAGAAGAAATTGTATGCAAAGTCAAGGGGATGTCCCTAAATTACGCTGCCACTCAGCTTAGAAATTTTGGTTCTATTAAAGACATGTTGCTCAATGACACTCCTCCTGTGTATATAGTGTCCAAAAACATTTGTAGAACTAGGGAGCACGAGGTAGTGACTAGAGAGGAATCAAAAATTTACAAACCCCTCTCTAGCAAAAGAAAATTTGCCGAAGATCACATCTCTGTTCCCTATGGATATAAGAAATTTAGAGACTACTAGGATTGTGTGTTTTTTATATTTTTGTATATATATTCGTCGTTGATAAAATTTTGTATTGTATCAATGTATTTATATTTTTTGCTGCATTAATGAGTTATGTATAACTTTTGCATATTAATTAAGAATGTTATCTGTTTATTACTATTTGAACAATTATACTTATAAATAATAGAGCACTCATATATATTGGAATCCTTTGCAGGAATGAGGTGAAAACGTATGTGTTAATAATGTATATTATATTTGTTGATAAAAAATTTATGTCAGTGTTGTTGTATCAAATAATATATTTATATCCTGGGAATCACTATTTCTGTAAAGTGTATTATTATTGTTTTACCTTGAAGTTATTTTTAAGGTTTATTTATGATTTATATTTTATTTATAGAATTTTTACTTATAAACTACGTTTTCTTAGTCACCTCTCAGGGGTCTTGTACTAGATAAAGGAGACGGCGGCCTACAGTTTTATTGTGGTCTCCGAACCACTCTAGGGATGGTATTAATCATTTGATATTTTATAGAATTTTTTCGTTATCTTTTATGTCTAAATAGTAATATTTTGTTTATAATATATATATTGATCATGTATACTTGGAATATATTTGCTCAATACAGAATTTTAATTTATTATGAGTATCATTTTTCTCGCCTTCCTTCCTTCCTAACTGTGAGATGTATATGTAGATAGTAAAACTATGAAATATTTACATCATAAGAGTTAAAAATAGATAAGTAAGAGTAACTATGGCATACCAGCTAAGCTTGGTACTTTTAACCAAGTTACTGTGTATGTTATACCTTTATCTTAGTGAATTTCTGAGGTCATTATTATTTTTTAATTTTTAACCATCTCAACATTTTAGCTGGTATAAAGTAAGGTACAGGCTGAAAGTCAAGCACTCTCATCTAATCTATACTTGAAAATTTTCCGATTATTCGTTATACTTCTTTCTTAATACTCAAGGTTTTAAGATTATCATGTAGCATGTTCGGAGATTATTATTATTGTAAAAAAGTTTTGGGTTTAAAAATAAGATGTATAGAGTTTTCAGGCTAAAATAACAAGAGTTCCTATACAGACTGTTTTATTTTTCATACAGACCTGTTTATTTTTCATACAGACCTGTTTATTTTTCGTACAGACCTGTTTGTTTTTTCGTACAGACCTGTTTATTTTTCATACAGACCCTGTACAGCCCTGTTTATTATATATCCCCATGAACCACCCATGAACAATCCATGAACCATCCATGAACTGTCATGAAACCATCATCAAACACCTATAAAGGGGTATAAAGAATGAATAAGAGCTATCCATACAAATACCTTTGCAGATACAACATGTTTTTTCTACTGAATATCGAGTCCAATTGTTATGGGTTAAACCATGCTGGTTCGAATCTTATGATTGATGAAATGTGGGTGATAATGAAGAAGAATGATCTACATATCAATGAGAATAAATTTCCTCTAAAAACGACCTAATCGAATTATTAACAATGAGACAGCCCCACGATTTTAACGACGAAGATTTATTAAACTATAAAGATATACTAACATTAACGAATGCACACATGAGAAAATATGGAGATGTATATCGGTTAAATCCGAACAAGACCTGGCAATACCAAAACATTATATCGAAATTGTTTCCACCAAAGAAGAGGAGGAGCTCATTGCCAAAGACCTCAGAATATGATGATGATGAGTATGAAATGGGTTGGGAACAGAACACATCCACTACAATTTCAAACTTGAGATCTCTAGGTACCATCGTCTCCACAGAGTGTAGTTTAAAAGAGCCTGTTGTCAATGCAAATTCAAGCTGGAAATATCATAATATACACTCAACGTTCAATTCGAAGAGAAAGAAGATAGAAAGATATATATTGAAATGGGATGAAAATATTAACCCTAACGATTTAGTTGACGCAATAATAATTAACAAACGCTTAGGTCTAAAATACGATTTATATATAAATACTTTAAGAGATACGGGAATTATCGGACAAATTATTTTGGTTTTATTTTCTATTTACCATTTTTATTCGTAGGAGTGGGGGAAACCTGTTACCAATGTTCATTTTTGGATTAAAATCTTCATATATCTTGTGACAGTCGAAGTGATTAGACGTAACGATGGTTAATTGTGAAAATTGTCAAAAGCTTTTGCGAATAAGAAATACATGAAGAGGCATGCTAAGAATTGCGCATTTACACCTATTCGCGAGAAAATTGATCCAGCAGATAAAATTTTAGAGATTATGGAAATGATATTTACAAGATTTAAATATTACGCGTGCTGTTTATCTGCCGCTCTAATTTTCCGTGATCAAGTTAAACGATTTGGTATCAATTCTGAAGTGAAAAAGGGGAATATTATACGCAAATCAGAACTCATGCCAGTACATTTTTGGAATGTAATCGATGGAAGAATTTATGACCCGTCACTTGCTGTTGCCCGAGAAGATTACCCCGAAATGGAAGTTAATTATCATGAAGGCCCCTGTATTATCAAGAATGCAGGAGATGGTTTTATGGAAGCAGCTTATGAAGTGTTTAAAATAGTTAAATCTGCAGATTTTTACTTGGCCTAGCACCTAAAGAACTACTTGATATAAGGAATAAAATTCATGAGAGCGTAACGACAGTTCTCAATGATTATAATAAAAATACCTTGTAAATTTGAATATATTTTCTAATAAATTAATTCGTTTCTTTTTTCCGTAATCACCCTGTATATATTTTTTCACTATGTTCACCTGTATATTATTATTACTGTATACCCTGTATATTTTTTCATTATGTTCACCCTGACTGTAAATAAAACTTTAAAAAATACGAATACATTTTTCAATGTAATAATCAAACAGAAACTCTAGCTCAAAAACAAGCGTGATGAATGAGTTATGTTAATAAAGTAAATAATGCGGGAATGGTAGCTTTGTTTATCTTAAATAAACGTTGCTCTGAGAACATTCTAGAATACATATAAGGACTTTATTTGTTAATATGCAATAATGCTGATTCGAGGTCTCCTGTATAAGTATATAGTTTGTCTTTTACGAGATATACAGATTGTTACATATCAGCTCATACAACTCAACAGCTTGAGAACATGATTCTAGTTGCTGTCTCTGAATTAAGCATTTGGTGTGAATGTAATCGACTTGTATTGAATAAAACCAAAACTAAGTGTATAAATTTTTTTATTAGAAGAAGCATGCCAACTACCAACCTGACTGGAGATATGCAATGCTTCGATACAGTAACGTTTCTAGGTACTTACTTAGATAACAGGCTTACCTGGGATGCTCATGTGGATCACGTATGTAAAAAATTAAATAAAGCGTTTTATGCTATTCTCCAATTAAAAGATACCTTAACTGTCCCAGGCCTTCTTAATATATATTATGCTATGGCCTATTCACATATTGCTCTTAATATAATAAGCTGGGGTTGTGGAAGGGATTTTAAGAGAGTTTTTATAGCTCAGAAAAAGCTTTTAAGATTATTATTCAATATGACTCATCGCGAAAGTTGTAGACGGGTGTTTGTGAATAATAAAATACTTACGACCCCATCAATCTATATCTACAGATGTCTTTATATGTCAAAAACCATAATCATTTATTTACCAGTAACTCCTGCTTGCATGATCATAGCACCAGGCACGGAGAACTACTGCGTATCCCTCGGCACAATTCATCTACGTACAAACATTCGCCAAACTATAATTGTATTGTCTTATATAACAAATTACCCAATAAGCTTAAAAATTTAGCAAATTATAATACGTTTAAAAGACATGTTAAATCTATGCTGATTAATGGATGTTTTTATAGTATTGATGAATTTTTATCTGCGTCTCTTGAATATGTGTAATTTTCTGGTTTATTGTCCAAACTCTCACTTATTTTAAATCTGATACGACCCAAGTTACACGTAAATTCATTTTTATTACATGCACTTTATGTTTTTATTGTTTGTCACTTATAATGTAATTTTGTTCTTTACCCTTATTTATTTATTTATTTATTTATGTGTATACTGTAAATTGTGATTATTTTTAATCAAATTGTGACGTTTCATATCAATAATTGCATTTGTTTGCTACTATTGTATATATGTTTGTCCATTGTTCATATACCCATATTTTATGTTTTACAACACTTATATAGTTGTATATGTATGTATATTTACCTTTTATTTATTTATTTTTTTATTATTGTATTGACATGCCATATATACCTTGTGTATCTTTTGGTCAATAAATATTAATATTTAATATTAATACATAGAGTATGAGGATTATAGATTTTTCTAAAAAAGTTAATATAGAAAGTTTACTCCTAATGAATCATGCTTACTTTGTGAATCAATAGTTTCTACAAAAAGACAATGGATTTTAAAAACCTTTAAAGAATTTCATTTATAATCATAATATATATAAAAAGAACTGTAGTAAAATTAAAAATATCCTATAAAGTGTTAATATTTAACAAAATTTCCTGAAAAATATTATGTTAAAGAATCTGTACACTGTACACCTTGTATATTAATACTGCACAGACCCTGTATATTATTAATGAATGAGCATTTATTAAATTAGCAGAGGAGCGCTGGAAAATTCAAAATCGGTGGTATTTTTCACATTAGCAAATATAAACACATGTTTGAAAAAAAAGGATATATACCAATTGGACTACGGAATTATTTAAAATAAAATCAACTTGAATAATATTTTTCCCATATGATTCTTTACACTTTTTTATTTTGCATTTTTAAATTCCTGTAAAAAGTTTTCAAAGTAATTTTCATACAGACCCTGTTCATGAGGACAAAAATGTGAATAACTGCGGGTAATTGTGGATAAAATAAGTGAGTCATCGTTTTTAACCGTATCCTGATGATGAAGGTAACTTAGTTGATGAAACAAAGTTTAGCGTAAGGTTCCCTTATTACATTTTTACGGATGGGGCTTTATTATATCGAACTGACGGTTATTTTTTGTATACTAAATTATTAGTGTACCTGCAAGTGCCTAGTTATCCAACGACCGGGATATTTCAAGAGAAAAAAACAGCTTAACAGATCTTCTAATATTACGTATCATGTTAGAGAGAGATTTTTAAAACTGATAGTTTAGTTAGTTATGGAGACCTAGAGTCAGCCATCTTTTACGAAAATCATTCATTTAGATGTGTTTTTAAAATATCTAAAAATGTATATATTTCAAATCCCCTGTATATTTTTCGAATCGCTCTGTATATTTTTCGAATCAATCCAAGTTCCCTTACATTTATTCAATAGGCATTATAAACATAGTGTACATTTGTATTCAATAAGAACAAAAATCAGTTATTACTAGTAAAACAGCCCTGTACAAAAGAACTTATCAGAAAATTATAAATGACTGTGTAGATTTGTATTCAATAAGAACAGAAAAATTCACTGCAGATTACATCGTTTAAGTAAAATATACAGTTATTACTAACAAAACACCCTGTATATTATTACTGTACACCCTATATATTTTTCCACATGATTTTTATTGCCGAAGGCTTACGCTTCTTTTATTTTGTATTTTTGAAATATTTTTGTTTAGAGAAACAAGACACTATTTTTCGAATCCCCCTGTATATTTTTCGAATTAACCCAAGTTCCTTACACTTATTTTGTCAGTGATGGTAATATGAAGTTACCTTATTATTTATAGTACTTGAATATTAATACATCTTAAAACTGATATGAAACTTGCAAATCTTAAATCGGATTGATATTATTTATGCATGACATTAGTATTTTTACTTATTATTTATATTAAAATCAATAGGAACAATCAAAAGGAATTGATTTATGAAAACCAAGGGTAATCTATAACGTTAAACTGAGCAGCCCTGGTATATTGAAAATTGTGTGAAATATCCGCTTGAACTAGGAAAAATAATGATTCCCGAAACTTCCCTGCCCCATAAACTTTATGTAAAAATAATGCTTTTTATAAAATTCAAACAATATATGGCATAAAACTAGGGAAAAATTGAGTAAAACTATGATTAATAAACATTAAGCTGAGCACCCCCCTGTATATTGACAATTGTGTAAAATATCCGTTTGAACTAAGAAAAATAACGATCCCAAGACATCTGGTTCCGGTACATGAACTTTATGTAAAATTAACACTTTATAAAATTGAAACAATATATGGTATAAAACTAGGGAAAATTGAGTAAAAGTATGATTAATAAACATTAAACTGAGCACTCCCTGTATATTGACAATTGTTTAAAAATATCCGTTTGAACTAAGAAGAATAATGATTCCCGAGTCATTCAGTACATAAACCTATTATGACAAAAACTTGAGAAAACAGAGCTATCTATGATTAATAAGCATTAAATTTTAAAACGTTATTATAATAGAAAAACCATATATAAATCATGTGGCTCTAGTAACATGGTAACTGTTTAAGGAAAATTACAATTTTTAAAATCTACGGACAATCTGCAAAAATTATAATAATGGAAACTTACCTTTATGTTATAATAGTGTAAAGCACTCACAAAAACTTCTCCACTGACTGGCACTATACACCTCCGACCACTACACCGAAAAATTGAAATTGAATTGAAAATATAGGATAGGACTTATAGGAGCGGCCGATAGCCGATTGACCAGCCGCTGGAATATTTCCATTTTAGCTGAATTTGCAGATATTATATTAATGGTTAATGGTTAAAAACTGAGTTTGAATATTATCGCAGCAATCTATGTTTGCAAAAATAAATATATAAGAACAATATTGATACTTTTATAAACTCTATATTGGCCTGAGATATTTAAAATCTTTTCTCATGGTTAAAATATTCATTTGAACTTGAGGAAAATAATTTCTACCACGAAACTTCAAACGTACGTTTATTATTATTATTGCTAGAGCAAAGAAGCTCTTTCTTAGGAGTAACAAAAATAGCTAAAATTATATACCTGGCGATCAACAAAAATTAACCAGACAAGCTGCGACTCTAAGGTATATATTTTTAATAGACTTGATCGATATTTTTTCTTCTATACTTACTCCAAATCAGAAATCCTATCTATATAGCCATTTAGGTAAAAAAAAAAAATAATGATGAGGACGAAAACCAGATCACGACCGTTAAATGTTAGCTACAAGCTAGATCTTGTCGGTGAAAAACATTGATTATTCAGGTGTGGAAATGACTGTTAATTCAAAGTTATTTTATATTAGTCATATAGCATGAGCTGTTTTTAGTTGGATATTTACTAGGGCCTTTTATAAGATGTTTATTTATTTAAATTTTTAAGGAAGTAATAAATTATATTTGTTTTTGTCTAAATTTCATTGAAAGTATCGACAAAGGTAAATTTCAAAGTAAACCGCCGCGCCTTTTGATGACATTTGCGCAATATTACGTCATAGCTAACGGTTTTTTACCATCTGATATGATTCATCATGACAATTTCATTTCACAAGCACAAGTGTCAGTCTGTGCTCTTTGTTCGTGACATGTGGATGCAGGGCCTGGTGAGTATTTTCAGTTTTTTTTCACTATTACACGTACGATAGTAGAAGTGAGGTTATGTCGGCTCGGGGGCACTAGCAATATAAAGTCGAAGCAAGAATTCAAGCGATGCACGTCACGAGTGATCTCATTAAAGAAATGTTAATACTAACATAATTTTTAAGCATTAATTACGTTAAAAAGAGTAATTATTGACACCCGGTTATTAAGCTTTTTTCAGAAATAGGTACAGTTTAATGGGGCTTCATGATTCTTAGCAGTATTGTCTTATTTATAGAATCGATCTGTGACGCGCATCGCTTGAATTCTTGCCTCGACTATAGTTAATTATGTTGGCACGGGGGCACAAGTGAGGTTATGTTGAACGCACTCTGTAACGGCTGATAAGGTTTAGGGATATAATTAGGTTATGTTACTTACTTTTAAAATGTTGGTATCCAAAGTGAGGTTATGTTGGGACGAGGGGGGCACCATGACGATTGGGGCCTAACATTATTCTTGCTTGCTATGAATTTTTACCCTTGGCACTCTGATGGCGTAGCTCCGATTCGATGCCACATACCACGTTCATGTGGTCTTTGGGTTTAAGTTTTTATAGCAGGCTTAAGAAGTAAGTTTATCGTTGACACGGGGGCCACTAGTAAGGTTAGGATCACGCGCGTCGGTCAACCGAGACGGGCACACGAGCACGTGGACATTAGTTAGGTTATGTTGAACGGCCTGTGATGCTGAGAGTAAGGTTAGGTTAACACGGTGCCGCTGGGGCACGGGACACTTGAAAGGGGGGCTTTTGACAGCACATGGGCCCTACACGAACCACGAGCAGGTTTAAGAAGTGAAGTTAGGTTATGCTGACACGTGGGCACCTCATAGCCTTCTTGCTCATTACACGTGATGATAGAAGTGAGGTTAAGTTGGCAACAGAAGTTAGGTTATGTGTCGAAACGGGGGACACTAACCGGTCAACACGCGATAATAGAAGTGAGGTTAAGTTGGTAACATAAGTTAGGTTAGGTTGGCACGGGGGCCATTAGTAAGGTTAGAATCATGCGTCGACCAGCCGGGGGCACACGAGCACGGGGCATTAGTTAGGTTATGTTGGCACAGGGCCCAGTCAGATTTGAATTTCCCGCGGTCGGTAATGCAAATCCCACAATTCGAATTTCCCGCGCTTCGGTCGGTAATGCAGATCCCATAATTTGAATTTCCCGCGTTTCGGTCGGCAATACAGATTCCATGATTTGAAATTCCCGCGTTTCGGTCGGTAATGCAAATTCCATGATTTGAATTTCCCACCATAAAAGGGGGAGTGGCTTCGTGCTCTCTGATTGGCTGAGCGGTGGAGGGGCGTGGCTTCGAGGGTGGAGTGGTGGGGGGCGTCTGAAGTGACCCGTTACTTACTTGTTACTTTGATGGGTACTTGGATGGTTTCCCCGTTTCAAGGATATACAGTGTAGTCGCTCCACCCTTTAGCGGCTTATATATAAATGTATGCGCAGAAGCTATAAAATCTTAGGCGAGGATAGCGTAGCTAATATACCATTTTTCGGAGGGGATATAAAGGTGTCGGTCCTTTATCTACTAAATGTTATGCAAGTAAAAGAACCCTATACTCTTCGAAAGAGAAGAGTTTGACACAATTTCTGGTTGAAGGTAACTCGGCTAGAGGCGTCGGTGATAGGCCTTAGTAGTGGAAATAGACCGACGTTAAATAAATGTATAAAACCACAGAACAATGAACACGCATAATAGTCGAGATAAACGCGCCTAAGAATTGCGCACCTGTTAGTCGAATTAAACACGTCTAACAGTCGAGATCAAAGTGCCTAAGAGTCGTGCATCTGTTAGTTGATATTAATCTCGCCTAATAGTAACGCTTCTGTTAGTCGAATTAAACGCATCTAACAGGCGACTTGAAAAAAGTAGTTTATCTTGGCCCCTCAGCGCTTCCGTATGCATTGTTTTTCCGATTTCCCGCTATTTTAACTAATAGGGAAATCATTTTAATGTATTGCCTATAGAAAGAAGAAATGCTCGGATTAAGGCTTTGGCACAGAGTCCACTAAACACATCGATAGGTCGCATATCTACTAACTTATCTGTTGGCATATTTACACTCGTTTTTACTTACTGAGGAGATTATCTATTTTAATTTTGTAAAACTGTTCATTTGCAATCATTTGATTGATAGTATGTTAATGTAAGACGTGTTGGAAAATCATTCCAATACATTTTCTGATTTATTTCGTTGTTCATAACGAATCCACGTTGAAATCAAAACTCGACGGTATTTATTAAAATCATTAATTTTTTAGAGTATTTCAACCCCCATTTTCCTATGCTAGACGGGCTGCAAAATGATTTAAATACATTTTCCTGATGTATTTCATTGTTCTTAATGAAACCTCGTTAAAATTAAAACTCGACAGGAATTCAGTAAAATAATAAGATTTTTAAAATATTTCAACCCCCGTCTCACTCTCTTAGACGGGCTGGAAAATGGTTTCAATACATTTTTCTGATGTATTTCATTGTTCTAAATGAATCCCCGTTAAAATTAAAACTCGACAGTAATTGTTGCGAAAATAATGAATTTTTAAAATATTTCAACCCCGATCTCACCCTCCGAGACGTGCTGGAAAATAATTTCAATACATTTCCCTGATGTATTTCGTTGTTCTTAATAAAATCGCGTTAGAATTTAAACTCGACATGGGTTACTGAATTGAATAATTTTTTAAAAATATTCTATCCTGCTCTGCACCCTGCCACACCACCCGGCATGTTTTGATATATATACATTACCCGATGTATTTTTCCTGTTCCTAAATAATTAGAGAAACTGTTTTCTAAATATAAAATATTCTCTATACCCACGACTTTATCGATTATAGTCCTACTTGAAAATGTGGATGTGGATAACTTCACACCCGTAATTATTGGAGGTTTTATCGTTCTTTATAAAATTTAAGTGTGATTCATTAATATTTGCAACTTAAAAAAGTGTTGTGTGTGTTTAAATGTTAAAAATGAGTAATTATTTTATAAAATTGGAAAAAGGACATCCAGATATCGCTACGCGATATAAACAGAAACTATCTTTAATTAATGATATGGACCCTTATTCCCGACAGTGAATTAAGTTATAGTACCGCAGATTTTCCTCCGGTTAATAATATGGATACACTTACTTATTTAGTTTTAACAACAAGTTATTACACTAGCCAGCAGATGAAAGCCTTTAAAAGTTTACATGCCTACAAATACTTTGAAGCTGGTTTTGTTAGTAAATGTGGTGCTATATATATCGATAACTACATGGTAGTACTTGCAAATGTAAGTTATAAATAATACAATCAAGTGTTTTGATCTAATTTAGTTTTTTTATTTTGTTAGGTGAAACATTCCCAAAGAATGAACGACCCGTCACTTCGTGTATGGATAATGTGCAAGATTGATGGGAGCATCGAAACTGCACATTGTACTTGTATGGCTGGTGCCGGAGAAGTGTGTAGTCATATTGGGGCTTTATTATACACTTTAGAATATATCAGCACTTCGAAAACTAATATTTCTTGCACTGACGTACGGTCATTGTAGAATGTACCAAAAATGTCGAAGGTTCAGAGTGAACCTATAAAAAATATTAACTATGGAAAAACAGTTTCGTTCACAAAAATATCCGGTGACTCAGTACCACTGATAGTAGGTGAGGAACTGACAACACTTTTGAAACAAATCGACGAAGCTGGTGGTCAGTCGGTTCTAATGAGAGTGGTTGAACCATTTGCGAGTACATTGGAAGTTAGAGATACAGCAATTTCTAATCCTTACACGGAACTATATAATGAAGAATATATAGATTTAACGTATGAACAGCTATTACAGCTGTCTTTTGAATATGTAAATATTCACTTGACACCAGAAAAATGTGAGCAAATAAATATAGCAACAAAGGCACAATCTACGTCAAGGGAATGCATCCACCAAAGAGCGGGTAGGATCACAGCATCAAAGTTAAAGGATGTATGTCGAACATCTCTTAGCAATCCATCTTTATCGCTCATAAAACAAATATGGTACCCATTAAAATTTACTTTTAAAAATAAAGTCACAGAGTGGGGCATTAGACACGAAAAAGATGCATTAGAAGCTTATAAAAATGAACAGACTGCATGCAACTCACGATAATTTATCACTAGATGATATTGGATTTTGTATCACTACGAATCTATCGCAATTTTGAGCTTCTCCAGATGCCAAAGTAACCTGTACTTGTTGTGGAACTGGATGTGTAGAAGCTAAGTGTCCATATCTCCTAAAAAATGTGACCATCGAAGAATTTGCAAACATAAAAACATCTTGTTTATTAAAGACAGACACAAATGAAATTTATTTAGATAATGAACATTCTTATTATTATCAAGTTCAGTAACAGATGGCTATAACTGGCACCTTATACTGTGATTTTTTTGTGTGGTCCCCTAGGGAAATATCCATTGAAAGCTGCTGAATTCCATAAGAAGGTAATCGTTCCTGAGCTTTTGGGACACCATTTTACGAAAGCAACGTATGTGAATATTCCTTTGTGGTGCGTATGTAGAGGCCCAGATGACGGAATAAGACCTATGTTGTGTTGTAGTAATGACAATTGTGATATTAAATGGTATCATTTTGAGTGTGTCGGTATTGACGAACACCTTCCAGAAATGTGGATGTGCGATTTGTGTTCATAGATGATTTCTTTTTTAGTAAAATATATATATAAAACATTCTGCAATAGGGAACTTGCCTAAAATTTTAAAAATAAAAATAATGCTAAAAAACAGCGTAACGTTGTAATAAAACCTGTACTTCGCAAAAAAATAAGATTTCTAATTCCACGCAATCAGTATGAAAGATCTAAACAGCGATAAAATTGAAGTGGCCTGGAACGATTTTTATGCAGTAAAAAAAATGTGCAAGTTCCCTAGGTATTATTATATTAGCTGTGTATTTATCAGTTATTCTATCGTAATTACTTTTATAAGGAATATTTCGTAAAATATATATGTATATACTTGTCACTAACTAGATTAAAATGTTTTTTTAGTTTCGATTTATAGTTTAATGACAGCAGGTTTTTTTTTATTAATGTTAATTTTTTGAAAGTAGGTAGTAGGTACTTTATCTTTTCATAATTAATTTTACTGTGAAATGCATTATTTTTTTATAGTTTATACAATTTTTCGATTTTTTTTATTAACGGTGCATAATAAACTTTCTGTGAATATTTACTATTTATCTTACTTTTCCAATTATGTTTCACTGTTAATGAATATAATAAAATAAACGCTACTGGAATTTGTTTATTAATGATATGGATAAAACGAGATTCAAGGAAAAATACAAAGCATTTTAAATGTTATTTTATAGTGGAACAATTGGAATGCACAAATTAAATAATGCACAACAAACATAAACAATTTCATCTAAAATTGGTTGCTCCCCACCAGTGCTCAATAATGTAATAGGAACTACATCATGAAGTATGGAATATTTCCGTCGTATTGTTCCAATTACTCGTTCTACATGTATTCGAATATGTGCTATAGCTCTGGTTTTCTTCAAGTCCACAGGATGTAGTTGTGATAAACCTTTGGTAAAAGCTGGTATTTTAACAGTTGCGTGAAACAATTCTACAAATTCTCATATTAAGAAACCCCTATCTGCCATTACAACATCACCAGGTACTAGTTGACTTAAAAATACGGAATTTTATGTCAATAATTTATCAGAAACTCTTCCTCCCCAACCTTCACTTATAAAGCAAACCGAACCTTGAGGTGTAATGCCAATTAAGTATTTCACAGTCTGGCTGTGTTTATAGTTAGACCAGGACCAGCGGCGGATCCAGGGGGGGGGGTCATTGGGGTCATGACCCCCCCCCCTGGGCTGGGTCTAGATCAACCACTGATAATTTTTCTAATCTCATTGATAAATTTAGGTCCTTTTCTACTCTCAGGATGCTCAAAACTTGGCTGAGAACGTCAATGGCAGAAGATCGTCTAACTGGACTGGAGTAGGTATTCCAACGGTTGAGCCAGACAGTGACGTCACAGTATTGGCACCAGCCGTAAAGAAGGGAATCTGCATTACCGACCGCGCGAAATTCAAATTATGGGATCTGCATTATCGACCGAAGCGCAGGAAATTCAAATCGTGGGATCTGAATTACCGACCGCGGGAAATTCAAAATCTGACAGGGCCCTGTGCCGACATAACCTAACTAATACCCCGTGCTCGTGTGCCCCCGGCTGGTCGACGCATGATTCTAACCTTACTAATGGCCCCCGTGCCAACCTAACCTAACTTCTGTTACCAACTTAACCTCACTTCTATCATCGCGTGTTGACCGGTTAATGTCCCCCGTTTCAACACATAACCTAACTTCTGTTGCCAACTTAACCTCGCTTCTATCATCACGTGTAATGGGCAAGAAGGCTAGGAGGTGCCCCCGTGTCAGCATAACCTAACTTCACTTCTTAAATCTGCTCGTGGTTCGTGTGGGGTCCATGTGCTGTCAAAAGCCCCCGTTCAAGGGTCCCGTGTCCCAGCGGCACCGTGTTAACCTAACCTTACTCTCAGCATCACACAGGCCGCTCAACATAACCTAACTAATGTAACCGTGCTCGTGTGCCCGTCCCGGCTGACCGACGCGCGTGATCCTAACCTTAGTAGTGGTCCCCGTGTCAATGATAACCTTACTTCTTAAGCCTGCTATAAAAACTTAAACCCAAAGACCACATGAACGTGGTATGTGGCATCGAATCGGAGCTACGCCATCAGAGTGCCAAGGGTAAAAATTCATAGCAAGCAAGAAGAATGTTAGGTCCTAAACCGTCGTGGTGCCCCCTCCTCGTCCCAACATAACCTCACTTCGGATGCCAACATTTTAAAAGTAAGTAACATAACCTAATTATATCCCTAAACCTTATCAGCCGTTACAGAGTGCGTTCAACATACCCTCACTTATGGCCCCCGTGCCAACATAATCTAACTATATTGCTAGTGCCCCCGAGCCGACATAACCTCACTTCTACTATCGTACGTGTAATAGTAAAAACAACTGAAAGGACTCACCAGGCCCTGCATCCACATGTCACGAACAAAGAGCACAGTAGCACAGACTGACACTTGTGCTTGTGAAATGAAATTGTTATGTTGAATCATATCAGATGGTAAAAAAACCGTTAGCTATGATGTAATATTGCGCAAATGTCATCAAAAGGCGCGGCGGTTTACTTTGAAATTTATCTTTGTCGATACTTTCAATGAAATTTAGACAAAAACAAATTTAATTTATTACTTCCTTAAAAATTTAAATAAATAAACATCATATAAAAGGACCTAGTAAATATAACAGCTCATGTTATATGACTAATATAAATATAAAATAACTTTGAATTAACAGTCATTTCCACACCTGAATAATCAATGTTTTTCACCGACAAGATCTAGCTTGTAGCTAACATTTAACGGTCGTGATCTGGTTTTCGTCCTCATCATTATTTTTTACCTAAATGGCTATATAGATAGGATTTCTGATTTGGAGTAAGTATAGAAGAAAAATAGTCTATTAAAAAATATATACCTCAGAGTCGCAGCTTGTCTGGTTAATTTTTGTTGATCGCCAGGTATATAATTTTAGATATTTTTGTTACTCCTAAGAAAGAGCTTCTTTGTTCTAGCAATAATAATAAACGTACGTTTGAAGTTTCGTGGTAGAAATTATTTTCCTCAAGTTCAAATGAATATTTTAACCATGAGAAAAGATTTTAAATATCTCAATATAGAGTTTATAAAACTATCAATATTGTTCTTATATATTTATTTTTACAAACATAGATTGCTGCGATAATATTCAAACTCAGTTTTTAATCATTGTTTATTTAATATAATATCTGCAAATTCAGCTAAAATGGAAATATTCCAGCGGCTGGTCAATCGGCTATCGGTAGCTCCTATAAGTGCTATCCTATATTTTCAATTCAATTTCAATTTATCGGTGTAGTGGGCGGAGGTGTATAGTGCCAGTCAGTGGAGAAGTTTTTGTGAGTGCTTTACACTATTATAACATAAAGGTAAGTTTCCATTATTATGATTTTTGTAGACTGTCCGTAGATTTTAAAAATTGTAATTTTCCTTAAACAGTTACCATGTTACTAGAGCCACATGATTTATATATGGTTTTTCTGTTATAATAACGTTTGAAAGTTTAATGCTTATTAATCATAGATAGCTCTGTTTTCTCAAGTTTTTGTCATAATAGGTTTATGTACTGAATGACTCGGGAATCATTATTCTTCTTAGTTCAAACGGATATTTTTTAACAATTGTCAATATACAGGGAGTGCTCAGTTTAATGTTTATTAATCATAGTTTTACTCAATTTTCCCTAGTTTTATACCATATATTGTTTCAATTTTATAAAGTGTTAATTTTACATAAAGTTCATATACCGGAACCAGATGTCTTGGGATCGTTATTTCTCTTAGTTCAAACGGATATTTTACACAATTGTCAATATACAGGGGGTGCTCAGCTTAATGTTTATTAATCATAGTTTTACTCAATTTTTCCCTAGTTTTATACCATATATTGTTTCAATTTTATAAAAAGCATTATTTTTACTTAAAGTTTATGGGGCAGGGAAGTTTCGGGAATCATTATTTTTCCTAATTCAAGCGGATATTTCACACAATTTTCAATATACCGGGGCTGCTCAGTTTAACGTTATAGATTACCCTTGGTTTTCATAAATCAATTCCTTTTGATTGTTCCTATTGATTTTAATATAAATAATAAGTAAAAATACTAATGTCATGGATAAATAATATCAATCCAATTTAAGATTTACAAGTTTCATATCAGTTTTAAGATGTATTAATACTCAAGTACTAGAAATAATAAGGTAATTTCATATTGCCATCACTGACAAAATAAATGTAAGGAATTTGGGTTAATTCGAAAAATATACAAGGGGATTCGAAAAATAGTGTCCTGTTTCTCTAAACAAAAATATTTCAAAAAAAAATACAATATAAAAAAGCGTAAAGCCTTCGACATTAAAAATCATGTGGAAAAATATATAGGGTGTGCCGTAATAATATACAGGGTGTTTTGTTAGTAATAACTGTATGTTTTACTTAAACGATGTAATCTGCAGTGAATTTTTCTGTTCTTATTGAATACAAATCTACACTTTCATTAATAATTTTCTGATAAGTTCTTTTGTACAGGGTTGTTTTACTAGTAATAACTGATTTCTGTACTTATTGAATACAAAATGTACACTATGTTTATAATGCCTATTGAATAAATGTAAGTAAGGGAACTTGGATTGATTCGAAAAATATACAGAGCGATTCGAAAAATATACAGGGGCTTTGAAATATATGCTAGTTAATGGATTGTAGAAATCACTTTTTAAAAACTTTATTTACTTGGGAGTCAAACTTGACTCTAGGTACAATAATGAACAATAATAAATTTAGAATGTATTAGGTCGAAAATGAGTATATGACTGAAGGTACAAATGTCCGTTGGTTGTATTTATAACATAAGAGAACAAAGAACATTAAATTGGCAATTCAGCATGATAAGGGATTACCAAGAAAGAAACATTAAGCTCAGCCAACGTGAGCGGTTATTAGAGAAGAGCTGTTACGCAATCTGTAACATGATATGTTTGAGAAGGTTAAGCCTGTCTCGGTGATATTATATATCACAGTATATTTCTAATATAACAGCTTCCCCCTTATAAAAAAAGTTGGTGTTTTATGCAGCAACTTTTGAAATGAATATAAAATGTATATAAAAGGTAATGGTACAATTTGGAAAAATATAAAGAGTACAAAAATGTTAAGTCGAAAAGTTTAAGATACGGAGTATAACCTTAGTGTCTAAAATATGAAATGCAAGCACAATAAGCTTGATTCATAAAATAAAATAACATAAAAATGTTAGAGTTAAAATATAGCTTTAGCAAGAAAGCGTAAAATACAAACATAACAAGTTTGTCTTAAAATGGGATAAAATATTCCCAAGGTTAAAATATAGCTTTAATATAAAAGCATAAAATATGAGTATGATAAGTTTAAATGAAAATGACGTAAAAATGTTAATAAAATTGAAATTAACAAAGGATAGAAAAATAATGAAATATAATGATTAAACAAATGAAATGAAATTCACTGAAGAGTCTAGCATTAAAAGTCAGTAAAAAGGCACAAAACAGTTTGTCTTTAGTTGAGTTCTATGTCTTCGGCTTCGTTGTCTTCTCTTCTTAAGGTAGGTCGTCTTCGTTGATGAAACAGGCTAGTGATTGTCCTGAGGGGTTCACTAGGCCTTGGTGGAGACGGAGGAGTCGTGGAAACGTTGATGGCTAGTCTTCGTCTTCTTGCTTTACACTTACAGAATAGATACAAGAATAAGAGTCCGAAAATTAGCACTATGGTAAGATAGGTAAACTAAGAAATGTGTCTCGTGATGAAAGGTTCCTTGATTAGGTCGTCTAAGTCTTTTGAATATTGGTCTAATTGGTGTCTGGCGATATCGAGGTCTTCGGTGTTCAGATCACTTAGTTTTAGTGGTTTCAGGTTGGGCACTCGAACTTTGTCCGGAACCTGGTTGCAACACTCGAACGGGATTTGTATAGAGTGAGCGTCGTTCTTCACGTCTGTCGTTTCGCCTGAGCTGGCTTGGATCTTCGTGATACCTATGAAGGCGTAGCAATTTGGTTGTAATTTAATTATACAGTTTTTGAGGATGGTGTCGGTTTTTGGTGTCTCTTTCGGGCAATTGATAGTCATCTTTAGTGTCTCTGTATTGATGATCATCCACACGTTTTCGTCTAGTTTTTGGATGTTGTATCCTTGGCCGATGATAGTTGACGTTTGACAGTTTTCTGGTAAAGTTTGTAGATCCTTGAAAAGGCGGGCTTCGCATATGGCGTTGTTGTCAATTGGATATGCAAACAAATTTGGACATAATTTAGGATTGGTATGTAGTGGCTTGCATTTTCTGAGGTCAGCAATGGGTATGTACATCAAAGAATCATCATCTCTCGCGATATATTTTTGAGAAGTTGACAAAATATGATACAGACCAGTTCTACTATCTAAGATAGGAATGGGGTATAATTGGAAAACAGAGTACGTTTGAGGGTCTACTAGGGGTATATCTAATACAAATACTAATTCTGAGTTCATTTGGAAAGCTTTTAATTCAATAATATCTAAATACTGTGCAATTTTTGAGAGTTTAATTGGGAGTGGCAAATTGTTCTTTTGTAGGTTTTGTGAAATTTCCTGCAATGAGTTTACCAAATCTTGGGGATTAATGATAGACGTATGAATTACTTTGTCTCGCGAAAGTGATCGAATTTAAAATATCGTTGAGGTTGTCCTCTATAAATAGGTAGCTCGCCATGAGTTGTTCACAAATTTCCAAGAATTTTAATTTTGTTTCAACTGCTCGTACGTTATACGTAATGTCTAAGATTGCGTATTCGATTTCTTTTATGTCTTTGTTGAATGTCTCCTCGTCTATTAGTAGTTTTTGAATTATCGTGTTAAAATTTTTAATAACTGAATTTGTAACTGATATTTGATTTTTCATCAAATTTTCTATCTGACGTTCGTCTTGGTTTAGTTTATTGATACAGTCAGAGTAGTATTTACCGTCTTCTGCGTCTAAATTTCCGGTAATTGCTTTGAATATTGAACCAATTCCGTTTATGATTCCGCGTTTGTAGCGTTTCGTGTCGAGATGTATTTCGTCAAATTTAGTTTGTATGGATTTTGAGATTTGTCCTAGGAGGCTTAAATGCGTTTTAACCTCACTCGCGAATTCGTTCATGTTTTTGTATGCTGGGTCAAGGGTGGTAAGGATTGTCTGTAAGATTTTGTCGTTTCTGTCAAGAGCTGTCTTAAAGGTCGATATATTTTTATGTACGAGTAACGTCCATTTCTTGTGTGAGATGACAATGTCCGTGTCTTTGTGATATTAGACACCGATAGTATTGTTTATTGGTGTTATTTCGTATTGAGAAAATGCTGATCCGAACAGCAGTAGAAACCTGAAAATAAATTTTAATCTTCAGTATATGGTTTCATTCTATCAAAATTTACTTTACTTGTTTGATTTGTCTCGGGATTTAACAAAGTGGCAGAATTTTGGAAGATTTCTTTGATCTTGAAAGGGCCGTTGAATTTATTTTGTGACTTACTTTTGATTTGGGATTCCTTTACATATACTTCGTCTCCAACGTTATACGTGGGGCGATTTTCTGGGATATTTCTGTCGAATCTGACTTTAGCTTTTTGTTTTTGCGCTTCAGTCCGACTGCGTGCAATTTGATAATAGTGAGATATCCTATTATTTAAGACCCTAACATATTTAGTTATTAGGTCTTTTTGGTTGTACAGGGTCTCTGGTGGTCTATTAGCTGTGTGTCCAAAGATCAGTTCGTATGGCGTAAAACCGTGCGTTTTATTAACCGAATTATTATAGCATATTACTGCGTACGGCAATATGGTAAAAGGATGTTCATTTGGGTTTTCGGTTTTGTGAATTCTGATCATTTCGGCTAAGGTAGCATGAAAGCGTTCTATAGAGCCGTTAGATTGGGGATGTCCTACGCTAGAATATGTCAGGTTTATATCGTAGAGGGTACAGAGGTCTTTTAGTAAGTTGTTGTCGAATTCACCGCCGTAATCACAGTGAATCCTCAGTGGGGTACCGTAATGTTGAAAATATAACAATAGGGTATTTACCACAGATTTTGCGCTTTTATCCGGTACTTGTGTGTGAATTTTGTAAGTTCATCGCGGATAGTTAGAGCGTAATTTCGTGTAGGAAATTCGAATAGGTCGATGTTAATTCTTTCGAAAGGCGTTCTCGGAGTTTCAGTGATTACTAGAGGGTTGTTAAGATTTTTACGGCAAACTTTAGTCCGTTGACAAATTTCGCAATTTTTTATGAAATTTTCAACATCTTTGGTTAGTCCTTGCCAATTGTATTTACTTTTGATCCTACGCATAGTCTCGTTTATTCCGCGATGTAGGTTGTTTTTGCCGGTATGGTTTTGGTCAAGAATTATCAGTCTTTGGTCTTCGTCAGGTGTTTGTACTAGGTTTTGACAGATAATGAGTTTTAAATCTTTTTCTGCGAAGATAAATGACAGAATTTCGAGTATGGGGAGGTCTAAATTGTTTTCGACATGGTAAGTATTAGAAAGATCTAGTTCATTTTGATTTTTGTATATTGCTAGGAACAAATGTTCTACTACAGATTCAGGGTCAAAGGGTAGAGGAATGATATAGTATTTCCTATGTCTAACCGATCTACTGGAGAGGATATTTATTTTGTCGTCGTAAAATTCGGGGTTTTCCTCGAAAATGTCATCAAAAATTTGGTGATGAAGATCTCTTAGGTTATTTTGTTGAAAGAAAGTTATGATGTGTTTGTTTTCTCGGTCCAAGAGTTGTTTATTCGAAGTTTGAATTTTAGTGTAGTCAATTAATGATTTGGTCTTGTATAGTCGAGAGAAAGTATTAAATTCTTGAACTATTTGTTCATTTGTGATTTCATCGTCATTGTCTGGATTTCCGTCATCGTCTGTGTCTTCGTTCGCGGCTAAGATTTTGGAATGGAATTTAGAACATTTGGAAAAATGGTTTATTTTGATTCTAGAGAGGGCATCGGCATTTTTATTGATTTTTCCGGGCTTGTAAACGATTTCGTAGTCGTATTCCTCCAGTTTGAGTCGCCAGCGGGCAAGTCTACTTCCTGGGTCTTTTATTGAGAATAACCAGGTAAGTGGTCGGTGGTCGGTGACTAGTTTGAATTTTCTACCGAATAAATATGGTCTAAAGTGTTTTACTGACCATACTATGGCCAATAATTCCCTTTCAATGGTGGAATACTTTGTTTCCGCACCGCATAAAGTTCGGGAAGCGTATGCAATTGGTAGATCTTTGCCTATATTTCCCTGAGAGAGTACCGATCCGATGGCGAATGCGCTCGCGTCGGTAGTTAGGATGAAAGGCTCATCAAAATTAGGATATATTAATATCGGAGTCGTCGTCAATGTTTGCTTTAAGTTGTCGAACGAATTCATACAATCATTGTCAAAGTTAAAGGGAGTGTCTTTTTGTAGTAGCTTGGTCAGAGGCTTTGAAATCTTAGAGAAATTTGGAATAAAGCGTCTATAGTAGCCCGCTAAACCTAAGAAAGATTTAATGTCCTTTTGATTTTTCGGATGAGGAAAGTTAAAAATGGCATCTACTTTACTGGAATTTGGCTTAACACCGTCTTTTGTTATAAGATGTTCTAGATAAGCGACTTCTTTGCGTAGAAACTTGTACTTGTCGGGTTGAATTTTGAGGTTAGCTTTCCTTAAGCGTTTGAATACTTCTGTCAGTCGGGAAATATGATCGTGAATAGTAGGGGAGTAAATGATAATGTCGTCCATGTAAACAAAGCAGCGTTCATTCTGGATTCCTAACAAGATGTTATCCATCACTCTTTGAAACGTTGATGGAGCATTCTTTAAACCGAATGGCATTCTAACGAATTCGAAATGACCGTTTTCGACTGTGAAAGCAGTCTTTTGAATGTCTTTCGCGTCAATTTCTATTTGGTGGAATCCGGAAGCTAAGTCTAGTGTGGTAAAATATTGGCATTTGCCTAGTTGGTCTAAAAGGTCAGAAATATTTGGGAGAGGGTATTTATCGTCAATAGTCAATTCGTTTAATTTTCTGTAATCTACTACGACTCGCCATTTTTGTTTGCCAGAGGCATCGAGTTTTTTGGGTACAACCCAAACGGGAGATGGCCAGGGAGAAATTGAGGGTCTGATTATGCCTTGGTCCAGCATTTTAGAAACTTATGTTTTGACTTCTTGTTTATGGAATTGAGGGTAGCGATACGATTTTGTAAATACACGTTTAGAATTATTAGTGTCGATTGAATGTTTAATCTCGTTAGTGAAAGTCAAGTTGTCTCCTTCTAGGTAAAATATTTCAGAAAAGTCTAGGCAAAGTTGTGTAATTAGTTCACTTTCCTCGTAGTTTAGATGATCTAAACGTAACTGGTTAATAATTTCAGATGATCTGTCGGTCTGTATGTGTGAGTCGGAATTTTGAACATTTAAATTAAAAATCGATTTAAATTTTTGCAATGGTTCTAATTTTAGATTAGAAAAATTTATAATCTTCGGAATGGCGTTTGCATTAATTACGGTTGTCAAAAATTCTCCATTTTCGTTTACCCTAACAAGAGCATTAGGCAAACGAACTTTTTCGCTTTCCTGCGCTGACAGTACAGCGTCAGTGTTTCTAAGATTGCATTTTAGTTTGTAAACCTTTTCTGTGCGACCGTCAATTTGGATAGTATTTTGGCTAGAATTATAATTTTGTCGGATTTTGTTGATTTCGGGTGTTGGAGAATCGTCAGTTACTTTGAAGATGGACAATGTTTTAAAATTTGTAATTAGTTGCCTGGTTTTGAAATCTATTCTACATTCGTAGTGTTCCATGAAATCGGCACCTAATAATCCGTCAAAGTCTATGTCCAAGTCGTGAATATAGACTCTGTGTGGGTCGCGTGCGTTAAATGGTATAAGAACAGATTCGCTAATTTTAATTTTTTCGTCGGTTATGCCTTGTATAATCGCGTTTTCTGGAGATCTATTTTTAAAATTTTCCGCCGTCTTATGCTTAAAAATCGAAATACCTGCGCCAGTATCAATTAAGAGTTTAAATTCGTTCGAAATGTCTTTTATGAAATAAAGATTACTAGAATTCACGGTCAATAGTGTGTGTGTAGGCCAATTTAAGCGAAGTTCTGGTCTGAGAAATTCAGTAGGCGGTTGTAATTGTCGTTCAGGTTTAATGTTTGGATTTGGTTGGACATTTGGTCCACTTCGAAATTTATTTCTTGGGTTGGAGTATTCATGGAATACTCCGGGCCTAATGGAAAATCCTGAGGGTTAGCAGTATAATCCTGCGACATCTGAGAATTAGCTGTATAATTCTCATTTTGGTATGGCATGTTATCGTCGTTATTTTGCGGGAAATGGCGGTAATCGTCATAATTTGCTTGTGGCATGTTTGCCATATTATCGAGGCTAGAATTAGTTTGATAGTTTCCGAAGTTATGGAATTGCGGGTCACTGAAATTATCAGTTTCATGGTAAAAATTAGTATCATAATTTTGAGAGTCGAAATGATTGTCAAAATTAAGGTGATGTGTTCTCTGCGGGTTGTGTCTGTTAAAGTTAGGATTGAAATTTGAATTTTGTTGATTTGGGGATCTCTGAAAGCTCGGATTAGGTCTTATTACAGAAGGCCTATTCTGTTGAAAATCTTGTTGCGGCGTGAAATTTCTTTGATATTGCTGGTTGGGAGAATTTTGGAAATTCGGTCTAGAAAATTGTGGAGGACTGGCAAAATTGTTTTGTCTAAAGTTCTGATTTTGTTGTGAGAATTGTAGTCTTGTACGGCACTCATTAAAATTGTGCCCGTTACGTTTGCAAAAATTACAGAATTGTTGGGAGTTGGGACGCCTCTGTTGATTCTGGATGGGGTTTTTGTTGATAGTTTGTTTTGGGAATGTTTATGACTCGAAGTAGGACAGTTGGAGTTCGCGTTTGATTCTATTAATTGCTTCTAGCATGTCGCTGGGATTTCCGGCACGGATTATTTGTCCAAGTTTGGGTTCTAGTCCGGTAAGTAGTGTTGTTAGAGTCATGGTTTCAATTAGGGATGATTGGGCTGTCTTTTCTTCCAACGTCAAAGTCTGTTTTTGCACAGCAGCGTGCATTTTGGCATTATGTGTTTGTAAACGAGATACGAATGTCAGGGCAGTTTCATTAGGTAGTTGGTGAATCCGTTGTAAGTCCTATATAAGGGCTGTCAAGTCGCGTGAATCACCGAAGTGGGCCTCAAGTAGGCTTTTAATTTCTGCCCAAGTGGCAGGGTTCCTTGAATTTATTAATTCGGCGGCTTTTCCCCGAAGTTTATTTTTAATGTGTAGAGTAAGTAAAATACGCTGGTCTTCTACTGACATTCCGTTCGCGAAAACACACGCGGAAATAAAGGTTTGTAGGAAAATGGGGTTCCCGTCGAACTCTGGAACTATTGAGAAAATCTCACTTAACCTGTAGGGTTCTATGGTAAGGGTTTCATCAGCGTTATTGGTATTATTTGCTGTAGTATTATTTACTGTAGTATTTGGTTGGTTCGCCATTTTGTATTATTAGGATTCGTATATAAATTTCAGATAAACAAACAAAAATTAATTTGGTACACACAAAAAATAATAAAAATTAATTGTAAAAGATGCAAGAGTACGCCACTGGCAATAATAATGAATAAAAGGAAACGAAATTGTATAAAGTATGTAACAAATTATTTTTGCGATGGTATTTGCACTTATTCAGATATTATAGTCATATGGTATAAAGAATACGTTAACCTTTATTAGTAGTAGTATTAAATTGCAATAAAAATGTTACAAGATAAAGATTAAACTTGATATATGTCAAAAATTAATATATTGATTGCAATGAAAATATTTATGTGTTAAAAATAAAATAAAATATCGCTTAAAGTAATATGATATTTAGATAGCTATAGTTGAATGAACTAACTAAATTAGATTGCAGAACTGTCGTGGGTTTAATGCAAATGTGAATGTAATATACGAATGATAAAATATAAATTGTTTAGTGCAGTTTGAAATAGAAAATAAATCGAGATGATTCTTAAATTACTTACATTACTATCTTCATGCCTGGGGTCCAGATGGAAGGTCGAATGCGGTTTCGTGAGCGTTGCTACACTGGGATGTACCGTCAGGGGTATCACTAGGTGTTCCTATCCACGGCGACGTGTTCCAAGTGCCGAAGACACCGACTTTCAGGGGCCAGGAATGTTTCTTACTTGCTAATTATTGTTCTTCGATGTGTTTCTTTGTATATGATGCTTCTTGTGAGCTTGTTGAGACGTTGCTTGTCTGCTTAAAATTGTATTTTTCTTGCTTCTCGTAGATTCTTTTCTGATTGAAGGACCACCTCTGGGTTACAGGGTGTTTTTCAGATCCTACCGACTGCGCCAATGTTAGATAATGGATTGTAGAAATCACTTTTTAAAAACTTTATTTACTTGGGAGTCAAACTTGACTCTAGGTACAATAATGAACAATAATAAATTTAGAATGTATTAGGTCGAAAATGAGTATATGACTGAAGGTACAAATGTCCGTTGGTTGTATTTATAACATAAGAGAACAAAGAACATTAAATTGGCAATTCAGCACGATAAGGGATTACCAAGAAAGAAACATTAAGCTCAGCCAACGTGAGCGGTTATTAGAGAAGAGCTATTACGCAATCTGTAACATGATATGTTTGAGAAGGTTAAGCCTGTCTCGGTGATATTATATATCATAGTATATTTCTAATATAACATATATACATTTACCCGTGTGAAAACAGCAACGGTTTACCAGCAACGGTTTTTAAAAATGATGTCTGTTGAATTTCTTTACGTGATTCAGTTCAAAGGGACACTAGTAGTTGGAAAAGTACCATGAAATAATTTTCCGCCCCGTACTAAGGGTGCAGGACACCCCCAAAATACAAAAAAATCAATTCTTCATTGTTTGACGATGTCTGTTGAATTTCTTTACGTGATTCAGTTCAAAGGGATACTAGTAGTTGGAAAAATAGCATGAAATAATTTTCCGCCCCGTACTAAGGGTGCAGGACACCCCCAAAATACAAAAAAATCATTTCTTCATTGTTTGATGATGTCTGTTGAATTTCTTTACGTGATTCAGTTCAAAGGGATACTAGTAGTTGGAAAAGTACCATGAAATAATTTTCCGCCCCGTACTAAGGGTGCAGGACACCCCCAAAATACAAAAAAATCATTTCTTCATTGTTTGACGATGTCTGTTGAATTTCTTTACGTGATTCAGTTCAAAGGGATACTAGTAGATGGAAAAGTAGCATGAAATAATTTTCCGCCCCGTACTAAGGGTGCAGGCCAACCCCCAAAATACAAAAAAAATCATTTCTTCATTGTTTGACGATGTCTGTTGAATTTCGTTACGTGATTCAGTTCAAAGGGACACTAGTAGTTGGGAAAGTACCATGAAATAATTTTCCGCCCCGTACTAAGGGTGCAGGACACCCCCAAAATACAAAAAAATCATTTCTTCATTGTTTGACGATGTCTGTTGAATTTCTTTACATGATTCAGTTCAAAGGGACACTAGTAGTCGGAAAAGTACCATGAAATAATTCTCCGCCCCGTACTAAGGGTGCAGGACACCCCCAAAATACAAAAAAATCATTTCTTCATTGTTTGACGATGTCTGCTGAATTTCTTTACGTGATACAGTTCAAAGGGATACTAGTAGTTGGAAAAGTAGCATGAAATAATTTTCCGCCCCGTACTAAGGGTGCAGGCCAACCCCCAAAATACAGAAAAAATCATTTCTTCATTGTTTGACGATGTCTGTTGAATTTCTTTACGTGATTCAGTTCAAAGGGATACTAGTAGTTGGAAAAATAGCATGAAATAATTTTCCGCCCCGTACTAAGGGTGCAGGACACCCCCAAAATACAAAAAAATCATTTCTTCATTGTTTGATGATGTCTGTTGAATTTCTTTACGTGATTCAGTTCAAAGGGATACTAGTAGTTGGAAAAGTACCATGAAATAATTTTCCGCCCCGTACTAAGGGTGCAGGACACCCCCAAAATACAAAAAAATCATTTCTTCATTGTTTGACGATGTCTGTTGAATTTCTTTACGTGATTCAGTTCAAAGGGATACTAGTAGATGGAAAAGTAGCATGAAATAATTTTCCGCCCCGTACTAAGGGTGCAGGCCAACCCCCAAAATACAAAAAAAATCATTTCTTCATTGTTTGACGATGTCTGTTGAATTTCGTTACGTGATTCAGTTCAAAGGGACACTAGTAGTTGGAAAAGTACCATGAAATAATTTTCCGCCCCGTACTAAGGGTGCAGGACACCCCCAAAATACAAAAAAATCATTTCTTCATTGTTTGACGATGTCTGTTGAATTTCTTTACATGATTCAGTTCAAAGGGACACTAGTAGTCGGAAAAGTACCATGAAATAATTCTCCGCCCCGTACTAAGGGTGCAGGACACCCCCAAAATACAAAAAAATCATTTCTTCATTGTTTGACGATGTCTGCTGAATTTCTTTACGTGATACAGTTCAAAGGGATACTAGTAGTTGGAAAAGTAGCATGAAATAATTTTCCGCCCCGTACTAAGGGTGCAGGCCAACCCCCAAAATACAGAAAAAATCATTTCTTCATTGTTTGACGATGTCTGTTGAATTTCTTTACGTGATTCAGTTCAAAGGGACACTAGTAGTTGGAAAAGTACCATGAAATAATTTTCCGCCCCGTACTAAGGGTGCAGGACACCCCCAAAATACAAAAAAATCATTTCTTCATTGTTTGACGATGTCTGTTGAATTTCTTTACGTGATTCAGTTCAAAGGGACACTAGTAGTCGGAAAAGTACCATGAAATAATTCTCCGCCCCGTACTAAGGGTGCAGGACACCCCCAAAATACAAAAAAATCATTTCTTCATTGTTTGACGATGTCTGTTGAATTTCTTTACGTGATTCAGTTCAAAGGGACACTAGTAGTTGGAAAAGTACCATGAAATAATTTTCCGCCCCGTACTAAGGGTGCAGGACACCCCCAAAATACAAAAAAATCATTTCTTCATTGTTTGACGATGTCTGTTGAATTTCTTTACATGATTCAGTTCAAAGGGACACTAGTAGTCGGAAAAGTACCATGAAATAATTCTCCGCCCCGTACTAAGGGTGCAGGACACCCCCAAAATACAAAAAAATCATTTCTTCATTGTTTGACGATGTCTGTTGAATTTCTTTACGTGATACAGTTCAAAGGGATACTAGTAGTTGGAAAAGTAGCATGAAATAATTTTCCGCCCCGTACTAAGGGTGCAGGCCAACCCCCAAAATACAGAAAAAATCATTTCTTCATTGTTTGACGATGTCTGTTGAATTTCTTTACGTGATTCAGTTCAAAGGGACACTAGTAGTTGGAAAAGTACCATGAAATAATTTTCCGCCCCGTACTAAGGGTGCAGGACACCCCCAAAATACAAAAAAATCATTTCTTCATTGTTTGACGATGTCTGTTGAATTTCTTTACGTGATTCAGTTCAAAGGGATACTAGTAGATGGAAAAGTAGCATGAAATAATTTTCCGCCCGTACTAAGGGTGCAGGACACCCCCAAAATACGAAAAAAATCATTTCTTCATTGTTTGACGATGTCTGTTGAATTTCTTTACGTGATTCAGTTCAAAGGGACACTAGTAGTCGGAAAAGTACCATGAAATAATTCTCCGCCCCGTACTAAGGGTGCAGGACACCCCCAAAATACAAAAAAATCATTTCTTCATTGTTTGACGATGTCTGCTGAATTTCTTTACGTGATACAGTTCAAAGGGATACTAGTAGTTGGAAAAGTAGCATGAAATAATTTTCCGCCCCGTACTAAGGGTGCAGGCCAACCCCCAAAATACAGAAAAAATCATTTCTTCATTGTTTGACGATGTCTGTTGAATTTCTTTACGTGATTCAGTTCAAAGGGACACTAGTAGTTGGAAAAGTACCATGAAATAATTTTCCGCCCCGTACTAAGGGTGCAGGACACCCCCAAAATACAAAAAAATCATTTCTTCATTGTTTGACGATGTCTGTTGAATTTCTTTACATGATTCAGTTCAAAGGGACACTAGTAGTCGGAAAAGTACCATGAAATAATTCTCCGCCCCGTACTAAGGGTGCAGGACACCCCCAAAATACAAAAAAATCATTTCTTCATTGTTTGACGATGTCTGCTGAATTTCTTTACGTGATACAGTTCAAAGGGATACTAGTAGTCGGAAAAGTACCATGAAATAATTTTCCGACCCGTACTAAGGGTGCAGGCCAACCCCCAAAATACAAAAAAAATCATTTCTTCATTGTTTGACGATGTCTGTTGAATTTCTTTACGTGATTCAGTTCAAAGGGATACTAGTAGATGGAAAAGTAGCATGAAATAATTTTCCGCCCGTACTAAGGGTGCAGGACACCCCCAAAATACGAAAAAAATCATTTCTACATTGTTTGACGATGTCTGTTGAATTTCTTTACGTGATTCAGTTCAAAGGGATACTAGTAGTTGGAAAAGTACCATGAAATAATTTTCCGCCCCGTACTAAGGGTGCAGGACACCCCCAAAATACAAAAAAATCATTTCTTCATTGTTTGACGATGTCTGTTGAATTTCTTTACGTGATTCAGTTCAAAGGGACACTAGTAGTTGGAAAAGTACCATGAAATAATTTTCCGCCCCGTACTAAGGGTGCAGGACACCCCCAAAATACAAGAAAATCATTTCTTCATTGTTTGACGATGTCTGTTGAATTTCTTTACGTGATTCAGTTCAAAGGGATACTAGTAGTCGGAAAAGTACCATGAAATAATTTTCCGCCCGTACTAAGGGTGCAGGACACCCCCAAAATACGAAAAAAATCATTTCTTCATTGTTTGACGATGTCTGTTGAATTTCTTTACGTGATTCAGTTCAAAGGGACACTAGTAGTTGGAAAAGTACCATGAAATAATTTTCCGCCCCGTACTAAGGGTGCAGGACACCCCCAAAATACAAAAAAATCATTTCTTCATTGTTTGACGATGTCTGTTGAATTTCTTTACGTGATTCAGTTCAAAGGGATACTAGTAGATGGAAAAGTAGCATGAAATAATTTTCCGCCCGTACTAAGGGTGCAGGACACCCCCAAAATACAAAAAAAATCATTTCTTCATTGTTTGACGATGTCTGTTGAATTTCTTTACGTGATTCAGTTCAAAGGGATACTAGTAGTTGGAAAAGTACCATGAAATAATTTTCCGCCCCGTACTAAGGGTGCAGGACACCCCCAAAATACAAAAAAATCATTTCTTCATTGTTTGACGATGTCTGTTGAATTTCTTTACGTGATTCAGTTCAAAGGGATACTAGTAGTCGGAAAAGTACCATGAAATAATTTTCCGCCCCGTACTAAGGGTGCAGGCCAACCCCCAAAATACAAAAAAAAATCATTTCTTCATTGTTTGACGATGTCTGTTGAATTTCTTTACGTGATTCAGTTCAAAGGGATACTAGTAGTTGGAAAAGTAGCATGAAATAATTTTCCGCCCCGTACTAAGGGTGCAGGACACCCCCAAAATACAAAAAAATCATTTCTTCATTGTTTGACGATGTCTGTTGAATTTCTTTACATGATTCAGTTCAAAGGGACACTAGTAGTCGGAAAAGTACCATGAAATAATTCTCCGCCAAGAAATGATTTTTTTGTAATTTGAGGGTGTCCTGCACCCTTAGTACGGGGCGGAAAATTATTTCATGCTATATTTCCAATTACTAGTATCCCTTTGAACTGAATCACGTAAAGAAATTCAACAGACATCGTCAAACAATGAAGAAATGATTTTTTTTTGTATTTTGGGGGTTGGCCTGCACCCTTAGTACGGGGCGGAAAATTATTTCATGGTACTTTTCCGACTACTAGTATCCCTTTGAACTGAATCACGTAAAGAAATTCAACAGACATCGTCAAACAATGAAGAAATGATTTTTTTGTATTTTGGGGGTGTCCTGCACCCTTAGTACGGGGCGGAAAATTATTTCATGGTACTTTTCCAACTACTAGTATCCCTTTGAACTGAATCACGTAAAGAAATTCAACAGACATCGTCAAACAATGAAGAAATGATTTTTTTGTATTTTGGGGGTGTCCTGCACCCTTAGTACGGGGCGGAAAATTATTTCATGGTACTTTTCCAACTACTAGTGTCCCTTTGAACTGAATCACGTAAAGAAATTCAACAGACATCGTCAAACAATGAAGAAATGATTTTTCTTGTATTTTGGGGGTGTCCTGCACCCTTAGTACGGGCGGAAAATTATTTCATGCTACTTTCCCATCTACTAGTATCCCTTTGAACTGAATCACGTAAAGAAATTCAACAGACATCGTCAAACAATGAAGAAATGATTTTTTTGTATTTTGGGGGTGTCCTGCACCTTTAGTACGGGGCGGAAAATTATTTCATGGTACTTTTCCAACTACTAGTGTCCCTTTGAACTGAATCACGTAAAGAAATTCAACAGACATCGTCAAACAATGAAGAAATGATTTTTTTTGTATTTTGGGGGTTGGCCTGCACCCTTAGTACGGGGCGGAAAATTATTTCATGCTACTTTTCCATCTACTAGTATCCCTTTGAACTGAATCACGTAAAGAAATTCAACAGACATCGTCAAACAATGAAGAAATGATTTTTTTGTATTTTGGGGGTGTCCTGCACCCTTAGTACGGGGCGGAAAATTATTTCATGGTACTTTTCCAACTACTAGTATCCCTTTGAACTGAATCACGTAAAGAAATTCAACAGACATCGTCAAACAATGAAGAAATGATTTTTTTGTATTTTGGGGGTGTCCTGCACCCTTAGTACGGGGCGGAAAATTATTTCATGGTACTTTTCCAACTACTAGTGTCCCGTTGAACTGAATCACGTAAAGAAATTCAACAGACATCATTTTTAAAAACCGTTGCTGGTAAACCGTGGCTGTTTTCACACGGGTTATACATTTTTAGATATTTTAAAAACACATCTAAAGGAATGAATTTTCGTAAAAGATGGCTGACTCTAGGTCTCCATAACTAACTAAACTATCAGTTTTAAAATCTCTCTCTAACACGATACGTAATATTAGAAGATCTGTTAAGCTCTTTTTTACTCTTGAAATATCCCGGTCATTGGATAACTAATCACTTGCAGGTTACATTAATAATTTAGTATACAGAAAATAACCGTCAGTTCGATATAAAAAAGCCCCATCCGTAAAATGTAATAAGGGAACCTTACGCTAAACTTTGTTTCATCAACTAAGTTACCTTCATCATCAGGATACGGTTAAAAACGCTGACTCACTTATTTTATCCACAATTACCCGCAATTATTCACATTTTTATCCACATGAACAGGGTCTGTATGAAAATTACTTTGAAAAATTTTTACAGGAATTTAAAAATGCAAATAAAAAGTGTAAAGTTTCCATCGCTAAATGGGAAAAATATTATTCAAGTTGATTTTATTTTAAATAATTCCGTTGTCCAATTGGTATATATCCTTTTTTTTCAAACATGTGTTTATACTTGCTAATGTGAAAATACCACCGATTTTAAATTTTTCCAGCGCTCCTCTGCTAATTTAATAAATGCTTATTCATTAATAATATACAGGGTCTGTGCAGTAATAATATACAAGGTGTACAGATTCTTTAACACAATATTTTTCAGGAAATTTTGTTAAATATTAACATTTTATAGGATATTTTTAATTTTACTACAGTTCTTTTTTATATATATTATGATTATAAATGAAATTCTTTAAAGGTTTTTAAAATCCATTGTCATTGTAGAAACTAGTGATTCACAAAGTAAGCATGTATCATTAGGAGTAAACTTTCTATATTAACTTTTTTAGAGAAATCTATCTATAATCCTCATTCTCTATGTATGTAAAAATCTGTATATCTCGTAAAAGACAAACTATAGATACAGACCTCGAATCAGCATTATTGCATATTATACAAATAAAGTCCTTATATGTATTTTAGAATGTTCTCAGAGCAACGCTTATTTAAGATAAACAAAGCTACCATTCCCATTCTTTACTTTATTAACATATCAGTAGAGGAAGTTAGCCGTAGGTCGGTCTCCCCCCCACCACTGACCTTGACCTTGACCGTGCACCTGTGGTCCGTACCTTCAAGGCCACGGTGGCACCGTAGGTCCGCATAGCATATACCGTGACCTTGGCCTTGGATGGCCGCAGTGCGTTTCGACTTCAAGGGCGCAGTGTTGCTATTACCCAGAACGATCACTTGCGGTGACCTTGGCCTTGGCTAACACTATTAGAGAACGCAAGGACGGAGCTTCCTCCTTGCCACGCAACTTGACCTCTAAAATTACATTAGTTCAATACGTACACAGTAAAATGTGGTGGGGTTCTATATTTTGTGACGTAGAATACTTTTTCTATAAAAAAAGCACGGACTATTAGAACAAAATCATATTTAGTCTGGTTCACCTACAGTTAATAAGTGAGCATAGTGTTGTGATCTGAAATATTTTAAGTAAGCAAAGTTCTGTAATATTTCTTGGTTAGTAATTCTTTCACTGTACTCAACTACTTAAATACGACTACCAATATCGATTTATTAGCCCTTAATGAACTTATTATTAAAGATACTGAAGTTTTAGACCAAAAACCTATTTCATCGTTAATTTTAAATAAGGTTTACGCCATTAAAAAAATGTTAATGCTTAATACACGTTTTGGAAAATCGATATTAGTACATTTATTTGATGAAATCATTTTTGCCTAAACGTATTGCTGAACTATTAAATATAACTTTTATAGAAGAAATAAATTCGTCTAGTGGTAAATATGCGTTGATTTATTTAGGAGAGAATTCACCCATTTATACCGGTGCCAAATCAAGGTCACTAATAAAATTCGAAATTATTGCGTGATTTAAACTATTTAAAATATTTGTATGCTTTAAATTATCAGACCAATAAATAAGGTATAGTGAAAGTATAACTTAGACTGAAATATTACAAATACACTACAATAGTAGTAGAGATGTAAGTAGTTTTATCACATATTTGATAACTTATTCTAATTTTATTTATGTAATTTCTAGCCTCACTATAACTGGCAAGAATGTGGATGCAATATTCAGCAGAACGTTGGGTAAGGGCAGAAGACATTAATTCGGCAATTGAAAGACTATCTTCTGTACTAGGCGACTTAAGTATGGATAGACTCCATGCAATAAATTATGATCTGAATTACTGCTTCGATGCTGAAAAAGTTAAACAGCTTAATGAGGATTCTGAGAGGTATTACAGAGGTGCACAACTATGTGGTAAATTCTCTCGTGGTATTGTGAATTTAGAAGAATTCTGTGAGCAACTAGTAGAAATGAATTTAAAACATTTCCTATGTGACATAGAAAAATACTTACCTAAGAAAATTATTGAAAAGTATCAACTCGACCAATCTGATGAAGAACAGGATGAAGACAATTCAATTAGTAGTTAATCACTTATTGTAATTCTTCTGTTAATAATATTAATATGTAAATGGTGTAATAAAATTATTATTATTATTGAAATATAGTTGTTTTTATTTTTAAAATTAAAATTGAAATAAATGAAACACATTATTAGATTATACATTAATTTATTTATGATTATTTTTTGCTGACATAAATTAAAAAATATTAATTATTAATCCTAAATATAAACATATTTAAAGATATTTATTTTAACTCTATATTTAAATCTATAATACATTTGTTAAGAAAGTGAACGTTTGCAAGAGAGCAGTGACTATATTTTGGTTGGGTGTGTTCCATACATCTTGGTACCTTTAACGATTTTAGATTGGGTATGCAGGGTGAGAAGTCATCTAGATCTATAACTCTATTCCATTTTAGATGATGCTGTAGAACATTTTTCTTTAATTTGCCTTTGCATACAATTATAACATCCTCTGACAATACATTGCGTCGAAAATTATTAACTGCGTTTTGACAAAGTCGATGAAGTATTAGTGGGAATTCTGACAGTTGAATATATCCATCACTCCATTTTATGCCCCCATGGTAGTTGTTTTCTAACCATCGGTAGTGAGTCTGTTCACCTTGGGTTAGTGATGAGAAAGGATTTGGTGGTTTGAAGAAATAGTGTGCTTGCTGATTAGTGTTACAACATAGAACAGCTAATTCTTTAACGGTAAAATCATTTGTTTTATATTGAAACCCCTGCAAGTCAACTATCAAAGTAGGAAATTGGCTACCTAATGGCGTCATGGTAATAGGTATTCGTTACTTAGCACCAGCAATGCCACACTGAACTGAACCATCTAATGCGCTATAACTTAAATACGCATCGTGAAGTATAAGTGCATATACTCGAGTTTGTTCGGGAAACTTCGTCTTCCGTGTCTCAAATTCAATTTTTATATCGACGGTGGATGATTTCATTGCATCTGGTTGGTGTGAACAATCAATAACAAACAATGGATTTTTTCTGAATTCGCCAAGGTCCATCATAGGTTCACTCATATCTTTATCGTAATAACTACGTTGGAAATTTTCATAGGCGTAGTAGGCTGCAGAGTCGAGTTTCTTATCGAAATTTAAATTCCAACGTTCATATGGAAATACTTCGGCATTTAAATATAGCCGAATATTATTTATATCTGCATGTATAAAACTTGCGGCGTCCTTGGTTCTGTCACTAGAGTTGCCATTGTTTTGAAATCCGATAATGATGTATCGAGGTCTCTCAAGACTGTTAGTGGTTTTAACAGCCCATATATCAGAAGCAGTATCACGTAGAGTGGGTAGCTCATAGAGATCCCACATACGGTAAGCCATTTTAACTTTAGCATTATTACTGCTCGTATCAATTTTCTTTAATAGTTTAACCTTTTGTCTAACTTCAGGCACAATATGTCTTATCTACCATTCGATTTTGTTAATTTCTAACTGTGCATCAACTTCTCCAATGTAAGAGTCTTTAAAGGAACGTGCTATAATTAAAATTAATTCCTGTTTTGTATTTAAAATACCTTTGGTATAATCTTCTGCAAAACCCATGAGGTACTTAAGAGGGAGTTTACCGCTGAAAACGTGGCTGGTAGTATCTAAAATATCCTGTTTTTTCTCGGTGAGACCCCAACCTATAGTTAGTAGCGATGGGAGGGATGTTTGTCCATATGACACCCTAGTTTTCATTGTAGTAGTGATGCCAGGCTTCCTAACGACAGCGACCTGTTCACCACCCATTTCATATCTTATTTCTTCGAAGAGAAAAGCTAGCGCATTGTTAGATAGATAACACTTCTTGGTAACATCACTAGGGGTAAATTTTCCTTCTATATAAATGTAACTCTCTGTAATGTCAAGTATTAAGTCCTGAAAATTGACAGGAATGCGTACTTCATCAGAGTTTCTATAATATGGTGAACCGTGTGGTTTATATGTATGCTCATGTAAGCTAACGAGTGACTGATCGAATACAGGTTCCTCGAACACCTCAAGTTTTTCACTAGATGTAAAAGTCACCATTATTAACTATTTTTCTCTCAGTTTCAATCCGATGGATCGAAGAAATGCACGGTCTTTAGCTGGCAGGTTATGTCTTAACCGTTTAAGCTCTACACGTTGAATGAGTCGATTTCCGCAGTCATTAGTCTTTTTATCGTCAATCACATTGAAACGATTGTGTGCTAATCGTTGTTGATTATATCGGAAACCCATTGTGTTTGCGATTTTAAAACTGTTTCAATTCTAGCTTTACGATAATCTTCTCACCACGAAAATTGATTAAATCTCCATTATCATCCAATATGCATAGTGTAATGTTGTCGATAAACTGACGTCCTTCAGGTCTAACAGGCAAATATATGATGTTCGCTGGCTCTCTGGTAAGTTTGTAACCTGGTTCAACATCTATGTCGAACTCGAAAAGGGTATGGGATTTAAGGGTATTCAGATATGCTCCAGAGATAATGTTGCAATCTACACGTATCATCCTTACTTTCATAATATCAACAGGTAATGTTGATTCATGATTAGTGTTTGGATGCAAATAAGTCGATTCAAATCCCAATAAATTACCAATAGAGTTTGCTTGTGTAAACTCAATTCCATATTTTGACCAAATCTCACACTTTAGCGTATTGTTGTTCGCTCGCAGTCGAAATAGTTTTTCTTTTTCCTCTTTCTTATCACCGGGCATAGCTTTTAGTATTGCACGATATATCTCTTCAATTTCATAGGCTCCGCAAGGTATGTGGATAAGTGTGGGGGCTACTTTTGGTCCAATTCGATAACAAAAACGATTGTTGGTTTCGTCCGCATTGAATATAGAATTGTAAGAATAGAATCCTGTTAATCCTAACCCATATCGACTATTAGTATCTAATTCAATAGGAGGATAAAACTCAGCACTGAGCACACTAGATCGGTTTGATAGAGTGAACGTATACGACATGACTGATGATATTTAGTGTTCTCTCATGAATTTATTGTGAACTACAGCAATAATCGTGGTGTATCTTCGTTTTTTGCTGGATGACGGAGACGTTTGTATCTCATTATTTGATGCAACATTGACATCGCGCACTTTACAGTAGCAGCAAAATATTCTTCGAGGCGGCGGCCCATCATTAACATCAACACTGCTACCACCGCCATCAACATCATCATCATGATAATGTTCTTGACAGTATTGATATTTTAAAATATCAATATCATTCTGGAGATGCTGGGGTAGTTTGTCCCATACTAATGCAATTTCATGTGCAGCACATCCAATCATTACTTCTTTAGGCATATTTGCCAGTTGTTGTTTGCTCATCTTCAATAGACTGCGTAAACGGGAGAATGCGATTAGTGATTGACCCATCTGCTTGATGCTTTCCCGATCTATTTCAAGGTCTGCAGATGTTATTTCACAAGCGTTTGTATTTATTTTGTAGTGAGAAACTTCAAACACAAATGACCACACCACACTGTGTTAAAATTTTGTTGGCGTTCATAGTTATAGTAAATTTTGTCGGTCGACTTTGAACCTCTGCGCAGATATAAAACTAATTCTGTCGGTGGGGGTAAATCACCAAAACTATCGAAATATGTGATTAAACTACCACGTTTTTTAAATGCAACCCAGTGTGTTCCAGGGCCATTTATACTGTCTAGATTTATGATGGCCGACTCATTATGACGTGGTCCAGAATATGGTAGAGTGTCCCGCATAAATATCCCCCGAAAATAGGGCACTTTCATCTTCTCTGCATAATATTTAAGATCGATATTAGCGAGAGGTTTTCGGGGTAGAGCATCTAGAAGTTTTTTGAACTTTGTGGTTTTAGATAAAGTCCTTTGCGATATGGTTTTAAATATAGCCCTTTACCACTTTTTCCTATAGAAATCGCCTCCATCTGCCTATTATGGCGATTTTTTTCAGCTAATTCCTCTCTACTCGTTTTAACATCATTTACAGCTTTAGCTATACCAGCAGCAGTGCCAGCTAAACTACCCAAAGCTGATAATCCAGCAAAAATGGGTATTAATGGTAGAATTCCACCCACTTTCGGTATTGGTATTATCCTAGGTGTACGAATATTACGTTTTCCACCAGCTGCTCTCATGTGTCGTCGTGCTGCTTGAAGCGCAATTTGCGTAACTTTTTTTGTGTCCTTAGTGATTTTTCGTTTACCACCGGCTTTACGTATGTCATCACGTACTTTACGTACTATTCCAGCACCAAAAGCTATATTTCTAGTTTTTTTCTTGTTTTTCTTTTTAATTATACGTTTCTTTGTAGTACGGGGTGTTGTTGACGTACAACCCATACCAAGACGTTGCTTTCCCTTCATTATAGTTGTAACTAACCACGCGGCGGCCTTTTCTTTGAAACTTACGTCTTTTGATTTAACTCGTTTCCAGGCAGCTTGTTCAAGTTGATAGTCTGCTTTGTGTCGGGCTGCTAAATTACTGGTGTTTTGATCGTATGCAATATCGTGCTGCTTGCATGCAGCATCGAGTTTGTTTATGCCTGGATCACCTCGGGCTAATCTTTTTTGTAATTTGGTGCCTGGACCACAATACTGGTAACCTCCCGGTAAGTGTAGTTCAAATGGGAGCTTATTTATTAGAGAATTGACTACCCCCTTACCAATCTTTAAACCACGACGATTTTCACGTGTGTGCTTCTCGGTTGACACCATTTAAATAACAATCACAATACGTACATCTATTTATATAGTATCCATCCGTGCTACGATGCGCATTGTGAAGCAAAACAGAAACTTGCTGTAGATAATTTAGATGAAAAAGTAGGGTGTGGACTTCAAGTCGAATCACGCCATGGCCAGCTACTACCCTCAACTATTCGCGGACTCTTAATAGGTCCAAGTGGTTGTGGCAAAACAAATTTACTAATAACTTTGGTTACTCATCCACTTGGGCTACGTTTTTCAAACATTTACTTATATTCAAAGTCCTTACATCAACCCAAGTATGAATATTTACGCGATATATTAGCACCGATTAAGGGGCTAGGATATTACACCTTCAGTAACAACGCGGAAATAGTGCAACCATCCGACACTGAGCCTGAGTCTATATTTATATTTGATGATGTTATATGCGAAAAGCAAGATGTTATTCGAGCATACTTCTCAATGGGGCGTCATAAACATGTAGATTGTTTCTATTTGGCACAAACGTATTCCCGCGTCCCTAAACAGTTGGTAAGGGATAATAGTAATTTCATAGCAATTTTTAAGCAGGATGATATGAATTTACACCACATTTTCTCAGACCATGTCTCACCGGATGTGACTTATAAAGAATTTCAAGAAATGTGTGCAGAGTGTTGGAAAGACAAATATGGGTTTCTTGTAATTGACAAGGATAGAGAAGTAAATGAAGGGAGATATCGCAAAGGACTTGATAGTTTCATATATCCATGAAGTATTGTAATTAAAATTTTAATTGGTCTACAGATAGCATCGGGATAACTTCAGCAGTGAGGCTGCATTTATTAGACATGAATGACAATGGTGAGAATAAACTCAGTAGTGCTATAGGTAGAAACATGAGAGAAGAAATAAGACTGAAACGTGAATTGATTGAGGCCACCGATTCAGTGCGCAAAAAATTCAACTCTGTGAAGAGAAGAAACGTTGAGAATCAGTTAACACTCGAAAAAATTTATGAACCCATAACAAAACCATTAAAGGTTATATCATCTGCTTCACATAACCAATCGCTAACACAACCTCAGAAACCAACACAACCGATAGAAAGTGCAAGAGCTAGTACTAGTACATTTAAAGCAACACCTGAAACTAGTGATGAAGATGGCGACAAAAATGCAAGTCAACAATATTTTTTGGAAACACCACCGGGATCGTCGTTAATGAGCACTCCATGTTCAGAAAGTTCTATTAGTGGCGCAGAAGGAAAATGTGATATAGTGCAAACACATTTAGAAAATCTGAAATTCGACAATGCTAGGTATGATACTATATACGGTGTACGTTTAGACCCCCATACAGAAAAACTACAAATGGGTAATGCTGAAATACGCTTTTCTAATGGAAATATCACATTGTGGCGTGGAACTAAGAAGGTGGGGACGTATTCTGGCAGTCCTAAGTTATATGATATGATATTTATGAAACAATCACAAATTTCGCGTAGTAATGAGGCTATTATTGGCGACAAAGAGTGTCAATTATATGGGGGGATTTTAAAACAGACAAAAGCACCATATAAAAATTATGATATGAAACAGGGTTTGAATAAAGCTAAATGGAAGAAATTCACTAATATTATAGAACCATTGGTATCTTCTACAGTTGTGACGAGATCTAAAACTGGCTTAGGTGTTCCTATTAATAAATTATACAATAATAGAGGTGTTGACTATGTATATTGGAATAAACCGAAAGAACTGGTGGACCGCCTACGCCTGCTCTATAGCTCAAAAATGGTTGGTAACAATGGTGTCAATAACGAAATAGTCAGTTTATTGGAAGAAATGAGGGAAGAAAGGATAATCTATTAGTGAAGTTAAAATTCATTTCACACTTATTTAATTAGTATAAAATATTGTGAAATGCTTAAACGGGGTCAGACGTAAACAGAAATGGCTGTTGTAAACAACACAATTGACAAGTTCGGTAGACGAAGAAGTAATAATAATAAATCGATTATCGTACATGGACCTCCAGGTATTGGTTTTAAGCTTACCGCAGATAATCAATTTGATATGCAAAATAAGCGTTTACTGAACATTGGTGAACCAATAAATCAAAAAGATGGTGTAACTCGTAACTATGTAGACGAAAATATCGATAAATGTATGAAAGACATTAAAAAGTCACACATTGCTTTTATGGAGAATCAGTGGACTGAATATAGTAAGTTTGTACACAGCAAAATTACCGAGATGATTAATGACGCTCTGCAACACATTAATAAAGAAATTTCTGGAGTTAAGAAATTAACCGAGGATAATTATACTATTTTATATGATGCAATAAGCAAAGTACACCACATTCTCGATGAATCCCGTCTGAAAGGTACGACAGTGCGACAGAAATCACTTGGAAATATTGTGGCACAAGCTGGGAGGAACGATCGTAATCAACAAGTGATAGATGAAATAGTGGCTGAAGTCACGGACAACGCTGCTACATTAGGAAAAAAGTGAAAAAACAGACCTAAATTATCTATATAAACGCCTGACTTAAACTTCAATTATGATGATTAGTAATGAGAAATTACAAGTTGTTAACGAATTGCATAAAGCTTGTAGGAGAAATTTCCGTAGAAGAAGAACAATAATCAAAGGTTATGGTGATTTATGGCAAATGGATTTAGCCGAAATGCAACCATACGCTGATGAAAACAATGGTTATCGATACATTCTCGTAGTGATCGACTGTTACTCAAAATATTTGTGGACTAAACCTCTAAAAAATAAAACTAGTGTTGAAATTACTAAGGCTATGAGAAGTATTTTACAAGAATCAAATTATTCTCCTAAAAATCTACAAAGCGATCAGGGTACGGAATTTTACAACAAAAACTTTTCTGCTTTAATGAAACAGTACATCATTAATCATTACTCCACGTATAGTACGAAAAAAGCAGCAATTGCAGAAAGAGTAATACGAACATTAAAAACCTGGTTATATAAAGAATTCTCAGCTAGAGGTAAATACAAATGGGTTGACATTCTATCCGACATTACAAAATTGTACAATAATAAAATACATCGTACGACTGGTATGAAACCTGCTGATGTTAAACCAACTACACGTTTAAATGCTTATAATCACATTAAAATTGCTTTGAAACCTAAATTTCGTATTGGCGATATAGTTCGAATCAGTAAATATAAAGGTATATTTGAAAAGGGATTCACACCAAATTTTTCAACTGAACTTTTCAAGATCGTTAAAATAAATGTAACAAATCCCACAACATATACACTCCAGGACATTCATGGCCAACCAATAAAGGGGTGCTTTTATGAAATGGAGCTACAAAAAGCTAAATACCCTGATGTCTACTTGGTGGAAAAGGTTTTAAGAAGGAGAGGGAACAAGGTTTTTGTGAAGTGGCTCGGATTCTCTAATGACCACAACTCTTGGATTAACGAAGCAGCTCTTATTTAATATTGTCACATTCTTTATATAAAATGTGTATATTTATAACAACTAATATTTTACTTATGTTTAGAAATTTCATAATAAAATGTGTGTATTCCATTAATATTTGTTTTATTTATTTTCCCCATATAAGACTCCAAAGCCTTAGTAATTATATACACATTAACGAAAAAATATATACAAATGCAAATTTGTTAAAATTTTTGAATTAATTTTTACTCCTAAAAATTATTAGATGAAATCAAGAAAATCATTTTAATAAATTTTATTGAGAAGAAAATATTTACAACGAATTATAGATTAAATATATTTACTTAAAACGTATATAATACAGAAAAAATACAAATACATATTTATGGAATTAATCAGATGAAATCGCCCCGTCTCGACAGTAACGCTTCCTGACAGAAACATTCTCTGTTGTGTTTCATCACACCTCCATAAATATGTCCAACATATTCACAAAGTAAAACACTGTATGTCTTCTCGTCTCTGCATTTGCTGCAAATATTGTTCCAACAATCACCAGTGTACTTGTTGCAAACCAGACACCGCTGCCTCAATGGTTGCTCCACCTTGCATGTCTCACAAACATCTCGGATAATTCCAAAATTTGTACGAGTCGTGGGTTGTAGACACTTGTAGCACTCTTGCTCCAGACGCTCACGTGATGCTGCTTTTCGGACGGTATTCACTGGCACTGGATTTTCTTTTATACAATTTGAACATAGTCCAGTACATGGATTAATTTGCTGCTTTGCTCAGAATTGGGAACAATTATAGCACAGAATTGCACCATCCATACTATATGGATATACGGCGATTGTTGGTTTCGATTGCCACTCTCTTGGACAAGACATTGCTGTTTTAAAAACAAGTGTACGGTATGACAGCTGAATAATAACTGAGTTCCTCCTCATGGCCTTGTTTGTTTAAGTAGTCGCTGGAATTGCCGATATTAGAGCCATGGTATGTCGTTAGAGATGATGTGACGTCACCAGCAACATGTTTAAAAGAGGAGGTGTAACTCCACGTTAGATCAGTTGCTTTGCAAACTTCAACGTTGATCATTCCGTCTACTGTCTTATATATTCTTTTCCAAGTATTAATATGGCTGCTGTACCTGCTGGTTGGGCTAACCTCAGATTCCTGGACTGGTTAGCATCCCTAGATGTCCTCAACAATATATGGTACCTTGAAGAGGTAGAGGACGACTTGGCTGCTCCCGAAGACGACGAGGTAGAAGTTGAAGACGATGAGGAAGGCGATGAGGAAAGCGACGAGGAAGACGATGAGGAATTTTTTGACGCTGAAGAGGGTGCAGACGATTCGAGTGATGATGAGGGTATCGTCGTAGATGTTCCCCACCAAAGAGGGCAGCGGTGGATAACATCGGAATATTTAGCAAGGGTGAACCCAATGGATGGCATCTTCTGCACCACCATGACCTTTGTTGCGGTCCAAGTAGTGGGTGGTATGGAATACAATCTTTGCCACGGATGTTTTCTGGGATACCAGTCTAGGGTGGATCCTGGGAGACATCGTCATGTGGACTACCATGCCACTACAAGGATAATGAGAGGCAGGCGGGGATATTGCAAATCTTGCAGAGATCCACTCTATCAGATTAGGCGAGTGGAAATCTGCAATATTTGCAATATGGACAGATAATTTGTAGTTTTTTTTTTGTAAATATGTATATATCTCTTAGTTTATTGTAAATAATTATGTAATTAGTTTTAGTGATAAATAAATGTATATATTTAATTTTTAGTTTATTGTAAATATTATATAACTAGTTTAAGTGTTAAATAAACGTTAAATTGAATCTTATTTTTGTTTTATTTACTAAATATTTAAATGTAAGTAACACAATGTTACTAGAGAAATCTGTGTTTCACTTCGATTATTGCTTATGTTGACAGTGCTATTGATATTGATGGTGTTAAAAATATGAGTATTAGGACACTTTCTACTCTTATTTGTGTGAGTAGTGAGGTGGGGAGTGATGAGGTGGGGGTGGTGGTAGGGGCTATATATATACATAAGAAAGCCCTCACCATCCTCAGTTTACTTTCTACGCTCCAACATGTCTGAAGTACAAGACAATACTGTATCTTCCACTTCAACCATGTTCGTTTTGTGCGAAAGGTATCGTGCCTACCTGCAGCGCGTTAGAGAGGCGACAAGGGGTGGTGTAGCAGATAGCACCACCTCACCAGAAGAAGAATACCAACCATTGGAGAGGTCTCCGTCCACATGGTCGATGGACACTGTGCCCAATGATGATTCCGAAGACGAGATGGGTGGAGTAATTCTGGAGGAATCATCGACGGGCACAGCGGAATCGTCTGACTCGGAAGATGATGCAGCCATTCTGGTGGAGGAATCTACCGATGAAGATGAGGATGCAGCCATTCTGGTGGAGGAATCTGCCGATGAAGATGAGGATGCAGTCATTCTGGTGGAGCATGATTCGGACGGATAATTCTGTTTTATTTTATGTATATATATTTTTGTTATTTATAAATAAATGTATTAAGAGTTATTCTTTTTTTATTTCATTTCATATACAATAAATAACAGTAGTAAAGTAAAGAATAAAAAATTGCTTTAATATAAGAAATAACGGGGTACTTATTTAAGTAAATTGGTTATTCGTATTTGGACTGTCGGTCAAAAGTGTTGCAAAAGGTGTATCGAGGTCACAGTGAAAGTATTCATTTTACGAAATATTAACCCGCCCTGCTCAACAATTTTTCTGTAGTCATCTATTGTAAGTTGTTTTTCAATCACAGATTTCTTTACCCCCTTGGCTTTTTTCAACTCATTACCGACCGATTGCACGTAGTACGCTTTCGCTCCAGTACCATAAAAGCTGATAATAGGATCTTCGGGGAATTCGTCTTTCATATTCCCAAGCACAGACGAGCCTTTTGGAATATTAAATTTATTTCCCTCCATATAATTAGAAATATCAAATTTTTCTGGATTTTGTACAATAAAGTCATAGAAGTTATCTGTATAAACTTTCATAATTAAGGAATCTGTGTCGGTGTACAACAGCATTAGCACCGAATTGACGTTTAATAACACCATAAAAAAAATTATACAGTACCGTCTTCGATAATTCAAGAATACAAAATCCTACGTAAATTGGTTTGTTATAGACTACTTGCAATTTGCTCATTTCAATCGCTACAAAATCCTCAGAAAAAATTGTGCAAGATTTGAAATTTGGACGAGCGATTAATGCGTTTGCACCTATAGTTCTTCTAACGTTTTCCCAATGAGTAATCAACTTTATATCTCTTCTATTATCAACATTTTCCATGGTTTTACCAAATACTGCATTATTCATTAATTTATATTGGTCTTTCTCAAATTTATTGGTCGCTGAATTTCTCATTTGCGTATTTAAATCGATGTATTTTTTTAACCAGGGCGACTGCTTGAACTTAAGTACTCTATGGGTTTTTAACACCATTAAACCATTTTCAATGGCTTGTTTCAAGTTTCTATAATGCACAACATATCGTCTCTTATCATTCAAATTTGGGATTAATTTTGGTGATTTTGATTTTGATTGGGGGGGTATAATATTTTCTACTAAGAAAGGGAGATCTGAATGTAAATCGTGTAACTCTTGCGGATAATGTATGTCTACTTCAAAAACATACCCGTGTGGACTCTCGTCTGAAATATTAGTAACATCTAAGTCGATAATTTCTCTTTCGGACAGCCACTCAAATCCCCCTGTTGGTAATGCTTGGGACATACTATGACCGTATAAGTTCGTAGCATCAAGATATGTGATAAATGACGACGGTTCTGAGGGATCATAATTGGGTACAAACTTATTATTTGCGATATGCTTCCTTTCTGTACACTGGCTCACACCACCGCGTATAGCTTTTTTAAAAAAATGTATCATATCGATATCTGTTAACAATTCAAGTTCTACCGCTGTTAGTTTCAACATAGCGTCCCAAGATAAACCTGGAGCTGTGTAATATTGAGCTGGATCCAATTTATATTTATTCACGCAAATTTTACGAAAATTTTCAAATACGTCACACAAAAGAAGGACATCTGACTTTAAATACAGGTCTGAATAGTCACCCAAACTCTGGCACTCAAACAATTCCCACACATTTTTAGCCCTTTCATAATCGTCATCTGATATATGTGTTTCATTTAGGCTGTCATAGAATTCCTGCTTGGTGGGTAGAACACGATTATTTAATTTCTCTAAGTTATCTACGAAACTATATGGAAATACACCCTTCCGTCGCATTAAAATAAATTTTGCATTATCGGTAAAAAAGTTCTTCATTGTAACCATTTGACCTTCATTTAAATTTTCTCCTAAATTTTGTAGTGATGCTGACATAAATTTAAAACTATCGATGAAACGTAACCGCAAATATTTATTTTTTGTTTCCCCCTTGTCAGTAACGTAATCATGCATGTAAAGATGTTTTGTAAAAGATATATATTTTTTCTTTATTTTTTCTTTGTTTTGTGGTATTACGTCAACTTTATCTTTATGAGCGCATAACTCTTTTACAAATAAGTGAATATCGTATCCACTCATGTTGTGAAATATGATAGGTACAAAATTTGGTAGTTTATAATTTAAATTACAGATCGAGTGCGCGGCACCGAATCGTATCTTACCAGTTAAGTGGCAATGATCTTTCACCTTTATATCACCTTCTGCAAAAGGCTTCTCACATATACCACAGATGGTTGCATTGTCAAAATTTTCTCTTTCTATCGCTGTAAGCGGGGACATGGGGATTACATCTTTCATATATCTATTATAAATTTCCCTTAAATCAGCCTCTATACATGATACAAATACTTTTGCCGCATCAGATCCGCGATATAGTTCAAATTTAGAAATGCTATTATCAAAGGAACATTTTATGTAATACGCGAAAGAGTAAGGTTCATGAATAAACGTTTTGTTGGTATAAGAGCGTTCAGGATTTGGCTTGCAAGTATTTATCGGTTTCAAAATGGATTCAAAGTCTGCATATACTACAAATGGTACTTGCATTTCTCTGTCAAAATTCTCAAATTTTAATATATTTTCCGGTACACGTTTCCCATATTTATCAACCCGAAATTGTGTCGATGGTGTTGTAGTGTAAATATGATTACAATCATTTGTTTGGTGAGACATTAGCTGACGTTCGTTACAGAAATACAGCAAACACCCATCACAAAAATATTTTCTATGTCCGTGAGCGGATATTTGATTTGATACTAATCCAGATAAATTTTTTATCCAACAATAGTGACTTTTAGCACAATCCAATTTACAATGATGATTCTGATCACATTCCGCGGAAATTAATAATAAGTTAACATGAATACGTAGTTTCTTCTGAGAATAACGCAAAGGTCCGACAACATCATATTTTACTTTATTATTCTCGAATTTCTTTTCTAACCCATACACATTAATAGATATATTATTCAATTCCTCAAATTTTGAAATGTCTCTCAATTTCATTGGAAAATTCATACCTGTCAAATTTAGAACTCTTGAATAATGTGGATAAGATGACATTTGAGATGTACCACCATTTGCAGGATACAATGCTGAAGTGACTGCCCAAGCAAAACAGTATTGGTCCTGGTTTTCTATATTCACTACGGCCTTCTTATTTGCGATGAACTTTGGTAACTTGATATATGATGAACCACCCATTGGACTGTACTTGTTTATATTAATTTCAACAAATTTTATTTGTTCGAGGGCCCACCCTAAAAATAAAAAAAAAAATGTCAATTGTTATTCCACACACCAGAAGATATTTACATACCAGAATCACGCTCTTGGAACTCAGTAGTTTGCGCAACCATCATGTCTATAAAAGTGTCGAGTGCAATGTTTAAATCCACACCTTGATCCAATATTTTATTACACGTATTAAACGATTTAATTTCAGCTATTTCTTGTGCTTGTAATATATAGCTGGCAAATGTCTCCATGTTTACTTTCACAGTTTTATGAAGTAATAATATTTCTTCTAGTAAATTCAATATTTTATGTCGAATTTCGTTGAAAAATATTATATAGTCCAGTTTCTCATTATCACTATGCACTCGGTATGTTATGATTCTATATTTGAAAGCACTGCGAACAATTTCTGTACCATCCATCAAACGTACACATGAATTTGTTCTGTGTTGTAGTGTTCTTTTATGAGACTTCATTTGGTTAGTTGTTAAAGTCACATTACAGCTATAACACGTCTGCATAATTACCGATGTTGATGGATTCGAATCCAATTTCACTTTCTTTGCTGGCGGTCCATTACCATTTAAACTGTTACACGCCTCCCTCTGATGACGTCGCATATTGTCACTGCGAGTGAAGCTTGCACTACAAAAACTGCACGAATACATATTTGCTTCTTTACTCTAGGATTGACGTTAAGAATGATCCCATATTAACTCCTTTCACTCTTTTATAGAAAAGATATACTACGTCACAAAATATCAAACCACGGCACATTACGAGTTGCGTGGCAAGGAGGAAGCTCCGTCCTTGCATTCTCTAATAGTGTTAGCCAAGGCCAAGGTCAACGCAAGTGATCGTTCTGGGTAACAGCAACACTGCGCCCTTGAAGTCGAACCGCACTGCGGCCGTCCAAGGTCAAGGTCACGGTATATGCTATGCGAACCTACGGTGCCACCGTGGCCTTGAAGGAACGGACCACAGGTGCACGGTCAAGGTCAAGGTCAGTGGTGGGGGGAGACCGACCTACGGCTAACTTCCTCTACTCATATCTCATTCATCACGCTTGTTTTTTGAGCTAGATTTTCTGTTTGATTATTACATAGAAAAATGTATTCGTATTTTTAAAGTTTTATTTACAGTCAGAGTGAACATAATGAAAAAATATACAGGGTGTACAGTAATAGTAATATATAGGGTGATTACGGAAAAAAGAGACTGAATTAATTTATTAGAAAATATATTCAAATTTACAAGGTATTTTTATTATAATCATTGAGAACTGTCGTTAATCTTTCATGAATTTTATTCCTTATATCAAGCAGTTCTTTAGGTGCTAGGCCAAAGTAAAAATCTGTAGATTTAACTATTTTAAACACTTCATAAGCTGCTTCCATAAAACCATCTCCTGCATTCTTGATAATACAGGGGCCTTCATGATAATCAACAACCATTTCGGGGTATCCTTCTTCTTCTTCTTTGGCTACAGCTAGTGAGGGATCATATATTTTTCCATCAATTTCATTCCAAAAATGTATGGGTATGGGCTCTGATTTGCATATAACAATACCCATTTTCACCTCAGAGTGAATACCAAATCGTTTAATTTGTTCATGAAACATTAGCGCGGCAGGTAAACAGCACGCGTAATATTTAAATCTTATAAATATCATTTCCATAATCTCTAGAATTTTATCTGCTGGATCAATTTTCTCGCGAATAGGTGTAAATGCGCAATTCTTAGCATGCCTCTCCATACATTTCTTATTTGCAAAAGTTTTTTGACAGTTTACACAATTAACCATCGTTACGTCTAATCACTTCGACTGTCACAAGATATATGAAGATTTTAATCCAAAAATGAACATTGGTAACAGGTTTCCCCCACTCCTACTAATAAAAATGGTAAATAGTAAATAAAACCAAAATAATTTGTCCGATAATTCCCATATCTCTTAAAGTATTTATATATAAATCGTATTTTAGACCTAAGCGTTTGTTAATTCTTATTGCGTCAACTAAGTCGTTAGGGTTAATATTTTCATCCCATTGCAATATATATCATTCTTCTTTCTCTTCGAATTGAACGTTGAGTGTATATTATAATATTTCCAGCTTGAATTTGCATTTGACAACAGGCTCTTTTAAACTACACTCTGTGGAGGCGATGGTACCTAGAGATCTCAAGTTCTGAGGTCTTCGGTAATGAGCTCCTCCTCTTCTTTGGTGGAAACAATTTTGATATAATGTTTTGATATTTCCAGGTCTTGTTGGGATTTAACCGATATACATCTCCATATTTTCTCATGTGTGCATTAGTTAATGTTAGTATATCTTTATAGTCAAATAAATCTTCGTCTTTAAAATCGTGGGACTGTCTCTTTGTTAATAATTGGATTAGGCCGCTTTTAGAGGAAATTTATTCTCATAGATATGTAGATCATTCTTCTTAATTATCACCCATATTTCATCAATCATAAGATTCGAACCAACATGGTTTAATCCATAACAATTGGACTCGATATTCAGTAGAAAAAACATGTTGTATTTGCAAAGGTATTTGTATGAATAGCTCTTATTCATTCTTTATACCCCTTTACAGGTGTTTGATGATGGTTTCATGACAGTTCATGGGTGTTTCATGGTCGTTCGTGGGTTTTTATGGGTGGTTCATGGGGAGATATAATAAACAGGTCTGTACAGGGTCTGTATGAAAAATAAGCAGGTCTGTATGAAAAATGGTCTGTACGAAAAAACAAACAGGTCTGTACGAAAAATAAACAGGTCTGTATGAAAAATAAACAGTTCTGTATGAAAAAATAAAACAGTCTGTATAGGAACTCTTGTTATTTTAGCCTGAAAACTCTATACATCTTATTTTTAAACCCAAAACTTCTTACAATGATGATAATCTCCGAAAATGCTACATGATAGTCTTAAAACCTTGAGTATTAAGAAAGAAGTATAACGAATAGTCGGAAAATTTTCAAGTATAGATTAGATGAGAGTGCTTGACTTTTAGCCCGTACCTTACCTTATACCAGCTAAAATGTTGAGATGATTAAAAAATTAAAAAATAATAATGACCTCAGAAATTCACTAAGATAAAGGTATAACATACACAGTAACTTGGTTAAAAGTACCAAGTTTAGCTGGTATGTCATAGTTACTCTTACTTATCTATTTTTAACTCTTATGATGTAAATATTTCATAGTTTTACTATTTACATATACATCTCACAGTTATTAAGGAAGGAAGGAAGGCGGGAAAAATGATACTCATAATAAATTAAAATTCTATATTGAACAAATATATTCCAAGTATACATGATCCATATATATATATATATATATATATATTATAAACAAAATATTATTATTTAGACATAAAAGATAACGAAAAAATTCTATAAATATCAAATGATTAATACCATCCCAAGAGTGGCTCGGAGACCACAATAAAACTGTAGGCCGCCGTCTCCTTTATCTAGTACGAGACCCCTGAAAGGTGGCTAAGAAAACATAGTTTATAAATAAAAATTCTATAAATAAAATATAAATCATAAATAAACCTTAAAAATAACTTCAAGGTAAAACAATAATAATACACTTTACAGAAATAGTGATTCTCAGGAAATAAATAGATTATTTCATACAACAACAACACTGACATAAATATTTTATCAACAAATATAATATACATTATTAACACATACGTTTTCACCTCATTCCTGCAAAGGATTCCAAAATATATGAGTGCTCTATTATTTATAAGTATAATTGTTCAAATAGTAATAAACAGATAACATTCTTAATTAATATGCGAAAGTTATACATAACTCGTTAATGCAGCAAAAATATAAGTACATTGATACAATACAAAATATTATCAACAACAAATATATATACAAAAATATAAAAGCACACAATCCTAGCAGTCTCTAAATTTCTTATATCCATAGGGAACAGAGATGTGACCTTCAGCAAATTTTCTTTTGCTAGAGAGGGGTTTGTAAATTTTTGATTCCTCTCTAGTCACTACCTCGTGCTCCCTAGTTCTACAAATGTTTTTGGACACTATATACACAGGAGGAGTGTCATTGAGCACCATGTCTTTAATAGAACCAAAATTTATAAGCTGAGAGGCAGCGTAATTTAGGGAGATCCGCTTGACTTTGCATACAATTTCTTCCCTCTGGTTCTTAGTAGAGAAGACCTTATATGCATAGTTTTTGGGGCCACCAGACACAAATTCTGTGATATAAGAGCCCTGGCCGTATGCCTCGAGTTCATCGGTCATGTCTCCAATGATTCACCTGTAGGGACGTCATATTCACCGGGCCTGGACACGTATATGACAGAATCTGTATCGTAATAAAGTACTCTATCCCCCAGCCGTTCTAAATAACTGTACAATTTTAAACGAGCTTGCGTCGTAACATATGCGGCTATTACCACATTTACGGTTTTAGAGAATCTGCGGCCTCTTCTATATACTCCCAGTTAACCACCAGAGTATCTTCATTCACAGGGGGCACAGAGTATGCGTATATACCCGGATTTGAAAGCATGTCAAAGAATTCACGGGGGTCATTGACAATCTTTGTCTTTGGTTGATTTTCGCGCGCACTTAACCAATCTAACCTATCGTAGCGTATCTAACCTATCGTAGCGCGCGTAGTAATTAATTAAATGTCTTATTATACTTATTGTTGAAATGTCGTGAAAATTACAAATATATTTATTGTCTATACATTCATTGATACGAGTTTTATCGTCTGTACAGACCTGTTTATTTTTCGTACAGACACTGTACAGACCTGTTTATTTTTCGTACAGGCCTGTTTATTTTTTGTACAGACCTGTTTATTTTTCGTACTCGTTCTGGGGTAAGTTTGGCCAGCGAGAAAATCAACCAAAGACAAAGATTGTCAATGACCCCCGTGAATTCTTTGACATGCTTTCAAATCCGGGTATATACGCATACTCTGTGCTCCCTGTGAATGAAGATACTCTGGTGGTTAACTGGGAGTATATAGAAGAGGCCGCAGATTCTCTAAAACCGTAAATGTGGTAATAGCCGCATATGTTACGATGCAAGCTCGTTTAAAATTGTACAGTTATTTAGAACGGCTGGGGGATAGAGTACTTTATTACGATACAGATTCTGTCATATACGTGTCCAGGCCCGGTGAATATGACGTCCCTACAGATGAATCATTGGAGACATGACCGATGAACTCGAGGCATACGGCCAGGGCTCTTATATCACAGAATTTGTGTCTGGTGGCCCCAAAAACTATGCATATAAGGTCTTCTCTACTAAGAACCAGAGGGAAGAAATTGTATGCAAAGTCAAGCGGATCTTCCTAAATTACGCTGCCTCTCAGCTTATAAATTTTGGTTCTATTAAAGACATGGTGCTCAATGACACTCCTCCTGTGTATATAGTGTCCAAAAACATTTGTAGAACTAGGGAGCACGAGGTAGTGACTAAAGAGGAATCAAAAATTTACAAACCCCTCTCTAGCAAAAGAAAATTTGCTGACGATCACATCTCTGTTCCCTATGGATATAAGAAATTTAGAGACTGCTAGGATTGTGTGCTTTTATATTTTTGTATATATATTTGTTGTTGATAATATTTTGTATTGTATCAATGTACTTATATTTTTGCTGCATTAACGAGTTATGTATAACTTTCGCGTATTAATTAAGAATGTTATCTGTTTATTACTATTTGAACAATTATACTTATAAATAATAGAGCACTCATATATTTTGGAATCCTTTACAGGAATGAGGTGAAAACGTATGTGTTAATAATGTATATTATATTTGTTGATAAAATATTTATGTCAGTGTTGTTGTTGTATGAAATAATCTATTTATTTCCTGAGAATCACTATTTCTGTAAAGTGTATTATTATTGTTTTACCTTGAAGTTATTTTTAAGGTTTATTTATGATTTATATTTTATTTATAGAATTTTTATTTATAAACTATGTTTTCTTAGCCACCTTTCAGGGGTCTCATACTAGATAAAGGAGACGGCGGCCTACAGTTTTATTGTGGTCTCCGAGCCACTCTTGGGATGGTATTAATCATTTGATATTTATAGAATTTTTTCGTTATCTTTTATGTCTAAATAATAATATTTTGTTTATAATATATATATATATATATATATATATATATATATATATATGGATCATGTATACTTGGAATATATTTGTTCAATATAGAATTTTAATTTATTATGAGTATCATTTTTCCCGCCTTCCTTCCTTCCTTAATAACTGTGAGATGTATATGTAAATAGTAAAACTATGAAATATTTACATCATAAGAGTTAAAAATAGATAAGTAAGAGTAACTATGACATACCAGCTAAACTTAGTACTTTTAACCAAGTTACTGTGTATGTTATACCTTTATCTTAGTGAATTTCTGAGGTCATTATTATTTTTTAATTTTTTAACCATCTCAACATTTTAGCTGGTATAAGGTAAGGTACGGGCTAAAAGTCAAGCACTCTCATCTAATCTATACTTGAAAATTTTCCGACTATTCGTTATACTTCTTTCTTAATACTCAAGGTTTTAAGACTATCATGTAGCATTTTCGGAGATTATTATTATTGTAAGAAGTTTTGGGTTTAAAAATAAGATGCATAGAGTTTTCAGGCTAAAATAACAAGAGTTCCTATACAGACTGTTTTATTTTTTCATACAGAACTGTTTATTTTTCATACAGACCTGTTTATTTTTCGTACAGACCTGTTTATTTTTCGTACAGACCTGTTTGTTTTTCGTACAGACCTGTTTATTTTTCATACAGACCCTGTACAGACCTGTTTATTATATATCCCCATGAACCACCCATAAACACCCATGAACGACCATGGAACACCCATGAACTGTCATGAAACCATCATCAAACACCTGTAAAGGGGTATAAAGAATGAATAAGAGCTATTCATATAAATACCTTTGCAGATACAACATATTTTTCTACTGAATATCGAGTCCAATTGTTATGGATTAAACCATGTTGTCGAATCTTATGATTGACGAAATATGGGTGATAATTAAGAAGAATGATCTACATGTCTATGAGAATAAATTTCCTCTAAAAGCAGCCTAATCGAATTATTAACAAAGAGACAGTCCCGCGATTTTAACGACGAAGATTTATTAAACTATAAAGATATACTAACATTAACTAATGCACACGAGAAAATATGGAGATGTATATCGGTTAAATCCGAACAAGACCTGGAAATATCAAAACATTATATCAAAATTGTTTCCACCAAAGAAGAGGAGGAGCTCATTACCGAAGACTTCAGAATATGATGAGTATGAAAGTATGAAATGGGTTGGGAACAGAACACATCCACCACAATTTAAAACTTGAGATCTCTAGGTACCATCGTCTCCACAGAGTGTACTTTAAAAGAGCCTGTTTTGGAATGTAATCGATGGAAGAATTTATGACCCGTCACTTGCTGTTGCCCGAGAAGATTACCCCGAAATGGAAGTTAATTATCATGAAGGTCCCTGTATTATCAAGAATGCAGGAGATGGTTTTATGGAGGCAGCTTATGAAGTGTTTAAAATAGTTAAATCTACAGATTTTTACTTTGGCCCAGCACCTAAAGAACTGCTTGATATAAGGAATAAAATTCATGAAAGAGTAACGACAGTTCTCAATGATTATAATAAAAATACCTTGTAAATTTGAATATATTTTCTAATAAATTAATTCAGTCTCTTTTTTCCGTAATCACCCTGTATATATTTTTTCATTATGTTCACCCTGACTGTAAATAAAACTTTAAAAAATACGAAAATACATTTTTCAATGTAATAATCAAACAGAAACTCTAGCTCAAAAACAAGAGCGATGAATGAGATATGTTAATAAAGTAAAGAATGGGAATGGTAGCTTTGTTTATCTTAAATAAACGTTGCTCTGAGAACATTCTAAAATACATATAAGGACTTTACTTGTATAATATGCAATAATGCTGATTCGAGGTCTCCTGTATATATAGTTTGTCCTTTACGAGATATACAGATTGTTACATACATAGAGAATGAGGATTATAGATTTCTCTAAAAAAGTTAATATAGAAAGTTTACTCCTAATGATACATGCTTACTTTGTGAATCACTAGTTTCTACAAAGACAATGGATTTTAAAAACCTTTAAAGAATTTCATTTATAATCATAATATATATAAAAAGAACTGTAGTAAAATTAAAAATATCCTATAAAATGTTAATATTTAACAAAATTTCCTGAAAAATATTATGTTAAAGAATCTGTACGCCTTGTATATTATTACTGCACAGACCCTATATATTATTAATGAATGAGCATTTATTAAATTAGCAGAGGAGCGCTGGAAAAATTTAAAATCGGTGGTATTTTTCATATTAGCAAATATAAACACATGTTTGAAAAAAAAGGATATATACCAATTGGACTACGGAATTATTTAAAATAAAATCAACTTGAATAATATTTTTCCCATATGATTCTTTAGCGATGGAAACTTTACACTTTTTATTTTGCACTTTTAAATTCCTGTAAAAAGTTTTCAAAGTAATTTTCATACAGACCCTGTTCATGTGGATAAAAATGTGAATAATTGCGGGTAATTGTGGATAAAATAAGTGAGTCAGAGTTTTTAACCGTATCCTGATGATCAAGGTAACTTAGTTGATGAAACAAAGTTTAGCGTAAGGTTCCCTTATTACATTTTTACGGATGGGGCTTTTTTATATCGAACTGACGGTTATTTTTTGTATACTAAATTATTAGTGTACCTGCAAGTGATTAGTTATCCAACGACCGGGATATTTCAAGAGAAAAAAAAGAGCTTAACAGATCTTCTAATATTACGTATCATGTTAGAGAGAGATTTTTAAAACTGATAGTTTAGTTAGTTATGGAGACCTAGAGTTAGCCATCTTTTACGAAAATTCATTCCTTTAGATGTGTTTTTAAAATATCTAAAAATGTCTGGTCTATATTTCAAATCCCCTGTATCTTTTTTCGAATCGCTCTGTATATTTTTCGAATCAATCCAAGTTCCCTTACATTTATTCAATAGGCATTATAAACATAGTGTACATTTGTATTTAATAAGAACAGAAATCCGTTATTACTAGTAAAACAGCCCTGTACAAAAGAACAGAAAAATTCACTGCAGATTACATCGTTTAAGTAAAACATACAGTTATTACTAACAAAACACCCTGTATATTATTACGGTACACCCTATATATTTTTCCACATGATTTTTAATGTCGAAGGCTTTACGCTTTTTTTATATTGTATTTTTGAAATATTTTTGTTTAGAGAAACAGGACACTATTTTTCGAATCCCCTGTATATTTTTCGAATTAACCCAAATTTCTTACATTTATTTTGTCAGTGATGGCAATATGAAATTACCTTATTATTTCTAGTACTTGAATATTAATACATCTTAAAACTGATATGAAACTTGCAAATCTTAAATTGGATTGATATTATTTATCCATGACATTAGTATTTTTACTTATTATTTATATTAAAATCGATAGGAACAATCAAAAGGAATTGATTTATGAAAACCAAGGGTAATCTATAACGTTAAACTGAGCAGCCCCGGTATATTGAAAATTGTGTGAAATATCCGCTTGAATTAGGAAAAAATAATGATTCCCGAAACTTCCCTGCCCCATAAACTTTAAGTAAAAATAATGCTTTTAAAAACTACGATTAATAAACATTAAGCTGAGCACCCCCTGTATATTGACAATTGTGTAAAATATCCGTTTGAACTAAAAGAAATAACGATCCCAAGACATCTGGTTCCGGTACATAAACTTTATGTAAAATTAACACTTTATAAAATTGAAACTTAATATGGTAAAACCTAAGGAAAAGTTGAGTAAAACTATGATTAATAAACATTAAACTGAGCACTCCCTGTATATTGACAATTGTTTAAAAATATCCGTTTGAACTAAGAAGAATAATGATTCCCGAGTCATTCAGTACATAAACCTATTATAGCAAAAACTTGAGAAAACAGAGCTATCTATGATTAATAAGCATTAAACTTTCAAACGTTATTATAATAGAAAAACCATACTAAGGAAAAGTTGAGTAAAACTATGATTAATAGACATTAAACTGAGTACTCCCTGTATATTGACAATTGTTTAAAAATATCCGTTTGAACTAAGAAGAATAATGATTCCCGAGTCATTCAGTACATAAACCTATTATGATAAAAACTTGAGAAAACAGAGCTATCTATGATTAATAAGTATTAAACTTTCAAACGTTATTATAATAGAAAAACCATATATAAATTATGTGGCTCTAGTAACATGGTAACTGTTTAAGGAAAATTACAATTTTTAAAATCTACGGACAGTCTGCAAAAATTATAATAATGGAAACTTACCTTTATGTTATAATAGTGTAAAGCACTCACAAAAACTTCTCCACTGACTGGCAGTATACACCTCCGACCATTACATCGAAAAATTGAAATTGAATTGAAAATATAGGATAGGACTTATAGGAGCGGCCGATAGCCGATTGACCAGCCGCTGGAATATTTCCATTTTAGCTGAATTTGCAGATATTATATAAATAAACAATGATTAAAAACTGAGTCTGAATATTATCGCAGCAATCTATATTTGTAAAAATAAATATATAAGAACAATATTGATACTTTTATAAACTCTATATTGAGATATTTAAAATCTTTTCTCATGGTTAAAATATTCATTTGAACTTGAGAAAAATAATTTCTATCACGAAACTTCAAACGTACGTTTATTATTATTGCTAGAACAAAGAAGCTCTTTCTTAGGAGTAACAAAAAGTCCGATGATGAGGAAAATCCGGAGGAGGAGGATATACCTATTGGCCAACTGTAATATGTTGGGCAGGTCGGCAATGATTTTTTTTTAAATTATTATTATTATTATTATTATTCAATTATTAAGTATTATTATTCAATTATTAAGTATTATTATTCAATTATTCAATTATTTAATAAATTATTTTGTAACGTTATCCTGTAATATAAAAAATTATTCTTGTGTTTTATTTCTATCACAATATTAATATGTATTATTTCTCTCTCTCTCTCCCCCCCCCCTCTCTCTCTCTCCCTCTCTCTCCCCTATACCTGAACATCCAAGATCCTTCAAATTTCCCTCCCATTTTACACTGTTACCAATATTCCCATCCTCGTTATCATCACATAATTCAAATTCCTAGTCCTCAGCCTCAGATTTCAAATTTCCCGCCCATTTTACACTGTTACCAATATCTCCATCCTCGATCTTCAGGCTGCACGTGTGCAGATATGACGTCATTGTTTATTCTTACAACCAGAAATAATATCAAATTACACCTCACATAGCCACGCCGCTTAACCTCAACCTCTAACTTAGTCGTAAATATTGGAGATAGCAATAACATTGAAAAAAACCGAGGAGGAAATTTTACATAAATTCACTTAACATGTCAGTAACTGAAAGCAGCCATCGAAAGAAAGTACTCCACTTTAATGATGATGTTAAAATACGATATATTTATCACTGGACCTATGCACATCGAAATGCTAGACATGGGAATTGGGTACAAGACGCTATCGATCGACACCGATTTGAAATGAGAATTTTACGACTTGCAGAAATAATTAATCCATATTCTATTATATCTCAAACTATGTAATCTCATTTTTTTTATTATCTATATGTATTAATAAAGTTATAAATAAAACTTACTAAGTACTATCTTTTCCCCTATGTAGTTCATAAACATTTTTTTATTTCTAAAATTAATTACAATAGACAAACAAGTTCCCAATAAACCGTCTTAACCTTGAAAACATCTGTGTAATAAATTGCGTCACATTTCCAAGAAGCACATATTTGTTTTGTCTAGACTTGTTTGTGCAGGATGATGACTCATCCATCATGGTCTCGACCACACCCTTTTGCTCACGTGCCGACAAAGGAAAATTCTCAGTAAACCGTCTTAACCTTGAAAACATCTGTGCAATAAATTACATCACATTTCCAAGAAGCATATTTGTTTTGTCCAGACTTGTTTGTGCAGGATGATGACTCATCCATCATGGCCTCGACCACACCTTCCGGTCACGTGGGCACGGGTCGCAACCCGCAACCCCGACCCCCCTCTGCACGCCCACATATGTGAAGCCTCTGGTCATTGGCGTTACTTCTTGTAGACACTTCTTCGGGCTCCTCCTCCTCCTCAGCAGCCATCTTGTTTCCAGCGCCCCCGCCCCCCTTCTTGTCTTCAGCAGCCTCCGGTCATTGTCGTTACTTCTTGTATACACTTCTTCGCCAGCCTCTGGTCATTGTCTTCACCACTTCTTCTCCCGCGCGCATGCGCCAGGCACCTGTCTTCAGCAGCCTCTGGTTACTTGACACCCCTCTCGTAGTCTCTCCTGATGGACACATGCCATCCAGTTCATGACATCATTAAGAACCCCCAGTGTTCCTCTACTCAGTGGTCCAGAAACAGCTTTGCTATACTACTTGGGTATTGTTATATGTAAATCAGAGCCCATACCCATACATTTTTGGAATGAAATTGATGGAAAAATATATGATCCCTCACTAGCTGTAGCCAAAGAAGAAGAAGAAGGATACCCCGAAATGGTTGTTGATTATCATGAAGGCCCCTGTATTATCAAGAATGCATGAGATGGTTTTATGGAAGCAGCTTATGAAGTGTTTAAAATAGTTAAATCTACAGATTTTTACTTTGGCCTAGCACCTAAAGAACTGCTTGATATAAGGAATAAAATTCATGAAAGATTAACGACAGTTCTCAATGATTATAATAAAAATACCTTGTAAATTTGAATATATTTTCTAATAAATTAATTCAGTCTCTTTTTTCCGTAATCACCCTATATATTACTATTACTGTACACCCTGTATATTTTTTCATTATGTTCACTCTGTAAATAAAACTTTAAAAATACGAATACATTTTTCTATGTAATAATCAAACAGAAAATCTAGCTCAAAAAACAAGCGTGATGAATGAGATATGTTAGTAAAGTAAAGAATGGGAATGGTAGCTTTGTTTATCTTAAATAAGCGTTGCTCTGAGAACATTCTAAAATACATATAAGGACTTTATTTGTATAATATGCAATAATGCTGATTCGAGGTCTCCTGTATCTATAGTTTGTCTTTTACGAGATATACAGATTGTTACATACATAGAGAATGAGGATTATAGATAGATTTCTCTAAAAAAGTTAATATAGAAAGTTTACTCCTAATGATACATGCTTACTTTGTGAATCACTAGTTTCTACAAAGACAATGGATTTTAAAAACCTTTAAAGAATTTCATTTATAATCATAATATATATAAAAAAGAACTGTAGTAAAATTAAAAATATCCTATAAAATGTTAATATTTAACAAAATTTCCTGAAAAATATTATGTTAAAGAATCTGTACACCTTGTATATTATTACTGCACAGACCCTGTATATTATTAATGAATAAGCATTTATTAAATTAACAGAGGAGCGCTGGAAAAATTTAAAATCGGTGGTATTTTCACATTAGCAAGTATAAACACATGTTTGAAAAAAAAGGATATATACCAATTGGACAACGGAATTAATTAAAATAAAATCAACTTGAATAATATTTTTCCCATATGATTCTTTAGCGATGGAAACTTTACACTTTTTATTTGCATTTTTAAATTCCTGTAAAAATTTTTCAAAGTAATTTTCATACAGACCCTGTTCATGTGGATAAAAATTTGAATAATTGCGGGTAATTGTGGATAAAATAAGTAAGTCAGCATTTTTAACCGTATCCTGATGATGAAGGTAACTTAGTTGATGAAACAAAGTTTAGCGTAAGGTTCCCTTATTACATTTTACGGATGGGGCTTTTTTATATCGAACTGACGGTTATTTTCTGTATACTAAATTATTAGTGTAACCTGCAAGTGATTAGTTATCCAATGACCGGGATATTTCAAGAGTAAAAAAGAGCTTAACAGATCTTCTAATATTACGTATCGTGTTAGAGAGAGATTTTAAAACTGATAGTTTAGTTAGTTATGGAGACCTAGAGTCAGCCATCTTTTACGAAAATTCATTCCTTTAGATGTGTTTTTAAAATATCTAAAAATGTATATATTTCATAGCCCCTGTATATTTTTCGAATCGCTCTGTATATTTTTCGAATCAATCCAAGTTCCCTTACTTACATTTATTCAATAGGCATTATAAACATAGTGTACATTTTGTATTCAATAAGAACAGAAATCAGTTATTACTAGTAAAACAACCCTGTACAAAAGCACTTTATCAGAAAATTATTAATGAAAGTGTAGATTTGTATTCAATAAGAACAGAAAAATTCACTGCAGATTACATCGTTTAAGTAAAACATACAGTTATTACTAACAAAACACCCTGTATATTATTACGGCACACCCTATATATTTTTCCACATGATTTTTAATGTCGAATGCTTTACGCTTTTTTATATTGTATTTTTTTTGAAATATTTTTGTTTAGAGAAACAGGACACTATTTTTCGAATCCCCTTGTATATTTTTCGAATTAACCCAAATTCCTTACATTTATTTTGTCAGTGATGGCAATATGAAATTACCTTATTATTTCTAGTACTTGAATATTAATACATCTTAACTTGAATTAGGAAAAATAATGATTCCCGAAACTTGCCTGCCCCATAAACTTTAAGTAAAAATAATGCTTTTTATAAAATTGAAACAATATATGGTATAAAACTAGGGAAAAATTGAGTAAAACTATGATAAATAAACATTAAGCTGAGCACCCCCTGTATATTGACAATTGTGTAAAATATCCGTTTGAACTAAGAAAAATAACGATCCCAAGACATCTGGTTCCGGTACATGAACTTTATGTAAAATTAACACTTTATAAAATTGAAACAATATATGGTATAAAACTAGGGAAAATTGAGTAAAACTATGATTAATAAACATTAAACTGAGCACTCCCTGTATATTGACAATTGTTAAAAAATATCCGTTTGAACTAAGAAGAATAATGATTCCCGAGTCATTCAGTACATAAACCTATTATGACAAAAACTTGAGAAAACAGAGCTATCTATGATTAATAAGCATTAAACTTTCAAACGTTATTATAACAGAAAAACCATATATAAATCATGTGGCTCTAGTAACATGGTAACTGTTTAAGGAAAATTACAATTTTTAAAATCTACGGACAGTCTGCAAAAATCATAATAATGGAAACTTACCTTTATGTTATAATAGTGTAAAGCACTCACAAAAACTTCTCCACTGACTGGCACTATACACCTCCGCCCACTACACCGATAAATTAAATTGAATTGAAAATATAGGATAGCACTTATAGGAGCTACCGATAGCCGATTGACCAGCCGCTGGAATATTTCCATTTTAGCTGAATTTGCAGATATTATATAAATAAACAATGATTAAAAACTGAGTTTGAATATTATCGCAGCAATCTATGTTTGTAAAAATAAATATATAAGAACAATATTGATATTTTTATAAACTCTATATTGAGATATTTAAAATCTTTTCTCATGGTTAAAATATTCATTTGAACTTGAGGAAGATAATTTCTACCACGAAACTTCAAACGTACGTTTATTATTGCTAGAACAAAGAAGCTCTTTCTTAGGAGTAACAAAAATAGCTAAAATTATATACCTGGCGATCAACAAAAATTAACCAGACAAGCTGCGACTCTGAGGTATATATATATTTTTTAATAGACTATTTTTTCTTCTATACTTACTCCAAAGCAGAAATCCTATCTATATAGCCATTTAGGTAAAAAATAATGATGAGGACGAAAACCAGATCACGACCGTTAAATGTTAGCTACAAGCTAGATCTTGTCGGTGAAAAACATTGATTATTCAGGTGTGGAAATGACTGTTAATTCAAAGTTATTTTATATTTATATTAGTCATATAACATGAGCTGCTATATTTACTAGGTTCTTTTATATGATGTTTATTTATTTAAATTTTTAAGGAAGTAATAAATTAAATTTGTTTTTGTCTAAATTTCATTGAAAGTATCGACAAAGATAAATTTCAAAGTAAACCGCCGCGCCTTTTGATGACATTTGCGCAATATTACGTCATTGCTAACGGTTATTTTACCATCTGATATGATTCATCATGACAATTTCATTTCACAAGCACAAGTGTCAGTTTGTGCTACTGTGCTCTTTGTTCATGACATGTGGATGCAGGGCCTGGTGAGTCCTTTCAGTTTTTTTTACTATTACACGTACGATAGTAGAAGTGAGGTTATGTCGGCTCGGGGGCACTAGCAATATAGTTAGATTATGTTGGCACGGGGGCACAAGTGAGGTTATGTTGAACGCACTCTGTAACGGCTGATAAGGTTTAGGGATATAATTAGGTTATGTTACTTACTTTTAAAATTTTGGCATCCGAAGTGAGGTTATGTTGGGACGAGGAGGGGGCACTACGACGGTTTAGGACCTAACATTCTTCTTGCTTGCTATAAATTTTTATCCTTGGCACTCTGATGGCGTAGCTCCGATTCGATGCCACATACCACGTTCATGTGGTCTTTGGGTTTAAGTTTTTATAGCAGGCTTAAAAAGTAAGGTTATCGTTGACACGGGGACCACTAGTAAGGTTAGGATCACGTGCGTCGGTCAGCCGGGACGGGCACACGAGCACGGTTACATTAGTTAGGTTATGTTGAGCGGCCTGTGTGATGCTGAGAGTAAGGTTAGGTTAACACGGTGCCGCTGGGTCACGGGACCCTTGAACGGGGGCTTTTGACAGCACATGGACCCCACACGAACCACGAGCAGGTTTAAGAAGTGAAGTTAGGTTATGCTGACACGGTGGCACCTCCTAGCCTTCTTGCCCATTACACGTGATGATAGAAGCGAAGTTAAGTTGGTAACAGAAGTTAGGTTAGGTTGGCACGGGGGCCATTAGTAAGGTTAGAATCATGCGTCGACCAGCCGGGGGCACACGAGCACGGGGTATTAGTTAGGTTATGTCGGCACAGGGCCCTGTCAGATTTTGAATTTCCCGCGGTCGGTAATGCAGATCCCACGATTTGAATTTCCCGCGCTTCGGTCGAAAATGCAGATCCCATAATTTGAATTTCGCGCGGTCGGTAATGCAGATTCCATGATTTGAATTTCCCGCGCTTCGGTCGGTAATGTAGATTCCCTACTTAACGACTGGCGCCAATACTGTGACGTCACTGTCTGGCTCAACCGTCGGAATACCTACTGACTGGCACTTCTCCACGTTCACAAAAACATACCAATTCAAGTGGAGGAAGTCATAACTCGTTTCGCGAGAAGACAAAAGAGAAAAATTGATTTTGTTATTTGATTAAATTTTTTTTTACGTAAAACAATAAAATACTATTTCTTTTTAATTTAGATTTATTATTATAATCGAATTGGAGCCTGTCCTGACTGAACCTCGACTATGTGACCCCCCCCCCCCCCCGACTCGAAGGCTGGATCCGCCCTTGACCAGGGCTGTGCAGCAGCTAACATATTTGATGGTGTCTGCGTCCTAATTTCAAAGCAATCGATAATAATTGTGGTGTTCTCGTGAAACGATTCTTTAAAACATGACGGTATTGTTTTTAAAATAATAGATCTGTCTGGCCAGAACACTAAACTTTTAAGTCGTAGATAAATAATATGCAATGTATTTTTAAAATAAGTTGAAGCTGAAAATTTGCTAATACCTACCAAATCTATAAGATAAATCTGTAAAATCTAAATTTAACCGCAGTTTGACTAAAGTTAGTAAAATCTGATCTTCAGCAGGTAGAACTGTATTTAAATGGATTTTAATGAATGGTTGAATATAATCTATGTAACTTAAACACACTGTAATATAATCGAAAAGGCCTTAGAGGCGGCAAAAATGACAGAGAGCAGTGTGGAGTTAGGGACTGCGGTGATGACAGGGCCGAGCGGAGTCCCTTATTTAAAATGTTATGTAGTTGGTTATTTAATATAGTTCAGTGTTTAAATTTATGTTTTATTGCTCAAGAACCCACTCTACAATTATACTACATTTTGGCGACGAGCGAAGATTAGAAATAATTGTACACAAACAAACATCAACAACAAGATCCGGAAACGTACAGGTTGCCTGGTAACTCCGGACCAATGAGCATTCACGTATAAAACGCGGGGATGCGTCAAGTGTATAACCGTTCAAATGTTAGTATGTTGATTAGTGCACAAATACGCCCATGTTGTAGGCAATTTCTTCTAACAATAAAGTTTTAAATTTTATTAAATACCTCTTTTGATCAAAATTATTTATTTATTTCAAGTAGATTACAGTTTTTAAACTAGACTGTACATCATATGGGTCCAAATGATTGCACTGAATTATGTGTTTATGTATTATGGCCTATGGTTGGAATAGAGTATTACCTTTGTTTTTAACTTGAATTAAAGAAAATACAGCATTAAAAATAGGGTAAATTTTGCCTGAGTTATGGTTTTTATATCACAAAAGAATATAAGTTAAAAATGATTTAAAATGTAAGTAACACGATTTGAATATTCTAGCAAAACTGTCTAATGTGACACATATATTTTAAATAGATAGCTAGATATTTTACAGATGTTTCTATGACATTTACACAGGCTATCACATAGAAACAAGTTTTAAAAAAATATTTTCTTAACCGCCTTTCATGTCACCAAAACAACTCCTTTGGAAATTCCGATATTTTGTCAGGTAAATAAGACGAGGCCCTACAATTTACAGTGGAGTATGAACCACTTCTTGGGGATAATTCTTCAATGGAAATTATTTCACAGTATGTTACGGTTCAGTTTCTGAACACGTAACGATTTATATAATATATCAATTCAGTACGCTATTTCGTATTCACTCTGTATATGGTAGCGCCAAATTAAGATCCGCGATGGGTGTATTGTTGGTTGCCCCGCATTCGATACGAAAACGAGTAAAATTAAAATAAAATTCTACCCGACGATTGTGCTGGAACGCAGTGATAAGTTTTTCTGAGGAGGCCGCAAAAAAAGATAAAATAGAAAGAAAGAAATTCAGGGACGAGGTTGGCGAGTTCGAGGGAAGAGAGAGAGTTGGATGTTGCGCCTTTTGTATAGTTTTATATATACTGTGGCCCAATTTTGGGGATTTTTGGCGTGATCCAGGGGAGAGCAGGAATAATTAGTGGTTGATGTATTATTCTGTTCCACTGAAAAACTGTTTAATAACTTCAAGTAAGTCCAATAATCTTTCTACCATCCTTATTACTTCAATAATTTTCCTTATGTTCTTATGAGAGTTATCTGATATCATACCTGCTTGCAGGGTTTTTTTTGACACCCCCGAAGTTGCCAGCGTTGAGCAGGTGTATATACGAGGGGCAATAACGAAGTATTTAGCGAAGTCGTTCCAGGCCAGGGTGGATGCTGAGACCGCGAGGCCGGCGTGGACAGGCAAAGAACAGCTAAGCATACACTTTTATTCATTTCTAAAAATTGTTTTTTTCCATCGATGTTTTGATCCTTTTTCCCGAACACCGTCAGTGAGCAGTACGACTTAATGCGTTATTAATCTTTTTTTATGCAGGGAAATTAATTCCCGAATAATTTAGTAAGCTTATCTCCACGGGATTAAGTGAGACATTTTAGCCCATCGTATTGTTTTTGTGAACATCTTGTACACCTTCGCGCAATAACTTTATATTGTTTTTGTATCTATATTAATGTCATATACCTACCTGCATGTTCAGAGAGACACACAAAATTTAATTATTAATATGGTCGTCATTTCGCCGTGTAACATGTGTACAATTTTGTGTATTTTTTTGTATATATAGATAATTTTGTCCCCTTTACATTTTTTTATAACTGTTTAGTTTATAGTGCGTTTTTTAATGTAATATTAATTGCTTTATCATTCTGGTCAGTAGACTATAGAACATATTTTCACCAAATTTAATGTAAAATTCGCATTATTGCACCTATATATATATAGTTATTAACAGCAGGCATAATCATATAATAAGATGTGAAAATACGGCGTCGCTTAGCGTGATCAAGTACTCCGACGGCGAATTTAAGCGAGATCGTTGTGTTGCATTTTAATCTAACATTTTGTTATACAGAAGGCACAAAAATATCTCTGTACTAAACAGTATATATATATATATATATATATATATATATATATATATATATATATATATATATATATATATATATATATATATATATATATATATATATATATATGTTATATTGTAGCCGAAATATCAACTTTTAGAATAAATTGGTGAAAATCACGACATCTTTTATATTACGCAAACCACCATCACTACCCAATTTATCATATTCACCCTTAAAAGCGAACCACGACCCCCGCAAGAATCCAGCTAGCCAGTGTGCCTATCTCCTCTTACAAGTTCTTCTGGCTCCAGAGTAGGCACACTATAAATAAATATTTGTAATCGACCACCGTACGGGGTGAGTAACTTAAACCCCGATCCACCTATAATAACAGGACCTTGACGCGAGCCAGAATTGTCGGGTTACAATGGCGCCCTTATAAACTTTTAACGGTGATTTGTTGTTGGGTAATGAATGGATTTTTTTTGTCTCTAAACTGTTAGAAATATAAATAAATTACATCAGGTTGAGTATATGACAGCCAGTTTATTTGGCAGCAACGCGCCATATTAAGGTATTATTTTCCCTTTGTGTGTTTTTGATTGAGATTTCTATTTTCATTTAGGTTTTAACATTTTTTTATATAGAATTAACCCCCATATGCATCCTTTTTTAAAGTGTTATACATTATTTTTCGTGTTTGTGTTATAACTATTTATGTCTGCTCTTGTGTGCAAGCGACGCATTCTTTTTTAGCTTAGTTGCCTTTTACAACCACTTTCTTGTAGTCTGTAATGAAGTATACAATACTACAGGAATACTGTATACTTTCATTCCAGTTCAACTTATTTTAATCAGGCATGGATCAAGTAGTTCAGTTTTAGATTAGTTCAATACCTGATTAGTTCTTTTTTTAACTTTTAATTCTAACTTCACCAGGCCGCAACTTGCGTGCCGTGTGCATTGCGTGCCGGGTGCAAAACCACGTGACCGTGATTTTTGGGTATAAAATAGCTAGCCAGAAACCAGTAAATTCAGAGCTTGGCTTTCACCTTTCTCGAGTGTATTGAACTGAGATAACCGGAAGATCAAGCTTCTCCGGCGCCGTGGCAGCCGCTGGCCAAGTATCTGTTAGGGAGGATTCGAGTGCGTTGAACTGGACCTCCTGTCAGATTGATTCGAGTGTATTGAACTGGATCTCTCCTGAAACAGATTTCTTAGTCGCGTCTGTTATGTCCTGGAACTTCGATTAGAGAATTGGGGTTACGACGACGTACATAGAGGAAATATGTTACACTCTCTCTCTCTCTCTCTCTCCGATTACTATGATGTACTTATGTAATAACAAGATTGTCGCAACCTAAGCCATAAAAGATATGGCCACACTGTACATATAATTATTAGGAGAATAAATGTCTTATTTTGGATCTGGATTTTAATTAATATTAACATTGAACCCTGGAATAATCTCTAAACCAGCTACCCGAGCAAAACAAGCATCACATTTTGGCGCCCGAGCAGTTCAACAATCTGATCCAGATACGCCGGCTATTACATTTCACAACCAGGACGACTTTGTACAGAAATTGTCAATATTACATAGTTTTTACGTTATCATAGTAACTGAATAAAAAGAGAAATATTTTAACAAGGACAACTTGCCAGATAAACTCACCAGTCCCACCAGAGAAACAATTAATTATCCGAAATGAGTTTGTCCGAATCGGAAGGGGCATATGGTCTCGAAGTTGCAGACGAAACTGTAGGATGGATCTACAAATTAAAGAAGGATGAACTACAGCAAAAAATTTCAAAACATAGTGGACAAAGCACCGGAACGGTCGAAGAATTACGTTGAAGACTAAAAAACATTATTCGAGAAAACAAACCAGCCGCTAGCCCGAATCTCATTACTTCGAATCCACAACTAACACCTGTTAATGCCGTCCTCGACCAAGTCCGCAAGTGGAATGTCCATTTTGATGGGAAAAGAGATGCTATCTCATTTTTAGAAAGAGTACAAGAACTACAAGATGGGTACAATTTCTCTAATGAACAAATGTTGCGGGCTTTACCAGAATTATTGCAAGGCGATTGTTTATTATGGTACCGGAATAATAAAATTGCTTGGATGACATGGAATAACTTTCTTACAGACTTTAAACCATTTTACTTACCTGCAGATTATAACCTTAACCTGGAAGAAAAAGTAAAGTCCCGCATTCAAGGAGAATCCGAAAGTATAAAAGATTATGTCATTGCCATTCAAACATTGCTAAGACGATTGAATAATGTCTCTCCGGAACAACAATTATACAGAATATACACGAATTTACGCCCTGAATATAGCAAATATATCAGGAGGCGTGATTTTGTGACACTCGCAGAACTTTTAAGCCTAGCAAACGATTACGAGATGGTCTGTAAACAAGAATCGGCTTTAAAGAAACCGGTACAGCAAACACAGATTTCTACACAACGTCCTGGTTATAACACTTACAGTAGAAATTTCTCTGGTAACAATGAAAATAGAGGTACCGCAAGTTTCAATAGAAATGCACTAAATAACAAAGAAAGACCAGCCGGTTATTACACAAACGCTACACAACAGATTTCACGTCCCAACGAAACCAGAAATTCCACACAACCCTCTGAGCCTTCACCTGGAAATTATGACAGTAAAACTTCGTGTTGGCGTTGTGGAAATGTTGGGTACACACGATTTAATTGCAGATCTCCTCCAAGAAAATTTTGTTCGAGATGCGGGCGCGGAGACATATTATCCCGAGATTGTAATTGTCTAGAACGTCAAAAAATGGGAAACGACGAAGGAACTGCGCAAGTCCGAGGTCGGTGCAGTTTCAACTAGATTCTACCTCGTTTTCACGGACGCCATCTACTCAGATGACGTTGACTCACGAAGTAGACAACTGTCTCAAGTTACAACTTACTATCGAGAACTACTCGTTCGAAGCGTTAATCGACACCGGTTCGGCACGCTCATATATAGGTGACGCTGTACACACCTTGTGTGAGGGGAATAATGTAAGTCATTTTGCCTGTGACCAAAAGGTGGAGTTAGCTGATTGTTCAAGAATTGATATTAATAAAGGGTTCACTATTAAATACTCAATAGCTCAAAAACAATGGACGGATAATTTCCTATACTTACCTAAATTGGCTCCCGATATTATATTAGGTATGGATTTTTTGCTAAAACATGGATTTAGCACAGATTTAGACAAACAGAAGTTCCGAATAATGGGAAATTGGTATGACATAAAGGGCACAACCAAAGAAGGTACGCGATTGGCGAGTATTGCCCAGCCAACAATATCGGAACAGGAACGCCTGTCACAGTTCTTACAAGTAGAACTACCGAAGTTCAGTCAAATTAAAGGCGTTACCCAGCTGATCACACACAAAATACGGCTTATAAAAAATACCCCTATTAAGCAAAGACACCGGCCTTTAAATCCAGCCATGCAGGAAATAGTCAACACAGAACTAGACCAAATGTTACAAAATGGTATAGTAGAACCTTCTAATAGCCCGTGGAATAATCCCGTCGTCATGGTTAGGAAAAAAGACAATAAATTTAGATTTTGCATTGATTTCAGAAAGGTAAACGAAGTTTCAATGAAAGATGCATACCCGTTACCGTTTATAAATTCTATCCTAGACAAGCTAAAAGAAGCTAAATTTATATCAACTTTAGATCTACGTTCTAGCTACTGGTTGATACCTTTAACCGATGATAGTAAACCAATAACGGCTTTTACAGTTCCAGGCAGGGGTTTATATCAATTTAAAGTTTTACCTTTTTGCCTTCACTCTGCTCCGAGCACATTTCAGAGACTTTTAGACAGAATTATTACTCCCGAAATGACGTATGCTTTCGCATACCTAGACGACATCGTGGTTATAAGTAAAACATTTGAAGAACATCTGAAACATTTAAAAGATATTTTCAAACGGCTTTTAGAAGCAAATTTACAATTGAATCCAGATAAATGTAATTTTTGTAGAAAGGAACTTAAATATCTAGGCCACCTAGTATGCGAAGAAGGCATTAAAACAGATCCAGATAAGGTTTAAGCAATTCTAATTATCCAAGCACCGAAAAACGTCAAACAATTACGTCGTTTTCTCGGAATGTCGTCCTGGTACAGAAGATTTATACAAGGATACTCAGAAATTGCTGCACCATTGAATAGACTTTTAAGAAAACACACACGCTGGAAATGGTCTCAACTCGAAGAAAAAGCTTTTAATACCTTAAAAAAATCATTAACCGAAGCCTCCATATTAAATTGCCCTGATTTCTCAAAACCATTTTACCTGCAGACGGACGCATCAACAGAAGGTTTAGGTGTGGCTCTCATACAAAAAATCGACAACCAGGATCGAGTTATAGCATATGCAAGCCGTTCTTTATCCAACGCTGAAAGGAAAATGTCGGCGGTCGAGCTCGAATGCGCAGCAATCGTTTTCGGAATAAGAAAAAACCTACATTATCTGATGGGATATCATTTTATAGTCGTAACAGACCATCAAAGTTTAAAATGGTTAAATTCTATAAATTCCCCTAGTGGACGTTTAGCCAGGTGGGCAATGGAATTGCAACAATACGTCTTTGAAATAAAATACCGAAAGGGAGCACTAAACAAAATTGCAGATGCGCTTTCCCGCCAACCAATCGTCGAACAAAATATAGATATGGACGAATTTCTTTTTACTATCGGAGAAGCCGAAAACTGTGAATGGCACCAGAACACCGTCAGATTAGTTAAAGAAAAGCCCGATAAAAAACCAGACTACTGCTTGGGAAATGGAAATCTTTATCGTCATGTGTGGACAAATAACGGTTTTACTGACGACGAATTCTCCAACCCATGGAAGCTGTGTATCCCGCAGCAGAAAAGAAAACAAATTTTGTTCGAAAATCATGACGCACCTAGTGCAGGTCACTTAGGAATAGCAAAAACTATCACCCGAATTTCAAATAAATATTACTGGCCTAGAATGCACAGAGATATAACCAACTATGTTAGACGATGTTCCAGCTGTCAAAAATACAAACAATCACAACAACAGCCCGCTGGAAAAATGCAATTTCCAAAAATAAACGGATGTTGGGATACTGTTAGTATAGACATTGTAGGCCAGCGCCCTAGGTCTAGCAAAGGGAACACAAAACTAATTGTGGGTAGAATGCCACCCTGTAAGAAAAGCAACCTCCACTACGGTCTGTACTGCCCTGAAAGAAAAAATTATCTCCCGTTTCGGATGTCCAAATAGCATCATCATCGATAATGGCAAACAGTTTACAAGTAATGAATTTACTAACATGTTGTCTGAATATGGTATTACACACCGTACTACTACACCATATTCACCCCAATGCAACCCCGTAGAGAGGACAAATAAAGTTTTAAAAACCATGACAGCTCAGTATACAGAAAATGATCACCGGAAATGGGACCGATATTTACCCGAATTTACATTGGCCATGAATTCCGCCAGACATGAATCCACTGGGTTTTCACCAGCTATGCTGAATTTCCGAAAAGAGTTAACGTTACCTGGCATCCTTAATAAGGAACAACCCTCCGCAAATTTACCTGACGCCAATGTTCCACCAACACGCATAAAGAACCTAGAAAAATTGTCAGAAATTTTTGAACTAGTACAATTAAACTTGGCAAAGGCCTACCAGTCACAGAGCCGACACTATAACTTACGCCGCCGAGACTGGACCCCGCGTGTTGGAGACCGAGTTATGAAAAGAGAGCACCCGCTGTCCTCAGCAATCCGAAATTTTAACGCAAAACTCACTCCAAAGTTCTCAGGTCCATACATAGTGGAACGGACTATATCACCAGTAGTAGCCGAGATCAGACTGCCCACACGCCGGAAAGTGGAACGAGTCCACATTAAGGATTTAAAAAAGGCATATACATGAAAGAAGAGTTCCCAGCTCAGTCGTGCCGAGTCTTAGTTAGTGAAATGTCTTCACCAACAACTTTCGAAATACCCTCACCACTACCAAAGGTCCGAGACGAAAGTTTTCAAAATCTATATTTTTATTATAGTCCCGACACTTTTAGAAAGTTTTATAAACATGGAACCACACCGGTGTCGGAAATTTTACAAACAGAGGCCAGGCACCCAGCTTTACTTTCACCACTATCGACAGGTCCAGACAGTGTTAAGATCACTAGAACGCCGCCTTTAGCTCAAATGTCTCCGGATGAAGCTACCCGCCGCAGGTTTTTAGATTTATTTGGCCCCAGCCCTGATGCAAATACGGTTGTCAGCCCGACGAAACCTGCGACTCCTGGTAGAAGCATACCATGCCTAGCGGCCTTCTTCGAGGACGAGGGTTCCCCTAAAAATCCCAGCACCCTCACTGCTAAGTTCCCAAAAAAGGTGTCCGAGACGAAAACGGGAAAGAAGAGGAATCAAGGGAAGAGACCTTTTCGTATAAAGAATCCCGACGGCACCGTAACGAGAATTTATAAGCCGCTCGTCTCCGGCATTTCCCGTCTCTCCGGAAATCCATTTATTTTCTCGCCAGGAAAAGATTAATTTTAATTTTATATTCTGTTTAAAATACATTTATTTCTTAGATTTCATTTATTATATTTCATATAACTTGTTAAAAGCAAAGGATAGCTTTTATATTTAAAGATATCAGTATCTCAATTAAATGTTTTATTGAATTTTTTGATAGCTTATTTTGGGAAAAAAAACAACAAAAACTTATTTACCTGCTGTTTGAACCATACTTATACTATGTTTCTTTGTTTTAAGATTGTTCCCACAGATGACTCCACGCCTGCATTGTACATATAACCAGAGGCGTACTACAATCTTTTTAAGAAGGGCACCCTGATGTTTTGACCCGTTTCGAAATCAGATGATGGATTCCGAAAAACTTGTTCACTTGCTGTATTATTGTTTATGTAAAATATATAAAATAATTTTAACTTACCTGTTTAGTTTTAAGATGTATGTTAGACAATAATTTTTTTTGATTCGTAGAGAGAGATTAGTTTTTTTGAGAAGAAAAGGGGGAGTGTAATGAAGTATACAATACTACAGGAATACTGTATACTTTCATTCCAGTTTAACTTATTTTAATCATGCATGGATCAAGTAGTTCAGTTTTAGATTAGTTCAATACCTGATTAGTTCTTTTTTTAACTTTTAATTCTAACTTCACCAGGCCGCAACTTGCGTGCCGTGTGCATTGCGTGCCGGGTGCAAAACCACGTGACCGTGATTTTTGGGTATAAAATAGCTAGCCAGAAACCAGTAAATTCAGAGCTTGGCTTTCACCTTTCTCGAGTGTATTGAACTGAGATAACCGGAAGATCAAGCTTCTCCGGCGCCGTGGCAGCCGCTGGCCAAGTATCTGTTAGGAAGGATTCGAGTGCGTTGAACTGGACCTCCTGTCAGATTGATTCGAGTGTATTGAACTGGATCTCTCCTGAAACAGATTTCTTAGTCGCGTCTGTTATGTCCTGGAACTTCGATTAGAGAATTGGGGTTACGACGACGTACATAGAGGAAATATGTTACACTCTCTCTCTCTCTCTCCGATTACTATGATATACTTATGTAATAACAAGATTGTCGCAACCTAAGCCATAAAAGATATGGCCACACTGTACATATAATTATTAGGAGAATAAATGTCTTATTTTGGATCTGGATTTTAATTAATATTAACATTGAACCCTGGAATAATCTCCAAACCAGCTACCCGAGCAAAACAAGCATCACAAGTCATAAGGAAAAAAAACGCGCATACGTTTATTTTCGTGTCAGATAGGTAAATTTACAGCCTAGGTTATTTTATTTTAATAATTATTTGGAATCTCTTATCACGGAATCTTTTAAAACCTTATTTAAATTATTTTGAACATTTATTGTTTACATGTTATACCTGGTGGTCCAGGAAATATTGTGGAGGAAAATTTATAGTTATAAAAAAATATTCTCGTTTATATCTGGATATACCACGATACAAATACGAATTATTCAATATAATTTTGCATGATATACCGAGTAGATCACAAAAGCGACTACAAAAATCGTAATTCATAGTTAATAATTTTGCATTCGTATTTACACAGGTTACTAATTTATTCCCAATTAGGCAATCAACTACGTAAATATATACAGGGTGGGTAATAAAAAGCTCCAATATACAAAAATAGCTATCAATTTAACATATTACTGTGTTTACATTTTAGGAATGCCACAAGTTAATTATAATTAATCTATTGTCTTTTATGATAATATACTGAGTGTTCGAAACCTGAGTCAGAACATATTTATGAAATTTTTGCATTTTAAATTGATTTTGACATCGTATGAAACGATTTCTGCGATTGTTGTGTATACAGGGGTAGTCCGAAGATTCACTAACCCATTGTGAAGCATTCCGAGTAAATGTTGCCACAGTTTTACGTTATACAGAGTGATTTGATTAAATTTTTCGCACGGACGTTTGCAGCGCATAAACGATAATGAGTGGAAGGACGCGAGGGATATGCTAATGATACGCTGCTCTGAACTTAGTCAAAGTTTGGAGGCGATAATGACCAAGCCTTCACTCCAGCAGCCGGTTCACCCAGATCAGCCTATAAGTGATCAGGAGGTACTAGAGCCGCACGGACAAAAGTCTCATGAAAGTGACAGAGGGTTTCAACCATCGTTAGCCATGTCTCAAGTTGATAATACGGCCATCTTGAATAAAGAGGACCGATCTACCTACCTTCCACAGCAATCACTCTTAGCGGCGATTTCACACGAAAATAAAGAAAGTTCATATCTAAGCGGGGACGATGACGCCGTGGTCAGGGAAATTGGTGGAACCTAAATAAATGCTAACTTGCGAGAAAACCAAATCTTTTCGTCTGGACTTGGTCCAGCGGGAACGAATAATAATAGGCGGGTTTCCTTTCAACAACCCTTACTGAACTCGAATAATCTAAATAATTCGGGCGGCAACAGAGTGCGGGTCCCGATGGTCAATAGCAGCCTACTAAATTCACAGTTAGGGGTCCATCCCGTAGAATATTGCGGTCAAACAATGTTTAATCCTATAATTCGACATTCAGGTAGCGACGGTTTTAATTTAAACAATGATATGGGTACGTTTAACTCGAATTTGGGCACGATTGGCTCTAATGTTGGTAATATAAACTCTAACGTTACGTCACAGCCTTTGTCTGCTTTTGATAACAGGTTTCGGGGTTTAACGTTGGATAATACCAACGCAAACGCCCAGTATGGCTCAGTGCCGCACTTGGCCGATCAACCGCGTATCTTTAGAATAGTATCTGATTGGAAGTTAAAATTTGACGGTAGAGGCAATGTTAACGATTTTATTGGAAGAGTTAACGAATTACGGAGAGCTTGTGGTGTGACGAAACCTCAGCTACTACAATGTGCGAGCATCTTATTCGAGGGTTCTGCTAGAAATTTTTATTTGGGCATTAGGGACCGTACAACGACTTGGGATGAAATGATAGGAGAATTACGAAATGTCTATTCAACTGGAGACCCGGACAGGGACATTTGGGACGATATTCGAGCTAGATCCCAAGGAGAACTGGAACCTGTAATAGTATATATCTATACTATGGAGGGACTCTTTAATAAGTTGATACATAAACCCAGGGAAGAAAAACGAGTTAAAATAATTCGAGAACGCCTTCTAAATTATGCTTCTCAAGACAAGGCATCAACTGTAGGTGCAACATCTGACAAAAACAACAAGCAGATACTAATAGTAGGCGACGATCTGGGCAAGAATGTTGCTCAGATATTGCGGAAACGGCTCTCCAAATGGACGTATAATATAAGTGGTTTAGTAAAGCCCGGGGCACGGCTCCACCAAGTGCTAGAAAATATTGAGGATTTAATAAAAAACTTTACGCTAAATGACTGTGTTGTAATACTAGCTGGCTCAAATGACATTGAGAGTGGAACCATACCTTCTTTTAGTTTTATTTGTAAGAAACTAAAACTATGCACAAATACTAATGTGATATTCTCCTCTGTTCCTTTCTGTAAAAGTAACATAAAAAATAAACAAATCTATAAATACAATGCACGTTTAAATGACTTTTTGTGTAAGTTTAATAAATATGTCGAAGGACAAACAAGGTACTTGGAAATAAATGGAGAGAAGACCGATAGCAGAAAAATAAATAAAACTATAATTGAAAACATCATAAATGTGATAAACAAACCTAATGAAATAAAAAATTTAAAATTTATTAAAATATCTGAAGAACGCCATCAAAATAGTGACCCAACCTCCACAACAATGATAGAGGTATGCTGTAATGACAACAACATAACAACTGAAAATGGGAATAATTTTTTATATCCACATCTATCACAACTGATATTAGACCCATAGACGTCCCTACAGAGCATCCTGCAGCGATCAATAAAAATCAACAGACTAATATAGTCAAAATGACAGGCGATAAGTTGGGTAACTGTAAAAAAAAAGGTATTTATAAGATTAATGCTTTTTACTTAAATATTCAAAGTTTAGGTAACAAAACTAGTGAAGTAGAATATTTCTTGCATACAAATAAGATAGATGTTTTGTTTCTTACTGAAAGCTGGGTATCTGAATCAGAAATTCAGAATATTGTTATTCCTAATTTTAAACTAGTATCGTATTTTTGTAGGAAAACATCAGCTCATGGTGGTGTATGTATTTTTTGCTAGGGAACTGTTAAAAATTAAAAGTAAGGAAATTAATGAATTCTGTGTAGATATTCATGCTGAATTTACCTTAATTGAGCTGATTAATGAGAAAATCTATTTTTTATGCACTTATAGGTCTCCTAAGGGGGATACTGATATTTTTTTTAATGCACTTCCCAGTAAACACACGTACGTTTATTAAACGTAGAAATAACGTTGTAAGCGTAGAAATAACGTTAATGGTTGTAAATTTCAACGTTTTTTTATTGTTGTAAATTGACGTCGATTTTTCAACGTTATTATTACGTTACTATAAAGGAATATTCACCCCTTTAGTTTTATTTCAACATTAATTCAACGTAGTTATGATACGTTAAACTCACTCAAAGAACCGACGTTGATCCTCCCATATCCTAAATCCTTTTTACAACTGGCCGTTAGCGTATATTATTTAACAAACATTTATTAATCGTACTATTATGACGTTAAAACAGTTTGTTTTTCGAGGTTAATATTAAGTGAATATAAACGAATATTCTAATACTCAGTTTTATTTCAACACTATTTCAACGTAGCTATGATACATTCATTTCACTTAAAAACCGACGTTGAACCTCACATGTCCTAAATCCATTTTACAACTGACCGTTAGTATATATTATTTAATAAACATTTATTACTCGTACTATTATGACGTTAAAATAGTTCGTCTTTCGAAGTTAATATTATGTTAAAATCAACGAATATTCAAACATTCAGTTTTATTTCAACATTAATTCAACGTAGCTATGATACGTTAAATTCACTTAAAAACTGACGTTTATCCTCGCATATCCCAAATCCGTTTGACAACTGGCCGTTAGCATATATTATTTAATAAACATTTATTAATCGTACTATTATGACGTTAAAACAGTTTGTTTTTCAATGTTAATATTAAGTTAATATAAACGAATATTCTAACATTCAGTATTATTTCAACATTATTTCAACGTAGCTATGATACGTTAATTTCATTTAAAAACCGATGTTGATCCTCACATATCCTAAATCCATTTTACAACTGATCGTTAGTATATATTATTTAATAAACATTTATTAATCGTACTTTTATGACGGGGAAATAGTTTGATTTTCGACGTTAATATTAAGTTAATATAAACGAATAGTTTAACATTTCATTTTATATTAATGTTATTTCAACGTAGTTATGACACGTTAAATTCATTTAAACAACCCACGTTTATCCTCGTATATCCTACAGCAATATTACAACCAGCCGTTACTATATATTATTTAATAAGCATTTATTAATCGTACTAGTATGACGTAAAAAAAGTTTGTTATTCCACATTAATGTTTAATTAATAAAAATGTATATTCCAACTGTTAGTTTTAGTACAATATTATTTTAACGTAGCCATAACACCTTAAATTCACGTATAAAGATGACGTTGATTCTCATATATAGTATATCTGACTTACAACTATTAATTAATGTAGATTATTAGTAGGTTAATAATAAGAAGGCCGCGTACCCCTCTCCATACCTCCATGTATACCCCCCACTCCTCCTCCCAGCCCGAACGTGATTGGTCGATGGGAGGGGATAAGCCCCGCCCACCTAAGCGGATTGGTTGAGTGGAGGGGATAAACCACACCCCTCTTAATAGGATTGGTCGATTGGTGGGAGGTGAATCTCAACCCACTTATTGTAATTGGTCGAGATAAACCCCACCCATGTATTGTAACTGATCGATTGGTGGGGAAGCTCCGCCTACATAATGTGATTGGTCGATGAGTGGGATGATCACCGCGCTTATTGGTCGAATTGTGGGATTCCATAATTTGGAAGGTGAGCCGCTAGGTCACGGCCCCACTTGAGCGTAGGAAAAGTTTGATGACCGTGGGAACTTTTTTATTTTTGGCAATTGGCCCACCCTCGAAGTATTTTGGCAATTGGCCTACCCCTGAAATGTTTTTGGCAATCATAGAGTACGTGGGAAAATTTTGATGATCGTGGGAGCTTTTTTATTCTTGGCAGTTGGCCCACCCTCGAAATATTTTTGGTAATTGGCCCACCCCCAAAATCTGTTTGGCAATCATAGAGCACCGACAGAAATCTAAGTTGGCGGGAAATTCAAACCGACTGGAAATTCAAATTTAGGCGGGAAATTCTACTACTGCACGTACATCAGATTGTAATTTAGTGACATTACATTATTTTATAGTATTAAGGCTTATATACTTGCGCCGCCTATCCACCAATCCTCAAATTTTTAATATATCATGACGTCATTTGATCACGTGACAATATTTTCTTATATAATAACTATTAAATGGGGGCCCTCGCGCTGTCAAAAATGCTCACGAAATATTTGACAATTGATCCACTTCGGAATATTTTGGCAATAACGATACCACTTATTGACCACTTGACAAACTTTTAATATATTTATTTTGCAATCATTAATCACCATTTGATCACGTGACAATATTTTTATATAACTATTAGAAATGAAAAAAAATAACTTCTGGAGATGCACGTCGAGTTTCGGATTCAGGTTACACGTTATGAACTGAAATAATTACTTTGTGACAAGCTTACCGCTTGTATAAATTAAAATGTATCCAAAAGAATCGACATTTATTAATGGCAACATTTCAAATTAAAAATTAAATCAAACATATTTCGTGATAATGTGTACTTATGAACCCAAAAGATAGCAGAACAAATTTGCCACATAACATGCTTTACTTGATTCCCCCTCCTCCTAGTGAATTACATAGGCCAATGAACTGCTGAATCTGCAAACTAAATAAGCACCGGATGCATAAGTACAATGAACCGCGGATGTCGCATATCATGTTTCATAGGTCAATGAACTGCTGACTCTGCAATTAAATAAACACCGGATGCACAAGTACAATGAACTGCTGATGCTGCATATCATGTTACACAGGTCAATGAACTGCTGAGTCTGCAAATAAAATAAACACCGGATGTACAAGTACAATGAACCGCTGATGCTGCATATTGGTTACATAGGTCAATGTATTGCTGACCCTGCAAATAAAATAAATTGCTAACATTGCAAGTGTAGTCAGATATATGGATATGCTTAACTATTTTTTGTGTATTTGTAATAAATAATTCCTTCTGATCGTAAAAAGCTATGACGTCACAGTTTTTTTATACCAAAAATTTTAAAGTTGTTTTGATTCGGACTACCCCGTGGCAGCACTGTATCTAATACCCTACCGATCATAAAATGTTTCTCTTCGGTAGGCAATTTTTATACTTAGTTAGATTTATTATAATTAATGCATTAAAACTGAACCAGTAACCAGATGTGTGATATCATGCTGTAAAAGTCCACTGATTGAAATTTTTGTCATTGTCGTGCTGGTTAAGGGGGTATAATTAAGATTTTTAGTACATAAAGAGAAAAGAAGAAATATGTTTAAACCAGATTTTCAGTCTAACGCTCAATAGTTATTTCAACTAGATATAAATTAAACGAAAATAGTGTTTCAATTGATTTTATTTTAATTATCACAATTTCAATTAAACAGTACAATATATTAATGTGATAAATATGGTACAATATACTTGAGTCCATCAGCAATTATTTCACTGCAGAACCTCTGAAAGCCACAATGCTCATCTAAATAGGTTTTGCATGAGAATATCTAGGGAAGTGGGTTCGAGCCCCAGTTTCTGCGAAGTAATTTTCAAGTATATATTATCCACAAGAAGTGGTTCGGATCCCACTATAAACTGTAGGACCCTGTCTCCTTTACCCTAAACTTCTAGGCTTAACAGAGTTATTCAAGTGATCTGGAAGGCGGTTAAAACATTTCTTTCTAAACATTTATTAGACTTTCTGAATGATAATCATGTACTACCATAAGCACTACTTAGTTTTGGAATTTTACTTAAAATTTTCTATCAGTTTCAGTATATTCACATTTTACATTGAACGTAAATCATTAACTGCTTTTCAAATCTATATTTTTCATCAGAATCTTTAAGAAGTACTGAATAGTTTCTTTCTGAAGGTAACGGATACAAGTTTTAGAATAACAGATCTTACGTATTTTTGTTCACAACTTCTATGAATTCAAAATACATATTTTTTTTATTTTTCCTGATAGATACTGTAATAACATACCTTTATTACCAATGAATTCGTTCATAAACGAGGAAGATGGAAACATGATATGATTATCTTAAATATAAGAGAAAAATAATGAACAACTTTTTAGCTAACAGGTGTTTAAATTTTTAAACGTTTACAGAATTTCTTGTATAATTCTTTCCTATATACTAAAATAATATACTCCTTTCATATGATGCTAAAATATAAAAACAACTAATCTATTGTCTTGATCCTCTTTGAAATCCTTGCTAAAAATCAGAGCTTTAACCATATGTGATAAGATAAAATAAACTTTCTCATCCACAAAATTTCTTTAATCGTAAGAGAATAATATTCTTCCTATAATATTAGTTTATTCTCTGCTTTTGAATAAATGTTTTAAAAAAAAGACTTTCTGCACATATCTAATTCCTAAGACTTTCGAAGAAGCTGTTTTAAATAAAAAATCTAAATATCATCTAATCAACTAGCGGATTTAATTGCTTTACATAAATATATACAGGGTCCTTAAAAATAGCGTCAAGTGTTTTATAGAATATATAGTGATTTTGTTTCCTACTAGAGATATTTTCCAGAATATCTTTTTTTTACATTTCGTTCACAAAGAGCCGTTGATTCTGTAATTTTTTTTTTTTTTAAATTCTCACTTTACGTACTTGATACATACATACAGAAATTATCAATTTTAATTCCTAATCATTTTTAAGTTCTTAATGCACGAGTTTGAGGGGTATATTTGGTGAGTTATTGATAACACGGGTAATTGAAATTAGTTTTTTATTAACAATGTTGGTTTAATAATTATTATTTATTCTACAATGTGTAACATAAAAGCATTGCCTGAGAAAAAAATGAATTGTAGGTTCTGTATTGATTGTTTTCATGAAGCACTGTAGCATTTCCAAATCTTCCTGGTTCTTTAATTTTACTTAGTCCTCGAGTGATTACATTTGAAGTTTCTGGCAAAATAAAACATTGCTTGATTTTATTTATTTCAACAAGTTTACAGTAATTTTATAAATTTCTGAAAAGTTTATATAGTAAATAATAGTTGTCTTTAATTACGATTTTTATTTAATACGTTAAAAAGGATGCAACTTACTCGTGAACGATTTTTCTTATTCTCAACACCTGCTCTGGCGTCATTGAAAGAAGAATTCTGTAGATTTTGCCCCTTTTAACGCGTCGTATACCACTTCCATTAATTTATCCACGAAATTGTGATAATACAACCCTCTTCATGATAATCCACCATAGAATACAGTAAATTTATTCAATAATTCCCATGTCTCGTAAAGTATTTATATGTGTATCATATCTCAAACCCAAACCGATATTAATGCGAATCATGTCGACAATGATGTTTGGATCCGTGTTTTCATTCCAATCCAATATACGCCCATAAGGGAACGTTTTTTGATATTTACAGACCGAATTTACATCATACGGCGGTTCTGCATCATCGCCGTTTCTGTTTTCATTCCGCCTCAGTCCGTGCTCATCTTCTTCTTCTTCCTCTGGTGGCGGAAACAATTTTGATACAATGTTTCTATATTTCCAACTATAATCGAATCCTGTATCATTTACTTGTGGAAATAATTTTTCTTTCTCGAATGTCTTAGGCTGTTTCGAAGAAGAGGTGGATGCATGCTTTTTGGTAGCGTGCACACTCTGAACATGTCTTTTTAAGCTGTCTTTTCTATTAAATGTTTTATTACACATAGTACAATGAAAGGGGCGGCTTTTATGGATATTAGTATGGCGGCTGAGACCGCTAACTTTTTTATTCTTGGCAATTGGCCCACCCCCGAAATATGTTTGGCAATCAGAGAGCTCCGACAGGAAGTCTAAGCTGGCGGGAAATTCAAACCGACTGAAAATTCAAATTTAGGGGGGAACCTCTACTACTGCACGTACATCAGATTATAATTTAGTGACTTTACATTACTTTATAGTATTATGAGATGGCTTATATAATTGCGTCACCTATCCACCAATCCTCAACTTTTAATATATTATGACGTCATTTAATCACGTGACAATATTTTATATTTAATTTTAAGAAATGAACAAAAATGTGGTGTTTCAGATTAAGGTTACTCGTTATCAACTGAAATAATTACTTTGTGACAAACTTACCGCTTGTATAAATTAAAATATATCCAAAAGGATCGAAATTTATTAATGTCAACATTTCAAATTAAATCAAACATATTTCGTGATAATGTGTACTTATGAACCCAAAGGATAGAAGAGCAACTTTGCCACATAACATGCCGTACTGGATTCCCCCTCCTCCTAGTGAATTACATAGGTCAATGAACTGCTGACTCTGCAATTAAATAAACACCGGATGCACAAGTACAATGAACCGCGGATGTCGCATATCATGTTACATAGGTCAATGAACTGCTGGGTCTGCAAGTAAAATAAACACAGGATGTGCAAGTACAATGAGCTGCTGATGCTGCATATTGGCTACGTAGGTCAATGAACTGCTGAGTCTGCAAAGAAAATAAATTGCTAACATTGCAAATGTAGTCAGATATATATTCATGCTTAATAAATTTTTGTGTATTTGTAATAAATAATTCCTTCTCGTCGTAAAAAGCTATGACGTCACAGTTTTTTTATATCAAAAATTTGAAAGCTGTTTTGATTCGGACTATCCCGTGACAGCACTGTACCTAATACCCTCACGATCGTAAAATTTTTATCTTCGGCAGGCAATTTTTATACTTAGTTAGATTTATTATAATTAATACAATAAAACTGAACCAGTAACCGGATGTATGATATCATGCTGTAAAAGTCGACTGATTGAAATTTTTGGCATTGGCGTGCTGGTTAAGGGGGTATAATTCAGATTTTTAGTACATAAAGAGAAAAGAAAAAATATGTTGAAACCAGGAACTCTAGATTTTCAATCTAACTCTCAATAGTTATTTCAACTAGATATAAATTAAACAAAAATAGTGTTTCAATTGATTTTATTTTAATTCACAATCACAATTTGAATTAAACAGTACGATATATTCTTATGATAAATATGGTACAATATACTTGAGTCTCTCCATCAGTCCAGCAGAAATTATTTCACTGCAGAACCTCTGAAAGTCACAATGTTCATCTAAATAGTTTTCGCATGAGAATACCTAGGGAAGTCGGTTCGAGCCCCACCTTCTGCGAAGTAATTTTCATACATATTTATTATCCACAAGAAGTGGTTCGGATCCCACTATAAACTGTAGGGCCCTGTCTCCTTTACTTGTACAAGTCTAGGCTTATCAGAGTCTTTCAAGTGATTTGGAAGGCGGTTAAACCATTAAGCACTACTTAGTTTTGAAATTTTACTTAAAATTTTCTATCAGTTTCAGTATATTCACATTTTACATTGAACATAAATCATTAATTGCTTTTCAAATCTATATTTTTCATCAGAATCTTTAAGAAGTACTGAATAGTTTCTTTATGAAGGTAACGAATACAAGTTTAAGAATAACAGATCTTACGTATTTTTGTTCACAACTTCTATGAATTCAAAATATATATTTTTTTATTTTTCCTGAAATTTACAAAGATATTGGCTAGATACTGTAGTAGTATACCTTTATTATAAATGGATTCGTTCATAAACGAGGAAGATGGAAACATGATATGAATATCTTAAATATAAGAGAAAAATAATGAACGGCTTTTCAGCTAACAGGTGTTTAAATTTTTAAACGTTTGCAGAATTTCTTATATAATTCATTACTACATACTAAAATAATATACTCCATTCATATGATGCTAAAATATAAAAACAACTAATCTATTGTCTTCATCCTCTTTGAAATCTTTGCTATAAATCAGAGCTTTAACCATATGTGATAAGTTAAAATAAACTTTCTCATCCACAAAATTTCTTTAATCATAAGAGAATATTCTTTCTATAATATTAGTTTATTCTATGCTTTTGAATAAATGTTTTTTAAATAAAAAAATTTCTGCACACATCTAATTCCTAAGACTTTCGAAGAAGCTGTTTTAAATAAAAATCTAAATACCATCTAATCAACTAGCGGATTGAATTGTTTTACATAAATATATACAGGGTCCTTAAAAATAGCGTCAAGTGTTTTATAGAATATATAGTGATTTTTGTTTCCTACTAGAGATATTTTCCAGAATATTTTTCTTTTATATTTCGTTCACAAAGAGCCGTTGATTCTGTTAATTTATTATAAAAAAAATTCTCACTTTAAGTACTTGATGTATACATACAAAAATTATAAATTTTAATTCCTAATAATTTTTAAGTTCTCAATACACGGGTTTGAGGGGTATATACGTGTAATTGAAATTAAGTTTTTATTAACAATTTTGTCTTAATAATTTTTATTTACTCTACAATGTGTAACATAGAAGCATTGCCTGGGAAAAAAAAGAATTGTAGGTTCTGTATTTATTGTTTTCATAAAGCACTGTAACATTTCCAAATCTTCTTGGTTTTTTAATTTTACTTGGTCCTCGAGTGATTACATTTGAAGTTTTACACAAATTCTTCTGGTAAAATAAAAAATTGCTTGATTTTATTTATTTCAACAAGTTTACAGTAATTTTATAAATTTCTGAAAAGTTTATATAGAGAGTGTTTGGTAGTAAAAAATAACTTGCATTTAACTACAATTTTTATTTAATACGTTAAAAAGGATGCAACTTTATTGTGAACGATTTTTCTTATTCTCGACACCTGCTCTGGCGTCATTGAAAGAAAAATTCTGTAGATTTTGCCTCTTTTAACGCGTCGTATACCACTTCCATTAATTTATCCACGAAATTGTGATAATACAACCCCCTTCATGATAATCCACCATAGAAGACAGTAAATTTATTTAATAATTCCCATATCTCGTAAAGTATTTATATGTGTATCATATCTCAAACCCAGACTGATATTAATGCGAATCATGTCGACAATGATGTTTGGATCCGTGTTTTCATTCCAATCCAATCTACGCCCGTCAGGGGACGTTTTTTGATATTTACAGACCGAATTTACATCATACGGCCGTTCTTCATCATCGCTGTTTCTGTTTTCATTCCGTCCCAGTTCGTGCTCATCTTCTTCTTCTTCCTCTTGTGGCGAAAACAATTTTGATATAATGTTTCTATATTTCCAACTATAATCGAATCCTGTATCATTTACTTGTGGAGATAATTTTTCTTTCTCGAATGTCTTAGGCTGTTTTGAAGAAGAGGTGGATGCATGCTCTTTGGTGGCGTGCACACTCTGAACATGTCTTTTTAAGCTGCCTTTTTTATTAAATATTTTATTACACATAGTACAATGAAAGGGGCTGTTTTTATGGATATTAGTATGGCGGCTTAGACCGCTAACTTTTTTATTCTTTGCAATTGGCCCACCCCCGAAATGTGTTTGGCAACCAGAGAGCTCCGACAGGAAGTCTAAGCTGGCGGGAAATTCAAACCGACTGGAAATTCAAATTTAGGGGGGAAACTCTACTACTGCACGTACATCAGATTATAATTTAGTGACTTTACATTACTTTATAGTATTATGAGATGGCTTACATAATAAAATTTTTAAGAGACTTCTAGATGTCATGATTGATAGGTACTTGGTATATTCATATACAAGGGCTATGAATTCTAGGTTATGAATATTTATAATAATTCAATTTCAAATAATTTTATGCTGAAAGTTATACTTGGTGAATTATTAGTAATACGTTTTAATTTGAAAAGTTCTTTATTTTTTTACAATCTTGGTTTAACAATTTTATTTACTGAATTATATTACTTCTAATACTTAAAACACACTCGAGGCCTTGGAAAAATAGTGAGCAGTAGATTCTATTTCTATGGTTTTCATAAAACCCTGTAATATATCGAAGTACTCCTCGTTTTTCCAACTATACTTCCAAGTCAAAAAGTTTGAAATATCTATCTTAGGCGCTTAACGTTTAATTGCTTTCATGTCAGGATTATGTACAATGTAATTGACTTATTTAACTTAAAAGCGAACTAACACGAATAATATGAAATAATTATAAACTATAAAAAAAACTTATGAAAAATTAACCAAAAGTATAAAATTACTGAAAAACAAATGATTGAAAAGAAAACGATTGAAAAATAGTGGAAGCACGAAGGAGTTTCGTATTTTTTCACTTTTCCTACGTTTCACATTTATTTCATATTATTCGTGTTAGTTCGGTTTTAAGTTAAATAAGTCAGTTACATTGTACATAATCCTGACATGAAAGCAATTAAACATTAAACGCCTAAGATAGATATTTCAAACTTTTTGACTTGGAAGTATAGTTGGAAAAACGAGGAGTACTTCGATATGATACAGGGTTTTATGAAAACCATAGAAATAGAATCTACTGCTCACTATTTTTCCAAGGCCTCGAGTGTGTTTTAAGTATTAGAAGTAATATAATTAAGTAAATAAAATTGTTAAACCAAGATTGTAAAAAATAAAGAACTTTTCAAATTAAAACGTATTACTAATAATTCACCAAGTATAACTTTCAGCATAAAATTATTTGAAATTGAATTATTATAAATATTCATAACCTAGAATTCATAGCCCTTGTATATGAATATACCAAGTACCTATCAATCACGACATCTAGAAGTATCTTAAAAATTTTATTATATAAGCCATCTCATAATACTATAAAGTAATGTAAAGTCACTAAATTATAATCTGATGTACGTGCAGTAGTAGAGTTTCCCCCTAAATTTGAATTTCCAGTCGGTTTGAGTTTCCCGCCAGCTTAGACTTCCTGTCGGAGCTCTCTGATTGCCAAACACATTTCGGGGGTGGGCCAATTGCAAAGAATAAAAAAGTTAGCGGTCTAAGCCGCCATACTAATATCCATAAAAACATCCCCTTTCATTGTACTATGTGTAATAAAACATTGAATAGAAAAGGCAGCTTAAAAAGACATGTTCAGAGTGTGCACGCCACCAAAGAGCATGCATCCACCTCTTCTTCGAAACAGCCTAAGACATTCGAGAAAGAAAAATTATTTCCACAAGTAAATGATACAGGATTCGATTATAGTTGGAAATATAGAAACATTGTATCAAAATTGTTTCCGCCACCAGAGGAAGAAGAAGAAGATGAGCACGGACTGAGGCGGAATGAAAACAGAAACGGCGATGATGCAGAACCGCCGTATGATGTAAATTCGGTCTGTAAATATCAAAAAACGTTCCCTGATGGGCGTATATTGGATTGGAATGAAAACACGGATCCAAACATCATTGTCGACATGATTCGCATTAATATCGGTTTGGGTTTGAGATATGATACACATATAAATACTTTACGAGATATGGGAATTATTGAATAAATTTACTGTCTTCTATGGTGGATTATCATGAAGAGGGTTGTATTATCACAATTTCGTGGATAAATTAATGGAAGTGGTATACGACGCGTTAAAAGGGGCAAAATCTACAGAATTCTTCTTTCAATGACGCCAGAGCAGGTGTTGAGAATAAGAAAAATCGTTCACGAGTAAGTTGCATCCTTTTTAACGTATTAAATAAAATTCGTAATTAAAGACAACTATTATTTACTATATAAACTTTTCAGAAATTTATAAAATTACTGTAAACTTGTTGAAATAAATAAAATCAAGCAATTTTTTATTTTGCCAGAAACTTCAAATGTAATCACTCGAGGACTAAGTAAAATTAAAGAACCAGGAAGATTTGGAAATGCTACAGTGCTTCATGAAAACAATCAATACAGAACCTACAATTCATTTTTTTCTCAGGCAATGCTTTTATGTTACACATTGTAGAATAAATAATAATTATTAAACCAACATTGTTAATAAAAAACTAATTTCAATTACCCGTGTTATCAATAACTCACCAAATATACCCCTCAAACTCGTGCATTAAGAACTTAAAAATGATTAGGAATTAAAATTGATAATTTCTGTATGTATGTATCAAGTACGTAAAGTGAGAATTTAAAAAAAAAAAAATTACAGAATCAACGGCTCTTTGTGAACGAAATGTAAAAAAAAGATATTCTGGAAAATATCTCTAGTAGGAAACAAAATCACTATATATTCTATAAAACACTTGACGCTATTTTTAAGGACCCTGTATATATTTATGTAAAGCAATTAAATCCGCTAGTTGATTAGATGATATTTAGATTTTTTATTTAAAACAGCTTCTTCGAAAGTCTTAGGAATTAGATATGTGCAGAAAGTCTTTTTTTTAAAACACTTATTCAAAAGCAGAGAATAAACTAATATTATAGGAAGAATATTATTCTCTTACGATTAAAGAAATTTTGTGGATGAGAAAGTTTATTTTATCTTATCACATATGGTTAAAGCTCTGATTTTTAGCAAGGATTTCAAAGAGGATGAAGACAATAGATTAGTTGTTTTTATATTTTAGCATCATATGAAAGGAGTATATTATTTTAGTATATAGGAAAGAATTATACAAGAAATTCTGTAAACGTTTAAACATTTAAACACCTGTTAGTAGTAGTAGTAGTAATTTATTGAAATAGAAAATCCTAATATACAAATTCATTTATATAACAAGTGTACTTACTTAGTATAATTGTTAATTATTGATATACATTAGGTGACATATATACACATACCTATATATATATATATAAATATAATACCTATCACACATACCCATACATTATCACACAAATAGCTTTGTTCAAATTTTACACGTATTCAGGTACAACTAATTCTTTGATATAAAGCAACTTTTTGTTACATCACTACATTAACCTAATGACTTAATGTAACTTACAATTGCTCTTTTAAACCCTGTTAGTGATACAGATTCCTTTACATTATTTGGTAATTTATTGTACTGGTCGAGACCTTTGTATAATAAAATTTTCATGGTTTGACTCAGATTTCGCCTGGGTATATAATAATTGTAGTTATATCTAGTATTGTACTGATGTACTTCATTAGCCAAAATTATATACTTTTTAAAGTAGTCTGGTAGCAAGTTATTTAAAATTTTGAAGATAAACACCATTGACAGATAAAATAATCTATCTTTGACACACAACCACTGAAGCGAAGTAAGCATATGTTGAATTGGCGTATATCTGTTACATCTCAAAATCACTCTCATTCCTCTATTCTGCAGTTTTTGTAGAGCAGTGATTTTATTTAAATCAAAGGAGTATAACACACTAGCACAATAATCAAAATGAGGTTGGATGATTGTACTAAAAACAGTAATTTTAGTTGAATCTGATAATTTTTGGGATATTCTGGAAAAGAAATATAACTTTTTTGTGATTTTTTTCTGTATATAGTCAAAGTGAGCATTAAATTGTAAATGGTTATCTAATACAAATCCCAAATATTTTACATTTGTAACTAATTCAATATTATCATTATCAATACTCAAATTTATCGTGTTAATGTTTATGTTTTTATATTTATATTGAGTGGTAATAATCATGGCCTTAGTTTTAGTAATATTTAATTTTAATTTATTATTTTTTAAGTACTGTGAAATTTGTCTGAGGGAATTATTCATTTTATTTAAAGCCGCATCCAAATTAACACTGCTTACCGAGAGTAGAGTGTCATCTGCAAATAAGTTTAAGAAATCACAATTATGAACTTCGTTGATGTCATTAATATAAATAAGAAACAATAGGGGGCCTAAAATACTTCCCTGTGGTATTCCATAATTATTAATTATTGGCGAAGATACATGCTCACCTATTTTTGTTATCTGTTCCCTATTAGCTAAATAGTCTTTCAACCAATTTAAAACCTTACCTTGAATACCATACATAAAAAGCTTTTTTATTAATATTGAGCGATCTATTGTTTCGAAGGCACGTTTGAGATCTAGAAATACAGCCACAGTATAGTTTCCTTCATCCAACTTTTGTTTCCACTCAGTTATTGTTAGTTGGAGTGCTGATTCACAGGAATGATTAGCACGAAATCCTGATTGATTTATAAAAAATAAATTATTGTTATTGAAATAGTCAATTAATTGTTGATAAACTATCATCTCCAAGAGTTTTTCAGAACTTGGTAAGGTATTAATTGGTCGAAATTCCCATGACTTATTAGTGTTATTAATTTTTTCGATAGGAGTAATTGTGCTAGTTTTTAAGTTTTTAGGAAATTTACCAGAGTCAAGAGAGGTATTTATGAAATGCAGCCAAACATGGCCAATAACTTCAAAAGATGACTTAATAAGGACGCTACTTAGTACTACATTTGTAGACCCTTTGTTATCTAATTCTTTTACTTTTTTAGCTAATTCTTGCAAATTGATTAATTTAAAAGTTGCAAAATGAGAGTCGGTATAATTATTGTTACTATGTTCATATTCATGACTATCGATGCTATCAACAATTTCTGTAATGCTATTTATAAAGTATTTATTAAGATATTCAGCAATATCCAATTGGTTTCTTACCAGTGTTATTTGATCATTGACCTTAAATTGTATACTAATTGTATACTATTGTATATTAAAGTCGATATTGAAGTTTTTTGGGTTTATCAGTTTTTTAAAGTTTTCCACATTAAATGTGGATTGTTTTTATGTCTGTCTATTTCATTGAGATAAAATTGTTGCTCTTTTTCTTTGATCATGTTTACTACTTCATTTCTCAGTTTTTTATAGTTCTGCCACTTATCTTGACTGCTATTAATTTTAAATATTTTGTATGCCCTATTTCTCTCTTTGGTTTTATTTCTGATTTCATTATCATACCATGGTAAATCATTTGTGCGACAATTTACAGTATTAATAGGTGCAATCTTGTTTACAACATGTTCACAGTTACTCTCTAAATTATTATACAATAAATTCACATCGGTAGATTGAAGTAAAAAATTACAGTCTATCAAGTTAATATTTATATTGAACAAATTTGTTTCGCTAAAATTCCTAAAGCATTTTTTTATGTCAATACCAACATTATTATTAGCAATATTAGAAAAATTTACTGAAATTGTTGAATGATCCGTAATTATGGGTTCGTCGTGAATAGTAGTAACTACATTTTCGAAATTTGTTAATACATAATCTATCAAAGTTGAACTAGTAATAGTAGATCTAGTATTTGATTTAACATTTTGTGTTATACCATATGTACCAAGTAATCTTTTTATTTTTAACGAATAAAATTCATCACAGGAATAGTTTATATTAAAATCACCTATTAAGATGCTACGCATCTCACAACAAAATAAATCCTCACACATATGTTCAAAATTTTCAAGAAAGACAGAATGGCTTGCACTAGGTGAATGATACATACATCCTATTAACCAGTTAATTCCACAGTAAGTCACTTTTATAACTTTACACCAATAGTTACCATCTATCACATATACTTTATGTACTGCATATTTAATGTTATCTCTAATGTATAGTAATACACCCCCTGTGTGTCTTGAGTTGGAATTACAACGAACCGTAGAATAATTGTTTATTTCAAGTTCAAAATCTTCTATTTCCTTCGTGGTTCTTGATTCACTTAAAAGGATGAATGCAGGATTATAACATTTAATTTCAGCGATTAACTGTGTTTTATGCGATAATATACTTTGGATGTTCAAATATACAATATCAGTGTTGTATGGTATATTAGGATTATTTTTTAGTTTAAATTAACTGTTTTTTTTACAATGGTGGGTTTATTATTAATGTAACGTATTGTTTTTGTATCATCTCCATTGGCTTTCAAATCTTCTAGTTGTTTTTTTATAGTATGAAAATAGTTTTGTTGCTTTTTTGTTTGGTCTCCAAATATACGAATACTTGGCACTGTAACGTTTCTTTTATTTCTTAGTACATTAACAGCATCTTCAGAATTATTAAGAACTACTTTAAGCAATCTATTTTTCGAGGGCATAAATTTGCCTAATCGAAACACTTTAATGTTGGAGAGATCTACATTAATATCCTTTAGGATGTTAGCAACATTCCTTTTATCATCTTCAGTTCTGTTTTCCCGAGAATTGGACGAGGGTTCCTTAATATTCGAAATAATAATATTGGATGCTCTTCTCTGCCTTTCCATTAATTCTGATATTATATCTTCAGATTCAACTGCATCCACTTCCTGCTCACTTTTGTTATTTTTTGCTTGCAGTTCACTTTTTAGATTGTTTACCTGTTTTCGCAAATCATCTAATTGTATCATAATATCCGGGATAAGCATTATACCCTTTTCGCAGTTTTCACATAAAAATGTTAGCCTACGCTTTCTTAAAGCAATACATCGGAATTCAGTTTCACTTAGCTCACTGCATTTTTTACAAAGTATTTTTTTGCAGCTATCACAGTTCACAAACTCTTTTGGATCTAAAGCTCTTAGCTAAAAAGTTGTTCATTATTTTTCTCTTATATTTAAGATAATCATATCATGTTTCCATCTTCCTCGTTTATGAACGAATTCATTGGTAATAAAGGTATGTTATTACAGTATCTATCAGGAAAAATAAAAAAATATGTATTTTGAATTCATAGAAGTTGTGAACAAAAATACGTAAGATCTGTTATTCTAAAACTTGTATCCGTTACCTTCAGAAAGAAACTATTCAGTACTTCTTAAAGATTCTGATGAAAAATATAGATTTGAAAAGCAGTTAATGATTTACGTTCAATGTAAAATGTGAATATACTGAAACTGATAGAAAATTTTAAGTAAAATTCCAAACTAAGTAGTGCTTATGGTAGTACATGATTATCATTCAGAAAGTCTAATAAATGTTTAGAAAGAAATGTTTTAACCGCCTTCCAGATCACTTGAATAACTCTGTTAAGCCTAGAAGTTTAGGGTAAAGGAGACAGGGCCATACAGTTTATAGTGGGATCCGAACCACTTCTTGTGGATAATATATACTTGAAAATTACTTCGCAGAAACTGGGGCTCGAACCCACTTCCCTAGATATTCTCATGCAAAACCTATTTAGATGAGCATTGTGGCTTTCAGAGGTTCTGCAGTGAAATAATTGCTGATGGACTCAAGTATATTGTACCATATTTATCACATTAATATATTGTACTGTTTAATTGAAATTGTGATAATTAAAATAAAATCAATTGAAACACTATTTTCGTTTAATTTATATCTAGTTGAAATAACTATTGAGCGTTAGACTGAAAATCTGGTTTAAACATATTTCTTCTTTTCTCTTTATGTACTAAAAATCTTAATTATACCCCCTTAACCAGCACGACAATGACAGAAATTTCAATCAGTGGACTTTTACAGCATGATATCACACATCTGGTTACTGGTTCAGTTTTAATGCATTAATTATAATAAATCTAACTAAGTATAAAAATTGCCTACCGAAGAGAAACATTTTATGATCGGTAGAGTATTAGATACAGTGCTGCCACGGGGTAGTCCGAATCAAAACAACTTTAAAATTTTTGGTATAAAAAAACTGTGACGTCATAGCTTTTTACGATCAGAAGGAATTATTTATTACAAATACACAAAAAATAGTTAAGCATACCCATATATCTGACTACACTTGCAATGTTAGCAATTTATTTTATTTGCAGGGTCAGCAATACATTGACCTATGTAACCAATATGCAGCATCAGCGGTTCATTGTACTTGTACATCCGGTGTTTATTTTATTTGCAGACTCAGCAGTTCATTGACCTGTGTAACATGATATGCAGCATCAGCAGTTCATTGTACTTGTGCATCCGGTGTTTATTTAATTGCAGAGTCAGCAGTTCATTGACCTATGAAACATGATATGCGACATCCGCGGTTCATTGTACTTATGCATCCGGTGCTTATTTAGTTTGCAGATTCAGCAGTTCATTGGCCTATGTAATTCACTAGGAGGAGGGGGAATCAAGTAAAGCATGTTATGTGGCAAATTTGTTCTGCTATCTTTTGGGTTCATAAGTACACATTATCACGAAATATGTTTGATTTAATTTTTAATTTGAAATGTTGCCATTAATAAATGTCGATCCTTTTGGATACATTTTAATTTATACAAGCGGTAAGCTTGTCACAAAGTAATTATTTCAGTTCATAACGTGTAACCTGAATCCGAAACTCGACATGCATCTCCAGAAGTTATTTTTTTTCATTTCTAATAGTTATATAAAAATATTGTCACGTGATCAAATGGTGATTAATGATTGCAAAATAAATATATTAAAAGTTTGTCAAGTGGTCAATAAGTGGTATCGTTATTGCCAAAATATTCCGAAGTGGATCAATTGTCAAATATTTCGTGAGCATTTTTGACAGCGCGAGGGCCCCCATTTAATAGTTATTATATAAGAAAATATTGTCACGTGATCAAATGACGTCATGATATATTAAAAATTTGAGGATTGGTGGATAGGCGGCGCAAGTATATAAACCTTAATACTATAAAATAATGTAATGTCACTAAATTACAATCTGATGTACGTGCAGTAGTAGAATTTCCCGCCTAAATTTGAATTTCCAGTCGGTTTGAATTTCCCGCCAACTTAGATTTCTGTCGGTGCTCTATGATTGCCAAACAGATTTTGGGGGTGGGCCAATTACCAAAAATATTTCGAGGGTGGGCCAACTGCCAAGAATAAAAAAGCTCCCACGATCATCAAAATTTTCCCACGTACTCTATGATTGCCAAAGACATTTCAGGGGTAGGCCAATTGCCAAAAATACTTCGAGGGTGGGCCAATTGCCAAAAATAAAAAAGTTCCCACGGTCATCAAACTTTTCCTACGCTCAAGTGGGGCCGTGACCTAGCGGCTCACCTTCCAAATTATGGAATCCCACAATTCGACCAATAAGCGCGGTGATCATCCCACTCATCGACCAATCACATTATGTAGGCGGAGCTTCCCCACCAATCGATCAGTTACAATACATGGGTGGGGTTTATCTCGACCAATTACAATAAGTGGGTTGAGATTCACCTCCCACCAATCGACCAATCATATTAAGAGGGGTGTGGTTTATCCCCTCCACTCAACCAATCCGCTTAGGTGGGCGGGGCTTATCCCCTCCCATCGACCAATCACGTTCGGGCTGGGAGGAGGAGTGGGGGGTATACATGGAGGTATGGAGGGGGGTACGCGGCCTTCTTATTATTAACCTACTATTATTTAATAAACATTTATTAAAAGTGTTATTATGATGTAAAATAATCTTTATTTTTCGTCGTTAATATTAAGTTAATATAACCGAATATTGTAATCTTTAGTTTTATTGCAACATTAACTCGACGTTGTTATAACACGTTAAACTCACTTATAAAAGCGCTTTTAATCCTCACATATCCTAGGCACGTATACAACTATCCATTAATATATATTATTTAATAAATATCTATTAATCGTGCCATAATGACGTTAAAATAGTTTGTTTTTCGACGTTAATATTAAGTTAATACCGGCGAATATTCTACTCGTTAATTTTATCACAACAGTACCTAATTCAACGTAGGTATGTAATACACTAAACTCGCTTATAAAAGTGACATTGATCCGCACATATCCTAGCCCCGATTTGTGATCATCCATCCAAACATATTATTTAATAAACACTTATTAAATGCTTATAACGTTTGTTTTTCGAAGTTAATATTACGTTAACATAAAGAAATATTCTAACCTTCAGTTGTAACGCATTAACATTAATTCAATGCAGTTATACGTTAAACTCACTTATAATTCCGAGCTTGATTTTCACAAATCCTAAATCTGCCTTACAACTATCCATTAATATAGGCGGTATACTATTTAAAATCAAAATGTAGCTATCCGGAATCTCTTGTGGTGTTAATTATGATGAAATCATACTTGATTAATATAATCAAATTTTACGATAATAAATCGGTAGGTACCTATAATCTGTCTGCTTCGAAATATTACAATAATTTTGATAAGTTAATATTTGTAAATAATTATATTATAAATTGGCGTTGGCTAATTAAAACTTGTATTTGAAACAATTAAATTCAGCTGGGTTTGTAGCTGCATGTATTAAGCGTGCCTGAATGTATTAGGTAAGTATACTTTAAAAATATGTTTTCCACTAGATAGCGTTTAATGTATCATAATCAAAGTTAAGAACAATAGAAATGTATACATGTGCCCTCAAATCTGAGCAAATAACTAATAATTATTACCTATTTCTTATTATAAATACTGATAATAAACAGGTAAATGATGAATGGTAAAATATTAGTTATTCGGTACCAATTTTTCAACGTTATCTGACAACAAAATTACAACCATATTATGGTATCACCTGATTAACTTGTACAAATCAGGAAGAGGACACAGGCGCACTCAACTCTCAACTCGTCAGTTACGCAGTTCGCCAACCAATAATCAGCACCCCCATCATCCGCCGACTCTAAGTTAGGCTTTCTTTATTCATTTTACTTTTTAAGAAGTAATTGGAAGAAGTAGTAACCCCTCATTGCTTCAATTACCTACAAATAAGTTGCTGTGGGAATTAAAGTACACTTCCCAGAAATAAATGTTCCCTATTAAGTGGCATAACAGTGCAATCTGTGAATATTCTATTTGGTAGTGTGTGAATTGGATAAGGGTAAGTTTTAACAGACATCTCTTATATGAAACGGTAACGCTGGTGGCCATTTTCATTTAATCAGATGAGTGCAAAGAATACTAAATTAGAATGTTGTGCTAGTTTATATTTGTATAATAACTATTACAATTACTGGTATACGGTAAAAAAGAAAAAAAACTAATTAAAAAGCATATTTTGTTCAATTTAATTAGCTCTTAAAACTGAGTTATTTATGACGCCAAAGTTACCTGCACTAACATGTTTTGAGCATACGAAGAAAATGAAAATTCGCAATTGTGTTCGTATAACTGGATAAAGTACCTACTTATTACGTAATTATATTTGAATATTATTGTTTCAATAAACAATATTTACAATAGTTTTGTTTCGTCGCGTTTGCTGTCTGTTATCTACCTCTCTCTACTATCTGAAGGTCGAGGTACTTCTTTTTTTTCAATGATTATAAATATGAAAGCGAATAAATAGGTAGCTTATTATTTCCAAGATCCCAAGTCAAATCAATATAATATTGCTTTATATTTACATAAAATAATTATTCTTATTTCAAGAATTTTGATTTGAGTAAAATAAATTGTTGAGTTTAAAAACTGAACGTCTTAAAAGAAACGAGAGGAATATTTCAGTAATTCAAGGTTTTTTTTTTCATTTTGAAATAAACACAGTACTTATACCTGCATATCTTACATTCTTACAATAATAAATGTAGTTACGTATTATACCCCAGTTGTCAGGGGTTTTAACGGAATTAATTGTTACCTCGGTAATTTTTTCATGAAAGACTAGTTTTTTGCTAATAGAAAATGACCCAAAAAAGTTTACTAAAATTTACCACCGCGAACCCTTATAAACAGCCCTCGGAAACGGAGAAATTCAGTTTTTTTCTAATATCTCGAAAAATAATGAAAAAAATTTAAAAACGGACAGCTCACCACGTGAAAGAGAAATTTTACAAAAAAATCGTACAAAAGTTTTTTAAATATATTTTTCCCTTAGCATGAGAAATTATTATAGGTCGCTCAATATTTCTAGCGCACGTTGCACAGGGAAATGAAGCATTTCTAGACCGCCGCTGCATAATAAAGACAATTTAATTTGTGCCCATTAAAAACGAAAAAAAATGTAGCATTTTAAAGAGGAAGAATTGAGCTTTCCAATGGTATAGGTACTTATTTTTAATTTTTATTTTTTATAAACTGGACGTGAAAGTTAAGATTTATCACTTTCCACTCTATATTAAAACATGAATATTAAATAAAATACTAAAAAAATATATATTTTTTTACTTACGAGCCTTTTTTGACCGTTTTAGACAAGTTTTCAAGTGAAAATTTCCTAAAAAATTAAAAAAATACTACCAATGATTCAGAAGTTAATTTTTTTTACCCTGGCTACTTTGGAGCATAAAAATTAATCTTAGATTGAAGTTTAAAGTACATACAAGCTATATTTACAAGGATTTTTTTAAAATAGTATTTTATATAATATTTATGTTTTAATATAGAGTGGGAAAAATGATAATCCTTAACTTTCACACGCAATTTATGAGAAATAAAAATTGTAATAATTAAAAATAAGTATACCATTGGAAAACTGAATTCTTCCACTTTAAAATGCTACCTTTTTTTTCTTTTTCGTCTTTAATGGGTGCAAATTGTCTTTATTATGCAGCGGCGGTCTAGAAATGCTTAATTTCCTTGTACGGCGCGCTTGAAATATTGTGCCAACTGTAATAATTTCTCATGCTAAGGGAAAAATTTCTTTAAAAAACTTTTATACTATTTTTATGTAAAATTTTCCGCTCTTTCACGTGGTGCTATCCGTTTTTTATTTTTTTCCCTTTTTTTTCCTTCGAGATATTAGCAAAAAACTGAATTTTTCTGGTTTATAAGGGTTCGCGGGGGTAAATTTTGGTAAACTTTTTTTGTCACTTTCTACTAGCAAAACTAGCCTTTCATGAAAAAATTAGCGAGGTAACAATTAATTCTAATTTTTCAGCAAAATTAATCTCTGACAATAAATAACTGGATTATTAAACTGAAACATTTAAAAAAATTTATTTCCAGATAATATTATCTTTAATTTCTAATTTGGTATCTTTTATATTTCTGATAGGGCCTTATAATAATAATAAGCCCTACGTAGAGTTTTAATAAAACTTTTTGCAATATTAAAAAAAGCATGTTATTTAAATATTTTGAAATAAAAAAGTTGTTTCACAGAAATAAAATTAGGTTTTAAAAACGTGTTTATTGTAGGCATTGAATGTGTAAGTATTGTCTATGGTCTACATATAATATATATAGCTCAGTGTATGTATAGGTACCATATATAGGTACATAAAGTTTATTTAAATTTGTTAAAATGTATAAATTTGTTGTAGGTATTATAATTAAGTTTTCATTTATTACAGATTCAGCTGTCGAAATTACCAATTGTCACTAAATTCATTTGATTATATATTTATGTATGTACACAGTGTGTATTAATTCTTTAACCGCATCAAATTCACATATAAAGTACATCAGTAATTCTGTTAAAAATGAATAATAAATCTAAAATACTGAGTAGGCGACAAATTCAGCGTCGTACGAAATTAAATTTAAAAAAACTACAATATATTACAAATCCAATAACAAATTCTGGTTTATTTTTACAGCCATTGCCTTTACATAATGATAATTTAGAAACGACACGAACCGCGAATAGCGATGGACTAATTATACCTCAAAATGTGGAAATATTAGATCGTGTTGAGGATCATACAGATAATGAAAAAATGATCAAACAGCCGTAAATACGTTTCCCTCAAATATAGAAAAAAACGTCGAAATATTAGCTACTACATCCGGTATTAAAGATAATTGTGAAACAAATGTTAAATATGATAAATTACAAGCAAGTACTGAAAGCAATCGCGCTCTTGATGACGTTGAATATACATTAAAAGATAATCTTCGACAATGGGCCGCACAGTGCTGTAATGTAACATTTTATAATGTATTTTGATTCGATATATATTTTTTTAGATTTTCAAATAACGGTGCTGAATACCTTAAGTAAAATAACGGAACATATCGACCAACACTCTATAATGTTACATGAATTAGTAAGGACAGTGAGGAATAATCAGGAAAATTCGATAAGCCCTCCTGCTGATATCCCAATCTTCCCAATAAATTTGCTAGAAGACTTCCAGCAACTGGATGAAAAGCGTGAAGACAAGAATTCAGTTGTATACAAATACTTGGTACTTAAAAGATTCAATGTTGATAACTAAATAATAATCCATAGTTTTAATTTTAAGGTTTCGAGACAAGCTGCAGTAGGTGGTAGTGGAATAGATTCTCACATCAGAAGAATTTTACGATTTTTAATCCAAATGAGCTTGCATGTCTCTTCAACTGGAAAGGGAGAGACAAAATATCTTTTGACAGGACTAAGATTATGGGCGTTATATACGGTAATATTTAAACAAAAAATGTAAGTAGTTAAAAGAGTTATTACAGTTTTACCTTTTACAGATGCTACTAAAATGAATTTTCCGAAAAATGAACAGAACGATTTGGTAGTGGCTAATGCAGTCAAAGATTGGCTGAAATATAGTAAGGCAAGGTTGGCATCAAAGAAAAAAAAATTGTGATAGGCTATTTGGAAATATTTTTACGTATCAGGCTTGTAAACCAGAATAAAGAAGTTTTATTTTTTGTTCATTTGTTATATAACACAAATATATAAAATATCTAACGAAATTTGTATTGATTTCTAAATAGCATAACTATTCGTTTTGTTTTCACCAGCTATCCAACTTGAAACTATAAATCGCTCCTAAATTTTTTCTGTTGTGTTTGTGTCTAAAAGTGAAAACAAATCGGTGACAGATCGCCAAATAAAATACAGATGTATTAACTAAAGTTACAGGCAAATGGTGCTTCAGTTTTTTTATTAGTGCAGAAGGCAAAGTAGAAATTTTTATATAGTGAGATATTACAAGTTACCTTTTGCTTATAATTTCACTTGCTAAAGCTACATTATTTAAATTAGTTATGAACAGAAATATTTTAAAAGCGAATATAACTTTATATTCTATAACCTGGTGAAAGCAGCCATACAGTGCATATAATTATCCTTTTCATTTTATAACCTAATGTGGGTTCGTATTATTGACGCACGTTGAGTAGATTATTTGAGTAGTGTTCAAGTGTTTTGGTGTTTGTGGAAACTACGCCAGAAACGGTGTCACTAAAGGTTCCAACTCTTCCAGGACTAAGAACTTCAAAACTGACCAAGCACGAATTTATTTTACCAATAAAGTGCATTTTATAAAAAAACTCACATAGATAAGTAAGTTAGTGTAGTAAGTTTTTGGTAAATAATTGTAACTTGACGAAATTTTCGTAAATCAAAATGCAATTCGGCGCAATATATTATATTGGATAATGTGGTCAAGTTCATTATACAGTAAGTTTAATTTTGAAATTGAACAATTTGTGTATGAAGCAGGCTTATGTTATGCACAAAGTGACCTTTTTGAAAAGTAGTTTTACTGTAAAATATTACGCTTTTTCACCCAATAAATAATAAACATGTTAAGATAGCGTCATTAACAAACGTTGATTAGTAATGTATTTATTAGCGGAGAAATCCGCATATATCTGACATTTAATAATAATAATAACAAATGGCTTTATTTAGCCTGGTGATTTCACATTTTTATAACGGTTATTAATCACGTTTGTGTTAAATTCGGATATTGTGATTTTAGAACGTTACTTGTAAAACAGGTAAAAAATATTTAGTGTTTCTACCAAAAGAAAAACATTAAAACAACGTAATTAAATAACGTGGTTTGGTAATCTATTTAATAATAAAAAACCCGTGAATCGTGCTGATATTTTTGCGTTTATATAACAGTTATTATTCACGTTTATGTAACGTTCGCTTATCGTGATTTTAAAACGTTTTTAACACATTTGAGTTAAGTATGAAATAGATTAGTAATATGACGTATTCATCACTAACAAAAGAAACGTTATAATAATGTAATTAAGTAACGTCGATTGGCAGTCCATTTAGTAGTGAAAAAACTGCATGAGTCGACTAAAAAACAGATAAGTAATATTAGGTGTTTTTAACTCATAAGATACACGTTAAAGTAACGTAATTAAGCAACGTCGACTGGTAATCTTTTTAATAGTGGAAAAATTCGTGGATGCCTGCGACATTTTTGCGTTTATTCGACGGTTATTACTCACGTGTATGTAACTTTCGTTTATTGTAATTTTAAAACGTTTTTTTAACAAATGTAAAACATAACTAATATTACGTGTTTTTAACCAAGAAGAGTAACGTTAAAATAACGAAATTAGGTAACGTCTTTTGGCAATCTATTTAGTAGTGGAAAAACCCGTGGATCTCGGCGACATTTTTGCGTTTATTCCACGGTTACTATTTACGTTTATGTAACGGTCGGTTATCGTAATTTTATAACGTTTTTTTAACGTATGTGTGTTTACTGGGTTAATAACGTAATTGAAAAGTTACCTTTAGATAAACAAATTTTTGTGGTTGGCGACTTCAACATCAATTTTAATATTTGTGACAATATAGATGTAAATGAATGTGTAAATATTTTGTTGTCATATAATTTAGAAGAACAAATTCACGAAAACACACGGGTAACTAATACTAGCGCAACAAAAATAGATAATCTCTTTACCGATATAAACAGTAATAATATGATCGTGAAAGTAATTGAACCTCATATGTCTGACCACAAAGGTATTTCTTTCTCTATAGATATCGACTATAAAATAAAAGACGATTTTATATTATGTAGACCTATGACTGAAAGGAGTAAACAACAGTTTATTAAATGTGTAAATAATATAAATTGGCATGCTTTTTATGAAATAAAAAATCCTGACGAATCTGCAAACTTCTTAGTCGAGATTTTATCAAAATTTTATAATCAATGTTTTTGGGAAAAACTAATAAAAAAATCCAAATTAGATAATATCGACTTTGTTTTTGATAATGATATACAACAATTAAAAGATACCTTGGACGCTGTCCATATAATTGCTTGTACGACAAAAAATGAAAACGATCTGCAGGTGTATAATACTCTAAAAAAAGATTATAAAAATAAAATAAAACAATCTAAATTAAAATCTAACAGTAAACGAATTCTAACTTCTAATAACAAACAGAAAGCAGCATGGGATATTATCAATAAAAATAGAAAAAATAAAAATACCAATATAACTTCTGACTTAACAGCTAATGATTTCTCAGACTTCTTCTTCGATGTTATAAACAACTTAATGATTAATTTTGAAAATGTTGATGACACAAAGTTTTCAGATTTTGTAAAAAACGCACCTAAGGCAAACAAATCTTTTTTTCTATATCCAGTTTGTGATCTGGAAATCAAAACTATTATATCACACTTAAAAAATAGTAAATCTAGAGATATTTACAATCTTAATAGCGAGGTTTTAAAATTAGTTGGTGATGTACTTGCAAAGCCTATTGCACATTTAATAAACATGTGTATTGAATGTGGAATTTATCCAGAAATTTTTTAAAAATCGCAAGTTACTCCTATACACAAAAAAGGACAGTTTAATAATACAGACAGTTATAGGCCTATTTCCATTATACCGGTCATCTCCAAAATATTTGAAATCGTTCTAAAAAATAGATTGCTAGAATATTTTGAAAAAAATAATCTACTAACTAGCGCTCAATTTGGATATGGACAAGGGAAATCCACTGTTAACGCAATCTGCGAAATGTATGTAAACATTATAGAACCTTTTGAAGAGCGAAAATTATGCTCCGCTAAATTTTATGACATGTCCAAGGCGTTTGATACTGTCAACCATAGTGTTTTGATACAAAAATTAGATTATTATGGGATCAGAGGAAATGCCTTAAGTATATTTACGTCTTATCTTGCAGACCGTCAACAATGTATTAAATTTAATGGTAAAGTGTCCAAACTTTCAAATGTGAATTACGGGGTACCACAGGGGTCTGTCCTAGGGCCTTTGATGTTTATCATCTATATTAATGACCTGTAATTCAATTTGACTCCTGAAGTACTACCAATAATATATGCTGACGATGCCACATTTTTGCTAAGGGACACCCTTTTTTCCAACTTGTGTATTAGCAGTAAAGAATCCGATAATCTAATTAAACATTGGTCGAGGAGTAATTATCTTACTATAAATGATAATAAAACTAAAACCTTACATTTTTCAACAAAAAATAATGAAGCATACATTGAACCTATCAAACTCCTCGGTGTGTATTTGGATACGTCATTAAATTTTTTATCCCATATTCAAAACTTGCCAAAACGGCTATCAACTTCCATTTATGTCATAAGGCAACTTAGTAATAAAACAACAAAAGATTGCTTAAAAGTGGCTTATTTTGCAATTTTCCACAGTACGACATATGGAGTGATAGTATGGGGATCATCATGCCATTTAAATAAAATTTTTAAATTACAAAAAAAATCGTAAGAATAATGGCGGATGCTAAATATGATGATCATTGTAAACCGCTCTTCAAAAGTCTTAATATTTTAACCCTGCCATCATGTTTCATATATGAATGTTTGTCATATAAAAAAATTAAAAAGTGACGACAAAGTTACCAAGCAGGAGGACATACACTACCACAATACTAGAACGAAAACAAATTTAAGATTACCAAAATATAGATTAAGCAAATCGCAAAACTCTTTCTCATATCAATCATTTAAATTTTTCAACGTGTTACCTAATAACATAAAAAATGTCGATATGAGTGTAAGCATGTTTAAACAAAAAATAAAACATATTCTTTTGCAAAATGCGTTTTATACATATGACGAATATTTTGAATATTTTGACACCCTATGTAACTTATCGTCTGTCTAATAACTTGTATATTGTGGCTTTCTGTATTAACTGTTGTTGGATTTCTGACAATTTTATATATATATATATATATATGTGTATATATATATATATATATATATATATATATATATATTGATATTATACATGATTTGCAGGAAACAACTACTCAGCGGGCAAATACCCCGACCTGCATTGAATTACACCTTACAAATCATGAAAAATTTATATATATATATATGTGTGTTTGTATACATATGTGTATGTATATATATTTGTATATGTGTATATATTTATTTTTCTATAGTTGTAATATTGTTCTTTTTTTATTATTGTGTATTTATTAATTTTTTTAACTTACGCATATTGTATTTTATTGTGTCTTAAATTTTTTTATTTTTTATGTTTTTATATATACACTTTTATATTTTACATTTTATACTACTTTTATGACGTATGCAAATATTACTAATTGTAAGTATGGCATGAATAAATTGTATCTATCTATCTATCTACCACGAATTTTCCGTGACTTAGTATTTCAACAAACAAACACCGTGTCTGAATTGATACCGGTGTGTAGAACTATTGAGAATAATATTAGGCATCGGCAGCGTTTTGTACCCCCTCCAACGAACTTAAATATGGTGTCGGAGACCGAACTTATGTACCGTCCCGATTTCTATCGCAACTCCGGTCCTCGACATCACCGTATCAATACGATACAAACGGTTTATGATTCACCTTCGCCTGTGGTTACGGAGGTACTTGATCACGATCATAGTGCAGCAACCGAACCTTATCAGATCGCACAACCGGTTGGGAGTCGACCTGAATTGGTTACACCCGACCACATCCAGACGTCTGCCAGTCAACCGAGTTCGCTCAGTGCGATTCACGCAAATTCTGCCGCGTCTACAAATATTGCTGGACAAACGCGCACAGGGAATGCGATCGTTCAAGAGTCTCGAGGCCCAATGACGTGTTTTAATTGTAGAAAACCCGGTCACATAAATAAGTTCTGTCCTCAACCTTTGGTCAAGCGATGCTACGGCTGTGGTAGGGACAACTTCACTAAAAGGACCTGCCCCGAATGTTCGTTAAACTTCAACGCAGGTCGCCATTAGACCGATTCGTAGACCTGCACTCATCACCGTCGGTCAAATTTAAATCAGAAGTCGACATTCGCATCCAGGGGAAGTTAGATTTCATTCTGGAAAATGTCGAAGGTGACGAAAGGCCTTACCTAGAGGTCAGTGTCATGGGGAAGAAATTCTTAGGATTGCTAGATACCGGAGCTTCGCGATGCGTAGTAGGCAAGGAAGGAATAGATCGTTTTCGGAAACTGGGATTGAAGCTAGGTTCATCAACGGTTAGTTCTTGTAGTGTGGCTGATGGGAAAGTCTGTGAGGTAATGGGTTGTTACGAAGTACCTTTTGTATTGGAGAATCGGGCTAGGATTATCAAGGTGCTGGCTCTGCCGGAGTTGCCACACTTACTTGTGCTCGGCATAGACTTTTTCCGAATAATGGGAATCATACCTGACTTTCACCACAATTACTGGACCTTCGCGGCATCGCCTAGTCAACCACAAATTGCCACGTTGACCGATAATTCTCAACTCACCCCAATGCAAACGGACCTACTCAATAATCTGATTAGTGAGATATTTTCTGATATGCCAGAAAGTTTAGGATGTACTACTTTAGTTAAACATAACATTAAGACTAAGTCTGATCCTATCAGGCAGAGGTACTATCCGATGTCTCCGGCATTACAAGTTCACGTTAATACAGAATTAGACGAAATGTTGCGTCAAGGCATAGTGGAGCCATCCTCTTCCCCGTGGTCGTCTCCAATCGTCATGGTAAAGAAGAAGGATGGGAGCTACCGCTTTTGTGTTGACTTTAGAAAATTAAATAAAGTAACCGAGCGAGACGCTTACCCTTTGCCAAACATCACGCACACTTTGGATAAGCTACGGGATGCGCGATACTTAACGTCGCTGGACTTTATATCTCTTTATGAGCGCGTACTGGCAAGGAAGCCAAACCGTTGACTGCGTTTATTGTACCCGGCAGAGGCCTGTTCCAATTTCGCAGAATGCCTATGGGCTTGCATAATTCCAGTGCGACGTGGCAGAGGTTTGTTGACAGCATTCTTGGAGTAGGTTTGGAGCCCTATGTTTTCGTGTACCTAGACGATATAGTAATCGTAACCCAGGATTTCGAAAAGCACTTCGCGAAGTCTTGAAGAGACTTCAAGAGGCTGGGCTTACGGTTAGTAAAACCAAATGTCATTTTTGTCGCCGGGAACTAAAATATCTTGGATACGTTGTTGATGAAGAAGGTCTTCACGTCGATCCCGGTAGGGTCTCGGCCATCCTTAATTTACCCATTCCCAAAAACGTAAGAGAAGTTCGTCGGGTTCTTGGCATGACAAGTTGGTACCGGAGGTTTATACCAAACTTTGCTACGGCGGTGGCACCGATAAATAACTTGTTGCGCAAAAATTCCAAATTTCTTTGGACAGACACTTGTACAGCCGCTTTTGAGAAAATAAAAGAATTCTTAGTTACGGCTCCGGTGATGAACTGCCCTGACTTCTCACGTCAGTTCAGTATTCAAACGGATGCAAGTGACTACGGCCTTGGCGCAGTTTTGGTTCAGGAATACCCAGAGGGTGAACGAGTTATAAGTTATATAAGTCGTTCACTGAATAAGTACGAACGCAAGTTTAGTACGACCGAACACTATCACCGGTCCGACGGGGAGACTAGCACGCTGGAGCGTTAAACTCTAACAATATGATTTTGAAGTAATTCATCGCCGGGGGAAGGATAACGTCGTTCCTGACGCGCTCTCTAGGGCGGTACCAGTAATTGACGAACTTGTCGCCATTTCTGATATGTTCTCAGAGACTAAAGACACTTGGTATTGTAAAATGCGAGAGGCCGTTGCCCGTGATCCATTAAACTATCCATTGTGGCGTTTACAAGATGGAAACCTACTTAAGAAAGTCCCGGACAGGACACCTATCAGGAATTCAGATACAGACTGGAAACTGGTAGTTCCGAAAGACCACCGCCGTAAGATATTGTCGACCAATCATGACCTACCCACGGCGGGACACTGCGGCATATATAAAACATATCATCGCATTTTGCGACAATATTTTTGGCCTAAAATGAAATACGATGTCACTCGTTACGTACGAAATTGTCAAGTTTGTCTGGAACAAAAACCAGAGCAGAAGGCACCCGCAGGTCTTTTGTCGGGTCGGCCCGATGTGGTTAAACCTTGGGATACTATCTCTCTAGGTCTAGTAGGACCTCTGCCCAAGAGTCCGTCAGGCCACATGTATATACTGAGTGTCTCAGACTATTTCAGCAAATTTTGCATATTTCACCCGCTGCGTTCAGCAACTACTAAAAATATCACGAAGATCTTAGAAGACCATGTGTTTCTCTTGTTTGGCGTTCCCCGTAGACTAATTGTCGATAACGGGAAACAACTTACTGGCAAGATTTTCAGCAAACTAACTAAAACGTATGGTACCGAAGTTGTCTATACGCCATTTTATCACCCTCAGAGCAATCCTTGCGAGAGAAAACATCGTACTTTAGGCACAATGCTAAGAGGCTACGTCAAGGATAACCACCGCGCATGGGAGTCGAATTTGCAGAAGGTAGCATGTGCCATACGCACAGCAAAGCATGAGAGCACAGGACAGTCACCGTATTTTGTCAACTTCGGCACGGAAATGAAGGTACACGGAGACGATCACAAAATATCCGATGTTTTATCTGGCACCGACGAAAAGGCTGGTAAGGTCGAGTTCACGAAGTTATTCGAAGACGTTCGAAAGAGGTTAGACAAGGCGTTTGAAAAAAGTCGAGTCACGTACAATCTGCGGCGTCGCGACGCGCGATACGAAATCGGTGATCATGCCTGGCGCAAGAATTATCCACAATCCGATGCAGCACAATATTTTACAGCTAAGTTTGCACCTAAATTTCTGGGACCATTCGTGATTAAGAAACGAATAAATCCCTGGTCGTACGAACTAAAAGATTTGAGCGGAAAATCTGCTGGTACTTGGAACGTTAAGGACTTGAAACCAGATACTTCCGTACCCGTTAGCCCAGGTTCCAATTAGTAGGTTTTTGTCTTAATCTAGCACATATTGTGAATTTCGGATTAGTAGTTTAACTGTGGTTAACTGTGTCATTTATTGTGGGGAATTATTTAGTGTGTAGTTTGTCTTTTATGTAGTTAGAAGTTTATTTCGTCCAGGGCTATTTCCAATGACGATGTTATATGGAGCGATTGCAGGATCGGTTGACATTTTGCTGTTTGGGTTATTGGTTACTTCGAACTGTCTGAAAGACGGGATACTAAATGTCTCTAATAGGAATTTGTGTCGTGTCGCGATGTTTTGTTTGATTTAGGTAGAAAAGTAGTCGATACAAAGAAACGCCGATGGGCGGATAATCGCAATATAGCCTACATGCTCAACTGGATTAGCATAGTTATAGTTGATTGGTTTTAAGTAGATTAAGGTAATCATTGCTCTTGTGTCTCGTGTGAATAAAAAAAAAAATCGTTCGAAATTTTTTTTCCGCAGGTAAAGGGGGAATGTTACGGTTCAGTTTCTGAACACGTAACGATTTATATAATATATCAATTCAGTACGCTATTTCGTATTCACTCTGTATATGGTAGCGCCAAATTAAGATCCGCGATGGGTGTATTGTTGGTTGCCCAGTATTCGATACGAAAACGAGTAAAATTAAAATAAAATTCTACCCGACGATTGTGCTGGAACGCAGTGATAAGTTTTTCTGAGGAGGCCGCAAAAAAAGAAGATAAAATAGAAAGAAAGAAATTCAGGGACGAGGTTGGCGAGTTCGAGGAAGAGAGAGTTGGATGTTACGCCTTTTGTATAGTTTTATATATATTGTGGCCCAATTTTGGGGATTTTTGGCGTGATCCAGGGGAAAGCAGGAATAATTAGTGGTTGATGTATTATTCTGTTCCGAAAGCAGTTGGCTAGATCTGGGAATCTCTTTTTGTCCTTTCTGAGAGTGAGACCACTGAAAAACCGTTTAATAACTTCAAGTAAGTCCAATAATCTTTCTACCATCCTTATTAATTCAATAATCTTCCTTATGTTCTTATGAGAGTTATCTGATATCATACCTGCTTGCAGGTTTTTTTTTGACACCCCCGAAGTTGCCAGCGTTGAGCAGGTGGGGCAATAACGAAATATTTAGCGAAGTCGTTCCAGGCCAGGGTGGATGCTGAGACCGCGAGGCCGGCGTGGACAGGCAAAGAACAGCTAAGCATACACTTTTATTCATTTCTAAAAATTGTTTTTTTCCATCGATGTTTTGATCCTTTTTCCCGAACACCGTCAGTGAGCAGTACGACTTAATGCATTATTAACCTTTTTTTATGCAGGAAAATTAATTCCCGAATAATTTAGTAACCTTATAATAATAATAATACTTTATTCATCTCTGGGGCCACATACATTTGTAGATAAGATAAATCACACAACATTACATACAAAAGTTAAAACACAGATAAAAATATATAAATAAAACTATAAAATATACATACATTGGTAAATATTCATAAAAAGCTACATTAAAAGATAAAATGATTAGATTAAAAATACTAGAAAGTTATATTTTTGTCCGTTCGTAATTTTAGAACAAACTCCCCAATGGTATAGAATGCATTATTTGCTAGATAGTTTTTTAGCTTCTTCTTAAAAGCTTGAACAGGTAAGCTCCTGAAATCCACAGGAAGCAGATTATACATTTGAAAGCCTGAATAGAGAGGCGATTTTTCATGAAAGGAATGATGGTGTTGGTTTTGGCAGATATTGGTTTTATTCCTAGTATTATAGTTGTGCATGTCAGCATGTGATGGAAATTTACTTTTGTTGTCATAACTGTATAATAGACATTTTAGTATATAAACAGAAGCGATTGTTAAGATATTTTTCTCCTTAAAGATTTCTCTACAGGAGGTACGACTATCAAGGTTATATATTAATCTAATAACACGTTTTTGTAGGATAAATACTCTCTCCATGTGGGTGGATCTACCCCATACGACGATATTATAGTCAATGGCTGAGTAGAACAGAGCATAATATACAGGCAATAGATAGTCAGAGTTAAGTTTGTCTTTTAGTTGTTTAATAGCCAAGTAGGCCTTATTGAGTTTTTTTGAAAGAAAGGTAATATGATCTTCCCATGTTAACTGGCTATCAACAATGGTTCCAAGAAATTTCGAGTGTTGTACAAGTTGTATGGGTATGTTATTAAGGACAAAGTTAAAATTATGCGGTTTTCTAAATTTGTTATGAAATTGAATTATAACAGTTTTTTCATTGTTTATTATCAGACGGTTTTTAAGACACCAGTCATGGAACTGAGATAAAGTGGTTTTAACTTTGTTCTCCACTACTTTTCGGTCGTGATGTGAGACAACAACCGATGTATCATCCGCGTATAGAAAAACTTTGCCTTCGCTTATGTGGTTAGGAAGGTCATTCACATACAGGAGGAATATTAATGGTCCGAGGACACTCCCTTGTGGGGTCCCAATGTTAATATTAAAGTGTTTTGATTTGGCGTCAGCTTGCTTAACATAAAATACTCGGTTAGATAAGTAAGACGAAAGGCATTTATTGATGTTGCCACGAATTCCTAAGGTATTAAGTTTATCTGAAACGAAATCCACATGAAGGGTGTCAAAGGCTCTTGACAAGTCAAAAAATATTCCTATCACAATATCACCAATATCCATTTTATCACTAATTTGTTGGATAAATTCATTAGTGGCCTTATCTCCACGGGATTAAGTGAGACATTTTAGCCCATCATATTGTTTTTGTGAACATCTTGTACACCTTCGTGCAATAACTTTATATTGTTTTTGTATCTATATTAATGTCATATACCTACCTGCATGTTCAGAGAGACACACAAAATTTAATTAGTAATATGTTCGTCATTTCGCCGTGTAATATGTGTATAATTTTGTGTATTTTTTTGTATATATAGATAATTTTGTCCCCTTTGCATTTTTTTATAACTGTTTAGCTTATAGTGCGTTTTTTAATGTAATATTAATTGCTTTATCATTCTGGTCAGTAAACTATAGAACATATTTTCACCAAATTTAATGTAAAATTCGCATCAACTTAATTATTTATTGCACCTATATATATAGTTACTAACAGCAGGCATAATCATATAATAAGATGTGAAAATACGGCGTCGCTTAGCGTGATCACGTACTCCGACGGCGAATTTAAGCGAGATCGTGTTGTATTTTAATCTAACATTTTGTTATACAGAAGGCACAAAAATATCTCTGTACTAAACAGTATATATATATATATATATATATATATATATATATATATATGTTATATTGTAGCCGAAATATCAACTTTTAGAATAAATTGGTGAAAATCACGACATCTTTTATATTACGCAAACCACCATCACTACCCAATTCATCATATTCACCCTTAAAAGCGAACCACGACCCCCGCAAGAAACCAGCTAGCCAGTGTGCCTATCTCCTCTTATAAGTTCTTCTGGCTCCAAAGTAGGCACACTATAAATAAATATTTGTAATCGACCACCGTACGGGGTGAGTAACTTAAACCCCGATCCACCTATAACAACAGGACCTTGACGCGAGCCAGAATTGTCGGGTTATAAGTAAGCAGGTCTAGAACCCACTTTGCTAGATGACCTAGTGCGAATGCTAGACGTGCTAACCCACTGAGCTATCGTCCCCCATAATGAGTACGTTTATTGTAATAATTAACAATAAAAATGTCTTGGTAAATAGAAATTTTAAGAAACCAAAATATATCCTAATAAAAATTTGTGTTTATTCAAAACTTAATAACTACAGGTACATGTTTTGTCAAATCTTTATAATTAAAACAAAGTTAGCTAAAGTGGTTATCTATATAAGTTTCAAGTTATTCGAAACACGTCTGAATAATTCTACACTGATTGAATTTTCTTGTTGATGGCAGGCACATTTGTCCAGAATTAACTAATAATCTTTTTCAGTTTCTTTGAAGTTCTTCTTGCTTTATCCTCATCATCATCGATATACTTCCTTTTCTTATTAGTGTTAGATGGGTTTCTTGTTGAATTAAGATATTTATTCCTTACAAATATTCTTTGTCTACAAAACGACCTTATCAACTGAGGAACAATTTTCATTCTACGGACTTTCTTTGAAATAAAATTGGCATCTTTTTTCCTTCAACAAATTTATCTTCATGTAATTTAACAAAATATTTTTCCATCGCCTCCACTTCCTTTTGCCATTTATTTGAAGGTTGAATTAATCCTCCAAATGAAAGACTCTGTATCCATGATGGAATGCTATAAGAATTAACATTAAGAGATTCTTCACTTTTGTATGTATGCTGTCCAAGGTACGAGTATTTGTGTAAATGTTTCTTGGCCAGATATCCAGCAATATATTTTAATCCATCCTGTTCAGACTCTGCCTTATCTGAAGCATTGGATGATATAGTGCTTGAGCTGGCACTACTTGAATCTTCTGTGTCATTTATGAACTGTTGAGGTTCTTCAACATTTACATTCAATATGGTAGCCCGTTTCAAAGCAGTTGCCATCAAATATTCATCGGGTTCTACTTCAACCAGAATTACAATATTCGAATGCTTTTGAGTCATTCCTGGATTTTTACCCAAAAGAATCATTCTTATCCTGTATATTGCATTCAGGGGTGATGGGTGATCATGAAGACCTCCTTTTGTCCTCACCTATAAAATGATAGTTGAATAATTTGCGATTAAACATTGTATAAACTTAAGCTTACCTGCGAAAAGAAGCTTTCCAAACAATCCTGATTTAGACGATGCGTTAATATATATGAAATGTCTAATTTTCTTTTCAGATCTTGAAACAAACTTTGTACTGACTTCGTGGATATTATTACTCCTTTTTGAAATACCTGTAAGGATTCTTTGCCAAGACACACCACTCCTTTCATAGTGGCATTCATCTGGTTTAGTATTACATCTTGTTGTGCCAAGTCATCTCCATATGGTTTTTTCGTGGGGATCGTAGCACTGGGGGTATAGGAATTCATGACGTCAAACCCGTTGTTTACTAATTGGAAAAAATCGCCTACCTTTGCAGCCAATTTTTTATCTGTCCCTGGCAAATATTGTTTCAAAGCGGTGGCAGTCGTATTCGACAACAGCTGTGCTGCCAAGGCTACATTTTGTCTTTGTGTTCTCTGACAATTTAAGTGTAACTCAGTTAATTTGTGACATGAGCTTATTTCAGTACCTGTGCTTTGAATAAGTGCAACAACAGGGTCTTTTTTAATAACTGTTTTATCTTCTAAACGAAATCCTGTATCGATGAACCAGTTCCTTATTAATTTCAACAAATGAGGAACATCTGCAAAAAAGTAAATGGGCTCTTCCGTTTCAGGGTGACTGTGGAATGTTTTCTCTACAGTTACGTTCAACCCTTTCCAAAGTCCCTGATTCCCACCACCACAATCAGATACACAGGCCACAACATTATAATGTATCTCATGTAGTTTTGAAATGACACTGTTTAGTATTTCCTTGGTTACCTTTTGATCTAGTCCTATGTATACTGGTTGCTTCCATGTATCAAACAGGCCCCTTGCCATAATTATTTGCATGTATGAATTTGGACCGACAACTTCGTCAGCTTTCTGGTCATACTCGTACATCTTGCATAACTTAATTTCATCAAATGACAACACCGTCGTTCTTTGGAAAGTATTTTTCACCTGCCCTACGGAATTCATTACTCTAAGAACGTCTTCTAAAATGCTACTTTTTAAATCTATATTCGCAGCCCATTGCTGTAACGTGGACAATCCTGGAAGTGGATAGTGCAATTTTTGTCTTAAATACACATAGCATCGCTTGCTGAAGTACCTTAAGGTGAAAGCTCTCGATAGTTCCTCCTGAGTCCACCGTGCCTTGCTTTTTTTCTTGAGTGCTATATCTACTTGGTTTGCTGTAAGTAACTCTGAAAAGGCATCTTTAATTTTTTCTTCAAAATTGCATCCAGCTGCCTTGAGTTGTTTTTCTAACTCAACTATGCGACTATTTAAAGCAAGTTCTTTTTGTTCTTGAGCTGAGATTTTTTGTTTCAAAATTTGTGTTTGTATTTTTAAACTTTCGTACTTTCTTTTCAGAATGTCATAATCCGACTCCTTACTGCAGCTTGGAAAGTCCGATAACTCTACTGGTTGATTTTCAATATCTTCCACCTGCGTTGCAGTTTTCTCTTTTTTCTTCGGACTCATCAGTATTTGTTTCAGCAAAGTTTGTGTTTCTTTCTATGCTCTCTTTCACTTCTTTTTGACATTGAGTCGGTATTAACTGCTGGATTTGGGGTAGGCCGCAAATTTAATAAAGGGATTGCTAGAAAAGGTAACAAAAACTTTACCAGAACAACAAATAATATGCAATTGCAAAATAGAAATTATATTTAATGGTGTCCTATTATCCCACAAATTAATTTAAATTTGAAATTTACTTTAAATGCATTAAATTCCTATTGCTATAGCAAATAACTGTTAGGTCTAGTTTGAGATAGTATATTAATTATTCATGCGTTTATGTAGTCACCAGTATTTTTCAACTTTTTGGGATATGTTCCCATTATGTTAGCCTTGATATAATCTTCAAAATCTTCATTTTTGAAATGTTTACTGCAGATTCTTTTATTTGCTGGATCGAATTTATCTTTTCGATAGCACCCACTCTTTTCTTAAATCAACCTGCTTTGGGAAACTAAAAAATGCTAATGCTTCTCCCTCTTTTTTAGCCTTTGTTGAAGTGCTTTTGCAAACAGCTACACTACATATCATCCCATCAGGTCCACCCATCTAAATAAAATCAAAGTGATAACATTTATCTACATAAATATAAATGCATGATGGTAAATTACCTCTAACAATAATTGCCAATGAAAATCACAATTTCACAATAATTATTGTCCTTTATCAATATTTAATATAGTTCATATGATAATTTATTATTATACACTAATAAATATAATATTTGACGATATAAAGAAGCACTCAAACACAGATTATTTACTCAAATTACAGAAACTATCAAAATATTCAACAAGTCCACTTGTTTATACGTGCAAAGCAGCAGATGCGAGTATACATATGACGTCACACAAATTCCAACGATTCCCCCTCCAAGAAGTTACCAGGCAACCTGTACGTTTACGGATCTTGCATCAACAATGTGTAAACTGTCAAAAACATTGCCGGTTTACTAGAGTTTGCGGACTCGTTAACATTTTAATCAAAATTGGGAACAATTTAACATTTATCAAAATAATAAAGGACTGGTAAACTGTTGTAAACATAACGTGGAACTTAAAGTGAAAACGAACAAACAATTAAATATTAGTGTGTCAGTGAAACATTAAGAGGAAATGGCTGCTAACGATTCACTTAGGAATTTTAAATTTGATCAATTTGCCCCTGATAGAGAAGACTGGGAATATTATATACAGAGATTTGAATTGGAAACAGCAATTCATGGGCTAGATACCGAGGAGACAAGTACTCATAAACGTAATAATAATAATAATAATAATTTATTGATCTGAGAAACAGTACTGTTTATAGATAAGTCATTTGATAAGAAATACAGTAGGTGCTATAATTAATCAAAAGGAAGATTAGAAGTAATTGCAAGAGAGCTAAAATAGGTAAAAAAAACAATAGTATTAAAATGGACAATGCACAGTATTAAAAAAGATACACAGTAAGTAGTGGTAGGTTACAATTACTCACTAAAATTTCACAAATTGGCATTACAATGAGAATAAAAGTCGTGTATATTGTAGAGACAGGCATTGATTAAAAATTTCTTTAGCTCGTATTTAAATTAGAACGCTTATCAATATTCTTCTAAGGTAGGACCTGATCCATTTAAAATATTAGTTGACTATTTTAAACCGGGTAGCGTTACCACTAAAACTTATATGGACATTGTGAAAGTGTTGAACAATTATTATGGAAATAAACTTTCGTGCTGTCGGAACGTGTTACTTTCACTTTGCGTTGGAGAGGAGAGGACGAAACCGTGACGAAGTTCGTGACGGCATTACGGGGGCTAGCTGGAACTTGTGAATTTGGGGATGGATTAAATGAAAGATTGCGAGATCAGTTAGTAATTGGCATAAATAACGCAGCATGGCAACAAGAGATTATTAGGGAACACCCCACAAATACGGCTACATTAACAGATGTTGAGTCAATGGCATTCAAGCTTGAACAGGCAAGCATACATACAAAACGTTTAACATCTCTCTCTCAAGTACAAATTGAGTCACAACATACGAATCGCGTAAGTTCAAACAAGAAATATGGAGCGCAAGTTAAACCGAAAACAACAACAGCCAATACATCCGGCAAAACAAATCAGACCAGAACTCTCGATGCGAATAAACATTGTTTATCTTGTGGTGCGGGGATGCACAAAAATCGTAATGATTGTCCAGCCCAAGGGAAAAATTGTTTAGCATGCAACAAATTAAATCATTTTGCAGCAGTTTGTATAGTTTTGGGTCGGGCACAGGTGATAAACGACCGACGTCCAACTACAAGGCATGTACGGGAAAATGAAGCGGATATCTCGGAAAGTGAAAAGCATAGTTTTCTTCAACAGATACTGCTAACATTCGTAACATATACACTACCAACAAAGTCATGTTGGCAACGCTTATCAATAACCAGAATATTGATATGCTATATGATCCAGGAGCGGCCCACTCAGTAGTAGGAAAACGAATTTGGAACAAAATTGGTCGACCAAGCTTAGAGAAAGTCTCAAATCTAATTGCGTACACAGATTGAGAAATATCAACTCTGGGTGTCGCGAAAGTAACAGTAAGAGCTTATGGAATTGAACTTAAACTGCCCTTATATGTCATTGGAACCGATGATATACCACTTTTTGGTTTAGATTGGTGTCTGGCTTTTAAACTACCTATGCCCCCAGGATCGAGGATATGTCAACTACGAAACAGTAAGGAGATGCCAACAATAGAACCTGACGTCGCGTTCATTAGGAATTCCGGAAGTTTAGAAGATGTTATCGAAAATATACCACAGGACGCTCATTGTCAGTTAAAGGCTATTTTACAATCAGTGGATGAACTTTTTAGTGGTACTATGGGGACAATTCAAGGACACACGGCAAAAATAAATATACCGGAAGGTGTTAAACCTAAGACTTTTCGACCAAGGCCGGTACCAATAGCGTTGCAGGAACAAGTAACTGCTGAGATTGACCACTGAACTCTATTACAATAAGTGGAATGCCAATGCCACAAAAATTTCTACGTACAATTGAATATCGCGCAAGTATGGCGGCCACATAGTAGCGCGCAATCGCACTATGAAATACGTCTGGGCCGGCCTTATTTTTATTGCGTGTTTCATATTTTTAACTTTTTTTAGAAATCGCATAAATAAATATAACAATTTATTTGCCTTGATAGTTATAAAAAAAATCAAAGTTATCGTTATTCCCAAAACAATCATTTTATTTTCAATTTCTTGTAGCAAATGTCGAATATGTATGATCATAAGTTCAATATATAGTTCACAAAAAACAGTCATATATTTTCTATCTCTGGGGTCGAAATATGATTTTAAAATTAATAAAAGCTAAAATTGAGGCCTGAAAAAAACCTATACTTTTTTTCTACGATCAATCAGTAAATATATGAGTAGGTACTAGTGAATTTTTATTGAAAACTAAAATCATGCATTTTATATTTACAAATATGTTTGAATTGACAAATGAAATGAAGAAAAGGTAATAATTAACTATTTTCAAATACTTGGTGTGGTATTATTATTATTTGAATTTCAAGATAACTTAGCTTTTTTGTTTAATATCAAATGCCTTGATATATAAGTGATAGATTGTTTTACTCGTTTGTTTATAAAAATATGACATACTCATGAGACAATGAATTGTAAAAGAATATGTAAAGGTGTTTACGTAAAACTTCCTTCTCTATTTGCAAGAGAAAATTAAAGTATAATGTCCATTTATATTTTGACTAAAAGTATGTGGTTTCATTCCCGGTAGTAGTGTACATATACCAAATGTTTACTTGCTACACATTAAATAATTTTTCTGACAAAGTAACTGAATAACTAAAATTCGTAATATACTTCGTCTGAAACGTGGAAAATCTGATAAAATCTTGTACTGTACTTTTGACAAATATAATGTAAACATGAACCAAGGGAAGCAACAATTTTCTTACTTTTTATTAAGTATTTTGCACTGAACTCTATTGCTTTATTTTCCTTGATTTTTTTTAACATCGGGCTATTACCGCCACCAAGGGCAAGAACCAATACCAGGAGACAAGCTACCCTCAAACTGGAAATTTTGCCAAACCTCTATCAATAAAGAGTAGGGATTTTTTTTACTTGCCTAGTATTTAATGGACAGGGGATTAACTGTTTTACATACCGTCCCAAAGATGGTATATCCACTACACAATCCCCGTCTAGAATTAAATAGCATTTAATACACTGAAATACAAGCCGCTAGAAGGTGAGTCAAGATTGCTGCGTTTCTCTGAAAGTCACCCATTCAAGCACTAACTACGGCTCCTCTTGCTTTATATTTAGTATCGCAGTACAATGCCATAAAGACAGAGCTGCGCTCGTCCTTAACTGTTCTGTTATAATAGATTTCAGTGGTATCTTGCCATGGTGTGCAAAAAATATTTAAAAATTTTAATAAATGAAACTTCTGCTTAAAAATAGCAGAACTTGTTTTTTGAATATTACAAAATGTCTCGCTAGTAAAATATATAAATTAAAACAAAATTTTTAAATAAATTATTACATAATTAAAAATATAAATTAGTTATAAAATTTCAGGAAATTCTCTTTTTATTCACAAAACGCTTTGTTATATGTCAAACATTGTCATTCTATTTGTATTTCCATAAACATTTGGCACATATTTGCATTATTTTTAACCGACTGCGCTAAGCAAAGGAGGGTAATGTGTTCCTTATTTATTTTGCATAATACACAAATAATTGAGATGCCTTGCTGCCGCACTCTATTAACTTACTAGTAATATACTTGAGTGTTCCTAGTCAACTTTACCACGTTGGCTGACTGGACTCATATTTCACAGTTTGAACTTGCTTGTTTCATAAAATTGTAATATTAATTTACAAAAAGTATGATAACGTTATGTGTTTTCAAAAAGATCTTGGAATCAGTATTATTATCCCGAATATGTTGAATACGTATTTATATTAATACTATTTAGGTACTCAACAATTCACAAATAATAAACTTAAAAATCGCAGCAATGAAAAAATGTGAGGTTACAATATTTTGCATCCTGATATCTCGGGAAGTATATACAGCCTATTTTTAATAAAAATTCGTGTTTAAGTAGGCAAAAGTACTCATTTTAAAAGAAAAAAAATCAAAAATCGGACTGTCTTGCCAATATTTAGATGGTAGCTTATTTTAATACAACAGACAAAAGTTGAGTAGGTATACTTACTTAAAATATAACAAACTCGGGATTTCGTCCCGGTTCTTACAAAACAGTACCGTACAAGTGCGCACCTATTGTCTTAATTAAGATACACACTGTTTATAAGTCACAAAATTATATACAAAATAACCAATATATCTCACAACTTTTCGCAAACGAAGGGATAAAATCACGAAGACCGACTCTGTAATTCGCATTCAATTTAAGACCTACGCTTTAGAAACAAATAAAACACAAACTTGCGTCAGCGCATAACTTCCGTACACAACTGTTTGAGTCAAGCTCCGACATATTTTTAACCTTAGATTTCCTACTGCGTCGGCGCTTGTCTGTGCATTTTAAATCGCATGATTATCACATTTTGTTTACGCGCATATGCCTATAATGGCGTTCCATTTACTGTAATAGAGTTCAGTGAGATTGACAGGCTGGTACGGGAAGATGTGCTGGAGCCGGTTGATACCATGAACAGTGCTATTGAATGGGCATCACCTATAGTAACGGTTGTAAAATCTAATGGAAGCGTACGTATTTGTGGAGATTTCCGTGTGACTATAAATCAACATGTACAAATCGATGACTATCTGTTATCTCGTTTCGAGGATATAATGGCTAAACTCACAGGCGGAACACATTTCTCTCGTATTGATTTAAAGGATGCTTACCTCCAACTGCAAGCTCACCCAGACTCTCGCAAATACCTCACGCACAGGGGTTATTTTTCATACAAACGTCTTCCGTTTGGGATATCATTTGCCCCTTCATTATTTCAACGCACAATGGATTAAATTCTGTCTGGACTGGATGGCGTTGTCGTATATTTAGATGACATTTTAATTACTGCTTCCAATACGGAACTACACTTGCAGCGACTGAAGCAAGTACTACAACGCCTTCAAGCAGTTGGCATACGCACACAAGTGGCGAAATGTGCTTGGTTACAGAATAGTTTGACATTCCTTGGACATCGAGTCGATAAACATGGCTTACATCCTACGGATGAGCATATTCAAACTATTAGGAATATGCCAGCTCCTATTAACACTACTTAACTTAGATTTTTTCTTGGATCTATCACGTATTATGGACGATTCATTCCAAATCTACATGCCATATGTTCTCTTTTGCATCGACATCTAAAAAAAGGAAGCGTTTGGAGTTGGACATCGGCAGATGACGACATTTTTCAACAACTCAAAGCCATATGAACATCAAAAGACACGCTAGCACATTACGATCCAGCCTTACCACTTTACGTTACCAGTGACGCGTCAGATAAAGGTGCAGAGGCGGTATTATTTCATAGGTACCCAGATCACAGTTTTCGTCCGATAGTATACGCTTCACGCTTATTTACGGATACTGAATCTCGGTATGCAACTATAGATAAAGAGGCACTGGAAATTGTATTTGCTTTAACGAGATTTAATCAGTTTTTATATGGACGTCCATTTAATTTGTTAACGGATCACAAACCTCTCGAGAGAATATTTAGCAAAAATCGGGAAACTCCGAAGATTGTCAGTAATCGTCTTTTACGCTGGGCGATGCTTTCGAATAGCTATAACTTTACTATAGCATATCACCCTGGAAAGGACAATGCAGCAGCAGATGCACTTTCGCGCTTACCTTTAGCAAATTCCAACTTAACGGAAGTAGAAGAAATTGGATTGGAGGATTGCGTGAAAGTATTGGAGGAGACCATATTTTGAAGGAGGTTATACAATATCAGAATTCAAGTTGGCCGGATAAGAAGAAGTTACCAATAGAGCTGTTAACTTTCTATGAGAAACGAGACGAGTTGTCTTTGGAAGAAGGAATTCTTTTATGGAAAGGGCGAATATGTGTTCCAGATTCACTAAAAATCACGACGTTACAAATGTTGCATGATGGGCATCCAGGTATTTGTGCAATGCGATCCATGGCTAGAATACACGTATATTGGCCTAATATCAACAATGAAATTGATGACTTTGTAAAAAGCTGTACATCATGCCAGGTATCCCGACAGAATGAGATGAAATTACCGTTGTATCCGTGGTGTGCTCCGCCAGAGTCGTGGTCGGAGTGCACATAGACTTTGCGGGACCATTCGAAAATAGAATGTGGCTTATCGTGATAGACGCTTACTCACGATGGTTAGAAGTGCTACCGATGCATAACATTACTGCTAGATCTACAATTACAGCGTTGCAGGAGGTGTTTGCGCGTTACGGTCTTCCAAAATTTATAGTGAGTGATAATGGACCTCAGTTGATGAATTTGAGCAGTTCTGCGGAGAAAATGGTATTACACATATAAGGATCACACCATATCACCCTAAATCAAACGGAATCGCAGAAAGAGTAGTGAAAACATTTAAAAACCGCTTGTCAGCTAGTGATCATGAAAAGGATATTCAGTATCGGCTTCAACAATTCTTATTTCCATATAGAAATACCCCTCAACGTTCTACAGGAAGAGCCCCAAGCGAGTTAATGTTTGGTAGACCTTTGAGGTCTAAATTTGACCAGCTAAAACCCGACATCCAAAGAAACATGGAAAAAGAGAAACTTAAACAAAAGCAATACTATGACAAACGGGCCCGAGATTTATCGTTCAACAAGGATGATCCAGTATGGGTAAATAATCCGCTAGATAAGGGCTCTGCGCCGGGTAATGTTCTACAACAAACAGGGCCATATTCCTACTTAGTCGATGTCCAAGGTACTCCTTGAAGAAAACATGCGGAGCAGTTGCGGCCTCGCAACATAGGTATCACTGAGGGAAACTATCATTCTAGTCTACCTATTCCTGCGACCAGCAGAGATTTTTCTATGACCGAGTTGTCTATGCAACCAGAAATACTTACATCTCCCAAGACACAAATAGTTGGGGGTCAAGAATATGATATAGCCGCTCCAGACGTTACGGTAGGAGAGCCTAAACTAATGGAACAACCAGAAAGTTCGGCGACACCACGAAGGAATCCACCTCGAACAAGAAGACTCCCGGCTCGTTATAACGATTAGGAAAACCCGTTCATATTAAATATGAATCTTGTGCCTAGAGATTATCATTTATTTTTGTTATGTTTAGTGTCCAGGTTGTTAATTTTTGTTTTTGTTTAGTAAGAGGGAAATGTAATATAATCGAAAAGGCCTTAGAGGCGGCAAAAATGATAGAGAGCAGTGTGAAGTTAGGGACTGCGGTGATGACAGGGCCGAGCGGAGTCCCTTATTTAAAATGTTATGTAGTTGGTTATTTAATATAGTTCAGTGTTTAAATTTATGTTTTATTGCTCAAGAACCCACTCTACATGTCTCTACAGTTATACTACACACACTATATTTATGAATGCCAGTATAATATCTCCCACACAGCACACCAAATAATGATTACGATGTGTTCGCATTGTGATGATGTATCAAGATGCAGACACAGGGTTACACAATTCTGCGATGTAAATGTGCTACATTTACACATTGTAGGCACACACGTATGCACAAAGGTTAAACGTCCGCCTCACAATGTAGCCACAGTATACCATTTACATATACACAAATAATGTGATCCACAGTGTGTCATCGACTGCACGGTGATTGTGTTTTATGCTTAAACTCTGCTTACACATGGCATATATCCCACTCAATTTGAACGTAAATATACAATTCTGTGCATATGTTGCTCTGTCACCAACTGATAGCGTTCCATAATATTAAAAGATGTGGAACAAAAAAAAAGAACAATTTTAAAGCAACTTTTCATGAGATAGGTATTTTAGGAAAACAAAAGTTTTTCCGCCTGATCGACCTTTCGTTCTCAAAACAGGTGTTTTAAAAAATCCATTATTATGGTTTTTTTAAAAAGGAGCGACGAAACTTTTATAAAAGTTTCGGATTTTTTAAAGTACCTATTTTGAGAACGAAAGGTCGATCAGGCGGGAAACTTTAATTTTCCTGAAGTATCTATCACATGAAAAGTTGCTTTAAAATTGTTCTTTTTTCCTTCCATATCTATTAATATTACGGAACCCTGTCAATTGGTGCAACAGCAAACAGAAGTAGGAAAACACTAGAAAATGACAGATCTTTTATAAGAAAATAAAAATGTATTAAAAAACTTATAAGTATACATAATAATAATAAAAGTATTTTATTGGATAAGCCAAATGGCCATCGACCAAAGATTTTTGTGAGTTAACAACATTATGTAAATAAAAAGGTGTTTACATGTTACATATGAAAAAAAAATTATATATGTAAGTAATACAAAATATATTAAAAAATACACATAGAATACATCTAAATCAGTGGCGGTCCGTGGCTTTTGGGTGGGCAGGATGAGGGATGACACTTCTCCACGGAAATTTAGTGGGTGTAAAAATCACGCAAAAAAACATTCAATGATGCCCATTTCAATCGCCTTGTATAACGTTTTTAAACTATCTATCTCTGTTGAATTTTACGGTCTCATACACTTCAAACTCTGATAATAAACTCATCGCCGCTGCCTGTAAATGAAAAAAATATTTCAGTGTTGTGACTGTTGTGAGACCAGTATTATAATTATCAAATTAGGTGGGTATTTAACGGGAGGGGATAAGTAAATCATATTTAACATTTGGCAACCAGATTTCCGGTTTGACAAAAAGTTAACCTTAAATAATTGGGATGCATCAAAGGGTGTTGGGAATTTTTGTATGAAAAATCAGTGTAGACAGAAAGTTACTAAAGTTCTATGACCGCCGTCCGCCTATTCTATAGAAAGTAAATGGCTATTATTTAGGACTATTAAGTATTTAAATATTCCTACCATATATAATGCGTTTCAAAGTGCACAAACAGAGACAATACAACCCCAGAAATTTACAAATGATGAAAATGGCTGCTACCTGCTACCACATGAGATACACAAGGCCAGTGCTTATATGCTGACTCTCAGCACGCCCCCATTGTTCTATCTTCCTGGAATGTAGAAATGATAACAACACACGTTTACGTTGTATAAAAAAGAATCTTAGGTGCATACGATATACAATCTATTATTAAACATTGTTAGCACCAATAATAATGATACCTAAGTAATAATAAGTATAACAATTCATTTACCTTATAATCCGTTTCAAAGTGCACAGAGAATACACGACACACACTTCCGTAGCTTCCCATGCAAATGGTAACATAAAAATGGCTACCGCCTACCACAGACATAGCCACTCATAGAGCAAAGAAGAGAGGACATATGAGATACACATGGTCAGTACAAACTTTGTGGCCAGTATGCTCACGCTAATGATCTGCGCACGCACACTGTTCCATGGTTGAATGTAGACACGACAAGCCACAACTAAAAAGTGTATATATATAGTTCTTTGTAACTTTGTATTATGTGTATATATCGCACTTTTACGTGGTGTATGCAGTAGACACAAATATTATATAAAGCATCACACATACATATGACTTAAACCTTGTAGGCATCTTGTACAGACGTCAAATTTCAACATTCTAATGATCCTTCTTTACGTTATATAAAAATGTTTAGAATCTTAAGTGCATATGTTATACAATTGTTAAACATTGTGTATCACATAATTCTATCAATATAAACATGTGTATCTCATATGTGAACGTCAGTACTACTTGAACAATTAGATCCACATTGACATATTTTGTTTCGCACGTGTATATCTTGTAGAGACGTAATTCCAATTGGACGTGCTGTTTGGGTAGTTTTGTCATCATCATTTTCTAAGTTTCTGTAGCACAAAGTCAATTTTCTTGATTTTTGTAGTAATTCATCATGAATGCTTAATGAAACGAACATATTACTCATTGCTTCTAATGTTAAGTCTGTCTGGACATTTTTGAAATTTTGGGTATTCTCATTTTTATTTTCATTACGGAGAAATGGCATCTCCTTCATTACTTCGATTAAAGCTGATGTTGATGTATCATCTTCAGGAACATGTACCTTTTTAGAAAGTTTATCTCAAACACTTTAACATATTTCTATAATCTGCCCAATTACCTCTGAAAAAATTACGGACAGTAGTAGTGTATTAGGAAACATGACAATTATCATAATTCAATATATAACAATTTTTACTTATTAAGAACAATATAGTTATTACCAGACTTACTCAGTTTATTTGCAAACGTACACTCATAACAAAAACAATATCAGCTGTACCTCATAAACCAATTTTTTCCTTTTCCGTTTGAAACGTTCCATTCTGTTGGCACTTAAAATTTTGTTGTAGCCCATATTAAGGGAAGGTACCCAATCCGGACTTAGCTCATCAGTTAATTCTGCAGGTTTCCCTAAAAATAGTTCAAGTTCCTTGGTAAAAGTACATCATTTTTCTTTTATTTTTACCTGAAATAGTGTCTGGAGCATACAACTGCATTTTTTTGCTTTTTTTCAGAAAAATCAGCTCTTTATAGCGCTTAACCATTTCTGACGTCTTTTAGCGGATAATTCGTTTAGGTTTGTTTTATGTTTAAAATGTAAAACAGCAGGAATGCGAAAAAACTGTACATTATCACGGCTTCCTTTGCTAGCACAATTCACCACACAACAAAAGCACGGCATAATTTAAACAAATATTCCTATTATTAAAATCAATTAACCCATATATAGCATAAGAAGAACTACAATGTTTACCCTACAGCAACCATTTTCATTTGAAACTGACAGCAATGTGACAGCGTGTTGGACAGGCCTGTAAAAACATTCCTAACCTCTCCATTACATCTCTACCCTGCTTCGTCTATTTCCATCCTTTATACGTTATTCGCAAATTTTTAAGTACGCCAACATAACAGTAATATACTGTTTATACCAACATTATAAGAATCCAGTGAGGAATACATTAAAAATGAAATTTTTATAATACAAAAATTCACCAAGCGGGTAATGTGCAGGTACGAAACAATTCACCAAAGGATCATATTATATTTGAAATTATATCATATATATGGTATCGCGTCGCCTTACAATTTGCGGGTCGGTAGTAACCCTTTACTGGAAAAAAGACGCTTTCTCCGAGGTCACTTTGTAAGTATTAGCCCGGTTTATTTAGTGCATTTCATAATTTTAATATGTTATGTATCGCTTACGTACCTAATGGATGGTGGACCGGTAATACGCCAATGTAGGAAAATCTTAGATAACAATAACGAAATTAGCCAATACTAAATTGGTGCCGGGCCTTTATCACATATTTTACCTATAATCTCATACATAATATGGACTGGGGAGGTATTAGTGTACCGTTGCCACTATACGCCCGACATATGCAGCAGTCGGCCGGACCGCGGCCAGCATTTCAGAGTTAGCTGGGAAGTACTTAATTTTTGTACAAAAACTGCTTTTAGGTTTTATAAGGTTAGAATTAAATGATGTGTGTGATTTTAGGAAAACTAGAGGATAAAACTACAAATACCCGCCTTTACAAAAGGCCAAACTCAGTTGTAGATTTGGAAAATCACACGAAATATTGCAACTGTACGGGTTCATGTAGAGTTGTAGGTTTGCTCAAAAAAAAGATTTTTCATGAAACAATACCCATAAAATGAGGAAATTGAGTGCATTGGATAAAATTGTCGTGGTATGTAGTGCAATCATAAACATGCGCCTTCTCAAATACCAAGTAATATAAATAATGAATTATCTATGTACCTGTGTTTATTAATAAAAAGCAATTTTAATTATATATATTATTATTATACATAAATAAGAGCAGAGGAAAATCCTATTATGCTCACATCTAACAAAATTTAGTTCACAGTACCATATTATCAAGTCTAGCTTTAAAACTGTTCAAAGACGGTGCACAAACTATTTCATATCGCTACGAGTTACACGTACATAAACAAATAGATACGTTGGATCTTAATGATTAACAGATATTACGTAACGAAATCACTTGGGCTACTGTAGCGTAGCAGATATCGTAGGCACTGACTTACCCGGAAAGTGATGTACGTGCCTACGATAAAATTTCTCTAGCTCAGACTATCTCAGGGCGTTAAGCCCAAGCTTACAAAACCTATGATAAATTATTAATTTACTTACTTAACAAATCACTGAGTTTTTCCATATGTAGTGGTCGCAGACGAAATAATGACACTTTCTTTAAAAATGAAATGCACTATATTAAGCAATTTACAAAATTGGTTCTCTAGAATATAACCTGGCGATGTTCACAAGGTGTGGCAAATTTCACGATTAATCAGTTACAACACATTCATAAAATGCCTCGTGTAGCTACACATCGGTTTACAATATGATCATGAATGGTCATAAATTCTGCCACAAAGGTTTGATTTAAAGAACCTCCTTAAATATATGTAAATATATGCATAAAATATTTAAAAATGTACAGGTTAAAATGCCAAAAAGTATAAATTGATGTCCAGCAGAACCACTGAAGGTGGTCCCCGGTAAGTAAAAATAATCACAACACAAACACACTTATTCAGGGTGGTACGATACCGAGTCCGGACGTGGAGGAACTGTAGCCCTGCAGAGATGCCTTCGGGACACAAGAAATGGACCCAAGGATGGGGTTGATCGTGGCCTCACCAGCCCTGGAACCTTCCACTGTTTGTGGATGCCCCGTCCGTGGAACTTCACTGACGTGCGTAGAAGCCCCGTCCGTAGAACCCTAAAGATATCACGATTTAATTCACAGTCAGAAATGCACGTGAAGCGTGCTTAATGTGAGAAATTCTGACATAACCTACAAATGAAACATAATTTACCTCACTGATGAGGGAACAATCCACCAAAACTCCTGGAAGCCACAGTCGGATAAATGGGGTTGAGTCGCCTTTTAAAGTTGACACTGTATTTCCACAGGAAAGCCTGCAAATTTGCGAAACACGTGGGTAGAGAACGGGCAAGATGGCGTGAAGAGGTTAGCTTACCTTGTGTAATTTAATATCCTGCTTCCGCAGATAAAATTTACTCACAAACACAAAATATTCCGCTAAACGGAACAACAACGGATTGAGGAAATTTTCTTGAGTTGGTTATTCTAAAATCCATGCGGATGCCTTGGATAAAATCAAGGTTCACAGAATAACAACTAACCAACAAGCCAAGCCAAGCCAACCAAAAATGTCTGCTTCCGTTTATCACGTGTCACAAATGTGTCGCCCTCCCATGGAGAATAGCGAAATGTGTTACAGACGTGTAGCAGTTGTTATAATGCGGCCCACAAAACGCTAAAGCGTATGGTGGGTCGCATACGCTAGAGGTCCGTAACAATATGGCAAAGAGTTCCACTTATAAAACACTCTCAACGTTAAGAAATTTTGACGGACCACTGATCGAAATGGATCTCGCGAAAGCTTCAAAGGATGACCACGAAGACGCTCATCATTGTTCAATTTATAAAGATGTCGAATTGATGATGTGTTGCTATGAAGTGTCTTGTATGTAATAATTAAATCCCCTCTGATTCGTCGAGTGCTGAGTAGAGGCAAATTAAATAGAAGTAGGCGTTCTTCATATGGCGGGCGATTCTGACCAAATGCCAACCGTGTATATCTACGCTGTACATTTTCCAGAAGATTTGCATCACGAACTAAAGATGGGAACCATACACTGTTGGCAAATTCAAGTATAGGGCGGACGTATAGTTTAAATAGTTTAGATAAGGTGTTATAATCAGCATTCTCAAAAACTTTCAGTATCAAATACACCCTACTGTTGGCTTTCTTGACCTGACGTGCAATATGGTCAGACCATGTCATGTTTTCCGTAATCAAAACGCCAAGATCATCATGTGAATTTACCGTAGACAAAGTTGAGTTATTCATGCTGTAAGATAATCTTGGGTTGCATTTACCTAAATGAAGTACCACACATTTTGCTACATTTAGAGGTAGAAGCCAAATATCACTCCATTCTTGGATATTATGTAAGTCGCGTTGTATCACGTGGTGACAAGTTAGCGGGTTTGAATAAATTTTAGTGTCATCCGCATAAAACGAGCAAAAAGATGTTATGTGGCGGCGTACATCACTTGTATATAAAAGGAATAATAGTGGCCCTAACACAGACCCTTGGGGAACACCACTGAGAACATTCATGCTCTCACTAAACGCTGAATCCACTTTAACTTTGAACACTCGATTTGAGAGAAACGATTCAATCCACGCAAGCAGGCGACCTCGAATCCCGAAGTGTTCCAACTTATGTAGTAGTCTGTTTCTAGGCACTTTGTCAAACGCTTTGCTAAAGTCTAAATATACAATATCCACACACTCACAATTGTCCAACGTTTTTGACCAATCAGCTACACAGCAAAGTAAATTGGATTCGACTGATCTACCAGGGGTGAACCCGTGTTGTTCCAATGGAATTAAATCGTTTTCCGATAGAAAAGGCCGCATACCGTCTACAATAATGGATTCCATTAGTTTAACTGCGATTGGGGTCAAGCTGATAGGTCGGTAATTTGTTGCTTTGAATTTATCACCTTTTTTAAAAATAGGTTTGACGATAGCAGTTCTCCACTGGTTCGGTATATCCCCTGAGGCAAAAGACATCTCCATTAAAATACGAAGTGGTTTACAAAGAGAGGTAGAGCAGGCTTTTAACAGAGATGCCGAAATATTATCTATACCTGGGGACACAGAATTCTTCAGATTTTGAATTTTTTCTTCTATAAGCTCTTCGGAAAAATTAACGTGGGAAAGGCTACCCTGGACGCGTGGTATACCAAGAACTTCCGGGATAACACCAGCGGGTTCCTGAGTATAACTTTCGAAGAACGAGTCTGAGAAAATGGTTGCTACCTCTTTATTGTCGTTACTAACAGTCCCATCACTACGTTTCAGTTGAGGTATGGTAACCACAGACTCTAAATTGGTCCGAATATATTTATAGAAGCGTTTGGGGCCGTTACTATTAGCAATGCTGGCTTCAAAATTTGTTCTAGCGCGTGACAGATCTGAACCAAGTCTGTTTGAACACTGTCGGTGGAGGTTAAAATCGTCGTCCCGGCCAGATCGTCTATACTTTTGCCATAAAGCTCTTTTCTTTCTAATCATTGCTAAGAGTTCTTCTGTAATCCAAGGCTTAGACGGAATTGTGGTGATTGTCCTCGTCGTCGTGTTCTTACGTATTAAACGCTCCAAAGTTTGCGTGAAAACTTCCCAGTTGCTATTCACCTCGTTGAGATTAAGAGTAGCATCCCAGTTTATATTCGAAATATCTTGGTTGACAGAGGTATAATTTGTGTAGTTTCGGTAGGTACATTCTTTGCGAGTGGGAGTGTGTATTGTATATTGAATACTACTTTTTAAAACAACGTGGTCAGATTTTCCTAGAGGCGGAAGGTATTCCAAGTCACCTAAAAGATTTCTATCAGATGTCATAATTAGGTGTTAGTAAAACTTCCCACGTGTTCCCTTACATCCCCCATCTGTTAAAGCAATTAGGGGTTCGGGGCTAGATTTCTTCTATCCTCTTCCTTTGTCCTCATTATTCGGTTTAGAGCATGTGCTACATTTTCCCAGTTCTCCTCCGATTCCAGCATATACCTAATTAGGTTACCAGGGTTCCAGTAGTCTCCTGATCTCTCAGTCCTCCACCGGTTGCAGTAGAATAAGGTATGTTCTGTATCGTCGTTCTCCCCACAGTACACACACTTCCGTGTGTCAACCTTTCCTATATCAAAGAGATATTCCACAAAACAACCATGTCCCGTGAGAGCCTGGGTGAGGTGGAAACTCATCTCTCCATCCACGTTCTTATATTTGGAATAAGTCGTCCACCTCCCTTTAGTTGAGTAGTTCCAACTAGTCTGCCATCTCTTGAGGAGTCTTTCCCTTGCCTCTTGCTTCCCCGTCCCTCCATATACCTCTCTTCTCTCCTTGGCTAGTAGATCTATCGGGGGGACCCCCGCTAGCACCAGGACTGCTTCATACGACACAGTTCTGTAAGCACTGCAAACTCTGAGTGCAGCACTCCGCTGTACTCTCTCAACCCTCCTTCTGGTGCTCTGTACTGCCATCGAACTCTCCCATACTGGGGCCGCATACAGTAAAATGGAATGCACCACACTGCATAATACCCTTCTTTTGCTAGCCTTGGGCCCATACGTGTTACTAATAAGCCTCCCTAAGGCAGATGAGGTTTTCCCCGCCTTTTCTGCTGTCTTCAGTGCATGTAACCCATAGGTTAGCCGCGGGTCTAACCATATTCCTAGGATATTTTAAGCCCCTGCTAGGTCTAATCTCCACCTGCCCTACTCTTACTGTGAAGGGTGGTAGAATTCTTTTCCTCGTAATGATGATGCACTCTGTTTTTTCTGGGGCTAGTTCTAATTGCACCCCATTTAACCACCGCTCTATTCTCCTAATGGTTTCATTTACCCGTGCCTCTACTCCAGCCACCCAGTTTCCTGTAGCTGTTATGGCCAAGTCGTCGGCGTACCCTGTCACTGTAACACCGCCCGCCAGAGGCAGCTGTAAGACGTCATTGAACATTAAATTCCACAAGGTCGGACCCAGAACCGATCCCTGTGGAACACCTCTTCCAGTGTGCTCCGTTTTCTGCCTCCCATCCAATTCTTCTGTTCTCCAGATAGCTCTTAATGATTCTGAGCAAATAAGGAGCTACTCTCACTCTCCTCAGACTACTGGCAATCTCAGCCCATCCCGCCGTGTTAAACGCATTTCTGACATCCAGGGTCACTACTGCACAGATCCTTTTAGAGTTCATGGCCTCCCTCACAATCTCCGTAATCCTCCTTACAGCATCCACCGTCGATTTGCCTTTCCTAAAACCGTACTGATTATCCGCCAATCCTCTTTTCTGTTCTATTCCAGTCTCTAGTCTTCCCAATACAAGGTATTCTAGCAACTTGCTCCATGCGTCCAACAAACACAGTGGCCTGTAAGAAGACGGTTCCTCTGGCGGTTTATTCCTTTTTTGTATCAATACCAGCCTTCCTTTCCTCCATCTGTCCGGAAAAACCCCACTCTCCAGCGCCTGGTTCATAATTCTCAGGGTAACCACGGGATACTCCTCTGCAACTATCTTCACTATCTCGGCTGGGATATCATCTGGGCCCGGAGCTTTACCACTTTTAAGCCTGCTACAAGCAGCCTTAAGCTCTTCCTCTGTAAAGGGGGGGCACGTCTTCCACTTCCGTGGCTCCCCATCTGACTTCTCTCCTCGCAGGAAATAAGACGCCCACTATTTCCTCTATCCTTTCTCCTGGGATTGCGGGAGGGGTGGCTCTCATACTTCAGGTCGCAATTTTATACCCGTCACCCCACACGTTCCTGTCAATATCGTCACACATCTCCCTCCATTTATTCCTTTTGGAATCTTTTATCGCATCTCTGAGTCTCTTCCTTGCTTCTCGGTAGTCTTGGGTAGCTAGGTTTTCAGCCTCTCTTCCTTGCCTCTTATTTTCCCTAACACACCTTCTTCTGGCTGCCACACATTGCCTCCTGAGATTGTTGATATCGTCTGTCAACCAATACACTCCCCCTTTGGTCCTCACCGTTCTTCTTCTGGGAATTGCTTGGTCACAAGCTCTAGAGACCACCCTTACCAGGGTTTCATCCGTCGTCACCATGCCACCTCTCACCTGTTCTTCTAGTGAGTCTTTAAAGGCCTCTCTGTCTAGTAGACCCAGCTTCCATCCACTCACCCGTATCACCGGCGTTCTCTCCTGCTGCCCCACCACGTACCTCATGTAGCGGTGGTCGCTCAGCGTCTCTTCCTCTCGCAAGACTCTCCATCCGCTTGTTCTCCTAGCAGCGCCCGCTGAGGCCAATGTTATATCCGGAATGGAGCCACCCTCCCCTCGCACGAATGTGAACACCGAACCTTCGTTGAGCACCTGCAGATCATTCTGCGCCATCCAGTCCACAACGAGGTTGCCCCTAGCATCCACCTCCTCCATCCCCCACTCTGGGGCCCTAGCATTGAAGTCGCCAGCGACAATGATGTCTTTTCCCGATCTCCTGCCCTCTTACATGATCGTGTCCTGCAGCTCTTGCAGGGACCATTCTAAGTCTCCTAAACCTGCATTGGGTGAGAAGTAGCAGCTGAATATTACCTCTCCTTTCAGCTCCACCCATACAAATCTCTCTCACTTCGGTATACACTAATAGCCCTATTCAGAATTCCTATAGCTGCACCCACATTCTCATCAGTATACCATCCAGGTCTGTTATTACCTATCATTGCTTTATTTGGCTCACTTACTATGAGGACCTCATCTCCCGTTTGCCTACCCACAACCCACAACAGGTCCTGAGCGGCCCGGCATCTGTTTAAGTTAACCTGCCTCACTTTGAAGGCAGCAGGCTACCCTCTTCCCCACGCTCTGCCCCGTTCAGCGCTTTCCTATATAGCGGACATTCCGCTGAATCCGCACGATGCCCACTTTTATCGCATTTAGGGCAGTATGCCGTGCCTTTGCATTCTCGGACTTGATGTCCCTCCTTCCCACATTTAAGGCAAGCCTTCGTCCTGTCTGGGCCCTTGCAGTTCACTTTAGTGTGTCCGTACTCCCAACACTTATAGCACATATGATGACACTAATTTTAATCTTTATAATGTAAGTTTTAATATTTGTCATGTTAATGTGCAAGGTGTTTTAAATAATTTTAATCTAATCGAGTTACTGTTAATGAATAAAAAAATCGACATTCTCTGTATATCGGAACATTGGTTAAATATAAACAACATTGTTAACTTTCATCTTCCCGGATACAAATTGATTTCAAATTTTAGTAGAAAAGAGCATATACATGGAGGTTCTCTTATACTGGCACATCCTAACTCTGCAGCTACTGAAATACTAGTAATAACTAATCTATCTGTTGAATATCATATTGAAATGTGTGCGGTGGGCTTTAACATGGGCAGCAATAAAATTATCATCGTATCAGTATATAGACCACCTAGTGGCGATATTAATGTATTTTTTGATAGTTTATCACAAGCACTTAACATTGCTTCAAAAAAATGTAACTTTATCATTTTATGTGGTGATTTTAATATCAACTTTAATGACAAATGTACAACCACACGGATACTTGAGGATTTATTTAATTCATTTGAATTTAATATGACTTCGACTGAAAGTACCCGGATTTTTACAAATAAAAATGGGCACACTAGCAAAACTTGCATAGACTACATGGTTACAAATATTCTAAATGATATGTTTACTAGTGAGCTATTTAATGCGAACATTGCTGATCATTTGGCACATTTATTGAGTATTAATACTATTAGCCAAGCATCTAATAAAACAGAAATTTGTATCATCAGTTATACAAGGCGTCAAATGGACTAAACTATCCTGAACTTAAATTGACATATCAAATAAAGGAAAGGGAATATAAGAATAAAATAAAAGTAGCTAAACAACAATATTATAATAATAAAATAAATAAAGCATCAAACAAGATTAAGGAAACATGGAATATTATAAACATGAAACTCGGAAGGTGTAAAGAAAATAATAAAAATATAGTTCTGAAATATGATACTAAGTACATATCTGACCCTTGCCAAGTCAGCGAGTTTTTTGCTTTACATTTCTCTACCATAGCTGAATATAAGATATCTGAACATTTTGGACAAAACCTATCACTGCCCTGTACCACATCGGCAAACACAGAATCGGAATTTTTCATAGAACCTGTATGTGTACAAGAAATCACTGACATAATAAATCAATTAGAAAATAAGAATTCTTCTGGGGTAGATGACCTATCAAATTCTATTTTCAAAAATATTAGTGAGAATATTACATTGCCTTTAGTACACCTAATTAATCAATCGTTTTGTCAGGGATGTTTCCCAGATATTTTCAAAATCGCTAAAGTCATTCCTCTCTTCAAAAAGGATGTCCTGAAGATACTGATAATTATAGGCAAATTTCTTTATTAAGCAGTTTATCAAAAGTAATAGAAAAAGCTTTCTATGTTCGTCTTTTTAATTATTTGGAAAAAAATTGTATTTTATCTTCATCTCAACATGGTTTCAGATCAGGTAGATCAATTGAGACTGCGTCTTACCATCTGTTAGATTATATTTATTCAGCTATGGACTCCGGCGATTATGTAATTTCCATGTTTTTTGACCTGTCAAAGGCTTTTGACACCATGCAGAGTGACATTCTAATGAAAAAATTATATAATCTAGGAATTAGGCATATACCTCTAACTTGGATAAAGTCATATTTGGAGGAACGGACATTAACAGTAAATTATAACAACATAACCTCAACTATACACAATGTTAAACTTGGAGTCCCCCAAGGCTCTGTCTTGGGCCCGCTATTGTTTATGTTATACGTTAATGACCTTCCAAATTTTATAGACGGCCACGTGACCATGTATGCTGATGATACAACTATTTCAGTTTCAGCAGAGAGCATTGATGAAGTTAAACTGAGAGCAGAACGAGTTACAAATCAATTGTGCTTGGTGCGACAGAAACAAATTAATACTGAATAAAAACAAAACAGTTATTATGAACTTTTATATTAGAAAACCTTTACCTTCAAACTTTAAAATATTTAACATCAAAATATCGCATGAAACTAAATTTCTTAGTAACTTTCTCGACCCTACGTTATCGTGGGATATTCATATTGATAATGTTTGTAAAAAACTAAATAAAGCATACTTTGGAATTCTGCAAATGAAAGATACTCTAAATGAATGTGGTCTGCTAAACATTTATTATGCCTTGGCCTACCCACACATTTCATTAAATATACTCAGCTGGGGATGTGGAAGAGACAAAGGTAGAGTGTTTATTCTTCAAAAAAGGTTAATGTGTTTAATTTTTAATATTAATTTTAGAGAAACTTGTAGAATAATCTTCAAACAAAAAAATATTTTAACTGTGCCATGTATATTTATATTTAAATGTGTAATGTATACCAAACTAAATATAAGTTATTTTAGACAAGTTTCCGATACACATGAGCACGATACAAGACATGGCAAACTATTAAGAATCCCTACTCACAAAACATCTACATTTAAACACTCTCCAAAATACAATTGCGTTAATTTATATAATATGTTACCTAAACACTTACGCGAAATAAGCTGCCCCAAATTATTTAAAAAAAAAATTAAAAACTTTCTACTACAAAATGCTTTTTATAGCATGGACGAATTTGCATCCGGATAATTTTATCTCTATGTTATTTATATTAATATTATTATTTTATAATATCACTTGTCCGGTTGATATGTCCTTATATCTATTGTATTTATATGTGTTTGTCTATTTATTGTAATGTCTTATTTAATATTGTTAGTATTAATGTGTTTATGTTGTATTTATATATATATATATATGAAATTTTTTTTTAAATGACGCCATATATACTGTAAAGTATCATAAATGGTCAATAAAGATTATTATTATTATTATTATTACATCCACTCTCTCACGTATTCTGCACTTAATCCATCCCACTCTCACACTTCCTTTTTGGAGCAGCTCTATAGCGGCTTTCTCCGGCAGTCTCACATCAGCAGTCTGGTTTTCTCCAAATGCTGGTCTCAGTTTTTCCACGACTATTTATTCTTCCTTTAGCTTCGTTTCTTCTGCTATCACCTTCCCAACTTCCTCTCTACTAGTGGTGGCGTCCAGATCTCTTATAGTTACAACCCTTCCTGCTTTTTTCATTCTTACCGTCACCCCACCTACTTTTTCAATTGCATCCTTTAGTGGATTTGCGGCACCACTACCACCCTTTACTTCAATTAACATCTCGCCATTCCTTGTTTTCCTCGGGGCTGTCACGTCCACTCCCGTGGCGTTTAGGTCTACCCCTTTGATTTTCATTAGGTCTTTATATGACACTCCTTCTTCCCTAAGAAATAGAATATCCCTATCTTTTCTTGCTCTATTTTCTCCGGTATTTCTGACCCTTGCAATGGGAGTATCTTGTATCCCTCCCATTTTGTGCGGCATTTCGTCCTTGTTACTTCCTCCCTTATTTTGAATCTTGTTATTACATAAGTACATCATAGTAATCGGAGAGAGAGAGAGAAAGAGAGTGTAACATATTTCTTCTATGTACGTCGTCGTAACCCCAATTCTCTAATCGAAGTTCCAGGACATAACAGACGCGACTAAGAAATCTGTTTCAGGAGAGATCCAGTTCAACACACTCGAATCAATCTGACAGGAGGTCCAGTTCAACGCACTCGGATCCTCCCTAACAGATACTTGGCCAGCGGCTGCCACGACGCCGGAGAAACTTGAGCTTCCGGTTATCTCAGTTCAACACACTCGAGAAAGGTGAAAGTCAAGCTCTGAATTTACTGGTTTCTGGCTAGCTATTTTATACCCAAAAATCACGGTCACGTGGTTTTGCACCCGGCACGAAATGCACACGGCACGCAAGTTGCGGCCTGGTGAAGTTAGAATTAAAAGTTAACAAAAGAACTAATCAGGTATTGAACTAATCTAAAACTGAACTACTTGAGCCATGCATGATTAAAATAAGTTAAACTGGAATGAAAGTATACAGTATTCCTGTAGTATTGTATACTTCATTACACTCCCCCCTTTCTTCGCAAAAATTAATCTCTCTCTACGAATCAAAAAAATTATTGTCTAACATATATCTTAAAGCTAAACAGGTAAGTTAAAATTATTTTACATATTTTACATAAACAATAATACAAGTGAACAAGTTTTTCGGAATCCATCATCTGATTTCGAAACGGGTCAAAACATTAGGGTGCCCTTCTTAAAAAATTGTAGTACGCCTCTGGTTATATGTACAATGCAGGCGTGGAGTCATCTGTGGGAACAATCTTAAAACAAAGAAACATAGTATAAGTATGGTTCAAACAGCAGGTAAATAAGTTTTTGTTTTTTTTTTCAAAATAAGCTATCCGAAAAAAATTCAATAAAACATTTAATTGAGATACTGATATCTTTAAATATAAAAACTATCCTTTGCTTTTAACAAGTTATATGAAATATAATAAATGAATCTAAGAAATAAATGTATTTTAAACAGAATATAAAATTAAAATTAATCTTTTCCTGGCAAGAAAATAAATGAGGAAATTTTATGGATTTCCGGGGAGACGGGAAATGCCGGAGACGAGTGGCTTATAAATTCTCGTTACGGTGCCGTCGGGATTCTTTATACGAAAAGGTCTCCTCTCATGATTCCTCTTCTTTCATGTATATGCCTTTTTTAAATCCTTAATGTGGACTCGTTCCACTTTCCGGCGGGTGGGGAGTCTGATCTCGACTACTACTGGTGATATAGTCCGTTCCACTATGTATGGACCTGAGAACTTTGGAGCGAGTTTTGCGTTAAAATTTCGGATTGCTGAGGACAGCGGGTGCTCTCCTTTCATAACTCGGTCTCCAACACGTGGGGTCCAGTCTCGGCGGCGTAAGTTATAGTGTCGGCTCTGTGACTGGTAGGCCTTTGCCAAGTTTAATTGTACTACTTCAAAAATTTCTGACAATTTTTCTAGGTTCTTTATGCGTGTTGGTGGAACATTGGCGTCAGTTAAATTTGCGGAGGGTTGTTCCTTATTAAGGATGCCAGGTAACGTTAATTCTCTTCCGAAATTCAGCATAGCTGGTGAAAACCCAGTGGATTCATGTCTGGCGGAATTCATGGCCAATGTAAATTCGGGTAAATATCGGTCCCATTTCCGGTGATCATTTTCTGTATACTGAGCTATCATGGTTTTTAAAACTTTATTTGTCCTCTCTACGGGGTTTCATTGGGGTAAATATGGTGTAGTAGTACGGTGTGTAATACCATATTCAGACAACATGTTAGTAAATTCATTACTTGTAAACTGTTTGCCATTATCGGTGATAATGCTATTTGGACATCCGAAATGGGAGATAATTTTTTCTTTCAGGGTTGTACAGACCGTAGTGGAGGTTGCTTTTCTTACAGGGTGGCATTCTACCCACTTAGTGAATCTATCCTGCATCACAATTAGATTTGTGTTCCCTTTGCTAGACCTTGGGACCGGGCCTACAATGTCTATACTAACAGTATCCCAACATCCGTTTACTTTTGGAAATTGCATTTTTCCAGCGGGCTGTTGTTGTGATTGTTTGTATTTTTGACAGCTGGAACATCGTCTAACATAGTTGGTTATATGTCTGTGCATTCTAGGCCAGTAATATTTATTTGAAATTCGGGTAATAGTTTTTGCTATTCCTAAGTGACCTGCACTAGGTGCGTCATGATTTTCGAACAAAATTTGTTTTCTTTTCTGCTGCGGGATACACAGCTTCCATTGGTTGGAGAATTCGTTGTCAGTAAAACCGTTATTTGTCCAAACATGACGATAATGATTTCCATTTTCCAAGCAGTAGTCTGGTTTTTTATCGGGTCTTTCTTTAACTAATTTGACGGTGTTCTGGTACCATTCACAGTTTTCGGCTTCTCCGATAGTAAAAAGAAATTCGTCGATATCTGTATTTTGTTCGACGATTGGTTGGCGGGAAAGCGTATCTGCAACTTTGTTTAGTGCTCGTTTTCGGTATTTTATTTCAAAGTCGTATTGTTGCAATTCCATTGCCCACCTGGCTAATCGTCCACTAGGGGAATTTATAGAATTTAACCATTTTAAACTTTGATGGGCTGTTACGACTACAAAATGATATCCCATCAGATAATGTAGGTTTTTCCTTATTCCGAAAACAATTGCTGCGCATTCGAGCTCGACCGCCGACATTTTCTTTTCAGCGTTGGATAAAGAACGGCTTGCATATGCTATAACTCGATCCTGGTTGTCGATTTTTTGTATGAGAGCCACACCTAAACCTTCTGTTGATGCGTCCGTCTGCAGGTAAAATGTTTTTGAGAAATCAGGGCAATTTAATATGGGGGCTTCGGTTAATGACTTTTTTAAGGTATTAAAAGCGTTTTCTTCGAGTTGAGACCATTTCCAGCGTGTGTGTTTTCTTAAAAGTCTATTCAATGGTGCAGCAATTTCTGAGTATCCCTGTATAAATCTTCTGTACCAGGACGAGAAAACGACGTAATTGTTTGACGTTTTTCAGTGCTTGGATAGTTAGAGTTGCTTTAACTTTATCTAGATCTGTTTTAATGCCTTCTTCGCATACTAGGTGGCCTAGATATTTAAGTTCCTTTCTACAGAAATTACATTTATCTGGATTCAATTGTAAATTTGCTTCTAAAAGCCGTTTGAAAATATCTTTTAAATGTTTCAGATGTTCTTCAAATGTTTTACTTATAACCACGATGTCGTCTAGGTATGCGAAAGCATACGTCATTTCGGGAGTAATAATTCTGTCTAAAAGTCTCTGAAATGTGCTCGGAGCAGAGTGGAGGCCAAAAGGTAAAACTTTAAATTGATATAAACCCCTGCCTGGAACTGTAAAAGCCGTTATTGGTTTACTATCATCGGTTAAAGGTATCAACCAGTAGCTAGAACGTAGGTCTAAAGTTGATATAAATTTAGCTTCTTTTAGCTTGTCTAGGATAGAATTTATAAACGGTAACGGGTATGCATCTTTCATTGAAACTTCGTTTACCTTCCTGAAATCAATGCAAAATCTAAATTTATTGTCTTTTTTCCTAACCATGACGACGGGATTATTCCATGGGCTATTAGAAGGTTCTACTATACCATTTTGTAACATTTGGTCTAGTTCTGTGTTGACTATTTCCTGCATGGCTGGATTTAAAGGCCGGTGTCTTTGTTTAATAGGGGTATTTTTTATAAGCCGTATTTTGTGTGTGATCAGTTGGGTAACGCCTTTAATTCGACTGAACTTCGGTAGTTCTGCTTGTAAGAATTGTGACAGGCGTTCTTGTTCCGATATTGTCGGCTGGGCAATACTCGCCAATCGCGTACTTTCTTTGGTTGTGCCCTTTATGTCATACCAATTTCCCATTATTCGGAATTTCTGTTTGTCTAAATCTGCGCTAAATCCATGTTTTAGTAAAAAATCCATACCTAATATAATATCGGGAGCCAATTTAGGTAAGTATAGGAAATTGTCCGTCCATTGTTTTTGAGCTATTGAGTATTTAATAGTGAACCCTCTATTAATATCAATTCTTGAACAATCAGCTAACTCCACCTTTTGATCACAGGCAAAATGACTCACATTATTTCTCTCACACAAGGTGTGTACAGCGTCACCTATATATAAGCGTGCCGAACCGGTGTCGATTAACGATTCGAACGAGTAGTTCTCGATAGTAAGTTGTAACTTGAGACGGTTGTCTACTTCGTGCGTCAACGTCATCTGTGAAAACGAGGTAGAATCTAGTTGAAACTGCGCCGACCTCGGACTTGCGTAGTTCCTTCGTCGTTTCCCATGTTTTGACGTTCTAGGCAATTACAATCTCGGGATAATATGTCTGCGCGCCCGCATCTTGAACAAAATTTTCTTGGAGGAGATCTGCAATTAAATCGTGTGTGCCCAGCATTACCACAACGCCAGCACGAAGTTTTACTGTCATAATTTCCAGGTGAAGGCTGAGAGGGTTGTGTTGAATTTCTGGTTTCGTTGGGACGTGAAATCTGTTGTGTAGCGTTTGTGTAATAACCGGCTGATCTTTCTGTGTTATTCAGTGCATTCCTATTGAAACTTGCGGTACCTTTATTTTCATTGTTACCAGAAAAATTTCTACTGTAAGTGTTATACCCAGGGCGTTGTGTAGAAATCTGTGTCTGCTGTACCGGTTTCTTTAAAGCCAATTCTTGTTTACATACCATCTCGTAATCGTTTGCTAGGCTTAGAAGTTCTGCGAGTGTCACAAAATCACGCCTCCTGATATATTTCCTATATTCAGGGCGTAAATTCGTGTATATTCTGTATAATTGTTGTTCCGGAGAGACATTATTTAATCGTCTTAGCAATGTTTGAATGGCAATGATATAATCTTTTATACTTTCGGATTCTCCTTGAATGCGGGACTTTACTTTTTCTTCCAGGTTAAGGTTATAATCTGCAGGTAAGTAAAATGATTTAAAGTCTGTAAGAAAGTTATTCCATGTCATCCAAGCACTTTTATTATTCCGGTACCATAATATACAATCGCCTTGCAATAATTCTGGTAAAGCCCGCAACATTTGTTCATTAGAGAAATTGTAGCCATCTTGTAGTTCTTGTACTCTTTCTAAAAATGAGATAGCATCTCTTTTCCCATCAAAATGGACATTCCACTTGCGGACTTGGTCGAGGACGGCATTAACAGGTGTTAGTTGTGGATTCGAAGTAATGAGATTCGGGCTAGCGGCCGGTTTGTTTTCTCGAATAATGTTTTTTGGTCTTGAACATAATTCTTCGACCGTTCCGGTGCTTTTTCCACCATGTTTTGAAATTTCTTGCTGTAGTTCATCCTTCTTTAGTTTGTAGATCCATCCTACAGTTTCGTCTGCAACTTCGAGACCATACGCCCCTTCCGATTCGGACAAACTCATTTCGGATAATTAATTGTTTCTCTGGTGGGACTGGTGAGTTGTCCTTCTTAAAATATTTCTCTTTTTACTCCGTTACTATGATAACGTAAAAACTATGTAATATTGACAATTTCTGTACAAAGTTGTCCTGGTTGTGAAATGTAATAGCCGGCGTATCTGGATTAGATTGTTGAACTGCTCGGGCGCCAAAATGTGATGCTTGTTTTGCTCGGGTAGCTTGTTTGGAGATTATCCCAGGGTTCAATGTTAATATTAGTTAAAATCCAGATCCAAAATAAGACATTTATTTTCCTAATAATTATATGTACAGTGTGGCCATATTTTTTATGGCTTAGGTTGCGACAATCTTGTTATTACATAAGTACATCATAGTAATCGGAGAGAGAGAGAAAGAGAGTGTAACATATTTCCTCTATGTACCCCAATTCTCTAATCGAAGTTCCAGGACATAACAGACGCGACTAAGAAATCTGTTTCAGGAGAGATCCAGTTCAACACACTCGAATCAATCTGACAGGAGGTCCAGTTCAACGCACTCGGATCCTCCCTAACAGATACTTGGCCAGCGGCTGCCACGACGCCGGAGAAACTTGAGCTTCCGGTTATCTCAGTTCAACACACTCGAGAAAGGTGAAAGCCAAGCTCTGAATTTATTGGTTTCTGGCCAGCTATTTTATACCCAAAAATCACGGTCACGTGGTTTTGCACCCGGCACGCAAGTTGCGGCCTGGTGAAGTTAGAATTAAAAGTTAACAAAAGAACTAATCAGGTATTGAACTAATCTAAAACTGAACTACTTGATCCATGCATGATTAAAATAAGTTAAACTGGAATGAAAGTATACAGTATTCCTGTAGTATTGTATACTTCATTACAACTTAACATACGTGAAGCCTTCCTTATTTCCTCTGTCATGCTCGATGTTGACCAGCTCAGGAAATCCTAGTCTAAACTGCCTACCTATCCCCTTTTCCAGGAGGTCACTTCCATCGGCGCATAACGCCAAGTCCTTTTCCTCCGTTTCCCAAACCGGATTTCCTACTTTATCTGACACCCTCTCATAGACCTGTGGGGGCCATTCTCGATCAGCCAGCTTTTTGTACTCGCTATAGTTCTGAATTTCGCCGATAGCATCCCTGATCTCTTTGATCGAGGGGATCTGGCGAAGGTGCGGAGTAGGACAGAAATACTGTTCCCTACCTGTCTGTCAGCGTTTTCCTTATCCGTTTGACATTCTGTGTCGTACGTCTGTTTTTCTATCGTCTCCCATTTATTTTCATCTAACCATTCTCTAACGGTTTTTCTATTAATAGTCTCTACATTACACTTTAGCCTACTTACAGCCCCTTTGATCTCCTTGTTGATGTTAGGATTGTCCTCCACAAGCTTCCCCAAGATATTTTGGTTTTTCGTTATACAGTCCAGTGCTTCCAGCAAAACAAACACTACCGGATTCTCCTTTTTCTTGTAAGGATTTGCACTATCATCTGTAAACTCTATCGAAGTGTCAAATTGCTTCCTCTTTCTGAGGGTGTCTTCTGGCACAGAGTTACTCCTTCTTATTTGACTAGTGGTCACCAACCGCAAGGTTGTTGTATTGTTGATACTAGTCTGCCCTATTACATTTTGTTTCAATTTACTACTCATGGCCATTCCCACGAGTCGGGACGTAATCTCGGTCCGCCCTCGGGTGACGCCCGTTCCGAGGACAAGGTTACATACTGTGAAGGTCGCCCTGTATCTGTTATGTGAGAATTACTTCTCTGTCGTTGAATAACGCAATAAAATGGTTTTAAACTTTTAATTAACTTGTAACAAACACATTAATCTCTTACAAGATTGAGCAGACTACTAGGACTACTTTTTAATGCGCACACTAGTGGCGACACCTATTTATAAGTGAAACAATACAAAACAAGTACATTGTAACTACTGCTCATTTTACCTACAAAACATTAAAAATAACTCAACATTCCCTCTATTTTTTATGTTTGATAATTTAAAAAAATGTAAATAAAACAATAAACGATTTCAATTCACTTTTCCTTCTTTTCATTCATTCCTATTAAGCTTCTTGTCTTTTCGAAAGCGCTTTTTGGTAAAGCTTTTGTAAGAATGTCAGCTGGTTGTATGTTTGTCGATATATATTCAGGTAAAATGTCACAATTTTCATACTTCTCCCGCACAAAGTGATATTTCACGTCAATATGCTTAGTACGACTGTGAAATTCCGGATTTCGAATTAGTTTTATGGCACTTTGGTTATCAACGTGTAAAGTTGTTGGTTTTTCACACTGTTCACCAATATCACTTAAAAGTTGTTGTAACCAGATGACCTCTTTCGATGCTTGGGATGCTGCTATATATTCCGCCTCTGTGGTTGAGAGCGAGACACTTTGCTGTCGTTTGCTAGCCCATGTTACAATACCACCACAAATTTTAAAAACGTAACCTGTAGTTGAACGCCTTGTTTGGGTATCACTGGCAATATCCGAGTCACAATAACCACTCAAACATAACGTATCCTGTTGTTTCTTAAACTGAATTCCATAATCAGATGTACCTTTCAGGTACTTTATAATTCTTTTAACTGCGTTCCATTGTGTTTGTGTATGGCTGTTTAAGAATCTACTCACAAGACCTACTGCGAAAGTTATGTCGGGTCTTGTGGCAATAGCAGCGAACATTAGAGATCCTACAGCTTGTCGATAGGGTATTTCTTCAGTGCAAGCTGTATTCGATTGATTGATTGCTAAATTCGTATGTGGGTCAGCAGGAATACTTACTGGATGCGCTTCATTTAGTCCAAAACGATCAATAATTTGTTTTACATAGCTGGATTGATCAATAAAGATAGAACCATCCATTTTATTCTGCGAAATTTGTAGTCCAACAAAATAGTTAACTTCGCTCGTAGTAATTTCAAATTTTCTTTGAAGCTCAGCTAAAACGGCTTTAATAGCATATTCACTTTCTGATATAGTAAGCCCGTCGTCTACATAAATAACAAGCAGGACTTTTATACCTTTCAGGTTACCCCTGTACACACATTTATCTGCATTACTCTGCTGAAATCCAAATTGCTTTAATACACTATCGAATTGTTTATTCCAGCAACGGGGTGCCTGTTTCAGGCCATATAGGGATTTTTTGAGCTTGCAAACTAAGTTTGCTTTGTTTTCAAATCCTTCTGGTATTATCATAAATACGTCTTCTTCAAGATTTCCATAGAGAAAAGCTGTCTTAATATCAAACTGTATCATTTTATAGTTATTTTGTGCAGCGACAGCTAGAAGTACACGAATCGAGTCATATCTGGTTGTTGGGGAGAATATTTCATTGTAATTAATTCCTCTTTTTGTGCAAAACCCTTTGCACAAAGTCTTGCCTTGTAACGAGAGATTTTGCCATCTGGTGTTCTTTTCACTCTAAAAAACCCATTTTGAGCCAATCGGTTTCTTTCCTTCTGGGAGGGTTGTTAATTCCCACGTATCATTCTTTTCTAGTGCAGTTATTTCTTCTCGAACAGCTTTCTTCCATTCACTGGACTTTTCATTATTTATAGCCTCTTCATAGGATTGTGGAACATCAATTTCTACTAAGTTTAGTTCAAAGTTGTCATACCGAGCTGGTAAATGTATATTTCTACGAGGTCTTAGGTTAGGTGGTTCTTCTTCTATTACTCCATCTCCTTCCGGAATTTGTTCTACTTCTTCTTCTTCTGGCGGTATAAGAATTTTATCATTTACTTTTAGAGATATCGGAACTGTGTTATTTTCTTGTTTAAATCCTCTTACATTCTCAAAGAATATGACGTTACGAGACACTATAATTTTCTTTGTTTCTTTATCAAATAGTCTGTAATTTGTAGAGTTCTTCTCATAACCAACAAATACATACTTCTTACTCTTTGGTTCCAATTTTGCACGATTTTGGTTAGGTATCTGAACATATGCTGTGCAGCCAAACGTTTTCACATGTTCTAAACTTGGTTTATTTCCAGTCCAAACTTCATATGGAGTTGAATTTGGTGTTTGGCTTGTCGGTGTACGGTTTAGAATATATATTGCAGTGTTTACTGCCTCAGCCCATAAATACCTAGGAACTTGTCCACTACACAACATAGACCGAGCACTTTCTATGATTGTTCTATTGTCACGTTCCATTCTGCCGTTTTGTTGTGGTGTGTATGGAGCCGTAGTTTCCACTTCAGTCCCTTCTTTCTCTAAATATTCTTTGAAATCATTGTTACAATATTCGGTCCCATTGTAGTAGGTATTCCGCCGGTTGAGCCAGACAGTGACGTCACAGTATTGGCGCCAGCCGTTAAGTAGGGAATCTGCATTACCGACCGAAACGCGGGGAAATTCCAATTATGAGATCTGCATTACCGACCGAAGCGCGGGAAATTCAAATCGTGGGGTCTGCATTACCGACCGCGGGAAATTCAAATCTGACAGGGCCCTGTGCCGACATAACCTAACTAATACCCCGTGCTCGTGTTCCCCCGGCTGGTCGACGCATGATTCTAACCTTACTAATGGCCCCCGTGCCAACCTAACCTAACTTCTGTTACCAACTTAACCTCACTTCTATCATCGCGTGTTGTCCCGTACCCCAGCGGCACCGTGTTAACCTAACCTTACTCCCAGCATCACAGGCCGTTCAACATAACCTAACTAATGTCCCCGTGCTCGTGTGCCCGTCCCGGCTGACCGACGCGCGTGATCCTAACCTTACTAGAGGCCCCCGTGTCAAGGATAACCTTACTTCTTAAGCCTGCTATAAAAACTTAAACCCAAAGACCACATGGACGTGGTATGTGGCATCGAATCGGAGCTATGCCATCAGAGTGCCAAGGGTAAAAATTCATAGCAAGCAAGAAGAATGTTAGGCCCCAAACCGTCGTGGTGCTCCCCCTCGTCCCAACATAACCTCACTTCGGATGCCAACATTTTAAAAGTAAGTAACATAACCTAATTATAACCCTAAACTTTATCAGCCGTTACAGAGGGCGTTCAACATAACCTCACTTGTGCCCCCGTGCCAACATAATCTAACTATATTGCTAGTGCCCCCTTCGAGCCGACATAACCTCACTTCTACTATCGTACGTGTAATAGAAAAAAAAAACTGAAAGGACTCACCAGGCCCTGCATCCACATGTCACGAACAAAGAGCACAGACTGACACTTGTGCCACAGACTACCAGACTGGCAACTTCCCTGAGAAATTTATCCGATCAAGGTCGAGGCAACAGAAGCCAAATTCAGATGTCGCTCTTAACGCAAATGTCGTTTGAAACGTCAAACGTCGTCCATTGTTATTACGTTATTTATATTGTGTACTGTGATTGTGTTTTGCTGGTGATATTATTTTTGTAGAAACTTGACTTTTTAACATAGAATACGTAGTTTTTAGTGCCCTTTAAAAATTTCTATTTCCAAAGAGGAGTTAGGTGAGTGTTATTGTGCAAATATACATTGGATTACAGTAATATATAATATTACATTTTACACATTATTTCTTAAAATGTCTTCTGCCTTCTGCATTGTTTGTGAAACTGAAGAAGTTGATGTGCAAAAATTGCACTATTTTCCCAGGAACCTTCATAAGTAAGTGTGCATTTGCTCCAGTCTTTGTTTTTAGTTTTTGCACAGTGCAATACATATTTCTAAATATCGTAAGACTACTTCAAATTATTGTTCTGCCTTACCACAGTATCTACTTCAAATAAATAAATAAATATTATCGTTTTCAGATCGAAAATGTGGCAGGACTTAATGGGAATGAAAGTGTCAGAAAATACTATACGCCATCTTAGAATTTGTAATAAGCACTTCACAGTAGAGTCATACTCAAATGATACCGATTACATCCTCAATAGAAATGCAGTTCCTACCCGGTATCCATGTGGAGACACAGTAGAAACACAAAGGGATTGTACACCTGTACCCATACAGGTCGAGGAACCTAAAGAAGATATATGTCTACTATCGACATCACGTGGTCTTCGTGTTTCTTCTGCACATAATGAGGAATTAGAAAACCCGCATCCAGACACATCTAGTAGTGTGCCAAGTACTCCAGTTGATCGTTCATCAACACCTCTACCATCGTATACCAAATCTGGGGGATTCAGAGGCCAAAGTTCAATTTTTAAAAAATTGTGTCAAGAAGAACAACCCCAAGGAAGAAAGTTATGTTTAAGGTAATTTCAAGAAAGGCAGATCACATACGAAAATTAAAAAAGTTGTGTAAAGAGCGAGCAAATAAAATAAAAGAAATGTGTGACCTGAGTAACTCTGATGTTGTCAGAAATATTTTTAAGGACCTAAAGTCAAGTACTGTTGACTTTTTAATATCTCAACTACACTGTGCAAAACCATATATTTCATCAGATCCAGCGGCGGGATTCTAAGCTGCTATCGTATTAAGTCGATACGATACTACTGGTTCTAAGTACGTATCTTATAACAATTTTAGCTCTTAATCGACAGAATACGCTTGATACCAAAGAAGTTATTGTTTCAGTCTTACGATATTATAACAGTTTACTCTATAACAATTTAGAATTTCAAACGACACGTGTTTGAAATTCGTTGCTATCATATCGATTCGATTCGATAGGAACTTAGAATCCGGCCACTGTAGTCATGTTTGCCTTGAGTTTTTTTTATTGAGGTACTAACCTCGCCATCACTGAAAATTCGAATTTGGAGAACATTGTTATCATGTAAGAGGTTGCAAGGCGAGTATTTACTACAATTAATAAATGCACACGAAAAGAAATTAGCAAGAGAGTTATTGTAAAATATAAATATGGTTCTCTTGATATTGATAATTTAATTGAATATAATAAAACAAAAGTGCCTTAAATATTAATAATAATAATAAACTGTCTTTATTTGTGGCGGAGTTCAGCAAAGCTACTCTTCCACTCGATCACATAAAAATACAAGTTTTATGATGTAATTTTTAAAGTATCTATTTAGGTTAAGGATATGTGTGTTTTTAATTCTTATGCTTTCTTTTACTATGTATTTTTCCTTTGTCATACTTTTTATTACATGTTTATTTATGTCTGACAAAATAAAGTTCTATGATGTATTACAAATTTGACTTTTAATTTCCTATAGTATATATATATAATATGGCGTATTTGACATTGAAATTTGTGATCAAAGATTAAGCATGAAACGGCATTGCACTTTGGTCACAAATTTTAAATGTCAAATATGTACATAAACTGTAAGTTTAAAGTAAACAAATGGTCAAATCTCCCGCGTCTGCAACTGTGGCGCCCTCTGAATTTTGCTTCTGCAAATCGGAGAGAGAGAGAGATAGATTTCTGGACAAAAATTTAACATTGAGTTGCCAGTCTGGTAGTCTGTGCTTGTGCTTGTGAGATGAAATTGTCATGATGAATCATATCAGATGGGGTAAAAAAACCGTTAGCTATGACGTAATATTGCGCAATTATCATCAAAAAGGCGCGGCGGCGGTTTACTTTGAAATTTACCTTTGTCGATACTTTCAATGCAATTTAGACAAAAACAAATATAATTTATTGCTTCCTTAAAAATTTAAATAAAATAAACATCATATAAAAGGCCCTAGTAAATATCCAACTAAAAACAGCTCATGCTACATGACTAATATAAATATAAAATAACTTTGAATTAACAGTCATTTCCACACCTGAATAATCAATGTTTTTTCACCGACAAGATCTAGCTTGTAGCTAACATTTAACGGTCGTGATCTGGTATTCGTCCTCATCATTATTTTCTTTTACCTAAATGGCTATATAGATAGGATTTCTGATTTAGAGTAAGTATAGAAGAAAAATATCAATCAAGTCTATTAAAAATATATACCTTAGAGTCGCAGCTTGTCTGGTTAATTTTTGTTGATCGCCAGGTATATAATTTTAGTTATTTTTGTTACTCCTAAGAAAGAGCTTCTTTGTTCTAGCAATAATAATAAACGTACGTTTGAAGTTTCGTGGTAGAAATTATTTTCCTCAAGTTCAAATGAATATTTTAACCATGAGAAAAGATTTTAAATATCTCAGGCCAATATAGAGTTTATAAAAGTATCAATATTGTTCTTATATATTTATTTTTACAAAACATAGATTGCTGCGATAATATTCAGACTCAGTTTTTAACCATTGTTTATTTATATTTATTATTATTATTAGCCGTTACTCGAGTCCGAGTATAAAAAATGTTACAGTCGATAAATTGTGTACAATAAAACATAAGTAAAAGGTGTAGTCTATTGTAATTCCCATTCATCTACGGTGCACGCGGCTATGGCTATAGAGGCCCATTCGGGAGAGCACATGTCGACCGCAGTCAGGACAAACATAGACCTGGTTAGGTCTTGGATTCGGCCTTCTTGCAGCAACATTTCCTTGATAGTTGGCCACAACCCCTCGCCATTCGGTTCTGTCCGCTGCAAGTTGTTCCCATTGCTCGTCTGCAATACCGCAGGATTTTAGATTTTCATGGAGAGCGTCTTTGAACCTCTTTCGTTGACCGCCACGCCTTCTTCTACCGCTTAGAAATTCACCATAAAGTGTACATTTAGGAAGGCGGTTATCGTGCATACGATGAACGTGACCTGCCCATCTTAGGCGTGCTCTTGAAATAAGCACCTCAATTGGAAGGCTGTTTGCTCTCCTGAGTACTTCCACGTTTGATATGTGATGGAATCAACGGATTTTCATCATACTTCTGAGGTGTCTTTGCTGAAAACGTTCTAATTCTTTCACATGACGACGGTAAGTGACCCAGCTTTCACATCCATATAGCAGTGTTGGAATGACAACTGCTCTGTAGACAGCCATTTTCGTTGACAAAGCAAGGTCGTGGTTGTCAAATACTCTCTCTCTAAGTCCCCAGAGTGCTCTAGATGCAGCGTTAATTCTATTGCAAATCTCGCTGTCCATGTTTGCTTTGTCATTAACAACGTTGCCTAAGTAATTGAACTGATCCACCACTTCAAGGGAATTTCCGTTAAGTGTAATGTCTATTTGGTTCACTTGATGAGGAGTTGACATAACCTTAGTCTTTCCAATGTTGATTTTAAGTCCCAACGAATCATAGCTCTGGGCATACACATCTAAAAGTTCTTGAAGCTCTTCCGGCGTAGAGGCTAAAAGTGCACAGTCATCCGCATACTGGAGATCACAAATGAATCGTGTGCGTGTCTTCGTGAAAGCTCTAAAGCGCCCTATGTTAAAGAGACCGCCATCAAAACGGTATCTGAGACCTATTCCTCTGACTGTCAGTTTGTTGTCAACAATAATTGTTAGAGCAGTGGTAAACAAATTAAAGAGTAGGGGTGCCAGGACACATCCCTGTCTAACTCCAGTGAGGGTTTGGAAAGGTTCGGTTGCCTCATTATTATACATAACCTGGGCGTTGTTGTTTGTATGTAGACTGCGACATACTTCTACAAATTTTCTAGGGATACCTAAGCGGAACATAATTTTCCAGAGCACTTCCCTGTCCACCGAGTCAAACGCCTTGGTTAAATCAATGAAGGCCATGTGAATTTCTCCTTGATGTTCGAGTGCTTTTTCTTGAAGCTGTTTAAGTGTGAAGATTAAATCCGATGTGCCTCGGTTTGGTCTAAAGCCACTCTGTGTTTCAGGAAGTATCTTCCCTCCAACAGCCAGGAGAGCTATACCCCTGTAATTTCCACAGTCCGCAGCGCTCCCTTTGTTTTTGAAGAGGTTGATTAAAAGTGTATCACGAAACTCCTGCGGAGCTTGGCCACTTTCCCACACGACATCAAACAGTTTTTTGAGGTAGGGTATGAGCTCTGACGACACAGCTTTAAAGACCTTAGCTGGGAGTGAGTCGGCGCCGGGAGATTTGTTATTTTTTAGCTGCCCAATGGCGGTTAAGATCTCTTCCGTTGTTAGTGGTTTATCTAAGTCTTCGAAGGTGTCATATTGAGGGATAAGATTTATAATATCGTGATCGGCTTGACTTTGCTGGTTAAGAATGTTAGAGTAGTGTTCTTTCCATCGGGCTCTTATTTCCTGGTCTTCTTTGAGGAGATTTCCATTTAAATCTTTAATAGGGCACATATTTTTCCGACTGGGGCCGTACACTGCTTTTACTCCTTGAAAGAAATTCCTGTAGTCGTGTGAATCGGCGTACCTTTGAATTTCTCTGGCCTTGCTTGCCCACCACTCGTTCTTTATTCTTCTGATTTCGCGTTGCGTTTCATACTTAGATTGGGTAAAAGCTTCTGCTTTTGATAAGTCGTTGGGGTGGTTGATAGCGTTTTGGAAGGCAGTATGTTTGCGGTCAAGAAGTTCTTGTATAAAAGCTTCATTATCATTGAACCAGTCCTCCTGTTTTTTACTTGCTGCAGTGCCAAGAATTTCCTCACTCGCACTTTTTAGACTGTCTTTAATTTGTGTCCAGGTAGCAGCGACATCTACAGAATTGGTTTCTTCTAGTGCACTCAAATTCTCTTGAACTTTTTGCTTTAGTTGTTCGACGGTTTCTTGGTCACGCAATTTACTAATACAGAGACGGGGTCTACGTTTTACTTGAGTTCTTCGGTGTTTGGGTCTCATAACAATTTTCATTTTAGAGACAACAGGACGATGATCGGTCCAACATTCGCTATCAATGCGCGCCTTTGTAATTTGGACGTCCTTGAGATGCTTCCTACGTACGATAACATAGTCCAGTAGATGCCAGTGACCTGATCTGGGGTGACGCCAGGTGCCTTTAAATTTATCCTTTTGTCGGAAAATGGTGTTTGTTATAACTAGATCATGTTCGGCGCATTTAGTTAGGAGTAGTTGACCGTTAGCGTTCATGTTGCCCAAACCGTTCTTGCCTATGATGCCTGGCCAGGTGTCTGCATCTCTCCCTACTCTAGCGTTAAAATCGCCAAGAATAACGAGTCGTTCCGTTTTAGGTATTCTACAGAGGGTTTCTTCCAGCTGTTGATAGAAGCTTTCCTTGGTTTCGTGACTTGCATCCAGAGTGGGAGCGTAGGCGCTTATTAGATTTATCGCGTTGCCATCTGATAGCTCATAGCGTAGCAGCATTAGACGCTCGGATAGGCCTTGTGGTACTTGTGTTAAGTTGGATACAAGTTGATTCCGAACGGCAAATCCTACTCCATGTTGTCTTCTTGAATTGGTGGGAAGACCTTTCCAATAGAAGGTGTAGTACTTTTCTGTGAGAGAGCCTTCCTCCAAAAATCGAGTTTCGCTGAGAGCTGCAACGTCAACATTGAGTCGGTGAAGTTCTCTAGCTATTAGAGCAGTTCTTCTTTCAGGCCTATCGGTGCGAGTGCTGTCGTTCAAAGTACGAACATTCCAAGCGCCGTAGATGAAAGAATTAGTTTTGTTGGATTTAACTTGACGGTGTTTTTTCGACATTCGATGAGGTGTCCCTGTGGGCACCCTCCCCCGGAGATCCGATCGGGAGGGTATTTTACCTCCGGATGATTTTGTCCCACTTGAACGCTCCATCATTTTTTAAAGCCTTAATCGACTGAAAACGAAGCTGCATTTGAAGTTTTAGCTGGAGCAGGTATGCAACTGACCAGCTCGGTTGCGGAAGGCGAGTGGTGTGGTCCCATGGCACAGAAGGAGACTGCGACGATGGGGTAACCAAACGATTCCAAAAGCAACCTTTGTGTGCGGTGGGTTATTTTTACCGCACTCTTCGTGAGAAGGTGGATGTGCTCACGGCAAAAGGTAAGGGTTATTCCGCCCTTACTCGGTCGTTAGAGCCTCGTTAGTGAAAACAGGGTGCACCAAGTTCAAATTGAACTCATCGCGAAGGTGAGGTTAACAATTGAGTAGGAGAGGCTATAACTTGCGCTTCACTACCCCATTACAATTTATATAATATCTGCAAATTCAGCTAAAATGGAAATATTCCAGCGGCTGGTCAATCGGCTATCGGCCACTCCTATACGTCCTATCCTATATTTTCAATTCAATTTCAATTTTTCGATGTAGTGGTCGGAGGCGTATAGTGCCAGTCAGTGGAGAAGTTTTTGTGAGTGCTTTACACTCTTATAACATAAAGGTAAGTTTCCATTATTATGATTTTTGCAGACTGTCCGTAGATTTTAAAAATTGTAATTTTCCTTAAACAGTTACCATGTTACTAGAGCCACATGATTTATATATGGCTTTTCTATTATAATAACGTTTGAAAGTTTAATGCTTATTAATCATAGATAGCTCTGTTTTCTCAAGTTTTTGTCATAATAGGTTTATGTACTGAATGACTCGGGAATCATTATTCTTCTTAGTTCAAACGGATATTTTTAAAACAATTGTCAATATACAGGGAGTGCTCAGTTTAATGTTTATTAATCATAGTTTTACTCAACTTTTTCCTTAGGTTTTACCATATTAAGTTTCAATTTTATAAAGTGTTAATTTTACATAAAGTTCATGTACCGGAACCAAATGTTTTGGGATCGTTATTTCTCTTAGTTCAAACGGATATTTTATACAATTGTCAATATACAGGGGGTGCTCAGCTTAATGTTTATTAATCATAGTTTTACTCAATTTTTCTCTAGTTTTATACCATATATTGTTTCAATTTTATAAAAAGCATTATTTTTACTTAAAGTTTATGGGGCAGGGAAGTTTCGGGAATCATTATTTTTCCTAGTTCAAGCGGATATTTCACACAATTTTTCAATATACTGGGGCTGCTCAGTTTAACTTTATAGATTACCTTTGGTTTTCATAAATCAATTCCTTTTGATTGTTCCTATTGATTTTAATATAAATAATAAGTAAAAATACTAATGTCATGGATAAATAATATCAATCCGATTTAAGATTTGCAAGTTTCATATCAGTTTTAAGATGTATTAATATTCAAGTACTAGAAATAATAACGTAATTTCATATTACCATCACTGACAAAATAAATGTAAGGAACTTGGGTTAATTCGAAAAATATACAGGGGGATTCGAAAAATAGTCTCTTGTTTCTCTAAACAAAAATATTTCAAAAATACAAAATAAAAGAAGCGTAAAGCCTTCGACATTAAAAAATCATGTGGAAAAATATATAGGGTGTACAGTAATAATATACAGGGTGTTTTGTTAGTAATAACTGTATGTTTTACTTAAACGATGTAATCTGCAGTGAATTTTTCTGTTCTTATTGAATACAAATCTACACTTTCATTTATAATTTTCTGATAAGTTCTTTTGTACAGGGCTGTTTTACTAGTAATAACTGATTTCTGTTCTTATTGAATACAAATGTACACTATGTTTATAATGCCTATTGAATAAATGTAAGGGAACTTGGATTGATTCGAAAAATATACAGGGGATTTGAAATATATACATTTTTAGATATTTTAAAAACACATCTAAAGGAATGAATTTTCGTAAAAGATGGCTGACTCTAGGTCTCCATAACTAACTAAACTATCAGTTTTTAAAAATCTCTCTCTAGCATGATACGTAGTATTAGAAGACCTGTTAAGCTCTTTTTTCTCTTGAAATATCCCGGTCGTTGGATAACTAGGCACTTACAGGTACACTAATAATTTAGTATACAAAAAATAACCGTCAGTTCGATATAATAAAGCCCCATCCGTAAAAATTTAATAAGGGAACCTTACGCTAAACTTTGTTTCATCAACTAAGTTACCTTCATCATCAGGATACGCTTAAAAACGCTGACTCACTTATTTTATCCACAATTACCCGCAATTATTCACATTTTTATCCACATGAACAGGGTCTGTATGAAAATTACTTTGAAAACTTTTTACAGGAATTTAAAAATGCAAAATAAAAAGTGTAAAGTTTCCATCGCTAAAGAATCATATGGAAAAATATTATTCAAGTTGATTTTATTTTAAATAATTCCGTAGTCCAATTGGTATATATCCTTTTTTTTCAAACATGTGTTTATATTTGCTAATGTGAAAAAATACCACCGATTTTAAATTTTCCAGCACTTCTCTGCTAATTTAATAAATGCTCATTCATTAATAATATACAGGGGTCTGTGCAGTAATAATATACAAGGCGTTCAGATTCTTTAATATAATATTTTTCAGGAAATTTTGTTAAAATATTAACACTCTATAGATACAGTTCTTTTTATATATCTAATGATTATAAATAAAATTCTTTAAAGGTTTTTAAAATCCATTGTCTTTGTAGAAACTAGTGATTCACAAAGTAAGCATGTATCATTAGGAGTAAACTTTCTATATTACTATAATCCTCATTCTCTATGTGTGTAAAAATCAGTATATCTCGTAAAAGACAAACTATATATATACAGGAGACCTCGAATCAGCATTATTGCATATTATACAAATAAAGTCCTTATATGTATTTTAGAATGTTCTCAGAGCAACGTTTATTTAAGATAAACAAAGCTACCATTCCCATTCTTTACTTTTTTAACATATCTTATTCATCACGCTTGTTTTTGAGCTAGAGTTTCTGTTTGATTATTACATTGAAAAATGTATTCGTATTTTTAAGTTTTATTTACAGTCAGAGTGAACATAATGAAAAAATATACAGGGTGTACAGTAATAATAATATACAGGTGAACATAGTGAAAAAAATATATACAGGGTGATTACGGTAAAAAGAGACTGAATTAATTTATTAGAAAATATATTCAAATTTACAAGGTATTTTTATTATAATCATTGAGAACTGTCGTTACTCTTTCATGAATTTTATTCCTTATAGCAAGCAGTTCTTTAGGTGCTAGGCCAAAGTAAAAATCTGTAGATTTAACTATTTTAAACACTTCATAAGCTGCTTCCATAAATTCATCTTCTGCATTGGTGGTAATACAGGGGCCTTCATGATAATCAACAGCCATTTCGAGGCATCCTTCTTCTTCTTCTTTGGCTACAGCTAGTGAGGGATCATATATTTTTCCATCAATTTCATTCCAAAAATGTATGGGTATGGGCTCTGATTTACATATAACAATCCCCATTTTCACCTCAGAGTGAATACCAAATCGTTTAATTTGTTCATGAAACATTAGCGCGGCAGGTAAACAACATGCGTAATATTTAAATCTTATAAATATCATTTCCATAATCTCTATAATTTTATCGGGTGGGATAATTTTCTCCCAAATAGGCATAGCAGCGGAACAATTTTTAGCATGTCCCTTCATACATTTCTTATTTGCAAAAGCTTTTTGACAGTTTTTACAATCAACCATTTTTCGTAGGTTTAAAACACGTCTAATCACTTCGACTGTCACAAGATATACGAAGATTTTAATCCAAAAATGAACATTGGTAACAGGTTCCGCCACCCCCCCCCCCCCCACTCCTACTAATAAACATGGTAAATAGTAAATAAAACCAAAATAATTTGTCCGATAATTCCCATATCTCTTAAAGTATTTATATATAAATCGTATTTTAGACCTAAGCATTTGTTAATTCTTATTGCGTCAACTAAGTCGTTAGAGTTAATATTTTCATCCCATTCCAATATATATCATTCTTCTTTCTCTTCGAATTGAATATTGAGTGTATATTATGATATTTCCAACTTGAATTTGCATTGACAACAGGTTCTTTTAAAGTACACTCTTTGGAGGATGATGGTACCTAGAGATCTCAAGTTTGAAATTGTGGTGGATGTGTTCTGTTCCCAACCCATTTCATACTCATCATCATCATCATATCCTGATATCCTAAAACCATCTCCTGCATTTTTGATAATACAGGGACCTTCATGATAATTAACTTCCATTTCGGGGTAATCTTCTCGGGCAACAGCAAGTGACGGGTCATAAATTCTTCCATCGATTACATTCCAAAACAGGCTCTTTTAAAGTACACTCTGTGGAGACGATGGTACCTAGAGATCTCAAGTTTTAAATTGTGGTGGATGTGTTCTGTTCCCAACCCATTTCATACTTTCATACTCATCATCATCATCATATTCTGAAGTCTTCGGTAATGAGCTCCTCCTCTTCTTTGGTGGAAACAATTTTGATATAATGTTTTGATATTTCCAGGTCTTGTTCGGATTTAACCGATATACATCTCCATATTTTCTCATGTGTGCATTAGTTAATGTTAGTATATCTTTATAGTTTAATAAATCTTCGTCGTTAAAATCGTGGGACTGTCTCTTTGTTAATAATTCGATTAGGCCGCTTTTAGAGGAAATTTATTCTCTTAGATATGTAGATCATTCTTCTTAATTATCACCCATATTTCATCAATCATAAGATTCGAACCAACATGGTTTAATCCATAACAATTGGGCTCGATATTCAGTAGAAAAACATGTTGTATCTGCAAAGGTATTTGTATGAATAGCTCTTATTCATTCTTTATACCCCCTTTACAGGTGTTTGATGATGGTTTCATGACAGTTCATGGGTGTTTCATGGTCGTTCATGGGTGTTTATGGGTGGTTCATGGGGGATATATAATAAACAGGTCTGTACGAAAAACAAACAGGTCTGTACGAAAAATAAACAGGTCTGTACGAAAAAACAAACAGGTCTGTACGAAAAATAAACAGGTCTGTATGAAAAATAAACAGGTCTGTACGAAAAACAAACAGGTCTGTACGAAAAATAAACAGGTCTGTACGAAAAAAACAAACAGGTCTGTACGAAAAATAAACAGGTCTGTACGAAAAAACAAACAGGTCTGTACGAAAAAATAAACAGGTCTGTATGAAAAATAAACAGGTCTGTATGAAAAAAAATAAAACAGTCTGTATAGGAACTCTTGTTATTTTAGCCTGAAAAAAAAATTTTTAAACCCAAAACTTCTTACAATAATAATAATCTCCGAAAATGCTACATGATAGTCTTAAAACCTTGAGTATTAAGAAAGAAGTATAACGAATAGTCGGAACATTTTCAAGTATAGATTAGATGAGAGTGCTTGACTTTTAGCCCGTACCTTACCTTATACCAGCTAAAATGTTGAGATGGTTAAAAAATTAAAAAATAATAATGACCTCAGAAATTCACTAAGATAAAGGTATAACATACACAGTAACTTGGTTAAAAGTACCAAGTTTAGCTGGTATGTCATAGTTACTCTTACTTATCTATTTTTAACTCTTATGATGTAAATATTTCATAGTTTTACTATCTACATATACATCTCACAGTAAGAAAGGAAGGGAGGAAGGCGGGAAAAATGATACTCATAATAAATTAAAATTCTGTATTGCACAAATATATTCCAAGTATACATGATCAATATATATATGTATATATTATAAACAAAATATTATTATTTAGACATAAAATATAACGAAAAAATTCTATAAATATCAAATGATTAATACCATCCCAAGGGTGGTTCGGAGACCACAATAAAACTGTAGGCCGCCGTCTCCTTTATCTAGTACAAGACCCCTGAAAGGTGACTAAGAAAACATAGTTTATAAATGAAAATTCTATAAATAAAATATAAATCATAAATAAACCTTAAAAATAACTTCAAGGTAAAACAATAATAATACACTTTACAGAAATAGTGATTCTCAGGAAATAAATATATTATTTGATACAACAACAACACTGACATAAATTTTTTATCAACAAATATAATATACATTATTAACACATACGTTTTCACCTCATTCCTGCAAAGGATTCCAAAATATATGAGTGCTCTATTATTTATAAGTATAATTGTTCAAATAGTAATAAACAGATAATATTCTTAATTAATATGCAAAAGTTATACATAACTCGTTAATGCAGCAAAAATATAAATACATTGATACAATACAAAATATTATCAACAACAAATATATATACAAAAATATAAAAACACATAATCCTAGCAGTCTCTAAATTTCTTATATCCATAGGGAACAGAGATGTGATCTTCAGCAAATTTTCTTTTGCTAGAGAGGGGTTTGTAAATTTTTGATTCCTCTCTAGTCACTACCTCGTGCTCCCTAGTTCTACAAATGTTTTTGGACACTATATACACAGGAGGAGTGTCATTGAGCACCATGTCTTTAATAGAGCCAAAATTTATAAGCTGAGAGGCAGCGTAATTTAGGGAGATCCCCTTGACTTTGCATACAATTTCTTCCCTCTGGTTCTTAGTAGAGAAGACCTTATATGCATAGTTTTTGGGGCCACCAGACACAAATTCTGTGATATAAGAGCCCTGGCCGTATGCCTCGAGTTCATCGGTCATGTCTCCAATGAATTCACCTGTAGGGACGTCATATTCACCGGGCCTGGACACGTATATAACAGAATCTGTATCGTAATAAAGTACTCTATCACCCAGCCGTTCTAAATAACTATACAATTTTAAACGAGCTTGCGTCGTAACATATGCGGCTATTACCATATTTACGGTTTTTAGAGAATCTGCGGCCTCTTCTATATACTCCCAGTTAACCACCAGAGTGTCTTCATTCACAGGGAGCACAGAGTTTACGTATATACCCGGATTTGAAAGCATGTCTAAGAATTCATGGGGGTCATTGACAATCTTTGTCTTTGGTTGATTTTCTCGCTGACCAAACTTACCCCAGAACGAGTACGAAAAATAAACAGGTCTGTACAAAAAATAAACAGGTCCGTATGAAAAATAAACAGGTCTGTACAGGGTCTGTACGAGAAATAAACAGGTCTGTACAGACGATAATACTCGTATCAATGAGTGTATAGACAATAAATATATTTGTAATTTTCACGAAATTTCAACAATAAATACAATAAGACATTTAATTAATTACTACGCGCGCTACGATAGGTTAGATTGGTTAAATGCCCAACCAATCTAACCTATCGTAGCGCGCGTAGTAATTAATTAAATGTCTTATTGTATTTATTGTTGAAATGTCGTGAAAATTACAAATATATTTATTGTCTATACACTCATTGATACGACTATTATCGTCTGTACAGACCTGTTTATTTCTCGTACAGACCCTGTACAGACCTGTTTATTTTTCATACAGACCTGTTTATTTTTCGTACAGACCTGTTTGTTTTTTCATACAGACCTGTTTATTTTTCCGTACAGACCTGTTTATTTTTTCGTACAGACCTGTTTATTTTTCATACAGACCTGTTTATTTTTCGTACAGACCTGTTTGTTTTTTCATACAGACCTGTTTGTTTTTTCATACAGACCTGTTTATTTTTCATACAGACCTGTTTATTTTTTCGTACAGACCTATTTGTTTTTTCGTACAGACCTGTTTATTTTTCATACAGACCTGTTTATTTTTCGTACAGACCTGTTTATTTTTCATACAGACCTGTTTATTTTTCATACAGACCTGTTTATTTTTCGTACAGACCTGTTTGTTTTTTCGTACAGACCTGTTTATTTTTCGTACAGACCTGTTTGTTTTTCGTACAGACCTGTTTATTATATATCCCCCATGAACCACCCATGAACGACCATGAAACACCCATGAACTGTCATGAAACCATCATCAAACACCTGTAAAGGGGTATAAAGAATGAATAAGAGCTATTCATACAAATACCTTTGCAGATACAACATGTTTTTCTACTGAATATCGAGCCCAATTGTTATGGATTAAACCATGTTGGTTCGAATCTTATGATTGATGAAATATGGGTGATAATTAACAAGAATGATCTACATATCTATGAGAATAAATTTCCTCTAAAAGCGGCCTAATCGAATTATTAACAAAGAGACAGTCCCACGATTTTAACGACGAAGATTTATTAAACTATAAAGATATACTAACATTAACTAATGCACACATGAGAAAATATGGAGATGTATATCGGTTAAATCCGAACAAGACCTGGAAATATCAAAACATTATATCAAAATTGTTTCCACCAAAGAAGAGGAGGAGCTCATTACCGAAGCCCTCAGGATATGATGATGATGATGAGTATGAAATGGGTTGGGAACAGAACACATCCACCACAATTTCATACTTGAGATCTCTAGGTACCATCGTCCTCCAAAGAGTGTACTTTAAAAGAGCCTGTTGTCAATGCAAATTCAAGTTGGAAATATCATAATATACACTCAATGTTCAATTCGAAGAGAAAGAAGAATGATATATATTGGAATGGGATGAAAATATTAACTCTAACGACTTAGTTGACGCAATAAGAATTAACAAACGCTTAGGTCTAAAATACGATTTATGTATAAATACTTTAAGAGATATGGGAATTATCGGACAAATTATTTTGGTTTTATTTACTATTTACCATGTTTATTAGTAGGAGTGGGGGGGGGGGGGGGGGTGGCGGAACCTGTTACCAATGTTCATTTTTGGATTAAAATCTTCGTATATCTTGTGACAGTCGAAGTGATTAGACGTGTTTTAAACCTACGAAAAATGGTTGATTGTAAAAACTGTCAAAAAACTTTTGCAAATAAGAAATGTATGAAGGGACATGCTAAAAATTGTTCCGCTATGCCTATTTGGGAGAAAATTATCCCACCCGATAAAATTATAGAGATTATGGAAATGATATTTATAAGATTTACATATTACGCATGTTGTTTACCTGCCGCGCTAATGTTTCATGAACAAATTAAACGATTTGGTATTCACTCTGAGGTGAAAATGGGGATTGTTATATGTAAATCAGAGCCCATACCCATACATTTTTGGAATGAAATTGATGGAAAAATATATGATCCCTCACTAGCTGTAGCCAAAGAAGAAGAAGAAGGATGCCTCGAAATGGCTGTTGATTATCATGAAGGCCCCTGTATTACCACCAATGCAGAAGATGAATTTATGGAAGCAGCTTATGAAGTGTTTAAAATAGTTAAATCTACAGATTTTTACTTTGGCCTAGCACCTAAAGAACTGCTTGCTATAAGGAATAAAATTCATGAAAGAGTAACGACAGTTCTCAATGATTATAATAAAAATACCTTGTAAATTTGAATATATTTTCTAATAAATTAATTCAGTCTCTTTTTACCGTAATCACCCTGTATATATTTTTTCACTATGTTCACCTGTATATTATTATTACTGTACACCCTGTATATTTTTTCATTATGTTCACTCTGACTGTAAATAAAACTTAAAAATATGAATACATTTTTCAATGTAATAATCAAACAGAAACTCTGGCTCAAAAACAAGCGTGATGAATAAGATATGTTAAAAAAGTAAAGAATGGGAATGGTAGCTTTGTTTATCTTAAATAAACGTTGCTCTGAGAACATTCTAAAATACATATAAGGACTTTATTGACTAGTTTGTCTTTTACGAGATATACTGATTTTTACACACATAGAGAATGAGGATTATAGATTTTTCTAAAAAGTTAATATAGAAAGTTTACTCCTAATGATACATGCTTACTTTGTGAATCACTAGTTTCTACAAAGACAATGGATTTTAAAAACCTTTAAAGAATTTTATTTATAATCATTAGATATATAAAAAGAACTGTATCTATAGAGTGTTAATATTTTAACAAAATTTCCTGAAAAATATTATATTAAAGAATCTGAACGCCTTGTATATTATTACTGCACAGACCCCTGTATATTATTAATGAATGAGCATTTATTAAATTAGCAGAGGAGTGCTGGAAAATTTAAAATCGGTGGTATTTTTTCACATTAGCAAATATACACATGTTTGAAAAAAAAGGATATATACCAATTGGACTACGGAATTATTTAAAATAAAATCAACTTGAATAATATTTTTCCCATATGATTCTTTAGCGATGGAAATTTTACACTTTTTATTTTGCATTTTTAAATTCCTGTAAAAAGTTTTCAAAGTAATTTTCATACAGACCCTGTTCATGTGGATAAAAATGTGAATAATTGCGGGTAATTGTGGATAAAATAAGTGAGTCAGCGTTTTTAACCGTATCCTGATGATGAAGGTAACTTAGTTGATGAAACAAAGTTTAGCGTAAGGTTCCCTTATTAAATTTTTACGGATGGGGCTTTATTATATCGAACTGACGGTTATTTTTTGTATACTAAATTATTAGTGTACCTGTAAGTGCCTAGTTATCCAACGACCGGGATATTTCAAGAGAAAAAAGAGCTTAACAGGTCTTCTAATATTACGTATCATGTTAGAGAGAGATTTTTAAAAACTGATAGTTTAGTTAGTTATGGAGACCTAGAGTCAGCCATCTTTTACGAAAATTCATTCCTTTAGATGTGTTTTTAAAATATCTAAAAATGTATATATTTCAAATCCCCTGTATATTTTTCGAATCAATCCAAGTTCCCTTACATTTATTCAATAGGCATTATAAACATAGTGTACATTTGTATTCAATAAGAACAGAAATCAGTTATTACTAGTAAAACAGCTCTGTACAAAAGAACTTATCAGAAAATTATAAATGAATGTGTAGATTTGTATTCAATAAGAACAGAAAAATTCACTGCAGATTACATCGTTTAAGTAAAACATACAGTTATTACTAACAAAACACCCTGTATATTATTACTGTACACCCTATATATTTTTCCACATGATTTTTTAATGTCGAAGGCTTTACGCTTCTTTTATTTTGTATTTTTGAAATATTTTTGTTTAGAGAAACAAGAGACTATTTTTCGAATCCCCCTGTATATTTTTCGAATTAACCCAAGTTCCTTACATTTATTTTGTCAGTGATGGTAATATGAAATTACGTTATTATTTCTAGTACTTGAATATTAATACATCTTAAAACTGATATGAAACTTGCAAATCTTAAATCGGATTGATATTATTTATCCATGACATTAGTATTTTTACTTATTATTTATATTAAAATCAATAGGAACAATCAAAAGGAATTGATTTATAAAAACCAAAGGTAATCTATAAAGTTAAACTGAGCAGCCCCGGTATATTGAAAAATTGTGTGAAATATCCGCTTGAACTAGGAAAAATAATGATTCCCGAAACTTCCCTGCCCCATAAACTTTAAGTAAAAATAATTCTTTTTATAAAATTGAAACAATATATGGTATAAAACTAGAGAAAAATTGAGTAAAACTATGATTAATAAACATTAAGCTGAGCACCCCCTGTATATTGACAATTGTATAAAATATCCGTTTGAACTAAGAGAAATAACGATCCCAAAACATCTGGTTCCGGTACATGAACTTTATGTAAAATTAACACTTTATAAAATTGAAACTTAATATGGTAAAACCTAAGGAAAAAGTTGAGTAAAACTATGATTAATAAACATTAAACTGAGCACTCCCTGTATATTGACAATTGTTTTAAAAATATCCGTTTGAACTAAGAAGAATAATGATTCCCGAGTCATTCAGTACATAAACCTATTATGACAAAAACTTGAGAAAACAGAGCTATCTATGATTAATAAGCATTAAACTTTCAAACGTTATTATAATAGAAAAACCATATCATAATAATGGAAACTTACCTTTATGTTATGAGTGTAAAGCACTCACAAAAACTTCTCCACTGACTGGCACTATACACCTCCGACCACTACATCGAAAAATTTAAATTGAATTGAAAATATAGGATAGGACTTATAGGAGCGGCCGATAGCCGATTGACCAGCCGCTGGAATATTTCCATTTTAGCTGAATTTGCAGATATTATATAAATAAACAATGGTTAAAAACTGAGTCTGAATATTATCGCAGCAATCTATGTTTTGTAAAAATAAATATATAAGAACAATATTGATACTTTTATAAACTCTATATTGGCCTGAGATATTTAAAATCTTTTCTCATGGTTAAAATATTCATTTGAACTTGAGGAAAATAATTTCTACCACGAAACTTCAAACGTACGTTTATTATTATTGCTAGAACAAAGAAGCTTTTTCTTAGGAGTAACAAAAATAGCTAAAATTATATACCTGGCGATCAACAAAAATTAACCAGACAAGCTGCGACTCTAAGGAATATATTTTTAATAGACTTGATCGATATGTTTCTTCTATACTTACTCTAAATCAGAAATCTTATCTATATAGCCATTTAGGTAAAAGAAAATAATGATGAGGACGAATACCAGATCACGACCGTTAAATGTTAGCTACAAGCTAGATCTTTTCGGTGAAAAAACATTGATTATTCAGGTGTGGAAATGACTGTTAATTCAAGGTTATTTTATATTTATATTAGTCATGTAGCATGAGCTGTTTTTAGTTGGATATTTACTAGGGCCTTTTATATGATGTTTATTTTATTTAAATTTTTAAGGAAGCAATAAATTATATTTGTTTTTGTCTAAATTTCATTGAAAGTATCGACAAAGGTAAATTTCAAAGTAAACCGCCGCCGCGCCTTTTTGATGATAATTGCGCAATATTACGTCATAGCTAACGGTTTTTTACCCCATCTGATATGATTCATCATGACAATTTCATCTCACAAGCACAAGTGTCAGTCTGTGCTCTTTGTTCGTGACATGTGGATGCAGGGCCTGGTGAATCCTTTCTGTTTTTTTTTACTATTACACGTACGATAGTAGAAGTGAGGTTATGTCGGCTCGAAGGGGGCACTAGCAATATAGTTAGATTATGTTGGCACGGGGGCACAAGTGAGGTTATGTTGAACGCCCTCTGTAACGGCTGATAAGGTTTAGGGTTATAATTAGGTTATGTTACTTACTTTTAAAATGTTGGTATCCGAAGTGAGGTTATGTTGGGACGAGGGGGAGCACCACGACGGTTTGGGGCCTAACATTCTTCTTGCTTGCTATGAATTTTTACCCTTGGCACTCTGATGGCATAGCTCCGATTCGATGTCACATACCACGTCCATGTGGTCTTTGGGTTTAAGTTTTTATAGCAGGCTTAAGAAGTAAGGTTATCCTTGACACGGGGGCCTCTAGTAAGGTTAGGATCACGCGCGTCGGTCAGCCGGGACGGGCACACGAGCACAGGGACATTAGTTAGGTTATGTTGAACGGCCTGTGATGCTGGGAGTAAGGTTAGGTTAACACGGTGCCGCTGGGGTACGGGACACTTGAACGGGGCTTTTGACAGCACATGGGCCCCACACGAACCACGAGCAGGTTTAAGAAGTGAAGTTAGGTTATGCTGACACGGGGGCACCTCCTAGCCTTCTTGCCCATTGCACATGATGATAGAAGTGAGGTTAAGTTGGCAACAGAAGTTAGGTTATGTGTCGAAACGGGGGACACTAACCGGTCAACACGCGATGATAGAAGTGAGGTTAAGTTGGTAACAGAAGTTAGGTTAGGTTGGCACGGGGGCCATTAGTAAGGTTAGAATCATGCGTCGACCAGCCGGGGGAACGCGAGCACGGGGTATTAGTTAGGTTATGTCGGCACAGGGCCCTGTCAGATTTGAATTTCCCACGGTCGGTAATGCAGACCCCGCGATTTGAATTTCCCGCGCTTCGGTCGGTAATGCAGATCTCATAATTTGAATTTCCCCGCGTTTCGGTCGGTAATGCAGATTCCCTACTTAACGGCTGGCGCCAATACTGTGACGTCACTGTCTGGCTCAACCGGCGGAATACCTACTCATTGTCTACATGTAATATTTTCACAGTGTCCAAACTTTGTTTTAATTTGGTTATTAAATACTTTGAAGCACTCGAGAACATCAGATTTGTGTTTAATAAAAAATGTAACTCTATAACCTGAACAACTATCCTTAAAAGTTAAAAGGTACCTTGAGCCAGACACTGAGAGGGTTGACATCGGTCCACGTACATCACTATATATTCGTTCTCCTGGTTTTGGCTTTTCTTTCACATTATTTTTCTTAAACGGTTGTTGATGTTGTTTTCCAAAAGCACATGCTTCACATTGAAAATTATCTATATCATTCATGTTTACACCAGATACTAATCCCTTGGAGACCATTTCACGTAAGGATTTTTGGTTTACATGACCTAGGCGTTCATGCCATGTTTTCAAACTGTTGCCTGATGCCACATTAGCGTTTATTATAATTGTTTTAAAAAGCATTACATACAAATTGTTCGACTTACGAACGGCAGATGCTACAAGTTCATTTCCATCGAATATATTGGCCCTACTGTTTTCTTTTACAATTTTCATGCCTTTATTTGTTAGAACACCTTCGGAAAACAAATTTTTTCTTAGTTCGGGAACAAAAAGTACATTATTTATTGTTGCATTCGACCATTTTTGACCTATTAATTTCTGAATTTTGATTGTACCTTTACCTTTTACTTCAATGCTTTGATTGTTTCCTAGCATGACACTTGTTGGAACTTCAAGTTCTTCGAATGATGCAAAATAGTCTCGACGATAAGTCATGTGTGCTGAAGCGCCACTATCCATTAACCAGTTATCTTCTTCAAAGTAGCATTTATCGTGTTCAACATTGAATGCAGTTTCATAACTTGTGCTAGCTTCAGTACTAGCAATCCTTGCTGAATCACGAGTTTCTTCTTTTACTTTGTTTTCATTTCTGTAATTATTCCTTTTTGGCATCTTACAGTCTCTAGCCATATGTCCCTTTTTATGACAGTTATAACAGCTATAACGGAATTGACCTCGTTTTTCATATTCATTTTTCTTTTTATTTTTCTCCAACGACAAAGTTGCAAGTGCAGTTTCTGCTTCCTCAAGTGATGTCAGACTCCTTTCCTCATCCAGAAGACGAGCTGTTAGATTTGGGATAGTCTGTTTGGCTTCGTCCAAGGACAACCAGGCCTGCCTAACGTTTCGATACTTTAATGGTAATGTACTGAGTATTTTGGTCATTATAGCAGCGTTACTTATATTTTCTCCGGATTCATTTATCTCTCTAGCCAAATTTTCAACTTTTGAGACGTGCTGCGCAATCGAGTCATTTGCCGCCATTTTGTATTGGTGGAACTTCTCATGAACCAACATTTTGTTTACCTCGGATTTCTGCTGATAAATTGAGTCTAATTTATCTACTATTTCTTTGGATGAATTACAGTTTTCTATCAAGGTAATTTGCGTCAGATCCATAGCAGCACTTAATATGAACATTACTTGGGCATCCTTCTTACTCCATGTTTCAAGTTCTTGACTATTTTCAGGTGGCTTTCTTACGGTGCCGTCAACTATTCCGTAAATACCTTTTGCTTTTAGGGCACATTTTATTTGAAATTTCCACTGATGGTAATTCTGTCCATCAAATTTATTAATCGCTCCAACATCAATTTTGTCCGCCATTTTTACTTATTCTTTCAATTAACAGAGGTACAGCTTAGAAACAAATTCTTCAGCCAAAAAACTATTCTCCATCAAACTCTCGTGACTGGGCACATAACCTGTTATGTGACAATTACTTCTCTGTCGTTGAATAACGCAATAAAATGGTTTTAAACTTTTAATTAACTTGTAACAAACACATTAATCTCTTACAAGATTGAGCAGACTACTAGGACTACTTTTTAATGCGCACACTAGTGGCGACACCTATTTATAAGTGAAACAATACAAAACAAGTACATTGTAACTACTGCTCATTTTACCTACAAAACATTAAAAATAACTCAACAGTATCCACGGGTTTTAACGACTTCGCTGTCGGTTTGTTATAGAGGTTTTCTCCTCGTGGTCCGGCCAGGTAAGGCAAGTCCCCGGTCACAGTTTCGACACGACATTTCCCTGTGATGCAATTTTTTTCATTTCCACAGAGGTCGTTGAAGTGTGAGCTGTAATTACGGTATTTAGCGAGTAAGTGGCACAGCTCACTCGTAGCTCAGATTAACCCCGGGTGCGCCATTTCCTGTTACCCCACTTCTCAGTGTGGATCCTGAGGTTGATATCTGCACTTAATATCAAGGTTTGTAAAGTAAGATAGGTAGCATGGTAACTTGAACGGAATGGAGGGGTTACGATGAAGGCGGCCATCTTGCGCGTCATCGTGCCTGCCGAAACTTAATTGTACGTATGCATTTTTTGAGACGTTGCGCTTATTTGTTTAGTTATTTCGAAATATTTGTTGTTTTTGTGTTTATAATCGTGCAGTTATAGCTATTTAGTGTATAATCTAATTGACAATTACTGTTAAAGAGAAAAGACTCATAGTATATAGAAGTTTGCAACCTGTGTATTTACAGAAATAATTTTAAGGTAAACAGTTTTTATTATTTTCCGTTCATAATAATAACAAATAACAATGTTACCTACAATTATTAGATGACTGGAGGAAAGGTTTGTAGTGTAGCTGTTTGCAAAAACAACTCAAAAAAGGCAAAAGAGAGTGGTGAGATGTTGATGTTTTTTTCCTTCCCTAAAAAAATTACTTAATACAGGAAATAAAATTTATTTTCATATGATACAAAGAAATATTAGAAAAAACCAATGAGTGATTTTTTTCTTATTAATTGCTGTGTCTAATATGACATGATAAAATTTAACGGTCCTCTCTTGTTAAATTTTATTAATAAATTATTGTATGCACATCTAATTCTAATAAAAAATTTGCATTAATTTTTTTAATACTACATAATTGTAAAGTTTGGCCTGTGGAAAAATTTATTCTACTCAGTACGTCATAAAATAAGAAATTTTTCTAAGTAACTCTTTTCGTTAGGGCGAAAATTAGTATCATGTATGTTTCTTCATCTATCTTTTAACTTATTAAATTCGCTAAGAATTATACAAAGCAATGAAATCAAGACTGAAGTCACGGGCAAGAAATTGCACACAAGATTAAAAGAACCTACTTCAGTTTCTTGATATAAAATGTACTTCTTTAACTGCATACATTAATTAGTTATAAATTTGATATATAGTAATGTCAATTTTAAATTCCAAGGAAAACGTTATCGATGTTAATAATCATTAATCAAAAAGGTCAATTTATTAATTTGTGCTTGTACATCAAAAAATACAAAATACGGAATTCAAATTCATAACTAATTATACTTCTATACTAATGGTTTGAATGCCAGAAATTCGAATGAGCAGGCAGAGTGACGCGTTCCCGCATTTTAAATAGTGATCTCTGATTTGTCGAAAGTTACCATGCTACCTATCTTACTTTACAAACCTTGACTTAATATCACCTCTAAGGGTTACATAATATTCACTTCGAGACATCTTGGCGAAAAAATTTACAAAAAATCACAATGAATTCTCTGTGTCCATCACCAAAAACGAATGTAAACACACGGAAAATAATCGCTTTGTGTGCCACCCAGGCAAAATAGCGGATCTGTCAAAGTCACGTGTTCTGGAATGGTTTATAATAAAACAAAGGATCATAACCTAAATAACTTGGCCAACTATCTTATAGGTAAAGGCCATAAACATGGAAGAAGAAGAATAATCTAAATAACGAGAGTTCTAGAAAACCTCAGATTTTCAACCGGATCAAGTTAAAGAAGCCATTTCACAAGCTCAAACGACCAATAAAATGAGAGACTGTAAGAGCTCAGAGATCCCCCTCAAAATGATGGTTGGGAGAAAACTAAAAATAGACGAAATCGAAGGTTCGTTATCGGCGATAATAGTATGCCCTCAAATATCTAGACTATAGCAAAGCTTATCTCACTACATGTGACGAGATTGAAACCGGAAACGCAACCGGAGGATTTGAGGAGGTCTTTACTTTAATCGAAAAATTTCCAGAAGTCATTTGCGAAGAACATGAATCCAAATATCCAGAGTCCTAAAAATCTATGAAAGTTACGATACGCCAAGAGAACTTAAAAAATGCGTGGAAACGGGAAGTTTGGCCAAATGGTGCCCTTGTTTCACGTTTTTTAGTGAAAAGGATTACACCTCTATCAGAAGGACAGGTGAATCTGTAAGTTTGGAAACGGTTCATATTCCAGATAGAGATACAAATAAAGTGTTAAATATTACATCAAATTTTAACTTAACTAATGCATTAAATGTACTCGTACTAAACATACAGTCTTTAAAAAATAAATGTGGTGAAATCGAATGCTTTTTAAAAAATGACAGGAGGTGTTATCATGCCCTATGCCTCCGTGAACATTTTCTGAACAATGATGAAATTGCCAGCGTAAAAATTGAAAATTACAGGATGGCTTCAGCATACACAAGGAAAACCCACATACATGGATGTAGCATAATATTTTGTAGTAAGAATTTGGATTATAAAGAAAGATGTGACATTACTAAGTACTCATCTGAAATCAACTGTGAAATTTCCGCAATTGAAATACCATCAAAAAACTGCATCATTGTAACCATTTACAGATCCCCTAACGGTGATCTAGAACGCTTTTTTTGACATTATATACCATATTCTGCAAATATTATTTAACACAAGTAAATTAGTAGTTATAAATGGAGATTTCAACCTTAAATTCAACACCAACGACCTGGACACCAGCGTTTTTATAAATATTTTAATATCCTTTGGTTTTGAACAAACTATTTTCAAGGCTACTAGATTAAAAAATTGTATTGACAATATTTTTGTAAATTTTATAGGTGTGACAAATTACTGTACTAATGTTTTCGAACCTATGCTATCAGATCATAAAGCCTTAGAGATCGGTATAGATATTGGTGAAACACATATTCAGGATACTGTGAGCTATTATTGCAGACCCATAAAGCAAAAGGGGTTAAACACTATGTATTCCCAATTAGAAAATCAAAATTGGGATTTCATTGATATGGAAGGCAAGTGTGATGATAAATGCAGCAAATTCATAGTAATCTTAGTGAACTGTATGGAACAGTCCTTCCCTTTAGTAAAAAAAGTAATGCATCGCGACAAGAAAATATCGTGGTTCAATGATAAACTAAGGGACATGAGAGATAAATTACATTTACTGATTGACTTATCCAAAATATACCATGCTCCTAATGTACAAATTCAAATTAAAGCTTATCGCAAAAAATATCGTGATGCAATAAATGTAGCGAAAAAAGAAGCAAATAATAATTATGTATTAAATTCTGGAAATCCCATAAAATCGATGTGGGATATAGTGAATGACAATAGACAGCTAAATAAAAAACACTCATTACATGAGGAAGCTAATTTAAATGCTGATGACTTTAACAAGTTTTTCACCAATATTGCTCCAGAAATTATACGTAATCTACCCGATCCTACTACATCACCTGTAGAATACCTGATGAACTCTAATATTATGGGAAACGATTTGAGATTTGATTTTAGACCAGTAAGTGCTGAGGATGTAAGTGAAGCTATAGAGAACGTTAAGCCAAGAAATAGTAAAGACTGTTATGATCTGAACACTAAATTAATTAAATATCTTAAAAATACTCTAATCGTTCCTTTAGTTAAACTTTTTAACCTCTGTATAAAGGATGGAATATATCCAAGTTGCTTTAAAATATCTAAAGTTATACCCGTGTTTAAAAAAGGTTCTTACCAAGACATTAAAAATTACAGGCCAATTTCTTTAATACCAGTAGTATCAAAATAACTTGAATATCTTTTAAAAAATCAAATGACTGCTTTCTTTATTCATAATAATTTAATAAATCCCCACCAATTTGGCTTCCAACAAGGCAAACGAACTACCTATGCCGTGAATGACTTGGTAAATGGTAGAAAACATAGTCGAGCACAGAGAAAAATTTATATTGCTGGTAATGTAAAAACATTTTAAACTTCCCGCCATTATAGTTAGTTACTTTTACTTTGAAAAGTGTTAAGTGTGTAAAATATGTTTGACAGATGTAGAATGTAGAATTTCCAAAGAATTTATATATATATAGAACCCGATATAAAATGCACAAAGCTATACGGTACTGTTGCCAACATGTCCAACGTGCGTTTTTCTATCCATTTCTTTTTGGGATATGATATCGACTATGCTGTTATCTCTCTTGCCGCCGGCCCTCGGCCATGGTGTGAGCTTAGCAAGGACATATGTCATGTAGGTTAAATTTGATTGGTAATTTAATATTCAGTCGTTTACAGTTTGGGAGTGTCTACAGCTCCGGGTAAATCCGTATGATTAATTTTTATTATTCCTCCGTCCAAGCAATTCACACCGCACATGCGCGATGACGTTCAAACATATTGATATAGTAAGAATTGTAAGGTTACCTATCAGCAGTCTGTGGTGTAATACTTAGGTTTCCCGATTCTCACACGTGAGGTCCAGGGTTCGAATCCGCGTGTTATAGTTTTTTTTTTACCACATTTTGTTAACTAAAATACGTTATACGAATATTTCTTTAGGTTAGTTCGTTGGGTTAAATATGTTAATATTTTTTGATGTAGTATAGTTGCTTAAGATAGATAATGTCCCTTGCCCTCGACGGCAGCCAATCATGCGCATGCCCGGTTTTAGACGGAGGAATAATAAAAATTAATCATACGGATTTACCCGGAGCTGTAGACATTGCCTTACAGTTTACATGTTGAAGTATGAAATAACCTCTAAATTATTCCACTGTTTATAAAACGTTTTTATTGTTTTACGTTAATTTACTCTTATAATTCACTTTTATTATTATTTTACATTATTATTGCTTTAAAAAAAATCGAGTTAAACATGGTGAAAAAATGTGTTGTTTGTTCAGAGCAAAAATGTCCCACTGTCTTTTCACAGGTAAAATAACTACATAATTCCAAGTAATTATATAATTATCTGCTAAAATAATCTATGTCTCATCGGTATACAAATAAAAGTACTGAATATTTGCTATTTACATAACTATACATAGTACCGTAGTATGCTTAGCAATTTGTTTGCTTTTGTCAGTTGGCTTGTGAATTGTTTTTTAACTTTTAGATTTCCTAAAAATGAAGCCTTGTGCTCTGCTTGGAAGAAAGCATGCGGTGTTGATCATGCTAACCAAAACACAGTAGTGTGTTCAAAACATTTTCTTGAGGGAGACTATGATGACAGTTATTGGCCTGTTAGGAAATTGCGTAAAACTGCCATTCCAGCCCCTACATTAAGGCGTAAACCTGAAGGTAAGAACCTTTTCTATAGTTGAAAGAGCATTAAAACGGTGGTAACTTAAATAGTAGAAATGATTGCTGTTTCAGAAATTGTAAGAGCGGGACCGTCTAAACAAGATGTGCAACATTTCGTAGGGACTGAATTACCTGGACCATCCAACACAGACGAGATATCCATCCCAGAGCAATTGCAATTAATTACTCCATCTGAAATAAAACTTTCTGTAGGTAGGTATCTAAGTGGCAATTTTAAGGAATTATTCCCTATAATTAAATTAATTTGATACCAAAAATAATAGAATTTCTTTTCAGAAGAACGTACACCACCTCATGAACATCATATTGTTCGTTATGTAGGTGATCTCCATCCAGCAGATTTTGCTACTCCACGAAAAGCTAAAAGACACCTGGCATTCTTGAAGGAGAAGTGGGAAAGCCAACGTAAAAAAATTAAGGTGCTTAGTACACAAAAAAAGAGACTAGAGGTTCGCATTGACAATGTAAGGGATCTCTTAGAGCACTTGCGAAATCAAAATTTATTATCAGAAGAATCATCAAATGCAATAATGGTACTGCTACGTTAATTTCCTTGTTTTAATTATTATTGTTTGTACAACCCTACGTCCCTGATAATATAATTATTATAATAACTTTGTAGGAAGAAATGCCAAGTCCTTTGGAAGCGATATTAAAAAGGCAGTTACTTGAAAAGAATAGAAAATATGACCCAAGTATACGTGCCTTTTCATTAAGTTTACATTTTTATTCTTCAAGTGCTTATAATTATGTACGAAAACAATCTTCTGCCACATCCTGATACCATAAGGAAATGGTACACAGGATTCACGAAAGAATCATTTGAAGCGCTAAGTTTAAAACAGCAACAGCAAACCGATCCAATAATTGTAAATATTGTCGTTGATGAAATGAGTATTCGACAACACATTCAGTATGAATGTGGCAAGTATTACGGATATGTTGATTTTGGTGCTGGATTAGAAGGTGATGGAGATACTCGGCCACAGGCTAACCATGCATTTGTTATTATGGCTGTAGCCTTAAATAGCCACTGGAAAATACCATTGGGGTATTTTTTCATTCAAGGTTTAAGTGCATCGGAACGAGCAAATTTGTTGACGACTTGTTTAGGCCTACTACATGAAACAAAAATTAAGTGTAATTCTATAAATTTTGATGGGACTTCCACTAATATTTCTATGTGTAATGAATTAGGGACTAATTACGTTTATAGTAAAGATTTTCAACCATGGTTTCCTCATGTAAATACCAGTGGCGGTTTCTCTGAGGAGGCAGAGGAGGCCGGGCCTCCCTACTTCTGATTTGCCTTTACAGTTACTTTACATATTTACATTATTATAAATATAAATATACTTTATGAAACGACAAATTTAAATTAACAGAAATATTCCCTAAATCTGTGAATTTAAACTATTATTATTATAACCGGCAACGCTGCACAACTGTAACATTCTATCCATGGTGACTGGTGAGGCAGGCCTCCAAACGCTTCTAACATAGCTTTCGCGTTTAGAATGGTTCAATTTGGAACGTTTGAAGCTACCCATTAAAATCTGCTCTCAAAACCACGTGCCGGAGGCCAAGCTCCGGACCAATAGGAACAAAGATTAATAAACATCTGACTTTTATTTTCCCGCTTCCTGAGTCCAGACAGTCGTACCGTTTACCGTTTAGGTTAATTGAAATTAAATGTGTCTGTGGTGGTTTTCATTTTATTAAGTGCAATAAATTCATTTAAAATTTTTGTTTAAATATTGATAAAACGTCAAAAATGGAATTAAACGTAAGTACAAGCAATAACAATGGTAATGTCAGTATCGGTGAAGTGTTTAAATCTGTAGATGATATTGTAAATTTCCTTTTGAAGAATGTTCATTTTAGTCAATTAACATATGATGACAAGATATTTATAATAAAAACTTTAAAAAGGCCCCAACCTACCATGCAAAATCTCATAGTAACTTCAAAACATAATCGTTCTTTTTGTGTACAATGGTATGATAAATGTGAGTGGTTAACTGGATGTCCAGTACAAAATAAATTATATTGCTGGTATTGTTTACTTTTTTCTAATGACCCAGAGAACACTGTTTGGTCAAAATTAGGATATAATGATTTAAAAAACTTACCCAGATCAATTGAAAGGCATGCTAGGTCAAAAGGACATTTAACTGCTTCAATAAAATTCAAGTTATTTGGCAAACAGAATATTTTAAATTCTATTGATGAAGGGCACAAACAGTCAATTGTAGATCATAATGTAAAGGTTAAAGAAAATAGAGACATCTTAAATAGACTAATTGATACGGTAATTTTTTTATGTTGTCAAGAATTGGCTTTTAGGGGACATGATGAGAATGTGCATTCAGATAATAGAGGAAATTTTCAAGAGCTTATTTCTTTTCTGAGCAGATACGATGGCAAAATGGAACAATTTTTAAACGAAGCTACAGTTTTTTCGGGAACTTCTAAAGCTATTCAAAACGATTTAATTGAATCAATTAGTTGTGTTGTAGTACAAAAAATTGAAAGCGAATTAAATGAAGTACCTTTCTTTTCTTGGCAAGCTGATGAAACCACAGACATCAGCTGCTGTTCACAGTTATCGGTTGTTTTCAGATATGTTATTAAAGGGCAAGTGGTTGAACGATTTGCAGGTTTTTACAATGTTAGTTCAGGTCGAACCGCAAATGATTTATTTAATTTTTTAACAGAAAAATTTGGAAAATATGACTTAAAAAATAAACTTGTTGCTCAGACATATGATGGGGCATCAGTTATGGCTGGTCACTTAAATGGCTTACAGGCAAAAATTAAAACAATGGCCCCTCAGGCACTTTTTACACATTGCTATGCGCATACGTTGAATTTAGTATTAAGTAAAGCCTGCATTGATAGCATCAAAGAATGTAAAAATTTTTTTGCCAACTTGTCTGGATTTTCATCATATTTTTCAAAATCAACTAAAAGAACAGAGGTACTTAATACCATAGGATCTGACCGTTTACCGTCAAATGTGGCAACAAGGTGGAATTTTACATCTAGAGCAGTTTTTACAGTATTCAAAAACAGGGATAAGTTAATAGAAGTTTTTGATTATATTTTGACACATGATGATTTCAAACAAGATCAGCCAACTTTAAGAGAAGCTGTTGGCTTAAAAAGACATCTTAAAGATCCTCATTTTCTCTTTCTTTTACATACTTTTAAATTTATCTTTAAACACACCGATGTTGTATTTTCAATTTTACAAAATAAAAGCACAGACATTTCATACGCCAGGAAATGTTTGAATGCATTAACTATTACATTGCAAGATTTTAGAAATAATGAAATTCATTTTAATGATCTTTACAACCAACTGTCTGAAGATTTCCAAAGTGGTGAACCGGCGCCAAAGAAAAGAAAGACAACATTAAATCTTCAAGATTTGAGACTGAATTATAAACAGATTTTCAATGAAATTTTGGATACAATAATTAATCAACTACAGATAAGATTTTCCGATTTAGATAAATTAGAATTTTTCGATTTAATAAGAAAAGATAATTTTCTCTCATATTCAAAAGAATTTCCAAATGATAAATTTGAATCATTATTAAAACAATATAACCTTTTTGATTCAATAGCACTAAAAAATGAATTAACAACTGTATACGCTGACAAAGAATTGTTTCAAAATTGTCAAACCCCTACCGAAATGATTTCATTTATTTATAATAATGACTTAATTTCTTGTCTAACAGAATTTTATAGATTACTTACTTTAGCTGTCACAATTCCTGTCTGCTTCAGTAGAAAGGAGTTTTTCCGCCCTCAAACGAATCAAATCATTTACTAGAAATACTATTGAGCAAGAAAGATTTAAAAATATTTCTATCATTTCTATCGAAAAACGGCTTGTTAAGGAACTAACACAGAATAATACATTTTATGACGAAGTAATAGATATTTTTGCCAAACAAAAAGATAGACGGATTTCATTAATTTACAAGAACATTTAGACATGTAGTTTTTTTGTTCAATTTCTTTTTTGTTTAAAATTTAAAAAACCACCACGGCAATTATTCTACTTCTGTAGATTGTAAGTATACTACCAAGTATATTTTTATTTGTGTTGTTTTTCAGTTTGTTATTATTTAACTATTTTTAATTTGAGAATATTTTTATTTATGTTATCGTTTCAGAGTTTATTATTTATTTCATATTACTATATAATTGTTTTGATTGTGGTAGCATTTGTGCCATATTATTATTACTATTATTATATTAATAATTAACTCCCTCACCTATTAAAAGCACCCCTACCCCACAATCCCATCCTGGCAAGATATAATTCAGACCTCCACGTTGGTTCTTGCTGGACGGTAGAATTTGTTTTTTACTTTATACTTTGATACTTATCATAAAACAAATTATACCGACTAACATGAAGAGAAAATAACTAATATTTGTGTAATGGTAAAGTTTAAAAGTTCGATATATTCGCAAAATTTTCATCGCGGCGCACATGTGTATACCTCCCGCCCCTCGGAACCACCCAGGCCTATCTATCCCCTGCCTCCCCAGTTTAAAAACTGAGGAACCGCCACTGGTAAATACTGGAGAAAAAGTACATACTTTCTGGGATGCTTGTCATATGATAAAATTGGTTAGGAACACTCTTGCTGACTGGGGAGTTATTTACAGTCCAGAAGGAGAACCCATTAAATGGGAGTATATTGAAAAATTGTACAAACTTCGAAAACATGAAGGTTTACATGCGGCCAACAAATTGACATCGCAACATATAAATTTTCAAAATAACAAAATGAAAGTTAGATTAGCAGTGCAGGTTCTAAGTGCAAGCGTAAGTTCAGCCCTGTTATTTTGTAAACGATTAACTATAAAGGAATTTGATAATTGTGAGGCAACTGCGACTTTCTGCTTAAATATAAACAATATTTTCGATATTTTGAATTGCAAATCACTTTATTCAAAGTGGGAACTTAACAAGCCAATATCTTTAACAACTATTGATAAATTTAAAAGTCATATTGACATATATAAAAAATATTTATCGGGCTTGAAGGATTGTTCTGGCCAATTATTAATTCATACTAAGCGAAAAACAGGTTTTCTGGGACTCATTGTATGCTTATCTAGTTATTTAGAATTGTACAATGATCTGGTTGTAACTGGATATCTAAAATACATTTTAAGTTACAAATTTAGCCAAGATCACCTTGAAATGTATTTTTCTGCCATACGCCAACGGGGAGGGTGGAATAACAACCCTACTGCTCAATTCAGAACTGCATACATTAGGCTTTTAGTTAAGCATCAAGTTGTTGCTGCAAGAACTAGCAACTGTAGTATACTAGATGCAACCACCATTATGCATGTCGGTGCAGGAACTATTACGAGAACCAGCGACACAATTGTCGATGAAGATGGAGAAGAAATGAAAATTTCGGACGAAGATCATGACTATTTTGCACATGTTTTTGATTTGTCACCATTTGTGTCAGACGTCATTAAATATGTAAGCGGTTTTGTTGCAAGGCGAATAAATAAATCTATTTCATGTCAAATTTGTAAAGATTAGTTAGTTAACAATCGGGCTACATCCCAACTTGTTGTATTAAAGGAAAGAGGAAAGTTGATTACAGCCAGCGAAGATGTCATTGAATTGTGTATGTGTTTAGAGCGTTTAATTAGGCAGTATAAAAATGTTTTGTTCTCCAAGAGAAATATCACTGAATTTTTTATTTCTAAAATACTACCTAATTTGAGTATCTTCAATAACGATATTATGAATAATCATATTTTATCCCAAGAGATGTTAGATAATCACAAGTTACAATTAATATGTATGTGTTGTAAAATGTATATGAAGGTACGTTTACATTATGAAGCTAAATTAAAAAATGATACTACTAGTTGCAGACAAAAATTTACAAAAATGATATTGTTCCGTCATGAATAAAAATAATTATATGTTATTGTTGTATTTGAAATATAGTATCTGTTGCAAATAAATGCATTTTATTTTTTTGCTCATTCTACACACCTTTGCAGATGCACAATTTCACGCTCCAATTTGTTCCTATGCAGAACTTGATGTTTACAAATTCCATTTTTAATTAGTAGGTAGGTACCTATTAGGTAACTACTCAATTTAGGAGGCCAATTCCAGTTTTAGTGAGGTACTTGGTTAATGGCCAGTTTCTGAAACGTAAAATAGAGTTAATTATTCGTTTACTGTCATAGTTACAATTGTGACAACAATTGTTACTATGACATTTACTAATAGATAACTTTATTTTACGTTTCAGAAACAGACCCTAAATAAATTACCTATAATGCTGCTTGCTTCTAAATGCACTTATGAAGGAAAAATATTCGCAGTCTAAAATTTAAAAAATGTTATTTGTGTTCAGCCATAGGTATAGAAAGTATATAAACGACAATTTTAAACTATGTTTTGTCTCTTCGAAGTACAAATGTTTATTATTCATAGTTCCAAATTCACGTATATAACAAATTAGGTTATATTTACATTATATGGGTCAAATCAAAGGTATTTGACATGTCATCTCAGAATGTACGACGGCGCAGAAAGAGTTAGGACTGCTAGCGGCTTAGAAAGAGTTGGAGCTATGGAATTTACTTCTTAAGGAACGAGATAATCATAAAATGTAGTGTCTGAACTTGAGGACTTGATGATGGCAACACACTCGTCATTGTATATCGGGTTCTATATATATAAATTCTTTGAGAATTTCCTGTGCTGTTAATATTGATAATAAATAAGTATAAAAATCACCAAGAGTTGATTAATACTAATAGAAAAACAAAAGGTAAATATTTTTATATGGCTCCTTAATAAAAAATTTAGCTAAATATGGGACAAGAACCAAATCAAATTACGATTAATAAAAAGAGGTTTCTGATAATGTATATTTGAGATAAATATACAAAGCGTAAACAAAATTTGACATTACTGGCAAATAAACTGTTTAATGAACAAAAATATTAATGAATAATGAACTAAACATTTGTCGCTAATATTTAAGTTATTAGCGATAATCGTGTATATCCTTGTTATTACTACATTTTTTTATTTCTGCTAAATAAGTAAACCAATAACACTAAGAATACTGTGTTTTCGTAACTAATGTTATTGGATAGGAACCACTAATGCTCAGTTTATTAGCAGCAATTATATAAAAATATTGGCACTACTTTTTAATTTTACTGTTAATTATATTCCTTACTTATGACAAGTAGATTTATTATTTATTATAAACATATTGTTTATTTAGAAGAAAAATATTATTATTTCTCTCAAATATTTATTTTTGTAAAGCAGGACATATTTGTAACAAATAAAAACAGCATTAATAATAAAAAATATTTATATTTAAAAAATAAAAATCATCGACAAACCACGGCCTCATGAAATAATATACAATTTTACCTTCAAAATAGTAACAGATGGCAATAAAATTCTAAATTGTACATTAATCTACATTTACAAAATTCTGGACAAAAATTCAGATAAAACTTTATTGCGGCGTGTATCCTGATGGTACATACCCGCATTAGATTAAAATTAAAATTCAAAAATACTCTAGAGATAAGTATACATAGAAAAACATCACAATAACTTAAGGATTATCTTTATATAAAACTATAAATTAGTGCATGCATAAAGTACACATTACAGCAATGGCGGCTGATGGATTTTGATGAATATAAGACTTATGATGATGCGATCTAAATCGAATCAAGAGGTTTTTGTCAAAACATTAAAATTACAATATTATTTTTATTACACAAAGTAATTTTAAGTGTTAAACTGGGAGTTAAACTTGGTGTCAAAAAATATCAAATATATATACCTATATATTTTTCCAAAAATTAATATTTTCTCAATCATCAGTAGTTTTTGGCACTTTTTGGGGTATGAGCCCAGGATTTTTCAATTTTTTTTGCGCAGATTCCTATCGAAATTTTTTTTATTAATATTGTAATTTTAATGTTCGATGAAACCTCTTATGATTTGGTGTAGATCTCATGTCTAAACTGAGATACAGTGTCTTCAAAATCCATCAGCCGCATGCACCACTGCGTTGCAAAATATTAAAAGATTTTAAATGTGAAAAAAGAGATCATATAAATACATAAATAAAAATTCGCCAGGTGTAAACACTGAGAGAAAGGATCTGGTCAATTTATATTATTAGCCGTTACTCGAGTCCGAGTATAAAAATGTTACAGTCGATAGATTGTGTACAATAAAAAACAAGTAAAAGGTGTAGTCTATTGTAATTCCCATTCATCTACGGTGCACACGACTATGGCTATAGAGGCCAATTCGGGAGAGCACATGTCGACCGCAGTCAGGACAAACATAGACCTGGTTAGATCTTGGATTCGGCCTTCTTGCAGCAACATTACCTTGATAGCTGGCCACAACCCCTCGCCATTCGGTTCTGTCCGCTGCAAGTTGTTCCCATTGCTCGTCTGCAATACCGCAGGATTTTAGATTTTCATGGAGAGCGTCTTTGAACCTCTTTCGTTGACCGCCACGCCTTCTTCTACCGCTTAGCAATTCACCATAAAGTGTACATTTAGGAAGGCGGTTATCATGCATACGATGAACGTGACCTGCCCATCTTAGGCGTGCTCTTGAAATAAGCACCTCAATTGGAAGGCTGTTTGCTCTCCTGAGTACTTCCACGTTTGATATGTGATGGAACCAACGGATTTTCATCATACTTCTGAGGTGTCTTTGCTGAAAACGTTCTAATTCTTTCACATGACGACGGTAAGTGACCCAGCTTTCACATCCATATAGCAGTGTTGGAATGACAACTGCTCTGTAGACAGCCATTTTCGTTGACAAAGCAAGGTCGTGGTTGTCAAATACTCTCTCTCTAAGTCCCCAGAGTGCTCTAGATGCAGCGTTAATTCTATTGCGAATCTCGCTGTCCATGTTTGCTTTGTCATTAACAACGTTGCCTAAGTAATTGAACTGATCCACCACTTCAAGAGAATTTCCGTTAAGTGTAATGTCTATTTGGTTCACTTGATGAGGAGTTGACATAATCTTAGTCTTTCCAATGTTGATTTTAAGTCCCAAGGAATCATAGCTCTGGGCATACACATCTAAAAGTTCTTGAAGCTCTTCCGGCGTAGAGGCTAAAAGTGCACAGTCATCCGCATACTGGAGATCACAAATGAATCGTGTGCGTGTCTTCGTGAAAGTTCTAAAGCGCCCTATGTTAAAGAGACCGCCATCAAAACGGTATCTGAGACCTATTCCTCTGACTGTCAGTTTGTTGTCAACAATAATTGTTAGAGCAGTGGTAAACAAATTAAAGAGTAGGGGTGCCAGGACGCATCCCTGCCTAACTCCAGTGAGGGTTTGGAAAGGTTCGGTTGCCTCATTATTATACATAACCTGGGCGTTGTTGTTTGTGTGTAGACTGCGACATACTTCCACAAATTTTCTAGGGATACCTAAGCGGAACATAATTTTCCAGAGCACTTCCCTGTCCACCGAGTCAAACGCCTTGGTTAAATCAATGAAGGCCATGTGAATTTCTCCTTGATGTTCGAGTGCTTTTTCTTGAAGCTGTTTAAGTGTGAAGATTAAATCCGATGTGCCTCGGTTTGGTCTAAAGCCACTCTGTGTTTCAGGAAGTAACTTTTCCATAACAGGTGTTAGCCTATTTGCCATCGCTTTAGTGAATATCTTCCCTCCAACAGCCAGGAGAGTTATACCCCTGTAATTTCCACAGTCCGCAGCGCTCCCTTTGTTTTTGAAGAGGTTGATTAAAAGTGTATCACGAAACTCCTGCGGAGCTTGACCACTTTCCCACACGACATCAAACAGTTTTTTGAGGTAGGGTATGAGCTCTGACGACACAGCTTTAAAGATCTCAGCTGGGAGTGAGTCGGCGCCGGGAGATTTGTTATTTTTTAGCTGCCCAATGGCGGTTAAGATCTCTTCCGTTGTTAGTGGTTTATCTAAGTCTTCGAAGGTGTCATATTGTGGGATAAGATTTATAATATCGTGATCGGCTTGGCTTTGCTGGTTAAGAATGTTAGAGTAGTGTTCTTTCCATCGGGCTCTTATTTCCTGGTCTTCTTTGAGGAGATTTCCATTTAAATCTTTCATAGGGCACATATTTTTCCGACTGGGGCCGTACACTGCTTTTACTCCTTGAAAGAAATTCCTATAGTCGTGTGAATCGGCGTACCTTTGAATTTCTCTGGCCTTGCTTGCCCACCACTCGTTCTTTATTCTTCTAATTTCGCGTTGCGTTTCATACTTAGATTGGGTAAAAGCTTCTGCTTTTGATGAGTCGTTGGGGTGGTTGATAGCGTTTTGGAAGGCGATATGTTTGCGGTCAAGAAGTTCTTGTATAAAAGCTTCATTATCATTGAACCAGTCCTCCTGTTTTTTACTTGCTGCAGTGCCAAGAATTTCCTCACTCGCACTTTTTAAACTGTCTTTAATTTGTGTCCAGGTAGCAGCGACATCAGAATTGGTTTCTTCTAGTGCACTCAAATTTTCTTTAACTTTTTGCTTTAGCTGTTCGACGGTTTGTTGGTCACGCAATTTACTAACACAGAGACGGAGTCTACGTTTTACTTGAGTTCTTCGGTGTTTGGGTCTCATAACAATTTTCATTTTAGAGACAACAGGACGATGATCGGTCCAACATTCGCTATCAATGCGCACCTTTGTAATTTGGACGTCCTTGAAATGCTTCCTACGTACGATAACATAGTCCAGTAGATGCCAGTGACCTGATCTGGGGTGACGCCAGGTGCCTTTAAATTTATCCTTTTGTCGGAAAATGGTGTTTGTTATAACTAAATCATGTTCTGCACATTTAGTTAGGCGTAGTTGACCGTTAGCGTTCATGTTGCCCAAACCGTTCTTGCCTATGATGCCTGGCCAAGTGTCTGCATCGCTCTCTACTCTAGCGTTAAAATCGCCAAGAATAACGAGTCGTTCCGTTCTAGGTATTCTACAGAGAGTTTCTTCCAGCTGTTGATAGAAGCTTTCCTTGGTTTCGTGACTTGCATCCAGAGTGGGAGCGTAGGCGCTTATTAGATTTACCGCGTTGCCATCTGATAGCTCATAGCGTAGCAGCATTATAGACGCTCGGATAGGCCTTGTGGTACTTGTGTTAAGTTGGATACAAGTTGATTCCGAACGGCAAATCCTACTCCATGTTGTCTTCTTGAATTGGTGGGAAGACCTTTCCAATAGAAGGTGTAGTACTTTTCTGTGAGACAGCCTTCCTCCAAAAATCGAGTTTCGCTGAGAGCTGCAACGTCAACATTGAGTCGGTGAAGTTCTCTATCTATTAGAGCAGTTCTTCTTTCAGGCCGATCGGTGCGAGTGCTGTCGTTCAAAGTACGAACATTCCAAGCGCCGTAGATGAAAGAATTAGTTTTCTTGGATTTAACTTGTCGGTGTTTTTTCGACATTCGATGAGGTGTCCCTGTGGGCACCCTCCCCCGGAGATCCGATCGGGAGGGTATTTTACCTCCGGATGATTTTGTCCCACTTGAACGCTCCATCATTTTTTTAAAAGTCTTAATCGACTGAAAACGAAGCTGCATTTGAAGTTTTAGCTGGAGCAGGTATGCAACTGACCAGCTCGGTTGCGGAAGGCGAGTGGTGTGGTCCCATGGCACAGAAAGAGACTGCGACGATGGGGTAACCAAGCGATTCCAAAAGCAACCTTTGTGTGCGGTGGGTTATTTTTACCGCACTCTTCGTGAGAAGGTGGATGTACTCACGACAAAAGGTAAGGGTTATTCCGCCCTTACTCGGTCGTTAGAGCCTCGTTAGTGAAAACAGGGTGCACCAAGTTCAAATTGAACTCATCGCGAAGGTGAGGTTAACAATTGAGTAGGAGAGGCTATAACTTGCGCTTCACTACCCCATTACACCAATTTATATGGCCATAAATTTTCACGTGAAATAAAGAAAAGATATTTCTCTCAATGTTTATCAACAAAATACAACGCATATAAACTAAACTATTCTGCATATAAAAATTATTTTAAAACTGAAATACCGTCACAGATTATTAGACTATTTGGATTTAAAGAATTGTATGAATAATATATCTGCTGTCCAAAACTGAAGTTGGTATGAAAAAAAGCAGGAGTTTGAAAATATTTCTATATACTAATTAAGAAATCAATTATCGAGATTATTGTCTAAAACATAAAGAGAACGTAATTAGTGAAAAATAGTTTTATGAACTTTACCATCCCTACAATTTGGATCAGTCATGTAATGACCACATGAAGACAAATTAGAAACTAAAATAAAATAACTAGAATTGCATGTACACTGTAGAAGACTATTTATTGCCCTTAAACACAACACTACTAGGTATACACCCGAGACACCGGCACACGTCTCAACAACGATCATCGAAATGGACGAAATGAGCTTAAGAGCTCTCGAAATGACACGAATATCAACGAGATTTAAATTCTAATAAACTAGGTAATTTGTGCTTATTTCATGACTATTTACTTTACAAATCAATATATTAATGCCACAACTTTAATTATTAGTACTTAATAAAATGGAATAAATAGAAATGCATATTTGTCAGTAATAATCATATCTTAACCATTAATACATTTTTGTTAATCATAATATCACGGTTATTTGTACTAGAAAACTTGTGTTAAAAGAAAGTTTTTATTTGGCATTATTAGTGGACACTATTATTACTTAACAAAAAAATATTTCCTACTAATAAAAAAGTCTCAAATAAAAAGTTTATTTGGTCCATTTTTCTCTGTGAGGGCTTTGAATTGGGGAACTTTGTTGGGGCAGCATTTTGTGACCTGAGTAAGGCCTTCGACTGTGTCTCCCATAAGACGTTAACTGATAAGCTAATATACTATGGTTTCTTACATGATAGCATCCACCTAATAAATAGTTACATTACTGACCGGTTTCAAAAAACTTATTATAATAATGAGTATTCTAAACTTAATAGGATTGATCACGGGGTGCCACAGGGTTCACTACTCGGTCCAAACCTGTTCTTAATTTACATAAATGATCTACCAACAGCTGGGCTAAGTAGTAGGTTTGTGTTATTTGCTGATGACACAACTATAATATGTCGAGAAATCATTCGAAACTCTCACACAGAATATGGAAATCCCTCAAAACCTAGCCTCTCACTGGTTCATAACAAATTCCCTAAAATTAAATGAAGATAAAACTGAGAAAATAATTTCCACTTTAAGACACCAGGAAATTAACAACCCAACTAAAGTAAAATTTCTAGGAATTATGTTAGATCCAACTCTAAAATGGAATGAACATGTTGATTACACATGCAGCAAGTTAGCTAAAAACCTTTATCTTCTAAAAAACTTAATTCAAACAACATCAAAAGAAATAACTGTTATGGCCTATCATACCCTTTTTAATTCTATCATCAGCTATGGAATAACTCATATGGGGTCACTCCACTCACTGTGCTAGAGTTTTCAATATGCAAAGAAAAGCAGTCAGAATTTTACTCAATCTAAATTATAGAGACGATGTAAAAAATCATTTTATTAGTCTTGGTTTCTTAACTGTTCCTAGTTTATATATTTTTAATTGTCTACTCTATGTAAAAAATAACATGCACAAGTATGTAAATATTTTTTTCTACTCCCTTATGTAAATATGCTGTTTTCCGTACAGTCTGTAGAATGGATAAGTAAGCCATTCCAGTTAACTCAACGGATATATTTCATATACGTTCTAGGATGGATATGAAATCGACCAATCACAGTTCGTGTATTAAGTACATAGGCAACTATTCGTTTAAAAAAATTCAAGTTAGTGCGTAAGCTGTCAAAGTAATTGTCAGTGTGTATTCGCGCAGTTTGAGCTAGAAAATAATTTAAAATGAGTGATTCCAGGGAAGAATCGATAAACGGTATACCACCTAAAATTTTATTGAAATTATTATATACAGACAAAATTTTAGAGATATATTATGACAAAAAAAAGTAAGTATATGTGGGGATTGAACCTATGATCTCTTGCATTTCGAAGCGTGCATATAACCGCTAGGCTACTGAAACTTTTATAAAATGTTTGCACTTAGAGGATAAGATTTAGCAGAAGTTAAGTTTGTATATTAAAATTTGATTAAAACTAGTATTTGTAGTTTTTTCTTAATCCGGTCGTAGAAAAAGTATACTGTACAACTCGAGTGGATTATCCATATCGCACTCGAAAGATTGAGGACTCCGCCTACGGCGTCGTGCTCGAACTTCTTTCTCGTGCGATATTGCTATCATATACACTCTTGTTGCACAAACTACTATTGATATCCATACCTACAATACAGGCAACAATACTAATTCATCTATTGAATATCTTATACTAAAGAAATCAAGACATGCCACAGATTATTATGGGCCTCTTTTCTATAATAAATTACCTCCTCAAATTAGGGCACTACCTTTAAATCAATTTAAATTCAAAATAAAAAAAATTCTTATCTCTAAGGCATTCTACAGCTTAGACGAATTTCAAAATTATGATCTGTAAACTTTAAATTTTATCATGTTATCTTTCTACCATTTCATTATTTTATCATGTTACCATTTTACTATTTTATTATTTTATCATATTAGTTTTTTATTATTTTATAAGGTTATATGTTACGTGTAATGTTGTTCGTCCATATATTTGGTATATTTACTTATATTTTTTACATGTATATTTCTTATACTTCTTAGAGGTGTACCTCTGTAACGACTTATGTAATGATTTTTTTTAAATCAAATGCATCAATAAATTCTATTCTATTCTATTATTTACATGTATATTACAATCTCGAATTGACCTGCACGTGGGTGGAGAAGGCTTTTTTATCCAGCATGTGTTGGTTAAGTCCAAGGTGTTAAGACAAGAAATTTTATCCAGTAAGGATAAGATAAGATAATTTATTTTCCCAATTGATCATAAATATGACATTGGATATGTCAAAAAAATAATGCTTAAGTCTAATAATACAGTAAAATAGTACAATACAGTAAAACTTCCAATAGTACAAAACAGTAAAACTTAAAATTTACGATAATATAGATTAAAATAATGTCAGCACTAGTTGAGTTACTGAGATTAAAAATATGATAAGGCAACTGTTCAATAGTCTTACTATTAATATTATTCGGGTAGTGTAATGGGGTAGTGAAGCGCAAGTTATAGCCTCTCCTACTCGATTGTTAACCTCACCTTCACGATGAGTTCAATTTGAACTTGGTGCACCCTGTTTTCACTAACGAGGCTCTAACGATCGAGTAAGGGCGGAATAACCCTTACCTTTTGCCGTGAGCACATCCACCTTCTCACGAAGAGTGCGGTAAAAATAACCCACCGCACACAAAGGTTGCTTTTGGAATCGTTTGGTTACCCCATCGTCGCGGTCTTCTTCTGTGCCATGGGACCACACCATTCGCCTTCCGCAACCGAGCTGGTCAGTTGCATACCTGCTCCAGCTAAAACTTCAAATGCAGCTTCGTTTTCAGTCGATTAAGGCTTTAAAAAAAATGATGGAGCGTTCAAGTGGGACAAAATCATCCGGAGGTAAAATACCCTCCCGATCGGATCTCCGGGGGAGGGTGCCCACAGGGACACCTCATCGAATGTCGAAAAAACACCGACAAGTTAAATCCAAGAAAACTAATTCTTTCATCTATGCCGCTTGGAATGTTCGTACTTTGAACGACAGCACTCGCACCGATCAGCCTGAAAGAAGAACTGCTCTAATAGATAGAGAACTTCACCGACTCAATGTTGACGTTGCAGCTCTCAGCGAAACTCGATTTTTGGAGGAAGGCTCTCTCACAGAAAAGTACTACACCTTCTATTGGAAAGGTCTTCCCACCAATTCAAGAAGACAACATGGAGTAGGATTTGCCGTTCGGAATCAACTTGTATCCAACTTAACACAAGTACCACAAGGCCTATCCGAGCGTCTAATGCTGCTACGCTATGAGCTATCAGATGGTAACGCGGTAAATCTAATAAGCGCCTACGCTCCCACTCTGGATGCAAGTCACGAAACCAAGGAAAGCTTCTATCAACAGCTGGAAGAAACCCTCTGTAGAATACCTAGAACGGAACGACTCGTTATTCTTGGCGATTTTAACGCTAGAGTAGGGAGCGATGCAGACACTTGGCCAGGCATCATAGGCAAGAACGGTTTGGGCAACATGAACGCTAACGGTCAACTACTCCTAACTAAATGCGCCAAACATGATTTAGTTATAACAAACACCATTTTCCGACAAAAGGATAAATTTAAAGGCACCTCTGGCGTCACCCCAGATCAGGTCACTGGCATCTACTGGACTATGTTATCGTACGTAGGAAGCATTTCAAGGACGTCCAAATTACAAAGGCGCGCATTGATAGCGAATGTTGGACCGATCATCGTCCTGTTCTCTCTAAAATGAAAATTGTTATGAGACCCAAACACCGAAGAACTCAAGTAAAACGTAGACTCCGTCTCTGTATTAGTAAATTGCGTGACCAACAAACCGTCGAACAGCTAAAGCAAAAAGTTCAAGAGAATTTGAGTGCACTAGAAGAAACCAATTCTGTAGATGTCGCTGCTACCTGGACACAAATTAAAGACAGTTTAAAAAGTGCGAGTGAGGAAATTCTTGGCACTGCAGCAAGTAAAAAACAGGAGGACTGGTTCAATGATAATGAAGCTTTTATACAAGAACTTCTTGACCGCAAACATATTGCCTTCCAAAACGCTATCAACCACCCTAACGACTCATCAAAAGCAGAAGCTTTTACCCAATCTAAGTATGAAACGCAACGCGAAATCAGAAGAATAAAGAACGACTGGTGGGCAAGCAAGGCCAGAGAAATTCAAAGATACGCCGATTCACACGACTACAGGAATTTCTTTCAAGGAGTAAAAGCAGTGTACGGCCCCAGTCGGAAAAATATGTGCCCTATTAAAGATTTAAATGGAAATCTCCTCAAAGGAGACCAGGAAATAAGAGCCCGATGGAAAGAACACTACTCTAACATTTTTAACCAGCAAAGTCAAGCCGATCACGATATTATAAATCTTATCCCTCAATATGACACCTTCGAAGACTTAGATAAACCACTAACAACGGAAGAGATCTTAACCGCCATTGGGCAGCTAAAAAATAACAAATCTCCCGGCGCCGACTCACTCCCAGCTGAGATCTTTAAAGCTGTGTCGTCAGAGCTCATACCCTACCTCAAAAAACTGTTTGATGTCGTGTGGGAAAGTGGTCAAGCTCCGCAGGAGTTTCGTGATGCACTTTTAATCAACCTCTTCAAAAACAAAGGCAGCGCTGCGGACTGTGGAAATTACAGAGGTATAGCTCTCCTGGCTGTTGGAGGGAAGATACTCACTAAAGCGATGGCAAATAGGCTAACACCTGTTATGGAAAAGTTACTTCCTGAAACACAGAGTGGCTTTAGACCAAACTGAGGCACATCGGACCTAATCTTCACACTTAAACAGCTTCAAGAAAAAGCACTCGAACATCAAGGAGAAATTCACATGGCCTTCATTGATTTAACCAAGGCGTTTGACTCGGTGGACAGGGAAGTGCTCTGGAAAATTATGCTTCGCTTAGGTAGCCCTAGAAAATTTGTGGAAGTATGTCGCAGTCTACATACAAACAACAACGCCCAGGTTATGTGTAATAATGAGGCAACCGAACCTTTCCAAACCCTCACTGGAGTTAGGCAGGGATGTGTCCTGGCACCCCTACTCTTTAATTTGTTTACCACTGCTCTAACAATTATTGTTGACAACAAACTGACAGTCAGAGGAATAGGTCTCAGATACCGTTTTGATGGCGGTCTCTTTAACATAGGGCGCTTTAGAGCTTTCACGAAGACACGCACACGATTCATTTGTGATCTCCAGTATGCGGATGACTGTGCACTTTTAGCCTCTACGCCGGAAGAGCTTCAAGAACTTTTAGATGTGTATGCCCAGAGCTATGATTCCTTGGGACTTAAAATCAACATTGGAAAGACTAAGATTATGTCAACTCCTCATCAAGTGAACCAAATAGACATCACACTTAACGGAAATTCTCTTGAAGTGGTGGATCAGTTCAATTACTTAGGCAACGTTGTTAATGACAAAGCAAACATGGACAGCGAGATTCGCTATAGAATTAACGCTGCATCTAGAGCGCTCTGGGGACTTAGAGAGAGAGTATTTGACAACCACGACCTTGCTTTGTCAACGAAAATGGCTGTCTACAGAGCAGTTGTCATTCCAACACTGCTATATGGATGTGAAAGCTGGGTCACTTACCGTCGTCATGTGAAAGAATTAGAATGTTTTCAGCAAAGACACCTCAGAAGTATGATGAAAATCCGTTGGTTCCATCACATATCAAACGTGGAAGTACTCAGGAGAGCAAACAGCCTTCCAATTGAGGTGCTCATTTCAAGAGCACGCCTAAGATGGGCAGGTCACGTTCATCGTATGCATGATAACCGCCTTCCTAAATGTACACTTTATAGTGAATTGCTAAGCGGTAGAAGAAGGCGTGGCGGTCAACGAATGAGGTTCAAAGACGTTCTCCATGAAAATCTAAAATCCTGCGGTATTCCAGACGAGCAATGGGAACAACTTGCAGCGGACAGAACCGAATGGCGAGGGGTTGTGGCCAGCTATCAAGGAAATGTTGCTGCAAGAAGGCCGAATCCAAGACCTAACCAGGTCTATGTTTGTCCTGACTGCGGTCGACATGTGCTCTCCCGAATAGCCATAGTCGTGTGCACCGTAGATGAATGGGAATTACAATAGACTACACCTTTTACTTGTTTTTTATTGTACACAATTTATCAACTGTAACATTTTTATACTCGGACTCGAGTAACAGCAGCTAATAATAATAATTATTCGGCATTTAAAAATTCATCTATAGAGTAGAAACAGTTTTTTTACTAAATACAATTTGAGATTTATTTTAAAATGCTTTATGGAGCGGCACTGTTTAATTTCCTGTGACAATTTGTTGTAGAATAAAGCACCTTGGTAGTAAGAGTTATTACAGATGGCTAGTTTTAATAAAAACTTATCATTCAGGAAATTACACCTAAAATACAGTGGTGGTTCAAGAGATTCAACATGGAGGGCCTCATTCATAGTAGATTTCATCGCTCCCAGGCAAATTCTAAGAGCTTTACGTTGTATAACATCCAAACTATTTAATAGGTTTTTATTAGCAGAGCCATACTGTAATGAAGTATACAATACTACAGGAATACTGTATACTTTCATTCCAGTTTAACTTATTTTAATCATGCATGGATCAAGTAGTTCAGTTTTAGATTAGTTCAATACCTGATTAGTTCTTTTGTTAACTTTTAATTCTAACTTCACCAGGCCGCAACTTGCGTGCCGTGTGCATTTCGTGCCGGGTGCAAAACCACGTGACCGTGATTTTTTGGTATAAAATAGCTAGCCAGAAACCAGTAAATTCAGAGCTTGGCTTTCACCTTTCTCGAGTGTGTTGAACTGGGATAACGGAAGCTCAAGTTTCTCCGGTGTCGTGGCAGCCGCTGGCCAAGTATCTGTTAGGGAGGATCCGAGTGCGTTGAACTGGACCTCCTGCCAGATTGATTCAAGTGTGTTGAACTGGATCTCTCCTGAAACAGATTTCTTAGTCGCGTCTGTTATGTCCTGGAACTTCGATTAGAGAATTGGGGTTACGACGACGTACATAGAGGAAATATGTTACACTCTCTCTCTCTCTCCGATTACTATGATGTACTTATGTAATAACAAGATTGTCGCAACCTAAGCCATAAAAGATATGGCCACACTGTACATATAATTATTAGGAAAATAAATGTCTTATTTTGGATCTGGATTTTAATTAATATTAACATTGAACCCTGGAATAATCTCCAAACCAGCTATCCGAGCAAAACAAGCATCACATTTTGGCGCCCGAGCAGTTCAGCAATCTAATCCAGATACGCCGGCTATTACATTTCACAACCAGGACAACTTTGTACAGAAATTGTCAATATTACATAGTTTTTACGTTATCATAATAACGGAGTAAAAAGATAAATATTTTAAGAAGGACAACTCACCAGTCCCACCAGAGAAACAATTAATTATCCGAAATGAGTGTGTCCGAATCGGAAGGGGCGTATGGTCTCGAAGTTGCAGACGAAACTGTAGGATGGATCTACAAACTAAAGAAGGATGAACTACAGCAAGAAATTTCAAAACATGGTGGAAAAATCACCGGAACGGTCGAAGAATTACGTTCAAGACATTATTCGAGAAAACAAACTGGCCGCTAGCCCGAATCTCATTACTTCGAATCCACAACTAACACCTGTTAATGCCGTCCTCGACCAAGTCCGCAAGTGGAATGTCCATTTTGATGGGAAAAGAGATGCTATCTCATTTTTAGAAAGAGTACAAGAACTACAAGATGGCTATAATTTCTCTATGAACAAATGTTGCGGGCTTTGCCAGAATTATTGCAAGGCGATTGTTTATTATGGTACAGGAATAATAAAAGTGCTTGGATGACATGGAATAACTTTCTTACAGACTTTAAATCATTTTACTTACCTGCAGATTATAACCTTAACCTGGAAGAAAAAGTAAAGTCCCGCATTCAAGGAGAATCCGAAAGTATAAAAGATTATATCATTGCCATTCAAACATTGCTAAGACGATTAAATAATGTCTCTCTGGAACAACAATTATACAGAATATACACGAATTTACGCCCTGAATATAGGAAATATATCAGGAGGCGTGATTTTGTGACACTCGCAGAACTTCTAAGCCTAGCAAACGATTACGAGATGGTATGTAAACAAGAATCGGCTTTAAAGAAACCGGTACAGCAGACACAGATTTCTACACAACGCCCTGGGTATAACACTTACAGTAGAAATTTTTCTGGTAACAATGAAAATAAAGGTACCGCAAGTTTCAATAGGAATGCACTGAATAACACAGAAAGACCAGCCGGTTATTACACAAACGCTACACAACAGATTTCACGTCTCAACGAAACCAGAAATTCAACACAACCCTCTCAGCCTTCACCTGGAAATTATGACAGTAAAACTTCGTGTTGGCGTTGTGGTAATACTGGGCACACACGATTTAATTGCAGATCTCCTCCAAGAAAATTTTGTTCAAGATGCGGGCGCACAGACATATTATCCCGAGATTGTAATTGTCTAGGACGTCAAAACATGGGAAACGACGAAGGAACTGTGCAAGTCCGAGGTCGGCGCAATTTCAACTAGATTCTACCTCGTTTTCGCAGATGACGTTGACGCACGAAGTAGACAACCGTCTCAAGTTACAACTTACTATCGAGAACTACTCGTTCGAAGCGTTAATCGACACCGGTTCGGCACGCTCATATATAGGTGACGCTGTACACACCTTGTGTGAGAGAAATAATGTGAGTCATTTTGCCTGTGACCAAAAGGTGGAGTTAGCTAATTGTTCAAGAATTGATATTAATAGAGGGTTCACTATTAAGTACTCAATAGCTCAAAAACAATGGACGGACAATTTCCTATACTTACCTAAATTGGCTCCCGATATTATATTAGGTATGGATTTTTTGCTAAAACACGGATTTAGCACAGATTTAGACAAACAGAAGTTCCGAATAATGGGAAATTGGTATGACATAAAGGGCACAACCAAAGAAAGTACGCGATTGGCGAGTATTGCCCAGCCGACAATATCGGAACAAGAACGCCTGTCACAGTTCTTACAAGCAGAACTACCGAAGTTCAATCGAATTAAAGGCGTTACCCAACTGATCACACACAAAATACGGCTTATAAAAAATACCCCTATTAAACAAAGACACCGGCCTTTAAATCCAGCATGCAGGAAATAGTCAACACAGAACTAGACCAAATGTTACAAGATGGTATAGTAGAACCTTCTAATAGCCCGTGGAATAATCCCGTCGTCATGGTTAGGAAAAAAGACAATAAATTTAGATTTTGCATTGATTTCAGAAAGGTAAACGAAGTTTCAATGAAAGATGCATACCCGTTACCGTTTATTAATTCTATCCTAGACAAGCTAAAAGAAGCTAAATTTATATCAACTTTAGATCTACGTTCTAGCTACTGGTTGATACCTTTAACCGATGATAGTAAACCAATAACGGCTTTTACAGTTCCAGGCAGGGGTTTATATCAATTTAAAGTTTTACCTTTTGGCCTCCACTCTGCTCCGAGCACATTTCAGAGACTTTTAGACAGAATTATTACTCCCGAAATGACGTATGCTTTCGCATATCTAGACGACATCGTGGTTATAAGTAAAACATTTGAAGAACATCTGAAACATTTAAAAGATATTTTCAAACGGCTTTTAGAAGCAAATTTACAATTGAATCCAGATAAATGTAATTTCTGTAGAAAGGAACTTAAATATCTAGGCCACCTAGTATGCGAAGAAGGCATTAAAACAGATCCAGATAAAGTTAAAGCAATTCTAACTATCCAAGCACCGAAAAACGTCAGACAATTACGTCGTTTTCTCGGAATGTCGTCCTGGTACAGAAGATTTATACAGGGATACTCAGAAATTGCTGCACCATTGAATAGACTTTTAAAAAACCAGACTACTGCTTGGAAAATGGAAAACTTTATCGTCATGTTTGGACAAATAACGGTTTTACTGACGACGAATTCTCCAACCCATGGAAGCTGTGTATCCCGCAGCAGAAAAGAAAACAAATTTTGTTTGAAAATCATGACGCACCTAGTGCAGGTCACTTAGGAATAGCAAAAACTATCACCCGAATTTCAAATAAATATTACTGGCCTAGAATGCACAAAGATATAACCAACTATGTTAGACGATGTTCCAGCTGTCAAAAATACAAACAATCACAACAACAGCCCGCTGGAAAAATGCAATTTCCAAAAGTAAACGGATGTTGGGATACTGTTAGTATAGACATTGTAGGCCCGCTCCCAAGGTCTAGCAAAGGGAACACAAATCTAATTGTGATGCAGGATAGATTCACTAAGTGGGTAGAATGTCACCCTGTAAGAAAAGCAACCTCCACTACGGTCTGTACAGCCCTGAAAGAAAAAATTATCTCCCGTTTCGGATGTCCAAATAGCATTATCACCGATAATGGCAAACAGTTTACAAGTAATGAATTTACTAACATGTTGTCTGAATATGGTATTACACACCGTACTACTACACCATATTCACCCCAATGCAACCCCGTAGAGAGGACAAATAAAGTTTTAAAAACCATGATAGCTCAGTATACAGAAAATGATCACCGGAAATGGGACCGATATTTACCCGAATTTACATTGGCCATGAATTCCGCCAGACATGAATCCACTGGGTTTTCACCAGCTATGCTGAATTTCGGAAGAGAATTAACGTTACCTGGCATCCTTAATAAAGAACAACCCTCCGCAAATTTACCTGACGCCAATGTTCCACCAACACGCATAAAGAACCTAGAAAAATTGTCAGAAATTTTTGAACTAGTACAATTAAACTTGGCAAAGGCCTACCACTCACATATCCGACACTATAACTTACGCCGCCGAGACTGGACCCCACGTGTTGGAGACCGAGTTATGAAAAGAGAGCACCCGCTGTCCTCAGCAATCCGAAATTTTAACGCGAAACTTGCTCCAAAGTTCTCAGGCCCATACATAGTGGAACGGATTATATCACCAGTAGTAGTCGAGATCAGACTCCCCACCCGACGGAAAGTGGAACGAGTCCACGTTAAGGATTTAAAAAAGGCATATATATGAAAGAAGAGTTCCCAGCTCAGTCGTGCCGAGTCTTAGTTAGTGAAATGTCTTCACCAACAACTTTCGAAATCCCAGCACCCTCACTGCTAAGTTCCCCAAAAAGGTGTCCGAGACGAAAACGGGAAAAGAAGAGGAATCATGAGAGGAGACCTTTTCGTATAAAGAATCCCGACGGCACCGTAACGAGAATTTATAAGCCACTCGTCTCCGGCATTTCCCGTCTCCCCGGAAATCCATAAAATTTCCTCATTTATTTTCTCGCCAGGAAAAGATTAATTTTAATTTTATATTCCGTTTAAAATACATTTATTTCTTAGATTCATTTATTATATTTCATATAACTTGTTAAAAGCAAAGGATAGTTTTTATATTTAAAGATATCAGTATCTCAATTAAATGTTTTATTGAATTTTTTTTTGGATAGCTTATTTTGAAAAAAAAAACAAAAACTTATTTACCTGCTGTTTGAACCATACTTATACTATGTTTCTTTGTTTTAAGATTGTTCCCACAGATGACTCCACGCCTGCATTGTACATATAACCAGAGGCGTACTACAATTTTTTTAAGAAGGGCACCCTAATGTTTTGACCCGTTTCGAAATCAGATGATGGATTCCGAAAAACTTGTTCACTTGTTGTATTATTGTTTATGTAAAATATGTAAAATAATTTTAACTTACCTGTTTAGCTTTAAGATATATGTTAGACAATAATTTTTTTTGATTCGTAGAGAGAGATTAATTTTTGCGAAGAAAGGGGGGAGTGTAATGAAGTATACAATACTACAGGAATACTGTATACTTTCATTCCAGTTTAACTTATTTTAATCATGCATGGATCAAGTAGTTCAGTTTTAGATTAGTTCAATACCTGATTATTCCTTTTGTTAACTTTTAATTCTAACTTCACCAGGCCGCAACTTGCGTGCCGTGTGCATTTCGTGCCGGGTGTAAAACCACGTGATCGTGATTTTTGGGTATAAAATAGCTAGCCAGAAACCAGTAAATTCAGAGCTTGGCTTTCACCTTTCTCGAGTGTGTTGAACTGGGATAACGGAAGCTCAAGTTTCTCCGGCGTCGTGGCAGCCGCTGGCCAAGTATCTGTTAGGGAGGATCCGAGTGCGTTGAACTGGACCTCCTGCCAGATTGATTCAAGTGTGTTGAACTGGATCTCTCCTGAAACAGATTTCTTAGTCGCGTCTGTTATGTCCTGGAACTTCGATTAGAGAATTGGGGTTACGACGACATACATAGAGGAAATATGTTACACTCTCTCTCTCTCTCTCTCCGATTGCTATGATGTACTTATGTAATAACAAGATTGTTGCAACCTAAGCCATAAAAGATATGGCCACACTGTACATATAATTATTAGGAAAATAAATGTCTTATTTTGGATCTGGATTTTATTTAATATTAACATTGAACCCTGGAATAATCTCCAAACCAGCTATCCGAGCAAAACAAGCATCACAATACAATATGCACCCATAATTTATTATAGACCTGATATATGCTTTATAAAAAGTTACAGCAGATTTGACGTCTGCTCCCCACCAGGTTTTAGTAATAAATTTTGAAAAATTTATACCTTTAATGCATTTGTTTGTAATTGATTTTATAAAAGGTTTCCATATGAGCTTTTTATCAAGAACTACTCCTAAATACTTTATTTTAGAATCAAACAAAAAATTAAAACCACCCAGCCGAACGCTTGTTTTCTGCAATAGGTTATGTCTGGTAAAGACAGTGAAGTTTGATTTTTCCTGTGAGAGATCAAAACCATTTTCAAAGATCTATTGTTTCAAATATTCAATCCCACTTTCTAATGTTACTAGTGATTCATCCCATTTCCTATTTTCTGCGTACATGCAAAGATCCTCAGCGTATTGTACGATATTCAAATTTGGGATATTTATATTGTGGATGTCTGGGGTGTATAAATTAAAAAGGAGGGGGGACAGATCCCTGTGGAATACCGGAATTGTTTATTCTAGGGCTTAGTAGTTCATTTTTACTATTCCTGATGTATATTGCTCGATCCGAGTAAAAGTTGACAATATTTCTAGCTATTTCTATTCTTCTTCTTCTATTTCAATATTGGGAATGAAATAAAAATTGCATAGTTTTTCTTGTAGAATATTCAGGTTAACTGATTCGTAAGCACCTTTGAGGTCTAAGAAATGTGCACTTAAATAATTGTTCCGGGAAAAACACTGTATATCTGTGGTTACAGCAAGAACAGCATCGAGAGTGCCTATACCTTTTTTATAGCCGAACTGATTGAGGGGCAGTAAGTTTTGGTTGTATAGCCACCATTCTAATCTAACTTTTATCATGCGCTCCAAGGTTTTTAAAATGCATGACATAAGCTAAATGAGTCGGTAAGAGTCAGAATTATCTGGGTTTTTTCCTTGCTTTAGTATAGAATGACAATTACTTTTTTAAACTCCTCAATGTTGCTACCTGAAAGACACGTCATTAAAAATGTCTAATAAACATTTTTTTGCATTAACAGGTAGAAAAATTAGTGATGATCTAAACAGCACTTTGCAGTGGACACTTGAAAATGGATTGCAGTTAAATATCAATAAGACAGATGCAATTATTTTTGGTAGAGAAAAAAACAGAAACAGATGTTAGGAATCTCGGCCTTATTATGGATGACAAATTAAATTTCACTAAACAAGTGTCAAGTATGTGTCGCTCAGCATATTTAAGTTTAAGAGGTCTGTACCATTTGAAAGACAACTTACCAAAGGATGCCAAAATCAAACTAAGCGATTCACTAGTACTGTCAAAATTAAATTATTGCGACTCCGTGTATGGTCCCTCCCTCACAGTAGAAAACACACACAGGATACAGAAAGTTCTAAACGCCTGTATACAGTATGCACAACATGTTCCCTACAGAGAACACATAAATCCATATATCAAGCAAATGGGATGGCTGAACATGACACAAAGACAGTGGGTTACATCTATGCTGTGTGGTGCATAATGTGATTGTCTCAAAAAAACCAGAATACTTATTAAACAAAATCGAGAAATGCGAAGATGCATACTCAGTAGCAACTAGAAATCTAGACATTACACTAACAGTGCCAGCACATCACACTGAGAATTTCAAGAAGAGTTTCACATACCAAAAAACCAAGATATATAACCAACTACCACCCGATCTAAAAAGACTTGAGTCCAAACAACTTTAAAGCAAAAATAATTCAACTCTTAAAATCGGAACAACTTACCATTAATTATTAGCCGCTGTACTTTTTTATAGTCTATTGTAACGGTTAAATTTTATTGGGCCACTCTGTATCTGGTTTGTTTGGTACATCTTGTATGTATTTGTTGTTTCTAAAGGACTATTCATTAGACAACCAGAAATACACCACATTGTAATTATTCTAAATCCTAGTAATTTTAAATTGGCAGGCACGAGTAGATAAGGTACAAAAAAAAAGAAATTCCTTTCCTTTCCTTTTTTGTGAAAAAAAATCAGCCATGCTGGTCTGCTGCAATTTGCCCAAGACATTTTCATAGCAATAGGCTGTATTTTTGGTGAGAGGCCTCATAACATCTAAGGTAAATCTTTCTGTTAAGATTTTCTCACATTTTGATATAAATTATATAGATATACCATTTCTAAGACGATGTAATATTTTCAGGCCTTTTACTTTACGGTTCAACTTTAGAGTTCACTTTTAAGGTTCACCTTTCATGGTTAGACTTCACGTCACACCTTTACGTTATCTCATTTTCTATTCATATTATTGTTGATGTTGGGGACTGAGTAGGCCTGGCCGGTACCTTTTTCAAAGCCCTCTCTGACTGTCCGATGCCCTATGAGCAGCCTATTTAAACCAGAGACTTCCAGAGGTCGTCACAGGGTTGAATTGCATTTTTATATCGGAAAACTGAGGATTTATGGAGAATTGGCCTGCATGCCGCTTTGGTTGCCCTTAGTTCACCATTGTCAGCCCCAGGAGTTTTAGTCGTTTGTTCCAGGATATTCGCAACGAACTATATTAAGGTGATATATCTTGATGTGACATATGATGGAGAACATTTGCAAGTAAGCTTCCATTTTTTTATCCATGTTCGCTGAACATCACTACTACATAAAAAAAATCACCATACATGAGGGGTAGCATGTAACCTTATGCCCTGATTATTTGTTTCAAGCAACAGTAAGTAACAAAGTAGTTTTAATATCAATAAGATCTTAATAACAATGAGTTGGTACCAAACCTCAATAGACAGCTGTCCTTTTTGAGTTTACAAAAAGTAAAATATATGAGACTTATCGTTAAAATGTTTATTAAAATGAGCTATCAGTTATTGTGGCACTAGCTGTCGCTTCTTGAAGATGTAATCTGTCTCTTTCTTATTTTATACAAATTGCTGCTAGTAGTGATGTTCAGCGAACATGGATAAAAAAAATGGAAGCTTACTTACAAATGTTCTCCATCATATGTCACATCAAGATATATCACCTTAATATAGCTCGTTGCGAATATCCTGGAACAAACGACTAAAACTCTACACTAGTTACACAACTGTAGTGTGTGTGTGTGTGTGTGTGTGTGTGTGTAGAGGTTTCAATGGCCCACCAACTAGCCAGTCATTTTTCTACATATGTATTATATGAATTTTTTTTAACTTATCTGACCCTTCTGTATAGACATTATATGTTTTTAATTTGTGATGATATATTAAGTATTTTGTAAAGATGTATGATCGTACAAAGGTCAGGTTTTAAAGCAATTCAACAAATTGTTGCCTGGCCTATTCTAATTTTACAGAATAAACTGATTTATTATTATTATTATTATTATATTTGAGCATAGTGTATTTGATGTTGTCATATCCGGCAGGGGAATTTCTAGTATTTGTCAGAATCGCTTCTAATTCATGATATTAAAATGGTTGACATAAAAAGTGATTGTTGGTTGGGACATTAACATCGCAGATCCAACTGCGTTAGATACCGAAGTTGGGGCTACTTTAACAAAGAAATCATTAACCCAGTTGTCATTATCTGCATAAGTTTTATTGGAAGGAATACGTTGCATTTTTTTGGCTTGTTTCCAAAGTGCTGAGGAAGGAGTATTCTTATTAAGTTCGATTTATAAACTATTCCGCTGCAGTTGCGGTTGCAGTTGGAGTTGCCGCAGCAGTATCAGTTGCAGTTCCCGAAAATTCGTCATTTATAAACTCTTGCTGCTGTTGACGTCGAACGGGTTGAAAACTACAATTTCATTGGCTATCCGCTGGTAATTCCGCAGCGGTTGCCGTTCAAGATAAAAGTTGGTTATCTACCTGCGGAATATGAACTGCAACCGCAGCGGCAGCGAACTTTATAAATGGAAACATTCGTTTCGTATTCTTCATAAACACTACAGGTGCGGCAACTGCAACTGTAACCGCTGCGGCTAGTTTATAAATTCACCTTCAAGTTCGATTTATAAACTATTCCGCTGCAGTTGCGGTTGCAGTTGGAGTTGCCGCAGCAGTATCAGTTGCAGTTCACGAAAATTCGTCATTTATAAACTCTTGCTGCTGTTGACGTCGAACGGGTTGAAAACTACAATTTCATTGGCTATCCGCTGGTAATTCCGCAGCGGTTGCCGTTCAAGATAAAAGTTGGTTATCTACCTGCGGAATATGAACTGCAACCGCAGCGGCAGCGGATTTTATAAATGGAAACATTCGTTTCGTATTCTTCATAAACACTACAGGTGCGGCAACTGCAACTGTAACCGCTGCGGCTAGTTTATAAATTCACCTTTAAGGTTAGAACACCACTCTATCCAGCTCTGTTTGGCAATATTTTTTAGAACTTTCTTGGTTTTGGCACATATGTTCTTGCAATGAAGACAATTTTCTTCGGTGGGATAGTTTTTATAATTTTCGATAGCAAGTTTCCTCTTAAGAATGGCATCATCGGAAGCTTTACACCACCATGATGAAGGTGGGCGAGACCTTGTTTTAAATGGTCTATAGAAAGGTATATGGAGTGAAGCAGCTTTATTAATAGTTTCTAGCAAGAAGTTATATTTTTCATTAGTATTGGTAAGATGAGGTAGATTGTCAAATTCTTATTCTATCAAGCTTGTATATGCCACCCAGTTAGCTTTGTTTAAATTCCATTTAGATTTGAGAAGAGTAATGTTTATTTTATATTGAATGGAAAATTCAAGAATAATTGGAAAATGGTCAGATCCAAGTGTATCAGAGCATATATTCTATGATATTCTGTTAGCAAGGTCAGTAGAAGTAAAGGTGATATCAACAACAGATTTCTCTTGTGAAGGCCTCTGCATACGAGTGGCCTCGCCATTGTTATAAGATTAAGGTCATCAATGACATTTATTAATTGATTACCTATATTGTCATTTTTTGAGGAACCCCAAAGTGCACTGTGGGCGTTAAAATCTCCACCTATTATACAGGGAGGAGTAGCTTGCTTAAAAATATATTCCCAATCTTTATAATTAGTGTTAATATTAGGAGGTTTATATACGGAAGAAAAGCAATAGTTTGATTTATTAATAGAAATCTTAACTCCACACACACAAATTTCATCATTGAAATTATTAACAATATTTATTGCCTTAAAATGGAAATTGTTTTTTATCAGAATAGCAACTCCGGCTTTACCGTCGACTCTGTCTTTGCGTACTATATTAAATCCTGGAAAGTGAACATTTGAACCTGGTTTATACCATGTTTCACTAATTAAAGCTATGTCAATATTCATATCGTTTAAAAACTCGTTTAGACTGTGTTTATTGGCAACAGCAGAACGAGCGTTCCACTGCATTATCTTAATATTATTCAGTGATTGAGAGAATTTTGTTTATAAGATGTGTCCTCCTCCAAGGCTAAATTCATTTTTTATTTAATAATATCAGCACTAAAATTTTTTATTTCATTCAGGGATTCTAAATTTCCCAAAAAGTTAACTATAAATTTAGACAAACAGTCAAGAATTTTATTTTTGTCTCCCTCGCAATTAAGAGAGGAATGATTTGTACTTTTAGATACAGTGTTAGATGCTTTGAAATAGTATATGGTCTTTTAGAATCTGGGTTTGGTGCCTGAAAATTGAAAGACGGTGTTGGGAGAGTGGGAGAGGTAGGGTTTATTTTCCTCTTTTTTGTATTATTGCAGAAGCTTTCCTTAGAAAGAACAACGCGACTGCTGGAAGGTTGTGAAAGCGTAGCTCGTTGTAAGTTAGCTGTATTAGCTTTTTTTTGCATCCGTTGTGATAAGGAGAAAGCATTCCCAGAAAAAGTGGGATCGTGGTTTGGAAGTTTAGGAAAATTGGCATCATAGTCTAATAGGTCAGATAAAATATCAAACTTATAGTTGGATGCAAAATTGGCAAAATAATTATCACAGTATTGTTTGGCTTTGGCAAAAGTAGCATTATTATCTATCATTATTTTTTAATTTTTTTTTTGCTTATCAAAGGTGGGACAGACAATTTTTAGAATTTTAATTATGATCATTACTTTTACAATAAATGCAGAAGGTCTTGACACTCATGGTTATCAGTTCTTGGTTTGGAACAATTAATACATAATGGGGTAGAACTACGGCACTGCTCTGAGATGTGACCATACTTCAGACTGTTAAAACATTGAGTAACTCTACCATAGAAAGTTTCAACAGGAAAGAGAATACTGTTAATTACAATTTCCTTAAGTAACAAATTACCTCAAAGGTTATAATAACGGTTTGTTTGGGTATAAGTGTGGCTTTATTGTCTTTTATCGTTTTTCTTTGCATACGTTGAACATCCAACACCTTCATGGGACAAATAATATTTTCTTTCAGGTAACTATTGTCAAAATATGTATCAACTCCCCTGATTACACGCCTTTTTTCCAATAAATGGTTAGGTATAAATGCTCGAAGGTTTTCCGATTCAAGTAATTTGTTATTTACTAATAGGTTAGCATCATTTACGGCTTTAAGGTGGATTTTTATTCTATTTTTTCCAGCACTTTTAATTGCAATAGTATTTTTAACGTGCAATTTTTTATGTAAAATGTGACCTATAACTAATGGGCGTAGTCGACCCATATTATCGGAATTAGTTTTTTCGACAAAAACAAAAATGTTATCGGAATAATACTTATCAGAGTCCAGACTAAAAAGTTTAACTGGTCGGTTTTTCTGAGGCCTGCCGTCATTTTCCATTGCTGTTGTAGCAAGATTATTTTCTTGATTATTAATATTAGGAACAATCTCCATCAAGTTGGTTGTTACATTGTGTGCACTTTTAGAATGATAAAATTCCTCTTCATCAGACAATACAATTTGAGAGATATTAAACGTAACTTTCGCACCCCCTGCCCCGTTTGGGGGGAAGGACATCACTAACACTTAAATTACAAATCGTAAAATTAACTTTATAGTTTCTAGTTCAAAACAAAAAAAAAAAGAAATAAAATTAAAAAAAAACACTTATTTTTACTTTAGTTAAGGAGCTCTGCCTCGATGTGTACACTGTACTACTGTTCGCGACCGAATGGGTTTCATATTGAAAAAGGTATTTATTTTAACATCTTTTCTACTACCAAGTGCTGGCATTTAAATAATTACAGATACAAATAAACAAACTTGAAAGGATGACTGATGAAATGATTATTAACAATTACACAGAAATTCAGGCTCGCCCCTGGATAGCCGCAGATACTACAGAATTTCACTCTTGAGTGTTGGTAAGGTGAACAGAAACTGAAAAGTCCCTAAGTGGACTAGGCAAAACAACAAATTCAATTTTTAAATACAAGGTTATAGTGACATAATCGCGAAACTACTCTGCACGAAATAAACAAACTTGTAACACTGTTCTTTGAGAGCAGTTTGTTTTGGGCATGATCCTTTAATAAGTGTTTTCTCATGTCGGTTGCCTGGAGTGTTCCCTCAGTAATGATTGTGTTTATTCCTGGCCCAGTCTTTAATTGCCCCTCTAGCTGAGCATTTGGTAATACCCAGCACGGGCTCTGGGCCATAGAATGTATTAGCTGCTTCTTGTCTAGCAAGTTCATCAGCTTTTTCTTTGCTGTCTATTCTAGTGTGTCCCGGCACCCAGAATAGTTTAACTCTGTTCTGCTCACCCAGAACTTCGAGCTCTTTGTGGCAGTCCCACACCAATTTGGAAGATACTTTGTTAGAGGATAATGCCTTTAGTGCCGCCTGGCTGTCCAATGCGATAGAGATCTGCTGGTTCACATATCGTCATTTAACATTCTCATGTATACACTGAAGTATAGCCAAAGTTTCAGTTTGAAATACAGTGTTGTGGAGTCCAAGAGAAAGGCTTATTCTTGCCCTCGGTTTCACCTAATGTATTCCTGCTCCAGCGCTTGATTCCATCCTAGACCCGTCCGTATACCAGGCCAGGTCTTTGCGTAATATCTCAGGAGCTCCTGTTGACCAATCCCCTCTCTCTCCAATAGAGACATTGAAGGGCTTGTTAAATGTGAGTTTTTGGATCATGTAGTCTGACCTCATGCTTAATAAAGGATCTACTACAATGTTGATTAACCTCATATGTCCTGACTCCCCTATGTGAAGAGCCAAGTCACGTGAGTTTTGTATCCTGTATGCCTCCATTCTTGCCTCTCCCTGAATCACCACGCTGAGTGGGGGGAGGTCCAATAAGATCTCCATGGCTTCTGTTTGGGTGCTTTTCACAGCACCCATGATTCCCAAGCAAGCCAGTCTCTGTACCCGGCTTAGCTTGTTGCTGCAGTTGTTTGAGTGACTTTGGGCCACCAAACTAAGACAGCGTATGTAACGGAGGATCTTATTACATTGGTATAGAGCCAATACACTATACCAGGCTTGAGCCCCATGTTTCACCATATAATCGTCTACATGTAGCCAATGTGGCTACTGATGTATGGATTATCCTGTCTAGATAGAATAGATTATTAGATGAAAGTCAAGTTTGGAGCAAGTCAATAATATTTATTTATTATTTTTTTTAAGGGGCGAGCGTAGATGCGTCTTTACTATGTACATACTTTGATATGCGATGTAAAGCAAAGTTAGGCGCGGTTAGTACTTGGATGGGCGGCCATCTCAAGGAAGACCATATCCTCGCCTCACGTATCTTCCAGCGGCTTGTATATCAGTGTATATGCGGAAGCTATGCAACCTTAAGTGAGGGTTGTATAAGTGATATATCATCCTTCAGAAGGGATGTAAAGCCGTCGGACCCTTGTCTATTAAATATTAGGCAAGTAAAAGATCCCTACTCTTCTTAAGGGAAAAAGTTCGGCAAAAATTCCTGGTTGGGGGTAGCTTCGTCTACAGGCGTCGGTGATAGGCCTCAGTAGCGGAAATAGACCTACGTTAAATAAATGTTAAAAAAAAAAAAATTTTATTCGGCATAACTTAACCTAACTAAAAACTAATCAACCATTTGACATCGCCCAACCAATTTTTTTTCCACAGAACCCAACTCAGCTTTTATTAACATCGTACAATCGTCGGCAATTTGTTTCAAAATAACCGCAAGATTGGAGCTCGAATGTCTTTTAAGATGCATTTCCTGCACTCCCATCTCAATTTTTTCCCTGAAAACTTGGACGAAACTGCCGATGAGCACAGAGAGCGGCTAGACCAAGATCTAGCGAACATCGAAAGACAATACCAAGGATTTTGGGATGAAGGCATGATATATAATTTTAACCTTTTATTTTGTAACATTCTGAGTGGAGGAACTCCAAACTAGGAGCTGTCTATTAACTTGTTACTGACCATTTTCATTTCATTGTTTGATTTTATTGTTTAATTTTACTGTTTAATTTTAAAAGAATGCATGACAATTATAGATTTGAATGATTAAGTACTAGTGACATGAGTGAAAGTATATAGATAAGATTTAGATTAGTTACCTACAGTTGTACGAAGCTTATATCCTTGTTTGTGATCTGACAGTGAATTATCAAATAAATAAATAAATAAAAATGAGCGACTAATGTTGGACTCTAATGCGTTGTTATAAAAAAAATTTGGAATTTTTGGTTGCTCAGGTCCAAAACCGTGTATACTTGTGTTATGTCTGCAAATATTTGTTTTGCTCTAAAGAGATTGTGCTAAATTACAAGTAAAAATTTTGAATCAACGATTAGGTATGGAGTGATTTGCTGGGGTAGCACTAGTACAGCTAGTCATGTATTTGTGCTGAAAAAAAGAGCGTTACGTTCTATGTACGGTTTGCATTATCGCGAATCCTGAAAACAAACCTTTGTTGCACAAAAGATATTAAAGTTGCCGTGTTTATATACACTTGAAATATTAACTTTTGTAAAAGAGAATCTCAACCTATACATTTTTCAAAATACCTCTCATGTTTTATGCTATATAATAATATCATTATTATATATTATTGTTTGTATTGTCATTGTATTAACCATGTCTGTATTCTTGTCTTTTCACATCTACGATTGTACTTGACTTATCTTATCTGCATAATACTTGTAGCTTAGAAGATCAATAAATTAATTTGAATACTACACACGTCACGAGAAAATTTGCAGCATACACTACACAGATTAGGACTTGATAAATCTAATCCTTACTATGTCGGTACGGTTCTGTATAATAAATTAAATTTAAGTAATAAAAGTTGCAGTATAAAAAAAATCTATATCTACTGTTAAAAATATTAGAATTATTATTATTAATGCATCCTAAACACAGATAAATATGTCTTTTCAGACAGCCAAGCAGCTCTTGGTTCCTACCACTATAACTCACTCTAAAATAGTTTGAAACTGCCAAAAGGCTCTGATTCAATTGGGCAGAAACAACAAACTGATTCTGGTCTGGGTGCCTGGCCACTCTGGCATGAAAGGCAAAGAAATTGCCAACTCCCTGGCCACAGAAGGTGCGAAATTCATGCATAGGACCAGAATCACTTCTTTGCGTATCCTTGAGCACTACCAAACAAATATCCTAGATGGGCCAGCAAACTCTCCACTACTAGCAGGAACTAAAGTCGAGGCAAGAATTCAAGCGATGCACGTCACGAGTGGTCTCATTAAAAAATTTTTAATACTAACATAATTTTTAATCATTAATTACATTAAAAAGAGTAATTCTTGACACCCAGTTATTAAGCTTTTCTCAGTTTAATGGGGCTTCATGATTCTTAGCAGTATTGTCTTATTTATAGAATCGATCTGTGACGTGCATCGCTTGAATTCTTGCCTCGACTGTACCAAGATTAGCTCATTGAAACGAATTCATCATATATTAACAGTTGTATGTATTTTAAAATGTGTGTGCTACACATATAAAAACATTGCAAATCTTAATGCACTGGGAGATACACACTCTTATAATACTCGAAACAATAATGTATTAACAATCTCACCTCACTCTATTACTCTATAAACACTCACCAAATTACAAAATGCCATCAATTTATTTAATAAACTTCCTAATAACCTAAAAAGTATAATAGGCTCCAACAAATCCAAGGCAGCTACAAAACATTATTTAACAGAAATGGTTTTTCATAGTATATATGGGTTTTTTACTAAATAAACTAATTGTTAATGTGTTTACTGTGTAAATATATGTACCTATACATACATACATACATATTATTCTCTTCTTTCTCTATTTTAATATTGTTTATTCTCTATTCTATTTCTTTTTTGCTTTATATAATGTATATGAATTTTATATTTACATATACATATTTTATATTAACTACCATATATTTGACTTACCATATATACATGTTATGTATCTCATAATGGTTAATAAAGATTATTATTATTATAATTTGAAATCAAGAACTACTAGAGTTAAACAGGTTACACCTTGAACTCTAATCAGCCTTTACTGGGCACTGCAGATTAACTACACAGACTTGGACTTGTGTTTAGAGGAAGACGAAACAGCAAGGCATGTTCTGACCGTGTATGCACGGAAGCTATACAATCTTAGGCGAAGATTGTGTACTGGATATACCATCCTTCGGAGGGGATGTAAAGCCGTCGGTCTCTTGTCTATTAAATGTTAGGCAAGTAAATGATCCCTACTCTTCGAAAGAGAGGTTTGGTAAAATTCCTGGTTGGGGGTAGCTCATCTACAGGTATCTCCGGTGCAGAAAGTGCCTGGTTCTCACCATTTACCAAAGGACAGCTGTTGTCAAGGACCTGGACAGTCTCTCACCCAATAAGGTTACCAATTTTATTAAAAAGCCAAATCTATTGGGTGAAGTATAATTAATAGTAAACCACAATAAACTGAATGATGGCAGTGGGTGTCCACTCACATTTCAATCTAACTTAACCTAATACATATTGAAAAATATCTGATTGCAAAAAAAAACAATTTTTCTTGCTCTTTGAGATAGCAATGAAAATGTATACAAGTTAGTGTCAGTACTGATATAATTAAACAATATTTCTAAGAAATATTTATTGACGTAACATTTTTCATTTTTCAACAAATTCACCTTTTATATTAAGAACTAATAGTTTTGCAAATTCATATTCATGTTTTATTTATTATATACAATTATTATTGTGCTTTTATCTATCGAGCAAAAGATAACAAAATATTCTAAATTAAGTAATGATAACTAAACTGCTGGCCACTCGAACTTACACATAGAGAATTTTAGGCAAAATTTAAAGTTCAATATTTTCAACAGGAATGCAAATTTTTGAACGCGGCTTGCAAATTTTAAGAGCTAGTTTTTTTCGGATTAAGCTGCATGACGTATATTTATCGTAGGAACATAAGTTTATTATATACGGGGTGATCAATGAAGTCATGCAAAAAATCAAAAAGTTTGTACGAGTGAAATTTCCGCAAAAAATTTTTTTGGTCGTTGCAACATGGTTCGTTACTAAGGTAACATCAATATCTCTAGACGGTTTTGTCAGTTTTTGGATTAAGGCCCTTAGGCCTTGTACACACTACTCAACATAAAATTTGGATACCGAAATTTTTAAAATGCTATAACTTGACATTGGATTGACGGTTCTTGATGATTTGGAATCCTTATTTCACGTAGATTTTCTATGGTCTAAGCATTTTATTTGAGGGTTGAAATTTACACATTATGACGGGTCGATAATAAACAAAAACGTAGGGTACGACGCGCTCTAAGGTTTGGCATTATTTAAGTTTTTGTAAAAATAAATTCTCACCTCAAGTTGTTTTTATTTAATGTTCCTCTCACTGTTCTGTCCGAAACTCACACCCCAGTTTGTTGTCTTAAAGAGTCATTCAGTTTTACAGAGTTCTTTGTCCACCCCCAAGCCCATAATTATGATCGGGTGTAATTTCTACGCGACGCGTCAATTTCAAAGTAGGCATTGGAAAAACAAATTTGTTGCTATGCAATTAAAAACTGTTTACATTATTTTAGAAATAATCTGACACATTTCAATGTTATAATTTTGTAAAGTTTAATTAATATGAGGCGTTTAACCACGGCAGAAAGGGAAAATTGCATTCGACTTCTCAACGAAGGAATGTCAAAACAGCAAATTGCGCACATTTACAATGTCAGCCGAAAGACAATTTATAATTTGATCCGCCGCGTCGAAACTACTGGTGATCATATTTATGGGCATGGGGGTGGACATACAAAAAAAATAAACGAAAGAACCGAAAGAATTTTAATGAGAGAAACTATGCGGAATAGAACAAAGAACTCTAGAAAACTAAATGACTCTTTAAGACAACAAACTGGGGTGAGAGTTTCGGACAGAACAGTGAGAAGAACATTAAATAAAAACAACTTGAGGTGAGATTTTTTTTTAAAAAAAACAACATAATGCCAAACATTTTAAATTATAGAGCCCGTCGCAGAGCAAAATGTGTGCGGTTATTACAACACCATAGAGCGAATAGGCGGGCATGGGCAAATCGGCATGCGAATTGGGGTAAGGCAGAGTGGAGCCATTGTTTATTTACTGACGAAACAAGATTTAATTTGTTTCACTCCGATGGCCGAATTTTAGTTTGGAGAACGCCAAATCAGCGATATTTGGAGGAAAATATGGACCCTCAAGAAGCATTTGGTGGCGGAGGTGTTACAGTGTGGGGAGGTATCATAAGAAATGGTAAAACCGAGCTATTCATTACCAACCAAACCATTAATGCTACTGTTTATCAGGAGGAAATTTTGGAATCTATTGTTGTTCCTTTTGCTCGACATTACGGCCCAGAACTTCTATTGGTGGATGACAACGCTCGACCTCACAGAGCGCGAAGGATCACAGAGTTTTTGCAGGCACAAAACATCAATAGGATGGACTGGCCTGCAAAGTCTCCGGATGTTAATGTCATCGAACACGTTTGGTCTTATTTAAAACTTAAAGTAAGATCTCTTGATGTACCCCCTGAAACCTTAGAAACGCTCAGTGAGGCCATTCGTGAAGAATGGGAGAATATTCCACAAGATTTTATAAATAATCTTGTGGATACTCTACCAAATCGATGTCGGGAAATAATATTACGAGCAGGAGGACCAACAAAATATTAGCTTCTCTTTTTTTTTAATTAATGTACCTAATTTTAATTAGGTAATTTTAATTTAAGTTTAAATTAAATTCATTTTTAGTTTTTTAGTTAAATTTTTTTTTAATTATTAAAAATTACCAGAATTAGAATTTTTTAAGAATTGACTTTTGGCCGTTGTTAAGCAATCTTGTACATTGTAGAATATAATGTAATAAACTTGTTCTTGTCGCTACGTTTTTGTTTATTATCGACCCGGTATAATGTGTAAATTTCAACCCTCAAATAAAATGCTTAGACCATAGAAAATCTACGTGAAATAAAGATTCCAAATCCGCAAAAATCATCAAGAACCGTCAATCCAATGTCAAGTTATAGCATTTTAAAAATTTCGGTATCCAAATTTTATGTTGAGTAGTGTGTACAAGGCCTAAGGGCCTTAATCCAAAAACTGACAAAACCGTCTAGAGATATTGATGTTACCTTAGTAACGAACCATATTGCAACGACCAAAAAAATTTTTTGCGGAAATTTCACTCATACAAACTTTTTGATTTTTTGCATGACTTCATTGATCACCTCGTATATAATAAACTTATGGTCCTACGATAAATATACGTCATGCAGGTTAATCCGAAAAAAACTAGCTCTTAAAATTTGCAAGCTGCGTTCAAAAATTTGCATTCCTGTTGAAAATATTTCTCTATGTGTAAGTTCGAGTGGCCAGAAGTTTATTTTTTTTTTTTTTTTTTTTATACATTTATTTAACGTCGGCCTATTTCCGCTACTGAGGCCTATCACCGACGCCTGTAGACGAGCTACCCCCAACCAGGAATTTTGCCGAACCTCTTCCCTTAAGAAGAGTAGGGATCTTTTACTTGCCTAACATTTAATAGACAAGGGACCGACGTCTTTACATCCCCTCCGAAGGATGGCATATCTCCTATACAACCCTCGCCTAAGGTTGTATAGCTTCCGCGCATACACTGATATACAAGCCGCTGGAAGATGTGTGAGGCGAGAACGCGGTTTCCGTTGGAATGGTCACCAATCCAAGTACTAACTGCGCCTGTCGTTGCTTTACATCGCATACCGAAGTATGTACATAGTAAAGACGCACCTACGCTCGCCCCATAGAAGTTTATTAATTTATCTCATTTATCAAACTGGCTGAAACACACTACACATTTTGTCCTCTACTTCAAAAAAATCCCTTCAATATTGTGATGGTGATTGAAGAGCACTTATTTGAAAAATAGGGAGCATTTATTTTTAATCAACCAGTATGTTAGGAAGTAAGATAAGTACGGCCCTGTGCAAATGCGTAATGCGCTGGCGCAAACACCTAGACATGTACACAATAGGAAATAAAGTGGTCAGAGGCCATTGTTGTCAAAGCCATGAGAGGAGTATCATTTCCATCCCTTATCACCCGTTCCTGAATATGAAACATGGCGCAGTCATAAGGATTTGAAGGATTTCGAATTGTGAAGAAATTTTAAAGAAAAATACAGACAGTAATTGATTACCCTGAGTGAAAATGGATACGAGAGCCTTAAATTGTTTGTCAGTGGACGGAAATATTGCAGAAAATTGGCGAATATGGAAACAACGCTTTAACACATACCTTGTGGCAACCGAATTAAAGGCGAAGTCGGGGGAAATAAAATGTGCTCTGCATTTAATAGGTGAGCAGGCTTTAAGAATATATAATACTTTTCTGATCGAAGATAATGAAAAGAATGATATTGATGTGTTAATCCGTAAATTTGATGAACGTTTCCTTCCCCAGAAAAATTTAGCATATGAAAGATATCAAATTTTAACCCTCAGACAAGGGCGAATGTAGGTGCGTCTTTACTATGTACATACTTCGGTGTGCGATGTAAAGCAACGACAGGCGCAGTTAGTACTTGGATGGGTGACCATTCCAACGGAAACCGCGTTCTCGTCTCACAAATCTTCTAGCGGCTTGTATATCAGTGTATGCGCGGAAGCTATACAACCTTAGGCGAGGGTTGTATAGGAGATATACCATCCTTCGGAGGGGATGTAAAGCCGTCAGTCCCTTGTCTATTAAATGTTAGGCAAGTAAAAGATCCCTACTCTTCTTAAAGGAAGAGGTTCGGCAAAATTCCTGGTTGGGAGTAGCTCGTCTACAGGCGTCGGTGTTAGGCCTCAGTAGCAGAAATAGGCCGACGTTAAATAAATGTATAAAAAAAAACCCTCACACAACAATCGGGCGAAAGCATTCACGATTTTGTGACAAAACTGAAGTCGAAAGCTAAATCTTGTGAGTTTGGGGCTCTAGAAGATAGTCTACTGAAGGATCTTTTGTGGTGTGGAATCGAATGAATTGCGGGAGAGGCTTCTGCAGTTGAATGTCGGCACGTTAGATGCAGTATTGAAAGCAGCATTGGCAAATTAAATGGCCAAGAAGAGGTCAAGGGAGATGGCGGTAGCAGGAAGCAGCACGGAACTAACTGTGGATGTTGTCAAATATAGCAAATCCAAGGTACCGAGCAATAAGTTATATAATAAAAACCCGATTGAGTCGACAGGTAGATATAAGGAGGCTAGAGGTAATAATTTTGTTTGTAGAAAATGTAGTTTTACGCACGAAATTGTTCAGCTTTTAATAAAAAGTGTAGAGCATGTGGTAATTTAAATCATTTTGAAAAATGTTGTCAGAAACGAGATGAAAAATATAAAAATAAGAAATATTTTTATAAAAATAAAAAAGTAGATAATATATCCGATGTAGACAAGACAGGTAGTGATGATGAATTGTATAACGATGATTTCTTTTTAGATATTCCATGTGAGGGAAGATATACTTCTTATACGGGGAATAGCTTGCCAATTTTAGGTAAATGTTTTGGATAGACAAGTAATATTCAAAGTTTATGTAACCACCTTAAATAAATATCCGCTTCTTTCACTGGAGACATGTCTGGCTCTGAAACTAATAAGTAGAGTAGATGATGTAAGTACAGAGGGGCTTAAAATTAAAAACAAAGGTAGTAATATAGGGTGCGACAAAATAATTGAAAAATTTGAAAACGTCTTTAAGGGTGTTGGTCTATTAGAAGGGTAATATCATATAGAAATGAATCCTAACGTGGAATCGGTAATTCATGCGGCATGAAGGGTACCTTTTGCAATCAGAGAACAATATAAAAGTACATTGGATAAGTTAGAACGGAAAAGTTTAATTAAAAAATCTAATAAAGCAGCCATTTGGGTAAATCCTGTAGTAATAGTTGGTAAACCCAATGGAAAGTTGAGTATTTGTTTAGACCCAAAAGAATTAAATAAAGGAATTCGTAGACAATATTTTTCTATTCCTCCGATAGAAGAACTAACAGCTAAACTGACAGGGTGTAAGTATTTCAGCACTTTGGACGCAGACCAAGGTTTCAAGCAAATCAAATTAGACAAGGAAAGTAACGATCTATGTACTTTTGCAACACCATTCGGGGGTATCAATTTTTGAGGTTACCCTTTGGGCTTAGTTCAGCACCTGAAGTATTTCAGGAAAAAATGAACGAAATATTCGGCAAATTGGAGGGAGTAGAAATTTACATTGATGACATAATTGTAGCAGGGAGGACTGTTAAAGAACATAATGAAAGGTTAATTAAAGTTTTAAAAACAGCAGAAAAAGTAAATTTAAAATTAAATAAGGGAAAATGTAAATTAGGCTTAACGGAGGTAAAGTATATGGGCCACATAATATTTGAAAATGGCCTAGGGGTAGATAGATCTAAAGTGGATGCAATTATTAACATGAAAAGACCAGATAATGTCAAAGAATTACAACGATTTTTAGGTTTAGTCACGTATGTCAGCAAGTTTTGTGACAATTTAGCACATAAAACAGCACCGTTACGGCAATTGCTTAAAAAGAATAATATATTTATGTGGGAGAAAGATCACAATGTAGCTTTTGAACAACTAAAGAAAACAATAACAAAAGTACCATATTTAAATTTTTTTGATATTGACAAACCGTGTGTAATCTCTGTCGATGCGTCATCTAAAGGTATCGGTATTTGTTTAATGCAAAATGAGAGGCTGGTAGCTTATGCTTCTAGAGCGCTAACCGAATGTCAGACAAGGTACTCGCAGATCGAAAAAGAGACATTAGCCATTTTTTATGGTATTCAAAAATTTCATCAATTTGTCTTTGCAAAGAATTTTACGGTAGAGAGTGATCATAAACCTCTAGAATCAATTTTTAAAAAACCGATCAATGAATGTCCACCGAGACTACAAAGAATGTTAATACAACTACGTAAATATGATTTTACAGTTAAATACAAACCTGGCAAAATGTTAGTAGTTGCTTATACTTTATCTCGTAAGTTTGAGGAAAAAATTTGTCATGAAAAATTTGATAAGGAATTAGAAGCTCATGTTTGCTCGATAACTTTAAATGTGTCAAATAACAAACAAAGAGAATTTAGGGAGAAAACGGAGACGGACTGACTCAGATTTGTTTCTGGTGAAAGAAATGATTAGAACAGGATGGCCAAGGGACTCAAAAAGGGTTCCAGAGGGAGTAGCTTCCTTACTATAAATATAAAGATGAAATAAAGGAAAACAATGGTCTATTGTTAAAGGGCACAAAAGTTATTGTTCCCAAAAGTTTAAGGGGTGAAATATTAGAAAAGTTCCATTTAAGTCATGCAGGAGTGCAAAAAAGCATAAAGTTGGCACATTCTTTCTGGTGGCCTTCAATTAATAAGTGTATTGAGGATATGGTTTTGTCTTGCTCTTCTTGTCAATTAAACCAAAAAGCACACGCTCCTGAACCTATGATAAACCATCAAATTCCTAGAAAACCTTGGGAAAAGGTTGGAGTGGATGTAATGCATTTTGACAACAATGTATATGTTGTATGTGTAGGATTATTATTCTAAATATATAGACGTAGTTAACTTAAGCAATAATTTGACTAATGAAAATATTATTAGAAATCTGAAATCTATATTTTCGAGACATGGTATAATTAGTGGTTATTTCTGACGGGGGACCGGAATTTAGTTCCAACAAATTTATAGATTTTGCGAAAAAATGGGACTTCACCCACATAAAATCGTCACCTACATATGCACAAAGCAACGGTATGGTGGAAAGTGCTGTTAAAACAATAAAAAACATGCTTGTAAAGTGTAAAATAGATAGAAAAGATCCCTATTTAGCATTGTTGCACTTAAGAAATATTCCGATTGTTAATAATGTAACACCTATAAATTTTTTAACAAACAGAAATGTGAGGGACTTATTACCAAGGGTTCAAACTAAAAATAAAATAAACAAAACAGCTTACAATCATTTTATATATAAATCTCAGAAACAGCAAAAAGCTTATTATGATAAAAAGTCAAAGAAACTAAAAAATATCCCTGTAAACAGTATAGTTAGAGTACAAAATTTTTACAAAAGACGGAAACTGGGCACAATCTTAAATCAACTCAAAACTAGAACTTATAGAATCGGGGCGAGCGTAGATGCGTCTTTACTATGTACATACTTCGATATGCGATGTAAAGCAACGTTAGGCGCGGTTAGTACTTGGATGGTGATCGTTTCAAAGAAGACCGCGTCCTCGCCTCACATATCTTCCAGCGGCTTGTATATCAGTGTATGTGCGGAAACTATACAACCCTAGGCGAGGGTTGTATAGGGGATATACCATCCTTCGGAGGGGATGTAAAGCCGTCGGTCCCTTGTCTATTAAATGTTAGGCAAGTAAAAGATCCCTACTCTTCTTAAGGGAAGAGGTTCGGCAAAATTCCTGGTTGGGAGTATCAAAATGCATGATACAAATAGAATTGTAATTAGAAATAGGCGTTTCATTGAATTATATAGAGTCAATAAAGAGGTAAAGCAAACAAGTTCAGATGAACATGACTATATTGTTAATAATAACAACTTGGATACAAATCAAAGTAATTATTTTAAAGTTATTTTAAATACAAATTTAGAAAAGGAAAGTATTCCAGAAGATAAAAACGAAGATCAGCAGTTGCCTGGTCCCAGCACTAGTTTGAACCTAGAAGTAGGAAGTAACAAGTAACACTGAAACAAATTTAAATAATAAAAATATAGTTACAAAGAGGGGGAAGAAAAGTAAAAATACCTAAATATTTGAATATTTGCAGTCGTATGATTTAAGTTAATAAGGAATAATAATAATATGTAATCTGTTTGTAATATTGTCATTTGTGTATGTATTATACAATATTTTTTATATAGATGAAAAAAAAAGGTGTTGACGACAGTGAAAATTTTTATTTTTAAACTGCATTAAGTTTTTATATTGTAATTAGTATAGACTGTAACGTAAATAAATTATCAGAAGAAGAGAGATGTTAGGAAGTAAGATAAGTACAGCCCTGTGCAAATGCGTAATGCGCTGGCGCAAACACCTAGACATGTACACAATAGGAAATAAAGTGGTCAGCGACCATTGTTGTCAAAGCCATGAGAGGAGTATCATTTCCATCCCTTATCACCCGTTCCTGAACATGAAACACAGTAGATAGTATGATATCTATTATTTAGAATTTTTTCCCTTCATATAGGTTCTGTTCGAGAATTTTCAGTACTTTTAGTATACTTAAAATAATCTAATAAAGAATATTACTGCTAACCTAGAAAAAGTAATAAATAATAAACCAAAACATTTAAAACTAATTGCAGCACTAATAAACAATACATAAACACACCACATATAAGTAAAGTGTGTCCTAGGGTACCTCTCACTCTTATAAACTTTCTTATTGTTGATTTCCTGAAAAAAAGTATTTCTTTATAAAAAGTTTTGCCTGCCTTATAGCCCGGGAGGTAGGGGGTCCATTTTGAACAGTATTTTCATGCCGCTAAATTATTACTTTTACCCATCGATAAGCTTTGGTTGATAAGTAAAGTGAACGTCTGTTGACGCACCTGCGATGGGGGTTGCTGTGAAACTTATTAGAAACATTTTTTTTAGTTAATTTAGGCAAACTAAATTTTTTAAAATATATTATTGATGATCATTTCAGGCCGAATAATTTTTTTTTACAAGACTTCTGATACATATAGGAGTTTGAAAATAATAATCAGCTACATGTATAGTGGGGAAAGACCGTCTAGAGCAATAATGTATGGTTGTGGTCATAAATCCATACGACACAACCTTTACCCCAATATGCATGCAGCTGATTAGAATTTTCGAATTTTGTTTTATTAAAACTATTACATTTCCAAATTTCAAATGGCCTTGTAACAATTTGCAGAATATACAGGTCAGTAAAGTCTGTATGTCATTAATGTATAAAATTCAGATACATTTAAAGATATTTTTGTTAATTTGTCAATAATATTATTGAAATGAAATGATTTGAATTAACACGTTAAGGGCTGTATGGGACCTATATGTTGTAAAATGACACATTTTTTAAATAATGTATTTTATTAATATTTATATATTGTATAATTACTGTTCATAATTACATGACTAAGAAGTTAACTGTTTAACCAGTCTATTTTTTATTTATGTTTTAGTTTATTTCTCGAATGCTTTTGTTTGCATAACATCACCTAATATATTTTGGCCCTGTCCTCATAATGTTTTATTAATATTTTTCACCCACTTAAAAATATATAACGAAATAAAAATTTCAGCATATTCATACTTCAAATTGTGTTTTGAACAGGTACAATGTATGCCATCTAATAAATATTTATTCACCTTTAATTTAAGTCTCTTTAATCATCGGTAAATTGTTAGAAAACTGCCTGAAATTGGGAAATAAATAGATAATAAAACAAAATTCGAAAATTCTAATCAGCTGCATGCGTATTGAGGTAAAGGTCGTCAGTTGGACCATTAAAAATACCGCGCGTCGTATGGATTTATGAGCACAACCATATGTTATTGCTCCAGCTGATGGTCTCTTCCCCAATATACTTGTAACTGATTATTATTTCCATACTTCTATATATGTGTCATCAGAAGTTCACACTGCCTGAAATGATTTTACTTTATTCATTTTTTTGCAAGTTCATACGGCCACCTGACATGCAATCTCCTCCACGATGCAGCTGATTATTTTTTTAATGCTATGTAACGCAATAACTTATTTTAAAAAATCAGCTTTCCTGAAATAATTTTAAAAAGTTTTTTTTCGGCAACTTCCATATCCTCCCACAACCACCTCTACCACTACTGGAGCAACTGACGGTCGTTTTGGTTATTAGCTACATAACATCTGCTATGTTTGTTAACATAAGCCAGCATGCAATGATTGGGTCAAAAAGACCCCTGCCTCCCAGGGTATTATGGAGTCATAAACAGTTATCAAACTAAAAGCTTACACTTTGCAATTTATTGCCGGTAAGGCATTGCGGACTTTGATGACCTTGTAGATTACTTTACACTCGGCAATTTTCCTTGCTTAAGAAATAGGTATACCATCATAGATGAATCAGATGATTTATGCAAAGATTAGAGGTTATGGATATTATTTAACTTTTTAAAGAATTGATAAGATGCTCACAACGAATAAACATGTTAAAATTGCTGCATCATGTGCTTTGTTAATTGGCACTGTTGGATAAAACCCTAGTTAAACATCGACAGGAGGTTTATGTAATAGGCTAGCTTTTACACTATAGTATTTGTACATCCCTGTTTGGTCAGCCCTGTCCCTAGGGAATGACAGTTTATAGGTAGTTAGGTTGGCATCAGTTTGAGTTTAAGTTCTGTGTATGTGTAAAAGTGTTTATGAAGACTTTATTTATTTATTTATTTATTCATTTGATACAAAGCCCAACAGACATGGTCCATTAATAGGGCCGAAAGTGATATTACATTGCACATATAATAGAAAGTACATACAACAAAAAAGAATATACATAATATACATGCAAATACTATACACACATAATATGAAGTGACTATAAAATGTACAAAAATATGTATGGGATAGCAATTATTCAAGTGATGATCTTACAATACTTACAAACTTATTAAATGAAAAACTAAAACCATTAGTCTGACAAATGGAGTTGTAGGCTGAACATATTTTAAAAACTGGTGTAGTGTACATAATATTAGTATTTGCTTGACTTAGATAAAAGTAAGGACTGTTTCTACTAGCTAGTCGAGGTACTAAAAAATTTAATTCCCCTAATAGCAACGGACATTTAATTTTATTGTTAATTAAATTATATAAGAAAATACACATATTTACTATTCTCCTACCATATAAAGACATCATATTTAGCCGGATTAATAGAACCTGCTCCTCAATGCCCTGTGGAGGATACTCACCATCCAGCTTAAAAAAGAGATACTTTACAAACACTCTTTGCACCTGTTCAATGGAATTTATATTTTTTCGATAATAAGGAGACCATATTAGCGATGCATATTCTAGCTTACTACGTACCAATGAGAAATATATCATTTTTAAAGTCTCAGTGCTCTTAAACATTTTACAGTTTCTAATAATAAATCCTAGCATTCTCATGGCTGATGAAACAATATTTTGATTGTGAATGTTGAAGTCCAATTTGTGATCTAACGTAATTCCTAGGTCCTTGACAGTTTCTGGCCGATTTAAAGAAATATTATCTATTTGATAGTTATAATAAATTGGGTTAAACCTTCGAGTAAAAGATATTGCTGAACATTTTGATATATTGAGACTCAAGTTATTTACGTCACACCAACTTTGTATTGTTCAAATTATCTTGCAGCTTGTTACAATCTTCCACAGAATGTATTACAGTATATACTTTTAAATCGTCGGCAAATAACTGATATTTTACATCAATTACCGATGTAATATCGTTAATAAAAATTAGAAACAGCAGTGGTCCTAGATTAGAGCCCTGTGGTACTCCTGATGATGCATTGAACAGAGCTGACCTATGGCCATTATATTGCACAAATTGTCTCCTGTCACTTAAGTATGCCCTAAAAAAGCTAACAAGTCCCTCACCAAAATCAAATAAGTGCATTTTTTGTAAAATAATTGGATGACTAATTTTATCAAAGGCTTTTGAGAAGTCGGTAAAAACCACATCAACCTGGCCTGTGCAATCCAGCAATGCAGCAGTATATTGCACAAAACAGGCCAGGTTGGTAGCTGTTGACCGACCTCTCACAAACCCATGTTGCTCATCTGACAGGAGTGGCTCAATTTTAGAAAAAATATAATCATACATTAACATTTCAAATAATTTAGAAAATCCACAAATTAATGGCACAGGACGATAGTTTGATATATCGGCCGTATTTCCTTTCTTAAAAATTGGGCAAATTTTTGCAAGTTTCCATCGAGTAGGATATGAACATAGGGCTAGAGATAGATTGAAAATTTTACACAATGGTTTTGCTAACACATTTATACAATCTCTAATGAAAAAGGTCGGAATACCATCCGGGCCACTAGACATTTTTGGTTTTAATTTTTTAGAAATAAGTATAATATCGTTTTCTGTAAAATTAGGTAAATTTATCGGAGTATTGAATGGCCTAGTTAGTTCAGTTGGAGGATCAATAGGATATGTTGGATTATCATATACACTACCAAAATATTCAGCGAATGCTTCAACAATGGTTTCTGGCTTATCAAAAACATTATTATTAAAACTCATCTGTCCTGGAATACTGGCCCTGTTTCTTTTTTGATTAATAAATGACCAGAAGGATCTGGAATCACGTTTGATGTTATCCTCCATTTTTTTAATATATTCCAAGAATGCTTCTTTTACTTTTAGCTTTATCTGAGATCTTAGGAGGTTTTTAAATTCAGTATAGTAAATCCCATTTCCTGTTTGAGTATATTTTCTGTAAAGATTGCTTTTCCTTTTTAAACATTTAATTATGTCGCTAGTATACCAGGTTGGAAAACGTCGTTTGTAATTCTTGAATAATGGAACATGTCGATCTATAATCGAGTAAATAACTTTATAGAATTGATCACATAGCTCATCTAAATCTTTAAAATCCTCCAAATGGTGCCAGTCAGCAGCTAACATGTCGTTGTAAAGCGCTACAAAGTTTGCTTTCTTAAAGTTATATGATTTATTGTTTTCATTGACAGGAAAATTTTTGACATGCTCCACATTCAATTTTATATCGACATCTAAAGCTGGATGATGACCATCCTCACCAGTCATTGGGTTATCGTCTCTGATAACTTTGCAGTGGCAGTTAGACAATACCAAATCCAAAAGCCTACCATTTACATTATTAACTATATTATATTGTTTCAAATCCAAAAAGTCCATAAAGTTAAGAACTAATTCCTTTTTATGATCATTTGGTACATTACTAACATTATTAAATGTAGGAATATTGAAATCTCCTGCTATTATAATATTCTTGCCATATATAATTTCCAATAATTCAAAGTATTCTAATAACTTAATATAATCTACCGTACTAGTTGCGGGAGGAATATATAAAACAAATATAAAAAACGGCACCAAGTTTATCATCAATTTACAACCAACTACATTTATATCAGGTACAAGTTGAATAAGATGCGAAAGGTCTACAGAGGAAACTTGATATGCACTTTTTACAGCCAATAACACTCCACCTACTCTTGTTAGACTTCTATCTTTATGATAATAAAGTACTTTAATAAATAGTACCCGGATTTAATATATCTGCAAACTTCATACATGGTGTCAGGTTGGATCAAGCAAAGTTACACAGTCAGTAAATTTCAGCTCGTTCACACAAATTAGTGAGGGGAGAAAACAACTGACATAAGACAAGCAGAAACCACAAAAAAAAAATAAAAAAATAAATAGCTGCTCGTAAAACACGAGGCCGCCAAAACGTAGAAATAAAGAATTAGAAAAAAAATTCGTTACATGATACTGCAAATATGGAGGACTTGTTAGCAGAAAATCAAAAGCTTTAGAAGCAAATGTCTGATTTAGAAAGAAGAATAAGTCAAATACAAATCTATGGTGGGGCAACATAAGTCAACTATGTTCCCCAGCCAGAAAAATTTACCTTTATACCATCTGAATGGAACCAGTGGCTTACAGTTATGAGAGGTACTGAAATGTGACAGGATTGGCACATACGGATGAGAAAACACAAGTAGATAGTCTTCTGCTGCATATAGGGCCAGAGGTCAATAAATTCCTAGACAATGTAACAATGACTGAAGATGATAAATCTACTTATTCAAAAATGATCACGTTCTTTGAACAATATTTTATAAAACGAGTAAATGTGATATTTGAATGTGTTAAATATTCACGGTACCAAAGAGAAGGCGAAAGTGCACAAAATTTTATTTCTAGTGTCATTGGATTGAGCAAAACATGCAACTATGGCGCACTGACTGAACATCTTATAAGAGATAGATTGGTGATAGGATTACAGGATAGGAAGCTATCAGAAGCAATGGACAGCAATTTAACGGTACAAGATGCAAAAACAAAAATCATATATATATATATACATTCATATAGTTCCAAGAATTCATAGTCATATAGATATATAGAATTAGGCTCCAATAATTTATCTGTTTACAAGTGCATTAATTTGAAAGTATAAGTGATTTTTGTATTAACACGTAGAAGAACTTGCAAGCTACAAGTTGTTATAATTAGTTACTTAAAAGTGCTAAATATAATACAACAATTAATTGTTGTAAAGTGTTATTTACTAATTCTAATTCCTTATCCACAGACAATAAAAAAAAAAAAGTGTGGAAGATAAAACATCTACAGGGTGGATAAGTAATAGGTGTGTGCTTCTATCACTTTTCAGTGCAGTAAATTTGAATGAGGTTTACATGGAAAAATGAAAATTAATCTAAAATGGAATGTTCAATATGTAATGTTATTAAGCAACCAACAAAGGATATAAAAAATCCGGTTTTTTCATGCGACTCTTGTAAAAATATTATATGTATCGAATGTAGTGAATTAAGCACATCAGAACTAAGATGCATTACTCTTCAAAAACGAACACTGAAATTTAATTGCAAAAAATGTAGAAACTTTGAACTAATAGAGATCTTACAGAAAACAATAACTGACAAAGAGAAAATTATAAGTGATCAAGAAACTATAATTAATTTACTAAAAGAAAAAATTGAAAATGTAGAAAAAACCAAGAATCTTTCTTATGCCAATGTTTTACAGCAAAAAATTCCGATTACCAATACAATGAAAACCAATATTCCAAAGATAATCGTTAAGCCAAAAAAACAACAATCATCAGAGCAAACTAAGAGAGACATAGATTTAAATATCCATCCTGCTGAACTTAAAATTGGTATTGCTGATATAAAGCCAACAAAGCTTGGTAATATGATAATTAAATGTCAAACGAAAAGTGAATTAGAAATTCTAAAACAGGCCCTTGATAATAAATTAAAAAATAAATACGATATTGAACTGAGCAAATTACGACAACCACGAATAAAAATTGTAAAAGTTACCCAAGAATATATACAGGAAGAAATTGAAAACTATCTAAAAAAACAAAATAACTTAACAGGTGAGGTTAAAGTAAATTTTATTCGTAAAAACAGAAACGGAACAAAAACGATTATATGTGACTGTACCCCTAATGTATTTCACCAGATAATGAATTTGAAAAAAATATGCTTAGGCTGGGAAAGATACATGGTCTATGAAGATTTAAGTATACCAAAATGTTATAACTGTCAGGGATATTTTCATAAAAAAAGTGAATGCAGGAATAAAATAGTATGCCCTATATGCTCAGAAGAACATGAAGAAAGTATGTGCTGTAAACAAAAAAAATTTTGTAAAAATTGTGAATTATCAAATGAAAAATACAATACTAACTACGCCACTGACCATCAAAACAACAGTCCTGAATGTCCAGTACTAAAATTCCACATAGATGTGCTCAAGAGCAAGATAAACTATATAGAGTGAAATAAACATAGGTTGTTCCTCTATTTTTGTTGACCTTAGTATATATATAGTTTCCTTTTTTTGCTATTACTTTTTAATATTCATACTTAGTTAATTTCATGGATATTGCTGAACTAAACATATTAAATGCAATTGAAAATGAGGAAATTAATGCTTCAAAAAATATAGACCTAAGATATGATATATTCGGTTATAATAAATTTTGTACTAATGTAGCCCCTAAAAAAAATATACTTAAGATTCTTCACATAAACATTAGAAGTGCCCAAAAAAAATTTGATATGTTTTTAACCTTCCTTAAAACCTTTCAAATGAAAAATTTGGATGTAATAATTTTTGGTGAAACTCGGTACATTTCCAATATAAATAATTTTACAATTCCTGGTTTCCAAACTCTTTATAATAATAGCATGATCAATCAAAATGATGGAATATTTATATTTATTAGAGACTATATTAACTATAAGATAAATCATACTGTTCTACCCTTAACCAATGTAACGATAACTGATATCACCTTCAAAAAATTTAACATAGAATTTTCAATCATGCCTTGTTACAGATCTCCCTCCATAAATGATAACTTGTTCTTGACCGATCTAGAAGCCTATTTCACCAAATTAAAAAGTAATAGAATAGATATATTCATAGGAGACATAAATTTTGATATACTTAACCCCAAACGGGCTTCAATTAATAGTTACTTGTCTATGTTGAGTTTTTTTGGTTTCAAGCCATACATAAATTCATATACTAGAGTAACTCCGGACAGTAGCTCTTGTATTGATCATATTTTCATAAGAAAGAATGTTGAAATGAGCAATTTATTACTCGATGCATTGGTTATAGATACAGATATTACTGACCACTTCCCGATCTACTTAAATGTTAGTCTTGATAAAAATAGTAATGAGAAAAAAGGTATTGAACAAAAAACCATTACCAAATTTGATGATAAAAAATTTGAAAATATGATTAGTTCACTACAATGGGATAATATTATTTCATTAAGTGATACTGAATTGGCCTATCAAAAATTTATTGATATTTTTATGTCCTTACATGAAATTTGTACCACCACCAAATCAGTACCATGTAGGAAATACAAGAAACTTAAACCATGGATTACAAATGGCATAATCGAGTCAATTAAGCATAGAGATAAACTAAAAACACTAGTTTTAAGAAATAAAAACAATATTAACTTACTTCAAGAGTATAAAAATTATAGAAACAGACTCAATGGAATCATACAAAAGGCAAAAAACAGCTATTACACTAACCACATTAATGAAAACCTTAAGAATATAAAAAAAATCTATGAGATAATCTCTGACGCTGCCAATGAAACTAAAAATAAAACTAACAACAATTTAACCATTCTTGATAATAATAACACACAATTCCCAAATGATACTGAAATGGCAAATTTTTGCAATAATTATTTTGTAAATATAGGCGTGAACATGGCTTCAGTGATAAAGGAACCTATTTCTAAAGTTAATATAGTTTATCCTAACTTAATGAATTCTATGGCCTTAAATCCGGTATCGAGTAATGAATTAATTATGCATATAAACGCTTTAAAAAATAATAGTGCACCAGGCATAGATGGCATAACATCAAAACTTATTAAAAAATTCCATATATACATTCTTGATCCTCTAGTTCATATTATAAATCTTATTTTTGTAACAGGCAAAGTTCCCTCTTCATTTAAGATGTCGATTGTAACACCAATATTTAAAAAGGGCTGCAAAACTAATATTACAAACTATCGTCCAATCAGTGTTATTTCTACATTTGCAAAGATATTTGAAAAGTGCCTAAAAAAAAGGTTACTTGATTATCTTACTTCAACCAATTTATTAAATGATAACCAATTCGGGTTTATGAAAGGGATCAGTACAAATGATGCTATGTTCAAACTCATAAATAATATAAAAAATTGCCTCGATAATAACCAAAAGGGCATTGCAGTCTTTTTAGATCTAGCAAAGGCCTTCGACACTGTATCCCATACAATGCTCATTGATACTCTTGGGCATAATGGTATCAGGGGTACGGTGTTGGAAGTCTTCAAGAATTATTTAGCTGATAGGAAACAAATGGTTAAAATTAGAAACATATTTAGTGACCCTCTGGATATTAAGATTGGTATACCACAAGGGACGGTACTCGGTCCAATTCTTTTTATTACTTATATAAATTCACTGCTGAATTTAAATATAAATGGCACCTCAATTTCATATGCAGATGATACTGTTTTGAGGATAAAACATAGGAAAATGTGAAAAATAAGGTGATAAAAGGATTAGAAAGAGTCAAATGTTGGCTTGACCAAAATAAATTAACTTTAAATTCTGATAAAACATTCTACACTGTGTATTCTGTAACTGATGCAAATAGACCGAATTTTAATTACATTAAATTAAACGAATCTGACCTTACTATTAAAGAAACTAACTCTATAAAATATCTAGGCATCACAATTGACAAGAATTTAAAATGGACCGACCATATACATGATTTAACCAATAAAATTAGGCGTTTAATTCATAAGTTCTACTTAATACGTAATATTTTACCTCAAAAATTGTTAATTCAAATATACAAGTCTTTAGTGGAAGCACTACTTAGATATGGTATCATTGTTTGGGGGGGGCTCTATAACAATGCTTTAAAACAATTGAATGTGGTCCAAAACTATATTTTGCGAATTATCTTCTTCAAAGATAGATTGTACTCAAGTAACCTTCTATATAATGAATCAATACTAAATGTCCGATGTTTATATTATCTCAATATTTGTATATTTTACTTTAAATCGATAAACAAAAATTTTGTGAACCACTGTTATCAAACCAGACAAAATGTTAACAATATGATGGTTATACCATTTAGAAAATATGATGCCAACCAACGCTTTGCTTCAATCTTAGCACCAAAAATTTATAACATCTTGCCTCATGAAATAAGAACAATAACTAAATACAATTTTTTTGTTAAAAAATGTAAAACTTTTATATATCAAAATAGGGACTACATTAATAACCTCTTATAAAAATTTGTAACTATTTCTTACACTATTTTACTCTCTTCACCTTCAACTCCTCTATTATTTTCTCCTATTCCTGCTCATTTTAAATAATCTGAATAATAATGTAATTGGATATACGATATTCTGTCTAATATTGCACATACAGGTGTTTACTCACCTAGGTGCACATTAAATTTTTATTTTTTAATTCTATTATTTTGTATTGTAATTTGCAATTTATAATAATAATAATAATAATAATAATAATAATAATTGTAATTGTAATAATTGTCTTCTATAAAATACTTTGGTATTATAGTATTATAGAATAAATGAACGAAAACAGAAAACATTAAACATGCATGCAACTCTTTACTCAGATAAAATGAAATAAATAAAAAAATGAGAGGGTGAAACAAGAAAATGAAGCTCTAACAGTAGAAAAAACTGAAGACATGAACCCTATAAGAAGAAAGGACAAGCCGAAACATAAAATTGAGACGCTGCGGTCGCTGTGGCAAGAAACCGAGTCACGATCTGCAATCTTGTCCTGCTGTGAAGAGCATGTGTAATAAATACTATACTAAAGGACATTTTGCCAAAATGTGTCACATTAAAATAAAAAGACATATCAGAGAAGTTACGAACACATCCAACAGCTCCTCAAGCGAAGATGTTAGTGAGATTATTGAGGAAGTCAGAGATGGACAAGATTCAGCCTGGCATGTTAAACTAAAGGTATACAAGAGATTGATTACAAGATTGACACAGGGGCTGACGTTTCAATTCTCAGCAAGCGAACATATGACATTTTACAAAATAAGCCACAAATCAAACAAAAAAACAAAAACCACACTCAAGGGGTCAGGCAACATGACCATACCAGTTCTTGGAAAAGTAAAAATGGTTATGGAATGGAAAGGAGTAAGCAAGAAAAAAAAATGTTTGTTATTGAGAAAAAAGAAAATTTATTAGGTAGGCCTGCAATTGAAAGCTTAAACATTGTTCAGCTTATAAATGAAATCAGTAAACAAAATTCACTAGAGATAGTCATGGAACAACATCCAAACTTATTCCGTGGCATAGGAAACCTTAAGAATTTTCAACACAATATAAAACTTAACAAAGATGCAGTTCCGTATTCGATAACAACTCCAAGGAGAGTGCCACTCCCACTTTTAGAGAAAGTCGAAGCTGAACTTAAAAATATGGTGAGGGAAGGTATCATAGAGGAAGTTGGCCCCCAAATAATCCCACAGCATGGTGTGCCCCAATGGTCTGTGTTACCAAACATTCAGGAGAGGTACGTATTTGTGCGATTTCACCGAATTAAACAAATTCGTACAAAGAGAAAAAATCATGCTCCCTACTGTGGACTTAACAATTGCAAAAATACGGAATGCAAAATTTTTTTCAAAATTAGATTGTGTATCAAGTTTTTGGCAGTTAACATTATCAAATAATTCCAAAGAGTTCACAGCATTTTTAACCCCATTTGGCAGATTTATATACAAGAGGGTTCCTTTTGGAATCACATCGGCCCCAGAGGTTTTCCAACAAGTTATGAATAAACTGTTCGAAGGGTTGCCAGGAGTACTCATACATATGGATGACATAACTATCTTTACAAAAGATAAAAAGGAACATGATACGATATTGAACAATGTACTAAATATCTTAGAAACCAATGGTCTTACATTAAAGAAGAACAAATGTCAGATTGGCATTAACGAAATAAAATTATTGGGCTACATTATTGGTGAATCCGGCTTGAAAATGGATAACAGCAATTTGAAAGCCATTACTGAGTTTGAAAAGCCACAAAATGTCATACAGGTTAGAGAATTTTTAGGTATGGTAACCATCTCACAAAGTTTTTGGAAAATTCAGCAGATCTTACAAAACCACTAAGAGATTTGCTAAAGAAAAACGCTTTTCAATTTAGTGAGGAACACGAAAAATGCTTTGAACAATTGAAGGAGGTAATTACGACAGCACCTGTTCTACAAATATATGATGTTAAACGAGAAACAAGAATCCTAGCTCATGCGTCATCGTTTGGAATTGGTGGTTGTCTAGAGCAACTTCAGGATGATGAAAGGTGGGCACCAATATTATTTTGCTCAAAAAGGAGGCATATGCGGTCTTATGGGTGTGCGAGAGGTTACAGGAATATATCATTGGTAAACATTTCATAATTCAAACAGACCACCTGCCACTCCTGACCATCTCATAAAAAATTCTATCAATGACCTTACAATACGTTTACAAAGATTTAGACTTAGATTAGCCTGATTTGACTTTGAATTCATGCATATTCCTGGAAAATCATTTTATACACCTGATACATTGTCACGAAAACCACTTAAGCAAGGCAGTAAGGACAAGGATATAGTAGAGGAAGAATGTATAATAGCTCATGTAGACGTCATAAGAAAAGAGTTAGAAACCACATTGGAAAAGAAAGAAAGTAAGATAAGCAAGGCCCAAAAAGAAAATTTGGCAAAATTAATGGATTACGTAACAGAGGGTTGGCCAGCCCAAACTAAAGTTTCAAAAGAGTGTAGAAAGTATTTTAAATACAGGAATGACATTACAATTTATGAAAATTCACTTTATTACAAGGATAGACTTATAATTCCCTCTACTATGAAATTCATGTGGTACAACTTGTTAAACGCATTATAAAAAAATATGAGGATTGACATTTAGGTTTATTAACATATAGAAATACGAAGCTACCTTGCAGAGCTTCACCAGCTGAATTACTACTTGGATGGAAATTACGAGATATCTTACCTATGAAACGTGATAAGTTAAAACCGAAAACTCTTAACCATGAGGAGATTAAACAAAAACAAATCTAACAAATCGAACAATTAAATTTTAAAGAGTTATACGACAGACGACATAAATCTAAGGAATTACCTAGTTTAATCGAAAATGATTGGGTATGGATAAAGGACATGAATAGAAATGGCACCATAGAAGGAAGAACAAATGAACCTAATTCATATTTGATAAAGACAGATGAAGGATCTCTGAGAAGAAATCGAAAATTTCTCATTAAATTGCCCGAAAACAAAGAAGATGTATCACAGTCATCATCAAGCGGTAATCCTCCTACAAACAAAAATAACCAGTGCGATTTAAATAAACCTGAAAAAGAAGTTTGTGCTAATGAAAATGAAGCCATGAGTGAGAGTAATGAAGCAATAAGGAAAAATTGCAGAATAAGAAGGAAACCAAGACATTATGATGATTAAAAAGAAAAATATATATGTATTATAATTAATACCATAGAGAATCAACAATGTTTTATTTTTCAAACAAATATTTATTAAATGTAAAAAAACCCTTTGAAGAAAGGGAGATGTAATAGGCTAGCTTTTACACTATAGTATTTGTACATCCCTGTTTGGTCGGCCCTGTCCCTAGGGAATGACAGTTTATAGGTAGTTAGGTTGGCATCAGTTTTGAGTAGTGTTTATGGAGACTTTATGATAATAAAGTACTTTAATAAATAGTACCCGGATTTAATATATCTACAAACATCATACAGTTTAGATTCATTTGTGGCCTAAATAGATAGACAGGTAGTAGGGCAAAAAATGAAGCCATCCAAATAAGGGAGAAATACTAAGAGATTCGTTAGGATTTAATAGGTCATTTCATTTAGTAGTAGTAGTAGTAAAAGTGCTTTATTGGTTACGTTACAACAACAACCAAATGGCCATCGACCGAGGTCCTTCAGCCATCATTTAGTATATAATATAAAACAGTAAAAAATGCGAATACAAATAATAACAGTAATTTCCATTCCGTTGGTTACACGTAAATACCCTAAAAATATCACTAAATTGCAGCCACAATGCAATGAAAATTAGGTCCGGTTCTGATTTCTGTAATGCAAGGAACATTGCCACAGCTGATCAAAAGATGTAGAAGTGCACAAACGCGCAAGAGTATTTATTGCCGGCAATAAATTGCAAAGTGTAAAGTGGTTTTTAAGATAAATTATGCAGGGTATTCCAAAAATTAGAAAATATGAAATCGACTTCAAACAAACTACCTTTTTTACATCTTTAATAAAAATTCTATTTGATAAAGTTTTTTCAATTATGAAGAAAAGCTTAATAGGCCAGCCACCGTAGACACAAAACTAAGCTTCGAAAGATGTGTGCTAAATGCGTGGTGCTCGAAAAATCATGAAATTTGCGGACTTTTTTCAGTTTTCGGTTTACACCTTCTGAAAGGTGCATCTTACGGAAAATGCCGCAGTGTATACTTTTACAGTAGACGAAATTTGCAACAATTTGAGTGCACCACAGCTCCGTAGATCCAATGGGTCTCGAGATACACCACTTCAAATATTGGCCATTTTTTCCAAAAAGTTCGAAATTGTAGTTTTAACCGTCTTCCAAGCCGGATATCAGCTAAAACACTCATCTTATGAGGAAAGTCATAGGAGATGAAGTTGTAGAGTAGTTATTTTGCTATAATTTAAGCACAAGCGGAACCCTGTAGGGCCAATAGTTTCCTTGTTATCTGAAAAGAACGAAAAATTAAGGAAATTCGATTTTTCACAAAATGGAGCCTGACGAATTGCAGAATTTTGTAAAGGATAAGACATAATTCAGTGAAAATGAAAGTTGAGTGCAATTAATAATAAGGTATAAAATTATATCAAGATTGTATAAAAATTATTTTGATAGTTTGAGGAACCTGGGACGTGAAATGTTGAACGTGAAGTGATGGCGAGACCTCAGTTAACTACTGCGACAGAAATAGACAACACAATGTATTATGTAGATTTATGAAATCAGTCGCCTAGCTGCAAAACCTGACTAAGTCACCCTTTCCTCAAAAATGAGACTGTTATGGCAATAGATTAAGAATGTAAGTGCCGACATAGTCCAAGGGAATTTTTACAACAAATACCGACAATTCAAAAGTAATTTGAGCTTAAAATTTCATCTCAGATGAAAAACTCGACATATCCATTGCGGTCTTAGATGCAAAGGCAGACATTTCCAATGAACCAATAAGAGCTAAGTATTTCATCATGTGATGCAGATTCATTTGTAGATTTTGTCAGTTGAATAACATGCTCTGAGAGTGTTGGTGTGTGATTCACTTTATTCAATAATATTTACTAATATTATTATTCAATTGTTTCTAAAAACAGTTTAAGATAAATTCATTGGTAAAATTAAATAATGCTGCACTATTAACTAATATCGCACAGTGTGATAGTAACAGCGCCCGAAAGGGACCTAAAGGACAAACAAAACGTGAAAATGCTAAACGTGCAAGGTATGTAATAATAATAATAAACAGGCAGAGGTAAAACTCTGCCTGGCTGATGTCGGACGTGGGTCTCAGGGCTAACCACCCTGAGATTCCTTACTTGGTTATGAACAGCCAAGAACGGGCCCCTCACAATCGACCCCAGTCGGATGGGGGTCAAGGACATGTGGGAGGGGCCAGACCGGACAGTCCTAATGATGACGACAATGGCAACGTACGAGGGCGCTTTAGGTGGACGAGGGAACTGCGGGATAATTTGCTGACCTGCTATGAGAGCAGCGAACCTGCGCGTAGAGGATACATGGCACGATTGCACGCACTTTGGTGCGAAATGCATCCAGAGTATCGTGCCTTCTCTCAGCAACATCTGAGAGACCAAGAATCCTTCTTGCGCAGGACAGGTTATCAACGCTTACCCTGTCAGCAAGTAGCTGTACCAGCCGCACAACCGCCGCGGCAAAACGCTGACGGGAGACTTCCAGCAGAGTACACCAAAGCCGACTTAAGGACGAGGGTAAGTCTTATCACCAGGACTACCCTGAAGGCCCAAGACCTGGCTAGAATGGACGCGGTCATCGATGAGGACCTCCCAGAGGATGCCGACATCTGGCAAATCAACTCTGCCGTGTACAACGCCGCTAGGCAACTCGTTCCTCGCGAAAGGCAAACCAATGCCTCTAGCGGAACCGAGAAAGCTAAGCGGCGGGTACAAAAAATCGAAGGCAAGATACATTCGGCCAGACAACACGCTTCTCGAACTCAGAGTGTGGTGGAACACATAACATCTGGCAGGGCATTTACGCCTAAAGTCCGGCGAGTGGCAGCCGGACTGAGACGCCAACACCAAACTCTAAATTTGACAGTGTTGCTTACCATCAAGCAGCACTGTTTAGATAGGATTAGGACACTGATGGCAATAAAGAAGAAGTTGAACAAGTGGGTGCGAAGTATGGAACAAAATTCAATGTTCCGTACGACTCCCTCCCGCCTGTTCAAGGAGCCACAGCGTGTTGTCGAGAATCCGCCGAATGTAGAAGATGTCGAAGGATTCTGGAAGGGAATCTACGAAACGACGTGTCCATTCAACAGCAGCACTCCAGCAATAGCACACTTCGAGGCTCTGTGTAACAGAACCTTTGGAGAGCATGACGAAGTGTGCCCGGCGATCAGTACGGAGGAAGTCCAACAGGCACTTGTTGGTACCAAGAACTTCGCTGCTCCTGGCCCAGACGGCATTAACAACTGGTGGTGGAAGAAATTTCCATCCACCCACCGTCGTCTGGCGCGGGTTTTCAACTCTTGGTTGAACGAGGGGCAGCAGATTCCGGACTGGTTTGTCGAAGGACGTACTGTGTTAATCCCCAAGAAGGGAGATCTGTCCGATCCGAGAAACTATAGGCCAATCACATGTCTGAACTCCTGCTACAAGGTATTTACACGTATCTTGTACGCTAGGACACTACGGCATGTTGATCCGGTCTTTCAGCAGATAAATGAGCAACGTGGTGCGAAGAAAGGCATGGCAGGCTGCAAGGATAACCTGCTGATAGACCGCTGTATTACACAGGACTCTGTGCAATATAAGCGGAATCTATCGATGGCCTGGATTGACTACCGTAAGGCATTTGACACAACATCACATGAGCTCTTGTTGCACTTGCTCCAATGCCTTGCGGTAGCAGCACCATTAGTGAGATGCATAGAACAACTGCTGCCGCTCTGGAAAACTCGCTTCACCATAACATCCGGTGCACAGCGGGTTACCACAGAGCAGGTAGCATTCAGGAGAGGAGTATTCCAAGGGGATTCCTTGAGTCTTCTCCTCTTCTGCATCTCACTGTTGCCTTTATCTGTTGAACTCCGCCAAGTCCGCGGATACCAATGCGGTCCACCCAGCAACCGGAGGCATAAAGTCACCCATTTATTCTACATGGATGACCGTAAACTCTACGCTTCCGGAGAGCAGGAACCGCAAAATGCTCTAAGGGTGGTCGAACAGTATACGCTGGCTATTGGAATGGAATTCGGATTGGACAAGTGTGCAGCCGTCCACCTCAAGAGAGGACGATGCGGGGACTTTGCTGAAGAGGCGCAGCTCGCAGACGGAAGCATCTTGCGACATGCCGGAGAGACTTACACATACCTGGGTGTGCAATAACATCACATCCAGGATGTGCAACAAATTAAGGAATCTCTCCGTGGCAAGTACAGAGGCCTACTCCGAAAGATTTGGTCATCCGAACTTTCGGGGAAAAACAAGGTGTCTGCCACTAATATGCTTGCCGTTCCTGTTCTGCTCTACTCCTTTGGAGTAGTGAGATGGACGGTGGATGAGCTGCGTCAGTTAGATAGAGGTACCCGCAAGATGATGAATATCCATAGGAGCATTCATCCAAAATCATCCGTTCCTCGTGTGTACCTCCCACGTCATCGGGGGGGCCGAGGACTCTTGAGTTTGGAGTGCATGCATGGCCGGGTAGTCCTGAGTATAGCATGTAACGTCCTTAGGAGCTCAGACCCTCTCCTGCAATTAGTGAGAAATCATGAAAATGCAGGAGTGGGAGCAGGATTATTCAGGCAGCAACGAGGGTCGCAGATGAACTCGGTCTCGTATTCGACATCAGGCGAGGAGGCCGGCGAGGTGCCGACCCAGAGTCAGTCACTGAGCTTCCGCCAAATCGTCTGAAAGCCCAGATTAAAGCCGCTGGACAGGAGAATCTGTTTAGACGGCACGTCGATAAATCCATGCACGGTGTATTCTATAAGAACATAGAAACGCTGGGTTTATCGACCAAGCTGACGTTCGCCTTTTTAAGGTCAGCTGGGCTTAAGTCGGAGACCGAGGGATTCATTGTGGCCTGCCAGGATGGTGTTATTAACACCTTGGTCTACCGAAGCCGTGTGATGGGTGTAGGGGTTCCTGATACCAGCTGCAGGACCTGCCATCGGGCGCCGGAATCGCTCATGCATTTACTGTCTGCATGCCTGGTATATGCGATTTCGGCCTACATCCATCGCCATAACGCGGCATTACGAGTGCTTTACTACCATCTACGGCACTCGTACGGGGTAGACCAAACACCAGTGCTGCCTTACGTCCCCGGAGATATTGAGTCCGTTGTCGAGAACGAGAGGTGCAGGATATACTGGAACTACTCGTTCCCGACCGTCAGGCTAATTCAAGCCAACAAGCCTGACATAGTACTCCTCGCTCATCAGCAGAAGGCGATATACGTCATTGAGTTTTCAGCTCCGGCTGAAACAAACATCGTCTTGAAAGAGGAGGAAAAACGGGCTAAGTATCGCGATCTCCGGTACGAGCTCCTAGTGCTGTATCCAGGCTACTCGGTCAAGTTGGTAGTCCTTATAATCTGTGTACTCGGAGGTATGAAGCCCACGCTGCTCTCGGAATTACGAACAATATCGGCCTGTCAACATTCGGCCGAATGGCTGGCAGGCCAGATGTAAAAAGCTGTTATCCTGGGTTCTCTTCGTTTACTTAGGGCACACGATTTAGGAACCTACAGTCGCTAACTCTGCAGGTTGCAGGGAGTGGCCGTAGTGAATTCGCTGGCGCTTCTTCCGTGAGAATGTCGGAGACACGGCAGAACTGACCAGCATCGCTCTCGCGAAAAAAAAAAAAAAAAAAAATAGTAATAATAATAATGAGACAGACGCTGCTTTCAGAACTAAAGATCATACCGGCATGCCGAGATTCGGCAGAGATCTTAGCCGGGAGAATGCAGAAGGCTGTCATTCAATTCAATTCAATTCAATTCTTTATTGGTGTTAAAATACACATAGGTGTTTACACACGTCAATTTCTATACTTATAAAGTTAAAATAATTGTAAAAATATAAAATGTATAAAACACAAACAGTACTAACTAAACATGAGTATTAGTAGATTTATCACCTAGAGTACTGCATGAATCTACAAAATGAGGAAAAGTTACTATCCAAAAATTCTTTTGTACTATAAAAAGCATTATTCAATAAATATTTCTTTATGATCATTTTGAACTTGGTTTCATTTAATGACTTTATTTCTGATGGTAAAGCATTATAAAACTGTAAACTTAAGTAGCTAGTGCCATCTCTAGTTCTATTTAATCGATGAAAGTTTATGTTTAAATTATCTCTGTTTCTGGTTTCATAAGAGTGTATATGGCTTCTGCTTTCAGATGATTTCTCATTTTTTTTTTACATGAATCAGACACTGGTATATATAGGTACAAGGTACAGTCATAATTTTTAAAGCAATAAATTGTTGTTTGCAATCATCTCTGTATTTTAGTCCAGAAATGACTCGTATTGCTTTCCGCTGCGCAGAAAATACAGTAGCACAAGATGGGGCATGTCCCCAGACAAGAATCGCATATGATAAAGTGGAGTGGATAAAACTATGATATGCAGCGTTTAGGGTATTTTGTGAAACTTTGCCAACAAGGTTTCGTAACAAGTAAGTGTATTTGGAGATTTTGTTTCTCACACAAATGGTATGATTTTCCTACAATAACTTGGAGTCTAAATTAATTCCAAGGAACTTAATAGACTCTGGATTATTTACTTCTTCCAAACTGCGCAAACTAAATATCATTGTTTCAGTCTTGGACACATTTAGACATAACTTATTAGAGATAAGCCAGTTCTGCGAATCCAATTCAGTGTGCTGTACCTCATTTAGCAATACATCGATATTGCCATTAGACAAAGTCAGATTGGTATCATCGGCAAATAATATTGCAGTAACATTGTCTTTAATTGATTGGGGAAAATCATTGATGTATATTAAAAACAGTATGGGGCCAGTACGGACCCTTGTGGTACACCATGCTTTAATTATAAAATATTTGATTTAACGCCATTATTAAGAACAAATTGTTGTCTGTCACTAAGGTATGATTTCAAGAGAGATTTGCTTTCTTCAGTGAAGCCGTAGCAGCTTAATTTATCAATAAGTATTTCATGGGACACGCAATCAAATGCCTTAGTGAGATCTAGGAACAAAGAGCAGACATATTTGCCGTCTTTAAAACCAGCATTTATTAAATCTGTTAATTTATCAATGGCAAGGGTTGTTGATAATTTATTTCGAAAACCGTACTGATTCGAAATGAGAAGCTTATTTTCTTCCAGATAGAATGTCATTTGATTTTTAAGTATCATTTCATAAATTTTGGCGAGACAGGGTATTACAGATATTGGTCTGTGATTTGAGGGATCATCAATATTATTTTTCTTATAGACAGGTACTACTTTAGAAATTTTTAAACATTCTGGAAATATATTATTATAAATACATAAGTTAATTAAATGAGTAAGAGGAATTAAAATGGATTGCACTATGCCTTATAATGTTTCTTATAATGTTTTCTTAACCGCCTCTCAAGTTACCGAAGTAACCCCCTGGAAGATCTCAAGGATCTTGTGCTAGGTAAAGAGAGACGAGGCCCTACAGTTCAATGTGGACTCCGAACCACTCTTGGGGCAATTTTTTTAATGAAAAATTGTTTCGCCTTGTGGGTATCGAACCCACTTCGCTAGGCAACTCAGTTTGCTAGCCAGACGCTTTAACCAACTGAGCTACCATTCCCCATCCCCATGCCTTTGATGACTACAATAGATATACCATAAGCATCTTTACTTTTTTTATTTTTGAGATTAGTTATCATCTCAGATACCTCAAGATAGGTTACTTCAATAAAGTGAAATTGGTTGGACTGGCTAAAGTTATCTAAATAATCACTGTAGTGAAGATTACAAGGAGGTAATTCATTTATGATAGTATCAGTTACATTCGTGAAATAATTGTTGAACTGTTCACTGGAAATGTTATTTGTCCGAGTACTCGTCATTTTTCTGTAACTGTTAACAATTTTCCACATAGCTTGTTGTGGATTAGTATGACTTTTTATAAAGTTATCGTGGAATGTCATTTTGGCGTTATTTATTTTGTGACGATAGTTGAGCCTGTAATTGTTTAATATGGCCTTGTTATTATCGGTGGGATTTCTTTTATAAAATGTGTGTAAGAAATTAAGGTGGTCACGCATAGACCGGAGATCATTGTTAAACCAATTAATGTTTAATTCGTTGGAGCTATTCACAACACGGGATCTTAATGGAAATATGGAGTCTATGGCATCTGTAATAATGCCGATAAATTTCATAAAACGATTGTTAATATTTATATTGGAGTCGAAAATGAAATTCCAGTTAATTGTGCCAAGATAATTACTTAATACAGATAGTCCGCGATCATGAATAGGTCTATAAAATATTCTCCTAGTGGGAGTTATGAACTCAATATTTGCCTCAAGAAATATACCCAAATGATCGGATAACTTGGTATCTACTGACTGCGTACGAAATTTATTAGTATTGATGTTCGTAAAAATATTGTCTAGACAGTGGTTATTTCTAGTTAGTCCGGTGTAAGTTAAAGAAAACCCAAATGATCTGAATGTGTCCAAGATTAGTGTTGAACGCTGTTCGTTACGCTTATGAAAATAAACACTAAAGTCTCCAGATACAAACATTACTCTGTCACTCCTAGAAAAGGCATCCAATGCATGAGTCAGTGTCTCCAAAAATAAATCATAATCACCATTTGGCGGTCTGTAAATAGTCATCAATCTTACATTACCTGATTCAACAGCAGCTATCTCACAATGCGATTCAACAGAAAGTTTTGTTATATGTTCTAAATTTATACAGTTTATGTGGCCCTCAGACGCATATACGGCTACCCCACCATGAACTGACCTAGTTCTACAGTAATTTGAGATAAGGCAATAATTACTAATGCTTACATAACCTAGTTCATCGTTAGCGCACCAATGTTCATTTATTAATAAAAAGTCATATTTATGATCATTTAGAAAGATTTCTAATTCAGTGGTTTTACTACGAATGCTTTGTATATTCAGGTGCAGTATTCTAAAATCATAATAGGATTTATTTGTTATACTCGATAAATTTTCCACACTGTGGGTTAATTCCCTAAAAAATCATTTTCTGTCTCTTCCAAAGTTCTAACATCCTGTCTGGGTTGTCTTCTAAATTTATATCTCTCGAATGCAACATTACGAGGCCAGAAATTTTTTTGATATACGGTGTCTAATAAATCATAACATAATCCTACTTGGAAGCACTTACTATTAGGTCTTGATTGTTCTATTTTAGTTGGAATATGTTTTACTATCAGGTCATCTTCATTAGTGATATTCGATTTCTTTTTAATGTAGTTCCTAACAATGGTTTCATCAATTGTGTCTGGTATTCTGGAAATAAATAGCCAAACTTTTTTGTTTTTATCATCTCTGCCTATAAAACTTTCATTTTCAGTTGTTTCGCCAGTTCCTATGAAAATATTTCTTTTTGGTCTACGAGAGTTTGCATTTATTTGTGGTAATTGAGTTGTAACTGGTGGACGACTCGCTACTTGCGCCCAGGATGTAGTTGTAGTTGCTATACTACTGCTGCTGGCATTTGGTGGTGATTTGGCTACGCATTCACCTTGACTGATTTGAGTGTTAGCAGACCGCGTGCTTGTATTCTGCGGTAGGGGTACTAACCGTGTTCTAGTGTTTGGAGAGGCATATGTGGTATTATTTGCAAGTTTGTTTGGATCAGAGTCGATCGTTGAGACTTCAGAATGGGTTTTGTTGGTTTTCACTGGGTTATTGGGCTTCGTAATGCTGGATGCTGCTATCTTAGTACCCTGATTTGGTTTTCCTGTTGATGTTAAGAGCCTAATAAGATCTATATTACTATCTTTCAATATTTTAATAGTTTCGCTTATTAATTGTCTTTCATTTTGGGCTTCGGCATGTAATTTTTCATATTTATTGCATAGGGTGAGCTTTACATCATCAACTTTCTTAATAAGATTTGCTTGTTCCTGTATCTTATTTTTTAATTTATTATTTTCCTCTATTAGCAGTAAATTAGTTTTGGCTATTTTATCAGCCTGATTAATCACTTGACAACAGTCAAGACAGAGGTATCGAAGCCTTCTGTTGTTAAGTTCTAATACTCTTATTTCAGTTGTTGAGAGATTGGAACATGACTTACAGTGCTTTTTAGTGCATTTGTCACAGATATAGATCTGTTTGGGATCCAGATTATTATTTTTACAATATTCAAAATTTGTACACTCCATAGCTTTAACATTTAAGTTATTTTATTAGGCCAGTAGGTTATTGGAAAAATCCGTCCTGTATAGTAGTAATATGAGAGGTTTTGTACTTATTTGATAAGACAGTTCTTGATAAGATTATTTTTTGTGGTTTTTTTTTTTTACAGCTTTGTAGGTTGTTGAAGTTTACAATTATTATAATTTTTGGTCCTTGTTTAAAAATGAATGCACTAATTTTTATGTTATTAAATCTGTGATAGATTTATGGATAGTTTTATATAAAATTCAATTTTAGTTTTGTTTAAAAAACCACTGTTTTCACTGAAATTACACAGAGCAATTGATATTGATACTATACTATACTATTTCTTATATCACACATTCTCGGTTCATTGCGTCTACTCAGGGCACACGATTCGCGGACCCGGTAGTCACTCACCCCACGGGCGTGGGGAGTGGCTATTGGTATTACCAGCTCCCCTCTGTGAGGGTCGGAGCCACAGAGTAGGGTGACTGGTTTTTTGTAAAAAAAAAAAAAAACCGTGGGAGTTTGCCAGTTCTTCTATCGGGCGCGGCCCTTTGCGAATAAGGGATACTCGGCGACCCGTCGCAGGGTCAATGGGTAAGGAGGAAACTCCTCGTGGAACAAAAACTGGTACACCCATGAAAATGGAGAGAAATAGAAGAAATGTCATAGAGCCGCTGCCTGGGGAGCGCCAGGGCACGTCTGGAGCTGGCGCTGGACGTGGCAGCATGCGGGACGCCGGTGGCAGAGTGCTGAGGAGGCGGGCACCTGTCAATCAACAAGCTACAGCCCATGACAACAACAATGAACAGAACGAAGATGGAGAATTACCACCACCAGGCATAGTAGGACAGCCAAACCCACCACTTGGACAGCGCCCAGGTCGTAGAACCGAACGGGCTGCTCCCAGGAGGAATGAAATAGCCAGGAGAATAAAATGGAGCAATGAAATGAATAAGGATGTCATACGTACATACTTGCTCATTAATGAATGCAGAGACGATCCTTTGCCTGGATGGAGACAAAAACTTTTCGCCGAATATTCAAGAACTCACCCTGAAATGAACATCTCCGAACAAAATCTGGCCGATAGAAAGAACATAATTATTAAAAGAAAATACCTAACACAGCTTGAAATAGATGCCCTGCGTAGAGAGGCAGGGGCCCAAATACACAACGAAGAAATACGCCAACAAAATGAAGACATACCACAAAGGAGATCAGTGGATGGCAATGCACCTTATGAGGAAGAAAATAACGAGGAAGAGTCAGGAAGGATACGCCAGAAGCTACTGAGCAATTTACTGCTATTTCGCGACTCGAACCCTCTCATCAGACCAATAATACCGAGGCTAAAAATCAACAAAGATACACAACGATACATAAAATCTGTAGATGCCGAATTGAAGTTGAGGATGGAGGAACAACTGGATCCTGAACTAACTTCTATACATACAGCTTTATATGCAGGAGCTGCTACTGTCATAGAACTGAATGGCCAGAAACTTCAAATTCAGAAACAAAAAACAAAATAGGAATATCCAGAAACAAAGAAAACCGGCCTGGAAGATGCGACTCGAAACGCAAATAGATCTACTAAGAACTGAAGCGAACATTATCAGAGAGCACTTAGATGGCAATAAGAGCAATAAAGTCAAAAGCAAAATTCGTAAAATATGCCGAAAACGACAAATAGACTTAAACGATCCACAGGTCAACGAAACCCTCACGAACTACTATGACGATGCTAGACAGAAAAGTAAAGTTAAGGGAGCGAGACTGCGGCGATACAATAAGGCTACGAAGCGCAAGGAGCAAAATTATTTATTCTCTAGTAACCAGAAGATCTTCTATCGCAATCTGGAAAGTAACAACCAAGGCAATACAGAACCCGAGAAAGTTGATCACAATCGCTTCGGGCAATTCTGGCAGGGGATATGGTCAAACCCTGCGAGATTCAACCAAGCAGTTACGTGGCTCCAAACAGCAGAACGCATTGCGAGTGATCTTCCAGATATGCCAGATACTAATATTACATCTGCAGATGCCGAAGAGTGCATAAAAAATACTTCAAGCTGGAAAGCGCCTGGACCAGACAACATACAGAACTTTTGGCTGAAGTCATTCCCAGCCCTATTTCCACAGTTTGCTCGGGCATTCAACAAAATCCTTGAAGATCCAACAAGATTTCCTGAATTTTTAGGTCGAGGAGTAACTTACCTTCTGCCAAAAAAAGGAGATCTGAAAGACCCGAAAAACTACAGGCCAATCACCTGCTTGTCTGCGATCTACAAAATTCTCACGTCATTGATAGACACTGTGAGATAAACAATATAATTGGCCCAGAACAGCAGGGATGTGTAAAGAGATCACTTGGATGCAAAGAGCAGCTAACTATAGATGCGGTAACCATCAAACAAGCTGAAGTAAAACGCCGAAACATCAGTATGGCCTACATAGACTACAAAAAGGCATTCGACTCGGTACCTCACGGCTGGCTTATAAAAGTGCTAGAAGTATACAAAGTTAGCCCCACCATCATTCAGCTACTAACATATGCAATGACGACTTGGGAAACCCAGACAAGAATTGGAGGAAGCACTATCTCGAACATCAAGATTAGAAGAGGTATATACCAGGGTGATTCACTGAGTCCATTATGGTTTTGCCTCGCTCTCAATCCGCTCTCAGCAATATTGAATGACACCACCTACGGTTTCCGAATAGATCCCAAACAACCAAGCTCGAGGCTCAGCCATTTACTATTTATGGCTATATGCTGAGAATCCAAGACAGTTGAAGGCGCTAGTAGCCAATGTCAAAACCTTCAGCGATGATATAAGTATGGAGTTTGGTCTGGAGAAGTGTGCCGAAATACATGTCACAAAGGGAAAATTAACGCAGCAGCCGGAGAATATCCGTGACTTTGAGCAAGTGCTGCCAGAAGAAACTTACAAGTACCTTGGAATTCTGCAGAATAGAAGGATAGACCACACCCAGCTAAAGAAGGAGTTCAGGGAAAAATACAAACAACGTTTAAATAAGCTCCTGAATACTAAACTCAACGCTAGAAGCATGATAACAGCGATCAATACATATGCTGTCCCTAGTTTGGCATACTCATTCGGAATACTAAAGTACTCGGATACAGACCTAGAAGACCTAGACAGAATAACGAGAACTACACTTTACAAAGTTTCGAATGCATCACCCAAAGAGCGCAGTTGAAAGACTATACATGCCAAGAACACAAGGAGGCAGGGGATTAAGCAACGTTCAGAAGATGTGCCGAACGCAAGAGAAGAACATGCGCCTCTATTTCTACAATTCAGACAGGGTCCTCATTCGGAAAATAGTGGAAAGTGATAACAGATATACACCGTTAAACCTCAAAGATCGACAACACGAGATAATGATCCGAAAGAACTTGGATATTCAAACAGCATGGCAGGACAAGGTACTCCACGGAAAATATCCCAATGCCTTAAACAACCCGGAGATCGACAAGGAGACCTCGCTCCTATGGCTTAAGGAAGGAATGTTACACCCAGAAACTGAGGGATTCATAACAGCCATTCAGGATAGCATTATCCGTACTAGAAATTATGAGAAGTACATTCTTAAAGTCCCCGGTGTGAACGATGCGTGTAGAAAGTGTAAGGCAGCAGGTGAAACTATCGAACATGTCACTGGAGGCTGCCCTGCTTTGGCTACGGGAATGTATTTGGGAAGGCACAACGAGGTGGTGAAAATCATCCATAGAGAATTGGCACTTAACTTAGGACTCATCACTAATCCACCGCCCTTCTACAAATACACACCTCAAGCTGTTTTAGAAAACGAGGAAACATTGCTGTACTGGGATAGACCAATACAGTCTGATAGAACCTTGGATCGCAACCGCCCTGACATCCTGGTGATCAAAAAGAAAGACAAGAAGGCCACTATAATTGATATTGGATGCCCCCTAACCAACAACCTGCAGAAAACGGAGATGGAAAAGAGAAACAAATATCAGAATTTGGCCATAGAACTTAAACACGTGTGGAGATTAGAGGAGGCTCGAATTATCCCGGTCATAATTTCGGCTACAGGCGTGGTGACGAAGAAGTTCTTGAGTTATTTGGAGCAACTTAATCTACCTAAAGGCCTCGTGAAGATTATCCAGAGGACGGTGATTCTCCAGACATGCCATATTACCAGAAAGTTTTTGAACGATGAAGGATAGAAAACCGAAATATCCCCCGGATTAATGGGACATGATGAATTTCATCCCCGTTAACCGAGCCGATCCCCAACAGTAATGGGCCCGGGACAGGCCCGGGTCCCCACAGAGCCGAACCCCAACGGCGCCCGCGAGGGGTCGGTGAATTTTTTCCGGCTTTGGCCGAGAAAGTGTACGGCTTAAGTCCATAATAATAATAATAATAATAATAATAATAATAAGCGGAACCTCTCTATGGCCTGGATCGACTACCGCAAGGCATTTGACATGACATCGCATGAGCTCATTGTTCACTTGCTCCGATGTCTTGTGGTACCAGGCCCCGTAGTGAGATGTATTGAAGAACTGATGCCGCTCTGGAGGACTCGCTTTACCATTACATCGGGTAACGATAGAGTCCAAACAGAGTCGGTAACATTCAGAAGAGGAGTATTTCAGGGAGATTCCCTCAGCCCCCTTCTCTTTTGCATCTCACTACTGCCATTATCCGTTTCGCTCCGGAAAACCCGTGGCTACAACTGCGGTACCCCCGGCGACAGGAGGCATAAGGTCACCCATCTATTTTATATGGATGACCTTAAACTTTACGCCTCTGGAGAGAGGGATCTCCAGCAGTCCCTTAGGGTGGTACAGGAGTACACGCAGGCTGTCGGTATGCAGTTCGGGTTGGACAAATGCGCACTGATCCATCTCAAGAGAGGACGATGCGGTGACTACGGAGAGGACGTGCAGCTCGTGGACGGAAGCATCTTACACCATCTAGATGCCGGAGAGTCGTACACTTACTTGGGTGTCGAGCAATGCTCCACCCAAGAAGTGAGTGTAGTGAAAAACGCTCTCCGCGGCAAGTATCAGCACCCACTCCAACAGATCTGGTCTTCAGAACTGTCGGGGAAGAACAAGGTGTCTGCTACAAATATGCTTGCCGTTCCGATCCTTCTCTACTCTTTCGGAGTAGTGAAGTGGACTAGAGAAGAGCTGCGTCAACTTGATGTAGTAACCCGCAAGAAGATGCATCTCAATAGGAGCTTGCATCCTAAATCGTCCGTTCCACGGTTATATCTCCCACGACATCGGGGAGGCCGTGGACTCTTGAGCTTGGAGAATCTCCATAGCAGGATGGTTCTGGATGGAGCATGTAAGATCATCAGGAGTTCGGATCCCCTCCTTTGCATGGTCCGAGACCATGAAAATGCAGAGGTAGGAGCTTTTCTCTTTAAGGCAGCACGGAGAGCAGCCGATGAACTTGGTTTCATCTTCGACGTCGAGCGGGTAAACCCCAACTCTGTCACCGAGTTGGAACCCGCTCGACTAAAAGCCCACATTAGAGCTGCAGAACACAACATCCTTCTGCAGCTGCATAAGGATAAGCCATTGCACGGAGTCTTCTATAAAAATATAGAAGACCTCGGCTTATCCGAAAGGCTGACCTTCGCCTTCTTAAGGTCAGCGGGCTGAAGTATGAGACCGAGGGATTCATAATGGCTTGCCAAGATGGTGTATTTAACACCCTCGTCTATCGACGTCGTGTCATGGGTATGGAGGTCCCTGATGTCAGCTGCAGGGCCTGCCGCAGGGCACCCGAGACTGTAATGCACTTACTGTCGGCTTGCCCGACATACGCAGTCTCGGCCTATATTCACAGACACGACGCAGCATTGCGAGTGCTTTACTATCATCTAAGGCACTCATATGGGATAGACGAAACACCAGTGCTGCCTTACGCTCCAGGGGATATTGAGTCCGTTGTGGGGAATGAGAAGTGCCTAATTTATTGGAACTACTCGTTTCCCACCGTCAGACAAATACAAGCCAACAAGCCTGACATAGTACTCCTCGACCACCAACTCAAGACAATGTATGTCGTGGAATTCTCAGCTCTCGCTGAGAGCAACATTGTCTTGAAAGAGGAGGAAAAACGGACAAAATATCCAGATTTGCTCTTCGAACTCCGCAGGCTTTATCCAGGCCATTCTGTAATAATAATAATAATAAAAGTATTTTACTGGTAACACCAATAGGCCATCGACCGAAGTCCTTCAGCCTGTTACAACTATATAAAGATTTTATAAACTACATTATATTCATGTTATGTAAAAAAAAAAAAAAAAAAAAAAAAACAAAAGAACAAGTACACTAGAATGGAAAATATAAAAATATTTCATTGCCAATTGTTCATAGAACTGATATGTTCCCATAAAGTTAGCTCTGGGTATTTTCTTCTGCTGGGTATTCCTTGATTTCTTATTTTGCAGAGTGGTTGGATGATTTCTATGTTATAATCTTCTTTAGCAAATTTTGTGGTTAGGGATTGTAATCTTTGGTTGATAGGGGTTATTTGAGTGATTTCATAGAGAAGGGTGTTGGGGGGATTATGAAGAGGATTTCTGGGATGTCTCATCTTGGTAATGGATCGCAATGTTGTTGTTTCTGTTATTTCTAAGTTTTTTCTGACTTGTCTTCTCGTATTGAGGTATAGAGGGTGGTTATATTCCAATATGGGTCGGCAGATCGAACTGTAAATATGGGCAGCAGTTTTTTTGTTAATTCCTTGATTTTTATATGTTAAGCTGCGGAAATGTTTACTTCTTGTAATGCATTTTTTCTTAATTATTTTAACATGTTTGTTAAAATTAAGCTTATTGTCTATTGTGATCCCAAGATATTTTACTTCAGTTTGGCAATATATTGCGTTATTGCCTATAGTCATTGTTGGGGTGCTTGGGGATGCATTATGGTTGAACACTATGTATTGTGATTTTAGAGGAGCCCTCGGTGGAATGAGACAGACGCTGCTTTCAGAATTAAAGATCATACCGGCATGCCGAGATTCGGCAGAGATCTTAGCCGGCAGAATGCAGAAGGCTGTTATCCTCGGATCATTGCGTCTACTCAAGGCACACGATTCTCGGACCCGGTAGTCACTCACCCCACGGGCGTGGGGAGTGGCTATTGGTATTACCAGCTCCTCTCTGTGAGGGTCGGAGCCACAGAGTAGGGTGACTGGTTTTTTGTAAAAAAAAAAAATATATATATATATATATATATATATATATATATATATATATATATATATATAATCACTTTATTCCTTAATACCATACAGGTGTGGAACAAGTCAGAGATTACAAAATAGTGTGTAACACAAATAGTTAATATAAAGAACATAATAATATAGTAAAGACACATAATATATAACTATTTCAATAAAACTAGACAATACCATAACAAGTTAAAACTTAAAATTTATAATTAAAAAAGTCAGATAAAGACTAAAAAGTCTTATCAATTAACCAATTTTTAATTTTTCTTTTGAATACTTTATATGGTAAGTTTTTATTATCATTGGGTAAGAGATTATAGATTTTCATGAGTTGAGTCACTACATTTCGTTGCACTTGACTGTATGGTGTCTTGCGGAGTTTTGCATTTATATAATCACGTGCATTATATAGATGGTCTGCTTCATATTTGCTGAATAGTTCTTCATAGTTATTCTTCACAAAGCATGCACATTCATATATATATACAGACTTAGAAGAGTAAGTATACATTTTTGTTTAAACAATATGCTACATGTGTCAGTTCGTTTCAGATGGTAGATACTTCTAATACAAGTTTTTTGTAGCCTGAATATTCGGTTTGTTTCAACTGAGTTTCCCCAGAAGATAATTCCATATTTTAATCTGGAGTTGACATAGGCATAATAAGAAGCTAGAGCTGCTACCTCATTTATGGAGTTGCTTACTGTGCGTAACGCATATGCAAATGTACTAATTTTTGTAGCTGCGTCTTGCACGTGATGCTTCCAGTTTAACTGTGGATCGATTACAATGCCTAGAAATTTAGTGTGATCCGCTGTTGTTAATGTTTGATCGTTATAATCAATGAGAAGTGGTAACTCCTTCTTTAGACTAAATTTTAGTAAGTGGGTTTTTTTCAATATTTAGTTTTAGGTTATTACGGGTATACCATTCTTTTAATATATCAATCGAGGCTGCAACTTCGGTTATCAATTCTTCGTTTGTTTTGGCTCTTATCACTAGAGAATTGTCATCTGCAAATAGATTTATTAGATGTTTACTAATATGTGGTAGATCATTTATATAAAGCAGAAATAAAATTGGGCCTAAAATTGATTCTTGAGATACTCCCTTCTTGACCAATTTCCATTATGAATTTACCAGAATTCATGACTGTTACACACTGTTCTCTATTTTCTAAGTACGATTTTATAATTTTATAGGCATTACTTCGGAAGCCCATTATTTCTATTTTTCCAAGAAGTATCTTATGATCAACACTGTCAAAGGCTTTTGACAGATCCAACAAGAGCTCTACGACTTTTTCCTTGTTACTAATTGCGTCTAATATTTCACATAATCCCATATATACTGCCATCACTGTTGATCTTCCTTTTATATACGCACTTTGCATTTCCGATATTATATTATACTTTTCTGTGAAGTCCACTATCCTATTTAGCAAGGCTTTTTCAAATATTTTGGCAATTATGGAGATCATAGCAATAGGCCTATAGTTTGCAATGTCATTATTGCCTTTTTTAAATACTGGTTTGATCATTGTTTTCTTTAGATCATCCGGGAATATTCCTAAAGTAAAGCACATATTTATTATATCTGACAGGGGTTTACATATTTCTTCAGCACAATATTTTAACAATTTTGTTGGAATCTCATCAGCACCCACAGCTGCCATATCTTTTAGGGAGTTTATTGGAGTCACTTCATACAAAGCCATGGTGTTATTATTTTTATAAACATAGCTCAAATTTTTCTGTTGCTCTCCACTAACATCATCCTCACTCGTATTTACAAAGTAGTTATTTATTTCATTTAATATTTCATTTTTTTCGTTTTTGTTATCACATTTACATATGTTTTCTAGTTGAAATCGATCATAATTGTCTTTTCCTGTGATGTTCTTCACCAGGTCCCATGTTGCTTTAGTTTTGTTGTTCGAATTCAGGATATAGTTTAGAATGCGAGTTTCTTTTGGTTTCTTCTATTTTATTTTTAAGGCTCTTACAATACTGTTTATACATTTCCTTTGACACTTTCCCCTGTAACATTTCTTCATACAGTTGTCTTTTAACTTTGCTTCGTGTTCTCAGATCTTCGTTTATCCAAATAGCTTTCTTATGTTCACTTCTCTTAAACTTCTTTTTTGGAAATACATCATCCAGCACCTCATGAAATATTTTAATAAATTTATTAATACTTAAATTTGGGTTTCTGTTTATCAGAACATTACTCCATTTAATGCTTTTTATCTTTTTTTTTAAATTGTTGTAGATCTTCATTAACAATAATCCTGTGTTCTATTTGACAGTTCAAATTTCTTTGTATGTAGCTCTCAGGAAAGTGTAGCTCCAGCCCAAAGTGATCCGATAGTCCATGTTTAAGCACTTTACTCTCATATTGCGGTATATTCAAAAATATATTGTCTATTGTTGTTTCGACGGTACCTATTGTTGGTTCATTCGTCGAGGGTTTTAAACCAAATGTTGACAGAAGATCCAGGAATAGTTTTACTCGATTGTCTTTTTTATTTTGTAAATCCAGGTTGAAATCTCCACATAAAACAATGTAATTTTCCGTTGATTTTAATATCGATAATAGCATGTCTTCAAGGGTATTTATGAATGCATCAAAATCACCAGATGGGGGTCGATATATATATTAATGATTTTTATTTTTGATGGTATTATTTCAACAGCACTACACTCAATTACTAGCTCTTTACTTTTCTGTTTCAGTTGTAGGAGTTCTTTGAATTCCACTTTTTTTCTTATGTATATGCAGCTTCCACCGTGTATTGAAGATTGTCTCACAAAACATGAAGCAAGACTGAAACTATTAATTTTCATGAAATTTTTTTCATTGTCCTTTAGCCAGTGTTCAGTAAAGGCTAGAGCATCAAAACAATTTTGTGTTTCTTCTAATAATAATGTTATCTCATCTATTTTGTTTGTAATGCACTGGATATTTTGATAAAATATACTAAAGTTATTTTTTGTGTTGCCTTCTTGTTTTCCTATCCTTTTTGCTTTGAACTGTTTGGTTTGCTCATATGGTTCTATATACCTAAAAAAGAACTTGGTTTTTGTTCACCAGTGTTTTGTTTATTTTTTTCATTATAGCGCTGGAAATCAAATCTTTTGTATCCTACACCTTTTGGCCAAAATTTAGGATTATAAAAGTTTTCCTTATATTTAAAATCTGCCGCGACCATAAAACAGTTTAAGTGAGTATTTTCAGGAGTTAACTGCTTAACTATAACCTCATGATCATCCTCGATTCCATTCTTCTTTTTTACAAATTTCCTTATATCATCTTCAGTTACATCTTTTGTTACTCTGTTTAGGTATATCCATACTTTAGGCTTTATCCTCTAAAATTTTCAGTGCTTTCCTCCGATTCACCTATATTTCTTCTATATGTTGTCCTTTTTTTTTCTAGCTACCATCTGCCATTCATCTTGATTCATATTTTGGTCTTTTGTTTCAATTATGTTTTCTTTGGTACTTGCTCCAGTGTCGGCATTTAAATATATTAGAGAATTCATTTTATTTCTTTGTATATTTTCTAGATTGTTTATACTTTGTTTTGGCATTTCTGGTTTCTGATTTGTTTTAGTAATAGGAATTTGTTTTAGGGTCACTGGTTTTACTGATGTTGGAATTGGTGATAATGGTTTTTGCTTATTATTATGTTTTTTCTGACCATCACTCATGGTTGGATTTCCATTTATATTTAATTCATTTATCTTCAACTTTAAATAATCCATTTTCACTTGCAAGCGATTTGAACTTATTTTCCAGTAGAGAAGTTATTTAATTTTTTATTATTTCTATTATTTCTTTTTGTAAATTGTATTGGTGTAGCACTTTTTTCATGTTTTTCATTCCCGTTTTCCTTCAAATTAGCATTTTCAATTTCTAGATATTCGACTTTTTCTTTGAGCAATTTGACATGTTCTCTTAGATCTTTATTAATCTCTTTTAAGTTTGTTTTCCCAGCTTATGGATTCTTCTATTAGGGTTTCTATGTCTTCTTGGGTCTCAATTTGTAGGTTATCATCTACATAATTTTGTTTTTCACAGCATTTCCTAGTTTTTTTTGTAGAACAACTTTTATGAAAGTATGTTTCACAATTTACACATTTAACTTTTTTTAAAACAGCAGGTTTCTTACAAAAATCGTACAATTTTTCTAAACTCACACACACACTGTCCACCATCTTGAAGGTTTTGTCATATTATTAAAATAATATTTAAATTAATTATTCACTTAAGATAAATTTTCAAACCTAATTTTTATGAAAATTCTTTTTAAATATGCTTCAAAAGCTTTGCATATATATCCCACTTGTGGTCATGCTGGAAAACCATACCAAGCTTTTCAGTTCACTTCATATCTCTCCATGGCAGACGTGAAGGAATTTCATATAGCTTTCTTCAAAAACGTGGAAAAGAATGGACAAGATATGTTTATATTACGTCACTGCGATTTAACTAAATCAAAGCGTCATCGAAAACTAAAAGAAAATGGAAATAAGCCAAAATTTTGCATTGTAAGTTATAAAGTTAAGAGATGGAATGGATTGATTGTTCCTGTTTGTAGACAAGCATTTCAAAGTGTATTAGTGTGAATAAAGACAGGATTTTAAATATTTTAAAGAAATATATAATACAGATGGGAGGATAGAGGCGGAATTCACAAAAATGGCCGAGAGCAGGTTGGAGAGTCACGAACGTTGGGCCCCTTCCACCCAACCTCTTCGCTCTCGACGATTGTAACAAAAATTTTCCTCTAGTTCAAATGTGCTTTTAGAGGGCGGAATATTAAACATAATAATAATTTTTAGTCGCAAACTCCTCTATAAATCCTTATTTTACTATAAGGAACCTAACCAGACTGCAACCAACAGCTACTCTCCGGGCTATGTGCCCCGCCGAGCGCTGAATTACAAGTTACAAGCCTGGCGCGTTAAGTGTAATAATTGCATATTACCATCAAAACGCTAATGCTTCGATTGCAACAAACACCAGCCGAAAGACTGATCTTACTTAAAGGAGCTCCCTTGCCAGTCGTCACACACCACTTGCAGACTGCAGTTTCGAGCTGTTGGCTCTCGTCAGTGCAAGGTAGGTATGCGACGACCGACATGAGAATCCTTTGACTATAATATAATAATTTGATGGTAATATGCAATTATTACACTTAACGCGCCAGGCTTGTAACTTGTAATTCAGCGCTCGGCGGGGCACATAGCCCGGAGAGTAGCTGTTGGTTGCAGTCTGGTTAGGTTCCTTATAGTAAAATAAGGATTTATAGAGGAGTTTGCGACTAAAAATATTATGTTTAATATTCCGCCCTCTAAAAGCACATTTGAACTATGCTAAGCCAAGCCAGGCTATTTATTTTTCGATTGCAACAGACACTGGACCGCTAGATGGCGCCTGCTGGCTGTTTTACATGTCGCTATTGTAAAAATACCGGGATGTATTATAGTCAAAGGATTCTCATGTCGGTCGTCGCATACCTACCTTGCACTGATGAGAGCCAACAGCTCGAAACTGCAGTCTGCAAGTGTTGTGTGACGACTGGCAAGGGAGCTCCTTTAAGTAGGATCAGTCTTTCGGCTGGTGTTTGTTGCAATCGAAGCATTAGCGTTTTGATGGTAATATGCAATTATTACACTTAACACGCCAGGCTTGTAACTTGTAATTCAGCGCTCGGCGGGGTACATAGCCCGGAGAGTAGCTGTTGGTTGCAGTCTGGTTAGGTTCCTTATAGTAAAATAAGGATTTATAGAGGAGTTTGTGACTAAAAATATTATGTTTAAAAATTTTCCTGTTTTTAAAAACTGGTTTTCAGCCGTAGATGGTAGGTACCTACCCAAAAGATGAGGCCTAGGTTATTTCACAACTGCGACTCAGAAATATGTAGGTGTGATACAATAAATAAATCAAATTTTTAAATATGTGATACAATAAATAAATCAAATTTTTAAATATGTCATTTTTATAACTGGTGGCCGAGAGGTGAGCGCACTTGCCTCTCACCTAAAAGTTCCGGGTTTGATCCCCGGCCGTGGCAGTGGAAAATACTGTGAGAGGGATTTTTTCACTATACACGGATATTGGGTGTGTGTCCCTTGTCTCTAAATGTGTAGCCCCCTCCCACACAAGGCTCTTCTAGAGCCTTCCGGGATAAAGGGGGTCGTAATTACCTGTGGTGTTGTATAACATTCTATAGGTAACTGTGCATTATTAATAACAATATACATTGGGAGCTCCTTTTCTTGAAAAATCCGATTTTCTTAATTTTTCGTTATTTCCAGATAACAAGGGAACTATTGGCCCTATAGGGTTCTGCTTGCGCTTAAATTAAAGCAAAATACTACAACTTCATCTCCCATGACTTTCCTCGTAAGATGAGTGTTTTAGCCGATATCCTACTCAGAAGACGGCTAAAATTAAAATTTCGAACTTTTTGGAAAAAATGGCCAATTTTTGAAGCGGTGTATCTCGGGAACTATTGGACCCACGGAGCTGCTGTTGCGCTCAAATTGCTCTTTTACTTTCTAATCTGCACCGTGTACAATAATGCTTAATTACATGTTTTTTTAGTAGAACTGCACGAAGATCTGTGCTTGTTAGTTCAGAACAGTCTTGACAAAGTTTTACATTGCAAGAATCATATGAAAGTGTGCTTCTAGAGGGCAGAAATATTAAAACATAATATTTCTGTCGCAAACTCCTCTATAAAATCCTTATTTTACTATAAGGAATGTAACCAGACTGCAACCAACAGCTACTCTCCGGGCTATGTGCCTCGCCGAGCGCTGAATTACAAGTTACAAGCCTGACGCGTTAAGTGTAATAATCGCATATTACCGACAAAACGCTAATACTTCGATTGCAACAAACATTACGTTACATTCCTTATAGTAAAATAAGGATTTTATAGAGGAGCTTGCGACTGAAATATTATGTTTTAATATTTCTGCCCTCTAGAACCACACTTTATCTATGCTAAGCCCAGTCAGACTATTTATTTTTCGATTGCAACGGACACTGGACCGCTAGAAGGCGCCTGCTTACTATTTTACATCTCGCTATCATAAAAATACCGAGATGTACCAAATAGTCAAGGGATACTCGTGCCGTTCGTCAAATGCCCACCTTGCACCGACGAGAGCCAAAAGCTCGAAACTGCAGTCTGCAAGTGGTATGGGATGACTGGCATGAGAACTCCTTTAAGTAAGATCAGTCTTTCGGCTGGTGTTTGTTGCAATCGAAGTATTTAGCATTTTGTTGGTAATATGCAATTATTACACTTAACGCACCAGGCTTGTAACTTGTAATTCAGCGCTCGGCGGGGCACATTGCCCGGAGAGTAGCTGTTGGTTGCAGTCTGGTTACATTCCTTATAGTAAAATAAGGATTTTATAGAGGAGCTTGCGACTGAAATATTATGTTTTAATATATATATATATATACATATATACACGGAAGTTTTCTCGCAAAGATACCATGACAGATTTATTTAATTATATATTGTTTTCATCTGATCCATTAATTTCATCGTTATCTAAGGCAAGTTCAACCATTTTTTCTCATAGACAACCACTTAATAGTGACGTTATCCAATTATTATCAGATTCACCCCTTCCGACCGCAACCACATCATTACAATCACCTGATGAGTCTGATACTAATACTGAATCCGAGTCTGAAATTACAATAGGAATTTTGGCGGAGGCTCAATTATTGTGAATATAATAGTTACGAATATATTACTAGAAATTAAAAAATACTTAGAACAATATTAATTTTAAACTGTTTTATGCTTCAAGTGTTTTCTGTAAGTTATAAGTCAATTTTTTAAATCGTGGCTTGTTTATTTTTTTAACTTATAATAATATTCTGGTTAAGCCATTATATTAAATACAATAAATGCATGTTTTGTTATATTTGGAATTTTTATTTCCTAGATTTGTCATTTTACCCACTGTGCAGCGCCCTTAATTATTCCAGATCTCTCTACATACAACAAATATATTTTAAAGGCAATAAAAGTGTTTTTTAAAATTGTCTTATACTCACCAAAAAATTAAGACATACAATATGCAAATTCTTTGTATCTATTTTTTAAAATTTTCATCTTTTAGAGAAAGACAGAAAGATTGGTCCATCCGGCTTGTTAATTAACAAAGATTTAGAATCTAAGTTACCACCTTTCCATTCTATTCGAAAATTTCTGATTATCTAAAAGCAAACAATTAATAAAAAAAACTTTGATCATGAGAGACTAACTTTTAAAATTAATATAAGCATGTTTTGTTCAGCCAGCCGTCTTGCAATGCACGATCTAGGTCCATGGCCAAATGGTAGAAGTAAAAATGGATGTGATTGCTTATAAAGTGAATTATTCTTTAACCATCTCTCAGGTTTAAAAGCATCTGACAGAGGGAAATATTTTTCCAATCGGCAGGATATTTGATTCTGACTCACAACTACTGTCTAAAATATATAAAACCTTAAATTATTATTTTGTAAATATTCTACATCCTCTGATATCCTGGGTGATTCACATAAAACTCCCCAGGCAATTTCTGTATTAACGAAAAGAGGTATTCAATTTCTGTAAAGGCCAGTCTACATATTTTTGGTGGCTTTATTTTGTCGTTCAAATGTTGTCAATGACAGTGGGGTCTGCGACGTCGCGACACTGGAAAGAAAAATTTTCGATGACTGGAACTTTGAAAGTATAATATTATTAAAGTTTGTTTAATTCTAAGTACTATTTGCAGGACATATCTTTCTATTCTAGTCTCCCAGCACTTTTATGTTAAATATACAAAGATATTGAGAAATGTAATTAAAGAGGCGAAACAATTATCACACAAATATTATATAGAGTTCGCTCAAAATAAAAGTAAGGCAGTTTGGGATATTGTCAAGAGCTATACAGGTAAAACAAACAACCCCGAACAGATTCTCAAGAATTTGCAACACAATAAAAATGCAGTGGAAATATTAAATGATACCAACAATAATTCAATTAATCAATGTCCAAATATATCTACACCAAATAGTCCAATAGAAGCAAATAACATTTACGCACACAAATCCTTATTTTTAGAATCTACCGATCATGTAGAGGTGTACAATGTAATAATTAGCCTAAAAAATAAAAAATCTGTGGGAGAAGATGAAATACCCGTAAAGCTCTTAAAACATATTGCAGATGTCATCTCTGGGCCATTGGCTTATATTATCAACCAAATGTTATACACAGGTATTTTTCCAGAACAACTTAAAATATAAAGCTATTTATAAAAAAGGAGATAAATCAGACTGGAAAAACTACCGTCCAATAGCACTATTGTCCAACATAAGTAAAATATTTGACAAAATAATCTACATCAGACTTATAAATTTTATAGAAAAAAACAAATTAATTTCAGATTCACAGAACGGATTTAGGAAGGGGAAGTCAACCGTACTTGCAATATACAAAGCGCTGAGCTTTGTACTAGAATCTCTAAATAACAAGAAACAAGCAATTGCTGTATGTCTTGATTTGTCGAACACATTCGATAGCGTCGATCACGACTTATTAACAAAAACGTTAGAGGGGTATGGTATAAGAGGAATAGCACTGAAACTATTGCAATCTTAGTTAACAAACCAAAAACAATGTGTAGTTGAAAGAGATATATCAGGAAATACTATAAAATCTGAAAAAAAAATAATAAAAAAAGGAGTACCACAGGGATCCATCCTAGGACCCCTAGTTATATATACTGTACACAAATAAACTACCCAATGTTGTCTGTCAGCAAATTGTACATTGTACAATTTGCTGACGATACTTCAATAATGTTCAGTGAAATTCCGGAGAAGAATATTAATAAAGAAATAATAGATGCATTAAATTTATTAAACCAATGGTTTAGAGATAACAACCTGCAATTAAATGTAGCCAAGACGCAAATGATAAAATTCTCATACTTACTTCAAGATGAAATTATACTTACTTATGATAACAACAACATAAAAAGTAGCAACACCATAAAGTTTCTAGGAGTACACTTGGATTCCATGCTAGACTGGAAATTTCATATTGACGCCCTGGCTCGGAATATGGCGCAGTACTGCTATGCACTAGGGGTAGTGGCACGTTTTGTTAACGTTGAAGCAGCTTTTATTGCATATCATGCTTACATTCAGTCACGGGTCAGATATGGAATCATATTTTGGGCAAATGCTAGTGATGCATATAGAATACTCAATATACAAAAAAATGCCTAAGGTATATACTTGACATGAAACCGAGAGATAGCTGCAGAAATATATTTCGTGGAAAAAAAATATTAAATGCTGATATGCTTATACATACATGAAGCTGTAATTTTTGTGAAGGAAAATATCATGCTTTTTAAGACTTTAGAACATGAGTACAATACAAGACCTAGGAACAATTTGTCCAGTAATAAAATAAATTTTTCCTATATTCAGAAAAATGTTGAATTCTTGATAATGAAAATTTACAATAAGTTACCTTTGGAACTAAGAAATTTGCATGTAAAGAAACTAAAGCAGAAACTAAAGCAAATACTGATCAAAAAGGCTTACTATACGGTAGAAGAATATTTCTTAGATAATGCTTTTTTATAAAAATGCCTCAAAATGTAACGTGTCTTGTGATATTTTATTATATGTATATATATATTTTTATACTTAAGATTTTATATAAATAAGTAGTCAGTTAGATAAAAATTGTTTGGTTAGGTCTTTACTCTTGTATGTTTATTGTAGTTTGTTTTTTTGTTTTTTCTATTTGTAAGTTTCTGTATTTTTTATTCTTCACTTGTATCTTACATTATATGACGTGTTCTACACCCATTTGGGTAATTTGTAAAACTTTGTTTACACAGGAACAAATAAAACTTTATCTATCTATCTATCTATTAAAACCAGTGATTTTCAAGATAAATAAAAAAAAATTATTCAGTCAAATATTCGATAACTAGCAAAAAAGATATAGTCACTACATACAATAAGTACTTAGTTTAAAGTGATTCACAATCTTTCAAATGGTTGTACAAAGATGGCGTTGAAGTGCAAAATTATTTTTCAATAGCTGGAACATTGAAAGAATTTTAAAGAAAAATAAGTACCATCCATATTAAGTACATTATGTTCATCATTTAAGACCTGGTGATTTTCAGTGTCGCATAAATTTTATTGCCGAATTGTCAGTATTACATGAAGAAAACCAGAATTATTTGAAAGATGTGTTGTGGAGCGATGAGAGCTGCTTCCATAGTAATGGGCTTGTGACTAAACAGAACGCTCAGTATTGGTCTCAAAATAATCCGAGGTGGGTACAAAAAACCAGAAATCAAATAGTTTTTAAAGTAAATCTATGGTGTGGAATATTGAACAGAAACATAGTCGGACCTTATCTATTTCTTGAAATGTTAAATGGTATTAGATATCAAAGGTTCCTGCAAGAGGAGCTGCCAAATTTATTAAGAAACATTCCTCATGATGGGCACATAATCTGGTTTTGTCAAGACGGAGAACTGGCACATAATTCAAGAATAGCAATTAGACACTTGCAACGAACATATCCTGGAAGATGGATAGGAACCAATGGAGTATTCAGGTGGCCAACACGATCACCTGACTTAACTCCATCAGATTTCTTCCTATGGGGACATTTAAAAATTTATTTTTTTATGGGGGACATCTAAAAATTTAGTTTACACTGAACCAATCGATGATACAACAAAATATATGCGAGTATTGCCACAGTAGATAGAAATATCTTATTGAAAGTAACTGGGGAAGAAATAATTAAACGGATTAACATGTGTACCCATGAAGGAGGAAGCAATTTTGAACATTTACTTTAAAAATAAATACATACACATGTACATATTTTTAAAAGTCAAAAGAAATTATTAAAAAAACTTATTTGACTTTATATTATTTCGATTTATCTCGAAAACCACTGGTTTTAATAGAAAAATGCATACTACAAAAGTACTTAGAATTAAACAAACTTTAATAATATTGTTATGTGCTGCCCTCTAACAAGGAAAGATGTGATTAAGTTCATGTTCAAAGTTTTCCTCAGAAGCTTAGTTACTTCCCTGACTAGTAGGGTGGCGCCGTCTATGAGCCAATTGACGAACAATCATCTATTACATGGTAGAAAACTATGGAGAATTCTAGAAAAGAGTTCTAGAAGGATTCCAAGTGTGTATATAAAGAGGTGACTCCAGCAGATGGGGGAACAGTTCAGTTGAGTGAAGTATGCAGTTTAGTGAAGTAAACAGACAAGAGAGTTTTTAGGTTAGACAAGAGTTGACAAGTTTAAGAAGAAAAGTAAAGTGCTTAGTGTTTTAAAAGTAGTGAAATTATATTAGATTAAGTTATTATTAGTTGTGTGATTTTTAAGTATTTGCTAGTGTAATTTTAGTGATTAAATAAATCAGTGGTTAGTGAAAATTCTTGTTGCAAGTTATTTGGAATCCACAAAGTGTTTACTGAAAATTGTAAGAACGTAACAATTGGTGTCGGAAGCGGAATTGCAACAGAATTTCTGAAGAATTCGACGAAGTTCCATAGTGTTCTATTTGGAAACCACTGGAGATAGCGAAGTGAGTCGAACTGGAAAGTGATATAGACATTAGGCGAGGCTTATTTGTGCTACTGTGAAGAAATTTCTGCAACATTCTGTTTAGAAATTAGTGTAGTTTTATTTAAGTGCTTTCAACTGAGAAGTGATATAGACTTTAAATAAAATTTGACTTGTACCTGGCAAAGACTTGTTAGTGTTGTTTGTTAGTTTTTGAATGGAAACAAGAAGTATGGCTGCTGAAAAACAAATGCAAGACATGTTCGCCGCATTTAGAAAAATGATGTTAGAAGAAAAAGAAGAACAAGAAAAACGACGTCAAGAAGAAAAAGAGGAGCAAGAAAAACGACGTCAAGAAGAAAAGGAAGAGAAAGAGAAAGAGAAACGACGCCAAGAGGAAAAAGAAGAACAAGAGAGACGTCAAGAAGAACAAGAAAGACGACGTCAGAAAGAAAAACTAGAAGAAAAAGAAGAACAAGAAAGACGCCGTCAGGAGGAAAAAGAAGAACAAGAAAGACGACGTCTGGAAGAAAAAGAAGAACAAGAGAAACGTGAAGAAGAATTAAGGAAAATTATACAGGGGCAACAAGATGTTATCCTTTCGGAAACTGAAGACCTCAAAAGTGAAATTAAAGAGGATATGGGCAACATAAAGACTGAAATATGTGATGTCAAAGGAAAAGTAAATAAGGTTGAAGAGGAAGTATCTGAAGTCAAAGGAAAAGTTACTGGCGTTGAACAAAAAGTTACTGGCGTTGAAGGGAAAGTTACCGATATAGAAGGAAAATTTCGTGCAGTTGAAGGAGAGGTAGAACGACTTAAGCGACTGTTAAGAGAACAAGGAGGCCAGCTGGTATTATCATCGTCAGGTCCTCGATTACAACCGCCTTCCTTTGATGGTCAAACTTCTTGGTCAACCTATAAAAGACAATTTGAGGCAGCGGCATACGCAAACAATTGGAGTAATGAAGACAAAGCTATGGCATTGGTGCTAGCATTAAGGGGCCAAGCCTCAGAGTTGCTCCAGAGTATCCCAGTGACGCAGCAACGGGATTTTAAAGTTTTGGAAGCTGCACTAGATCTAAGATATGGTGACCAACACCTCGCCCAGGTATACAGGACTCAGCTCAAATCACGCACACAAAAGGCTGGGGAAACTTTACAAGATTTTGAAGCAGCTGTTGAGCGACTGACATACCTGGCTTACCCGGATGCACCCAAAGAATTCCAGGAACAATTAACAGTTGGTACTTTCATCGATGGCATAAGAGATGAGGAGATCAGGCGAGTCCTTAGATTATCCCTAGATAAGACTGGTAGTGAAGCCTTGATCCATGCCCTCGAGGTTGAAGCCGCTTACAAAGAGACTGCACGTCCGAGAGTACGAACCATGAAGGTAGAAGAAGAGGACCGTTTAGAAAAATCAAATATGGAATCTTTGATGGCTGATATGCACAAAATGATAAGCCAGTTGATGACAAAACCAGATGCTCTAAGGAAGCAGGAAAGAGAACAGAGCGATGAACAGTCAAGGAAGGTGATTCGTTGTTATAAGTGCGGCAAAACAGGGCATATTAAGCGAAACTGTCGGCAGCGGAGCCCTGAGAGAGTAAATGCCGCAACGACTGAAGAGCCGCAGGAAAACTAAAGATAGCCAGCACCTTGGGGGCTGTGCTGGCTGGTGAACACGGTGCCCCCAGAGAGATACGGGTTTCCCAGATTAGAAGAGTCCCGAGTAGTCTGCTGTTGGATGGCTATGTAAACAAACGGAGATGTATCTTCACTATCGACACAGGTGCCACGTCATCAATAGTGCGACCCGGATTTTTATCAGGAATAAAAGTTGATAAAAGCCAAAATGGATTGGTCGTTCGAACAGCCACAGGAGACAGGGTAAGGGTTCATGGAGAAGTTGACCTAGATCTGCAGTTTGGACGCCTGTGCTTTAGTCATAGGGTTATTGTGGCTGACATCACTGATGATTTCATTTTGGGGCTGGATGTTATGGGAGTACAAGATCAATTTATACTTGACGTGGTAGAACGAGTTCTAAAGATTGGAAACGAAGAATTTATTTTGTCAACAGCAAATGACCGATTTCAAAAAGTGAGGCTACTGACGGCTCAGACAATCAAGATTCCTGCCCGTTCAGAACAAATAATCGAGGCCATTCTGGAAGGAAACTCTGGTGGATACCGTGTTGGCCTTGTTGAAAAAGATGATTCAATTAAGACAGAAAACGTAATCTTAGCAAGAACTCTGACCCGGACAAAAGACAAAATTCCAATTAGAGTGGCTAATTTAAATTCCCACTCGGTAACTTTCAAGGAAGGCGAGGCAATAGGATCCTACGAACCAGTCCAGTGGATAGCAAGGTGCGAGGAACAAGGGGAGAAATGTTCACCAACCAGTGTAGACAGGGAAGTTGTGACTTTGTTGAGTTCCCAGTTTGAGCACCTATCTGAGGATGAACGTAGAGAGGCAATCAAGTTTTTGGAGAAAGAAAGTGCGGTATTTGCCAAAAACACAGACATCCTCACGAAAACTGATGTAGTACAGCATCGGATAGACACTGGTGATTCAGCCGCAATCCGCCAACAACCTAGGAGGTTGCCACTAGCTAAACAGGAGGAAGCTGCTGCGATGGTTCAAAAGATGCTACAAGATGGAGTAATTGAGGAATCAACCAGTCCCTGGTCATCACCGATAGTTTTAGTTGCCAAGAAAGACGGAACTTTGAGATTTTGTGTCGACTACCGGAAGCTGAATGATGTTACGAAGAAAGACAGCTATCCACTACCACGAATTGACGATACATTAAGTACGCTGGCAGGGTCACGATGGTTTTCAACTCTAGACCTTCGAAGTGGGTATTGGCAGGTGGGACTTCACCCTGACGACAAGGAAAAGACTGCCTTCTCAACAGGTAATGGTTTATATCAATTCACCGTGATGCCTTTTGGACTTTGCAATGCGCCAGCTACTTTTGAAAGATTGATGGAATTTGTACTCCGAGGACTAACTTGGAAGACGTGCTTAGTTTATCTTGATGACGTAATGGTTATGGGACGAAACTTCAGGGAACATTTGGAAAATCTTCAAGAAGTATTTGGGAGAATCAGAAATGCACACCTAAAGTTGAATCCAAAGAAGTGTCTACTATTCCAAAAAGAAGTGAAATTCCTTGGACATGTCGTATCTTCGGAGGGAATACAGATAGACCCGGACAAGATTTCTGCCGTGCGTGATTGGCCGAGACCTTCAAATGTACACGAATTACGAAGCTTTCTTGGCCTCTGCACTTATTATAGACGTTTTGTGGAAGGATTTGCGGATATAGCAAAGCCACTACACCAGCTAACGGAGGAGAAAGTTAAATATCAGTGGACACCGGAGTGTGAAACATCATGGAAGAAGCTGAAAGCAGCGTTATGCAGTAGTCCTGTGCTAGCATATCCCCAACAAAAGGGCCCCTATATTCTTGACACGGATGCTAGCAACTCCGCAATTGGATGTGTACTATCTCAAGTCCAAAATGGAGAGGAAAAAGTAATCGAGTATTTCAGTAAGGTACTGTCCAAACCAGAGAGGAATTATTGTGTAACAAGGAAGGAACTATTGGCCATTGTTAAGTCCGTGGACCATTTTCACAAGTACCTCTATGGCCAACATTTCAAAATCAGGACCGACCATGCTGCATTAAAATGGCTACTGCAGCTGAAAACTCCAGAAGGTCAACTGGCTCGCTGGATAGAAAGACTGCAGCAATATGACCTCACAATCGAACACCGACCTGGAAAGTCTCATAAAAATGCAGATGCTCTGTCAAGAAGACCGTGCAAAGATGACTGCAAGCACTGCTATCGGGTTGAAAAAGCACAGGGCACGGTAATAGTAAACACAGTTCAGGTAGATGTTCCAGATGATTGGACAAAGGAAGTTCTAAGACGAGAACAAATGGATGACAGCGTAATTGGTCCTATATTAAGGGCAAAAGAAAAAGGAACGCGACCGGAATGGAAGGATGTTTCGGACAAAAGTGTGGAGCTGAAGGCATTGTGGGCACAATGGGACTCCCTTAAGGTTATAGATGGGCTATTAAAGAGAGCATGGGAAAGTCCAAATGGGAAGGAAGTTACCATGCGTCTGGTGATACCCAGCTGTCGGATCCCAAAAGTACTTCAGGAAATACATGATGGAGTGTTCGGGGGACATTTTGGTATGAATAAGACATTGGCTAAAGTACGGGAACGATTTTATTGGATAAATAGCCGTCAAGATGTGGAAGCTTGGTGCCACAAATGCAAGGCTTGTGCAGCTACCAAAGGGCCACAGACGAAGAGCAGGGGCCAAATGAAGCAATATAACGTCGGAGCTCCTTTTGAGAGGATTGCTATAGATGTAGCGGGCCCATTCCCAGTGACAGATGATGGGAATAAATACATCCTGGTCGCTATGGACTATTTTAGTAAATGGCCGGAAGCCTATGCCATTCCGAATCAGGAAGCAGTTACTGTTGCTCGAGTTTTGGTGGATAACCTTGTATGCCGATTTGGTGTACCCCTGGAGCTACATTCCGATCAAGGGAGAAACTTTGAGTCGGGGGTATTTGTCAGTTGCTGGGCATTCACAAGACTCGAACAACCCCTCTTCATCCCCAGTCAGATGGAATGGTGGAACGACATAATAAAACCATGAAGGAACATCTTTCTAAGGTAGTTCACAAGAACCAGCAAGATTGGGATCGACATATACCATTTTTCTTAATGGCATACAGGGCTGCCATTCATGAGACGACTAAACAGACACCGGCTCGTGTAATATTTGGGCACGAGATCAGACTGCCATGTGATTTGATGTTTGGTACACCAGATAAGAAGCCACTGTCCGTGGATGACTACGCAGACGAAGTTAGTCAACAGCTGAGGAATGTCCACGAATTGGTTCGAAACCAAGTTAGCATAGCTAGTGACAGAATGAAGGCTCGCTATGACCGGAAGGGAACGTCAGCAGGATTCAAGGAGGGCGATCTGGTTTGGCTATATAACCCACAGCGAAAGAAGGGAAAATCTCCGAAGCTTCACCCACCCTGGGAAGGACCGTATTCAGTCATCACTCGGATCAATGACGTTGTTTACCGAATTCAACGTAGTAAGAAGTCCAAGATGAAGATCGTGCACTTGGATAGGTTGGCGAAGTATGAAGTATGTTGGGGAATCTGAATTGCCTGACCGGGACGTTCAGGCTTAAGGAGGGGGCAGTGTTATGTGCTGCCCTCTAACAAGGAAAGATGTGATTAAGTTCATGTTCAAAGTTTTCCTCAGAAGCTTAGTTACTTCCCTGACTAGTAGGGTGGCGCCGTCTATGAGCCAATTGACGAACAATCATCTATTACATGGTAGAAAACTATGGAGAATTCTAGAAAAGAGTTCTAGAAGGATTCCAAGTGTGTATATAAAGAGGTGACTCCAGCAGATGGGGGAACAGTTCAGTTGAGTGAAGTATGCAGTTTAGTGAAGTAAACAGACAAGAGAGTTTTTAGGTTAGACAAGAGTTGACAAGTTTAAGAAGAAAAGTAAAGTGCTTAGTGTTTTAAAAGTAGTGAAATTATATTAGATTAAGTTATTATTAGTTGTGTGATTTTTAAGTATTTGCTAGTGTAATTTTAGTGATTAAATAAATCAGTGGTTAGTGAAAATTCTTGTTGCAAGTTATTTGGAATCCACAAAGTGTTTACTGAAAATTGTAAGAACGTAACAATATTATACATTCAAAGTTCCAATCATCGAAAATTTTCTTTCCGGCGTCACGGACGTCACTGTCATTGACAACATTTGAATGGCAAAATAAAGCCACAAAAAATATGTAACGACTGGCATTTACGTTATTACGGACACTGCCTGGGGAGTTTTATGTGAATCACCCTGTATATAAATTAAAATTAGTTTTTATAATCCTATGGTAAAAGAGAACAGTACTTTCATTATTTATAAAGACAAATCTAGAGCTCATAGATTAAACTGTAGCATGTATAGTAAGAAGAATGAAATTTTGTTTGTTTTTTTGGTTTACCTTTAAGGGGCCTACACTAATTTCAAACAGTGCAGACACAGAGGGAATGCGAGTTGGACTACCAAGAGAGTAGGAGCATATTTGACAGCTGTCACATACTGCCATATGCACTTTAAATGTTTCACTTTTAGCAGCCACAACTTGCATTTTTTCAGTCTATTTTTCATGATATTTATATAAGAGACCATCTGAACGTGTATGGTACTGTTTGTTAAGATGAGGAGTTTATGTTCGTCGGAGCTTACAGAACATTCAACAATGATTACAGGAAGCCTGTTAATTCCTGTTGAGTTAGGAATTTGAACTTATCATGTTTCAAACAATGCCTTCTAGCGATATTTCGTATTTAAGGTTTTGTTTTCATTTACATATGGTTTAATGAAGGAAGACAAACTGACCTTAAGCTGCAAATATGTGACAAAACTAATACAATATGGCTCATACTAGTAAAATCTTATATATGTAACATAATTTTGAGTAGTTGAGAAATAACATCAAATCTGATTTTTTAAATGGAACACCCTTGCATATTTTTAGAATCTAAAAAACAAATTCTATCTTTCTGCTTCCATTTATTAGTTTTTAAGTTTTAATTTATTTCAAGCTTTATTGGCATTTTTAACTTTACTATACCTTTTAAAATTTATTTTTGTAATAAAAGGAATTAGGTTAGGATTTTATTTATTTTTTCCCCAAACCAGGCATACTTGACCCAATACTGCAACGACCATTACACTACGAGTGGTGGTTGCACGATTGATACTGAGGCAGGTTCTGGGGAGGATTTAGTATTTCTTTGAATGTTAACAAAGTTGTTTTGACTTGAACCAAACTTTATCTAATTACTCTACAAAATTTCCATTTTTCCCAAAAATTGTTCTAAAATTTTTAATTTTATTTTTCAGCGCTTGACTGGGGTAAAATGGTTCTATTCCACTCTAAACCATACAAACAATAATTGTTGATAGTAAATTAATATTAAATGTTGTGTTATTTTAGTGTTGGTTTCTGATAAAAAAAATCTTTTTCATCAATTAACTGAAAATAAATTTCTAAACGAAATGCACAAGGAACTGAGAGAAAATAATAGATTGCTTATAGAGAACTAAAAATAGAAAATGGTCATCTAAGAAAGTCACATAATGAAATACAGAAATGTTTCAATCAAGATAAACATGGAATTATTATTGTCAGACTAGCATCACCATTTGAAAATAAATTAACAACTCTAACAGAAGAAATAAAATATATAAATTAAATCAACAAATAACCGAACAAAATCAAAACAAATTGGAAATAAAAACAGTAAACACATATCACAGAAACAAAAACTAAGTGATAACCATATAAATCTAAGCAAAAATCTAATGACATCAGAACAGTATTCTGAAGTATCAAAAATGCAGTGATACCAAACAGCAATTTGACTATTTTAAAACAACAACAGAGAAATATAATGAATGAAGTAATACATTTAAATCCTACAGAAGAAATTAAAACTCAAGAAAATATAAGGAATAATGATAGATGGAAAATAGTACAAAGGAGCAAGAACAAGGAACAAGAACCAACCAAAAGATATATAGGACAGTCAGAAGATGCAAATGAGAAATTCAAGGGGGAAAGGTCTTTATTGAGTTACACAGGAGGTAACGGAAGAAGATATTAAGAATCCTATACATGAACTCGTTAAAAACTCTATCTACAGTTCAAAATTATATATTAAAAATTATTTTCAATAAAAGCCGACGGTACTCAACTAGCTTACTTTATGGAAATGATATATGTAACATAAGATCATTATATTTTCACACCTTGTCCATTTATATTTATAAAAAAGAAAATTTTAAAAATGCTATCATGAAATTGTGTAACTCGTAGTATGATCCAAAAACTTCTGGAAATGCCTACTTGTCACAAAAATGCAAATTCAAGATTTGCAAGCCATCTAGCCTCTAGAACCTATAACTTATTACCGATTAATATTAGAAATATTAAAAGCTACAAAAAATTTTCCTATCAATATAAAATATAAGTATATAAATAAGAATTATGTTTCATTTGTTAATCTGTTGAATTGATTTCTTTGATTGCTGATTTGTTGATGTTTATTGTTTATTATTTTTGAATTTGTTAATGTCTATTATTTAATTAATGTCTTTCACTGCACAAATCAAGTGTTAACTCACTTAGGTGCAGGTTTAAAGTTTTTTTTATTTTTAATTTCACCTAGAATTGTCAATTGCAAATCTATAGTAATTTAAGTTAAGTTATTACCCCCTACTTTTGTCATCTGATACCTGTTCATTAAACATTTAATTATTTAAAGGCAATGTCACTGATCACTTCCCGGTGATGCTAAATATTTGTTCAGATATTACAAGTGAGAGGAGTAATAGAAAAAAATCGGCAGCTACTGGAAGCGGCTGGAACCTCCCCACTCGGTGGATCTTTGAAGTCGAAAAGAGCATTAAATTGTGTGACAAAACGGCGCTAAACGTAATCTGATCTCATCCAAAACCTTTTCAGATCTTCTGGAGCACTAAAGAAACCCTCAACTTAATGAATTTGCAATCATCTATGCGAGTTATTACCTACATTATCGCTTGTTGAATAATATACTATTAGGATATTAACAACTTTAACATCACTTGAACGACTAAGAAAGTCTAGTTATCCTAAATACTACAGATTTGTAAAGCAACAAACTGAAAAATGGTAAAGTGATAATCTATAATAAATTCACCAACGAAGGTACAGAAAGCATATGCTATTGATATTGCTACATCTACCTTTAAAGTTTGTGACAATCCACTAAAAGTTACAAATATGCCAAAATCTTATTAACATGACATGACACCAACGTTATCGGATGACAAACGATGACAATGACAATTGTCAAAATTTGCTCATTTCAATCCGATCGCTCGCGGCTGCCTTTGTTAAATCAAACATTAGCATTTCAGTAATTTTACTAGATTTGCTTTGTTTTTAATTTTTTTCACGGAAACCAAATCGAAAGTGTGGAAGTGTGATATATCGTTGAAATCAGAATTTTAACTGCTTTTCAATGGTTCCATTGCAAATTGAAAGTAAGTATAAAATAAACAACTTGTTGCGTCAAAATGGCACTAAACGTAATCCGATCTCAACCAAAACCTTTTCAGATCTTCTGGGGCACTAAAGAAATGCACACGCAAAGTTTCTTTTAAATCCGTTCAGTAGTTTCGGCGCTTTCGTGCTAACACACATACACACACACAGACATTTTTCAAAAACCACTTTTTTGAGTTCCTAGGACCTCAAAACGTAAAGATTTGATGTTGTCTCAATTTTCGTTTTTGAACCAATTTTAGTAACCTCTCACAATTTTATTGTGGAGAGGTTAAAAGTGTTGCATAACATTACAAAAATTAATAACAATAAACTTCTTGCCTTATTTGAAAATCAAAAGTGGACAAATGTCCTAAATATAAATGACCCGCAACAGGCAATGGACCTTTTCACCAATACATTCGAGAATTTAATAGAACAAGCAAAATCAACCAAAACTATAATTTGGCAAAAACATGTTAAAATTAAACCTTGGATTTCAAATGGCCTTATCACCTCAATTGAACAGAGAGACAAATTAAAGAAAAGACTTTCGCTAAAATATTCACTAGCCTTGGAGATTGAATATAAGGCTTATAGAAACAATCTAAATAAGCTACTTAAAAAAGCTAAAAATAATTATTACAAAGATCAAGTTCATCAAAATCAAGGCAATATTAAAAAGATATATCAAATTATTTCTGAAGCCACAAACGAAAATTCAAGTAAAAGCCATACAGAACTACATTTTGTAGATGACAATAATTTACAATTTTCAAATGACAAACAGATGGCCAACTTTTGTAATGACTATTTTGCTGACATCGGAACCATAATGCTAAACAACATTCAACCTGTAGACTTTACAAATAACATTCCTAATAATCCAAATTCAATGTTTCTCAACCCAGTAAGCAAAAATGACATTGTAAAACACATACATTCGCTAAAAAACAACAGCTCTCCCGGGGCTGATGGAGTCACTGCAAAAATCCTTAAGCTCGTACACTTACATATACTTGCTCCCCTTGTTCACATAATCAACTTAATATTTAATACTGGGAAAGTGCCTTCGCAATTCAAAATTTCTATTATAACGCCAATACATAAAGCCGGTGACAAAACAAAAATCCACAATTACAGACCGATAAGCTTAATAAATAACTTTGGGAAAATATTTGAAAAATGCTTAAAAGAACGTTTAATAAAATTTTTGGACAATAATAATATTTTGAATAAGAATCAATTCGGATTTCAACAGGGACATAGCACATGTGATGCAATGTATGAGGTTACAAGGGAAATTACAGATAGTCTTGACATGAACAAAAAATGTATAGGAGTATTTTTAGACTTGGCAAAAGCATTTGACACGGTTAACCATCAAAAACTAATTGACATTCTAGGACATTATGGAATTCGCGGCACAGTCTTAAATATTTTTCTGAGTTACTTAGACAATAGACAACAGCATGTTAAAATTAGAGAGACTATAAGTGATCCAAAATGTATCAAAATAAGAGTGCCACAGGGTACAGTCCTTGGTCCCATTCTGTTTATCCTGTACATAAATACACTACTAGCACTTAAAACAAATAGTAAAATTGTATCTTATGCAGATGACACAGTAATTTTATTCACTGGAGGTTCATGGGATGAGGTAAAAGAAAAAGTAACAAATGGGCTAGGTATAATTAAGAAATGGCTAGATTTGCATCAACTATCATTGAATGTAAAAAAAACCAATTATATTGCCTTTTCGATAACAAACATAAACAGACCCAATTTCAGATCTATAAAAATCGATAACATCAATGAAGAAATTACAGAAGTAGATGATATAAAATATTTAGGAATAAAAATTGACAAAAACTTAAAATGGAATAATCACATCAGTTATTTAACGAACAAAGTAAGGAAACTAGTTTTCAAATTCTATCAATTGAGGGACATATTAAGTAGAGACATTTTAATTATGGTTTATAAATCTCTAGTGGAATCTCTATTTAGATATGGCATTGTAGTCTGGGGTGGTCTGTACTCCAGTGCCCTAAAACAGCTCAATGTTATTCAAAATTATATTCTGAGAATAATTTATAAAAGAAATAAGTTATACCCAACAAGGATGCTATACTCAAGCGAAATTTGTGATATTCGTACCTTATATGCCCATTCTTTATGTGTATATACTTTTAAAAATGACCACTTAAAAAACTATGTTGCCAACCAGTACACAACCCGTAAAGTATCCAGCAAGCATATTACAGTTCCTTCTAGTCACAAAAGCATTAACCAAAGATTTGCAAATTATCTTGCTCCAAAGTGTTATAACCTGTTACCTGTTACTATAAGACTAACTAAAAATTTTAAAAAATTTAAGACGACATGTAAAAAGTATATAGTAAATCATTACAATGAATTCATGAAAATTCTCAAACCTTAGCCTTGTTTTTAAGAAAATAAATAAAAGAATTGATATAATGTTATTAACTATGTCATAGTGCAATATGTATCATTTAATGTCCGGTCTTATTTTAGTTTGATGTATTAGTTCATAAACAGTAAAGTAAAATTTATTATGTTAGTTTTAGTTAAATTAGTTTTATATGTACAATACAAGTGTTAATTCACTTAGGTACATAAGAAAAAAATTTAGATAAATGTAGAAATGTAGATAAATGTTTATTGTATATGTCATTATTGTATTGTATTAAATTGTATTTACCAATTGTATAATAAAGCACAATTGTATAATAATAAACAGGAAGCAGGGATGAGTTCATTGTCAAAAATTTAAAAACCAGGGCAGGAAACAGATTTAAAATTTATATGGTTTCAACTGATTTTAAATATAAAGAGGAATTCTATAAGACTTCATTCTGGCCTAAAACAGTTACAGAAGATTCATCAATTTCAAGCTTTATTATATGAAAGATATCAAATATAGGACGTTATTAACGATATAGTTGAAATACAGCCAAATTCTTTTTTTAGAACAAAAGAAATCGGCATCAGAATTGAACAATGACCAGTTTACTACAAGGAAATAGAAAAATCAGGTTACCCCCATCTGGGTTCCGGGCCACTTATGTAGAATAGACCCAGGGAATCTCCTGCCTGTCGTAAGAGGCGACTAACTTGCGCATCTGTTCTGTTAACCTTATTCCTCCCACACCTTTGACCTCTCCCAGTCTTACCCTTCTACCTGCCTTATCCTAAACATCCTATCGTTCCATCTCCCGGGGAGTAAACCTCGCTAAAATTCCATACCTCTGCGTAATGGAGGTGTGTGTCCCCTGCGTTAAAGGGGAAAATATGGGGAACATGCAAAACACAGCAGCCTCAGAAACGTCATTGCGCAGTCGACGTAAAATAGCCCTTGGTGCAGATTGCGGTGCTGGATCTACCCTGGATGAGTTACAGCATTCCGTGGCTATCGATGGTTCAAGCAGCATCGACCCACGATTGACTACTGAGAGGAATAGTGCGGAACCACTTAAAAATCCAAATATTGCTAGCCTTATTTATACAGGACGGCAGAAAACAAGCACAGAGATGACAGAAATGCTTCCTCGGTTCCTGCTTGTTAAAAAGTTAAATGGAGACTTTAGTAAAGTAAACCTATTCCTGATTTCTAAGATGATGTATGGTTTAATAGGAGAAACTAGGTCAATAAGGAAAATGAAAGATGGACTCCTCCTTGAAACAAAAAGTAATGCACAATCAAAACGATTAATGCAAGTTCTAAAATTCGCTGAATATCCAGTAGCAGTCATACCCCATCCAATACTCAACAATAGCAAGGGAGTTATATATTGCCGAGGTTTGCTTAACTGTTCGATTGAAGAAATTATAGAGGGCCTAAAAACTGAAGGAGTAGTAAACGTATCCAGGATTAAAACAAGAAAGGAAGGAAATCTGATAGACACTGCATATCATGTACTTACTTTTAACGCACCTAATCTACCCACTAATGTCCAAGTTGCATATTATACCCTTAAAGTTCGGCCATATTATTCCTCCACCAATTAGATGCTTCAAATGTCAATGATTTGGACACACAGCTACTAGGTGTACAGAACAAGAACAGGCTTGTGTTTGTGGAAAATCGCTATACGAAGGCTCACCACGCAAGGAACCAGTGCAACGTGTTAACTGCGAAGGAAATCACTCAGCAGATCAAAAATGTGTCCAAAGTATCAAATTGAAGCCGCAGTCCAGAGATTAAAAGTTACAGACAATTTGTCCTACTCAGAAGCAAAGAGAAGAGTTATTATCTCGACTCCTACACCAAATGTGTCATATGCTCAATCAACACAATCACGAAGCATTGATACTCAAGCAATCATATCAGAGCTGATACTACGCATGACAGAAATAATTAAAAAATCAATCAGTTTAATACCACTGAGAGAAATAATGTATTTAAACAACTTACGGAATTATCTAGAACCCGATCCGACTCACTCTCAACTAACCTTTCCATACTTTCGGAAAGAAGAAAAAGAATGAACGAGTCGAATAAAAATGAGCCAGCTACATCAGATGATTAAACAAATTAGGAAGCAGATAGAGATGCTAGCAGAAAGCCAAAAGCATCGAATTTCAAAAGACGAAAGAAAGGTAGGCCGCAAGGCAAACCTAGAAGCCTAACCCAACCTTCTTAGTGTAACTGTTTTGTAAGTGCGATATGCTATTAACACTACCTACTGTGATACTATTGTAAGTTTAGGAAAATAACGGGATAAATAAAACGTGTCTGCTTCGTAGTGTGTTCTAACTAAGACTGACTTTTATTGGCGGCAAGACCAACAACTTACTTAGAGGTTACAAAATGGTGCAATAGAGGGCACTGGAAACAATTTTTGATACACAATTTCAACACCCCCACATCAAAAATTTTTTAATCCTAAACCTAATACAAATTTAGAATGTTTAACATTCTTTAAACCTTTTGTTAAGATATCAGCCAGCATTTCATCAGTACATAATTATTTAATATTTATAGCTCCACTTTGCAAAGTTTCTCTAATGAAATGGTGTCTGATGTCTATGTGTTTAGTTCTTTTGTGGAAGACTCGATTACTGCATAATTTTTGAGCTCCTTGATTATCATTTAACAGTGTAATGCAATCCAAATTTCCATTAATTTCACACATTAAATTTCGTAAATAAATAGCCTCTTCAGATGCCTCACTCAAGGCTATGTATTCGGCCTCTGTACTTGAAAGGGCGACTGTTTTTTGTTTACAGCTTTTTCAAGAAACAGCTCCTTCACAAAGTTTGAAAATAAAACCGGTGTAAGATTTTCGATCAGTTTTATCAATAGCCTTTTTTAACTTGCAAACTTTGCTTTCTTTGCCTTTAATCATAAAACCTTCTGGTTGACAGTTTCTAGTAAATGGCCATTTAGAAAGGCAGTCTTCACATCTAAGTGGTTAATGTACAAATCTAGTTTTACAGAAAGTGCTAAAAGTAAACGTAAACTGGAATACCTAATCACAGGTGCGAATGTTTCATCGTAATCAATTCCTGCTGTGTGCATATAACCTTTTGCCACTAGTCGCGCACGATAGCACAATTTATTTTCATGATCAAATTTCTTTTTAAAAACCCACTTGCACTTTACCACTGTACCACTATCAGGAAGATCAACCAAGTCCCATGCATCATTTTCTTTAAAGGACATCATTTCTTCATCCATAGCTTGTCGCCAGCGATCAGCATCCGGTCTGGAAAGTGCATTGGACACATCTACGGGAACATCTTCTAAGCTAGTTTTATTTCGCTGACATTGAAAGGTCACATAGTCAACATACATCTTGGGTTTTTTGGTACGTTCCGACTTTCTTGTCACGTCAGGAATATCAGCAGTTTCAACATTTTGGGGTAAGAATTCAGGATCATTGAAATCATCAGGGCTTCACTACTATTTGAATCTTCAAAAAATTGTAAATTCCTATTAATGTCCCCCACTGGAGCTAAAGCCTTTTCTGTCACCTCATTTGACATTTCCTAGTCACTAAAGAGGTCAGTGGTGTTTGGTATTCTTGTTTTTTCTTTGAATACTACATCTCGGCTAGTAATGACATTATTTTTTGTGGGATCATACAGTCTGTAGCCTTTAATGTTTATACCATAACCAACTAAAAACATTTTTTTAGCCTTTTTGTCAAATTTTTGTCGTTTTTCCTTGGGTATATGGACCATGGCTTCACTTCCAAAAAACTTGATATTGCTAACATCAGATTTTCTACCATACCATATCTCATATGGGGTTTTGTTCTCAAGGCCTGTTACCACAGAACGATTTCTAAGATATGCAGCCGTGCTTATGGCTTCTGCCCAGAATTGTTTTGGAAAACTAGCATCAAACAACAAGCATCGAGCTTTTTCAACCAATGTACGGTTCATCCGTTCAGAAATCCCGTTTTGCTGCGGTGTATATGCGTTCGTTTTTTGATGCACAATGCCGTTTTCATCCAAAAAATTCTCAAAATTAGAGCTGCAAAATTCCCCACCGTTATCTGATCTAAAAGTTTTTATAGTGAATCCCGTTTGGTTTCCTACAAGACACTTAAATTCTTTAAACTTTTCTAAAACCTGATCCTTGGTTTTCAAGAAATAAACAAAAACGAATTTGCTCAAATCAACTTCTAGAACTAAGAAATACCTGAAGCCTCCTATTGAATTTACTTCCATCGGACCGCACAAGTCCCCGTGCACTATTTCTAATAATTTGGTAGCTCTATTTCCTTTATTTTTAAATGGTACTCTCGTCTGTTTACCTTCGCAACAAACTTGACAAAGTTCTTCAACTTTTAACTGTCCTTTGTAATCAAGGCCACAAACAGCTCCATTTTTCATTAAATTAAGGTCTCTATAATTAATATGTCCGAAACGTCTGTGCCACATTTCACCGGTAACAATACAGTCAGTCATAAACGCCTTTGGTGCTGTTTTCACAAAGTTTAGTTTGTAAACATTATCAACTAAGTCCGCTTTGGCAACGAGCACACCCCGGATATTGTAAATTTCACATTCTTCTTGGTTAAAAACAACTTTATTACCATTTCTGATCAACTGGCCTACTGACAGTAGATTGGTCGTTAGTTTGGGTACATAAAATACATTTTTAATTACTACATCGTGATTTTGTTCATTAACTATCGCAGTAATGTCTATTTCACCCATACATTCTACAGAAACTTTTTTGTTGTTAGCCATCATTATTTCTGATAGTTCAATTTCTTTCGTCGATCTTTTTAGCCAGTCACTTCGTGATGTTAAATGTTCACTTGCCCCGGAATCTACATACCAATCAGTGCCGTTAAATTTCCCATTTAGAAAAACTGCACTAAAAGCACTCTTCTCATCATGTTTTCTTTGTGACTTTCTAAAATTTTCAAATTCCTTTTTTAAAGCTGGGCATTTATTTTTGTAATGACCGACTTCTTTGCAATTGTAACACGTGACATTGACATTTTTTCTCTTGTCAAAATTATTCTTTGAAGTGCTGCCATCTTTCGATCCCTTCTTGAATCCCTTTCCTGCAAAAGCGCCTCCCATTTTGTCCCTGGTGCTGCCATCTATCTGCATGTCAATCAACTTTGTCTTAATGGCGTCCGTTGTTACAGAGATCCCGCTATGTTCGATAGCCATAATCATGGGAGCAAACCTGTCTGGTAATTCCACTAAAAGGAGAGATCCTAGCCATTCGTCACTGATTTGGAATCCACTACGCTTTAATTTTTGAGACACTTCAATCATTTGGTTGGTGTAACTTTGCATTGATTCACAATTGTCTAACCTGAGTGAAATTAACGTGTGGAGAGGGCCAATTTTTCTGGTGATACCTTTTTCAGCATAGAATTTTTTTAACGCGTCCCACAAACCTACAGCGGTGGTTACTTCACGAACATGGACGTAAAGTGAAGGATCAATGGATAGCACTAGCTTGGCTCTTGCTTTGTTTAGCTTATCCTGATCGGTTTCCCTTTTTGCTTCTTCAGCCTCTAAACATTTGGACAGACCATCTAAGACGAACACGTTTTCGATCGCAAATGCCCACTCTTCATAGTTCTCTCTACCAACGAGTTTTGGTACATTCATCAAATAATTCACATCTTTTCCACGTTTTTACGCTACGACTTCTGCAGTTATACCCGATTAATATAATAACTTTTTTTCTACTGAGCACATAACCTGTAAGTTTAGGAAAATAATGGGATAAATAAAACGCGTCTGCTTCGTAGTGTGTTCTAACATTTGGACAGACCATCTAAGACGAACACGTTTTCGATCGCAAATGCCCACTCTTCATAGTTCTCTCTACCAACGAGTTTTGGTACATTCATCAAATAATTCACATCTTTTACACGTTTTTACGCTACGATTTCTGCAGTTATACCCGATTAATATAATAACTTTTTTTCTACTGAGCGCATAACCTGTAAGTTTAGGAAAATAATGGGATAAATAAAACGCGTCTGCTTCGTAGTGTGTTCTAACTAAGACTGACTTTTATTGGCGGCAAAACCAACAACTTACTTAGAGGTTACAAAATGGTGCAATAGAGGGCACTGGAAACAATTTTTGATACACAATTTCAACAACTATCACACCAAAGATTGGAAAATTTTATTTAACTTATGTATGTGTGTATATATATATATATATATATAATGTTCCGAGAAGCTTCCGCGGTCGTTGGTATGAAAAATACTAGGTTCTCGGGTTGAACCGCGTCTGAGATTGTTAATGTCTCGACGTTTCGGCTCCCGTTTTGGAGCCATTTTCAAGAGAAAAAGTGAGTCAAGTAAAAATTGTCGAAGAAAATAATGCTAGGAGTTCGTGGAACTGGTTCGATTCCGGGGTCTCAATCTGCCTACTCCCCAGATCTCACCACGATCCGTCTCTAAGGCCTCAACCTGCCTACTCCTTAGAGCGAACTCGCTGGCAGTATCGGACGAAGTGTTATTTATACGAAAGCTGTCTGTGGGTGGGAGAGTGGTGGGGGGTTGAGGGTCTGTTGATGGAGGCATCAGAGCAGAACGGCTGCTATCAGGATTATGAGGTGTGGATGAATATTGTGGGGCTAGCCTGGAGATCAATGATTTCCAAGCGACTGGAAGACGATGACCGTCATCCCTTTTGTTTAGACAATTGGGACGTTTTTCAATCTCAATTGCTTCGGAGGTGTTTAGTATGACAGTGGAGTTGCCTTTGTCGGCTGGGAGAATGATAAGGTCGTCATTGTTATATAGGTCTTTTAGGGCTTGTCTTTCTCTAGAAGGTAGGTTAGAAGTGGAAGGTTTGGCAGTTCGAAGTATTCTAGCGATATCTTGTCTGGTGTCCTCAGCTTGATTGTTTGGAAGGTGGGATACTAAACACCTCCGATTACTTAACAAAAATGAACGATTTACTCAATACCCCAGACTACAAACGCATCCAGCGCGATCCCACCACATACTTAGAAAAAAGAACAAAAATCATCATCAACAATTCTGACCTCCATTCAGATATTCGAAAATCCCTCATTCCTCGAGAGAAATCGTCTAGAATTCCTAGAATATACGGTCTTCCTAAAATTCACAAAACCAACATTCCTTTACGACCAATAGTTAGTGCTTTTCATTCCCCAACTCACAAATTAGCGAGACATCTAGCCCATACTCTACAACCCATTGCTGAACGAGCCCCTTCTTATGTCAAAAATTCCACCAATTTCATTGATCTTCTTCAAAGTTACTCTATTTCTCAGAACGACATTCTAGTCAGTTTCGATATTGTGTCACTATTCACCAATATCCCACTCACTGAAGCCCTAAACGTTCTCAAAACTAAACACAATATTTCTCTCAGCACTCTGTCCCTTCTAGAACATTGTCTGTCCAACACCTATTTTCTCTTTCAAGGCAACTATTACAAACAAGTGAGAGGAGCTCCAATGGGATCACCTCTGTCCCCTGTCATAGCCAACATCTACATGGACAACTTCGAAACCCAAGCCCTGAATTCATCCGAACTGAAGCCTACTTGCTGGCTAAGATACGTAGATGACATCTTCGTTATCTGGCCACATGGTAGAGATTCTCTAAACAACTTTCTGTCTCACATTAATCATATACACCCTCAGATCCAGTTCACTATTGAAATCGAAAACAATTGTTCTCTCCCTTTCCTAGACGTCCTCATTACAAAACAAACAAAAATCAACTCTCTTACTCTGTGTATAGAAAACCAACCCACACCAACCGTTACCTTAACTCAAAATCACACCACCATCCATCACAAATAAATTCCGTTGTCAACACTCTTGTAACCAGATCCCTCAGACTAACAGACAATCCGAACTACAAACATTACAAGAAGCACTTCTACAAAACGGTTACGACAAAGGACATATAACGCGATCCATACACAAAGCACAAAATCCTTCCCAAACTGATCAGACAGAAACTCCTCCTCAGCAAAAAGCTTTCCTACCTTACATCAAAGGTGTCACAGACAAAATTTCAAAAATCCTGAAATCCAATAACATAAAAACCATATTCACAACACACCAAACAATTTCCAATTTAATCAGAACCCCAAAAGACCAAATACCTAATGATTCCCACGGTGTATACGAAATACCTTGCTCAAACTGTCCCCAAACCTACATTGGACAAACCAACAGACGGATTAACAATAGAATATATGAACATCGTCTTGCAGTTAGAAAATCCGATCCCACATCATCACTTGCCCAACACCGCCTTCTAACAGGCCATAATATAGACTTCGATAACACCAAAACCATAGCACCATCATTTTTCCAGAAACCGCGAATCATCCGCGAAGCAATTGAGATTGAAAAACGTCCCAATTGTCTAAACAAAAGGGATGACGGTCATCGTCTTCCAGTCGCTTGGAAATCATTGATCTCCAGGCTAGCCCCACAATATTCATCCACACCTCATAATCCTGATAGCAGCCGTTCTGCTCTGATGCCTCCATCAACAGACCCTCAACCCCCCACCACTCTCCCACCCACAGACAGCTTTCGTATAAATAACACTTCGTCCGATACTGCCAGCAAGTTCGCTCTAAGGAGTAGGCAGGTTGAGGCCTTAGAGACGGATCGTGGTGAGATCTGGGGAGTAGGCAGATTGAGACCCCGGAATCGAACCAGTTCCACGAAATTCTAGCATTATTTTCTTCGACAATTTTTACTTGATTCACTTTTTCTCTTGAAAATGGCTCCTAAACGGGAGCCGAAACGTCGAGACATTAACAATCTCAGACGCGGTTCAACCCGAGAACCTAGTATTTTTCATATATATATATATATATATATATATATATATATATATATATATATATATATATATATATATATATATTTATTATAATATATGATTTGCAGAAAACAACTACTCAGCGGGCAAATACCCCGACCTGCATTGAATTACACCTTACAAATCATGAAAGAATGGTAGCCAATATCATTTGTCAATTCCCTGACCAGACATAGACCAGTTTCGAACTTATTAGTTCCCATCAGTATGCCATATGTCATGGAACAGACAAATGATAGTGGAACCTGCTAGTTTTATACAAACTATAGTAAATTGAGTAGTGGTGAGAGGTAAGTGAAATTTTGAAAATTTAGATAATTACTAATGTCGGTGTGGCCAAACCAACTAAAATAATTACAAGCAGCTGGCACTTCCGTTTATACCGGAAGTCGATGCCAACTTGCTTATTTCAAATGGAACACCCTATATATTTTAAGGTTTTCCTACCTAGCCGTTTCAGAGATATTTGACATTTTATAGAAAATTTGACAGGTGCAACAGTTTGCAAGAACCGTTACAACTTTCTTTGTGTAAAAGATCCTCATTTGCTTCTTGTCACGTAAAAAGAACACAAGGAGAACTACGTTCTACAACTGAAATAAATTCAATAATATCATACCAAGTGTTCCGTTTTTCGCGTTACATTTTGTCAACTTCAAACCGCGAAAACTTGTTTAGGTGAAATGAAACACCCTGTATTTTTTTTACGTCAAGTTGTGTAAAATTGAATTGCCTTTTTTCTGATATTAGCATTGTGGGGGTTAAAGTTACAACTTTTTGAAATATTTGCGATTTTATTAGAAATTCATGAATTGTTGTAATCATTTCATCAAAATAGCCATGATTAGAAACAATCAGTCATTATCTTATGTCAAAAAATGCCAGCACATTTAAATTATACCAACGAAAACTTTTTAAATTTGTTTATTATTTATGGAGAATGTGATAAAGTAATATCAAGAACTTGCAGCACGTCTAGCGGTACTACACACAAATCTTCCGTACCCTGGTGGAATGAAGGAGTTGCAGAGGCCGTGGCGGCAAAAAAGAGAGCATATAATGTATTTAAAAGGTCCCCATCGGCTGAGAACACGATTAACTTTAAGCGTTTACAAGCAAGAGCTAGGAGAGAAATACTAAACAGTAAAAGAGTATCTTGGCAACAAGTATGGTGCATAATTGGAAAGAAATTCTCACCACCGCCACTGAATCTCAAAATAGATAACTTCAACATTACCGACGAAAGAGGTATTGCAGAAGGTTTTGCCAAACACTTCCATCGCACGAGCTCTCTAGATAACTACACTCCTGAATTTTTGGCCATTAAGGAAACATCCAAGGGAGACACCCTAAATTTTAGTACGAATCTTACCCTATCTTACTTCCCAGGAAGTTCGATTCTGCCGGATAACCAACAGCTGCCATCATTGAGGAGCCGACCTGTAAAAATGATTGGTTGGTAGCTAAAAAAGTTATCACAGCAACAACGATTGAGTGGGCTATTAAATCTTTCCAACCACTCAAATCGCCTGGTGAGGATGGTATTTTTCCAGCGCTGTTGCAAAACGGACTGGAGATATTACTACCATTCCTTATCAGACTTTACAGAGCTAGTCTGGTGTGGAATCATATACCATCCAGTTGGGCGGTGGTTAAAGTGGTATATATACCAAAAATGGGTTGGACAGAACCGGACCCCAAAATCGCTAAGACCCATTAGCCTGACATCATTTCTGTTGAAAGGCCTGGAAAAAGGTGCTGGATGGATACATTAGGGGAAACATCCTGAGCACTCATACCCTTAATGCTCACCAGTATGCTTACCAACCAGGCAAATCAACAGAATTAGCACTTAATAACCTAGTCGGAAAATCACCCAATCCCTTCGGGAAAAGGAGATTGCGGTGGCTGCTTTTCTCGACATTGAAGGAGCACTCAATAATGCACTGCCCGGTTCCTTATACACAGCAGCAGCTGCTAGAGGAATCGATCCAACCTTACAGGGGGAAACGGTCAGCTTCAGGACCGCGAGAGGGTGCCCACAAGGTGTGGTTCTGTCCCCCCTTCTGTGGTCACTACTTGTGGATGACCTGCTGGCCATTTTATCTCTGTGGGAAGTCGACATTCTGGCATATGCAGATGACATAGTCATCATGGTTAAAGGTAAATTTGAAGAGGTACTCTCTCATACCCTTCAAGAGGTACTAGATACAGTGCACATCTGGTGTGAGAGGGATGTCTGTCAACCCCTACAAAACTGTAATAGTACCCTTCACCAGGAAAAGGAGCTGGATGACTTAGAACCGCCTTCCTTACTAGGTGAAACCATTCCATTTTCAGAGGTGAAATATCTAGGCATCACGCTGTATAGATCACCCAACTGGAATTCCCACCTGGAAAAAGTAATCCACAAAGCAAGGCTGCCCCTGTGGACATGTGAATTTGTGGACAATCCTGGGGTATGGGTCCCCAACAAACATAATGGATATACATTACGGTCATTAGACCAATGATAGCGTATGGCTCCATAGTTTGGTGGTCGAAAGGGCTACAACAGTTGGCCAAAGCCAAACTCTCTGGCTTACAGAGAAAAGCATGCCTGGCAATAACTGGTGCTATAAGCGCCACACCGTCAGCTACTTTGGAGATCCTACTAGATTTACCACCTCTCCATATTTACTTGGAGAGAGAAGCTAGGTGGGCAACATATAGACTCCAACAATCGGCAATCAATATGCTATTATTATGGAACGCAATGGATTGATTGATGACTTAAACAGTCACAGCATCCTAGGGATGCCTTCTGATGTGATGCCTACCAGAACCAACCATGAGCTACCTTTTAACACCCTATTTCCTGTAAGAGAGTGGGATCGGAATAAAACCAACCTACAGAAGGCAGACAGCTGTTGTTATACAGATGGTTCCAAAACTCCTCAAGGAACAGGAGCTGGAGTTTATAGTCGCTGTCCAAAGGTAAGAATAATCTCGAGCCTGGGTGATACCACGACAATTTTTCAAACTGAAATATATGCCATTGAACTGTGTGTACGGAGGCTGGAATCAACGCACCCTAGACACAGATCAATAAAGATTTTCTCAGACAGCCAAGCAGCCCTTAAAGCTCTTGGATCCTATCGCTGTAATTCTAAAACAGTATGGAACTGCCAAAAGGCTCTAATCCAATTGGGTAGGAACAACAAACTGACTCTGGTCTGGGTGCCTGGCCACTCTGGGCTGGAGGGCAATGAAATTGCCGATTGCCTAGCTAGACTGGGCTGAGAGCAAGACTCTCTACCACTGGCAGGAACTACCAGGATTAGCTCATTCGAAGGAATTCATTACACATCCTTTGAAATCAAGAGCTAAAAAACTGCTAGAGTTGAATAGGTTACACCTAAGTACTCTAATCGGCCTATACACTGGGCACTACAGATTAAATCATCACCTACACAGACTTGGACTGGTGGAAAACACCGAATGCCGTCTGTATCTAGATGAAGATGAAACGGCAAGGCATGCCCTGTGCACCTGTCCCGCTGCAGAAAGAATCCGGTTCTCATTATTTTGCAACGCTCAGCTTTTGCCTGAGGACTTGGACAATCTCTCACCCAACAAAGTTATCAGCTTTATTAAAAGGCTGAACCTATTGGGTGAAATATAAATTAGGAGCGAGCCACAATAGACCGATTGGTCGTGGTGGAGGGTCTGGTATAGACCCACTCGCATTTCAACCTAACCTAACCTACCCTATCTTACAATAATCCCTTTACACTTGCTGAACTAGAAAAATCCTTACAAGATGCAAAGAACTCAGCTCCTGGACCTGACAATATTCACTAGGAATTCATTCGCATGCTACCCACAATCTGAAAAATAGAGATATTGAATCTTTTTAACAAAACATAGAAGAACCTTCTTTTCTTACCCTGAGCAGTGGAGACAAGCGTTAGTTATTCCGATACTCGAACCTGGAAAGGACCCAGCCTTTCCAGAAAGTTATAGACCTATCTCGCTCACTTGTTGTATTAGTAAACTTTTGGAGAGGATTTGTAAACGCACGATTAATGTAGATTTTGGAAACAAAACAACTCTTATCAGGAAGTCAAATGGGTTTCAGAAAATTCCATTCCACAACTGTTCACTTAGCTATGCTTGAGGATGCCATCCAGAATAGTTTCGCTAATCGAAACCACTTAATCGCTGTATTTTTTGACATCGAAAAAGCCTTTGATTTAACATGGAGGCATGGTATACTAGAATGTTTATTTGAATGGGGATTTAGGGGTAACCTGCTTCTTTTTATTAAGGGCTTTCTGTCATCTCGAAATTTTAAAGTAAGAATAAATAATACTGAATCAACACCCCACGAATTGGAATCTGGTGTGCCACAAGGTTCCACCCTCAGCATCACGCTGTTTGCTATAGCAGTAAACAGTGTGGCAAGCTGTATTGACCAGCAAGTGCAGAAATGTTTGTATGTGGATGATTTAGCAATTTTTTATTCAACAAAATCAATTACTGAAATGGAGGAAATCCTTCAAAACTCCATAAACAATATTGTAACTGAAGTTGAGCGTCGAGGTTTCAAGCTAGCTATATCAAAAACTGGCAGTTCACTTCTGCAGACTCGGAAAGCCTCATAACCAACCACAGCTTTTCATAAAAGGAAGACAAATTCAATTTCGTGACACAGTGAAATTTCTAGGCTTGATTTTTGATTCAAAACTTACTTGGGGCCCTCATATAGATGACCTTGCCACCAGATGCAAAAATACTGTAAACATGTTGAGATGTATATCAAGCATTAGGTTGGGTGCAGATCGAGAAATTCTCTTGCAGTTATACAAAAGTCTAATTCTATCTAAGATGGATTATGGATGTGGCATATACAGGGTGTTGCATCATGAGAGGGACATAGCTTAATAGGAGGTAGAGAACATCAGTGGTAACCGGAACCTCCCATAGAAATGTCTCATTGGGCCTTCATTACGAAGTTACAGGGTGTTAAATAATTTTTGGCCAAACCTGTTTTTTGTCATAACTTTGACAGGGAATGAAATAACGGATTCATATTTGGTACGGCTAATGTACTAACGAGCCCCAAGAGGTACATATATAAAAAAAAATATATCCAGGTCCGGACTCACTATAATTTATGTTTCTTCTTTGCATCAATAAAACATCACCCTGTATATATTTTTTTGAAATTTCGATACGATATTCGAAAAGAGCAAGAAAAAACAAACAAAATGGCCTATTTCATTTTTTTGTTACACCTTCGTGGTTATTTAAATACGTTGTTAAATGTGCAAGAAAATGGATTACAGAACCCTATTAAATGAGAGGTACGTGAAATAAATAGTTTTATAACTAAAATTTGCAAAAATTCTATTGAGCCTAGGTGGTCTGGGTGAATCCTAATTCCGGCACGTTTTAAAGGTCCATTTTGGTAAAAAACTGTGGTCCTAATAAGTAATCGGATATGAAATAACAAAATTTTTAATCAATCACAGTAGGCTTGTTCAAAGAATAAAAGTGACAGATAATTTAAACCATTTAGGCCTAAGTAACCAGTTACTTTGATCAAGAAAATCATCAACATTTTATACTTAATAAAAATTGGAAAAGAGAACAAACTAAAATCTAAATAAATAAAATATTTTCCATTCAATTAACAATAAATAACAAAACAATAACTAAATGTGTTTAAAAATAAAACGTAATTGACACTAAAGTAAATTTTCAAAATGTCCTCCCCCACATTCTGTGCATTTTCTTGCGCGTTTAGAAAGGTCACCAATTGCTCGACGTATCATTTCTGGATTATTCCGTATTTCGTCGCAGGTTGTAACGATGCGCTGGATTAAATGTTGTCTACTTTCAATTTCAATGCTATAAACCTCGTTTTTTAAGTGGCTCCATAAAAAGTAATCACAAGGGTTACAATCAGGAGATCTTGGTGGCCATTCATGTGGACCCCCGCGTCCAATCCATCTATTAGGATACACATTGTTTAAGTGTTCTCTTACTTGAAGGTTAAAATGTGGTGGGGCCCCATCATGCTGTAACAACATGCCTCTTATACCGATATTTTCTAACATATTCGGTAAAACGTTTTGAAGAAAATCAAAGTAAATGTCACCATTCAATCTTTCTTCAAAAAAATGTGGCCCTATCAAATGTCTATTCACAAGTCCGACCCAAACATTTACAGAAAACCTGTGTTGCGAACGGCGTTGGCGTACCGCATGTGGGTTTTCCTGTGCCCATTTATGATTATTTCGTGAATTGTTTACTCCATCCCTTGTAAATTGTGCCTCATCCATAAATAAGGTTCTGTAAATGACTGGGCGATGGTTAGACAACCAATGACAAAATGCCAGACGGGGGATATCGTCGCGTTGTTGAAGACGCTGTACCTGCTGGATATGATATGGATGGTAACGTTCTCTTTTTAGGGTTCTCCATACTCGCCAATGAGGAATACCAGGTACCAAACTGATTCGTCTAGTGCTCATATTTGGGTTTTCTTGAACTACGTTTATAATATTGTTTTGTTCCTGCACACCTTGTTGTAAAACACGCTCCACAACTACAGAAGTAGGAAACTTTCCGTGTTGTCTTGCATACTGGAGCACCATACTAAAGGTTTTATGATTAGGGCATCGATGACCAGGAAAACGCAGCCGATATTCTCTTTCCGCCGACCTGCCATTTCCATTACAGAAACCATAGATGAATATTATGTCAGCATATTCCACGTTTGTAAATTTTACTGGCATAGTTAAAATATTTTCACAAGTTTTCACTAACTAAATGCGGATTATTGACACATTAAATTACTAACAAACAATTATTCAACTGTTTAGGAGATTTCTTTTTATTATCTGTCACTTTGAACAAGCCTACTGTGATTGATTAAAAATTTTGTTATTTCATATCCGATTACTTATTAGGACCACAGTTTTTTACCAAAATGGACCTTTAAAACGTGCCGGAATTAGGATTCACCCAGACCACCTAGGCTCAATAGAATTTTTGCAAATTTTAGTTATAAAACTATTTATTTCACGTGCCTCTCATTTAATAGGGTTCTGTAATCCATTTTCTTGCACATTTAACAACGTATTTAAATAACCACGAAGGTGTAACAAAAAAATGAAATAGGCCATTTTGTTTGTTTTTTCTTGCTCTTTTCGAATATCGTATCGAAATTTCAAAAAAATATATACAGGGTGATGTTTTATTGATGCAAAGAAGAAACATAAATTATAGTGAGTCCGGACCTGGATATATTTTTTTTATACATGTACCTCTTGGGGCTCGTTAGTACATTAGCCGTACCAAATATGAATTCGTTATTTCATTCCCTGTCAAAGTTATGACAAAAAACAGGTTTGGCCAAAAATTATTTAACACCCTGTAACTTCGTAATGAAGGCCCAATGAGACATTTCTATGGGAGGTTCCGGTTACCACTGATGTTCTCTACCTCCTATTAAGCTATGTCCCTCTCATGATGCAACACCCTGTATACATCTGCCAGAAAATCATGTTTAAAAAAACTTGATTGCATCCAAACTGCAGCTCTTAGGCTTGCCACAGGAGCCTTTCGTACAAGCCCTATGCCGTCAGTACATTGTGAAGCGTTCATCCCATCATTAGAGCTGAGACGAAACAGACTCCTTCTAAATTATACTGTAGGAATTGCTGCCCAACCGTTTCACCCTAATAAAGCCTTTATATTTAATGACGAGCAATTAGAAAGATACGAATCCCATCCCACAATCACTAGACCAGCTGCTGTTCGTGCTAGAGAGGTATTAAGTGAAATAAATGAATCACTTCCATCTATTCTTCCAACAAGTGTATGTGAGGTTCCTCCCTGGATAATTGGACCACCTATACTACACTTAGAGTGCACACTATTTAAAAAGGGAGAAACCAATAACATCCTACTTAGAAATTCTTTCTATCAAATACTTGATAAACACCAGGACTCGGTTATTTTGTACATGGATGGCTCTAAAACCCGAGAGGGTGTAGGTAGTGCATTCTCACTCGGTAATGAAACACATTCTTGGACCCTTTCCCATCTGCAAGCATATTTACAGCCGAACTTTACGCAATCTAGCAAGCCCTACTTTTTTGTTTAATGTTCGATAATAAAAAAATTCTTATTTGCTCTGATAATTGATATTATTTCACCAGACCCATTCAACGGATCCTTGTTTTATATGACGTATTACTCCATGCGGGGAAAACAGTTGAATTTATCTGGAGCCCTGGACACATAGGAATTGAGGGTAATGAATTAACAGACAACGCAGCTCGTCAAGCCGCTGAAAACGGATACCTGAAGATATACTTATACGCACCCCAAGATATTAAAGCACACATTAGAAAACAGTTCGTAATATCATGGCAAAATGAGTAGAACAGAAATGAAAATTGTCAAACCAATAGTAGAAAAATGGCGCATGCCAGTAACTCTCAAACGAAGAGAACAGGTAGGTAGCTATAACTAGAATGAGAATCTCTTTACCTATTAAGTGGAACAGAACCTCCAAATTGTGATACATGCCAAACCATAATAAATGTCAAGCACATATTATTTATTAGAGTGTCCAAAATATGCACGTATTCGTACCCAACTACAACTCCCGAACAATCTAGCTAGATGTCTTGCAAACATAAGAGATTCCATAAAAATAGTCCTCTCCTTTCTATATCAAACGAGTTTGATCTTAAGGATTTAACATTATTTTGTACAATGTAACGGAATGTATTATACCTAAAAATGTCTAATGACCTAAGTTGCCGATGCCATACAAAAAAATCAGGTTAAAAGGTTCTGAATCAGACAACTGTACCATAAACTTAATATATTTCAATATATAACGAATTTTAGGCAAAGGACTAGACATAGAATTGTTGCTTAGTATGTATCAAGTGGAAAAATCTTATTATTCTTTTAATGAATATATGACTGACAGTCCATGATATCACTGCAATTTATTACAATTTATTATAATTTATTATGTTTCATTAGTTTTATTCAATATTGTTTTATGACCATATTAAGATGATCATATCTTATGCTTGCATATTTAAATGTACTCTTGTATATTTGTTTGCTTGTTACACTTGTTATTCTTGTATCTCTTTGTAAATTTTACATTTTATACATTTTATTTATTTACACTTGACCTGTCCTATATTATGTAAACATAATCAAAATGGACGAATAAATACTTACTTACTTATAATATGCATAACAGAACACTGGTTAAAATTTTACGAAATAACATCATTCCAATTAGGTGATTATATACTAATTAATAACTTTTCCGTGTATTTTTTCCAAGAAAAAGTTCAAAATAAAACCACTGCCATATAAAATATGTGTAGAAAAACATTTTGAAATAACTATTGCTATTGCAGATGTTCTAAAAAATGGAACTAAACTTTACATCGTAATCATAAATGGTAATATGAAAATAATTATAGACAAAATGTATGAACTAATTATATATAGTTGAAATCACGAATGTTGTCATTCACGTCATCAATTTATGTACTTACCAATGGCATGCTATTTTTCTATCTTTGTAAATACAAAGCGCATAGGATGTGAACAACAGAAAGTCACGTCTGCTGAGGCTACGACAGAAGTTCCGAGCTTAACGATTCGTTTTACAAATCAATATTACAAGCGTTAGTCATAGCCGCAACCAACGTTGAGCATTCTGTCAGTTCTCCGTCAACTGAATGTAGTAGTCAGAGACATGGTGGTGAAATTAAACGAGTGCTTTATTTAGGAAAAACGTAACGGATGTTCCCTTTTACCTTCTCTGTGAACTTGAGATGATTTGATTCATAAATTAAAGGATGATGATGTGAACGACTACATTCATGATTTGAACTGTATATAAGAATTGTTATTATGTGCTGCTCTCTGACGGAGAGAGATGTAATTAGTCCCTGGTACAGAGTGAAGGAAGTCCTGCTTAGTTGACGATCAGTAGGGTGGTGTCATCTTTGGGCCAACTGGCGAACTGCCATTAACAGAATATACGAGAATGGCCAGAAACACTGCGAACAACGTTGGATGGTTCTAGAGAATTCGAATACCCTCTCAAGATGAATGCGGCGCACGCGGACAGGAGAGTTATATATTAGATTAGTACAGTACAGTTCAGGTGCCATATTTTCGAGCTTGACTGAAGCGATGTCGTACACGAAAATGTGAGATTGTCACATGAAAATATACGTTTCGTATTTTCGAGTATTGTGAATTTGTATGCGAACTTTCCACATGCGACTGATTTCAGGCGAGATGCAATGGATAGAACTTTAATACACAATAAAGCGATTTCGTGTACGAATGTATGTATGTGATCGTTTTGGTTTGTTTTATTCCGTGCCACATAACTTCAATCTCTCAAGTTTAGTTGTTTGTTGTGGTTTGTTTATTATTTAGGGACTTTAAAATAGGCTTATTTGAACAAATTTTGATGAGTGAAAATGAACACTGGCAGCGTTAGATGACTTAATACATCTAGTTGCTACGGACGCCTTGGAACAGGCAGAAATTTTGGTAGAAAACGATCATGGAAGACAATTCCACGCCTATGTAACCCATTTGAGGTGTAGTGTGCAGAATCCTGGCAAGGGTTTGCCTAATAATTACACCAGTAATTTAAGTTTTCACTCAGGTTTATTAAAAATGTTGGAAAAGTTACAATCACAAATTACACCGAAATACTAAATTAGAGGTTAACAGGCCGAAATATATATAATTTAGAAAAGAAGAGTAGCAATAGTATACTAATGAGACTGCTTTCAAAATTGGCAAACCTTCAGTTTTATGAAATCAGTCCCTGACGTCACCGGGAGGGATGCATTAAAGCAACGGACCAATTGCAGTTTAACGTGACACAATTTTTGTCCAATCACGATAAATTATTTTATTTGCATTTTTGAGTCCAAGTGACCGAGGAAACAAAGAAAGTTCGTCGCAAAACTGAAAGCTCAGCAATTTGACGGTGTATGTAATACTAGGAATTTAAAACAATAGAACAAAGGAAATTTGCGAAACTATATCGCATGACGCAATGATGTCATATTTGAATGTTATTGTGAAATTAAATTAAAGAATAAAATAAAATATTATAAAATATTAATATGAAATCATATGAAATATAGGGTGTAAAGCTGATGGCTTTACAACACCTCCCCTCTTATTTTGGAAAATTGTACCTCGAGTTGGGACAATTTTCCCCAACTCTGGGCACGGCACTGGTCGAAGACATTGTGCTCATTTCTATAGAACTGTTGTCAGCAGTATTTTCTTGAACGTTTGAAACTTTAGACTTTGCCTTAAACAGAATATTCCAGCAATATCAATATTTTGTGAAAATAATGTAAATAACTATGAATGATATAATAAAAAATATTAAACTGTAGAATATTATGTGATACTTATTGAATTCTTGAAAATGTCATTTAAATTTATTTGTGATCTCATTTTTTTCTAATAAATCTATGTCTTTACTGATTTTTGACAATGTGGATAAGTCATTAGGCTCATCTAACATCGTTAATTTTGGAGGTTTGTATTTAGAAAAATTGAAATGTATTTCTTTACTAATATTGAGAGGCGGAATAAAATCGAATTGAATGTCACTTGAAAATTGCTGATGAGGTTTTAATATCATTGATTTTTGATTTAGTGTAAGCAGAACAATTTGAATTAATTTGGAAAATGCCCGTACCACTTAGTGTCAGTGATACTCTGGTGTTTTCAGATTTGCAATTTAGGTCAACATGCTCTTCAGTAGGAGCTATGTATATCCAAGAGTTGGATTTTGCTAGTTGAATAAATACAGAATGATGTAGCTGCATTATTCTTTTTTCACAAGAGTTTGGAATAGTGGAGGTGGGCAAGAACAAACTTGCCTCGCAGCCTCCGTGCAAATGCACTAAATAAACTGGCTCAGTTTGGTCACAGGCATATTGGTTCAAAAAAATAACTTGGCACTTTGAAATTTCGAAATTATCTAATAAAAAATAATATTGTTTAATTGAATCTATTACTAAATATGTGCTTCGGGGAGAAATAAATACTAAAGTTGAATTTGAAAGTAAAATAGGAAGACTTGACATTTTCATGACGTCGTACGAAATTGCTTCGGTTAAAGGAATAAAATTTACAAAAGTGAGTTTCTTCTTATAATAATAAACATTGGTTTTAATTAAATTATACAAAACATGAATGTTCTCTGCGGTAGGATTTACCGGGAACCTTAATCCATTCAGATAATTCTGAAGGTTATCAAGTTCATTCAACAACTTGATAGGACTAATTACTAAGGTATGTAACATACCCTTTTGAGCATACATAATAATCTGTAATAGATTATGTTGATTATATCTAAAAGAAGTTAAAATAGTCGCTATTAATGAAGTGAATTCGTTAATCTTAACAACTAGCTTTTCCCTAAATTCAAATAAGGTTTGATTTACCCTAATACTATCTAACATTAATACAACCTTTTTCATCCTAGCGTTAAACCTTCTGAAGTCCAAAGAATTTGCATGATGGGTTGAATTTAGTAAATGAACGGTATTTTTGATTATACGAATTTGTTGACTAAAAAGATTTAACAAATGTTGTTGCCCAGCCTTAATTTGTTCTATTTGAGAATTATAAAATTTCGTCGTCGTCTGAGTCTAGAGTACCGAATAAAATTTTTGCAACAGAACCTATCATATTAATTAGTGCTCTTTTCAGTAATCTAGAATTTTCTGGTACCCCTAATAACTCAGCGATCACATTGTCTTGTAATTTAATATTGTCCAAAGAGTCTGAAATTGTTTCCTGAAATGAATCACGCTCTGTTGACGTGATATTATTTTCTCGACAAGCAGTGCAAAGACGTTTAACTTGTCCATAGTAAAATTTGATAATGTTATACTCATCGTGATAATTATCTAAATTTAGATAAACAACTAATTTCCAGTTTTCATTATATGAACTTAGAATACCAATTTTTTCGTAATATAGTCCAGGGCTCGTAGTTATTGGAGTAAAGTTATAAAATGGGCTAACGGCAGAAGTTACGGATAAAACAAAAGGAAGGGCCAAGGCAGGCACCATCAGTAGATTCTTGATACCGAATTTCATGCTTACTTCAGGGGTCTGGAAAAAGAGAGTGAAGATCGGTTATCGGACATTGGAATTGGATGGCTAGAATATAATAATAATAATAATATTTATTTGTTTAACTATAATACACAAATTCAAGTAAAGTATTACAACAGATAATGTGCGCTTAAATTCTTATTATGAGTTTGAGTGCGCACATGATTCTAGTAATAATAATATTATTTTATTTAAAAAGCAAAACACAAATATTACTGTAATAATATACAAATAGATATATTAAGTAAACTCTAAAGATACTAAAGAAGGATATAAATTTAAGAATTTTACAACAAAAACATAAGGATGAAGATATCATATGCAATGTTCTCATGCACATACAAAAATGATCCAAAAATAAGAATAGTACTGAGCCTTTAAACAATATCCCAAAAATAGTTGTACTCATTAACTATATAATTTCTCGAATATATTGTGCAATCTATGTCTATTTTCTTGTATCCAAACAATAGACATTTTTTAAATAGATACCTGCTTCTTTTCTCTTATTGCTATGGGTAACAAATTATAAAGTTTATTGGCAATATAACATAATATTTTTGACTTACAGTTTTTGAAGTTTTTGGTATTTTCAAATCTCCTTTCTGTTTGCTCCTTGTATCATAATAATGAACGTTCAGTTGGTCTTCTTTATTTTTATATGTATAAAAGTAAGGCACTACTAGAATACTATCGAGTAGGGAACAGTTATTATATAATTCATCTGTAACAAAACGAGCTGGCTTATTTAATATTATTTTTAAGATACGGTTTTGAATTCTCTGTAATGGATTTAATATTGTTTTTGCTACTCCGCCCCAACCAATAATACCATATCGCAAAATTGATTCAACTAGTGATTTATATACTAGTATTAATTCTCTGACACGTAAAAACTTTTTTAATTGTATAAATTCGTATATTAATCCCCTTAATTTTTTATGTGTTGCCTGAATATGCTCCTCCCATCGAAAATGGCTGTCTATGTGAATGCCAAGGTATTTTATCATACAAGTGGATTTTATTTCAATTTCATTATTAGCACTCATTATTTTGATAGATTTGTAATTAGGTAAATTATTCTTATAAGACGTCAAAGGTAAGAAAAATGTTTTATTATAATTGATACTTAGCTTCTTATTGTCAAAATGATTTTTTATTTCTTTTATATTTAGCTCTACTATGGTTTTTAATGAATTCCACGAATCGCTTTCATAAAAAATTGCGCTGTCGTTTGCAAAGATATTAATTTCCCAGCAAAATTTGAGGTAAGTATACTATTTATATAAATTATAAAAAATATCGGATCAAGTACAGTACCTTGTGGTACATAATGCATTATTCCCGGTTTACTCAATGTATTATTAATTTTTACATACACTTTTCTATTTTCCAAATAACTCTTGAGTAATTCGGCTGTTATCCCTCTGAATCCTATCCTTTCTAATTGTAACAAAATCTGTCTGTGACACACTGTGTCAAATGCTTTTTCTAGATCAAGGAACATACATAAAGCTGTTTTTTTTTTAATCTACTGCATTATACATTAGAGACGTAAGTTCAGCTATGGCATCACTTGTAGACTTACCCTCTTGAAAACCGTATTGCTTTTGTGATATTAAGTTATATTTGTTTAAATATTTTACTACACGAAATTTTATTATTTTTTCTAAAATGTTTCCAATACTTATATCAAAGAAATACGCCGATAGTTTTTCACTTTATTAGAATCACCTTTTTTAAAAATAGGTGTAATAATTGCCTCTTTTAAAGCTTTTGGATAGATTCCGTATTCAAAAATTTTATTAAAAATAAAAGATAACACAGGGGAGATATAATTTTGAATTTCTATTAGTATTTCACTAGATATATTGTCTTTACCTGGTTTTTTTTTATTTTTAATTCATTTATATATCGTTTTATTTCACAAGCATCAGTTGGGGATAAGAAAAAATTTTGGTCCACCTCCGGTGGTTCTACAATTTGAGATTCAGGCACAATTTTGTCAGCAAAGTCTTTACCAATATTACAATAATCGTTACATATAATCGTTTTTATTATTTTCTATTAAATAAGGAATACTAGTTGCTGGTTTGCTTTTATTTGTAAAATAAATTTGCCTTTTGTAATAGTCATGCTTGGCTTTATCTATAAGTTTATTTATTTTATTTCTATACAGCAAATATCGACTTTTGAAATATTCATTATTTGGATCTAGTAAATGTTTTTGAAATAAATAGTCTCTAATATTTATAGATTTTATAATGCCCATTGTAATCCAAGGCTTTCGTTTTTTATTTTTATTATTTACTATAAATTTTTCCGTTAAGTTTTTTACAGCTATTTTAATGAGGCTTATAAATATATCAGTACATTGATCAGGATCATCTATTGTATAAATTGGGTCCCAAACTGTTTTTTCCACTTCAAGTTTTAATGTAGTATAATTAATTTTTTCATAATAATTCTTTTTCGTATTTACATTATCCTCGGAAGTTTTTAAATTTGCCGTTATCATATAATGATCATTTAGATTACTTTTTATAACAGTGGGCAAACAGATATTTTTTTGGTTTGATTTACTCTTTAGAAATATATGATCAATGCATGTTTTGGAATCGCCCTGTTCTCTTGTGTAACTATTTATTAAGGATTTGAAACCGTCTTCTTCCATTATTTCTAAATATAATAATGAAATATCACTGCCACTCGATATATCTATATTTAAGTCTCTGATAATAAAGAAATAATCTACATTCTCATTTCTTTTACCTTCTAAAACAGGTGATCTATATACGGAAAGGATATTAATTTTTTTGTTGTTACATTCTGTTTGAACTTCAATACATGATAAATTATTTAATTTTACTATTTGGTTGGAATACATAAAATTATTTTTAATGTACATTATTAATCCATCGTTTTGGTTAAAAGATCCATAATTATATACCATATTGTAATCATTAATATTAAAAAAGGTTGGATCAGATACCTGCCACCATTCACTCAATACTATTACATCAAAACAATTTTTAAATTCTTGTAGATATACATTCAGCTCATCATTATGTTTAGAAATGCTTCTTATATTGTTATGTAAAATTCTAAAATTTGGAAAAAAACTATTTTCCGCTAATGTTTTTTCATGGTCCTTAACACTAGTATTTACAAAAGTAAAAATATTTTCATTTTCAAAATCTCTAATAAATTGGTCCATATTGCATAATAGATAGTGTTACAAAAATGATTTTTAAAACGACTAATGATTAACAATAATAATATCTAGGTGGCATGTGTACAGATAGAGCTAATTACCTAAGTATGGTGCGGGATTGAAATGACTTTTTTGCTTCTGGTATTTTTTGGACTATAACTATATTTCTTCGTTTTATTTCTATTAATTTCCTTCGTCGGTTCCTGTTTCCCCACTGGTTGTTTCTTGATTGTAGCTTGCTTGGTAGTTTTAGACTTTTTCTGTTTTTGTGTAGTGTTTACTTATATTATCTCTTCACTTTCTTGTTCTTCGTCCTCAGCTTCTTCACTGCTGGTTTCTAAACAGGTCTGTTTCTCAATATTTTTAAGCTCTTGGGCCGTGTACGGTATGCCGTTAATGAATAACTTATAGTCTTTAATTGTGGCCTCGTAATTTTGGGCTCGAGCGGCTTCCAAATGTTTCCTTAAGATCTGCTGTTCTTGTCTATCTTCATAACATAAATTATTTGTAATAGTTATTCCGTGTTGCTTTAAATTTTTCAATTTTTCTTTATCATAAAAAAGTGAATTCTTTTTCAAAAATGATACAAATTCCAGGACTATTGGAGGATTTTCGCTTTTTCCTATTTTATAGATATTATTTATTTCCTCTTCTGTAATTTTTATTTGCAATAAATTGTTTATTAAATCTAATACCGTTTTGAGGAGATCCTTTCGTTGTATATTTTGTATTCCAAAAATTAAAATGTTGTTTTTTCTGTTTTTTCTTTATAAATATATACACCTTTTCTTCAGATACTCCAACTCTATACAATTTTTTGCAATATCACGGACCCGAGGCGCACTGCCAGACGTACTGGGTCCTTGCCCATTTCCCCATGTAGCGAATTCTTTGTACTTTATTAAATTATATGTGGAACCTGACAGTTTTGTTTTGATGACGTTTAAAAATTGTTGAATATCGGCTCGGGTGGTAGCAGACGGCTGGACGATGTCACAACAGGCAATAAATTTGTATAAATTTTCTCGATTCCCATCGAATTCAGGAATCATTTTAAGAGCTAAATGGATAGAAAAAACCATTGTGATTTCGTTCACCCGCTGTTCTGGCACAGGCTCGGTCATTAATAAATAAATTTGACAGTATAAATATACTACTTGAGAAAATTGGAAAAAAATTACAACATAATTAATAAAAATAATGGAAAAAAAAAATACGAGAATTAATGTGAAGAAAAATGCTTATCTTACTTTGTACGAAGAGGCACTGCACAACACTGCACTGGTAATCCTATTGGCGATCCTGTAGATGATCCTGGACCTGGGGCTGCAGGACTCCTAGGGATGGAACGTCTACGGCGTTCTCGGACAAACAGGACCCTCACGGACTTCTCCTTGGACAGGGCTGAAAAACAGAAACCTCGCGGGACTCTCCTTGGACAGGGTTGAAAAACAGGAACCTCAAGGGACTCTTCTTGGATAGGGTTGAAAAACAGGAACCTCACGGGACTCTCCTCAGACAGGGTTGAAAAACAGGAACCTCACGGGGCGGCTGGGTTGAAATCTGTAACTCTTGTAAATTTTCTTCGGAATCACCCTCCAAATAGGAATTGTTGTTTTTTTTTCTTTTTTAGTTTGATACTTGGATGTTCAGATGTTAGTTTTCCTGGGTTGATTTTATTTTGGGTAGGGAAAAATTTTCCATAGGGCCACGAAAATTGTGGACGAACTTCTTCAGTGAAATTTTGGCGTGTCGAAAGTTTCTGTGTTGCACTTGCTTACCAGGGTTAAGAAAAAAAATTTCTTACCGACCTCTTCACTTTTATTGATTTATTGGGTGTCGTCCTGGAAGCTCGTCACCTATTTACCAGTTTTTGAGAAACCACCCCACACCTGACACCAAAATTTATGTAGTGTGCGGAATCTTGGCAAGGGTTTGCCTAATAATAATTACACCAGTAGTTTAAGTTTTCACTCAGGTTTATTACAAGTTACACCGAAATAGTAAATTAGAGGTTAACAGGCTGAAATATATATAATTTAGAAAAGACGAGTAGCAATAGTATACTAATGAGACTGCTTTCAAAATTGGCAAACCTTCAGTTTTATGAAATCAGTCCCTGACGTCACCGAGAGGGATGCATTAAAGCAACGGATCAATTGCAGTTTAACGTGACACAAATTTCTGACCAATCACAATAAATTACTTTATTTGCACTTTCGAGTCCAAGCGACCGAGGAAACAAAGAAAGTTCGGCGCAAAACTGAAAGCTCAGCAATTTGACGGTGTATGTAACACTAGGAATTTAAAACAATAGAACAAAGGAAATTTGCGAAACTATATCGCATGACGCAATGATGTCATATTTTAATATGAGTTATTGTGAAATTAAATTAAAGAATAAAATAAAATATTATAAAATATTAATATGAAATCATATAAAATATAGGGTGTAAAGCTAACGGCTTTACAACAGAGGATTTAAATGATGACAAATTTCTCAAATTATATCGTTTGACAAGACCAATGACAGAATAAGGATTAGTTGATCTAGTAGAACTTACTACTTCAATCAACCCAAAATGTAACATTCAAACATACAATATCCTAATCTGAAAATATCGCTGAATTATACACATATAACAGCTCATTAGTGACATTAGTGTTTTCTAGGGATTCAAGTTAATTTTGTTGCACAAAACAGCGTTGCCAGATTTGCCATACTACATTTTCACGTGTGCGAAAAACAAATCTCGGATGGTGTTCGAAAATACCACTCCAGAACTATAAACGAAATTTTTTAAACGACTCAGGTGCTTAGTATTTCGCATGCGACAAATATCGATTGAGCTCGAAAATATGGTCCCAGTTCTGATATGGGAGATCAGATAAGATAAACAACAGTTGTGAATTATTATAATAGTGAGACTATAGTAGATGAAACTTGTAGTTAGTGTGTACTAATGTGTATAAGGACTATTTATTGTAATTTAAGTGAGTAATAAAGTAGTGGTTAGTGAAAGTTGTTGTGTAATGCTTCTTGTATCCTTTTCTTTTTGAATGAAGGTCTTGTAGAATAAATTTTAGGTTGTTTAATTGGAATAAACTTTTTTTTGACACGTAAAAAATTACGTAATATGTTACTATTTCTGTTTCTATGAAAAACAACACATCAAATAAATAATTCTTAACAAAAGTTCCTGTTGCAATTAATTGAACCTTCATACTGGGTATTTACTGCAGTGTGTAAACACATAACAATTGGTGTTAGAAGTGGGATTGCAATAGGATTTCTGGAGAACTTGATCAGATTCCAGAGTTGTTCTGTTTGGAAACCACTAGAGATAGTGTCGTGTTTTGAACTGGGAAGTCATATAGACATTAGACTAGACTTATTTGTGCTTGTGTGAGGAAATTTCCAGAACATTCTATTTAGAAACTAGTGCTGTTAGCTAAATTCTGTCAACTGGAAAGTGATATGGATACTAAATAAGACCTGTTTGTGACATTTTGAGAACATTTCTAGAACATTTTATTTAGAAATTAGTGTAGTTATTTAAGTGCTTTCAACTGAGAAGTGATATAGACACTGAATAAGACCTATTTGTGATATTTCGAGAAAATTTCTAGAATATTCTATTCCGGATTTTGTAGAAATATTTAAATTTTGTACCTAATATAAACTGTAAATGAGGCTTGTTAGTGCTGTTTCGAGAACTTTTTAATGGGAATAAGACGTATGGCTTCAGAAAAACAAATACAGGACTTACTTGCAGAACTGAGAAAAATGATGTTAGACCAGGAAAGAGACACCAGGAAGAAAACGAATAACAAGAAAGACATGAAGAAGACAAAGAACTTGAGAGAGAAGAACAAGGAAGACGATATCAAGAAGAAAAAGAAGAACAACAAAGGTGTGAAGAAGAAAAAGAAAAAGCGCCAAGAAGGAAAATAAGAGCAAGAACGACGAGAACAAGAAAAGAAAGAAAGAATCAAGAAGAACTGAGAAAAATTACACAAGGTGCCACAGGATGCTACCTTTTAGCCACTGAAGATCTCAAAAATGATATCAAAGAGGATATAGGCATTGTAAAGGTTGAAGTTAATGAAGTCCGAGAAAAAGTGCATAAGGTTGAAGGAAAACTCGGTGACGTCGAATAGAAAGTTACTGGCGTCGAAGAGAAAATTATTAGCGTCGAAGGGGAAGTTAGTGGAATTAAAGGGAAAGTTACTGATATGGAAGAAAAATTTCGTGCAGTTGAAGTATTGCGACTTAAACGGCAGCTGAGAGAAAAGGACGCCAGTAGTACTATCATCTTCGGGTCCTCGGTTACAACCCTCCTTTGAGGGACAAACTTCATGGATGATATATAAAAGACAGCTTGAGGCAGCTGCTAGTGCAAACAAGTGGAATAATGAGGAAAAGGCTATGGCACTAATTTTAGCATTAAAGGGACAAGCATTAGAATTGCTGCAGACCATCCCAGTGGCGCAGCAACAGGATTTTTAAGTTTTGGAGGCTGCATTCGACTTAAGATATGGCGACCAACATCTCTCCTAAGTATATCGGACTCAGCTGAAATCACGTGTACAAAAAGCTGAGGAGAGTTTACGGAAATTTGAGGCTGCAGTAGAGAGACTGGCACACTTGGCTTACCCAGATGCACCAAGGCAGTTGCAGGAGCAATTGGCAGTGGAGACTTTTATTGATAGCATATGAGACGAGGAGATCAGGCAGGTCCTTAGGCTATCTCGACATAAGACTAGTAGCGAAGCATTATTTATATTATATGGATTCCTTATGGCACAGAGTAAGAGCTGTCTCTGTGGAGGAAGCCCAATCAGAAGAAACGGATTTGGACGCCAAATTAACGGACATATATAAGATGTTCACTCATTTAATGACCAAAACAAGTTTTCCAGGGAAACGGGAAAACCTACAAGGAGATGTAAGGCCTAGCGAAGGTATCCTGTGTTACTGGTGCAGCAAACCAGGACATATGATGCGAGATTGTCAAAAATGGAATCCTGGGGAAGAAAACGTTGCAAAGAAAGATGAAATCCGCTCCAATAAGACGAAATTGATGGCTATGCTAATAGACGTACAGAAAATGGTCGCGCAAGTACTGAACGAATTAAGTTCGCGACCGGAGTCAAAACATGAACCGCAACTGCTGACACAGGAGCCAAAGCAGCAGCGAAGTGGTGAAAGTCTGACCAAAGTCTGACAAAAGGAATTCGCTGTTATATTTGCGGCAAATTGGAGCTATTCAAGAGGTACTGTCACCAGGGCACCCTAAGGAAGTGAATGCCGAGAATATAAAGGAACGGCAGGATGTAGCAGAAGCGAAGGCAGTTAAGGGGTTAAGATAGAGGTTCCGAAGGACTGGATAAAGGAAGGAACAACTGAATAACGGCGAGATTGGACCACTACTGAAGGTAAAGTTACTAAAAAAGATATTAAAGATCATGTTAAAATTGCTGATATTAAAGTGGCAATTTCAAATATTAAAGAGATTAACAATGGAGGAATTATGCTGGAATGCCCACATAAAGATGATTTTCAAAAATTAAAGGCAGAAACGGAAGTAAAACTTGGGAAAGAATATGAAATACGAGAGCCAAAGTTCCAAAAACATGGTATAAAAATAGTACGACTGGATGAAGAACTGAATGAAGATAGACTGAAATATGCCATAATCAATCGAAACAGATTTATTAATCAAGATGCTCATATAAAGTTATTATATGTAAAAAAATGCTAAAAAAATGGTTCGCTATAATTGAATGCGATGGTGATACTTTTAGTAAAATAATGGATAATGGCTCCTTATGTGTAGAATATGCTGCTTGCTCAGTATATGAGTACATAAAAGTGTTTAGATGTTTTGGATGTTGCGGTTTTGACCATACGAAGAAATTCTGTACTAAAAATGCAAACTGTGCCAAATGTGGTCAAGGCAATCACGACACGGAAGGATGCAATATAAAAGACAAAATCTGCCCAAACTGTATCGAAGCAAATAACAAAGGTGAAAGCTTTAATGTCAATCCTTCTCCATTTGATTTAACATGTCCTTACTATTTAAGGAGAATTAACTTACAAAGAAAAAATATTGATTACAATTCTAAATAGCCATCACTGATAAAACAAATCAGTAATAATAAAAGCAACCTAAAGCAGGAAGTGAGAAAGGAACATTTGCTTTGTGTAAGTCATGTTAACATACATTCACTAAATTCGTGCAATAAAAGCTTTTGTGACATAATCCTACAAGAAAACTTTGACATAATCAGTATTACGTAAACATGGCTAACGGAAGACATGGATTCCAAGTATTTTCATATAGACAGTTACAAATTCTTTAGATGTGACAGATAAACCAGAGGGGGAGGTATAGGAATACACATTAAACAGCAGCTTAATGGGAAATTATATTGTGAAAACTGTAATTCTCCAAGTGGTGTCGAGTATATGTGGCTAATTGTAAACTTAAATCGTAAAAAAATAGCTATAGACCTGCAAGTATGCATATATCTTGTTTGTTGGAAGTTAGTGAGGTACTTGAAAGAATTTTCATGAAGTTGATTTTGTAATATTAATAGGAGATATCAATATTGATATGACGGAGCAGGGAAAAAATGATACTTATCTCTTTAATAGACAATTTCAATTTAACACAAGTAATCGATTCACCAACTAGAATTACCCGAGAAACTGAATCATTAATAGATGTAATTTGTACTAGCTCAGATTTAAAAATAATTTCGGTTGACACTAGTGATATGCTTAACCTAACAGATCATATGATGGTCTCATACACTATAGATATAGGCTGTCCAGAAAAACAACACAGACATTTTTATGTTAGAAACTATAGCAAATTTGATATAAACAAATTTGCCTCAGATGCTTTATCAGTAAACTGGTCTATAAACTATGAGAAGGATTTAAATGTACAGGTGGAATTATTGAATAATTATATAATTGCATTGTTTGATGTTCATGCTCCATTAAGATTAATTAAATATAACAGTAATTTCAAGCCATATATAACCTATAATATAAAAGAGATGATTAATTTAAAAAATAAAGCGCACAAAAAATATATAAAGAGTAGATTGAAAGTACATAAAGATTACTATATAGAAATAAACAATTATGTTAATACAGCAATTAAAAGGGAAAAAACTGCCTATATGAAATTTCAATTAAATAGTTCAAATAAGGATAAAAAAAACTGTGGAATAATCTTTAAAAATGGGGCATATACAATCCATGTACAAAGAACTTAGATAAACTTCCGGACTGTAATACTAATGAAGTTAACGACTATTTCATAAATGTGGCTGGGGAATCTCAAGTAAATAATGAATTACGCACATATTTTCGTAATAATAGGTTCTTACAAAATGATATGATTCAATTCAAATTCATAGAAATTAATGAAGATGATATATATGCGCAGTTAAAACAAATAAAAAGTAATGCCTACGGTGTTGACGTGATTAATTTAAAGATGATAAACATAGTTATTCCTTATTGTATTCAAATAGTAATTAATATTATTAATAAGCCGTTATCTCAAGGTACTGTGCCAAATATTTGGAAATCAGCGTTAATTTTACCTATTCCAAAAATTTCAAACCCTCTAGAATTAAACCACCTCAGACCCATAAATATTTTACCTACATTCTCCAAATTACTTGAAAAACTTGTCTCCAATCCATTTTCAGACTATTTGACATCCTACAATATAATGCCAAGGCTTCAATCAGGTTTTAGACGAGGACATAGTACTAGTACAGCATTGATTAAAGTTGTGAATGATATTGCCAAAAACATGGACAACTCTGAGATCACCTTCTTAGTATTACTGGACCAAAGCAAAGCCTTTGACTTATTTGACTATTAGAATCAAAATTAAATTATATAGGTGTAGATGGTGTGGAGTTACTGTGGTTCAAAAATTATTTAAATCATAGAAGTCAGTCAGTCAAGTTCAACAATGAATATTCAAATAGTAGGTTTACAAAAAATGGGGTACCACAAGGCAGTATCCTGGGCCCTATTATGTTTTCAACATTTATGATCGACGTACCACCTATCTTTAGGTTCTCCTCATCACATATGTATGCTGATGATATTCAGATATATATATATATATATCTTATAAGGTGAGTAAAGCAAATGTAAAAACAACTATTAATAATCTAAATTCGGATTTGGGAGCTTTCTCTAAATGGTGTAAAGATAATGGATTACGTATAAACTCCCAAAAATCCGTTGCTATGTGCATAGGAAATGAAGTGCTAAAAAAACCGGTGGATATCGAGACTTACGATATTATAGTAAATAATGATACCATCAAATATGTAAAACAAGTTAAAAACTTAGGAGTAATTATTGACAGTTTACTTAATTTTGACACACATGTAAATAATGTAACAAAACAATCGTTCATGACACTAAAGGCATTATACCAATTTAAGCATAGTTTATCGGAAGATGTAAAGATGACCCTAATAAGATCCTTAATATATACGAGAATAGAAGACGGCAGTAATGTCTATTTTAATTTTCTCACAGACTATAACAAAAATAAATTACAACGAATACAAAATGCTTGCATGCAATTTAGCTACTGCATTAATTATAAGGAACATATTACACTCGATCTTAATAATATTAAAAATTAAATGTCAGAAAAAGAATGAAATACCTATTTTCAGTATTTACGTTTAAATTACATAAAACAGCCACTCCGATTTATTTATATGAGCTGTTGACGAAACGCTCTGACATTCACAACGTTAACATAAGAAACAATAAATATAACATTCCGCAACACCATACTAGCAAGTTTGAGGGTAGCTTCATTTATGCGGCCGCAGTAGTTCTAAATGAAAACTTACAATTCTTCAATTTAAGCGAATTTCAATTTAAAAGCGAATTAAAAGAGGTTATGTTAAATAAGCAGCTGAGCACATTCAACTGATCCATCTTGTTTGTATTTGTATTTGACCCATAACCATTTATTATTTCTTATTGCACAACTATGATTATGATTATATTCATTCTTTTTTGTACCTGCACTTATTTATCACCTCATTTTTATTATTATGTTAATTTTTTCAGATTACTTAAGTTTTAGTGTAATATTTTTAATTCTTATCATAATAATAATATTTAATCATTTATTAGATTGTAATTATAATTAGTTATTGTTCATTTCATTAACTACTAATTTATATTTTATTGTAACTTTTATTAGGTGCGGGGACGGTTGAAAATCAACTTTGTTGAACCCTTACCTTTTGTGTAACTTTCAACAGAAAATTTTTTTATTCTATTCTAAAAGAAAAAGGAATCCGCAAGGAATGGAAGGATGTTTTGGACAAAGGTGTTGGACTGAAGGCTTTATGGGTGCAATGGGGTTCCCTAAGGCTTGAAGATGGACTATTACGGAGAGTATGGGGGAGCCCAGATAAGAAGGAAGTTACCATACGTTTGGTGATACCCAGGTGAGGGTTCCAAAAGTACTTTGGGAAGTGCATGAGGGAACATCCGGAGAGCATTTTGGCAAAAATAAGACCTAGGCTAGAGTATAAAAACGATTTTACTGGATAAATAGCCGTCAGGATGTAGAGGCTTGGTGTCACAGTTGCAAGGGTTGTGCGGATGTGGCTGCCAAGGGGTCACCTACAAGGAGTGGTGACCGAATAAAGGCTCAATATGACAGCAATGTTAGTTCAGCATGATTCAAGGTGGCGGACTTGGTTTGGTTGTACAACCCACAGAGGAGTGAAGAAAGATTCTCGAAGCCCCGCTTACCTTGGGAAGGACCGTACCGTCATCACGGTCCAATGTAGAAAGAAGTCCAGATGAAGATCCTGGATTTGCGAAGTATGTTGGGGAATCTGAATGGCCTGACCGGGACAGGAATAATGTGTGTATAATGAAAAAACAAAAATTTTTTAAAAAAATTGAAAAATAAAGAAATAACAGGAAAACAAAAAGAAAATACGAGTTTTAGAAAATAATTAATTTAGAAAATGCTAAATACCTCGGAATTAACTTAAACAACAAGCAAAACATGAACCTACATACAAAAATTATGAAAAGAAAAGTAGTTTCCAGAGCAAAATATTTTAGGGCCTTGACATACAAAAATAAAGGGATTAATATAGCTGCTGCTTCTAAAATATATAAATCAATTTGCAGACCAATCTTAGAATACGGACACACGATTTACCTCAACTGCAGAAACCCGGCTTTAAAGAATATACAAGTAGCAGAAACATCAGCTCTTAGAGCTATCACAAAAATTCGACATCCAGCAAATCCACTACATCACCCATCCAACAGATTACTCTACAATAAAACCAAAATTCATCCGATCACCCAAAGACTGCCAATTCTAACCACCAAATTTGCCAAGCAAACACATAACATGGAAAAACTGGAACCACTATTAATACCTACGTCAGAAGTTAGGCCAGGATGCAAACATCCTGTAAGAACTATTCAAGAAATCCTAAAAGCACTGGCGCAAAGAAGATAAGGAACTATTTCACTGAATAAAATACATTAGAAATGTTCAATTACCGCATATGTAAGCATGTAATTTTTTTTTTTTTTTACATATGTAATGTATTATAGTAACAAAACACATTGTAAATATTATAATAAACTATAGAAATGTATAATTCACACTGACTGAAGGACCTCGGTCGATGGCCATTTGGTTGCTGTAACGTAACCAATAAAGCACTTTTACTACTTTACTATTTAAATAACGAGAAAAAATGTATTAAAGAGGTTCTGGTACAAAATCAATATCCTAAAGCCTTTGTTGATAGAGTTTTCATAAATGTTGAAAATAGGGACAATCAGGTACGACAAAAATCTAAACGTCATTATACAGCAATAATTCCTTATGTATACGGACTATCGGAAAAGCTACGCCGTATAGGTGACAAATTTGATGTTAGGACGATATTTCAAACTGGGAACACTTTAAGATCTATTTTAACAAAAACAAAACCGATAAACAGGGAGCAGAATTCAAAAAACTGTATTTACAATATCCCGTGCGAATGTGATAAATGTTATGTGGGTGAGTCATCCAGACCTATCAGTGTGAGGTTGGATGAGCACAAGAATTACATTAGAAAGAATGAAATTCAGAAATCAAAGATTTGTGAACATGCTTGGGAAAACGGACATAGAATAAACTGGGACTCGGCAAAAATTTTAACAAAAAAAAAAAACAGATACCAAAAAAAGAAAAATTAAAGAATCAGCAATAATCTTATTAAATGAAGATAAGTGCATATCGAAATGTTCTGTAGATATTTGTACAACCTGGCTACCAATGTTAAAAGAAGAACTTAACAAACTCAACATTATCTAAAAGAAAATATCATCAGTTCTATGTTCTGTGTAAGTAGTAAGTATCTATGGAAATAACATAAACAGAATCTTAAAGCTGTGTATTTGACATACACAGCAAAATAAGAGTTCTTCCAAATAATAGCTTTGAATACGGAAAGAGATTACTTTCTGAAACGTCAGCAAAATACATTATTTCTGTGTTTATTCCGATTTATATTATTTGCAAAACATAACCTCTGACTTTTCCTTTGGCGTAAACGTCACAGGTGCAGAGGCTTTTTTTCCAATAATTCTATTATTTTGTAGATTCGGTGATTTGTTTTGAAGAGGATAATAGTACATGTGATAGAAAACCCAAATAATAGGAAAGAATATTCGTAGAATGCCACAAATAACTTTCAGACAATAGCAGCTAATAACAAAAAAAAAACATTTTGTTGAATATTTTATTGACAATAATATAAACGTAAAAACGTTGAAAATAAAGGGAAACTTAAAAATACATTCTATTAGATAGTTAGTATATGAATATTGTCAGCCCTACATTACAGAAAAAATAATTAACAAAATTATTTTAAAAAATTTGTCTAAACTATCTCTTAAATGTAAAACTCGCCTTATCCATAATAGGACATATTATTTTGATCCGCGCTATTTGGCGATGGAACGTACTGTTGTTCAGTGCAATAATTTATGGGGATCAAGTGATGTGATGTTATTGAAGAGTGTCCCCTATTGTAGACTTCATCATTTACTGAATGATTTAGCTGCTTTTCACCATCACCATCAGCCTCAGGAATACATTCTAATAATTGCAAAACGTTGATCCGAAATTTCAATTTTTCCCTATTACTTAGAGCCCAGTCATAAAAATGCTGTTGAAAAAAACTATATCTTCGTCTTGGTTTCTTTGTTGCCGACTCTCTTCCTTTCTTTTTAGAAATTCCAATTTTTCCTGCTCTGTCTTTAATAAGCCTTCCCCAATGAAGTCTCTATTATTGGACACTCTTTTTCTTTTCTGAGCACTTGATGCTCTCGACGTTGAGGGACTTGGCGACGCCGACGGCGATGATATATCTCTTGAGGTACCTGTAGTCACATCGTCAATATCATAATTTATTTGTGAGATATTATCTCTTCTTCATCTTGTTGACTTCCTTCTTAAGTCAACTGTTCTACGGGCACGTTGATTTCTTGAGTTGAGAAATTTCCCGATGATTCTCGAGGCGTAAATTGGTCCTTAAGAAATAAAAGTTATTCAAACAGTGGCCAATCAGGTTTAATGTCATCTCCAGGAGCACCCGACTTTTTCACTGGCATAGCAGCATATTTTTAGAGAAAGTCTCTCTAAGCTTTTTCCATTGAGCTTTAACTGTGGCAACTGCAAAAATAGTATGGAAATAGAAAATAGAAGGCATAAATATTCGTATGATCATATTCTTTATTGGTTTTTACAAAACAAATCAATTTTTTTTCGATATCGTTTCGATTTTTGAAACTGCATACTTATTTTTTTTAAATTACAATTAAGAATATGGTCAGAAAAATACGTCATAACAAATAATATAATTCTTTTTTCAGATATTTATCAACTGGAGCGTCTTTTAGAAGTTTGGCTTTTTCATTTCGAATGGGGAAAACTACAGTAGCAAATATTGTTTCTGAAGTAGTTTTTGCCCTTTGGACTACTTTATGTGACATCCATATGAAAATACCGACTACAGAGACATTTGAGAAAATTGCCAGTGATTATCATGGTATTTGGAATTTTCCGCATTGTATAGGTAGTCTAGATGGTAAACATATACGAATTCTGAACACAACTCATTCAGGATCCATATTCTATAATTATAAGAAATATTTTTCTATAGTACTTCAAGCTTTGGTCGATGCCAATTGTAAATTTATAAATATTGATGTGGGTGGTTTCGGAAAACAAAGTGATGGTATGGAACGTTTAGAACATCTGAACTGTATAAAAAACTTATACATCGAACTTTAAATTTACCAGAACCAAAACTTCTTCCAGGAACTGAAACAGTTATGCCATATGTTATAATAGCTGATGAGGCTTATCCTCTAATGAAAAATTTACTCAAACTCTACAGCAGACTAGATCGGCTTCTGAAGAAAGAAGAAAGACAGTCTTTAGACAGTCTTTAGAATCCTTCTGAAGAAGCTGACAGGATGATCAGCGAAACGTCAAGTCAAGTTCGACGACCACGGCAAGACCCGGAAGAATCTACTTCATTTTAATAAACGTTTATCTCAAGCAAGAAGAACTGTGGAATGCGCTTTTGGCATAATTACTGCCAAATGGCAAATTCTCCAGAAGCCTATTGCAACAAATGTAAAACTTGCCGATAATATTGTCAAAGCAATACGTGTTCTTCATAACACCATTATAGACTTGGAAGGTATGGAACATAATCTGACGCATCTTGAACTTCGCTGCAAAAAAAATCAAATGGATGTTCCAAGAGGTGGGGGAGGCCGGCATCCTACAAAGGCAAAGCAAAATCGCGATATTTTTAAAGACTATTATTATAGTTCGTAGTTTATAGTTCAAGTAATAAATTTCCGAGACAGGAAAAATCTTACAAAAACTTTACGACATAATTATTATCGCCGAGGGCCATTGCGCCAAGCCTGACATGAAACATTCCCGACGCACGTTAAAAACCTATAAAGGTAAGCGAGTCAATTTGCGAACAGTACAAAAAAGAGTACCGGTATTTTAATGAGGTCGTAAAGTTTTTATGTTTTTTCTGTCTCAGTTTATTCTTACTTGAAATATACATAAAAATAAAGAACAAGTGCACAGATCTGAATTTTATTCTATACATACCCATTCTAGCTGAAAATATCCTACGGTTGGTAAAGAGCATTTTTATGGAGAATTTATTAACAATTTTCTGTTTATTATATAATTTTTAAACTGAATGTTAATCAATTATAATAAATAGTTTTTTGTCTACAGCTTTACGTGTGTATCAAATTGGTTACGATTTGTTAGACAAATATCAACAAACACTTTTCAAATTATTAACTCAAAAACATTCTCTAGTACACGCCACTGCCATAAAAATGATCCAAACAACAAACTAGTTTAATATCAGAAAGATAAAATGATATGTCAATTAATATTCAAAATAAAACTTACCTGGTGTATGACATTGTTCTGCTACTTCCTTCCATAATTTGCCAAGTATCATACTATTGTGTTGGTTTTTATTTTTTTTATCCCATAATGGCGTTCGCACAAACACTTCACTAATGAGTAATTCCTTATCCATATTGAAAGTATTGGAAATGTGTGTGGTGCAATGCTAGAAAAATACTAAGCTCAATTTAACAGTGCGATGCTTGGGTCGGTGCACAGCTGGAGGTAAGGGGCGCTAGGAGGAACAGGGCGCCGTAGTGGCCACCACCATTTGATAATACAGCCGATATACATTTTGGTGCGGTGCGTAGGTCAGTGCGGGGCTCGGTGCTCCGTAATGGATGTGCACTAAAGCATTTTATTCTGTAGATGAATATTTAGGTCGTTGACTATTTTATACATATGTTGAGTGATGGAATATGTCAGTGTATTTGAAAATTTCTATGTACGAGCGAGTGTATTGTGTGTGTGCATGTTGATATATGTGTATAATTTTGATTAGTTTGATAAGTTTTACCTTCATACGTAAACTTCATTAAGGAATAAAGAACGTACTACAATGCAATTTCTCAATCAATGTTCAATTACGTGTTCAAACACACATTAATCACATTTTGCTGATATTCCCCATATATTAATAGCATGTCAATTTGTTCATTTCTGGTATATCTGTATTGAACATTTTTCATTATTGCTTAAAACACAACTAATGTATGCACCTTTAATAATGCATCAACAATATAATAATAATAATCTTTATTTAAAACACACGTGTTACAAAATATAAATTAAGTATTGTAGAGGAAAACGATAAATGAAAACGGTCACAGACGTAGTGGGGAATAGAGAGGGTAGTGGCTATGCATAACGCATAGCTGTTTGTATCACATCATGTTTTATGTCGCGTGCATTAGAATGAGAGAGAAGGTCAGGCTTGTGTTGTTTGCCAACTAGCACGAACGACATGTGAGATATGGTACTTCAGAGGCGGACTTAGTTTACTTTCATATACGGCGGAGTGTACGGGTGTAAGTGCAATTAATACATTAATACATTAGTTTATATTTGTCTTTTTGCTGGTATGTAACTTATTTATTACAAAAATGAGTCGATCGAGTGATTGTGAGTGTGAAAGTGACAGTTATAGTGATTTCAGTGATAAAGAAAATAAAATTCCAAATGAGTTTCAAGGGAGAAAAAAACGGCATTTAAGCAGTGACGGGAAACAAATTTGTTTAAATGTGTATAATACTCTTTTACAGCGACAAACTAATGACTTTAACTTGCGTGATTTAGATATATTAAGGGAAACAGAATCTTTAACCCACATTCCCTATTCCACATTGTACAAACTAGTGAAAACAGGTGTTACCGAAAGAAAGCAACGTTGCGACACTGGTATATCAAAAATTTTAGATCCATCAATAGCAAAACTTTTAAAAAATGTAATTTATGATGCATATCAGAAAAATGAAATCCCGACTATATTACACTGTGGATCAGGTGATGGATGGGTAGATAATGCATTGAAACTATGCGGGAAAAACATGGAAGAGTGTAACGTGGATTATCACAAGAATATGGAGGGAGTAATTTTTGAAAAATGGTTTGAAAATACTCTAATTCCAAAATTAAAGCCAAATAGTATTATTGTTCTTGACAATGCGAAGTACCATTCAAGAGAATTATATAAAATTCCTAATAAGAGTTCGACTAAATTGGAGTTGCAAATTTTTTTAACGGATCACGACCTATATTATATGGACAGTTATACTAAAGCAGAATTGTTGGAAGTCCTTCATACGAAAACATTTGAGAAGAATTATGTTATAGACAGTATAGCTGAAAGATTTAGCCACAAAGTTTTAAGATTACCACCATATTATTGTATTTTCAACCCAATAGAATTGATTTGGGGAAAATTGAAAAAAAATATCAGAAAAGGAAATACTTTTCCAAAATTCGACAAAAAAGTGATAGAGTTAATTAAAAACGAAGTGTCCAAAATTACCAAGGAAGATTGGGAAAAGAGAATTGCCAAAGTGATTAGAATTGAGGATGATTACCTATTTAAAACTTTGTGAATTTAATAAAAATGGGGAAAATAAATTCATTATAAATTTAGAAGAGGATAGTTCATCATCTGAAAATGAAGAAGAGGGGGAGAACGCACAGGATTCTGAGGAAGAAGTGATTGTGATGACTTGTGATTGAAGAAGTGGTAGTGATATATATAAGTTTATTATTTGTGTCCGTTTTTGTGTTTAATGATATTGATCGTGATATCAAGCTTATTATTTATATCATTTTGTGTGTTCGTAAGTATTTTAATCTATTTTTATTTATTTAAAGAATTCAATTATATTTAATTTTATTTATTTGGAGAATACATATTTTATTTACGAAAATTTACTATTTCGAGTTTTGTTTCTGTTTTTAGAGGTTTATTGTTATTTTTTAATTTATTTTGAGAATACCTATATTTTTTTTTACTGTTACTATTTTAAGTTTTTTTTTGTTTTTAGATGTTTATTGTTATTTTTTTTATTTATTTTGAGGATACCTATATATTTTTTTACTGTTACTATTTTAAATTTTTTTTGTTTTTAGTTTTATTTTTTTGTATAATTTTCTTTATCCTGTACTAATATTCTTTACCCATCCTATCATGGCAAGATATGCTCATACCTCCCCGTGGTTCTTGCTAGGTAGTAACAATTTACTCAAATATTAAGTGAACTAGGATACTGTAACTACTGTATAGTCAGTAGTGTAAATTGTTGCCAGCTAAACTGAGCCCACACAACAAAAGCCAACGCAATTTTCTCATGGAAAAGTGACTTCCGTTAAATTGGTTGAATTTTTGATATGTTGTGTATCCTATCTCTGTATCAAATGCATCAATATCTCAGATTTGTTTAATAACACCTAAACAGTATAATTGATTGTCTTATCATATCATATGACGTCATAGCAGGTCATGTCGTGTCACAGAACCTCATAGTGGTCACTTTGAATTTTATTGTGAACTGAGCACCTAGAAGTAAGAGAAAAGAATGTTATTTAAATCATGATGTTCTATGACACGATATTACATGCTATGACGTCATATGACGTGACGACGTTTGAGATTATATGATGTAATATTTCAATAAATAAACCATGACAGTTATGAGGTGTTTTCAAACCACTGTGAGACCCTAGAAGCAAAAAAAAGAGTACTGATTTAACCCAGACCCATACACCTCAAATAAACGATAATTCTTACTTTAGCAAGCTTTATCTCAAGACTGTGAAAGTTTGTCAATTTGTGCCAATTGAGACATTTGATCAGAGAGATGGGATACACAACATATCAAAATTTCAACCAATTTAACGCAAGTCACTTTTCCATAAGAAAATTGCGTGGTCCTTTGAAAGCGTAAACAGACATACGTACACAATATAGTTAAGTCCGGGCCTGCCTTCTTAGCGTCTCACCTCGCACCCCCCTCTCAATTTCCTCTTTCCCGCACTATACTTAAATTTCATAACATTCTAACAAATGAACAACCCGTCATATTTATTAAGTAAACATCAGGCAAGGTTTCGTAGAAACAATTCATGTGAAAGTGCTTTGCAAACTATTTTATATGACTGGAAAAGAGCAATAAATAACAAATTTATCATCGGTGTAGTACATCTGGACATCCAAAGGGCCTTTGAAACTATAGACAGGGACCTACTATTATTAAAATTAGAAAATCTGGGTATTAAAGGTGCGCCCCTACAATGGTTTAAAAGTTATTTAAGTGATAGATCTCAAGTCACTAAATACGATGGAATAATATCTAAATTGAACAGAACAGAAACAGAAAAGAACGTGACTATAATTACAATACAAGACAAAAAAATATGTTAACAATACCTTACGTAAGACTAACAAAAAGTCAAAAGGGAATTCAAATTGTAGCCCCAAAATTTTTCAATAAACTACCAGCCGATATAAAATGCTTACCAGATCCGAGTTTCAAGAAAAAAATAAGGTCCATCTTGCTCGAAAAAGCTTTTTACTCGTATGATGAATTTTTAACATATAAGTTCAATGATGATTTAAAATGATTAAAAATGTTTATCTAAATCTGAAGTTTATTATATATTTCTATGTTTTATTGTGGTATATATGATATCTGTATATATATTTTTATATTGTTATTTTTTTCTCTCTTATTTTAAATATTGACTTGAGCAAATACTACTTTTGTATATAGCATAAATAAAGTGATTTGATTAAATCCAGAGGTACAAAACATGGAGTACCACAAGGGACAGTTCTCGGTCCAAGTTTGTTTGTGATTTACATCAACGACATTGCGCAACATAAAATTAAATGCGATATACAACTTTTTGCAAATGATACGTTATTATATTGTATTGGTGAAAATGTAGATGGAATCTTACTGACATTAAATGAGGAAATAAATCTGCTTGAAGAATGGTTAAGTGAAAATAGTTTAAAAATAAATACGAGCAAAACTAAATATGTGATTATAAAAAACAAATATAATGTTATTAGTATATACAAAGTGATATATAGATGTTTGTATATATGGCAATAAAATAGAACAAGTAAATGAATATAAATATTTAGGTGTGATAATAGATGATCAATTATCATTTTCTAAACATGCAGGTTATGTAACAAGTAAAATAGCAAAAAAAAATAATCTATTAGGGAGATTAAGTAATAATATTAAGCAATGGACCAAAACATTAATTTATAAGTCGATCATTAGTCCTCACTTGAATTATTGCTCATCAATATTATTCTTATTGAATAAGTCTGAATTGGATATATAATAATAATAATAATAATAATAATACACAGCCAAACTGTACTGGAATAGAACGGTCATCACTGACAAGCACATCCCCAGCAACAGGCCGGATATTATACTAACATCAGACAGCCAGACATACCTGATAGATATCACCGTACCACTACCAGAGAATATGGAGAAGAAGGAAAGGGAGAAGATCACCAAATACTTACCTCTCGCTGAGGAAATTAGGCAGATGTGGCAACAAGAGAAAGTGACCATAATTCCTATTGTAGTTGGTGCCACAGGTGAAATACCTACCAGTTTGAAACAGGCTCTAAAAACATTAAATATTAAGGAGAACACCTACCTTCAACTGCAGAAATCAGTAATCATCGATACTTGCAACTTTGTCCACACATTTCTACATATGCAATAGAGATAATCAAGCTGGCCCCAGGCTCCTTGATTATTAGTACCTATCCTCCTAAAGGAGAGAATCCCGTAAATAATAATAATAATAAAATTCTTTAAGGCAGCACGGAGAGCAGCCGATGAACTTGGTCTCATATTCGACGTCGAGCGGGTAAACCCCGACTCTGTCACCGAGTTGGAACCCGTTCGACTAAAAGCCCACGTTAGAGCTGCAGAACACAACATCCTTCTGCAGCTTCATAAGGATAAGCCATTGCACGGGGTCTTCTATAAAAATATAGAAGACCTCGGTTTATCCGAAAGGCTGACCTTCGCCTTCTAAAGGTCAGCTGGGCTGAAGTCTGAGACCGAGGGATTCATAATGGCTTGCCAGGATGGTGTATTTAGCACTCTCGTCTATCGACGTCGTGTCATGGGTATGGAGGTTCCTGATGTCAGCTGCAGGGCCTGCCGCAGGGCGCCGGAGACTGTAATGCACTTACTGTCGGCTTGCCCGACATACGCAGTCTCGGCCTATATTCATAGACACAATGCAGCATTACGAGTGCTTTACTATCATCTAAGGTACTCGTATGGGATAGACGAAACACCAGTGCTGCCTTACATTCCGGGGGATATTGAGTCCGTTGTGGGGAATGAGAAAATTTATTGGAACTACTCGTTTCCCACCGTCAGGCAAATACAAGCCAACAAGCCTGACATAGTACTCCTCGACCACCAACTCAAGACAATGTATGTCGTGGAATTCTCAGCTCCCGCTGAGAGCAACATTGTCTTGAAAGAGGAGGAAAAACGGACAAAATATCGAGATTTGCTCTTCGAACTCCGCAGGCTTTATCTAGGCCATTCTGTTAAAATAGTGGTACTGATTATAGGAGCCCTCGGTGGAATGAGACAGACGCTGCTTTCAGAACTAAAGATCATACCGGCATGCCGAGATTCGGCAGAGATCTTAGCCGGCAGAATGCAGAAGGCTGTCATCCTCGGTTCATTGCGTCTACTCAGGGCACACGATTCGCGGACCCGGTAGTCACTCACCCCACGGGCGTGGGGAGTGGCTATTGGTATTACCAGCTCCCCTCTGTGAGGGTTGGAGCCACAGAGTAAGGTGACTGGTTTTTTGTAAAAAAAAAAAATAAAAAAATAATAATAATAAACTTTATTAGCCAAAGCTAAATATAAATACAAATAATAACATATATATGTATATACACTCACCCATAATCATTTACATAATACATACTTCCATAATTCAAAAATAAAAATATATAAATAAAAAAAAAACATCCAATATTACAAAAGAAACAAAACCAAGCAATGAGTATAATAGTAAATTGTTCCAAATATAGAAACATAAAATTGATGTTAAATAATGTAGGTGTACTTAGTGTTAAACAAACAATAACAGTTAATACAATGACATTTATTTATAAAATTCTACACGGTCAATTACCTGTACACTTATCTGAATACTGTATTTATGTAAGAGATATCCACCAACATATGACCCGAAATAGAAATGATCTATATATAACTACAGTTAGAACAAATTATGGACAGAACGATCTATATCATAAGGGAATGGTAATGTATAATAGTTTACCTGAAGAAATAAAAATGTGTCAAACCATACAAGCTTTTAAAAGACAGTGTTATACACACATACATAATAATGTAGATGTGTAATTATTATTAATGTATTTTTATTGTAATGTAATTAGCTATTGCTAATAAATTTTTTTCTTTTGTTTCGCGAGAGCGATGCTGGTCAGTTCTGCCGTGTCTCCGACATTCTCACGGAAGAAGCGCCAGCGAATTCACTACAACCACTCCCTGCAACCTGCAGAGTTAGCGACCGTAGGTTCCTAAATCGTGTGCCCTAAGTAAACGAAGAGAACCCAGGATAACAGCTTTCTGCATCTGGCCTGCCAGCCATTCGGCCAAATGTTGACAGGCCGGTACTGTTCGTAATTCCGAGAGCAGCGTGGGTTTCATACCTCCAAGTACACCGATTATAAGGACTACCAACTTGATAAAGATTATTATTATTATTTTCACAGGTATTCCTGGTCCATCTACTGTGATCGGGTACGTGGTACCAAGATCATAGTATTGACTATTGTTCATTTCCAAAAAATGATCTCACAGTGCCAGTTGTGTGGATAAGTACTGCTTCCTGCATCATCACGTAAGTCTTATTATCGATACCAATCGTTTTAAGCGATATTCCCAAGCTTTCTGGTATTGCTCCGAGAGCAGATAGAATTACGGGAACTATTGTGACCTTCCTCATGTTCCACATGTCCAGAATCTCGTTCTTTAACTCATTGTAATGTGTTACTTTTTCCTCATACTTCTCTGTCATATTCCTTGTGTTCGGAATTGAAATGTCAATAATCAACGTCTCCAGTCATTGCTTGTCTATGATGGTTATGTCTGGGTGATTGTGGGCAACTGTGGCATCTGTAATTATAGTTCTGTCCCACTAAACTTTGTACCGTTCATTTTCCTCAACGGGATTTGGGTTGTACTTGTAATAGGGGGTCTCAGAATCATAATGAATTTCGCACATCTTTAAAATTTCTAAATATACAATCACGGCTCCGGCATTATGTCGTGCTAGGTATCGAGTTGGTGCGAGTTTTCCACATCCAGAAATTATATGTTCTATAGTCTCGGCCTGTGCGTTACACTTTTGACATTTATCTGACTCAACCCTTTCCCTCATTATGTGCTTCTCCTAATTCCTTGTTTTGATTACCTGGTCTTGAATACCAAGTACAAACCCCTCTGTCTCCGGAAACAAAGTTCCTTGCCGGGGCCATTCAAGTGATGCCTGGCGGTCTATCTCATCTCCCTGAAGTGAGTTCTAGTAGCGGCCATGTAATTCTTTCTCAGCCCGTCTCCCCATTTTGGCATTATTGCTGTCTATATTATTTAAAAGCGAGTATTCTGTGTTGCATAGTTTTAATGGTGTGCCTGAGTCTGCATGAATGATGACTGCATGTATGGGCGATGGTCGGCGACTGTAGAAGTATGTGCGGATAAGATTAATTTGCATGTAGCACACATTTTTTATGTCAACGTAACCTCTGCCACCAAGGTCTCTAGAGAGAGTTACACTCACTGTTAAGGATCGGGGGTGATGCATCTTAAATTTTGTCATCGACACTCTCAGCCGCCTGTTGAGGTCATCGAGGTCTGTCACTGTCCAGGATATGACACCGAATGAATACAATAGGGTAGATATTGCGTATGTGTTTACAGCTTTCATCATATTGTTAGAGTTTAACTTTGTCTTAAATAGTTTTCGCAGTCTCAATTCGAATTCTTTGATAATCTTTTACACATCACAACTTATTTAAATATATAGCTCTTTTAGTCTGCTACGGTCTGGTCTACCGGAACATAAATTCGTTGGGTAATAAGGGTTACAAGATATTACAGAAAAGATATTCACTTGGGCTGCTGAGGCGTAGCAGATCGTAGACACTACCTAGCCCGGATAAGGATAAAAGATAAAAAATATCATCAGTTCTATGTTCTGTGTAAGTAGTAAGTATCTATGGAAATAACATAAACAGAATCTTAAAGCTGTGTATTTGACATAAACAGCAAAATAAGAGTTCTTCAAAAAATAGCTTTGAAAACGGAAAGAGATTACTTTCCGAAACGTCAGCAAAATGCATTATTTTTGTGTTTATTCCGATTTATATTATTTGCAAAACATAACCTCTGACTTTTCCTTTGGCGTAAACGTCACGGGCGCAGAGGCTTTTTTTCCAATAATTCTATTATTTTGTAGATTCGGTGATTTGTTTTGAAGAGGATAATAGTACATGTGGTAGAAAACCCAAATAATAGGAAAGAATATTCGTAGAATGCCATAAATAACTTTCAGACAATATTTAGATAAAAGTGCCCACGACAAAATTTCACTAACTCAGAAATCTCAGGGAGTTAAGCCCAAGTTTAACATAAACTATTCTAAATTATTAGTTTACTTACTTACACAAACCACTGAGGGTTCCATTCGCAGTGGTGGATAATTTTTGGTTCTCTAACATGAAACCTGGCGATGTTCAAAAGGTGTGGCTAATTTTCTGATTAATAGGTTACAGCATAAATAAAGATGCCTCGTGTAGCTACACTTGGTTTACAACGTGAGAATAAATTAAAATAAATCTGACCACAACGGGTCTGATTAGAGAACCTCTTCAAGTAATAATAAATGCGTAATCTTTAAATATATACAAGTTAAAATGCAAAAGTTAGGATAAATATATATAACCACGCAGAACCACTGAAGGTAGTCCCCGGTACAGAAAGCAACACACACTTATGGTACGATACCCAGACTCTGACGATGCAGAAACTGCAGCAAACGGTGGTGTCTTCGGGAAGAAAAGAAATTGACCAGACGATGGGGTTGATTACAGCCTCTCCAGCTGTGAAATTTTCTACTCTTGTGCGTGGAAGCCCGCCCCTTCCCTGGAACTTTCTGCCTTTGTGTGTGTGTGGGTGTTCTGGCCCCGTTCGTAGAACTTTCTACCCCTGGTGTGTGCGTGTGGGAGTTCTAACCCTATCCATGGACCCTAAAGTTACAACGATTTAATTTACACGATCGAAAATGCACGTGAGACATAGCCTACAAAAGAAATATAATTTACCTCTTACTGTTGAGGGAAACAATCCACCAAAACTTCTATAGAAGTCTACAGTTTAATGAATGGGGTCGAGTCCGTCTTTCAAACCAACGAAGTACTTCCAAAGGAAAGCCTGTAAATTTGCGAAACATATGGATAGAGACCGGGCAAGATGGTTATAATGAGGTTAACTCACCTGTACACTTAATTTCTGCACCAGCAGTTAAACTTCGCTCAACAACAAAATATTCTGCTCAACAGAACAACATAAAATGGAGGGAATATTCTTGGTGTTGATAACTCCAAAATCCACAAAGGTGCTTGAATAAAACAAGTTTTTAGGAATCACCAAACATGTACACGCCGCCAAACGTCTCTCTCTCTGGATCAGCTGGAAGTTTCGCACCACTTGTGGATGGTAACAGAAACTCCGCTACTAACGTTTAAGTTGGTGCGATTGCTATTATGTGGCTCACAAAACGCAAATGCGTATCGCGAGTCGCATATGCAATAGGTCCGCAACGACTCCCTCTTTACTCGCAGAAAAAAAAAATCTTTGAAAATCTTTGATTTTTTTTCCCTCTGAGCTAGTCTCACCAGAGGATAGATGACTTAAAATGCACGGGGATGGCTAACCCGTCTCCCAAGTTACCATCAGGCATAACAACAAAAATAAAAAAAATACAAAGGGAAAAAAAGGACAAAAACACACAGGGACTTAACAGCCAGGAAGTAACTCGCCCGAAGGTTACTCCACAGGCAAAACAATGAAGTACGGGAGTATTCCCTGTCCCGCCACATCGACCACTCTTGCAGGACAACGAGGTTAGTCTGAAGCCCAGTATGCCTACCCGGGTAACTGTAACCGGGCCTAGACCACACTACCTCCAAGCAGCACCTCCCAAGCCCGAACCCATCCAGACGGATACCTTTAAAGGCAGCTGCCAGCAATGTGAGCGCCCCCAACGAGACAGAGTCCCTCAAGACGCAAGCGCCACACAAGACCTTTTTGGGGACTCTTACCCCTCATAGGTATAACCACGGTGATGGTATTCATGCGTCCCCCCATCACAGAGATCAAACCAGACACTTCCTCCCGTGAGGCGGAAAGAGGTGAAAACTGACTCAGTGGGTTCCAGCCACCTGAGCAAGACCAGTGAACCAGAAAAGCAAATGATATTCCCAAATTAACGAAAGAAGTGACCTAAAACATGTTACTAAATCCAGCATCGAAAAACCTAATTCGTCTTTACCTAGTAAAGATGGCGGCCGACGAAGACGCGGCGAGCGATCTTGATAAAATATCTAGTGATGATAGTAATTGTATGTATTGCAAGAAAAAAGCTAGCAAGGAATTACTAACATGTATTCTATGTGAAAAAGTATTACACAGAAGTTGCAGTGGCAGAATGAAAAGTGTGAAACTCCTAACCTATGAAGCATGTGTTTGCTGTGACAAAGAAGTAAAAGAAAAAACTCTAAGTCATATGGTAAATATCATTAATGAAAATGAAGCTATAAAAACGCAAAATGCATTATTAAGAAAGCTTACGGATGAAATGCAAGAGAAAAATGATCTAAGAGGAAAAATACATAACCTCGAAAAAAATGACGCCAATCTACTCGAAAAATCCTTTGCTTCAGTGGTAAAAAATAACAAAGCACTTACAACAGTTAGCAATGTACCAAATTTGATTATTAAGCCGAAAATACTACAAAACCCTCAAATAACAAAAACTGAAATTAATAACTCTATAAATCCTGCAGAACTGAAAGTGAGTATTAAGAACATATGGCCAACAAAAAATAGAGCAATTATCATTAAATGTCCAACTAATGAAGAGGTTAAGAGTGCGTTTGCATGCCCCCCGTCGATCGGGCCAAGTAATCGAATTACACTGTCCTATCGATAACACAGAAGCCCAGTAATCTATGAGGTGTACAGGACCGTAAGAATGTAATCGCGACCTGATTTTTATGTATGTATACCAATTGCAGACAAAACCTCGGTGACACACAGAACATCTTGGAGTACTGTGGGTTGCATGCATTTAGTTGGCTTTTGTAATATTAGTAAACCACCGAATTTACCTATATCAGGAAAACACATGTTTATTTACAAATGATACCGCCACTCCAAGTTGTCAAGGCCATTGTTTTTTCATTCATAGAGTAATTTACGGTCAATTACGAATCGGCTCGACATTTACGTTTATGCTTATGGTTGTACATGTGCAATATACAGATAGTGAATCTGAAAGTTTTTTGCAGTGATAGCCATTGAGGTGTGAAAATACTGAAAATTTGTGCTGTGATTTGTGTATTTATTGCATCACCATTGATTGCAGTAGGTAAGTAATATACCTATTTAAAATTTATATCATATCATGATGATTTACGTGAATGCCTGTGCTTGCATATATTTCGGAGACATACGTACGTTTCTTTTTGTTATCCACTGAATTTCTCAAATGAGTAGTGCCTTGTGTATATAATAATAATTAATGAAACGAAAGCGGCATATGCCTAAAAATTCACATGCTTGTACCGAGGTCGCAGATAACGCGTTAGGTACTCGATTTTCTTGGTTTTGGATGAAATTTGAGCGAAATTGAAATACATGCAAAACATCTGAAATTTAGCCTAATCACGGAATAACCCTCTCACAATTTACGGAAAAAAATGCGGCATGGGATATCCTTTCACTTTATGTCCAGCTTTTCATCATACACGCTCACATAGAGCAAACGGTTTGAGAGGGCAGGGGTGATATGTTTGATAAACATTTATAATTGACCGTCATTGAAAGTAATAAGGATGCTGCTGTGAGATGTCAGAGAGTACCTATTTGTAATTTTTTCAAGCGGGCTATAGTAGCTAAATACATACTGTTTGTTTCTAAGTAAAAATACTTAGCGATTGAACTATTATTTCAAGCTAAAAATGCAATTTTTATATTTTTCTTTTTAGGTTTACTGATAGAAGAAAGGACTTTATTGTTGGTTACTCTGTGATCTGTGTTTGATATATTTGTTAGTAGATAGGACTTCAAGACTATTTAGTTTTAGATCAATTAGTTATTGTATTTTAGATATAATTAGTTTTTAATAATAGATTAGTTTTACACATTTACACTTTACATACAATTATTATATTTACAATAACATACTTAGTTAATAGTTTGATTTAGTTTATTATATACTTAACAATTATGGGACGTCGCAAGTTCGTATATAAAAGGAAGTCAACCAAGAAGAACACAAAACGAGGGAAAACATTGAAAGAAATTTGATCACAAAGAAAAGAGTAAGTTCATTAGTATATTTTTTAAAGAAATTGTTACAAAAATATTATAAAAAAGACACGTCGTAGTTCTCATCCACCTCAAAAAATTTTCGAAATTTTAAAAAATATTGCAAACAAAAATATAGCAATATGGGGAATTCTAATATTGTACCATTGTAGAATTGTTGAATTAAAACCTGAATCGAAAAGTTAGTTTAAACTTCTCATCAGAGCACCAGGGCAACTCCAAGGAGGGTTCAACATTTTTTTCTTCGAATCTCGTTTTTTTTTAAAGGCTGAAATTGCCTTGAAGACCCATTATTGTGGTTATAGTAATTAAAACGCGAATCGAGTTGACTGTAATACATTTATAAATACAATTTTTAGAAATGCTCCAGTGGTACTCCAAAATACAGATGGGCCTGAATACCACAACGTTGAGGAAATTGAAGATCAAGATAAATATATAATACTGGATTCTACCAACTATGATTCTGACAAAGAAAAGTAAGTAACACACATTGAGATATTATAAGTGCATATTATAAGCAAATGCATTACAAAATTTTATAAATTCATAATTTTTTTATTTCAGCCATCCTCATTTTGTGAATAAAGAATTTGTACCAACAGTGTGCCAAGAGTTGCAAAATGAAAGCTGTCCGAATATTGCTGAAATTCTACCAAAATTTTTAAATTCATAAAATGAAAATGACAGTCCCATACTCCGAAATTTACCACCTGAAAAAGATGTACAAGATTCTTTTATTTCCCAGAAGGAATATGACAGGTAAAATTATTCTGATTTTTTCTATTAAGAAGCTTTGATATGGACAATGGTCCATGTCAAAGCTTCCCTGCAGATAAAAAATGCAACAAAAACTTTAAGAGCTCATTATTAATGCCGGCAAATCAGTCGGTATCGTGTCATCAAGCAAGCCAACGTACATTATTAAAAACCTATAAAGATAAGTGATTTAATTAGCGGTTGAGATAGTACAAAGAGTAATGGTATTTTACTAAGGTCGAAAATTTTTTGTTGCATTTATTATTTGCACGCTAAAATTGCAAACGACTATACCTGTACCTACATTCCACACATTGCCCATTTCGTTTTTACAATTATTTATTTATTTTCAGTGTAATGGGACATGAAATTTGTGCAGAAGAAAATAATGTATTATCAGGACAAAGAATAGTTGATCTGAACTACGTTTTGAATTGGGCATTAAGTTTACAGGTGGAGCACTCAAAAATATGCAGCACTGGAAAAATGCAACTTAGTGAGGAGCGTAAATTTGGATTAGTTAGTCAGTTAAATTTCAAATGCAACATATGTGACTACGAAACAACAAAATTCACTGAAGATCCAAAACACAAAAAGTCAAAAATAAATTATGGTGCAGTATGGGGAACTTTGGCCACTGGATCAACATATACTCACTTGAAAGAACAGTTAAGTGTGTTAGATATACCTGCAATGTCATACAGACTCTTTCATAAAATTGAATTTGAACTTGGAGATCATTGGAAATCTTATTTGTGGGAATCCATTGAAGAGTCAGGCAAGGAAGAGTACAGGCTTGCATTAGAAAATAATCAAGTTGATGAAGGTCATAATGCCTGGACCAAAGTTTATGTAGATGGTGGATGGAGTCATCGCTCTTATGGTCACAATTATAACGCAGCATCTGGTACAGTAAGTATTTATACTGACTGCAACTTTCATTCATTTTGACTATATATATTTTGGTATTTGTATAATTGTGACATCTATAAGCAATACATTGAATCTGATATTGACACACCGACATAAAAATAATGCACCATCGAAAATTCACGAAAATTATGTGAAATGTTATTATGAAGTGTTAAGGGTTTTGCCGCGGTTGTCGAACTTCACTTGATTCTTCCAAAGATTGAAGTTGTGTTTTCAGTCTCTCTATCTTACACAGTCGATACCCATTCTCTTTGTTGGAATCTTTCCTGTTTTTCATAATTTCAAGTGATTTTTTTATTAACCCTTGGTTAATAGCGCTTACTTTTACTAGTTGATTTTGTGATAACATGCTCTGCCACTGCCGACTTATCTCTACCAAACTGAAACTCAACATATCCATTCCAATTGGTAAATACCTGTTGTTAATAGGTGAGGTCCTTGTTTGAGGGAAGCAACTGTTATATTTCCTTCTTCGTTCCTGTTCAGAAACGTACACATCTATTAATTCAAATGTGCTTCTAGAGGGCAGAATTTATTTTAGTCGCAAACTCGTCTATAAAATCCTTATTTTACTACAAGGAACATAAACAGACTGCGACCACCAACAGCTGTCTTTCGGCTGGTGTTTGTTCAATCGAAGCATATTCCGAAGAGTAGCTGTTGGTTGCAGTCTGGTTACGTTCTTTATAGTAAAATAAGGATTTTACATAAGAGTTTGCGACTAAAATATTTTTTATTTTAAAATTCTGCCCTCTAGAAGCACATTAGAATTATGCTAAGCCCAGTCAGGCTATTTATTTTTCAATTGCAACAGACACTGGACCGCTAGATGGCGCCTGCTGACTATTTTGCATATCGCTGTCCTAAAGATACCGAGATGTACCAAGTAGTCAAAGGATCCTCGTGTCGTTCGTCATATGCCTACCTTGCACTGACGAGAGCAAACAGCTGGAAACTGCAGTCTGCAAGTGGTGTGGGACGACTGGCACAGGAGCTCCTTTAGTCTTTGGGCTGGTGTTTGTTGCAATTGAAGCATTAGCGTTCTGTTAGTAATACACAAATATTACACTTAACACCCTAGGCTTGTAAAATAAAGATTTTATAGATGAGTTTGTGACTAAAATATTTTGTTTTAAAATAGTGCACATCTCTTTTCTTCGATAAAATCTTTTCCTATCTGTGAACTCCACTAATGAAGGGCAAGCAGTCATATATTGTAGGTTGCACCTTTTCTTTATTCGTTCTTCTCCAGTTGTTATAATAAGTCGTTGTACATCTTTTTGTTGTAACCATTTTTTTCTAGACCTTGTTGAACTTTCTCAAGTTCTTCGGATTTGTTTTTATCGTCAGACATTGTGTTAACTCTCACCTCTTTTACTGTGGATGATGGTAAGATCCAGCATGCAGCTAACGATTAATGTGTTTTCTTCCTGTAGATACCATGGGCCAGCTCGCCATTGCTTCAATATTTCACTAATACATCAAAGAAAGGCAAAACTCGCTTTTTCTCTTCCTCACAATATTTGAATGTTGACTATTTAAATGGTCCAAGAAAATAAATAATGCAGAGTGTGATTATATAATGAACGTATCATCTACTTAGTGTAACCAACATTTGTTTTTTTTTTGACAGTGGTATGTAGCTTCTTCAAATGCTTCTATGAATACATTGGCAATTACTGACGAAGCAGGGATCCCGTAATCAGTCAATACTCCTGCGTGTAGATAAAGTCGTCATTGCACAGAAAAGAGGTTACTGGATAAGCATAATCTTACTAAACAGACATTTCTGACCTAGTTATTATCCCCGTGTTCTTTTATTCATTGATGAGTCGTGCGCTGTCATCGAAAACCATGTTTGAAGGTCCGATTAGCATTCGAAAAATTAATGGAAAGTTCATTTCAGGTTGGAAACCTTTTTGTTGTATTAGTTGACCTTCTGAAAGACAAACTGTGGTGAATGTTTTGGTACATAATGTGAGTAAATGTAGGTATGGATGTCAGTGGATGTGTTGTATAAATTGTATATTATAGTGAACAAATTTTCAATTGTGGTTGGCTTCTGAGGTACATACCGCATTATTGTTTATTTTTTATTTAAAATCTAAATTTAATTAACAACCTTTCCATAGGTGTACTCGACAGACTAATAAATAAGGCACATAAATTAATAACCAACGAGACAAACAATGCTTCAGAATTATTTATGTCATTCTTAGCAAAATTCAATGCTGCAAAACGTTTAAATCTAACACAAAGAGGATCCTTTGAAAGTCGGGCACATATTTCTGGAATAAAATATAATAAAGGTTTAGAGTGGCAAGCAGACTCGTGGAAAAAATTCACCGAGGAAAGTCCAGGAAAAAATTTTAAAAAGTTTTTGACAGAAAGTTCACGACATCATGAAACGAGAGTGAAAAGAAAGTTAAATTTCAGTGGACATGCAAACAAATCGAATAAACGGAGAAAACCTACAAAAGTGGTACCTTCAAGAAGTTATGGATCAAACGCTCTACAAGCTCCCCTCAATGAAGAGGAACTTATTTCTGAAAAAAATAGAATTTTGAAGAACATGCAGGTATGGTATAAATGAAAATAAGCATTTATAATTTTTACTTCAACTTTTATTGACATGTCAAGGTGGGCGAAGCCGTGGATCTAATTCGACAATTTCTCCTATATCTCTCAACTGATCCAAAAAATCTATTGATAGGCTTTTAAAGAAAACTCAATAATATAGTACTGGACTGTTTTTCCTTCTGAAAAACGAGATTTTACTGCACTTTTTTTTCTTATAAAAAACTTTTTCTTTTCCTTCCTTCTCCAAAACAGAGATTATAATTTATATTATTTATAATATAGGCTAACGACCTACAGAGCAAGTATCTACATTGTTTTAGTATATTATTTGAAATATTATCAAAACCGTTGGAATTTGAGGGATGAAGCTTGTCCATTAAGGAAACAACATCCTGTTCAGATACAGGAGGTAATAAACATGTTTTGGCAGAAAAAGGTACATTTGACATAAGGAAATTATAGTCATTCGACAAATTATTATTGTTGGGAAGGGTAGTAAAGTGCAAGTTAAAACCATTTGCTACTTCTTCATCTTGTATTTTTTCCCCGCCCACCCTTATAGTTATACTTTTATATTCTTGCCCTGTATTTTTCTAATAATGCTCCACATGGCCTTTGATTTATTCTGTTAATTACGAATGTTATCATAATATTCTTTTTTGTTTTTTGAAGTTTAAACCTATACTGTTTATGCAGATATTTATTTAAATCTTTAATATATTCATGACTCGCTGTGGTGTGTGATTGCATACATTCGGGCGTTTTTAACTAGTCTTGACGTCACCGCTAAACAGGTCTATTTATGTCAGTCTCTAAATTTAAATTAATAACATATATGGTCTTTTTTGTAGGTTAAATGTTTGACCTGAAATATATCAACCTGTTGGTACCTTATTACCTGGCATAAGTTATTCGTTCCAAAGGAGTCATGTTGTTTACTGTATATTTGTTTATTGTTATATATTTATTTGTTTCCCCACAGACTATCTTCCCTGGCCTAAACAGATGTATTTTGACATTATGATTACTAACTAGTAGGTCCCTCTATGAACTATACGGTCAACCAAGGTTAAGTAATTTGTGTTGCCTATACTTGACATTGATCGCGCTGCTGAAACAGTTGTCCCGAAGCCCTGCCGCATACATTTATTTATTATTAAAAATATCAGGTTACAGTCCTTACTTGCCAATGAAACACTTGACAGTTATATACATTTATTCACACTTCTCTTGTATACGCAGGTATATATACGTCATGTAGCGGGTGCTGCAGTACATACTATTTGGACGGCGCAAGTTGCAGACTGGCCTATTCCAGAAACAGCTCCACATGTGCTACTTCTGCGTTGATACCAACATAATAGATTAGATTATATAATTGAAAATAGTGTTTACATTGGAAAGAAAATAATGCAGAAGATTATTTCATCCCAGCATTTCGGGACAAACATTTAACAGAAATATATCCAACATATATGGCCCCCAAAGTCCTACAATCTAACCATTAAATTTATTCGTTTCGCCTTGAATTGTCAACACTCCTGTTGGAGCTCTTGAAACTTTTCATTCATGAATAATAATTGACAAATGTAATTGACCTGTACAATATACAACTCGCAATTTTAATCAGTATTAATTTTAGTAGAAAGTATGGTTGCACTACATTGCTATTTATACATATTTGCATAAATTGATTATTATCGATTTGATATAATGTAGTTTTTTGCTCTTTTATGCTTTGTATTTTTAATTTTATTTTATTGAATATTATTTTCAGGTTACACCGACAGAAATTGACAACACTGAACGAGCAACAGTTGGTCAATGGGATAATTCTTTGTATGAACAAATAAGAAAGAACCGATTGACTGCTTCAAATTTTGGTTCTGTCGTAAAAAAACGTAAAACAACGAAACCAGACAATCTAGTAAAAACCATATTAGGATTGAAGTATGCTGAGTCTGATGCTATGAAATATGGTAAAATTAAAGAAGCAGTTGCTCTGCAACAGTTTGCTGCACTGAAACCCCAGGCAAAAATTCAAAAATCAGGCATATTTATTAACGAAAAATGCGGATATTTAGCTGCCTCTCCGGATGGTTAGTTTACAAATGTAAAAATATTATTATATACAGACTTACTAAATGAATAATTCTAAAGTATACAGGGTGGGGCGGCAATAGTGCACTCGAGTTGGAGTGAACCAAGACGATTGTACAGGACTGAGTGCCATTTTTTTAAATGGAATGCTATTAATGTCAATGCATTTTAGAAGCCTCTTTCTAGACTCCTTTCACTTTTATATTATTGACTATCTCCCAACCATTTGAACGAAATGATTTTTTTTGTTGAAATAATGCTATCTGCAGATGCATTTCTAAAAAATCACTACAGCCACCATTATGAATTTTAAGAAAATTTGTTGTAAATATCAGTTACGAGACATTTATGTGATTTTTTTGTACAATTTTCACTTAAAAATATATAAGCTGGCCAAAAATTGTTTTCCATTTAGAAGTATTGAATTAAATTTTCTCAGTTTTTTCAAATGGAACACCCTGTATATTTTTCGACCATATAATGTAGAAATGCAAAAATCAAAATGTTTTTTTATGTACATCTTTATGGCTTTTTGTAACAATTTTCAAATAATTGAACTGAAAAAATTATAATAAGTGCTCCACATGTTGCCCCTTTTGATTGATACACATACATCTCTACGCGTCTTTGAAATTAAGTTTCTACTGTTCTACATTCCACAATATGAAGAAAAAAATGACATTGCTTTTTCGTCGATCACACCATTAAAAATGGTTCATTTCAAAGACGCATAGAGATGTGTGTCAATCAAAAAGAGCAACATGTGGAGCACTTTTTGTAATTTCTTCTGCTCAATTATTTTAAAAAACTTCTAATTTTTTATGTTTATTCTTCAATTTTGTACTTATTGCTCAATAAATTGAAAATAGCCATAGAGATATACATAAAAATAATGTTAGTATTTCATTCCTACATCATATATGGCCGAAAAATATAAAGGGTGTTTCATTTGAAAAAAATTGAGAAAATTCAATTCAAAAGTTCTAAATTGAAAAATAATTTTTGGCCACCCTGAATATTTCTGGGAAGTGAAAATTATCCTGTGCTGATTTTTTTGAAATGCATTTGCAGATGACATTATTTCAGCAAAAAAACTCACTACATTCAAATGGTTGGGAGATAGTCAATAATAATAGAGGAATGAAAGGAGCCTAGAAAGAGTCTTCACTAAAAATGTAAGTACTGATATTTATAGCTTTATATTAAAAATAAATGGCAATTGGCCCTATACAATCGTCTTGGTTGACCCTGAATATTCAAATTAAATTTTCAATTACGTACTTTTTTTCATCCCGCTTTGATTTGTATAGAGACTAATCAAAACATACTTATACATAAGTCAAGTTATATATCAAGTTCTTTATTTACAGGTCTTGTAGGTGCTAATGCAATAATAGAAATTAAATGTTTATATAAGGTTCATAAATCTGGCAAGTCCTTGGAAGAAGTTGCTAAAACAGATAAAACTTTATGTGTAAATGTAACCGATGGGAAAATTAAATTAAAGAGAAATCATAATTATTATTACCAGGTGAAATATAATTTTATAGTAGGTATATCAGGAGCATTTGATAATATAACTGTTTCAGATCCAAGGGCAGTTAAATATAGCAAATAAAGACTTATGTTTTTTCGTAATATATATAAATGACCAACAACCCCTTTATACTGAAATTATTCTTAAAGATAAAAAGTTATGGGAAAATGTGATGTTACCTAAATTAAAAGAATTTTATGAAAACCATATGCTGGAAGCAATTGCAAATAGGAATATAAAGTTCAAATCCGATCCATTTACTACCTAGAATTTTGGAAATGGGTATGGAATCCATAAACTAACTGTAAATGTATAAGTACATACGTTTTGAATATATGTTGTAGGTTTTACATTCAGCACAATGCCAAGTAAATACAAATTAACGCACCGACAAAGAATCTTATATTTAATCCATCTGCAAAACAATACAGTTTCCTGTCTATTACACTCCAGATGTATGAGAGGAGATATAAGTGAAGTCAGCCAATGAAATGATAAAAACCAAAATTCTTCATGGGAATCTCTAAAAGAAAACATATACGAGCAGCATTGGAAACACATTTTTATAGTTTATGATTTTCTCTTTCTTTATTGTTCTCTTTTTTGATAGTAATTTTCATTTGTAGTAGATAATGGCTCTGTGCCTCTTTTGATTCTGACTTGTTTGTCTATATTTCAGATGAAGTAGTTTCTTCCGGGTCTTCCCATGGTCGTCGAACTTGACTTGACGTTTCGCCGATCATCCTGTCAGCTTCTTCAGAAGGATTCTAAAGACTGAATTTGTTGTGTTATATTCCTCGTTGTATACCTAGGCGCTGCTTTGCTTCACTAGTAATTCGTCATGCTTGGTTCACTTCGCTGTTCATTCGTCGTGTTTGGCTGACCGTGACTTACTACGGTGCTGGTACTTGGCAATACCAGTGTCCACGTGTTACTAAGTCGATACCCATCCTCCCTGTTAAAAGTTGTTCCTGTTTTTCATAATTGCCAGTGATTCCTTAATGATTCGCCGACTTATCCGTGTCAGTGTCCTGGTATTCCTCTGATGTTCTTTTATTCTGTACTGGATATGCTGTCCTGTTTGTCCGATGTAGCTCTTACCACATGTGCACTTCAACTGATAAACACATTTTGATAACAGTTCGGGGACAGGGTCTTTGATTGATCTGCTGTATTTTTCACCGTCGTACACCTACTTTCTTTTTGAATAAAATCTTCTTCAGCCTATCTGTGACTCCCGTGACGTAGGGTAGGCATGCATACGTTTTGGTTGTTGCTGTTCTTCTACTGTTGTTCTCCTCTGGTTATTTACTATTCGTTTTTTATTATGTATGTGCTTCAAGTTTTTTTCATTGATCCTGCTGCTTCCCCTGTTCTCTTGTTTAGTTTAGTTGACCATAGTTACCATAGTTATTAGCTCTATTCCTGTTTATTATCTAAAAGATACCCCGTTAAAAAAGATAGCCAGTATCCTATTTCTATGCCGTATTGCAATCAGATATGCCATGCAGCAAAGGGGGACAATTAGAATGATACATGTGTTGCAAAATGTCTCTTAACACACTATCAATATTTGAAAAAGAAAGTGGAAACATCTTAGTATTTTCCTATAATCGGCATCTTTCTTCTATTCGTTTATAAGATGCCCGTAAAGAACTGGATTCACATGCAGGTCACAGTAATAGTAAGAGAACGTTTTACTAACTATGGTATACTCTATTGGCACTTAGATTATCGTGCTTTGGCTCTAATTTTGAGAAAAGTTTTTGAAAAGGGAGCATTCCGAGTCAAACAATGACTGGCAGCAGGATTACGAATGCAAATTTGAAATGATCAAATCCGAAGTAGTGGAGGCAGCCATAAAAAGACTGAAAAGTGGTAAAGAGGTTGCGACTGAAGCTGATGGGAAACAGATTTGGTGAGGCCGAATACCTATGACTTGATTCTATCAAACGTGGCATGCAACAAAGATTAATTAGAATAATAATGCATCACAGACAATCTCCCACCATATTGGGAATATGGAAAAGATTAAAGTGGAAACATTAACTATCTTGCAATTGGTGTGGATAGGGCCAGGTGAAGGGGTGGTGGAGCCTGCGCCTCGATAAGTCAAATTCATGACAAAGACAGAGCCATTACATCTTTTAATATTGGAGCTGAAATATATTAACCCTAGGGAAGTAATTTTGCTCGATACAATTTGTTCAATATTTCAAATAAAGTGAAAATTATTTATCATTCCAATGCATTCTTTGTTTTTTTTTTTAGGTGATTTGGACGAACTTTACGGAAAAGTGTAAATGGAAACATTATTTTTTAAATTTCAATGAAATGACAATTTATAGAGGTTCTACTAGCAAACATAACATGGAAGAAGTAAATATTGATTTAGATTTATTACATTGTTATGATATGTACAAATGTGAAATATTGTATACCTAGTTTAATTATTGTAGTATCTTTCGGTAACTTTCTTGGTATTCATAGAAAAAAGCTCATTGGTATAATTTGATATAAGTATAGCTTGAATAATAATATGTATGTATTTAGAACACCAAGAAATGTACAGATATTATTCATGTTTGTGTGTAATAATGTTTATAGTTATTTAATAAAGAGGAGATTAGTGAGCCGTGTAGAAACTTTTCTGTACACCCTTAATAAGTATCAGCACCACAATGGAAAATAAAAAAATTACCTTTGAGCATTTCCCATCTCAAAAACAATGTTTTAGTATTCTATGATCTAAGAGTGCTATTTTAATTGTCATTTTTGAGGACTAAAGTGTAGAAAGTGGGTTCTGTCCCTCGAGGAGTAAAAGAGATTTGTACTTTATTCCTTGAAAATGATTATTACAATAGCAATAGCGCACTGTGGAGTGCAAAAAATGAAATAATTTGTACCACAAAGTGAAAGTGCTTTTTAATTCCTCCTGTAATTAATCCTTCCCACTCAAGTGATAAAAAGTGCACTTAGTCCCTTGGTATAATTATTGTACACTATGTATAGTAATGGTATTTTTAATAGCAGTGTCACCAACAGATATAGTTACTGAAAATGTGTGAACAAAAATAAATTAGAACTGTTTTGCAGACATCAGTTTTACTAAAATCGACAATCGTACATAATTTATAACCTTAATTCCTTCCAAGGTTTAATATACCTATTATTCACATATTAATTCAGGTATTGTGCAGTAAGTTAATTGAATGAAATTGTATTGTTCTAATATAATGAATACAACTGGTGCATCTTTTTCAATTTTTTTGTGTATTGTGATAGAGATCAAACTATACTGTCAATCTTAATAAATAGTACCCAAAAATATATAATCAGCAATAATTTTAATGATAATGTCGTTTCTTAACATCCAAATAATTAAACCAAGTTTTAAGCTTTATTTCAACACTGTAAATGAAAATTTATGAGCCCGACCCTGCTTTACCGTACATGAAGCAATGCCATGGCTATGCTGCTGCCATCTAGCCCAACTATTTTACACGAAATTTAGCAATTTCGTATTCGACATTAAACTTTAATATAAGCAAATATTATACAGACTTTTCACTTTTTTTCATGTTACTTTATTTTATACTACATCGTATTATATTTTATTTGAATATTTAAGTCCCATTGTAGAATATAAAATAATGTATGGTGAATTTGCCAGGAATTAGTGGTACGTTCGCGTTGAATGATCAAGGAGGAAAATATTTTGAAAACTTAATTTTAACTAGGATTACAATATAAAATGTAATAAGTCCTAGTCTTAAGTTTGCTAGTTTACATAATGAAATCAATTTTGAATTCTGTTGGGTCGTTTTTGAGATGAATGTAAAATAAGAATGAGGATATTTTACGCACCATTTGGCCTTGGTAACGCACCCTTAACATACTGTCAAAAGGAAGGGAAAAATTTCATATATTTTTAAAAGATAAATTATATTCACTAAATTTAAAGTACAAAGTCATCAACCTAAATTCTATAATTTGTTTACATTATTTCTTATACATTGCAAAATTAACAAACATTAAATTTAAACAAAGCATTGCAAAACATGTGTGTCAGTTTAATTAAGCAATTGCATATACTGCAATAATTTTGAGGGACAGGTCATAGCTAAATTTTAATATCATTGACGTTTGGGGTTTGAGAGAGTGCAGTTAAAAGTACATAAAAATATCTCCTTGGCCTGATGGGAGTGCTGGGCAGTGACAATAATTATGTAAGTAAGATTTGTTCATTTTTATTAGTTTTAAGTTCACCCATCTTTCTTATTGTCTCAAATTAAATAAATGTTATCTATATATTTTTTTAAAGCTGTCTTTTACTTTCTGCCATCCGAGTTACCCCCTAGTGCGTATATGGCCTAGAGGAGGCTAGTACGTAACATATGGTGGAGGTGCCGAACTTTTCTGGTAAAATTTTTTCAAAATTCATGAATTTATTCAAAAAAAAAAATTTTTTTTTTCTCTTTCGGTATGAATCTTTGTTATAAATTTAGTGTGTGCATGGGGTTTTGGTATTTATTTTGTGTGAGCAAGTAAAGGTTGCCATATTGCTTATAGTACATATGATAGCACAAGTAAGCTCTCAAAATAGAGTCTGTGGACCACCCCAAGGACTCTATTGAAATTTTTACTAAAACTCAGGTGAATTGATGGATGATGTATATCAAAATTTAATATTGAAAAAATAGCAATCGATTGTAGCTTTATGATATACTATATATAAAAGTAGAAATTATTTTTTCGCTTCAACTTTTTTCTTTTGTGAGAGATTTTGAGTCAAATGTTCAGAATAAATTTTTTTCTAGATAATTGAAATTTTGTGTAATAGCATGTTCATAGAGCTAAAATAGAGAAAAAGACAAGACAATATAAAGAGGGTGTTATAAAAGTTTTGTTTTTAAAATTTATCAAAATTTTAATAGTTGTGCATTAAAATTTTCATTTTTCTTTTCTTTTATATGAAACGTGAATAACCATTTTTGCAATTTCAGGCACATATATATATTTACATTTTCTTTTCTTCATTACATTTAACCTAATTTTATTTTTCTTTTTCCCAATTGTGTTTTATTAAGCTTGTGCGGACTATTGTGGCAAAATTGGAGTCCTAAACGAATTGTACTTAGTTTTGGGTAAATTTCGAGCACATGAGCGATCCTGGGAAAAAACCAGCCACTAGGTCAACGCTGAAGTTACAGCTAAAAGATAGCAAAACACCGGTAGATTTCAAACCCCCTCATCGAAGTACTGAAATTGCTGGCAGTCCTAACAGTCAATCAGACCCATTTGCACGTTCCCCGAGACTTGGAAGATCACCAGTGCAACGTGTACAGCGAGCTAACAGCGAAAGCGACAGTCAAACTAAAATAATAAAATCAGGCCAAGAGCTAGATAGAGCTACAGAGGCGACAAGTTCTGAAAAGACAGAAAACGTCGATAAACCTGGAAATTTAGAGAGCCAGGAGAAGAATCAAGAAAAAGCTACGGCAGAGGGGAGCGACTTAATTCCAAGAAGAAACGAAGTTGTCAGTAAAATGGATGTTACAATCTCTGAGAGTATGATCAACCCAAAAACACCGGCTATTCCGAAATTGCTGTGTCCACCAACCTATGACCCATGCTCTGGGAATGCAGTTGTGTTTATAACAAACTATGAAAGAACAGCAGTGGCTAACAGTTGGAACAATAACTTGAAGATAACATATCTAGGAACTTTCTTAGAGGGAGCGGCACATCTATGGTTTGAGCCATATAAATCCAATCCCACAAATCAGCAGAAAAAGTGGGCAAATATCAAGGACGATTTGCTAAAAGCATTCGGTGGTACCGATGTAAGCAGGTTATTAGAGAAGAAACTCTACGAGACTAAACAGCGCTCAAATCAATCAATCAGGGCTTACTACTTTGAACTCCAGACCATTTTCTCCGACTACGATCCAACGTATAATGTGGAGGAATTTAAAAAATTCTTTGAAAATGGAATGGACAGAGAGCTATATAGAAGTTATAGGTTAATCTTGGAAGATGATCTTAACTGGGAGAAATTCAAAAAGATCATCGATAAGCTCGAGGACATCTCAACACCATATGTAGAGGGTATATCGCTGGAATCGCTTAGAATTAGCGAAGGGGACAAATGTCGCCATTGCCATCACATGTGCGCCCAAAGAAATCAGGGTCTACAAATGGATGAAAGACGTAGAGAGCACACGGCGGGCCGAAAACAGTTTCTCCAAAATAGAAACGACCGTCAGGGACTAAGTGGAAATCTATATAATAGGAGCAGAGCTATACAAAACCCCACTCGAAGATTCGAAGCACGGCCATGAGATCAGGGAGACCAACAATTTCGCACCAATAACCGACGCTAGCGGAGTTACTTCCCAAACACAAGGAGTAACGACGGAAGGCCAAGGTGCTTTCGGTGTAACAGAGTGGCTCACTTCGCTGTTCCATGCCCTGAAAATAAACGCCAGCACCCAAACAACAATGGACGGCGAAATTAAGCCCCCACGTCGTCCTTGCCAACCATGGGGCCTATTATAGAAAAAGGAATCGTCGCATTATTACAGTCCCCTGTCACGTTAATGGATACCAAATAAGGGCTATTTTAGATACAGGGGCAGAAAAAAATGTTATAACATCGGGTATCCTAAAATATTTCAAAAGGTAAAGGACCCTAAATAGAAATTTGATTGTAGCTGGTGGGAAAAGAATCCTTATTTGGAAGTACAAGATATTATATTAATGGGGGACCTAAACGTCAATCTATTAAATAAAGAAAATCCCGAGAGTTACAGATTGGAAACGGTGATGAGGAACTTTAATTTAAAGCAGATAGTCAATTTTCCAACAAGAATAACAACTAGAAGTGAAAGCTTAATTGACATAATTAGTGTAAGTGAGGACATTAGAGTTAATGATAGTGATTCATGTGATTTATTAAATGTTACAGATCATATGCTAGTACATTGTAATTTAGCTATAGAGAATGAAAAGCCAAATTTAGACAATTCTGTTACAGAAATTTTAGGCATTTTAACCTTGAAATGTTTAATAATGACGCAGCTGATATCGACTGGTACCAACTCACTGAACTAAGGGATATAAATGAAAAAGTGAAATTTTTATCTCAAAGTATTATAAAATTATTTGATGATCATGCACCACTCACATATTTTCAACCTAAACATACAAACAAACCATATATCACATTAGTAATAAAGGAAATAATAAAACTAAAGAATAAGGCACACAAAAAGTACGTAAAAACGAAATTAGAAAGTCACCGGCAATATTATGTTGACTTAAAAAATTATCTGAGTATAGCTATCAGAAATGAGAAAAATGCATATATGAAACGTGATGAAATGTAATAAAAGTAATAGCAAATTAATTTGGAGCAAATTGTATTCATGGGGCCTCTATAACCAAAAAGAAAATGCAATTCTAAATTAAACTGATTTTGATATCAATGATTTAAATAAATATTTTATCAATGTAGCTGGGAATAATAAAGTTAATCCGAATATAGTAGACTTTTATAAGAACAATCTAAGGGGCAATGATAACGTGTTAGGTTTCAGAGAGATAACTAATAGTGATGTTTATGACACAATAAAAACAATTAAATCAAATGCAATGGGTAGTGACGGTATAAATTTAAAAATGTGGAAAATTGTTATTCCATTTTGTATAGACATTCTAACGCATATAATAAATGAAAGTTTCAAAACAGGAGTGTTCCCGGATATGTGGAAAAGCGCCATAGTTGTATGTAGTCCGAAAGTCTCGCCACCTGAAAGTATGTCAGATATTAGACCTCTAAATATTCTACCCACCATGTCAAAAATAGCAGAAAAGTTAGCTGGAAATCAGTTAAAATGCAATTTAGAAACGTATAACATAATACCGCCGTTGCAATCGGGTTTTCGGGAAGGTCATGGTACACACACAGCATTACTGAAAGTAGTAAACGACATCTCATTGGCAATGGACAACCGAATGTTAACGTTTTTAATACTTCTGGATCAAAGCAAAGCTTTCGATGTAGTAAATTTTGAATTATTAATAGCAAAACTACATTATTTGGGGTTAAATAAGACTTGCGTGGAATGGTTTAGAAGTTATCTGTACTCAAGAAAACAATGTGTAAAAATAAACAATACAATGTCCAGCATGTTAGAAACTAAAAGTGGAGTACCACGAGGTAGCATCCTAGGACCAATTCTGTTCACTATATTTACATTTGACATACAGCATTCAATAAGTCACTGTCAGTATCATCTATATGCAGACGACATTCAGCTCTACATATCATTTAAAGAAGAAAAATGCTTAGAATATGTTATCAAAATCGAAGCCGATTTAAACAACCTTAGTCAGTGGTGCACCGATAATGCTCTAAAAATCAACCCGAATAAATCAGTAGTGATCTGTGTTGGAAATGAGAAAATACGAAAAAAACTAGAAGAACGAAATGTTAAAATAGAGTTAAATAATGAAGTAATTAGTTGGAAAAATGCAAGTAAAATACTGGGTCTAAACATAGACAATAGTTTAAATTTTGAAATACATGTAAACAAGGTTGTATCTAGTTCATTTATGAAATTAAAAAACTTACATAAATTAAAATATTCCCTTGACTCAGACACAAAACTAAATTTGGTCAAGATATTGATATACCCACACATAGATTACTGCTGTAACGTGTATTTTCATTATTTAACACAATATAATGTAGCAAAATTACAAAGAGTTCAAAATGCGTGCATGAGATATGTATACTGTATCCCTTTTCGTGAGCATGTAACACCTTATTTCAAGAATGAACTTAAATTAGTAGGTAGAGCACACTATTTATACAGCATCTTCTTAGAAAAATTAACTAGAATAAAAAGACCACAATATTTATATGAATTATTAATGAAAAGATCAGAAATACACAATGTAAATGTCCGAACAGATAGCTATAATATACTGCAACATAATACAACAAAATATGAGGGGTGCTTTGCCTACATGGCACCTATAGTGTTGAACATGATTTTAAATTTTTTAAATTTGTCAAGGTCAAAGTTTAAGGAGAGTGTAAAAGCATTATTCAGATAATAAACAGGATGTGACATTGTTTTTAATTTATTAGTGTTTTTTAGGAGATGTCATTTTGAAACTAGTGTTAGGATACATTTTTTTAGGATAATTTCTTTAGGTATTAATTTATATAAGTGTGTATAATTTTCAGCACAAATGTGTTGGTGTAATGATGTATAGGCGGAGTGGAAGAACGGCCTTGCCGAACTCATGCCTTTTGTGTAAATTTGTTTGTATTTAAACTTTCTACACAATAAATATGTTGAATTGAATTGAATTATACTGGGAGATGCAAAATTTACACTAGGCATCGGAGGACACACCATGGACTGTAGGGCCAACGTTATCGAGAGCCTGCCGTACCCACTCCTACTCGGCATGGAATTCCTTGAAGCATGCGATTCAATAATAAATCTCAGGAAAGGAACTGTAATGTTGACTATAACCGAAAAGCCCACTGTTATTTACCTAGATAATGACAGAACAGGCCTAGGACAACCCCAACAAAACAATGGGATAACGACAAGAGGAAATAATGTGAATGTAGGCATGACGCCTCGAATAAAAAAAGTGGACATAGGTCATAACGCAAAGAAAACTAAACAAACTTGGCCACAACTGCAACGCAAGGAAAATAGAAAAATGGAAAACCCCACATTCCCTAAACAAACAAACAAGAAGATAGCGAAGACAAATGAAATTGCAGATAAAAATGGCAAAAGAGCAAAAACATTAAACAATAACAAATGGAATATGATAAGGGAATTTAATAAATTTATGAAGTCAAAAAAGGATTACGAATGTGAGATTTCAAGGGCCAAAATTGAAGAAAAAAGGCAGGATTTGTTTGTCAATACTGACAGTTATTCCTTAGCACACTGTGTATCTGCAGACATGGAAATGGGAAAGGAAACTGCGAAAACATTTAAAAGAAGATTTGGGGGCATAAAAAATTTAATCGAACAAAAACAGAAATCTGGCGGCTTGGCTATTCTAAAAGACAATGATAGAACTATATTTTACTTGGTTACAAAACAATATTTTTGGGGAAAGCCATCGCTAAGGACATTATGGATGTCCTTGTATAAAATGAATAATTATATTGTGACAAATGGAGTACGGCGTATAGCTATGCCAAGATTAGGCTGTGGACTTGACCAACTTAACTGGAAAACCGTAAAGAATGTGATTTGCTGCTTGTTTAATGATATCGAAGTTGACATTCTGATATGCAACCGTCCTGAACCAGAGGAAGTCTGGAGAGATACGTCAAATAAACCGATTGTACATTCAAGGAAAGAATACACTTTGGAAATGAATGAGACGGAAATGGGTCAAGAAAATTATCATGAGGTTAAGGTAGTCTTGGAGGACGACTACGTCTTGGATCCAGGAACAGTAAATGACCTAAAAGTGAAAATTTTAGGAAATCAGTGGACAGCTGACCTGCAATAGTGGACATTCCAGAATAACAATAAGTTCTATCTTTCCAAAGGACTCATCAGACTAAACCCGTTAGTACCAGCAGAGAAAGATATGTGCCTCAGAGTGGAGAATAAAAGCCATAAGAAAGTTAAAGTTCTAAGGGGTTCGTCGGTGGGATACTTTATCCTACCAGAAACCAACTTGGCAAGCGAAGACATCGTCTTATTTCTAGAGGACTCGGACGACATGGTTACGCTGGAAGATCATCAATTGGACCACCTCTCACATCTAGAGAAACAACAACTAGCGCACTTACTACAAGAGTATCAAGATGTCTTCTCCAAATCTACAAGGCGAATGGGCTTAACAACATTAACAAAGCACAAGATAAATGTTGGTAATTCTGGTACTTCCAGGTACTTCACCACTCTAGATGTTCAGTGGATATTGGCAGGTGGAAATTGAAGAGGACTCCAAAGAATACACAGCTTTCGTTGCGCAGGGACATGGTCTCTATGAGTTCAACGTCCTGAGTTTCGGCCTCTGTAACGCTCCGGCCACTTTCCAACATTTGGCTGACCAGGTATTTGAAGGCATGAAGTGGAAAGACGTCCTGATATATCTTGACGATATTGTAGTCTTCTCCAGGACATGGGACGAACATCTAGAAAAATTAAAAAGAGTTTTTAAGTGGTTGCAAGAAGCAGGGCTAACACTTAAACCCAGCAAATGCATTTATGCAAAAACTGAGGTAAAGTTGTTAGGCCATATTGTAAGTAAAGAGGGCATAGCCCCTGACGAGGAAAAGCTGAAGGCAATAAAAGAATTCCCTGAGCCAAAAACGGTAAAACAGGTTCAGAGTTTTGTGGGCCTATGCAACTACTATTGAAAATTCATAAAAGACTTTTCTATCATTGCAAGACCTTTACATGTGGCCATAAAGAAAGAGACGGGTTTTATATGGGGTAGTGAGCAAAAGAAATCCTTCGAGACCCTTATAGAAAAATTAACCACCGCACCAGTCCTCCAGCACTTCAACCCAAATAAGAGTTGCGAGTTAAGGGTGGACGCGTGCACGGTAGGCATTGGTGCCATTTTGCTACAAGAGGGGGCTGATGGGCAGTCCCACCCTGTCGCATATGTGAGTAGAAGCCTCTCAAAAGCGGAGAGGAACTATACCATCACCGAACTTGAAGGATTAGCAGCAATTTGGTCCTTAGGGTACCTACGGCACCTCATATATGGCAGGCCCGTGAACATTGTTAGTGATCACCATGCCCTGTGCTGGATTAAGTCGTTAAAGGATCCAACGAACGGGCAGACTAGCACGGTGGTCCCTACGATTATCTGAGTTTGATTACACTATTGTGCATAAGAATGGTGCAGCTCACGCAGATGCCGACTCATTGTCCCGACACCCCGTGTTTAAAGCCACAGACAATATGGAGAATATAGATGACATACCAACGTTTCTTTTGCTACCGGAGGATATTGCCAAGGAGCAACAGACAGATCCTTCCTTAAAAGATTTGATAGCAGCACTTGAAAACCCCACTGATGCCCCAATAGGTTTAGCAAGGCGGGCGAAGAACTTCCGGTTAATTAATGGGGTACTATATAAAGTTAACCCATCGGCAGATGGGCAGGATAACTTGCTGGTGATCCCCGCACAACTTAGGGGAGAAATCTTGTACTCGCATCACTCCGAACCTCTCGCTGGGCATTTGGGTGTTGCTAAAACAGTGTATAAAATTAAGAATAAGTTTTACTGGGAAAATGTCCAAAGAGATGTAGAGAAATTTGTAAAGGGCTGCAAAGACTGCCAAGCCAGGAAGGGGCAACAAAACAAAAAACCTGTTGGGCTTTTGCAATCAATAGAAGTGGGGACACCCTTTGAACGGGTAGGCATAGACCTTTTGGGGCCATTTCGAAGGAGTCGGAATGGAAAAACCATGGTTGTGGTGGCAACCGACTATGCTACGCGCTGGGTAGAAACGGAGGCCTTATCCTCAGGGAAGGCCAAATCAGTGGCAAAATTTATTTTGGAGAAAATTATTGCACGTCACGGAGCCCCAAGATATATACTGAGTGATCAAGGAAAAACCTTCCGTTCAGAGTTAGTAAGGGAGCTGTTAAAGTGCATGGGGACTTATAGTCAATATACCACTGCATATCACCCCAGTTGCAATGGGCTAACCGAACGGTTTAATAAGACCCTTGCAAACATGTTGTCAATGTATACCAATGAACAACAAACGGACTGGGATGAATACCTTCCCCATGTAACTTTTGCATTTAACACAGCCCGACAGGGCACTACTAAGTTCTCCCCATTTATGTTGGTCTATGGTAGGGAGGCTGTACAGCCTACAGAGGCTAACCTACAGGAGAAATGCAACTCCACAGATGCGAATAAAATAAGGGAGCGAGCCCTGGCAGTAAGAAGTATGGCGGTGGAAAACATACAAAAAGGCAGGTGGCCGACAAAGTACGGTATGATGAAAAACATCGGCACCTGGAATTTAAAGAGGGGGATCAGGTGAAGGTGTTCACCCCAGTGCGCAAAGTGGGCAGGAGCGAGAAGCTTTTGCTTCGCTGGTTTGGTCCATACTACATATTAGAAAAGAAGAGTGGGGTCGACTACTTGGTCCAAAAGGGCCCAACCAAGAAGTCTAAGGCTGAGGTAGTGCATGTTAGCCGCATTCTACCCTACCATGACCCCTGGACCCCAACTCCAGTGCCTGAAGACACTGAGGAGTAGTAAGAGGTTTTTATATTTTAATTAAGTTAAGTAAGGAAATACAGTGCACTAATATAGATTTTTTCCCTAAGCCGGTTAATTATGGTAACGAGCAGCCATGATGGGGATGCCCACCACATGGAAGTAACAGCGGGGGGCTTTTGGCGGACATTGTCGGCAACCGTCACTACGAAGCAACAATCCCGCTGGTCTATGAAACGGCATGGCTGGAACATGAGGTAAGAGGCTGTTCGCAGTTTAAGGGGGCTTGTAGAGACTTCAATTCTAATAGCGATCAATGCATTGTATTAAGCAGTCTTCAACAATTGCACAAAGAGTCGAACTGAACATGACGTATTTTTTGCACTTTTATGTTTAGGGTTTAGTGTTTTTATTTTATACTTTGTCATTAAAATTTTTCTATTAATAAAAAATAATAAAACTAAGACAAGTAAAAGACATCAGGAAAGTTTAGAACCACAAGCGGTGAGAAAGCATGTTTCCCCCTTAAACGAGCCCCTCTCCTCGAGAAAACAGTTTATATTACAAGTTAATAGTGAAGTTGACCTTAGCTCACTCGAACCAGGACGAAGTCTAGAATGTATCCTGCAAGGAGTGGAGAGTTCTACAGTGGAAGGCACCAGTACCGAATCGGGTGTGTAAAAAATTTTTTTTTCTGGGTAATTTCAATTGAACCAGAGCAATTGATTGGGTAATGACGCGATGTTGCTAGGCGATTTAAGCTAGCGGTCACTGTAATGCCTCTAGATAAATGGCATAGTAAATAGCTGACTACCCAACACTGCCCTTGTCCAATCAAAATTATAATTTTTTTTTCTTGTAAAAAATATGTACTATTGTGGCCACTAGTACATAAAGAACCATATAAAACAGAAATATAATTACCCTCCATACGTGGAGAACACTAATTTTTATTTATTTTTTTGAAACGACAAAAGGTCAAGCTTGCGATAAAATTGAAATTTTTGATAATATATAACGTAACATTTAACAGACGACATTGCCAAAAGAATGATGTGCACTAGGAACTAGAAAGAATATTTAAAAGAATTGGCCTTAAGTATAATTTAGACAAATATATACACAAATAAATACTTTAAAGTACTTCTTGCTTCTAAAAGAAGAATTGTCAAGTTTGAGGTGAAAGATTAATTCAAATTTTTTTTTTTTCTTGTATGTTAACAAATAGATAATACAGCTCCCCTAAAAATAGGAATTGTTTGATATTAAACTTGACATTGAAACCAACCAAATTGAGTATAATTAAGTACATGAGTACATTTTATGGTTAAACATTAACTATGGGGATGTCATCCCTCATTCATTTCTTTTTAATTTTATTATCATTATTTTTTTTTAAAAACACCTCAACTATATGTACGGTGTGCATATACCAATGACGGTACATTCTATGTATAATATAGTATTGCACAGGAGGATAGTAAATAAGCATAAGCGATACCAAAATAGGGAATAATTTTTGCAATTTTGTTTTACCGATCGTCATTAGTCCTATAAATAATAGCATATTATTTGTATAGGCTTGAACTGGACAGCAGTAGTGCCCCCATGATTATGTAGTTTTTTATTGTTTTGTGCCTGGCTGGGTACGATTGTAGTTATATTAATTAGTATAATTTATCATTATAGAGTTAACCACAATAGCAGTTACAATAGGGAAACTAAATATTTTAGCATTTAACGCTATAAAACAAGACACAACTGAGTTGTGGTAGGTCATTTTTTGGTATTAGAGGTTAGATATTTTAGAAGGTACTTAATACGCTACGCTATACACTCAAAAGGTACAGATTTTTATGATACATAAGTATAACTAAAATAGCGTACGAGTATATGAAACCACTAAATATCTAACCAGTATAGATATTAGTTAAAAGTTAAAAAATAGATAAATAAATAAATAATTGTACTTACGGTCTACTGTTTCCATTTTTATTTTTGTTTCATGTGTCCTGAGATTCCTGAGCATGCTTGGAGGGCAAAAAGCACAATGTGGTCCCTGAGAGAATCCAGTAAAAAGGAATGGCATGTCTGCAAGAGGGAGTTCTGCAACCTAGCGGAAGTGTGATATACAGAATGACGATCAGCCAAAACTATCCTGAGCCAGTTATGAAGCCCGTCCTTAATCAACCGTCACCTAAGTCTCTTGTCACTGTGAAAGTCCTCTACAAGCTTCTACCTTTTCCTGGTAAACACTTTCTACCCCCACACCTAAAAAAAAACTGAAGACAAGGTGTTTTACGTAAACCATAGGAAGAAAAAATGAAAACTCACCTTTACAGATGTAACGAAGATAAACATTATAAAAGAATTTTGTACATGTCCAGGCCTTCTGTGGTAACAACAGTAGCAGAATCCACTATCGAACCAACAGCTATGTCAATTATGCTTAATGCAAATGCTGATGTGTCTAAATTCCATTTGCAACGAGAACAAAGACAGGAAAAAGGAGCTCAAATATCACAAGATCCGCACTAGTACAACGCTCACAATCACAAACAGAGACAAGACACAAAACGCTTATATCGCATAATAATGTCAAAAATGATATTCGAGGTTATGTCGCACGGACTTAGAAATGCTTGCGTTGGCGCTGGGATATCACACAGAGACAGATGCGGACTGCCAGAACCGACTCCAGGGCCATAGACTATAACGAACAGTGCCGGAGTTAGCCTGAGGACTTTAATTTTGTGCGTGCTCCAGGAAATTATTGTGCGTTATTAGACGGTTAGGTGTTTTTTTTACGAGCAAAGTTTATTGCTATTATCATTAGAAATATTGCCATTCTATAAAATTGCTGTTTAAAAAAAACATTACTATTGTTTAAGGAATTTTTTTCTGGTTATTGTTCTGGTTTTTTTTTTGTTTCTGTTTCTTTGCCAGTTGTTAAAGCTGGAGGCCAGCTTTCATGAGGCCGAGGAGATATGTCAAAAGGAAGGGAAAAATTTCATATATTTTTAAAAGATAAATTATATTCAATAAATTTAAAGTACAAAGTTATCAACCTAAATTCTATAATTTGTTTACATTATTTTTTATACATTGAAAATTAACAAACATTAAATTTAAACAAAGTATTGCAAAACATGTGTGTCAATTTAATTAAGCAATTGCATATACTGCAATAATTTTGAGGAACAGGTCATAGCTAAATTTTAATATCATTGACGTTTGGGGTTTGAGAGAGTGCAGTTAAAAGTACAGAAAAATATCTCCTTGGCCTGATGGAGTGCTGGGCAGTGACAATAATTATGTAAGTAAGATTTGTTCATTTTTATTAGTTTTAAGTTCACCCATCTTTCTTATTGTCTCAAATTAAATAAATGTCATCTATATATTTTTTAAAGCTGTCTCTTACTTTCTGCCATCCGAGTTATCCCCTAGTGCGTATATGGCCTAGAGGAGGCCAGTACGTAACAATACTAAAACAAGCTGCTGAGGATAAACTACAAAATTCTTACAATATAGAAATTACGAAATTAAGAAGGCCAAGGGTTAAAATAACAGGTTTTAATCAAGAAATGGATAGTGAAGAAATAGAAAACTGTATAAGGGATCAAAATAAATATTTAACAAAAGAGGACTCATTTAAGGTCACATATGTAAAGAAAACGGAAAACCGAAACTCTATAATATTTTGTGAGTGCTCTCCAGCAACATTTAATAAATTTATGTTCTACAAAAAAGCATATATTGGATGGGAAAGATACCCATATATGGAGACCTCAGTGTGCTACAGTGCTTTAATTGCCAAAAACACTTTCACAAAAATAGTAAATGTACTAAAAACCGAGTATGTATGCCAAATGTTCGGAAGAACATGAAACTAGTAGTTGCCAAAGCGCTGTTACAAAGTGTATTAATTGTTTAATAGCAAATAGTTAGTATTATACAAAACACAATGTGAGTCATAAAGCCACAAACCCGGAATGCTCAACCCATAAATATTATTTACAAGTTGTAAAAAATAAAATAGATTACGGTCAAAATAATTAAACAAGAGGAAATGGAAATTCTTGAAACCTTAGAAGTTTTAGATGAAGAGACTAATGGTACCGTAATAACTGCCGAGGACATTAATGTACAATTCTTTAATAAAAAAATGTTAAGTATAGCTCATTTTAATATAAGAAATGCCAGTCAAAACTTTGATGAACTATTAGTTACAATTCAAACATATCAGCTTAATCGCTGTAACGTAATTATACTTAGTGAAACACATCAAATCCAATCAGTCAATAATTTTAAAATATCTGGATATAATACATACTACAATAATGGTGATGTTAATAGAAACGATGGAGTGGTTATTTTTGTCAAAACACACATTAATGTGGACATAGCAAATACAAAATTTAACAATTCTCATGTAACAGTCAGCAAATTGAACATTATAATAAACAATATATCTTACGGAATCACTGCCTTGTACAGACCACCCTCTACGGACAAACAATACTTCATTGATGACCTTGACCTATATTTTACCTCTAACTTGAAAGCTCAAATAGAAATTCTAATAGGTGATATTAATATAAACATATTAGAAAAGGATGATAAACATGTAAATAGCTATTTATCAATATTAGCGCATCATGGCTTTGAGACATATATCAATATACCTACACGTGTACCTACTTTAAATTGTTTAGATCACATCTTTATAAGAAAGAAATTAAAAGAGACCAGTTTAATTTACAAATCTTTTGTCCTTCATACTGACATCACGGACCACTATCCTGTCACGATAAATATAAATTTACAATCTCATGTTGAAAGTGTAACAAAAACATACACCATTGTGAAAACCAACTACACAAAACTAGAATACCTAATTAAGTCACAAGACCGGTATCAGTTGTAACAGCATGCAATAATCCATTAGAGGCGACTAATGTTTTTACAAATCTATACAATAAGCTACTCCAACAGTCAAAAACAACAAAAAATCAAATAACTAAAACAAATCATAAAATAAAACCGTGGATCACAAATGCCATTATCACTTCAATAAAAAACAGACAAAATGAAAAAGAAACTCCTACACAACCATAGCGTAAATTTAGAAAATGAATATATAATGCTTATAGAAATTGTTTACTGAGTATCATTAAACAAGCAAAAAATAGTTATTACAGTGTTCGAATATTACATAATAAAAACAATATGAAACATTTTTATCAAGTAATTGCAGAAGCTACCAATGAAAATATGGATAAGAAAAAGATTGAACTACAAATACACAATGTAAATAATAAACCATTCAATAACAACATTGAAATGACAAATTATTGTAATGATTATTTTATTAATATTGGTATCAATATGTCGCAAAGAATTTTACCTCAGATTCCTGACAAATTTCAAATTCCTAAAAATAATTCTACAATGTTTCTTAAACCCGTTACTGAGAACGATGTTATAAACATATCAACTCGTTCAAAAATAATAGTTCTCCTGGCATCGATGGTATAACTGCTAAAATGATAAAACTAACTCACTTATATATTCCTAATCCCTTAGTACATATTATAAACTTGATATTCTTGATTGGTAAAGTCCCTCCACAATTTAAAACAGCAATCGTAACACCTGTACATAAAGCTGGGGATAAAACAGTAATTAGCAACTTTAGACCCATAAATCTAATAAATAATTTCGGAAAAATCTTTGAAAAATGTCTTAAAGATCAACTAACTAATTTTCTCAAAAGCATAATATTCTGTCTGAAAATCAATTTTGATTTATTGATGGATTAAGTACAACCGACACAATGTATGAATTAACTAAGGAGATATTATTAGGAGATAACGAACAATCTTAATAACAACCAAAAGTGTATAGCTGTTTTTCTCGACCTAGCAAAGGCATTTGACACAGTGCCTTACACAAAGTTACTAAATGTCTTATGGCATTATGGAGTGTGTGGTACTGTGTTGGAAAAAGCTACCTGTCAGAAAGAAGACAATATTTAAAAATCAGGGAAAGTATGATCCAAAAATTATTCAAACGGGAGTACCGCAAGGTACGGCCCTTGGTCCAATTTTATTCATAACCTACATAAACTGTTTACTTAAACAAAATATAAGTTGTAAAATCCTCTCATATGCTGATGATACGGTTTTAATTTTTCAAGGTTATACATGGGAAGAAACAAAAGACACCTTAATTGAAGGAGTAAAAATTGTTAAAAATTGGTTAGATACACATCAACTATCACTAAATGTGAACAAAACAAAGTACCTCTCTTTTTCCTTGACAAATGCAAATCGTCCACAATTTAAATCCATTAAAATAGAAAATCTTAATGAAGATATAACAGAAGCATCGTGCATTAAATATCTTGGAATAATGATAGATGAAAACTTGAAATGGGACAAACATATACTTTATTTAACTAGTAAGTTAAGAAAACTAATACATAAATTTTATATTATAAGAGAATTCCTAACAAAAAATCTAATATTAACGATATATAAATCTTTGATTGAATCGCTATTAAGATATGGTATTGATACGTGTTTACAGTCTTCAGTAAACACTCTGTGGGTTCAAATAACTTGCAACAAGAATCTTCATTAACCACTATTTTATTACTTAAAAAAAAACACACAACTAATAATAACTTAATCTAATATAAATTCACTACTTTTAAAACACTATTTACTTTTCTTCTTAAACTTGTCAACTCTTGTCGAACCTAAAAACTCCCTCTGTATACTAGAACTTCACTGAACTCAACTGTTACCCCATCTGCTGGATTCACCTCTTTATATCCACCCATAGAATGTACCAGAATCCTATTCCATAACATTTTAGAATCCTACAGAGTTTTCTACTATGTGCTAGATGACTGTTCGTCAATTGGCTCATAGATGGCACCACCCCACCTACTGGTCATCAACAGAATAACAGGTTTCTCCTCACTTTGACCAGGGACTTAATCACATCTTTCCCTGTTAGAGGGCAGCACATAACACTGCCCCCTTCTTAAGCCTGAATGTCCCGGTCAGGTAATTCAGATTCCCCAACATACTTCATACTTCGCCAACCTATCCAAGTGCGCGATTTTCATCTTGGACTTCTTACTACTTCGGTAAACAACGTCATTGATCCGAGTGATGACAGAATACGGTCCTTCCCAGAGTGGGTGAAGCTTCGGAGATCTTCCCTTCTTTCGCTGTGGGTTATCTAGCCAAACCAGATTTCCCTCCTTGAATCCTGCTGACGTCCCCTTCCGGTCTCTGTCACTAGCTATGCTAACTTGGTTTCGAACCAACTCGTGGACATTACTCAGCTGTTGACTAACTTCGTCTGCATAGTCATCCACGGACAGTGACTTCTTATCTGGTGTACCAAACATCAAATCACATGGCAGTCTGATCTCGTGCCCAAATATTACACGAGCCGGTGTCTGTTTAGTAGTCTCATGAATGGCAGCCCTGTATGCCATTAAGAAAAATGGTATATGTCGATCCCAATCTCGCTGGTTCTTGTGAACTACCTTGAAAGATGTTCCTTCATGGTTTTATTATGTCGTTCCACCATTCCATCTGACTGGGGATGAAGAGGGGTTGTCCGAGTCTTGTGAATGCCCAGCAACTCACAAATTTTCTGAAATACCCCCGACTCAAAAGTTTCTCCCTTGATCGGAATGTAGCTCCAGGGGTACACCAAATCGGCATACAAGGTTATCCACCAGAACTCGAGCAACAGTAACTGCTTCCTGATTCGGAATGGCATAGGCTTCCGGCCATTTACTAAAATAGTCCATAGCGACCAGGATGTATTTATTCCCATCATCTGTCACTGGGAATGGGCCCGCTACATCTATAGCAATCCTCTCAAAAGGAGCTCCGACTTTATATTGCTTCATTTAGCCCCTGCTCTTCGTCTGTGGCCCTTTGGTGGCTGCACTAGCCTTGCATTTGCGGCACCAAGCCTCCACATCTTGACGGTTATTTATCCAATAAAATCGTTCCCGTACTTTAGCCAATGTCTTATTCATACCAAAATGTCCCCCGGACACTCCATCATGTATTTCCTGAAGTACTTTTGGGATCCGACAGCTGGGTATCACCAGACGCATGGTAACTTCCTTCCCATCTGGACTTTCCCATGCTCTCTTTAATAGTCCATCTATAACCTTAAGGGAGTCCCATTGTGCCCACAATGCCTTCAGCTCCACACTTTTTTCCGAAACATCCTTCCATTCTGGTCGCGTTCCTTTTTCTTTTGCCCTTAATATAGGATCAATTACGCTGTCATCCAATTGTTCTTGTCTTAGAACTTCCTTTGTCCAATCGTCTGGAACATCTACCTGAACTGTGTTTAATGTTACCGTGTCCTGTGCTTTTTCAACCCGATAACAATGCTTGCAGTCCTCTTTGCACGGTCTTCTTGACAGAGCATCTGCATTTTTATGGAATTTTCCAGGTCAGTGTTCGATTGTGAGGTCATATTGCTGCAGTCCTTCTATCCAGCGAGCCAGTTGACCTTCTGGGGTTTTCAGCTGCAATAGCCATTTTAATGCAGCATGGTCGGTCCTGATTTTGAAATGTTGGCCATAGAGGTACTTGTGAAAATGGTCCACGGACTTACCAATGGCTAATAGTTCCTTCACTGTTACACAATAATTTCTCTCCGGTCTGGACAGTACCTTACTGACATACTCGATTACTTTTTCCTCTCCATTTTGGACTTGAGATAGGTCACATCCAACTGTGGAGTTGCTAGCATCTGTGTCAAGAATATAGAGGCCCTTTTTTTGGGGATATGCTAGCACAGGACTACTGCATAACGCTGTTTTCAGCTTCTTCCATCATGTTTCACACTCCGGTGTCCACTGATATTTAACTTTTCCTCCGTTAGCTGGTGTAGTGGCTTTGCTATATCCGCAAATCCTTCCACAAAACGTCTATAGTAAGTGCAGAGGCCAAGAAAGCTTCGTAATTCATGAATATTTGAAGGTCTTGGCCAATCACATACGGCAGAGATCTTGTCCGGGTCTGTCTGTATTCCCTCCGAAGATACGACATGTCCAAGGAATTTCACTTCTTTTTTTGAATAGTAGACACTTCTTCGGATTCAACTTTACGTGTGCGTTTCTGATTCTCCCAAATACTTCTTGAAGATTTTCCAAATGTTCCCTGAAGTTTCGTCCCATAACCATTACGCCATCAAGATAAACGAAGCACGTCTTCCAAGTTAGTCCTCGGAGTACAAATTCCATCAATCTTTCAAAAGTAGCTGGCGCATTGTAAAGTCCAAAAGGCATCACGGTGAATTGATATAGACCACTACCTGTTGAGAAGGCAGTCTTTTCCTTGTCGTCAGGGTGAAGTCCCACCTGCCAATACCCACTTCGAAGATCTAGAGTTGAAAGCCATTGTCACCCTGCCAGCGCACTTAATGTATCGTCAATTCGTGGTAGTGGATAGCTGTCTTTCTTCGTAACATCATTCAGCTTCCGGTAGTCGACACAAAATCTCAAAGTTCCGTCCTTCTTGGCCACTAAAACTACCGGTGATGACCAGGGACTGGTTGATTCCTCAATTACTCCATCTTGTAGCATCTTTTGAACCATCGCAGCAGCTTCTTCCTGTTTAGCTAGTGGCAACCTCCTAGGTTGTTGGCGGATTGCAGCTGAATCACCGGTGTCTATCCGATGCTGTACTATATCAGTTTTGGTGAGGATGTCTGTGTTTTTGGCAAATACCGCACTTTCTTTCTCCAAAAACTTGTTTGCCTCTCTACGTTCATCCTCAGATAGATGTTCAAACTGGGAACTCAACAAAGTCACAACTTCCCTGTCTACGCTGGTTGGCGAACATTTCTCCCCTTGTTCCTCGCACCTTGCTATCCACTGGACTGATTCGTAGGATCCTATTGCCTCGCCTTCCATGAAAGTCACTGAGTGGGAATTTAAATTAGCCACTCAGTGATCATTGGTGTAATTAACAACCATTATCCATTATTACTGTATTAAATAAATGTTCATTGAATATTTTTATTTAAGTTAAAATTTTATATGTAAGTACATTTTAGCATGTAAGTCTGCACATACAGGAAGTATGTATCTACATTTCAAAGGCATATACAGCGGCCATTAACAAAAAAAGGTATATCTAAAATATATCACCTCTTAGAAAACCATGATTGGTCCTTCATTGATTGTCGATATTATAATTCTGACACCAAATTTGATATGTTCTTAGAAATTCTGTTAAATGTAATGGATAAGGCTATTCCAAAAATAAACAAAATTTGTGCAAAACAGGACAAAAACATTTATTGGTTCAATGAAGACTGGCGGCAAATGCGCGAAAATCTAAGACTTTTAAATGAACTTCAAGAAAATTTCCCAAATGCTCAACTAAAAAAAGATATCAATGAATTAAGACATACCTACAGGAGAGAAATAAACAATTCCAAAAAAGCCGCTTATACAAACTACATTCAAAACTCTGATAATATGATAAAAACTGCTTGGGAAGTAGTAAACTCATTTAGGGGTAATATTCAATCTAGAGGCATAGAAACCAACCTAAATGCAAATGACTTAAATACTCATTTTGTAAATGTAGCCGAGACTATCACATCTTCACTACCCACAAGTTATCAAAATCCTGAATATTATTTACACAAACTAACTATAAATCAAAATAATCTACAGTTTGAGTTCAGAGAAGTTACATTTACTGAAGTGAGGGATGCAATAAATAACTTGAAAAACAAAAACTCTAAAGACATATACGGGATGAATATTATTTTAATTAAATCAATCAAGGATTTAATAATTATACCACTAACAAAACTAATAAATTGCAGCATACGAGAAGGTATCTATCCTAGCTGTTTTAAACTCCAAAAAGTAGTACCAATTTTTAAAACAGGGGACAACAACAATGCCAACAACTATCGACCCATCACGCAGATACCTGTCGTTTCAAAAATTTATGAGTATCTCTTAAAATCTCAATTGTATGAATACTTTGAAAAGAATAAGTTATTTAGTGAAAGTCAATTTGGTTTCAGGAAAAACAAATCTACCACTTCAGCCATTTTAGAATTGCTGGAATACATAATGGAGGGCTTTGAGAGGGGCCACTACGTGCTAAGCACTTTCTGTGATCTCTCGAAGGCCTTCGATTGTGTACAGCCAGATATTCTTGTAGTCAAATTAAAATATTATGGATTAAACCTGAACAGTTTAAATCTCCTAAGCAGTTATCTCACAGAACGCAAACAGGCCGTTTTTTACAATAACTCTGAGTCAAATAGAGCACATATTAAATTTGGTGTTCCACAGGGATCCTTGTTAGGACCCCTGTTATTCTTAATGTATATCAATGACCTAAGTTCAGTTATTACAGACATAAAAACAATAATGTACGCAGACGACACAAACTATTCAGATACCTACATAGATATTGATGTGGCAACCATAAATAACCGGATTGAGGAGAATTTTCAAAAATATAATGAATGGTTTGTTTACAATAAGCTATCATTAAATAACACTAAAACTGTAAACATTACTTTTAGTATGAGACAACAACAAAATTTAATTAATCCGGAAGAAGTCAAATTCCTGGGCATATATTTAGATCCAAAATTGAAATTTGAAAATCATATTGACCATTTGGCTACCAAATTATCAAAAAATGTATTTCTGTTAAGAAATTTAAGTAAAATATTACCCAAAAATGTCTGTTTGCAGGCCTACCACAGTCTATTTCAGTCTGTCAGCTGTTATGCTATCATGGCATGGGGACACTCCTGCCATGCAAACAGAATTTTTGCTTTGCAAAGAAGAGCCGTGAGAATAATTGCTGGCCTAGGATACAGGGAAGATGTAAAAAACACATTTATAGAACTAAATATTTTAACAATTCCATGTAGATACATTTTTGAATGCTTGATATATAGTCGTAAAAATTTAGACAAATATTCTTCAAACGGCATTTTTCATGACTATAATACACGAATAAAAAATGACATTCGAATAGATTATTTGCGATTAGAAAAATCCAGAATTTCATCTAATTACTACTGTCCCTTGTTCCTCAACAAAATTCCACCATGCATAAAGTTGTTATCATTCAATAAATATAAAAATATTATAAAACAAACACTAATAGCAAAAGCTTTTTATAGTGTCAATGATTTTTTACAAGATGACAATATACATTTCAGCACTGTGTAAATTATTTCAAAATTTCTTACCTTTCCTTCTGTGTAACAAAATGTATGTGTAAATCTCTATCCGTTTGTTTTTTACAGCTTTGTTTTTTACAAATTTTTATTCATTATTGTATTAAATGTGACTATTAATTAGGTCTTTTAAATTTTTAACTATATGTACATATATACTTTTATACAATTATCACATATCTAAATGTAACTTTGATTTTGTTTGATGTTCATGCCAAATTGACTTGTGTAATGATCCTGTATGGTATCAAATGCATCAATAACCACTACTACTACTATGTCCTAGTTGTCTTTATATTATATACATGATACAACCTATGTTTTTATGTGTGGTACTAATCCGAAATTATCTTCCTCTTCGCCACAAGTGACCAGGGAGGTAAATCCGGCACGAGCTTGGGTTTCACGCACCGGTACTGACATCCTGGGATGTCTGTGTACGTTTATGGATGAGTATAAGCTCCATCACAGGGCTGCAGCGATGCAGTATGGGAGGTAGCGTTCCTAACATCCTGGAGCTTTGACCCAAGCCAAAGTGTGGGACACCGCGCCGAGGGTTGAGTGGCCGCAGGGTAGAAGATGCGGTCTCAAGCGGTTCCCTGGGGGCACCAGGCGGCACCCCCCTTGTATATAGCCTTACTCGGTCATGCGGGGCTCTGATCGAGTGGACCTTTATTTCCCTAGCTCTTCGTGGGAACTATATGGAGAGCAAAAACACACAAACAGAAAACGAACAGGCTGAAAGGCCGGAAGGCCAACCAAAAGGCGCAGGTGCTATGAAGGCAGAAATGCCGAAAACACAGCCAGAAGGCCAGGTTGCGCCACAGGCTAAAAAGCCAAAGCAACCCAAGGGCCAGGGAGGTGCTTAGGCCGAAAGGCCAAGCACATCCCAAAAGTCCAGGGGAAAGAGCATTAGGGTCAATTCCGAAGAGGAGGTTGACCTAATGACAGACGCGGAAGTGCGAGCTGCTCGTCTGTCTGGAGTCTCAAAAAAGAGGCTCCAATATCTTGTCAAAGGTGGTCGAGATTTCTGCGAGGCTAAAAGGGCCATAATCAAGAGCAACTTTGGCAGGGTTCAAAAAGGCCAAGCAATGGCAAAAGACCCCAAGAAGGCTATTCAAGGGCCCAGCGGGGTAAAGAAGACGGACCAGGAAGGCCGAACCAAGGCCCAGAAAGGCCCCGCCTTGAAACCGTCACACCTCCCAGCGGCCAACGGGGGAAAAAGAGGGCAAAATTGGAGGAGCTATCCTTCAAGGATGCCCTCTCCGCTGTAAAGGTCGCGGTGGTGCAGAACGGTTTCCCGATGGAAACGATGGAGCAGGAAAGGCTAAAGGCCGTCCAAAGCTCCATTATGCAGGCCTACGAGAGTATTCCTGTAGGAGGGCCTCAGGTGTGCTTTGCCAAGTGCACATATAGGCCAGGCTACCTCTTGGTGGCATGCGCGGATGAGACAAGCGCGGCATGGCTGCGGAGTGTTGTCCCCACGCTCCAGCCTTGGGAAGGCGCAAGCCTCAAAACGCTGGAGGGGGACAGGATTCCGGGGCTGTGCGCGTGCACCATGTATGTCGCCGACGAGGAAGGCCAAAGGCTGGAGGCCAACGGAATACTCACCAGACTAAGAATGTGTAACAAAGGCCTAAACACGAACCTATGGACGGTGTTCGCAAAGACCCCGTCCGAGAAGGGGCAAGTGTGGGTTTTTTCCATGGACAAGCAGTCCATGGAAGAACTACAAAAGCTAGACATGTGTCCCTATTTCGGAATGGGAAGGATACTATTGTATTTATGTCTGGATTGCAGATCATCTGTGGATTTAAACCAGTCTGAAAGTGAAATACTCAATGCGGTACAGAACGACCTACGTACATTAAATAAAAAATTTACTGATTTTTCAAAAATTATCTCCCAGCTTTTTGAAAAAGTAAATGAAAGCAACAGTAACAGTAATAAATTTTTTAAAACAGTCCAAAAAGAAATTCAGCGACTAAATGATGATTTACAACAAAATATTGAAAGAACGAAACAAGAGGTTATAATTATAAAAGAAACAAATAAAGATATGATTAAATTACTTTCAAATCCAGCTCCTTCACTAAAACCATATAGTGAGGTAGTAAGTCATGCTACTTCTCAAAGCAAATATACCAATCTACCCCCACCAAATAAAGTATTTAGAGGGACAACAGAAAAACCTACCATCAATAAATCCCAGCAAAAGCTGATACAACACAACAGTACTTCAGCATCTTCCAATGATTTGCATATACCTAAAAAAAATTCCCACAACAGTTATCCAAAAAACCTGGAAAAAATCTCTGATGGTTTTACCGAAGTAAGATCACAACGACATCGGCAGAAAAAATACCAACTTGGCACCAATACATCTTCTGATATAAATGAAAGCGGTTTTGAAGGAAGGGAATCTGCTCAAACTTCTAGTGGTAATAAAAAGAAGAAAATATGGCTTTTCGTTTCTCGGGCAAAAGGGAATGTCACTGAAGAAAAAGTAAAAAAATATATTCACGTAAAGACGAAAGCTGACATTACAGATATTTCGGTCAAACTACTGAAAACATATTATCAAAATGAAGACAACAATTGCTTTTTGATTGGGGTTGACCCTACTTTTCAAGAATTGGTATACCAACAAGATTTTTGGCCAAATGGTGTAGCTTTCCAAAGATTCGATTTTAAAAAAGGTCAACATCCTCGTCAAAGGAATACAGGGCTTGATAATAGCTCCTTTAACACTGAAAACTCGGTTTTTACATGAAATCACCGGAATGTCCAACTAAAATCACTTCTAATGCCTTTCAAGATCAAGTAGTTTTTTCATCAATATTTCATATTAATATTCAGGGTCTCTCGAATAAACTAGATGAGCTAGAGTTGTTTCTTCATAATGATAGATTGCATATTGTCTGTGTAACAGAACACTGGTTCGATAATTGCCATCTAGAATGTATAACAATCCCAAATTACAGGCTTATTTCACACTTTTCAAGAAAACACCACATCCATGGTGGTTCAGCTATTTACGTTAAAAACAATATTAGTTGTGAGGAGATACCATTTTTAAATAGTTTTTCAGTTGAATGTTACTTTGAGATATGTAGTGCCAAGTACGTAATCGGTGAGTTAGAAATTCTTGTAATTTGTATATACAGACCGGGAGATACAGATATTACCATTTTTGAGGAACATCTTACATCTGTATTAACTTATGCCTTTAATAAATTCAACATTATTGTTTTATCGGGAGATTTTAATATACACTTTAACAAACCGGAAGAATCTAACACAAAAATTTTTAGTGATATAATTGATTCCTTTGACTTAAATATAACTTCCAACCAGCCAACTCGTATCTTTACTAATAAAAATGGTGTAAAATCCATTAGTACAATAGATTACATGATTACAAATGTACCTCAGGACCACTATGAGTGCTCAATTATTAACCCAAATTTGGGCGACCACGGTGGACATAGAACATCCTTAAAATTAATTACGCATTTAAAAGTCAAAACTCTACCTTGTTCTATAAAAATGCGTGTTTTAAATCAGAATAATTTACATACTCTAGCTTGGCGCTTAAGCAAAACTGATTGGTCAGACTTTTTCGCATATGCTGATGTAAACAAAGCTTGTGAGGACTTCTTAAATACTATTCGTTGGTGTCTAGATGTTAGTTGTCCATTGAAAGACATAAGAATAAATAGTTATAAATCTAATAAGTGGTATACTACAGAAATCGCCCTACTTCAAGACCATCTTAACAATTTGCACTATTTGATGCTAATTTCCAACTCACTTGAAATTAAAGCTCAGTATACGCAATGCAAAAAATACCTAAAATCAGAGATTAAAAAATCTAAAAAGTCCTATTATAATAGTAGATTAGAATATTCTGATAACAAAATTAAAGAATCATGGAAAATTATTAATGAAAACTTGGGCAGAAACAGAAAGCATATAACAGACTTTTCACTTAATGGGAACGATGTGCGTATTTGTAATAATAAGGAGATTAGTAACATTTTTGCAGATCATTTTTCAACTGCATGCAGTAATATGGGTGCAAGTCATTTTCATACTAACTCATCAGTTTCCTGTACTGTTGCACGACACATACAAAATACTATTTTTGTTCCTTACATAACTGAAATTGATGTTACCAATATACTAATTAATATTAAAAACAAAAAGTCATCAGGTTTTGATGAACTTTCTCCCAAACTAATAAAATCTGTCTCAAGATTGATTATACCTCCTTTAGTACACTTAATAAACCTCTCACTAGAAAAGGGTAAATTTCCTGACTTATTTAAATTAGCTATTGTGTTCCCGCTGTACAAAAAGGGCGATGTCACAAATATTGACAATTACAGACAAATATCTTTGCTATCCGAAATTTCAAAAATACTAGAAAGGTGCGTGTATAATATAATAACTGATTTCAATGACAAATATAAAATCTTAACAACTAGCCAGCATGGATTCTGTAAAGAGAAATCCACAGAAACTGCAACAAATCAGCTATTAAATTATGTTTATGGGGAACTTGACAAAGGCAGTTACGTTGTATCAATCATGTTTGACTTATCTAAGACCTTTGATAGTCTAAATAGGCATTTTATCTTGAAAAACTTATACACCTGAGGCATTAGAGGAAATTTATTATACTGGATCGAATCTTACTTAGAAAACCGAGAATTAATAGTAAGAATAAATAATGAATTATCAAACAGATTTCCAGTTTCACTAGGGGTTCCGCAAGGTTCGGTTTTGGGTCCGTTGATTTTTCTACTTTTTGTTAACGACTTACCTCACTTTATTAGTAAGGGTAGAGTCATTATGTTTGCAGACGATACCACAATAACGGTAGCTGACGAATCCCTTGAGAAAATTCAAATAAAAATCGCAGAAACATTTAGCGAAATGGATTCCTGGTGCCACAAAAATTCTTTGATTCTGAACAAGCAAAAAACAATACACATAGATTTTCATCTTCAGAAAACTATTCCTGTTACCTTTATAAAGGACTTTCATTATACCTTTGTAACACATACTAAACTACTAGGCATCTGGCTCGATTCTGATATGAATTTCCGCAATCAAATCACACACGTATGTGGAAGGTTAAACAAGGCCTTTTACGCGATTCTACAGATGAAATCATTCTTAACTGTAGAGTGTACAATAAACCTTTATTATGCTTTTGCTTACTGCCATCTTTCCTATAATATCTTGTCTTGGGGCTCTGCCACCGATCTCAGTAGAGTCTTGATTTCACAAAAGAGAATATTAAGATTAATGTTTAATTTGGACTATCAGGCAAGTTGTCGTCAAGTCTTTAAAAAGTATGCAATTTTAACCGTGCCATCTATATACATTCTGAAATGTGTCATGTTTACCAAAAGACATCTAATGGACTTTGTACATCAATCCGATATCCACAACTGCAATACAAGAACTACAAACCTCCGATTACCTATATACAGAACAACTATGTTTCGTAAATCTCCACGCTACAACTGTATCATCCTCTATAATGCATTACCTGATGGTATCAAATTACTAGGGAGCTATACTACTTTCAAAAAGAGTGTAAAGTCATTTTTAGAATTAAACGCTTTCTACTCTCTTAAGGAATTTTTGTTTCCAGTGGGGAGATAAGGCCTGTAATTTGGGTTTACATAATCTGTCAGTCATTTCTCACTTTATAATATAACTATGTATTTTTATTAGTGATTATTTTAATAGAATTTTACTATGTATTGCTGTCTATATTTTTTTCTGTAATTTTATGTACTGTTAGTTATGACTTGCCTTTTGTAACTTATGTTATGTTAATTTGAGGTTAATAAACTATTCTATTCTATTCTATTAAGTTCCGCCCAAAGGAACAGGGTACACATCCTAATAAAGAGGCGACAAAGGGCGTTAAAGTCCAAAAGCCTCTAATCAAGTCACGACCTCCGGAAGGCAGGGAATTGGCCTCGATGGAAGAGCCAAAAGAGGGAGAGGAAGAAGGAGAGAACGAGCTCCACTCCTCTGACGAAGACTTCTCCGGCCAAAGTGGGTTAAGCCCGCTCAAGAGGCCTGGCGCCCAGAAGCGGACGCCCATGGAGGTGGGAGAAGTTATTGGGAGGGAGGACCTGGCACCTCTGGGACCTTCACCCCAATAAAAGAAGAAATCAGGGTCCTGCAGGCGAATCTCCATCATGCAAAGGATGCTTTGGCTATTGCATGTCGGAGATTCGAGGAAGAAGGCATCGACATTGCACTCCTGCAGGAACCCTGGATAGTCAAGGAAAGGTCGGCAGGCCTAAAGCCGCCACAGGGTAAGTTTTTGTACAATACACGATCTACTAGACCTAGATCGTGTATTGTATACAGTAGTAGAGTTAAGTGTATACTAATTCCGGTGCTCTGCACCGACGATTTTGTTACAGCCACTCTAACAGCATCGACGGAAGAGGGTATGAAGAGCTGGGTCATTTGCTCCGCCTACTTCATAGGTGAGGAAAGTTCCTGTCCACCAGAGATACTAAGCGACATAGTTGCCTACTGCGGAGAGAGGAACCTTCCACTACTAATTGGATGTGATGCCAACGCACACCACAAGGTATGGGGAAGCACTAACATCAACAACAGGGGTGAGTCATTATTACATTTCATCCTAGGGGAAAGGTTACTAATAGCTAATATAGGCAGGAAACCTACTTTTGTCACTTCAGTGCGTAGGGAAGTCTTGGATTTAACCTTATGTACAGGTAATGTAAGAGCCATCGGGCTCCGATCATAGGCACATCAGAACCAACATCAAGATCCCATCTCTAACGGAGACGAAATTCAGAAATCCCCGAGATACCAACTGGGAAGGATATTTAGAGTCCCTCAGAGGATATCTAGAGGGAGGAATAGCGTCTGGAAGAAGCATAGAGAGCCTTGAAGTGGCAGTGGAACAGGTAAGCGAGGCGATAGTAGCTGCCTACCAGGAAAACTGTCCGGAGAAAACAAGGAAAACCAGGGGTAAAACAGTCTGGTGGAATAACCACCTAGAAGGCCTTAGGGCTGAGGTTAGAAGGCTATTTAATAGGGCCAAATCCAACCAAGGCTGGGATATCTACAAAGTAAAACTCACGCAGTACAATAAAGAGGTCCGCAAGGCAAAGAGAGACTCATGGAAGAGATTCTGCGAAGAGGTCAATGATGGTCCCGCAGCTTCCAGAATCCATAGAGTCCTGGCCAAGGACGGTTGTACTGAAAACGAAGTAGGCTTTATCAAAAAAGATGATGAAACCTACACAGAAACAATGACGGAAAGTATCAAATTGCTCATGGAGGCACACTTTCCGGGCTCACTGATATTAACAGACCTAGAGGATAGGCATTATCCAGGCCAAAGGCCAGAAAGGCCCAAACTTGCGGACTGGACTGGTTGACCACCGAGGTTATAAAACCTGATAAAATCAGATAGGCAATCAGTAAGTTCCAACCACTCAAATCGCCTGGGGTGGACGAAATATATCCAATTTTGCTCCAAAAGGGGCTGGAGGTATTGATACCTTACTTATGTAAAATATTCAGAGCTTGCTTGGCTTGGAAATACATACCAAAAATATGGCGGAAGGTGAGAGTCATCTACCTACCAAAAATAGGTAGATTATCGGACCAAACGCCCAAGTCATATAGACCTATAAGTCTATCCTCTTTCCTACTTAAAACGATGGAAAGACTGATAGATAGGTACATTAGAGACGAACTACTAAGGGAAAATCCCCTGAGTGAACGTCAATATGCATACCAGCCAGGGAGGTCGACAGACCTTGTGCTGGATGAATTAAACAGACTACTAGCAAAGTCCCTCGAGGACAAGGAAATGGCAGTAGTTACATTCCTAGACATAGAAGGAGCGTTTAATAACGCAATAATGCACTCACTAACGAGTGCATTATAAAAGAGAGGAGTCCCAACAACGATCTGCCGGTGGATAAAAGTCAGCCTAGATAATAGGATTATAATATCTAATCAGTGGTGCACAGGTTAATGCAAGGCCCAACGCCAATTAGCAAAGCAACACGGGACGGAGTACCAGAAGTTATACTCGGAGATGAGGGCAGATCCCATTCTAGGCATGCCCACGGATGTAATGGTCCCCTGGTATAACTTCAACAAGAACTTTCAGACTGTTATACCAGTCAGGGAGGATTGGAAAAACGGTCCTCCCATAACAGCACAAACAGTCTGGTACACTAACGGCTCCAAGACAGAACAAGGAGTCGGAACCGGGATTTACGGGACAAGGTCAAAAGCTAATATATATAATAAGACAAGGTACTGTTAACCAGTCGATCGCCATTTTCTCTGATAGCCAAGCGGCAATAAAAGCAATCAGTTCCATGCAAATCAACTCAAGATTGGTGTGGGACTGCTTGACGGCCCTTACAGAGCTGGGAAGTCAGAACAGAGTGACCCGCCCTAGCATAGGTACCAGGACACGAGGGACACAGAGGAAACGAAAAGGCTGATCACCTGGCCAAGGAAGGCGCACTTGTAGCCCCAATAGGACCCGAGCCCTTTTGTGGCGTGGCAAAGCCATACAAACGAGCAGCCATTAAGGAATGGGTGCAAAATAAATCTCTGGAATGGTGGAGAAATCTCCCAAGACAGAGACAGGCCAAGGACTTCATTAAAGAACGTTCGGCCAAATTTACGGAAGACCTACTAAGCCAGAATAGGAAGGCCTTCAGAGTAATAGTAGGCCTTCTAAATGGCCACTGCCGGCTCAATAGACACATGAGTCTAATGGGCCTGGCAGAGGACGCGACATGCAGATTCTGCCAAGAGGAAGAGGAAATCTCAGTTCACGTATTGTGCCACTGTGAACGCCTGGTGAGGCTGAGATTCCAAGTACTCAGAGAAGAAAAACCAAGGACGGACAGCTATATAAAAGGGCCTTTATCAAAGCTAAGGAGTCTAGTACAAAGGACAAAGCTGGATGAGGTACTATAAGGAAGATATCCTGGGAGCATCACAATAGACCTGAAAAGGTCGCGGTGGTAAAGGCTAAACAACCAGCTCCTTTGCTAATCTAATCTAATCTAATCTATGTTTTTATGTAATGTAAATGTAAATTTTGTTAATAAATGTATTATTATTATTATCATTCGGGTGCCTAAGTGCGTCACGGGAACTAACAGACCACAACTAATTTTCATTGGGAGGGTGTGCTTTCAGATCTATTATGTGCCACACCGAACGTTTACTGTCAGAATCTTGGAGCTCATAAGTCCATGGTGAGAGAATTTTACTGATCATGAAGGAACCCACAAATTTAGGCGCTAACTTCGCCGTGAAATATTTAGAGGCATCCGAGTGGACATGAGAACATCTCCAGGCCTATTGCTTCAAAACAAACTTGTCGGGTCGGCATCTTAGGTTATAATGTTTCTTACTAGATTTATGGGCCTTCAATATTCTACTCTGAACATCCTTATAGATCTTAGCGAAGGCAAGCTTACAGTTTTCAGGGTTTAGAACTGGATACTTAGACTTGGAACGTACGGAATTAATATACTTATAATTAAAAAATGTGCAATGTATCTGATTGAAACCCTAACGGATATTATAAATGCAAGCCATGAGCAAGGTCATTTCCCATCTATGCTCAAATCTGGAAAGATTGTGCCTGTGTATAAGAAGGGTGACCAGTCAGATCCTGGAAATTACAGACAGATCTCTATCCTTCCAACTTTCTCAAAAATTTTGGAAATAATTGTTTACAACAACTTAGCCAGCTATTTAAATCTGAATAAAGTTATAAACCCAAACCAATTCGGTTTCCAAAAAGGCCTATCAACCATAGATGCCATAATGTCACTCACCAAATTCATCGAAAACAGTTTTGAAGAAAAAAATAATTGTTTAGGAATTTTTACTGATTTATCGGCAGCTTTCGACTGTGTGAATCACTCGATTCTTCTACCAAAACTAATTTTCTATGGTGTACGAGGCAAATGTTTGGATTTATTTGATTCATACCTAAGAAACAGGTCACAAATAGTAGTAAGTGGTAATGAAAGTAGTAAGCCATTGGAAGTCCTCAGAGGTGTGCCTCAAGGTTCAGTCTTGGGGCCTCTTCTATTCCTTGTATGTATATATATGTATATCTATGTTCCGAGAAGCTTCCGCGGTCGTTGGTATGAAAAATACTAGGTTCTCGGGTTGAACCGCGTCTGAGATTGTTAATGTCTCGACGTTTCGGCTCCCGTTTTGGAGCCATTTTCAAGAGAAAAAGTGGGTCAAGTAAAAATTGTCAAAGAAAATAATGCTAGGAGTTCGTGGAACTGGTTCGATTCCGGGTTCCTACTCCCCAGATCTCACCACGATCCGTCTCTAAGGCCTCAATCTGCCTACTCCTTAGAGCGAACTCGCTGGCAGTATCGGACGAAGTGTTATTTATACGAAAGCTGTCTGTGGGTGGGAGAGTGGTGGGGGGTTGAGGGTCTGTTGATGGAGGCATCAGAGCAGAACGGCTGCTATCAGGATTATGAGGTGTGGATGAATATTGTGGGGCTAGCCTGGAGATCAATGATTTCCAAGCGACTGGAAGACGATGACCGTGATCCCTTTTGTTTAGACAATTGGGACGTTATTCAATAGAATAGAATAGAATAGAATAAAAATTTATTGTCTTGAAAGTTACACAAAAGGTAAGGGTTCAACAAAGTTGATTTTCAACCCTCCCCGCACAATAAAATTTATAATAAAATATAAATTAGTAGTTAATGAAATGAACAATAACTAATTATAATTACAATCCTATAAATGATTAAATATTATTACAATATGATAAGAATTAAAAATATTACACTAAAACTTGAGTAAACTGAAAAAATTAACATAATAATAAAAATGAGGTGATAGATAAGTGCAGGTACAAAAAAGAATGAATATAATCATAATCATAGTGGGGCAATAAGAAATAATAAATGGTTATGGGTCAAATATAAACAAGATGGATCAGTTGAATGTGCTCAGCTGCTTATTTAACATAATCTCTTTTAATTTGCTTTTAAATTGAAATTCGCTTAAATTGAGGAATTGGAAGTTTTCATTTAGAACTACTGCGGCCGCATAAATGAAGCTACCCTCAAACTTGCTAGTATGGTGTTGCGGAATGTTATATTTATTGTTTCTTATGTTAACGTCGTGAATGTCAGAGCGTTTCGTCAACAGCTCATATAAATAAATCGGAGTGGCTGTTTTGTGTAATTTATACGTAAATACTGAAAATAGGTATTTCATTCTATTTCTGGCATTTAATTCTTTAATATTATTAAGAAAGGGTGTAATATGTTCCCTATAATTAATGCAGTAGCTAAATCGCATGCAAGCATTTTGTATTCGTTGTAATTTATTTTTGTTATATTCTGTGAGAAAATTAAAATAGACATTACTGCCATATTCTATTTTCGGATATATTAAGGATCTCATTAGGGTCATCTTTACATCTTCCAATAAACTATATTTAATAATAATAATAATAATAATAATAATAATAACCTTTATTCACTTAAGCCTTTTACAGGATATGAAACGTCAAATAGTACACAAAAAAATACATTCATATATCTAAGTATCTAAAAACACAATAACAAATATATAACTTGACAATACATTACTACAACTTTAAAACTTATTATATTTACAAATAAATAATGAACATAAAAAAAGGTACATATTTATAATTCATTGTTAAAATTCAAGTTTATATTGGATGATTGAAAAATTCTTGTAAAGAATAGAAACAATTTTCTCTGAGAAATAAGCGGAGCTCTGTTTTAAATTTTTTTATATTTACTTGCTGTTTTATACTATCGGGTAGCTTGTTAAAAATTGTTCCACAGGTATAGTAAGGCCCCTTTTTGTATGTGCTTAAACGAAAATTATTTATATAGATCTGATTTCGCCCTCTGGTGTTATAACTATGCACACTACTGTGTTGTGGAAATTTATCCCAATTGATTTTGGCAAATAGGGCTGCTTCATAAATTAGCAGACAGGGCAGTGAAAAAATTTTGTGTTTTATAAAAGTAGGCCGACATGATTCTAGCGGAGTTAGAGAGAATATTAACCTAATAATTTTTTTTTGCATTACAAAAACACGCTGAAATTCACAGCTTGTTCCCCAGTAAATTATTAAATATTTCGTATGTGGATATGCTAAGGCAAAGTATATATTTAATAAATACTTTTTATCCATGAAGTTTCTGAGATTTCTGATAGCGAAATAGGCAGAATTTAATTTTTTTAGTACATATTCAATATGATTTGTCCATGTAAGATGTTCGTCTATGAACAAACCTAAAAATTTTGTGTTTTGAGTTTTTTCTATTTCATGGTTATTTATTTTTACAGAAATAACGGGGTTTTCCCGTCGTTTGTGAAACATTACATATTTAGTTTTTTCTGCATTAATTATTAGTTTGTTGTTAAAGCACCAGGTGTAAAATTGTTCAAGCGTGCAATTTACTTTATTTTGAAGGTCCTCAGGTGATGATGCAGTAATGCATATAGTGGTATCATCAGCATACAACACTAGAGTTATATCTTTTGTAATAAAATGTTGGAGATCATTGATAAATAAAATAAAAAGGAGTGGTGATAGCACACCCCCCTGAGGAACTCCAATGTTGACTTGAGATGGTAGTGATGTGTTTTGTCCAATTTTTACACTAATTTTCCTGTCTGATAAAAAGGAGTATATCCAATCATTCAATGGCTGCCTTATACCTAAGCTGTTTAATTTTTTTATTATGAAGTCTTTGCTAACGCAATCAAAAGCTCTAGTTAAGTCAAAGAATAGAGTTAGTACATACTCTCCTTTATCCACCGCATCATATATACAACTTATTAGAGAAAAAGATGCTGTATTTGTGGAAAAGTTTGGCCGAAATCCATGTTGAGCATTAGATAAAATATTTTTTGTATTTATAAAACTGTACATTCGATTGTGAATAATTTTTTCGAATAGCTTTGATAAACAAGACGGTATGGTTATAGGCCTGTAATTTTCAACAAGATCTGTTTCGCCCTTTTTGTGTAGAGGTATAACAGTGGATAGTTTGAGGTCATTAGGAAAGATTCCCAGTTTTACTGATAAATTAAAAATATAACATAGCGGATGAATTATGTATTGAGATATATATTTTAAAACTTTAATTGGAATTCCATCTGGCCCACTTGAGGGTTTGTTTTGCATTTGTAACAATTGATTTTCAATTTCCATAGGGGTGATGTCTGGGAAAAAGAGGGATGAAGTACTTTCCGGCCCAATAGAACAACTGCCAACAAGATAATTATTGTATACCTCTCTAAGAGAATTTTCAGCTATTTGCGCAAAATATGTGCTAAATATATTACATATTTCGTTTTGATCTGATACTAAAGTATTTTTATACACTATTTGTGATGTATTTGATTTGTTTTTTGCTGCTCCCATATTAGAGTTAACAATAGACCATATTTCTTTGGAGCTGTTAGAAGAGTCTTTAATTCTTTTGTGATAGAATTCCCGTTTCATAATTTGTAATTTTGTTGTGTAGTTTTTTTTTCTCGGTTTTGTAATGTTCACTTATTTCCCTACTATTAGTATTTTTCGATAGCCAATATAGATTTTTAAGATTACGGCTCTCTTCTACCACACTCGCGTCAATCCAGTTGTTTTTATTGTTACCACAAGAAACTTTGGTCTTAGTTATTGGACATGTCATATCTAAACAATATGTTAAATTGTCTCCGAAATACTTCCACGCCTGATTAACATCTTGCATATGATATAGATCACTAAGATCAGTAATTGAAAGCATATGTTTTAAGTTGAAAAGGTTATTATCTGTAAAAATACGTTTATAAATATGCCCCGGCTTTTTGATTACTACTTGACTTGGTTCAGGAATACTTATAGTGAATGTTTGTGCTTTATGGTCTGATATGTTAAGATCTAGATTTTCACCTGAATTGTTGGAGATATTTGATATTACATAATCAACTGCTGAAGTTGCATTGTTAAAGCACCTAGTTGGTTCTAATGGAAGACATGACTTTAAGTCGAAACTTTCGAAAATATCAAGTAGTAAACGTTTTGAGGGGCTATCTATTAAATAATCTATATTGATGTCACCACAAATTACAATATACTTATGATTTCTTAACACATTACATATTATAGCATTGAAACAATTTAGAAATGATTTGACATGATAATTTGGATTTGGAGACCTATAAAACACTAATAGCGCAATTTTTTCCTTGTTGATGCTTAAACTTACTCCCGCACATTCACAGATAAATTCTCTTACATGATGTTGGCTAATATTAATTGATTTGCATGTTATATTATCCTGTCCGTAGATTTAAATTGGTATAATGCCTTTAGTGTCATGAATGATTGTTTTGTTACATTATTTACATGTGCGTCAAAATTAAGTGAACTGTCAATAATTACTCCTAAGTTTTTTACTTGTTTTACATATTTGATGGTGTCATTATTTACTATAATATCGTAACTCTCAATATCCAACTGTTTTTTTAACACTTCATTTCCTATGCACATAGCAACGGATTTTTGGGCGTTTATACGTAATCCATTATCCTTACACCATTTAGAGAAAGCTTCCAAATCCGAATTTAGATTATTAATAGTTGCTTTTACATTTGCTTTACTCACCTTACAAGAGATATATATCTGAATATCATCAGCATACATATGTGATGAGGAGAACCTAAAGATAGGTGGTACGTCCATCATAAATGTTGAAAACAGAATAGGGCCCAGGATACTGCCTTGTGGTACCCCATTTTTTGTAAACCTGCTATTTGAATATTCATTGTTGAACTTGACTGACTGACTTCTATGATTTAAATAATTTTTGAACCACAGTAACTCCACACCATCTATACCTATATAATTTAATTTTGATTCTAATAGACTAAAATTGACCAAGTCAAAGGCTTTGCTTTGGTCCAGTAATACTAAGAAGGTGATCTCTGAGTTGTCCATGTTTTTGGCAATAACATTCACAACTTTAATCAATGCTGTACTGGTACTATGTCCTCGTCTAAAACCTGATTGAAGCCTTGGCATTATATTGTAGGATGTCAAATAATCTGAAAATTGATTGGAGACAAGTTTTTCAAGTAATTTGGAGAATGTAGGTAAAATATTTATGGGTCTGAGGTGGTTTAATTCTAGAGGGTTTGAAATTTTTGGAATAGGTAAAATTAACGCTGATTTCCAAATATTTGGCACAGTACCTTGAGATAACGGCTTATTAATAATATTAATTACTATTTGAATACAATAAGGAATAACTATGTTTATCATCTTTAAATTAATCACGTCAACACCGTAGGCATTACTTTTTATTTGTTTTAACTGCGCATATATATCATCTTCATTAATTTCTATGAATTTGAATTGAATCATATCATTTTGTAAGAACCTATTATTACGAAAATATGTGCGTAATTCATTATTTACTTGAGATTCCCCAGCCACATTTATGAAATAGTCGTTAACTTCATTAGTATTACAGTCCGGAAGTTTATCTAAGTTCTTTGTACATGGATTGTATATGCCCCATTTTTTAAGATTATTCCACAGTTTCTTTTGATCCTTATTCGAACTATTTAATTGAAATTTCATATAAGCAGTTTTTCCCTTTTAATTGCTGTATTAACATAATTTTTTATTTCTATATAGTAATCTTTATGTACTTTCAATCTACTTTTTATATATTTTTTGTGTGCTTTATTTTTTAAATTAATCATCTCTTTTATATTATAGGTTATATATGGCTTGAAATTACTGTTAGATTTAATTAATCTTAATGGAGCATGAACATCAAACAATGCAATTATATAACTATTCAATAATTCCACCTGTACATTTAAATCCTCCTCATAGTTTATAGCAGACCAGTTTACTGATAAAGCATCTAAGGCAAATTTGTTTATATCAAATTTGCTATAGTTTCTAACATAAAAATGTCTCTGTTGTTTTTCTGGACAGCCTATATCTATAGTGCATGAGACCATCATATGATCTGTTAGGTTAAGCATATCACTTGTGTCAACCGAAATTATTTTTAAATCTGAGCTAGTACAAATTACATCTATTAATGATTCAGTTTCTCGGGTAATTCTAGTTGGTGAATCGATTACTTGTGTTAAATTGAAATTGTCTATTAAAGAGATAAAATACTTGGCATCAGTTTTTCCCTGCTCCATCATATCAATATTGATATCTCCCATTAGTATTACATAATCAACTTCCATGAAAATTCTTTCAAGTACCTCACTAACTTCCAACAAACAAGATATATGCATACTTGGAGGTCTATACACAACACCTATAGCTATTTTTTTATGATTTAAGTTTACAATTAGCCACATATACTCGACACCACTTGGAGAATTAATGTATATTCCTATACCTCCCCCTCTGGTTTGTCTGTCACATCTAAAGAATTTGTAACTGTCTATATGAAAATACTTGGAATCCATGTCTTCCGTTAGCCATGTTTCCGTAATACCGATTATGTCAAAGTTTTGTTGTAGGATTACGTCACAAAAGCTATTAATGCAGGAATTTAGTGAACGTATGTTAACATGACTTACACAAACAAATGTTCCTTTTCCACTTCCTGCTTTAGGTTGCTTTTATTATTACTGATTTGTTTTATCAGTGATGGCTATTTAGAATTGTAATCAATATTTTTTCTTTGTAAGTTAATTCTCCTTAAATAGTAAGGACCTGTTAAATCAAATGGAGAATGATTGACATTAAAGCTTTCACCTTTGTTATTTGCTTCAGTACAGTTTGGGCAGACTTTGTCTTTTATATTGCATCCTTCCGTGTCGTGACTGCCTTTACCACATTTGGCACAGTTTGCATTTTTAGTACAGAATTTCTTCGTATGGTCAAAACCGCAACATCCAAAACATCTAAACACTTTTAAGTACTCATATACTGAGCAAGCAGCATATTCTACACATAAGGCGCCATTATCCATTATTTTTCTGAAAGTATCACCATCGCATTCAATTATAGCGAACCATTTTTTTAGCATTTTTTTAGATATAATAAGCTTTATATGAGCATCTTGATTAATAAATCTGTTTTGATTGATTATGGCATATTTCAGTCTATCTTCATTCAGTTCTTCATCCAGTCCTACTATTTTTATACAAGGTTTTTGGAACTTTGGCTCTCGTATTTCATATTCTTTCCCAAGTTTTACTTCCGTTTCTGCCTTTAATTTTTGAAAATCATCTTTATGTGGGCATTCCAGCATAATTCCTCCGTTGTTAATCTCTTTAATATTCGAAATTGCCACTTTAATATCAGCAATTTTAACATGATCTTTAATGTCTTTTTTAGTAACTTTACTATCTTGTTTATTTAAAGGTTTTATCACTAACACATTTTCCTTATTAGATTTTGTAATATTCGCATAACTCAGATTTGTAGTAATATTTGTCTTAGCATATGCTTCACATGCGCCTGAGCCACGTGACTGGATGTCTTGTGGGTTTTCATTGTTTTTCTTATGTATAGTTTCCCAGGACTTCAATTTATTTTCTATTTCCATAATCTTCTCATTCAATAACTTTATGATTTCTTCCTTGTCTTTTATTGTTATGTCTTTTTGGTCACTTAATACTTCTAGTAAATCTCAATTGCTTCGCGGATGATTCGCGGTTTCTGGAAAAATGATGGTGCTATGGTTTTGGTGTTATCGAAGTCTATATTATGGCCTGTTAGAAGGCGGTATTGGGCAAGTGATGATGTGGGATCGGATTTTCTAACTGCAAGATGATGTTCATATATTCTATTGTTAATCCGTCTGTTGGTTTGCCCAATGTAGGTTTGGGGACAGTTTGAGCAAGGTATTTCGTATACACCGTAGGTATTTGGTCTTTTGGGGTTCTGATTAAATTGGAAATTGTTTGTTTGTGAATATGGTTTTTATGTTATTGGATTTCAGAACTTTCCCAGCACTCTGACCCTTCTAGAACATTGTCTGTCCAACACCTATTTTTTCTTTCAAGGCAACTATTACAAACAAGTGAGAGGAGCTCCAATGGGATCACCTCTGTCCCCCATCATAGCCAACATCTACATGGACAACTTCGAAACCCAAGCCCTGAATTCATCCGAATTGAAGCCTATTTGCTGGCTAAGATACGTAGATGACATCTTCGTTATCTGGCCACATGGTACTGATTCTCTAAACAACTTCCTGTCTCACATTAATTATATACACCCTCAGGTCCAGTTCACTATTGAAATCTAAAACAATTGTTCTCTTCCTTTCCTAGACATCCTCATTACAAAACAAAACAACAATCAATTCTCCTACTCTGTGTATAGAAAACCAACCCACACCAACCGTTTCCTTAACTCAAAATCACACCACGATCCATCACAAATAAATTCCGTTGTCAACACTCTTGTAACCAGATCCCTCAGACTAACAGATAATCACAACAGACAATCCGAACTACAAACATTACAAGAAGCAGTTCTACAAAACGATTACGACAAAGGACATATAACGCGATCCATACACAAAGCATAAAATCCTGCCCAAATTCAACAGACAGAAACTCTTCCTCAGCAAAAAGCTTTCCTACCTTACATCAAAGGTGTCACAGACAAAATTTCAAAAGTTCTGAAATCCAATAACATAAAAATCATATTCACAACACACCAAACAATTTCCAATTTAATCAGAACCCCAAAAGACCAAATACCTAATGATTCCCACGGTGTATACGAAATACCTTGCTCAAACTGTCCCCAAACCTACATTGGACAAACCAACAAACGGCTTAACAATAGAATATATGAACATCGTCTTGCAGTTAGAAAATCCAATCCCACATCATCACTTGCCCAACACCGTCTTCTAACAGGCCATAATATAGACTTCGATAACACCACAACCATAGCACCATCATTTTTCCAGAAACCGCGAATCATCCACGAAGCAATTGAGATGCAAAAACGTCCCAACTGTCTAAACAAAAGCGATGACGGTCATCGTCTTCCAGTCGCTTGGAAATCATTGATCTCCAGGCTAGCCCAGCAATATTCATCCACACCTGCTCTGATGCCTCCATCAACAGACCCTCAACCCCCCACTACTCTCCCACCCACAGACAGCTGTCGTATAAATAATACTTCGTCCGATACTGCCAGCGAGTTCGCTCTAAGGAGTAGGCAGATTGAGGCCTTAGAGACGGATCGTGGTGAGATCTGGGGAGTAGGCATATAGAGACCCCGGAATCGAACCAGTTCCTCGAACTCCTAGCATTATTTTCTTCCACAATTTTTACTTGACCCACTTTTTCTCTTGAAAATGGCTCCAAAATGGGAGCCGAAACGTCGAGACATTAACAATCTCCGACGTGGTTCAACCCGAGAACCTAGTATTTTTCATACCAACGACCGCGGAAGCTTCTCGGAACATATACTACATATATATATATATATATATATATATATATATATATATATATATATAGTTGTAGTTGTTTCCTGCAAATAATATGTAATAACAGAAAATAGCAAGTCGCTATACACCATGGAGACATCTATGATGTCTGGTGTATAGTAGCATTTGACTACATGAGAGGATTTACATACCTCTCACCGGTACACCATTTACTTAAGTTTGTATAAAACTAACAGGTTGGCCACTGTCATTTGTTTGTTCCATGACCTATGGCATACTGATGAGAACTAATAAGTTCGAAACCGGTCTATGTCTGGTCAGGGAATTGACATGTGACATTCACTACCAATCTTTCATGATTTGTAAGGTATAATTCAATGCAGGTCGGGGTATTTGCCCGCTGAGTAGTTGTTTCCTGCAAATCATGTATAGAATATAATATACAAAAATTCATTAGCGATATTATTTGCTGATGATACAACATTTGGCATAAGTATAAACAAGGAAGAGGACTCTAGTGTTGCCTATCAAAACATTATCCGGCAAGCAAAACAATGGTTTACCAAAAATTATCTATTTTTAAATGAAAGCAAAACTGCTTCCATAAATTTTAATACCAAACCAAACTTAAATGATGCCACCACGAGGGTAAAATTTTTGGGAATCCATATAGATGCTCAATTAATATGGGATGACCATATTAACTTTCTCTGTACTAAATTAGCTAAAGTGGTATTTGCTGTAAGAAAAATTAGAGACTTATCAAATAAATCAGTAGCGCTAACTACCTACTACGAACTGTTCCATTCACTCCTCCGGTATGGAATTCTGGTATGGGGCAATGCTGTTAATATTCATCTTCAAAAAGTTTTTATTTTACAGACAGCGGCAGTAAGAGCCATTGTAGAAGCAAACTGGGATGTCAGTTGTAAACCAGTGTTGTCATCACTAATAATAATGACTCTTTATGCTATTATTGTGTATGAAAATTTATTAAATGTCAAAAAACATTGTGAGGACTATATAACTCATGAAGATATTCACAATCACAACACTTGATTTAGATATAATTTGATTATACTTATCATGTATTTATACTCTCATAATTTGAAAATCTTTGTTTAACATCAGTATTGCCATGAGATAATTATGAACAAACTTCAATAATGCATCTTCAATTTTTATATTTTAGTTCACCATTTTGGCAGATTTAGTTTAATAGCTATAAGAAAATGAATGAAACTTTTAAATAAATTGTATTTAAAAGAATTCTCCATGACTGTTGAAAAATAGCCTCTTTTTATTAACTTATTTAGATTACCCTCCTGCTGGAGTTTAGTATTAACTATTGCACCATTGTGACTAGCCATGTTGTCTCTGATTTAACCCCATCTAGTCTACCGTTACCAACTCAGTTACACATTAAAAACACCGCCAAACATTCATACCCTAACAAGGATTTGAACTTGGGTCTCCTTGATCTCAAGCCTAACGAGTAAGCATTGAGCCACTGAGTCGGCATGATGACCAATTTCCAAATATAATGAATTTTAACGACCAACTGCAAAAAACTGTAACCAGTCATTATTATAATGACCATTTGGAAGGACTGTTTATGTGTTATTTGTTTTCCCTCCAAGGAGCGACCTTTAAAAATGCAATGTCACATGCAGTTACCCTACTGGCTAACAGTGAATTTTCTCCTGCAAATGCAATGTTTATTTTCAAAACACTTAAGAACTACATATTTATAATCTGAAAATGTGTCATTTGGAAAATTTAGTTTGCAACAGAAAATTTTAGAACAAAGTTAGAAGAACATTGATTAACCTAATACTATTTTTTACTATGATTACTTACTACAAGATAACTGATTTGAAAAATAATAAATAATAATAATAACTGATAAGTACGAAAATTTTAATTATTAAAACAACTCAAAACTGGTAAAAAAAACTAACAATTACGCAATTCTAAATGCAAATTTCAATCTATGTCAATAAGTACCATGAAAGATTAAAATCAATATTTAATTGTTATACTTAATGCGTTTACAATTATACTGCACAAGATGTTCCATCGGTACAAAACATTAACTTCGTTCAGGTGGCAGTATTTAGTTTCAGAGTAAACGAAATGAGTCAGTATAGATAATTGAAAACGTAATTGAGAACGTGACCTTAGATACAAAATCCCTTCAGACTTATAAAATGTAATAACAAACAAATAAATTAACAGGTCACTGTTTATGAAGGCTCTGTACAATCGTATCAATGTATATTATTTGTACCTGATGAAATAAAGAACTTATCTACCTATTATCTATTAAATGAATTTATTTGCAAATGAACTTTAAGTGTCATATTAACTTTGATTCAAGAATTATTCAACTGAAAAAATTATTGTTAGATTATCATAAAATTTGAGATTTGATGTTTTGAGATGACTGTAAGTGACTATTCTTTCCTATTATTTGGGTTTTCTACCACATCTATTATTATCCTCTTCAAAACAAATCACCGAATCTACAAAATAATAGAATTATTGGAAAAAAGGCCTCTGCGCCCGTGACTTTGCCCAATAAAATTTGTTGATAAAAAATATCCACTATGTTTTTTGCCAATTTTGGATCGTACTTGTTGGTCCTGGAATTGGCAATGGAAAAATTATTGTTGCGCTTATTTCTTCCCCAGCCTTGTGCAAAATTTTTTTTGGAATGTATAAAAAAATAAATTCACAAGAACTAGAGAGATATTAATATCACCTCAATTAAAAAATCAATGATTTAAGAAAAATTAATCATAGAAATATATGGTTTATATACAACCTCTGCAGGTACTAAATAGCCAGAAAATTCAGCACTTCTTTGTAAAACACGTCCTATACCCACGGAGACTGGTCTCAACCTTAAAGATTCCTTTAAAACAGCTTTAGCATAGGTGGCGTGTTCTAACGTATCATCAGTAATAGCACTATCTTTTGAAGGCAATAACTTGCATGATTCCTCATATAAATTACTTTGAGCATCTGAATTTTTAGCTAGATGGTACAAAATGAAGCTCGTTGTGTATGCAGTCTAAAATAATTAACATGTTATATTCTTAAATACTTAAATTTGTAACTACATACTGTATCTATTCCTGCTAATAAGAAATCGCAGACAATACCTATTATATCTTTAAAATCTAATTCTGGCGATGATAAATATGTTTCTAATAAAGTTGACGGAGAATTCTTGTTCTCATTAAATATGGATATTTTTAATTTTAGCAAATCTATAGCCACTCTGAAAATTAAAAATAAAATACAAGGTATAGAAAATATTGTAAACATTATTTAATATTTTCAGATTACTATAAGTAACCAATACTTTTTTTGATTTTATAAAACGAAGATTAACTTACTCTTCCATATATTCCTGAGACTTTCTAAGCCTCTTGTATAGTGGAGTATCAAATAATTTCCATAACTGTGGTCCATTATCTGTTTTTAATATACATGAATTTGTTTCCAAAGCTGCATTAATAAGCTTAGAAGTTCTTGAATATAGTTTTCGTTCTTCCTCACAGAAACTATTTAACCGTAGATCCAGAGTAACCTGTCCAGTTACTAAAAATTATAATTTCAATATATAAAATATGTTATGGATTATTACCGTATAATGTGAGATATATCTGTAGTGCGTGTGTGTGGGTGTGTTTACATGGCTATTCACTATATTTTAATAAAAATAATAAAAACCTATTTTCCCCTTTAGATCAAGTAATTTGACCTTGGATGAGTCATAAGAAAAGATGTAAAAATACTGAGTATACCAAAGCCGCTTTACAGTCTGCAGCTTTCTTGCAAACTCAATAAGTCTTGATCAAAAGCATGCGCAGTTCAGGACCAGCTGATCACATTTGGCAATTTACTTGCACATTTCAACATCTTGCAACTTATGTGCAAGTCTGGTGGATAATTTAGTGTTTTCCATGTTACCTATACAGACAAAAATTTACTAGGTACTGGAATATTACTTAATGTTGCGTGGTCCGATTAAGAGGTTATAGATGAAAGCGTATTCATATGAATATTCTTGGCGACTAAAACGAGCAGAATAAATTAGGTTACTGTATTATTATTTAATTTGTTAGACACTATACAATTTATTATTACAAATTTGGCAAATCTTGCACAATATTATTGCAATTACAGAAATTGCCGACTGTAAAACGTACCGTCAAAAAAACATTACATGCAAGAAATTGTCACTGCAAGATCTTGGTTGCAAGAAAGTTGCAGACTGTAAAACGGCTTTCACACAATAAAAAATTTCATCATGAGATAATATAAAAAAGAAATACCTATTGTCTGAAAGTTATTTGTGGCATTCTACGAATATTCTTTCCTATTATTTGGGTTTTCTACCACATGTACTATTATCCTCTTCAAAACAAATCACCGAATCTACAAAATAATAGAATTATTGGAAAAAAGAGCCTCTGCGCCCGTGACGTTTACGCCAAAGGAAAAGTCAGAGGTTATGTTTTGCAAATAATATAAATCGGAATAAACACAAAAATAATATATTTTGCTGACGTTTCGGAAAGTAATCTCTTTCCGTTTTCAAAGCTATTTTTTGAAGAACTCTTATTTTGCTGTGTATGTCAAATACACAGCTTTAAGATTCTGTTTATGTTATTTCCATAGATACTTACTACTTACACAGAACATAGAACTGATGATATTTTTTTTTTTTTTTTTAGATAATGTTGAGTTTGTTAAGTTCTTCTTTTAACATTGGTAGCCAGGTTGTACAAATATCTACAGAACAATTCGATACGCACTTATCTTCATTTAATAAGATTATTGCTGATTCTTTAATTTTTCTTTTTTTTGGTATCTGTTTCTTTTGTTAAAATTTTTGCCAAGTCCCAGTTTATTCTATGTCCGTTTTCCCAAGCATGTTCACAAATCTTTGATTTCTGAATTTCATTCTTTCTAATGTAGTTCTTGTGCTCATCCAACCTCACACTGAAAGGTCTGGATGACTCACCCACATAACATTTATCACATTCGCACGGGATATTGTAAATACAGTTTTTTGAATTCTGCTCCCTGTTTATCGATTTTGTTTTTGTTAAAATAGATCTTAAAGTGTTCCCCGTTTGAAATATCGTCCTAACATCAAATTTGTCACCTATACGGCGTAGCTTTTCCGATAGTCCGTATACATAAGGAATTATTGCTGTATAATGACGTTCAGGTTTTTGTCGTACCTGATTGTCCCTATTTTCAACATTTATGAAAATTCTATCAACAAAGGCTTCAGGATATTGATTTTGTACTAGAACCTCTTTGATAAATTTTTTCTCGTTATTTAATATTTCATTATTAGATGAAATTATTTTGGCCCTATCGTATAAACATTTTACAACACCCCTTTTAACATTTATTGACTGATTTGAGTTAAAATTTAGATATCTATTAGTATGTGTTGGTTTTCTATAAACGCTTGTTTCAATTGTATTATTTATCCTTCTAATTAAAACATCTAAAAACGGTAGTTCATTCCTACTTTCTACTTCTAATGTGAATTTAATAGACGGTTCCTTACTATTTATATTTTCTAAAAAACTATCTGGTAAATCAACACCATGAGGCCAAATTGCAAAGATGTCGTCAACATATCTCCACCAGACAACCGGTTTGTTTATACAATTTTTAACATATGTGTTCTCAAAGTTCTCCATAAATATGTTGCTTAAAATTGGTGATAATGCAGACCCCATAGCCATACCAAAATCCTGCTGATAGAACTCATTGTCCAATTGAAAATAGGTTGTTTTTATACACAGTGTTAAGAGTTCCATTATGCTATTTACACTTAATTTAGTTCTAGTTTCCAAATTATTATCATTTAGCAACCTGTCTTTAACTATTTTTAATGTTTCATCTACCGGAACATTGGTAAAGAGGCTAACTACATCAAAACTAACCATCAGGTGTGATTCATGAATATCGGTTTCATAAATTTTTTCTATGAAATGTTTACTATTTTTAATATATGAATCGGTATTTCCAGATAATGGATCAATAATTTTAAGTAAAAATTTTGCCAAATTATGACATGGTGAATTAATAGAACTAACAATTGGTCTTAAAGGTATATTTTGTTTATGTGTCTTTGGTAAGCCATAAAAATGAGGGGGCTTACTATGATGTGGTGCAAGTTTCCTTCGTTCAAAATCATTAAATTCATGTTTGTATTTAAACAAAGTTCTGTAAATTTTGCTCTCTATTGATTTTGTTGGATCTTTGTTTAATTTTGAGTAGGGTCCCTCATTTACAAGAGTCATGATTTTTGTGTTATATATATCTTTATCTATAATGACTGTGGCATTACCTTTGTCTGCTGGCAATATTTTTATGCTTTCATCGCGTTTTAAAGAATTTATCGATAACTTTTCTTCTGGAGTTAAATTATCTTTAATTTTGTATTGCTTCTCTAAAGCAATTTTTGCCCGTATGCGATATTCATTACCACTATCTGTTGGTAAATTTTGAGCCGTTTTTTCTATTGCCGCTACTATGTCAAATTTTGGAACAGTTTTCGGGTTTATTGCAAAATTTAAACCTTTTGATAGTACAAGCCTGTCTGAAATGGACAAAAGTCTTTTTGACATATTAATGACAGTCCTGTCAATTAAAGGATTATTATTTATATTTTGTAATTGCCTAATCTGTTTTTCCCTTATTAAGTTTCTACAAAATATAAATAATAATCCTTTAATTGACAGGACTGTCATTAATATGTCAAAAAGACTTTTGTCCATTTCAGACAGGCTTGTACTATCAAAAGGTTTAAATTTTGCAATAAACCCGAAAACTGTTCCAAAATTTGACATAGTAGCGGCAATAGAAAAAACGGCTCAAAATTTACCAACAGATAGTGGTAATGAATATCGCATACGGGCAAAAATTGCTTTAGAGAAGCAATACAAAATTAAAGATAATTTAACTCCAGAAGAAAAGTTATCGATAAATTCTTTAAAACGCGATGAAAGCATAAAAATATTGCCAGCAGACAAAGGTAATGCCACAGTCATTATAGATAAAGATATATATAACACAAAAATCATGACTCTTGTAAATGAGGGACCCTACTCAAAATTAAACAAAGATCCAACAAAATCAATAGAGAGCAAAATTTACAGAACTTTGTTTAAATACAAACATGAATTTAATGATTTTGAACGAAGGAAACTTGCACCACATCATAGTAAGCCCCCTCATTTTTATGGCTTACCAAAGACACATAAACAAAATATACCTTTAAGACCAATTGTTAGTTCTATTAATTCACCATGTCATAATTTGGCAAAATTTTTACTTAAAATTATTGATCCATTATCTGGAAATACCGATTCATATATTAAAAATAGTAAACATTTCATAGAAAAAATTTATGAAACCGATATTCATGAATCACACCTGATGGTTAGTTTTGATGTAGTTAGCCTCTTTACCAATATTCCGGTAGATGAAACATTAAAAATAGTTAAAGACAGGTTGCTAAATGATAATAATTTGGAAACTAGAACTAAATTAAGTGTAAATAGCATAATGGAACTCTTAACACTGTGTATAAAAACAACCTATTTTCAATTGGACAATGAGTTCTATCAGCAGGATTTTGGTATGGCTATGGGGTCTGCATTATCACCAATTTTAAGCAACATATTTATGGAGAACTTTGAGAACACATATGTTAAAAATTGTATAAACAAACCGGTTGTCTGGTGGAGATATGTTGACGACATCTTTGCAATTTGGCCTCATGGTGTTGATTTACCAGATAGTTTTTTAGAAAATATAAATAGTAAGGAACCGTCTATTAAATTCACATTAGAAGTAGAAAGTAGGAATGAACTACCGTTTTTAGATGTTTTAATTAGAAGGATAAATAATACAATTGAAACAAGCGTTTATAGAAAACCAACACATACTAATAGATATCTAAATTTTAACTCAAATCAGTCAATAAATGTTAAAAGGGGTGTTGTAAAATGTTTATACGATAGGGCCAAAATAATTTCATCTAATAATGAAATATTAAATAACGAGAAAAAATTTATCAAAGAGGTTCTAGTACAAAATCAATATCCTGAAGCCTTTGTTGATAGAATTTTCATAAATGTTGAAAATAGGGACAATCAGGTACGACAAAAACCTGAACGTCATTATACAGCAATAATTCCTTATGTATACGGACTATCGGAAAAGCTACGCCGTATAGGTGACAAATTTGATGTTAGGACGATATTTCAAACGGGGAACACTTTAAGATCTATTTTAACAAAAACAAAATCGATAAACAGGGAGCAGAATTCAAAAAACTGTATTTACAATATCCCGTGCGAATGTGATAAATGTTATGTGGGTGAGTCATCCAGACCTTTCAGTGTGAGGTTGGATGAGCACAAGAACTACATTAGAAAGAATGAAATTCAGAAATCAAAGATTTGTGAACATGCTTGGGAAAACGGACATAGAATAAACTGGGACTCGGCAAAAATTTTAACAAAAGAAACAGATACCAAAAAAAAGAAAAATTAAAGAATCAGCAATAATCTTATTAAATAAAGGTAAGTGCGTATCGAATTGTTCTGTAGATATTTGTACAACCTGGCTACCAATGTTAAAAGAAGAACTTAACAAACTCAACATTATCTAAAAAAAAAAAAAAAAAATATCATCAGTTCTATGTTCTGTGTAAGTAGTAAGTATCTATGGAAATAACATAAACAGAATCTTAAAGCTGTGTATTTGACATACACAGCAAAATAAGAGTTCTTCAAAAAATAGCTTTGAAAACGGAAAGAGATTACTTTCCGAAACGTCAGCAAAATATATTATTTTTGTGTTTATTCCGATTTATATTATTTGCAAAACATAACCTCTGACTTTTCCTTTGGCGTAAACGTCACGGGCGCAGAGGCTCTTTTTTCCAATAATTCTATTATTTTGTAGATTCGGTGATTTGTTTTGAAGAGGATAATAGTACATGTGGTAGAAAACCCAAATAATAGGAAAGAATAGAAATACCTACATACACAATAAAAGAGAAAACCATATTAATGTAAGTCTTGAATTAAAAACATAATAAAACCAAGTTAAAATCAATAACATCACATACTACCTAATATAAAATTGCTCAGACACTCTGTCACAATCACAACTTCATTTAGTCACTGATCCCCAGAAGGTTTAATCACTAAGATATTCGTTAAACATGTAGAAAGCTTTATTGAGAAGGTATGTTTTTAATCTTTTTTTAAAACAATTTACAGAGGTGGTCTCTTTAATATTATTACTGATGAGTTTATTATAGAGTAATGCATCTTGATAATTAGGGTTCATTTTGTGTAATTCTAATTGATCAATTTCATATTTTTTAGGGTATTATTACCTCTGATTGCATAATTATGATTAAGTTATTCTGTGTGAAATTACTATTAGTTTCTATCCAAGCAAGGTTGGACCCCGGAAGATAAAACTGCAACTCAAATATTTTTAGGCTGTGTCACCTATTTAGCTCAATTTGTTATGCATCACTTTGTACATATAGAAACTTTCTTAGATGCTATTTCAAATTTAAGACCTTTTCTTGGACTTAAATCAGGTGATATTCTAAGCCACAGCAGAGAAATATATTTTGGGCTATTGATTCTAGCTAAGAAAACTGGTAGTGTTAGTCTAGTGCTACATCCAATGGAGATTTTTCCTCAATATTCCCATACACAAAATACAGACAATTACACGTACTTGCTATCCTGTGTAGCAAAGCTTTGATCAAACAACTCACTGGAGAAACCGCCACTGCCTACATTTATCTGCCAGTTATCACTGCAGTTTCACCTACCTGGTTCCATTTGTAATTGACTATAATTTTCCACAGATTGAATTGCCAAGGGATGATAACGGCTATAATCTAATTTTCAGTTGCTCTAAATTTTTTCGTTGCACAGTATTTATTGTACAAATAGTTAATGGTTGTATAAGTTAAAAAGTATCGAGTATGATATTAGTTAGCAATAAATATATAAAAGACAGATATTTGCATGGATATAAAAAAGAATAGATTTGCTTGCAATTAAAATTGGTTTATCATATCTTTCTCATAACTTTGGGAAAGTACCAGTAAAATAGTTTGTTATTGTTAATTATGGTAGCGTCAAAATGAATTCGAATGCGGAAAACTAATATATTTAGTATGATAATTATCTAATACATTACAAATTATTTACAAGAGGAAAATAAAACAATGATCTAATTGAAATGTATGTAAATTATCTTTCGCACAAAAAATAGGCAGACGTCTACCAGACGAGCCTAAGTCGTATCGCTCTATTAGCTTAACTTCATTTCTCCTAAAGATAATGGAGAAACTTTTAGATCAATATATTAGAAGTGAAATCCTTACAGGAATACCGCTTCACGCTAAACAATTTGCCTATCAACCTGGCAAATCAGCAATAAATGCTCTACATTGCCTGGCCCAAGGCACTGAAAAGACATTCACAGCTAAAAAAGTGGCTATGTGTGCTTTCGTAGACATAGAGGGTGCTTTTGATAACTCCTCCTATAAATCCATACAAAAACCCGCCGAAAAAAGGGGAATACAGTCACCCACAATTAAATGGATACAATCCATGCTTAAAAGCAGAATAATTACTGCAGATGTGGGGGAGGAGTTGGCTACGGTAACTGCAGTCAGGAGTTGTCCACAAGGTGGAATCCTATCGCCTTTGCTGTGGTCATGGTCGATGATCTCCTCTATAAATTGAGTAATTCAGGCTTTAACCTACAGGGTTATGCGGATGACTTGGTGGTGACTGTTAGAGGTAGACATAAGGTTATGATTTCAAACCTCACGCAAATTGCGTTAAACATAATATCCAATTGATACTCGTCAGAGGGGCTCAATGTCAATCCGAGCAAAACAGTTATTGTTTCATTCACTAAAAGGAGAAAACTTAACTTTAGAACTCCTATGCTGAACGGAACGATCCTAAACCTTTCCAGTGTAGTAAGTATCTAGGTGTAATCCTGGATCAAAAACTTACCTGGGACCCACATCTAGAAAGGACCCTTACTACAGCAACAGCGGCAATTTGGACGTGCCTTAGGCTGTTTGGTAAGACTTGGAGTCTAAACCGAAAATGATACATTGGTCCTACCTATCGGTTGTCAGATCTATGGTGACCTACACATCATGTGTATGGTGGCCAAAAACAGAAGAAACAATAGTACAAGGAAAGTTGAAAAAATTCCAACGCCTTGCATGTTTAGGGACTACAGCAGCAATTCACTCGTGTCTGAAGGCAATGCTTGGCCTACTTCCTTTGAACTTATATGTGAGGAAGGAGGCAGCACTTAATGGTTTAAGAGCATCAGGCACTCAAATTTAAGCCTGGTGATCTGGTTGGTCACTTAAGGATTTTGGAGCTAATCCATTTTGAGTTCATGACCAAACCTACTGACTCAGTGCCAATCGAACAGGACTTTGACTGACCGTTTGACATGCTGATCGAAAGCCGTCAGACGAGCAAGATGGAGGCACTGCGATTGGAACAAGGGTATACAGATGGATCTAAGATGGCTGAAAAGGTAGGAGTGGGTGTAGCAGGGCCCAAATGTAGGCTATCAAAAGCCCTTGGTAACACCCAACCATCTTCCAGGAAGAAATTCATGCTATAGATCTGTGTGCCCAGGAATGTCTAAATAAAGGCAGTCGAAGGGCAAAGATCTATATACTGTCAGATAGTCAGGCAGCATTAAAAGCTCTAAGGTCCTATACCTTTGGGTCTAAAATTGCCTGGGAATGTAAACAATCTCTGAAGCAACTGGCCAACAACAAGATTACCTTGATGTGGGTGCCAGGGCATGAGGTAGTACAAGGTAATGAACTTGCTGACAGATTTGTGAAAAAAGGAGGATTCATTGGACCTGGAAGGTTTTGTGGCCTGACCAAGGGACACATAATGGATGAGATCCAAAAATGAGAACAGGAACAAAAAAAGTCCTGCAAAAAACTGTAACCATTCATTATTATAATGACCATTTGGAAGGACTGTTATGTGTTATTTGTTTTCCCTCCAAGGAGCGACCTTTAAAAATGCAATGTCACATGCAGATACCCTACTGGCTAACAGTGGATTTTCCCTTGCAAATGTAATGTTTATTTGCAAAACGCTTAAGAACTACATATTTATAATCTGAAAATGTGCCATTTGGAAAATTTAGTTTGCAACAGAAAATTTTAGAACAAAGTTAGAAGAACATTGATTAACTAATACTATTTTTTACTAAGATTACTTACTACAAGATAACTGATTTGAAAAATAATAAATAATAATAATAACTGATAAGTACGAAAATTATAATTATTAAAACAACTCAAAACTGGTAAAAAAAACTAACAATTACGCAATTCTAAATGCAAATTTCAATCTATGTCAATAATGTACCATGAAAGATTAAAATCAATATTTAATTGTTACACCTAATGCGTTTACAATTATACTGCACAAGATATTCCATTGGTACAAAACATTAACTTCGTTCAGGTGGCAGTATTTGTAAGGTATATCTGAACGTACTCATGTACATGTCATATTCTACAAAGAATAAACCAGTGTCCAACTGAGCGTTGCCTATCATTGATGTACCACCCTAACCTCACCTTATACCTAACACGACAGCACATGGCGCATTCGGTAGGATAATTAAAATCCTTAATCATCGAGCAGTAATTAGTATATTGGCCATATTAAAGTTTATAAAATTGACGAGATGGATCTACGAGGCGTGCCACCGATGATATTTTCGGGAAATTTGGAAGAAAATTGGCGATTCTGGAAGCAGAGATTTTTGATGTACCTGCAAGCGACAGAACTTAATAAAAAGGAAGGTGCTACGAAATGTGCCCAATTATTGACGCTAATTGGAGAGGAAGGTATGCGTATTTTTAATACCTTTAAAATAGAGGATGCTGATAAAGATAAATTAGACGTTTTAATCAAGAAGTTTGATGAATATTTTAACCCTAGAAAAAACCTCGCATTTGAGAGACATAAGCTACTAACCTGTAAACAAAAAGAAGGTCAGTCCATTGACAATTATATAACAGAATTAAAAAGTTTAGCTTTATCGTGTGAGTTAGGTAATATAAATAAATAAATAAATCCTTTATTGTCCAAACAGGTTGGATACCCAATTACAGGACAAGATAACATAGAAATATAATGTGAGCAAAGTAAGTTAAAGTAAAGTATAAATATAAATATATAAAAGGTTCAAAGTGACATTTACAAAGTTAGTGAAAAACAGAGAGGAATACAACTATAGAGATTCTAATTGATTTTTAATCAGTTTCTTAAAGATGCCAAGTGAGTGCCAATAGATGTCTGCGCAACTACAATGTTGGTTTAGAATGTTGCAGATGGAATATACTGGTGATTTAGTCATTAAATTTGTTCTGGGAGTACAGAGATAAAAATATTTCTCATCTCTACTGTGAATATGAGGTACATGAAAGTTTAGCTGAGACAATAACTCAGGGCAGTCTAATAGGTTGTTAGTTAACTTGTACACAAATATAGCTGAGTAGTATTTTCTGCGGTTTTCAAGCGACAGAAGTGAAAATCTTGATAGCAGAATATTATTGTCAATACCTTGTGCAGGATAGACACCGTCTAGCTTAAATGCCATATACTTCATAAAGATACGTTGAACTGACTCAAGTTGTTGGATGTATGTATTATAATAGGGTGACCATATTAAAGAACAGTACTCAAGTTGTGATCGAACATAGGCCGTGTATAAGTTCATGTAGCAATCCTTATTTTTAAAATCTTTACAACTTCTGAATATAAAACCAAGCATTCGGGTGGCCGATGATACGATTCTGTTAATGTGAGGTGAGAAATTGAGTTTTTGGTCAAACTCAATTCCAAGGTCTTTGATTTTGTGTTCCCGGTGTAGAGGAATATTATTTATTGAGTAGTTGAACTGGATAAAATTATTTTTTAAGGTATAGGTTATATATTTACATTTTTGTATATTCAAGGGTAACTTGTTGGAAAGGCACCACACATTTAACGAGTCCACATCCTTCTGTAGTAGTTTGCAGTCATTTGGAGTTTTGATTATTTTGAATATTTTTAAATCATCTGCAAACAGAAGTCTGTTGCTCTTGATATGATCACCTATATCGTTTATAAAAATGGAGAAAAGTAGGGGTGCCAGATTACTTCCTTGCGGTGCACCGCTAGTAGCAGTGAACTGAAATGATTTGTGACCTCTGTATTCAACATATTGAGGGCGATCACTTAAATAGGATTGAAAAAAAGCTGTTAGGTTGATGTCAAAGCCAAAGTCGTTTAGTTTAGTTAACAGAATCGAATGGTCTATCCTATCGAACGCTTTAGAAAAGTCTGTATAGATTGCATCAGTTTGAAGTTGGTTGTTTATAGAGTCGCTCACCAATTGCGAAAAGCACATTAAATTTGTAGTAGTTGATCTCTTGCTCATAAATCCGTGCTGCTCTGTCCGTATTATATTTTTAACGTTAGGAAATATTCTGTTATAGATGGACAATTCAAAAGCTTTGGCAAAGTTGGAAAGTAGGGTGATCGGGCGATAATTAGAGATATTGTTAATGGCACCAGATTTGAAGATAGGACAAATTTTTGACATTTTCCATGCAGTCGGGAAAGTATTGGTGTTAAGTGAGAGATTAAAGATTTTCTGCAGCGGGCTAGCTAGAACATGTGCACAGTCTTTAATGAGGAAGCTGGGAACATTATCGTATCCGCACGTAAGCTTTGGTTTGAGCTGTTTAAGGGCATTTATAATTTCTATCTCGCTTAGCGATTTAACAGATATTTGAGGATAATTTGTAGATGTTGAGGGGGCATTCACGTTGAAATTGTCAGGGTCACTTGGATTGTAATTACTTTGAAAGAAGTCAGCAAAAGCATTTACAATTGAAGGTGGATTGTTATATTCAATATCGTCATAATATAGAAGCCCAGGAATGCTAGAAGTACCTTTCTTATTATGTATAAAGGACCAGAAGCGTTTGGGATCAGAATTAATAGAGTTTTCAGTTTTATTTATATAATGGCTATATGCAATTTTGATTTTGGCTTTAATGGATTTTCTTAACACACTGAACTGTTGTTTGTGTTCTTCCGAATTTGTGATTTTCAGCTTTTTAAAAATTCTGTTTTTCTGTTTGATTTCACTAATGATTTCCTTTGTAAACCATGGTGGATATTTTTTTACATAGTTCTGAGTGAGAGGTACATACAACTCAAACACTGAGTGAAGAGTTGCTTGAAATTCTTCAATGGCTAAATTGACATCTGTTTGGTTATCTAGAAAAGACCAATCTACGATTTCCAGGTGAGTATATAATAAGGGGAAGTTGGCTTTGCGGAAGTTGAAGTATATTGAATCAGTGTTGAAAGATATTGTTGGTTCTGATTTAGAAAACTTGAAAGTTATATTTAGGGCTGGATGATGTTCATCTTCTGAAACAAATGGAAGATCGTCGTGAAGCACGTGGCATTCATTGTTTGCCAAGACTAAATCTAGAAGACGACCTGAGTTATTGGCTATTGAGTTAAATTGCTTTAAGTCATAAAAGCTGATTAGTTGATGCAGATTAATAAGATTTTGATTGTGTGCAAAGGCAAGCTCATTGACATCTTTGAAATACGGTTCATTAAAGTCTCCTAATATAAGTAATCTATTATCATATAGACAATTCAAGCTTTCCAATGCATTATATAAATTTTGAATTTGACTGATATTAGTATTTGGTGGTATATATATAACAAATACAAAAATTAACTTATGTTTATAAATTATTTTACAACCAACTATATCTATACTAAAAAAATCATCACGATAGTGTGATAAATCAATAGCAGCTGCGGTACAATCATTCCTGACTCCTAGTAGGACTCCGCCTCCACGTGAAACTGAGATGGCCTCTAAGTTCCTATCACTACGAAAGATTAGATAATTATCACTGAAGAGTTCGTGGCTATAAACGTTGGATTGAATCCATGTCACAGTGAGGGCAACTAGTTGGTATTCTGAGGATACGACAGACGTGTAGAATTCTTGAATTTTAGTGTTTAGTCCTCGTACATTTTGGTAATAACAGCTGATATGATCGTGTGAAATCTGGTTGGACAATGCATTTAGTTTTTTACAATTTTTGGCTCGCCATTAAAATATTTTATTTTTAGGTTTTTTTCGCCTGCGTTGGTCCTTGTGGACAGTTCTTCCTTGATACGCTTGTAGTGAAGAGTCTGATTTGGAGTTTTGTCGCTAGTGATTATTAGATTCTCGAAACTTTTAATTTTTTTTATCTCATTCACATTTCTTAAAACTTGGATCGCTTCCTCTGGGGAAGTGAGGATAATTTTCATGGGTCTTGGTTTGGTAGAATTTACATTGGGTTTTCCAACTCTAAATAATTTAATATTGTCAGAGGCATTGGGAATGGCGACTTTTATTATCTCGATTCCGATATCCTTATCAGCTTGGGTATTATTTTGGTGCTCAGACAGTCCAAATACCATTATATTCTTTTTACGATGTTCGCGCTCATTCAATTCAATTCAATATGGAAAATAACCTGGTTAAAGACATTCTTACTTGTGGCATAATCTCTGAGGTACTCAGGGAAAAACTTTTATTCGAAGATGTGAAAACTCTAGATGAAGCAATTAGAATATGTATTAATATGGAAAATACGAGGGAGCGGAATAAGCAGATTACCAATGGCTCCGCAGGCAGTTCATCCAATGGGATAGGGACCAGTTCAGTATATGCAGTGAAGCGACAGGAGCAGAAAAAGTTTCAACCGAGGTCTCCACAGTTTTCGACTAACAGTCAGAGGTGGAAGTGCCCTAGATGTTCCAAGAGTCACCATGAACGCCAACGATGTCCAGCCCAAGGGAAACAGTGCAGGAATTGCAGTAGATATAATCATTTTAGTTCATGTTGTAAAATATCTAATCAAAAAACAAATTATAAGTCCAACTATTTAAATTCTAACGAAAAACGTTCGAAAAATGTACATCTGGTTACTGAAAATACAAATAGTAAAGATGAATTTCTTTTTATAGGGTCACTCGAGCAGGCTATCCAGGAAGAGGATGGAGTCGTCTCTTTCTCTGAGAAGTCATGGGCAACAGTCTTGACTATAAATGATGTCAATGTAAACTTCAAGTTAGACACAGGTGCAATGGCCAACGTAATATCAGTAAGTTTGTTGAGTAAGTTAAAAGTTAATCTACAACAAATAAAGAGTAGCACTGTCAGTTTGTGTTCTTATACACAGGATAAATTGCCAGTCGTTGGGGAAATTTCCTTGGAATGTATATACAGAATGAAAAAATTTGTAATAACTTTTCATGTAGTTGATATGGAATGTTCATGTCCTTTGTTAGGCCTAAAGTCATGTATTGACCTTAATTTAATAAAAAGAGTAGATAAAGTAGAAAGTGAAAATAGAAATTTTGATGCCGAGGTAAATTCTCTTTTAGAAAGTTATACATTTTTATTTAGAGGTATAGGTTGTATGAAAAAACTATACCATATAGATTTAAAAAGTAATGTGAAACCGGTAGTGCATCCAGTTAGAAGGGTACCTTTTGCAATTAGAGAGCAGCTAAAAGATGCTTTGGATCAGTTAGAACGACAGAAAATTATCAAAAAATGTACAGCTAGTGCTGAGTGGGTTAATCCATTAGTGATTGTTCGCAAACCTAATGGGGAGCTGAGGTTATGTTTAGACCCCGCAGATCTAAACAAAGCCATCAATCGGCATTATATATCTATTCCTACTTTAGAGGAACTAACCTTAAAATTTGCTGGTGCAAAGTATTTCTCTACCTTGGATGCAAAACAAGGTTTTTTACAGGTACCATTAGATGTTGAAAGCTCTAAACTATGTACGTTTGGCACTCCATGGGGTAGATATTCTTTTTTAAGACTACCTTATGGACTAGCCAGTTCTCCTGAAGTTTTCCAAGAAAGGATGAATGACATTTTCAGTAAAGTAGACGGTTGTGAGATATATATAGATGACTTAATAATTTATGCTAAAAGTAAAGCTGAATATAATAAAATTTTAGAAAAAGTTTTTGAAGTAGCTAAATCTAGTGGAATTAAATTTAACAAAGAGAAGTGTAAGTTTTTTGTCAATAAAGTAAAGTATATGGGACACGAAATCTCAAAAGAGGGGTTAAGGGCTGACGATTCTAAAATTCAGGCGATTAAAAATATGCCTAGATCTGAATGTAAAAAAGACTTGCAAAGATTTCTAGGTTATGTTACGTATGTCGGAAAATTTATAGATAAATTATCAGAGCTAACAGCCCCATTAAGATCTCTCTTAAAACAGGAAGTTTTATTCATTTGGGAAGAAGATCAAGAACTAGCTTTTCAAAAAATTAAAACATTTAGTTAGTAAAAGTCCGTGTTTACAATTTTATGACGTAAACAAAATTACGACAATTTTGGTCGATGCGAGTTCTAAAGGGGTAGCCGCAATTCTAATGCAGGATGGTAAACCGTGCGCATACGCCTCAAAAGCACTTACAAAGGCTCAAGAAAATTATAGTCAGATAGAGAAAGAATTGGTTTCGGTTTTTTTCGGCGTATCTAGGTTTTCTCAGTTTGTTTATGGAAAGTACTTTAATGTAGAAACGGACCATAAACCCCTTATTCACATTATTAACAAGTCACTAAATGAGTGCCCAGCTAGATTGCAACGTATTCTTCTTCAGCTTAGAAAATATAGTTTTACTTTAAAGTATAAACCCGGGAAAGAGCTTATAATTGCCGATACTTTTAGCAGGGCATATCAAAGAGATAAAAATTTTGATGAGAATTTAGATTTGGAAGTTGAAGAACAAGTTTGTTTAATAGCTATGCAATTAAATGCAAGTCCTGAAAAAATATCCGAACTTAAAGAACATACACAAAATGATACAGATTTGGCACTGATTAAAAATTATATAATAAACGGTTGGCCAGATAATTTCAAGAAAATTCCAAACAAGATAAAATTTTATTATAGATTTAGAGGCGAACTTAACGTTATCAATGAGCTTGTGTATAAGGGGCAGAAACTGATAGTGCCTCAAGACAGTAGACAGAACATTTTAGAAAAAATTCATTATAGCCATCTAGGTATAAATAAATGTTTGGCTAAGGCACGCAGTTCTTTTTATTGGCCTGGTATGTCTAAACAAATAACGGACATGGTCTCCTCATGTCATATATGTCAAACATATCATAGTAGTCAAAAACCTGAGCCGATGATTTCGCATGGGATAGTTAAGATTCCATTCTATAAAGTAGCTGCCGATATTTTTCATTTGTTGAATCAAACGTATTTATTAGTAACTGACTATTATTCAAAATATGTTCATGTTGTCAATTTACATAGAGATCTTTCATGTCAGAATGTTATAAATAAATTAAAAAGTATTTTTTCGCAGTTTGGAATACCAACGATTCTTGTATCAGATAATGGACCAGAATTTTCTGGGTACGCGTTTGTTCAGTTTTCTAAAAACTATAACTTTCAACATGTAAAAAGTTCTCCAAAATATCCACAAAGTAATGGGGCCATAGAAAGAGCCATCAAAACAGTAAAATCGGTGTTAAGAAAGTGTTACTTTGATAAGAAAGATCCCTACTTAGCATTGTTAGATTTACGTAACACGCCTATTGATGGGGAAACAACCCCTGCGAATATCCTTATGGGTAGAAATTTAAAATCTCATATACCTCAGATAAATCAAAGACTAGCACCAAAAAAGTACAATAAAAAGAAATTTGATAATTTTATCAATAAGTCTCAGAAAAAACAAAAATTTTATTACAACAGAGGTACGAAAGCGTTAAACGATTTAAAACCCAACTGTAAAGTTACAGTTCAGTTAAAACCAAAAAGATATTGGCAGAGAGGTATAATTATTAGAAAAATAGGTATTGGATCGTACGAATTACGCTTGGAGGATGGTAGAATTTTTATTCACAATCGTAGATTTATTAAACCAGGGTTTCACTATGCCGACATCTCCAAACATGGTTCGTACAATCAAGTAGATGATAAACAAAGTAACACCAATATAAAAAACAGGGATGTTACACAGGATTTTAGTTTATATAGAACAATAAGAGTAGAAAATAATCCACCACAAGAAAATGTAATCGTTGACGTAGAAGTACCAAGTAGCTCTCAAAGTAATAATAATTGTAATGAAAATATAACTTCTAGCGGACACCTAGAAAAGTCAGAGAGTCCAGGGGATAGGGAAAGTGGTTTAAACAATGTTCAGTTTGAATGTAATACTAGTAGTAGGAGTTCCGATGATGACGAATTTGAGAATTGTATTGACGATAAAAGTGAGGAAACTTTTGTTAGTGACAAGGATAATAAATCTGATAATTTAGATTTTAGTGATAGCGAAGAAAAAAATGATTTCGCATTAGTACCACAGAATTATATAACTCGTACTGGTAGAATGTTCAAGAGGCCTCACAAATACCAATAGTAATCACAGAATTACTATGTGTAATAGTCTAATCAGAGAAAAATTATTCTTTTATTTACATAAATACATTTGTTTTTATCGTGCACCTACTACAATAATTTTAATTAGTATTGTTTGTGTGTAATATTTGATTTGATACTGTATATTAAAATGCCTCCTACATACATTTTAATTGTAAAAAAGGGGGTAAGACGGAAAACGTATACAAGGTGATACATATATAATCAATGTTTTAATAAAACTTTTATGTAATAATGTGAGATGCTGTAATACTAGATGTAAACTTATAAATATGTTGTATATATATAAATCTTGATATTAGACTAAGAAACCCCACATATCTTTGTTAATAGGGGAGATGTAAGGTATATCTGAACGTACTCATGTACATGTCATATTCTACAAAGAATAAACCAGTGTCCAACTGAGCGTTGCCTATCATTGACGTACCGCCCTAACCTCACCTTATACCTAACACGACAGCACAGTATTTAGTATCAGAGTAAACTAAATGAGTCAGTAAAGATAATTGAAAACGTAATTGAGAACATGACCTTAGATACAAAATATCTTCAGACTTATAAAATGTCAAAGCAAACAAATAAATTAACAGGTCACTGTGGAACAAAAAAAGTCCTACTGAAGGAATACTCCAGGCCAAAGACAAGCGAAAAAGTTTATAACTTATTCGACAAAGAATCCCACAAGGCTTCTCGAATTTGAAAACTTTGGATTAAGGCTGATAACAGGCCTTCTAACTGGCCACTGCCCCTTGAAATTCATCTAAAGAACATGGGCAAAGCAATAGATGATAAATGCAGATACTGTCATACTGCAACTGAAACTGCGGAACATATACTTTGTGAATGCAAGGCATTAATCCGCACTAGGCTAAAGTTCCTAGAGCAGGTGGAATTAACGTCTTGAATCATTAAATAATGCAGGTAATACTAGTGTTAGAAATACTGGATATGAGAATGGGCTAAATACTAATGTAAATGACCAGCTTAATGAGAACTCTGACCGTTTTTTATACCCCAGACTGTCACAGCTAACATCAATGTGAGAACTGGTGTATTGAGAATTGCTCTTGTTAACATACAAAGTTTAATGAATAAGTTAGCTCAAACTGAAATCTTTATCAATAACAACAATCTTGATGTAGTATGTTTATCGAAACATTGGATTTGTGGTACAAATGTTGAACATGTTAGTTTACCCAATTTTAAAATCGCCTCTTATTTTGCACGTAGTGATCATATCCATGGTGAGTCCTTAATCTTTATTCGTGACTCCCTACAATTTTGTAAAGAGACAATCTTTAATGAATACTCAGCGGAATCTCATATAGAGATGTGTGGTATATCATTGTATATAGACAAAAACATTAAAATTGTAGTATGTTGTATATATAGACCTCCAAGTGGGATCTTGACATTTTCTTTGGAAACTTGACGATTGTGTTAAACTATATAGTAGACAAATATGATTTTATCCGAGTTTGTGGTGACCTTAATATCAATCTATTTGACAAATCTCTGACTACTAAACTGCTATGCGATCTGTTTGATTCCTATCAGCTAAATAGAACTACGTGTGAGCCAACTCGTGTATTCAAAAATATTCATGGACAGATCAGTGCTACCTCAATTGATTATGTTGTAACAAACATCCCTCCCCAAAACTATGATATTAAAATTTACAATCCTCTGTTAGCTGATCACTTTTCTCATATATTTTCGCTTAATATAATAACATATGATAAAAATAAAAGTAGTGATAATACCAATATAATTAAAAGAATCATAAATTCTGGAAATTTAAATGAATTAAATGTGAGAGTTTCAAAAATAAATTGGAATTATCTAACTCAATTTGATATACGGACTGCATTTGCCTTGTTTCTGGATGATTTAATATGGTGTTTTAATGTTTCATGTCCACTTGTAAACATAAATATAAAAAATAAAACAAAAAACTTTAATAACAATAAATGCTGGATAATGGATGACATTATTCAACAAGGTCAAGCACTTCGAAATATGTTTAGGGAAATAAACTCAGGTACTAGCAATACTGATATAGATGAATACAAATGTAAAAAAAATGAACATAAAAGAAATATAAAAAAAGCAGAGCAAAATTATTACAATAACAAAATAAATAATGCGGTAAATAAATCCAAAGAAACCTGGAATATTGTAAAGTCTAAACTGGGAAAATACAAATCTCCTAATAAATCTATTACCCTAAATATAAACAATGTAAATATATATGATGATGGAACAATATCAAATACTTTTGCCTCACATTTTGCCCAGATTGCGACCAATAATGCAGCAAGTCACTCCGGATATAATTTGTCACTACCATGCACTCTCTCCAAATACCAAACAAATTCATTATATTTCTATGAAGTATCAAAAGAAGAACTTCTTGGTGTAATCAATGAACTAAAAAATAAGAAATCAGTAGGACTGGATGGTTTAACAGCACAAGTCATTAAAAATATCTCGAATAATATCATTGACGTTTTATTATATTTAGTTAATAAAATGGTCATAGAAGATTATTTCCCTGAGGAACTTAAAATTGCCATAGTAATACCTATTCATAAGAAAGGCCAGGAAGATGACATTGAAAATTACAGGCAAGTATCACTGCTTAGTGTCATCTCTAAAATTATAGAAAAAATTATTTACAACAGGATCTCAGATTATTTAGAAAGAGGCAATATATTAACAGATAGCCAACATGGTTTTAGAAGTAGAAGGTCAGTAGAAACTGCATCTACTACATTATTTGATTTTATTTACAGTGAGGTGGATAAAGGAAAATATATTGTCTCTATCTTATTTGATCTATCTAAAGCTTTTGATTCTGTAAATGGTCCTGTCTTATTCAGTAAATTAGAAAATATAGGTATAAGAGGCAATATTCTCAATCTAATAAAGTCTTTTATGGATAACAGAACCCTAACGGTTAAATGTAATGAAGCTTACTCTGTCCCACAAGCTATTACTCTGGGAGTACCTCAGGGATCTATCCTGGGACCTCTACTGTTTTCCATCTATATCAATGATCTACCATCGCACATTAGCAAGGGACTCACAATTATGTATGCAGATGATACTACCGTGTGTATCTCTGCATCTAGCACTGATGAGCTTAGTTCTGACATTGAAACAATGGTAGATGAAATGAATGCATGGTGTCACAGAAATAAATTAATATTAAATAGGGATAAAACAGTATTCATAGATTTTAAACTTAGAAGACATATACCACTTCATGGTATCCCCTTAAGTGAAAGCACAAAACTGTTGGGCACATGTATTGACAGCACACTGTCATGGGAACAGCATATCGATTATGTCTGCAATAAATTGAACAAATCTTATTTCGCAATATACCAATTAAAAAATGTGCTCAGTGAAGACGGTTTAATGAATATATATTATGCTTTGGCTTATTCGCATATAAGTCAAAATATACATCTTTGGGGAAAATCCAGTGGAGTATCCAGAGTATTTGTGTTACAAAAACGATTAATAAGATTGATATATAAACTTAAGTATAGAGAAAGCTGTAGAAACACTTTTATCTCCAGGAAGATATTAACTGTACCATGTGCTGTCTGAAAATCACAGATATAATACAAGACACGGAAATTTATTATCTATTCCTCACCACAGGACTTCGACATTTAAAGAGTCTCTTTATTATAATGGAATAATACTATATAAGTAGATATGACGTCGCCCGTGGCTTCCCCCACCACTCCATTTTTGGCCCCGCCCCGTGCCACGCCATATCAAGAAAGGGGGTAACAGAGGATGTGGCTTCCCCACCACTCCATTTTGGCTCCGCCCCAGCGCCACGCCATATCAGGGGAGGGGATAACAGATGGTGCAACCGAATTGATGAGTCATAGCTGGGCCAATAACCCCTATTGGCATGTCTAGACAAATTTTGGATACAAGAAAAACTGGGAGACATGTCTGGTTCACATCCGGTTTGGTTAATATATAGCACGCAGATAATATATGTGTGGAACAGATGTAAATCTAAAATAGACATCAAGGGGCGAAAAGAGGTTAACAGAGCTTTCACCTGTAATAGATACGCGGGAGACAGATAGCACGTATAGACTAGTAAGTAATATGATATATGTACCATGTGTGGAACAGATGTAAATCTAAAAATAGATGTCAGGGAGAAAAAGAGGTTAACAGAGCATTCACCTGCAATAGATACGCGCGGGACAGACAGACAGGCAGGTAATATGATATATGTACCATGTGTGGAACAGATGTAAATCTAAAAATAGACATCAAGGGCGAAAAGAGGTTAACAGAGTATTCTCCTGTAATAGATATGCATGAGACAGACAGACAATATGATATGTGGAGAACAGCTGTAAAAGCTAAAAATGCACATCAAGGGTACCTAGAGGTCATGCAGGTCATTCAACCTATATCCGGTGTCATGAACTTGTTTAGACAGGCCTGTATCTTTATGCAGTACAAATACTTTAAATATACTTGAATCGAACATACAGAAAAGTGCTATACATAGAAGGTTTAAGCGAAAACGGGTAAGAAAAACGATTATCACGCATATTGGTCTAATGTCATACCACTAGAAACATTTTAGAAAGAATATATTGAAATGTTTATCCCCGATATATTTAAAAGAATATATTGTAATATTTATTCCGATTTATTGAAAGAGTACCAGCTCGCGAATGGTCTACATAATGAAATCATCAATCTTCCAGCCCACTACAAAACCTTTATTGGAAATTATATTTTGAGATAAAAATGGTCTATAATAATTTTAATACTCTGTATTTATGTGTACAAATTTTATATCGCCCTGTATGTTACTAGTGCTTGGCGACTAGCAAAAATTCACAGAAAATTTTCAGGCCATATATGGTTATATCGCCCTGTATGTGATCTGGATACAAGCAAAACTATATTAAAATTTTTATCAGAATTATACGCATATTTCTAACACCATGTTAGATATCCTCGCCGCTACAATTGTTTAATATGAAACTATAATTAGAATCTCACACGTTTTGACTCCTTATTAACATACGGCCTGGCTAGTATTTCAGGCGGGATAACGCAATATCTTCCAATTAAATTCAAGTGCACTTTGTGTTAAAAATAAATACATGTGTAGCAAACACAGGCTCATAAATCAGATGTTAATACGCTCGCCGATATTGCATAGAAATAAATGACGCTCTGTTTCAAAACAGACAAAAATCTCGAGAGCCCTGTAATACGTTCCTTTTTAGTGTAATGACGCCTGATAACCAAAAGCCCCAAGGTACTTTTCATTATTATTATTACGATGGCTTCCAGTTATTTGATTTTATTTTTAAAGGTAAGCACATCGAGCTAGCAAAGCAAATAAACTTTTTTTTTGATTTCGGGTATTATGGATAAGAAGTCAAAAAGAAAATATCAGAATAGATTAAAGTCTTTATTAAACTTTGTAAACAGAAATTCAAATGTATGGCACAAATAAAAATACATGTGATTTAAAATATAACATATGACATTAATACATATACAGAGATACGGCAATTATAAGAGATAAACATACGGGGAAACAACAGACCAAGGCATTTATTACAATGGTTTTCAGTTATTATTTTACTGAAAGGTAAACATTGTGTTAGTAAAACAAATAAACTTCACAAACAAATTTTGATATTTCAAAAGATGTAGTTATTGGTGACATGAAAATAATATGTGAGAATTGTTTATTAAATTCTAAAAGCAATACAGCGGATACATATAATTATTTTGTAAATGCTTTTGAATATAGTGTTTACAATAATAAAGTTTACTGCTAAATATGAGCAGCAATATAACAATTTGGCAAAGTATATTTACAAAAACTTCTAATATTACAAACTTCAGAAAATAAGTGAAACATAAGCCTCAATAACCTAAATTATTTTTTTATATCCATAAGGCACCGAACTGTGGTCATCGGAGAACTTTCTTTTGGTAGATTGTGGCCTATATATCTTCATCTCTCTTTTCGTAATCACCCGATATTCTACTGTTCGCCGTATATTATCGGTCACTATGTATACGGGGTCAGAGTTATGGAGCACCATTTCTTTTATGCTATCAAAATTTACCAGCTGAGATGCAGCATAATTTAGGCAAATACCTTTTACTTTACACACTACTTTTTCCTCGCTTTCACAAGTAGAATATACTTTATAGGCGTAATTTTTCGGACCACCAGACACAAATTCCGTAATGTAGCTACCAGGACCGTATGATTCCAACTCATCAGTCAGATCCCCAATAAACCCGCCAGTAGGTAGGTCAAACTCACCGGGTCTTGATACGTAAATAATACTATCGGTGTCGTAATATAACATCCTTTCACCTAATTGTTCGAGACAACTATACAGTTTTAACCTGGCCTGGGCAGTAACATATGCTGCAATCACTACATTTACAGTCGTTAAATGTGTGTATGATTCCTCTCTATGTTCATAACCAACAACAAGCGCTTCTTCTCCTATGGGGATTATACCATTAACACAAATTCTTGGGTCTGTGAAAATCCCAAACAGTTCACTCGGATTTCTGACAATCTTAGTCTTGGTCTGGTTTTCTCTCTGGCCGAATTTTCCCCAAAAACTGTTTAACATTAGTTTAGCGAGAGAACGAAGACCGGGGTTATTAAAAATTTCACTAAATTCTAGCTGTATGCCTTCATTATTCAGAAAATCTTCGACGTATTGTTCTTTCTGCTCCTTAGTAACACAGCTTGACGGCCTCCCCGATGCTTGCTGTTTCACTTTTATAAATTTGTTCATCATGTCCGTAAACAGACCCGAAATATTTTTGATTTTGTCGTATTTCAGGACATTATATTTCCAAACCTCATAGACCTCCAATATTTCATAACCCTTTTCCACAGCTTTCAACACCTCATCGATAACCCACGTGCCCGTTAGGGATCTTTCCTCGTCGTTATGCGTGCATTCCCCCTGTTCCATGTTTTTCCCGCATAAACGACACAACACGAACATTAGCTTATTATTCATTTTCATTGGTAATACAGGATGATATAAATTTCTTGGTGGTAAAATTTTACATTTGATGACCCCGTCTGTTCTTTTCAAGTCTAACTGATCACAGGCCTTCCCAACAATTACGGATGGGTGTCTTATCGGCATTTTGCCCGTTATGCAAACGAAGGGGTAGAATGAAGTGAAATCTACGTATTTAATTTTTTCACTAGGCCTACACTTGTAATACTTAAAAGTGTTTCCCGTCCGACCTCCGTAAAAAGCATCTCGAGGGTTTAGTGGTGTAAGAGTAACTAGTGGATGTTCTTCAGTATAAGCCAACAGTTCTTCACTTTCTTTTAACATATTCCGAAATTGACACTCCCACATTTCAATAACGTCACAGCCAAAATGTCTCAGTCTCTCGGATTTGGTGATTGTAGACTCGTATCTTAAGTTCATTGTTTCTGCAGGGTTATCATGCAACGGCTCATCTCTGTTATGTCTGAAACAGCTGAGGTAGCCATGGTAATAGCATCCATGGAACTCAAACACCTGCTTTGTTTCCTCACAATAACCATCCACTTTAACCCCCTGAATTACAGATTCCAGCTGTTTGGCGGCATGAATAATATTGATTTGCCGCACATGTTCTTCCCAAACTAGCCACTGAATTGCAATTTTGCTCTGGTTTTCTCTCCACCTATACCCGTTTTTGGGGATGATGCCAATTGTATTTGGTTTGAGGAAATTTCTCCTAAACACTTTGTTACATGCAGAAGCGATTGTGCACGCCTCGGTGAAGGGGCAGACTTTGGAGGTTTCGAGCAACTGTTGACGAAATTTAAGGTATGCCCTGGTTAGGATTTCCACATCAGATATACAGTATTCTATCAAATCACGCTGCATATCAAAAATATCATTTTTGTGACTCTCATACCATTCTAGAAATTTTGTGCGATCTTCCGTTTTCATTGTATCAGGGCTATAAAACTCCAGAGAGGGTAAAGGGCCTATGTACTTTTCATTGGCCTCTGTATTAAACAGGTGTGGGAAGTAACCTTTTCTCAGTTCAGGACCTAAGTCAAAATCTTTTGGTAATTTAGAGAGAGCCATGGGAAAGTAATTTAAGGAATCTATGAATTTTTTGTTTCCAACCTCCATTGAAATAATTTTGGTTCCTCTCATAATTAATTCTGGTTTAAGGTCCGTTTGTGTCAAAACATAATTGAGGATAAACTGCCCATCGAATGCTTGAGCATTATGGGCTAAACATATCACCTGTTTGAATTTCTTGCGCAATGTTAAAAGATGATACATGAAGGGCGATATGGGGTCGCAGCATTTAAGCGTCTGAAGGCGAACGCCACATTTTTTACACATTTCAATATTTTCTTCAGTACACTCGTCGCAGCACTGTTTGAACACGCATAAATTAGGCTCATGAATCCGCAATCCGTCTTCTAACACACTTTCCTGCCTCGTTTCAAAATCATAGAAAATAAATAGAGTGTCGACCGTTTTTGGTGTGCCTTCATCCGGTTGTATATAACAGAGATGATCTTGAGGCACGTGTTTGTTACAAATTTTACAAAACACCTCTCCACACGTATGAACTCTACCGCCTTTGACTGTTTTTAGACAGCTCGTACAGAGCTTGATCTGGCCACAGACGGTGCCTTTTCCTAAAGATTTCTCCCTCCAGTGATTATCACAACAATTCACGCCACGAAACGATCTTTTACATTCTGGACATTTTACATTCAGCATTTGAGGACAGCTAGGAGACTGTAAACAACACGGGCATGTACCACCACACCTATGTCTGTCTTTATGGTCATATGGTATGTGACATTCCTCACAATAATACACACATGCAAAGGCCGATGTTAAAGAAGTTATAACGCTATAATGTCCTTTGTGATATAGTAGATTAAGTTTATTTCCATCGTTAACACCCTCAAATACAACGTCGCGGCCTTTATTGCCATACTGGTACACCACTATCTTATAGTTTTGTAGATACCGTTGAAACCTCTCCAGCTCAGTGATACCACATCCTTCTTCGGGAATAACAACACCAGACTCCTCCAACAGATTAAGAGCTCTCTGAGTTTGAAGTTTTCCGGTATCTTTGCGTACCTTATCGTGATCTGGGTCCCGATTCACGCGGGCTATTGATAACACCAATGCTCTAGGCAGACACATATTGTCTTTGTTATTTATAGTTAAAATTCCGGATCGTTTTTTACTTTCTTCATCAAAACTGTTAAAACATGGACCCCGCTTTCTTCCCCTACCTTTTGGCAGCTTCACAGATGTCACACCCAAGCAAAAAGTCTCAGTGTTAAGCCCTGATGAATTGGATTGGTAAACACTACTAATAACATTCCAGATATCATCATATGTAACTTTGCTAGCCTCACGAAAAGAAATCCATCCATCTCCACGCTGGAAATCCTTTGAACAGAAGCTGAAACCGACCTGGTCACTAGGCTGAAGCCCTTCGGTTCCTTTTTTAATTATCTGGTTGATAGCATCATGCACCCACTTCACAGGTTCTTCACTAGCGGGTATAGGTTTGATTTTAAACTCTAAAGTGCGGCCTGTCAAATTAAACCGCTTAACTTTCTTAACAGCATCTTTAGCAAGGATAAACTTCTCCATTTAATCTAATTAGTAATAACCTGTATAACTGATTCGTTCAAAACCAAAGAATTCAGGAACAACTAATCATACAAGAAATGTAGAACAACTGCCCAAATGAGCCCCTATCAGCTCTTAAGTTTACACCAGAACCGGCTAATGTCGGTGACATATAAATCTAAAAACGAGCGCCCCCTATTGGGGCAATACTTGTAATTCCTTGGTGCCTTGAAAATAGACTACCTTTGAACATTGAGAAATGTAAAGTCATGACTTTTAGTCTGAAACACAGCACGATTCTACACAATTATACAATTCAATCAATACGCATTGAGCGCTGCACAGTGTTTAAGGATCTTGGCATCACCATGGACTCCAAGCTAACATTTAATATGCATGTTGAAGCTGTGACTAAATCTGCACTAAAAATGTTAGGTTTCATTTTCAGAACCTGCCGATACTTTGCAAATATTACTTCGCTGAAAATTCTATACTATTGTTATGTAAGATCTAAGTTGGAGTATGGATCAATAGTATGGAGTCCTTTCTATAACGAATATATATCCAAGCTGGAGCAAATTCAAAGAAAGTTCTTGAAATTTCTAGCTTTGAAATTAGATGGGGTTTATCCTCAACAAGGTACAGAGCAATCTGTTCTTCTCAGTCAGTTTGATATTTCCTCGAATTCAGAAGGAAATATTCTGCTCTACAATTTTTGTTCAAACTGTGTAACAATCAGATGGACTGTGGAGATCTGAGCGCTCAATTAAAGATACAGGTGCCTAGCTTTAATACTAGGTCCACTTCACTATTTTACCTTAGTAGAGCTAACACAAATTTGGGCTTCAGGTCCCCTCTATATCGCATGTGCACACTTTATAATCACCTATCAAACCACCTAGATATCTACCATAATAGTCATGTTCAATACTCAGTAAAGTCAAAGAACTGCTCTTATCTCATCAATAATGCCCTAGCTGTAGTGAAAATCTTTATTATTAAACCTAAACCATCTAAATGTCTTATTTCTCTTATATTATTTATTGTATCTTATTATTACGTATTTTAATTTTATTTATACTATTTGTATTTTATTGTGTGCTAGGTCAAATTATCTTGTAAATGGGATTTTTCTGTTAGATAATAAAGCTTATTATTATTATTATTAATTCAGGCGTTAGGCATTCGATATTGACTGCTAATTGATCATGTATAATAAACATATGGTATACATGTGTTTTGTTGACTCATAGGGGTTATATTTATGCTATACCCCTTATACAGAGATTAAAGTGTGGGAGTATCCGGTGTCCTTATATCTCACGATATGAAACATATGCAGGACATCTGCATAGCATATGCAGGGCAGATGACAGACATTTTTGTTACACTCTGTATATCTCGAGGGAATGACCGGGTGTCTGGGAACAGTCGCCTTCAAGTGAGAACAGGATGTACATCCGCAAGATGTAACAAGTACATTATTACACACGGTATATTGTAAAATTAATATTGCTGGAAAATTATAAATAATATTTGGTTCGTATGCTTGATATATCACACCCAGAGCACAGTGAATATTATTAAAATAACACGGGGATATTTTTCGTTAGTCATAACAGATACTAAGCGAACTGCCTCTTATTACGATATTTTGTTATTGTAATGCAGTGAAAAACACAGCCTTATATCCCATAGAAAGAAACAGTACAGCTAACATATGTGTGAAACTAAATATTTGCGAGAATACATCTACTGCGGTTATACGAAAAAAAAACATAAATTATTAATTTGTCACAGTTAACACAATGAAGGATATTAATCACATTAGAGATAAATATTTGTAATTTACTTTATTTAGAAACAGAAAAATACACGATATATAGGGTATAACACAATATACAGGGTAGAAATAAAAGTATACACTTTCTCACTATATTTGACAATACAATACAATACTATACAATACAAAATATACTTTATTGTCAGAAGAAAAAAATTCTCATAGACAAAGCATAGAAAACATGTAAATAAACTACACAAAAATGTAAACATACAGAACACAATATATAATCAAATTAATAACAAAATGAAATATGAAATAAAGAAATTGTAAATAAACTACATAAATATGTAAACGTATTAAAAAGAATATACACACATACAATAAATGTATAGTCAAATTAGAACAACAAAATGAAATACAAAACAAGAAAGTGGCATCCTATTAAAATATATCATTATAATATTCGTTCAAATCATAATAGGCACAATCAGCAGGCCTTTAACAGCCTTTCTGAAGTCAATATTTGAGTTAATGTCTTTCACATTATTAGGCAGATGATTGTACAACTTGTTGCCATTGTAAATAATAGAGTCTTTAACTAGAGAGGATCTCGGAATTGGTAAAGTAATGTTATTGCATTGACGGGTGATATAGTGGGATGGAGTAGGGTTGGTATTTCTTCGGTGTTTATGAATTAAACATGCTGTTTCCAGAATGTAAATGGAGATCACTGTTGGAATTCCATGAGCCAAAAAAAGGGGTTTGCATGAATCACGAACTTTTGCTTTACAGAAATATCGAACAGCACGCTTTTGTAGCACCAATATCATTTGTATCAAATGCCTACTGCATGCACCCCAGAAGGAAATACCATACCTCAAGTGTGAATCAATTAATGAGAAGTATGCAGTTTTTGCAGCTGTATAACCCAATTCAGTAGAGATGATTCTGATTGCATAACATCCAGATGCTAGTTTATTACTAAGACTAGTAATATGTTCTTTAAATTTAAGCTGGCAGTCAATATTTAGTCCAAGGAATTTAGTGCACGATTTCTTTCAAGTACATGATTGCCTAAAGAGATGTCTAAAAGATTACAATGGAAAGATATTATATTCGTTTTGCTGATGTTAAATGAAAGCAAGTTTGAGTCGCACCAATCTTTTACGTTATTTATATCAGAGCATATTAAATCCCAAAGGGAATTACCATCCTTGTTATGCCATAATATAGTGGTGTCATCAGCAAATAAGGTGAATTTTCCTTTAATATCAATTTCAGTCAGGCCGTTAATATACAACAAAAATAGGGTTGGGCCAAGAACAGAGCCTTGGGGTACTCAATGATTAATATTCAAGTTGTTGGAATACGTTGAAGTCTTAACTATTTGACTACGATCTGACAAATAGGACCGAAACCAATTTAGTGTAGTGCCTCTGAAACCGTAGAGCTCTAGCTTCCGCAATAATATTTCATGCTGGACACAGTCAAAGGCTTTTGACAAATCGCAGAATATTGCTGCAGCGGCCTCCCCACCATTGATTTCAGTGTAGATCGTCTTTAAAAATGAGAAAATAGCGTCATTTGTATTCTTACTCCTTTGGAAACCGAATTGATGATCACTCAATATATTGCAAGAAGACAAAAATTCAACTACCCTTTTTTTTACTAGTTTTTCTATAATCTTTGCTAGTGTTGGTATTAACGATACGGGACGAAAGTTAGATGGATCTTCCATGCTCCCACCTTTGTGAAGCGGAATTACTATAGATGTTTTTAGAAAAGAAGGAAAAATTCCTAATTCAAAAGATTTATTTATTAACGAAGCTAACACATGAAGAACAGAATCTGGTAAAGTTTCAAATATTTTTACTGAAATTTCATCAAGACCAGCTGATTTTTTATTATTAATTGCTTTGATGGTTTCTTTTAATTCAACTATATTTGTATTATATAGACATAAAGTATTATGATTATATATTTCATTCATGTAACTCAAGGGATCATTAGGGGGAATTATGCTTTCAGTAAGTTTACCTGCAATAGAGCAATAATAGTTGTTTATATCATTAGGATTTAAAGAAATTGTAGCTCGCCTTTGATCTTTGCCCCTAAGTTCGTTTATGATTTTCCAACTCTCCTTTGTTTTATTTCTTGACTGTTCAATTCTGGACTTATAATGATTATCTTTCGCCTTTCTGATTATATCTTTATAGATTTTACGGTATTTGTTATAATAATCAAAAAAAGATTGTTCATTTGTGTATTTTCTTATGTAATGAAGAGATCTTAAATTATTAGCTGATGTTTTTATGCCTTTAGATACCCAAGGTTTCTTACTTTTTAATTTAATTTTTTGAATAGGGAAGGCTTCGTTAAATACATGTGTTAGACATTCATAAAAAGAACCGAATGCATCCTCTCTAATTAACAAATCCTCCCAGTTGTACTCTAGACATCTTAGAAAAACACATTTGACATTCAAGAGAAATTCTATTTTTATTATAATTCTCGAGGACCGCTGATACTCTCTCATGAATTTGACTTCTTACTTTCAGGGGTTTTACTGGGGCCATCGCGAAGTAAAAATCTATACAGTTAGTAGCTTTAAACATTTTATATGCCCTCTCCATAAGGTCTTCTTCTAAACTGGTGATAATACAAGCACCCTCATGATAATCAACCATCAGATCGGGTTTTTCTTCACGAGCAACAGCTAATGAGGGATCATATATTTTTTCGTTAACCATATTCCAAAAATGTATAGGTATATGTTCTTCTTCGGTCACTGATTTACAGGTAACATAACCCTTTTTCAAATCAGAATGAATACCGAACCGCTCAATCTGTTCGTAAAACATTAATGCAGCAGGTAGACAACAAGCAAAATATTTATGTTTTCGAAATACCACCTCCATAACTTCGTTTATTTTATCAGCGGGAATAATTTCTTCCCGGGCGCTAGAACCCTCTGTACACTTTTTAACATGTCTCTTCATATGTTTCTTGTTTGAAAAAGTCTTTTTGCAATTACTGCAAGCAGGCATTTTGTACAATGCCAGAGGATAAAAGGCGTCTAAGTGTTACTGCTTCTTTAATACAAATGACCCCAAAATTAAAAATAGGTGCCTTTTTAGTATGCTTTTCGAACAGGCTGATAAACAGAGAAAAATTAAAAGCATTATTTCTAAACAGTGGGGTAAGCAGAGAAAACCAAAATTTAAAAGCTCCTGTAATATATTTATTATATAATTTAATATAATAAATTTACATAAACGGCATTATAGACCTATGTTACTTTAAGTATATAACACTATAAAACATTATTTAATTTAAAAAGAAACAAATTGCTATTTTCTTAAAACAATAAATATGAATCAGTAATCTATTACACATATTTCATTGGAATATTTTTTAATTCCTATTAGGATATTTACAGGTGCTAGAATATTTAGTTTCGTATCTGTTAAACGTTCCTGAAGGAACATGCTGATTATATAACTTAAATAAAATCTTACATACCCCCATACACTTACACTTACTTACACACCATACTTTCAATATATTTTTATTTTCTAGTCATTAATTTTGTAACATACTGTATGTAACAATGTACTTGTTACACTATGACAAGATGTATAATTATTTCTATATCACATATGACAGGCGCTCTATAGAAGGATATGCCGTCTGTTCTCACACGCGTAATTCACCATCGAATATACACTGTGTAACAAAATTATAGAAACTGCGTGGCATAAATGCACAGATATTTTCAGGGGTATTTCTTTTGCCAGTTTACCAGGGCTGGTAATAAAAAGCTACGAAGAATCCTAATATTACTTTTGAATATACAACGTGTTCCTGTATGATAAGCAGCTTTACTGTAGAGCGGCTATTTTTTATGTGCTTAGCGGATTTTATGTGCGTGTGTGTGTGTGTGTGTGTGTATGCTTAGCGGCTATTTTTTATGTATTTGGCGACTATTTTTATATGATTAGCGGCTATTTTATGTGGTTAGCGGCTATTTTTTGTGCGGTTGGCGGTTATTTTTATGTTCATAGCTTTTATCTTTATGGTACATAGTACATAGGGTTTAAAAGCTGTGTAAACAAATTGTATATAAAGGAGCACTTTACTACAACTACAACCTAATCATTCTTAGTGTTATACAGTAGCGGAGAAAAGATGTATTCTTGTAATATTTGCAACGAGACATTCGCATGGTCCAGTTGTTTAACCCGTCACTTATTTGGTCATACAAGTCGTCGTTTCCACTGTGGTTCCTGCGGCAAGACATTTAAAAGAAAAGACTATCTAAAATGGCGTGTAAGAAAAAATCATGAAGAGTTACTCAATGACAAGGAGTCTACCTTGAAAAACATTAAACGCCCTGCTAAGACAACCGAAGAAGGGCAAAGAGAAGAGCGCAACCAGAAGACAATGGCCCTGCTTAGAGCAAGAAAGTTGTCCCGAGCATAAATATAACCGCCGGGGCGGGTTGACTATGAAGAGATTTTAAGATAAGATGCTCGATATATTTATCGAGCGACCTTAACACATATACTTTTTAAATTAATAACGTCGAAGAGAACCTAAAACAATTATTTTATGCTGCTGTATCTACACGATTTATTGTTTTGCTACTAGGTCGATAAAGTTGCCCGGTTGTTTTTAAAACAGCACAGTTTGATTACTTTCTGTAAAGCACTAATAATGTTGCAACTGAAAACAATTCTAAAATATTGACTACTTATGCTTTTATAAGTGTAAGTATTTCCTAGTACTAAATATCGCAATATTTCCCCCGGAAAATCATTCCCGGGGAATTATTTTAAACACGTTAATAGCCCGAGTATTTAACAACCCCAGGGCTTCAGAATAACACAGTTGAATTATAGTTCCCAAACTAGAAATCACCGAAAATGTTCTTATCCGGAGTACTTTTATTGTGTTTGATCGGCTACGGCGTGGCCCAGCCATATACTTCAGATACTGAAAACCTTCTGCTGTGTCAAATTAGTTTACACAATTTAAATACCGTGGTCGTTCCAGGGTTAAATAAACTGTGCACCAAATTAAATACCACCATAAAAGAAGCACAAAAAAGTAAAGCCAGGGAGTTATTTTTAAAAGATTTGGAGGTTCAGAGCCTAAAAAATAATTTTACCGTGCAAATGGATATTTGTGTAGAAACAATAGGGTTTTAGAAGTGCAAGGGACCGTTTGGAGGCGACGGTTTCCGAAATGACCAGGACCAATGACAATCTTAATACAGAGCTTGGTGTCTTATTAAGTAAAAACGTCGATAAAACTATCGATATTGAGCAGCTGTTTCACGAAAATTTAGATCTGGTGAAACAGCAAAATGTGCTAAGAAAAGATAATATAGATAAGATTAAAAAGTTGAGAGGGAGGCTTGAAAGCTTGCGCAGGGAGGTGAAGAAGCAAAGGCGTGTTCAGTGCGAGTGCTAGACTCAATCGATGGTGTAATATTAATTTAAGTGGGGTGTTTATGCATATAGACACTTAAAATTATTTTTAATTGTATGTTAGGATATATTCTGGTATGTAATGTAGTTTTAAGCTATCAGACCCTTTCTGTGGGGGGTGAAATATGTAACCTGTTTTTGGTTTACACAAAATTATATAAATCGATGATGGTGTTTATGTAATAAATTTTCTGATTCTATATTGTGTTTTATTTGACTGTCTGAGTGTGATGGGGGTATGACTGAATACGAATTGTTTTTATTTAGCCTGGGAGGGTTTATAAGGTATACATTAAATGAAACAGCATTCTCAAAATTTTCCCTGTTCAGTGTATTTTTGTAAATTGTTTTCTCTTTTCTAAACTGGAATCATAAAAATATATAAAAAGGAATTTAAGCAGAGACCTGTACACTCGAGGTAAGTTTTTAATCATTTATTTAACGCTGGCCTGTTTCCGCTACCAAGGCCAATCACCGACGTCAGAGGATAAGCTCATCAGTGTCTGTGTAGGTGCTGGGACCCCTAACCTGGAAATTTTGCCGAATCCCCACAGTTTGTCGTGGGGTAGGTATCTTTAACGTGCTCACATCGTAGATATACGGAACCCACAGTTTTACATCTCTTTCGAAAGATGGTGGCGCGAGCGGATCCGCTCATCCACTATATCTCATCGACTTTCAGCGACCATGGTTTTGAATCAGGACCATCTGGGGTGGAAGTACGCGCCACTGTCCATCCCACCACCAAGCCGACACTCAAGGTAAGTACATTTATGTTTTATTTCGAGTATGAATAGGTGTAAAAAAACACCTGATACGATTATAATTAGCGCTTTAGAAGGCAGACCATAGAAACTTATGATATGAGTTTTTATTGGTGAAATTTTACATCAATAATATTTAATATAGCTGTTATTTCATAGTATTTTAGTGATTATAATTTGCTGGTTTTGCTAGGTTTTTGCCTATTTATTTGAACATTTGACATATTTAGAAATCCTTAAATCATTTATAATAATATATGTAGGAATTTTGCTGCATAAATATAATTATTATATACAGTATAGTTAAAAACACTCTTATTAATTTTTAAACGGGTAGGCTGGACATTTTATGAAAATGGATGTCTGTTAAAAGAATACATATGTCGAATACATATTAGGTTAAACTCATAATATAAATTACGCTGTTAAAAGACCAAAATAGCAACTAATTTTTGTTGGGGTAACTGAGCGCATTTATTACAGTTCATGCATAATTACAATAACATTTGCAAAACAACAACATTTGCATTACACGTGCCTTTAATACAGTGTATATTGCATTTGTTTTGAAAATATACATTTCAATTCTATAAAAGATATTTGCAGGGGTTTTCAAGCTTCAGTCCGCAAAATGTCTTCAAAGAGACTGAGTAAGTGTGTTAGTTATATTGAGGGTAGTTTAAATCTATAAGTTGTCAAAAGTGTTTTTTGGTTCTGCTTAAATATCTGGGGAATTTCAACGATTGCTATCAATTAAATTTATTGTGCGGGGGTAGAAATAATAAAAATAGCGCTCCGTTAAAAATCATTAAATTGGATATTATTATTATGCAATATTTTCAGTTAAATTTAAAATTTTTCTTTTTATTTCAGTATTTTTGTCGAGCCCACTAAATTTTAACCGTGAGTACTTTAACGGTTTTCGATACTACCTTTTGTTAACATTTTTACTTTTTAGACACGATGAGGATCATGGAGTTTGTGTGGGGGGTGGTGGGTGATTTTCACCCGGGGGAGGAAGTATGTATTGTTTTCCTTAACCATTTACTTTTTATTTTCCCTGCCTTATATACTGTTTTTAATTCTTAGTTCACATTTGTGTGTGGCGGCCCACAACCCGCCGACCCCGGGGCCCTGGTTTGGGATGACGAGGTGTTGGGCGCGCGCGTGGAGGCCCGCGTATACGAGGCCTTGGGCCTCGGGTACGTGGTGATCACGTGAGTATATTTTTTATATTTTAGATCATGTTTTGAAGAAAAAATATTTCATAATCTCAAATTTTAAAAATACAAAGGCTATGATGTAGATGTGTGCAGTTGAACAGGCTTGAGAAAATATGCTGTATATCGAAATTTTTGTTCCCGATGAATAAGTTATTCTCTCATGCATATAAAAACATATTTCTATTTACCTAAAAGACTTAGTTTAATTATCTATAGTTTTTCTGTTATAGTTAAATTATGAGGGAGAGTATCTTTTTATCGGTAAATTGTTTTGAATGCTTGTGAATGATGAAAATAATAATATTAGGATTATTTATAAGGTTTTAACTATTTTTTTTCTGCATAGGTAGGTCCCCCGGCCCGCCGCCTCAGCCCCCGGCAGCTGCCCCTGGGGCTGACCCATCGCCGCCCACCTCTGCCCAGGTGATAAACGTTATTAATTAAATTTATTAGTAGTAGTTTAAAGTAAAACACCCATAATTGATAAATAGTTTAAAGTTTTAATTCATTGTTTGCATACCATATCATACAGTAAAAATGCTAGGAATAATTTGTTGTAATATTAATTATCAATTAAAATAGTATTCTGGTTTCAGACGTTTATTTTATAGTTATATTTTTATAATACAAGGTTAACGTGCAATGTTTTTATATAATATAATTACCATTTCTTTATAATGTACTTATTCTTTGTTTTTTTTTTATTTACAGCCGCCTAATAAAAAAAAAAAGAACCTATATAATTACTGTTTGTTTTATTATCATTAAATATTCAGATGGTTTTATCATACAGTATTGAATATTTTCATGTGTTTTGTAATTACCCCGTGCAGTTATGAACGATATGTTAACTAGCTGATTTTACAGGTAAATCTATTTTTAGCACGTGTATGTCTGAAACAATGTGTGCATTGCAGTTCAGTCTTGACATTGTTAAAACAGCATTATTGGGGTGGGCTTAAACTATCTGCTTAAACCCTCTGTAACAATGTGTTTATTACCACCAAAACTCGATAATTTAATTGGTGCATAGTTAAATCATTAAAATTCATATTTTATCTAAAATGCTATTTATAACCAGGTGCTTTATAGTACATATTGGATTACCTCCTTTACCTGTGATTTTGTCCTGACGAATTATTGTAGTTTGGTTTATCTCTCTGGAGAAATACACGTAAGTAAAAGACTGTTTTAATAATTACACTAATTTCTTATAAATATTTTAACTCGCTGTTATTGTTCTCAATTACGAGAAACAGTTTGTTAAACTTTAGAGTTCTTTTATTTAACATTATATTATTAATTTGCATATTTCACACTAAATACATACAAACTTCATTATAGATCAATTTTAGGTTTTTATTTCTATACTGTCGGAGCATATTTCGCTACAGAGATAATTTACATGCACCTATTATTGGTTGTGATATTTCAAACTTTTATGGAAAGATTTATGACAGACAAATGTTTTCAATTTACTTTGACGGTTAATGATTTACAAAAATATTCTGTCAAGATAGTTCTATTTTGTGAAAGAATAGGAATAGAGTTCAAGTAATCTATTAGCCACACACATAATATTGTTCTTTTGTTGGTTCTGTAGAGTTAATAAAGGTGACAATAATTGCAAATATGCATTAACTATCAAATCCTGATTTAAGTTTAACAAACCCTATATCTGTAAAAAAAATAGTTTACACATTAATTTAAAACAGAAAAATTATTTTCCTACAATTTGAAATTTTTTATTTAAATTAATTTTGCATTTTACGATAAACTAATTAGTCTCTCAAACACGTAGCGGCATCTAAGCATTAAGCTATTTTGAAAATATCCTTGCTATTTTGTATTCAATTAATATGATTACTAGTTGCCTGCCATCAATTGAGCGTAATATAAATTCTACACTATTTTTGCGTACAGCTATAGTAATTTACTGGTTGCCTACCATAAATTGAAATTTATACATTTAATGCAATATATTTTTCATCGCTTGAAAAGAACATCTGTTAAATGTTAATTGATAGCTAAAATTTCAGTTTGTCGCGCTTAACATAATTTTAAGTTGGTGTAGATTCTTGTCTATAAATGGTGTTTTCGGTACATGCTTTTATTAAAACTTGTGTGAAATGAAATTTTATGCTGTTCTAGAGGTGTGTGTGGTGTTATAAAATTTTGTTTACTCTTAGATGGGTCGAGCAGGTTTTAAATTGTGGTGATTTGTGCGTGTCTCTATAAAAAAATCCTAAAACATACTAAGGTGAGTTTGGTTTATTTTTCACATTAATTATTATATGTATATTTTTTTTTGCATAAAAACTGTATTAAATATATATATATATTGTATTATAATAATACCTACAGTATATTTTGAAAAAGAGTACTCTAAATTAAAAACAACCTGTTCAGTTACTCAAATTTTATTCATAGTTTTGTCACTAGTTTCAAACCTTTTTAAGGTTATTGTCTCAATAAAATTAAAAAGTAGAAGTTTCTCATATTGCATAAAAATGTTTTTAGATTTATAATTTGAAAATCTATTTATTTTTATCATTTTGAAATTAAAAGAGAAAATGTTTTTAAATCTTTATTGCATAAAAATATTAATTTACATAAAAAACACTAAGTACAAACAAACTTAGAATCAGTCTGAGCAGTCTCCAGTAATGTTGGCACTTTACTTCCAAATGAAATTATTTTATCCATGTGGCTCAGGGCATCTTGAACACTTTTCACTTTTTTTTCATATTTGCGAAGTTTCTTCAACAATTCGGCTCTTTTTATTGTTTTGGCTGCAACCATTTTCTTTGTTTTATTTACAAAGTTTATTACATCCTCCATGTATTCGTTGTTGGTTTCCGTTTCGTCCAGGACATCTTGTTGGTAATTAAATGTAATATCTTGTTCCTTTTCCTCGCCCGTTTCGACGTCGCTAATATTGTCATAGTGGTAAGGAGTTGATGTTATTGTTGGTTTGAACGAGGTGCTGGGTACTGGAACTCCCCCAAACGGTTTTGCAGCCTTTTTGTATCCTATTGGCTTCACTTTGCTAAAAGATCCGTCGAGTATTTTAATACTGGATTCACTTCCAAAACTTGTGTTAAATTCGTTCTGGATAGCCTCGAATTCATCAACATTAGCTTCTTTCTTAAAATGGGATAATAACTTTATGGATTTTCTTGGTCTATCAACTTCCGCGGCACCACCACTAAAATTTGTATTAACTTCTTGCTGCATAGTTTCGAAGTCGCCAGCTTCTTTCTTTAGGTGAGATAACAACTTCATAGACTTTCTCGGGCCATTAGCCATTCTGGAACTATTACTACCAATCTTAATTTTCATCTTGATTTTTAACTAATATTTTAATAGAATGAGTTCAAATAATTTTCTGAATAAATATATAGTGCTGATCCCACTAACTTAAAATTTTTCTTTACATCCAATGATGTTGCTTTAAAGAATTACATACCCTTCTTAAAGTTCGAGAACCAATGAAAAGCAAGCACTTATTTTTTAGTAGGCGTAGCTAAAACTTATTGCAAATATTCACACAAAAGTTGCAAACCCCTCCATAATTTAATTGTACAAATAAAAGAGATAATTTTCTCAAGCTTTATGCATTAATTTATTAGAAGTGTGTCAAAATGCGCATTTTGTATGCACTTGTCGTCATATCTTTTTTTTTTTTTTTTTTCAACGAATTCAGTATCTCATGAGAAAGTTTAACCCCCACATGGCAACATCCTGTTATGATGGGTATCACTAAACATACCTCAAATGCAAAAATAAAAGTAATAGTTTTCTCAAGCTTTATGTACTAATTTATTGTCAAAATGTGCCTGCACGTTTGCATACAATTGTAGTATCTGTATCTCTTGAGAAAATTTAACCCACAATAACGTCTTTTTATGAAAACATGTATTCCTCATAACAGGTTGTCACTTCTTTATATATATATATATATATATATATATATATATATATATATATTTTTTGATTAATGTCATTAAAGAGCTGTAGCCTACATGAGAATAACATCTTGTCAGTTTTTTTTTTTTTTTTTGCAAATACGCCTCTGCAGTTTATGCATTGATTAAATAAATAACTTCCCAATGTAATTTCTATAAAGTATGAGACAATTTCCTGTTATGAATATATGTTTACCAATTAGGTAAATAATAACTGCCATATGTAAGTTACCGAACATAGTATGAGAATGTTAGTTTCGTCTGGATTGATGTAACATATGGATACATGGCCAAATAAAATTGTTTTGATGAATATTACGGCTTATGTAAATAAATAAAGATTATAATTTATTAATTAACGATGGCTATACAAAATATTTTTTTTTGTCTTGTTAGTCTTTATTTGTTAAAATTTATACAGGGAATAGTACAATACTTCAGTCAAAATTCATCCTAAGTTAATAAATTGTAAATCGATTTGTTCCATTAGGTAACTATTAATTACCTTGGATGGGGTTATTAACTATCGATCTACAAAATATTGATTGAAACATTGTTTACATACCACTAAAAATAATTGAATACAAAACATAATAAGGAAGTAGATTGATTATCTTGTATTAATGGCTGAATAAAATTAAAGGATAGTATTACCCGCTTCCAGATTTTTGTCTGTTTCGAAACAGCTCGTCATTCATTTCTATGCAATATCGGTAAGCATATTAACATCTAATTTATGAGCCTGTGTTTGCTATACATGTATTTATTTTGAACACAAAGTGCTCTTGCATTTAAGTCGAACATATTGCGTTATCCCGCCTGAAATACTAGCCTGGCCGTATGTTCATAAGGAGTCAAAATGTGTGAGATTCTAATTATAGTTTCATATTAAACAATTGTAGCGGCGAGGATATCTAACATGGTGTTAGAAATATGCGTATAATTCTGATACAAATTTTAATATAGTTTTGCTTGTATCCAGATCACATACAGGGCGATATAACCATATATGGCCTGAAAATTTTCTGTGAATTTTTGCATGTCGCCAAGCACTAGTAACATACAGGGCGATATAAAATTTGTACACATAAATACAGAGTATTAAAATTATTATAGACCATTTTTATCTCAAAATATAATTTCCAATAAAGGTTTTGTAGTGGGCTGGAAGATTGATGATTTCATTATATAGGTCATTCGCAAGCTGGTACTCTTTCAATAAATCGGACTAAATATTACAATATATTCTTTTAAATATATCGGGGATAAACATTTCAATATATTCTTTCTAAAATGTTTCTAGTGGTATGACATTAGACCAATATGCGTGATAATCGTTTTTCTTACCCGTTTTCGCTTAAAAATTCTATGTATAGCACTTTTTCTGTGTGTTCGATTCAAGTATATTTAAAGTATTTGTACTGCATAAAGATACAGGCCTGTCTAAACAAGTTCATGACACCGGATATAGGTTGAATGACCTGCATGACCTCTAGGTACCCTTGATGTGCATTTTTAGCTTTTACAGCTGTTCTCCACATATCATATTGTCTGTCTGTCTCACACATATCTATTACAGGAGAATACTCTGTTAACCTCTTTTCGCCCTTGATGTCTATTCTTAGATTTACATCTGTTCCACACATGGTACATATATCATATTACTTACTAGTCTATACGTGCTATCTGTCTCCCGCGTATCTATTACAGGTGAAAGCTCTGTTAACCTCTTTTCGCCCCTTGATGTCTATTTTAGATTTACATCTGTTCCACACATATATTATCTGCGTGCTATATATTAACCAAACCGGATGTGAACCAGACATATCTCCCAGTTTTTCATGTATCCAAAATTTGTCTAGACATGCCAATAGGGGTTATTGACCCAGCTATGACTCATCAATTAACGGTTGCACCATCTGTTATCCCCTCCCCTGATATGGCGTGGCGCTGGGGCGGAGCCAAAATGGAGTAGTGGGTGAAGCCACGCCCTCTGTTACCCCCTCTCTTGATATGGCGTGGCACGGGGCGGGGCCAAAACTGGAGTGGTGGGGGAAGCCACGGGCGACGTCATATCTACTTATATAATACCCTTCCTGAAAGTATTCGAGGTCTAAACTAATTAAGATATAAGAAAAAGATTAAGGACTTACTACTGAATAGTGGTTACTATAGTGTGAATGAATTTCTAGACAGATCTACAGATACATAGTCTCTAGTTTAAAATTTGTTGTATGTATTAACTTGTAAGTATGCCAAGTATACATTTATATTTTTATTTCTGTCCATTATTTTATGATTTTAATTATGTATCAACATCTTATGATGTTGTTGATATACATAATTATATATATTGCATCATAAAATGGTTAATAAATATATTATTATAATAGACTATAAAATTCTTTAGACTACGGATTCATTGTTACCTAAATAGGTTCCATTTGAATTTCATAATAAATTAAACATTGTTGGCTTTTATTTATACTTTTTATGTTTGTCTGTATTTTTTTAATTGTTTGTTGTTTGTTTGTAGTTTCTATGTTATTGTTTGTATTTTATATTTATATTTGTGTATTTTTACATTTCATTTATTCTTATATACTTAATTATATACTATATTTTTACAAATCTCTTGTGCAAAATGACTTATCCTATATCATGTATGTGATCTAAAGGATTAATAAAGTATCGTATCGTATCGTATCGAAGACATAGAGAAACTAGCCTCCAGGAAAATCACAAGCTTTGTAAAAAGTCTTGGAATCCTGGGCAACAACTAGTTGTAGGGTTAGGGTTTTTAGGTCGAAGTCAGTTTAATGAACAGGTATCAGATGACAAAAGTAGGGGGTAATAATAACTTAACATAAATTACTATAGATTTGCAATTGACAATTCTAGGTGAAATTTAAAAAAAAACTTTAAACCTGTAAACCTACACCTAAGTGACTTAACACTTGATTTGTGCAGTGAAAGAATTAAATAAGTGAAATACGGTTACTTAAAACCAAACGTCCCCTGAAACAATCTACAATCGTGCAGCTTTATTTATGGCGATCAAGTAAGTAACATGTACAAAATAACATTGATCAAGTACCAGGCACAAAATTGCAGTGATAAAGTAACAGGTAAAAATCGCAGTGATTCAATGAAACTGGGCAACATGGGGACTACTTATAATTTTTTTAGTTTATTCTTGTATTTTGTACTTATTGCTCAATAAATCGAAAATTGTTACATATACTTAGCCATAAAGATGTACATACAAAAAGTGTTGGTTTTTCTTTTCTACATCATATGGCCAAAAAATGTACAGAGTGTTCCATTTTAAAAATTGAGAAAATTCAATTCAAAAAGTTCTAAACTAAAAAATCATTTTTAGCCACTCTGTATATTTTTAGGGAGTGAAAATGGTTCAAAAACATCACACAGATGTCTCGTAACTGGTATTTATAATTTTTTTTCTTAAAATCAATAATGGTGATTGTAGTGATTTTTCAGAATGCATCTATCTAGATGGCATTATTTTAAGGTTGGTATATCCAAGAGAAAGAGATCCGATAAGCAAATATTTATTATTTTTGGCCATAACTTAGTAGAACTATGACAGGTGTAGTGCTATGAATTTTCACTCAATAATTTCAGTTGATTGCAAAATTATTTAGTTTAAATTAAAAAGTAGTGCCAATCTTCATATCCTGTAGTTTTAAATTATCTAATTTTGCAAACCACTGGAAGGAATTTATTGAGTGAAAGTTCATATCACTACACCTGTCATAGTTGTACTTAGGTAGTCTTATACTTTTTTTACCAATATATGCATTAAAAAAAAGTTATGGCCAAAAATAATAAATATTTCCTTATCGGATCTCTCTCTCTTGGATATGACTACCTTAACAAAAAAATCACTACATCCAAATGGTTAGGAGATTCATGAGAAAGATTTGCTAAGAAGTGCTGGAGTAAAAGTGAACAGGAAATGATTCATTATATAATCGATGGACTTGATGACAAACAATTGAAAAATCAGGTTAGAATGCTTATGAAATAGATTTATAGCCTCGAAGATCTGTATAATATAATGAGTAATGTAGTTCATGAGGATTCTACATCGGTAAAGAAAAGTAGTGTGAATGCACAAAATAGTTCACAAGCTGTTTAGAAATCGTCCGACAAAAGTACTTTAAGATGTTATAACTATAACAGAAAAGGTCATAAAATAGCTGATTGCGATAGACCAAAAAGAGCCAAGGAAACTTTTTTGCAATATGGTATTATGGGACATAGGTACAAGAATTGTCTATGGTGGTGTTCACAAGCAGAAGTAGTAAATACGACTCCGGATTCACAGTCACGCTGATAGAAGAGAGAGTTCTACCCCAGGCGTTTACCCACCTAGTAAATGTCATTAATTTGAATTTAAATATTGAGTCAATGTTGGACAGTGGTATTCCAATATCAGTAGTAGCCGAGTCTGTAATACCTTTAAATTTAATTAAGCTATATAATGAAAATGTTTATTAAAAATATAAATACCTGCCTTAAAAATTATAGATAACTATATTTAATGACAAAATTATGTTTAAAAACAATTTCTATGATATGAAATTTTATGTAGTGCCTAACGATATAATGTTATTTGATTTTCTTTTAGGTAGAGATTTCATAATCAACCCAAACGTTCTGCAGATTACTTTTACTGATAACACTGAGGTAAAGGTCAAATGTAAAAAGCCAAACTCAGATTTTTTGTCCATTGACATTTTGCTAATTGAAAATAGTATATTTGATTGTCCTGGTGTAAATCTTAATAACTCGTCTTTAATGCTCAGCGTCAGGTCTAAAACAAAAGAAATATGTATTAGGCATTATTTTAATTCTAAACGATCCACTAAACCTGCAATTGATTTTAAGATGCACCTAAACAAGAAAAGTCATGATGAATGAATTTTTATTAGGTCAAAACTAGCTTTAGATCAAATATTAAATGATTTATTAGAGAAAAATATTATTCGTGAAAGCAAATCTTCCTATTGTTCAGCAGTAGTATTAACACCGATAAAGAGAGAGATTCGAGATCAATTTCCCATGCCATTAATAGATGACAATTTAAACCATAAGAGATAAAAATATTTCACTAAACTAGATTTAAAAAACACTTTTTATGAAGTTGCACTTGATGATGAATCTATTAAACATACATCATTGATCACTCTGTCTGGTCTGTTTGAATTTTGTAAAATGCCATTTGGTTTGAGTTCTAGTCCTGCAAATATTTCTCGAAAATAGTGACCTTCGAATTTCAATTACCATGCGACTGTAGTAACCAGATTGTTTAATTGTTGTATTGAACCATTTTGCTTTATTTATCTAAATAATCCTCAAAAGTTGCCAAGGCAAGGCAAGACCATTAGTTGAAAACTCGAGCCTAACGGCGGTGAGTGGAAGGAAATCTCTTCCACCACCAGTTGTTTATGCTAGCTGGACCCGGGGCAGCGAAGTTCTTAGTGCCAACAAGCACACTTCATCTTGATCCTCTAAAAGTCTGTGACAGAGGGTCTCGAAATGTGCTATCGCTGGAGTGTCATTGAATGGACTCGCAGTCTCGTAGATTTCTTTCCAGAAGGCTTTGATATTCTCAACAGACAGCGAATTTTCGACAACATGCCTCGGCTCTTGGAACAGACGAGATGGGCATGTTTGGAAAAGATGGTTTTGCTCCGTGCTCCTCTGACCAATGTTTTCTTAATAGCCAATAGCCAGAAGAATTGCATATTTGCATTGTAAAAATGCATTGTTCAAAGTGCATTTAGAATAATTGATTTGCAACTTGGTAAAAATTGATTGAAATTAGTCCAAATTCATTACTCGGGAGGTTTTCGGGGTCGCTGAACACGAATATCACGGCGGCAACGTTCTCCGAGGTACCTGGAGCCCAGGGTGGACCTCATCTCCTGGAACTTCTTGTGAATTTGTAATACTTAGTTGAAATTCGTTACTCGGGGGTTTTTGGGGTCGCTGAACACGAACATCATGGCGGCAACGACCTCTGAGGCACCTGGAGCCCATCTACCTCATCTCCTGGAATTATCTTGAGTAGAGCATCATTTTTAAACGAATTTGCATATGTTACTCTAAATTATTTATTTAAATATTATAATACTACCAACTTTGTCTACTGGAGCCTGAAAATTTTTTTTTCAGTTTGGCGCGCTTAGTGTTGGTAGCATCGAGACCACGATTATAATATATAAATAAATAATTTTGAGTAATATATGCAAATTCGTATAAAAATGATGCTATACTCAAGGTAATTCCAGGAGATGAGGTCCACCTTGGGCTCCAGGTACATCGGAGGCAGTTGCCGCCGTGATATTCGTGTTCAACGACCCCGAAAACCCCCCGAGTAACGAATTTCAACTAAGTGAATTGAAAATTCACAAGAAGTTCCAGGAGATGAGATCTACCCTGGGCTCCAGGTACCTCGGAGGTCGTTGAAACCGTGATATTCGAGTTCAGCGACCCCGAAAACCCCCGAGTAATGAGTTTCAACTAAATATATTACAAATTCATATGAAATTCCATGAGATGAGTTAAATAGTATCCACCCTAGGCTCCAGGTACCTCGGAGGTCATTGCCGCCGTGATATCCGTGTTCAGCGACCCCGAAAACCTCCGAGTAACAAATTTGGACTCATTTCAATCAATTTTTACCGAGTAGACGACGCGCTGTTAAAATGAGACATCAGGCTAGTCCAGAGTTGGTGCAGTGACTGGTGCCTTCCTTTAAATGAAAACAAATGCACAGTTCTTCACATCGGTTCTAATAACCCAAGACGCCAGTACAGTGTAAACAACAACATCATTTCTCCAGTTAACCAACAAATGGATCTCGGCGTTTTAGTGTCAAGTGATTTAAAATGGGAACTAGATATAGGTACAGTTATTAGGAAGGTAAATTCGTTAGTGTACATGATATCTGTCGCCTTTAAAAATATGTCACCGCAATTACTAACCAAAATTTATAAAATCTACATTCAACCCAAACTTGAATATGCAGTGCCTGTGTGGAGTCCCTACTTTGCGAAAGACATCCATGCCCTCGAGCAAACTCAAAGGCGTATTACTCGTTTCTGTCCTTCCATCCGACACTTGCCGTATGAGGATCGTCTAAGTGTTCTTGGACTTACGACGCTGTGGTGCAGAAGACTTCGGGGTGATCTAATTGAAACTTATAAAATCCTACATGGCCACTATTCGGTAGATGTTAACAATTTTGTGATAAACAGAGATGAAAGACGGTCATCAATTTAAATTAGTGCACGAACAATTTCATAGACTTTGCCGCCAACATTTTCTATCCAATAGAGTTTTTTCGTCATGGAACAGTCTTCCAAGTAGAATTGTTAACTCGCCATCTCTGAACGCCGTTAAAAATTCCTACGATAATTTTAATGACTTATTATAAATTATATTGTAACCATACTGAATTTTATGTTTTATGTCCTTCTTTGTTTAGCTTTGTATGTTATATAATTTGTTTTTCTATTTTCTTCTTTGAGTATGTCATAGGTAGATAGTAAATTATAATCAAATTTTAATATTTTATACGTGTGTATATGAGTCAGTTTAAACGGCTTTGCCGCCTAACTGTATTTAAATAATAATAAAAAAAAAAATTATGCTAAATGCACTTTGAACAATGCATTTTTACAATGCAAATATGCAATTTTTCATTTGCTATTCATCAGATTAGTTCACAAAATTTCCTGATGCTCTCACGAATCGAATGCAAAAAACCGCATTAAAATCCGTGTTGCTGCGGAAATTTCGGAGGTTCATGCTTTATTTCCTCGACTAAGAGTGGAGTTTTCAATCTGAAACGCTGCACAAAACTACGCCGTATCAAATATTGATGTTGTTAACGTAAACAATTCCCACGTCCGACTTGGGGGACGCGTAAACTATGACGTCATTTTACCATATAAAAGAAACTGCAGGACCCATGAAAAGGGGTAATCAGACTCGAGCTACATCGCAGGACATTGGGTTTGCTATTGCTCCCTGGAGATTACAATTGCACCAGACCTTAGGTACATCGCTGGACATTGAGTTCGCTGTACTTTGGAGATTGAATTTAACCACACCTTAGTTACATCGCTTGACATCGAGTTCGCTATAATTTGGGAATACTTTGAAGATTGAATTTAAACATACCTAAGTTACATCGCTGGACATTGAGTTCGCTATACTGTCGGTATTTTGTGTGGTTATCTGCCTGACTGCGATTCCAACAATATTTTGATCTAACTAGCCTTTCCATTTATTTGTCACTGTCGCAGATATTCACTGTTTAACGTACTCTTTATAAAGTGCAGTTTCAACGTCTCTACGATGCCCTGCGAGGACGTTAAACATGTAGAACCTGGGGGAGAGGATTCACGGGCGATATGACGCTATACTGGGCGCACAGAAATTCAGCAGGCATAAATTTTAAAGGTAATCGCTTGCTTATTTCGAAACTCTATTTTATTATTTGCAATTGCATTTATATTCTGGTTTCGACGGGGTGTAATAGGGGAAATTGACGCATTTGTGGTACTAAAAGAATATTAGATTTTTTTTAAATATTAGCTTTGATTTTCAACAAGAAAATATAATATTATATGACCAGTTATTCAGTTATGATTTCATTTACGATTTTAATTCACCAAAATTTCACTTTATAAATATCTTACTAGGGAAAATTGCGTTTGCAAAGTAACAAGTTTATATTCAAGAACTATATATTTAGAGCTATGCAATAACAAGGTACTTTATCAAAGACTAGCCAAACTTCATGTCTATCATTATTCTGCAGTTTTTATAAAACAAATAGTGGACTTTCTTTTCCACCACATCTCATGTAAGGTTTTTCAAGAATGCTTTATATTTAAAGTACACTAGGAATATTTTCCTATTGTAACCACAAGGTTGTCTAATTGTTGAACATTTACCTACAATAAAATATTATAGTTACATGAATTCGGCGTACTTGGCGTTAACAAAGGTTTGAAACATTGACTATGGCCAATTGGCTGGTTCTGTTCTCCAATTGGGTTCAATTACAACGAGGGATGTCAATATTTCAGGCAGTTGTCTGGTCACTTGTTTTGATTGAAGGGTGATGCAACCGCACTTTCTTACCTTCACGGATTCGCGGCTCCGTATGTTTGACAATCATCGGCAATTTTCTAGTTGCTTTTCTATTTAATTACTATAGGGAGATTTCCCCAGCAGCATTCTAAAAGATTTTACGTGAGTGTAAATTCTCACCTCAGCAAGATTAATATGATTATCTGAACGATTGTTCCTATTCTAATTTCAATTGCTAAACTGTGTATAATTAAAGGATATTTCCTCAATACTCTATGATATGTTCCACAAATATTTAATGCTCATTTTTCAACTTAATTTTGATAATGTATAAATATGACATGATTCTTGTTCTTTGTTTTGCATTCGATTCATTATTTGGCTATTGCTAATAACTTTAATTATAAACCATTTGCAACGGTTCACTTTCCTTGATTTCTAAATTGCTATTAAATTTCAGTTGATTTAATAATAGACACTATGTCTGATGTATGTATTAGTTCTCATTTTTTGAAAGCTGTTCACTTGTCTTGGGCAACCCTGTATATTGAGTTTGCCGAGACACTTACAACTCTTTCGCTTCCTCACCTAAGAGAAATTAGAAAAATTATAATGAAGTAATGCATCTGAAATGATATGGTATATTCGTTTAATTTATTAGTTATAGAAACAGGAATAAGGGATAAATACATTGTATGAAAAGATATTAGCAAAAAAAGGAAAGAAAATTTTTTGATAATCAGACAGCTGGGAGCTCAGAGATGAATTGTTAGGTCGAACGTTAAGTTGGCATATATATAAGAGACCTACAATTGTTTTTTTAAAAGGCCGTTGAAGAGCTATAGGCAAGTATAAATTTTTATGCCTTTTGTTTGCAACAAATTAAAACTATACCTTATCATGTCATTTAAAATGCACGTATTTCAGGCCTTTATTTTTTTGCGGGTCATTGTTTGCTCGACCTATCTATGGATCCTTTGATTTTATTTTACATGGCGATGTAAAATTGTATATGGAATATACACAAGTAATTGGTTTAAGTCAATGAGGCATTTCTCTTAGACTATTTGCATCAAAACAGCGTTACCGAAGGAATATTGAGGTATTCGTTATGTAGGAGTCCAGGCAATCGGTGAGACAGAAATATTTGAAATATATAAACAACTTGAATAACCGAAATGATTCTGTGAGTATCTTCCATTTTGCCAGTTTGTTACGCATTACTGCAGATATCAAGGTTTGTTTCTTCTGTCCTAAATACCCTGGAGGGAACTGCAGTATAAAATTTAATTGTTTATCTGAAATAATATCATATATTGCAATATAATACTTAGGTTTTTCATGTGAACTTGGGGAAACAGCTGTTTCGGCGAGTAATTAACTGATTGACTTATACACCTTACTTAAGATTTACCAAGTACTCATATAGTTCATAACAGAGTGAAGCATTTTGTTTTTAATCAGTACATTTCTATACCTAACTGTAATCACAACTTTTAGTGGCATAAATATCACATGACCTGTCTCATCCTTGTTATTAGTAAAAAATATCTTTCTATAATCCAAATTATACAAGCTAATTAAGCCTCACGTTTCACATATTTTTTATATTTAATGTGCTACGTCAAATTTTAAAACTACAATTTGACGTACCTAGTTGGTCGTCGTCTGTTGACTAACGGTATTTGCCGGCCGACTCACAGTGGAGATGGTCGGGGTTCTACACTTCTAGATGTATCAGGGCGCCAAGTAAATTTTTTTTCTCTCCAAATACCAGTTCAAGTACAATGTAACCTTAAATTTACTAAATAAATTACTTAGCGAGACGATAATGAATAATTCAAATTCAGTTTTATCTTTTAATAACAATAAACGAAGTAGGTTAACTTTATAACATTCAACAGTACAATAACGTAGGGTATGGTATAACAGAGAAATTCAACACTAAAAAAAAATATATTTAACTGGGTATACGCGTCTTACGTAAGTGCTTAACCCCCAACAATTATCATAGATGTTTTAATTAATTGACAGAATATTTTCATAAAATGTTTAGCAAAATTAGCAGTGGTGAAATTTTTTTAAGTAAAATTTACAATATATTTAAAAAAAATCAATATATATATGGCGCAAGAAGGATACAAACTTGCAGGCAGCAGGGTTTCAGCTTCGGCTCAAATTTTAGGAATGGGCAACTTCCAGCCTATCAATTAACCCAGAAAATGGATGGCTCCTCCACAAAAAAAGAAATTTCAGTCCAGCAAGGAGAAGTAACATAAGTACGGGTAGACCAGTGGAAAAAAAGTTATTCGTATCAGGGGAGACAAAAAAATGTAGGAAAAACTACGAAATACTAGGCGAAACCGTAGGTGGAAAAAAAAACCCTAAAAATAAATTTTTACCATTGAACAATTTACTACAAGTGATATTTTGCTAGTTTGAATATAAAAATAAAATAATTACCTCGATTCGGAGGGTTTTCTTAGAAAAATGTTGTTGACCTTGGATGTCCTTGGCCTCATGTAAATTTGGCAAAAATGGCTTTTACGTATAGATCCTTCCAATGAAGACAACCGATTTCCAATACCATAAAAATATGCACTCGTCCAAACATAAATGGATAATCGAACAATATAACGTTGCGAATATATCCCAAAATGGTGAAATGGCTTGTTTCAAAAATCGCAACGAGCACGTAAAAATACCAGTTAATAAATTGCCAAGCATTCCAGCGAACTACACGTGAAAAGTGACAGAATACCGGAAGACAAAACCTAAGCCAAAAACTATTGTGAAGAAATAAATCTGTGTTACCGATCGTCAGTATGGTTATAGGAATCTACCTATAAACTAATTAAACGTTATTGGTTGCCTAGCTTAAGAATTACAGAAATAGAGAGCCTAATTATATGCAACACGCTACACAACAAAATGTATGTCATGCCTACACTTAAGTGCAACAGATTCCTTACAATTGCGGGTTCATATAGACAACTAAATAATAAATATTACGCGTGACGACGGATAACACGAATTCGTTAGACAGAGATAGAAGAGATAAAGTAATGATTTACAGATTTTTTTTTAATAACGTATAAATGTTAAATTGAACTGTAACAAATGATAACTGTACATATTATTCCCTCGATTTGTATTAGGTATAAATAATAAAATCTGTACATATGAGGGATATTATAATTGGGTAGTTTGATTCTTTTTTTTTTTTATACATTTATTTAACGTCGGCCTATTTCCGCTACTGAGGCCTAACACCGACGCCTGTAGACGAGCTACCCCCAACCAGGAATTTTGCCGAACCTCTTCCCTTAAGAAGAGTAGGGATCTTTTACTTGCCTAATATTTAATAGACAAGGGACCGACGGCTTTATATCCCCTCCGAAGGATGGTATATCTCCTATACAATCCTCGCCTAAGGTTGTATAGCTTCCGCGCATACACTGATATACAAGCCGATGGAAGATGTGTGAGGCGAGAACACGGTTTCCGTTGGAATGGTCACCCATCCAAGTACTGTGATGGTTGTTTTGCTCGGGTAGCTGGTTTGGAGATTATTCCAGGGTTCAATATTAATATTAATTAAAATCCAGATCCAAAATAAGACATTTATTTTCCTAATAATTATATGTACAGTGTGGCCATATCTTTTATGGCTTAGGTTGCGACAATCTTGTTATTACATAAGTACATCATAGTAATCGGGGAGAGAGAGAGAGAGAGAGAGAGAGCGTGTGTAACATATTTCCTCTATGTACGTCGTCGTAACCCCAATTCTCTAATCGAAGTTCCAGGACATAACAGACGCGACTAAAAAAATCTGTTTCAGGAGAGATCCAGTTCAACACACTTGAATCAATCTGGCAGGAGGTCCAGTTCAACGCACTCGGATCCTCCCTAACAGATACTTGGCCAGCGGCTGCCACGACGCCGGAGAAACTTGAGCTTCCGTTATCCCAGTTCAACACACTCGAGAAAGGTGAAAGTCAAGCTCTGAATTTACTGGTTTCTGGCTAGCTATTTTATACCCAAAAATCACGGTCACGTGGTTTTGCACCCGGCACGAAATGCACACGGCACGCAAGTTGCGGCCTGGTGAAGTTAGAATTAAAAGTTAACAAAAGAACTAATCAGGTATTGAACTAATCTAAAACTGAACTACTTGATCCATGCATGATTAAAATAAGTTAAAACTGGAATGAAAGTATACAGTATTCCTGTAGTATTGTATACTTCATTACACTCCCCCCTTTCTTCGCAAAAATTAATCTCTCTCTACGAATCAAAAAAAAATTATTGTCTAACATATATCTTAAAGCTAAACAGGTAAGTTAAAATTATTATACATATTTTACATAAACAATAATACAACAAGTGAACAAGTTTTTCGGAATCCATCATCTGATTTCGAAACGGGTCAAAACATTAGGGTGCCCTTCTTAAAAAAATTGTAGTACGCCTCTGGTTAAGGTATAAGTATGGTTCAAACAGCAGGTAAATAAGTTTTTGTTTTTTTTTTTCAAAATAAGCTATCCAAAAAAAATTCAATAAAACATTTAATTGAGATAATGATATCTTTAAATATAAAAACTATCCTTTGCTTTTAACAAGTTATATGAAATATAATAAATTAAATCTAAGAAATAAATGTATTTTAAACAGAATGTAAAATTAAAATTAATCTTTTCCTGGCGAGAAAATAAATGAGGAAATTTTATGGATTTCCGGGGAGACGGGAATTGCCGGAGACGAGCGGCTTATAAATTTTCGTTACGGTGCCGTCGGGATTCTTGATACGAAAAGGTCTCCTCTCATGATTCCTCTTCTTTCATGTATATGCCTTTTTTAAATCCTTAACGTGGACTCGTTCCACTTTCCGTCGGGTGGGGAGTCTGATCTCGACTACTACTGGTGATATAATCCGTTCCACTATGTATGGGCCTGAGAACTTTGGAGCAAGTGTTGCGTTAAAATTTCGGATTGCTGAGGACAGCGGGTGCTCTCGTTTCATAACTCGGTCTCCAACACGTGGGGTCCAGTCTCGGCGGCGTAAGTTATAGTGTCGGCTCTGTGACTGGTAGGCCTTTGCCAAGTTTAATTGTACTAGTTCAAAAATTTCTGACAATTTTTCTAGGTTCTTTATGCGTGTTGGTGGAACATTGGCGTCAGGTAAATTTGCGGAGAGTTGTTCCTTATTAAGGATGCCAGGTAACGTTAACTCTCTTCCGAAATTCAACATAGCTGGTGAAAACCCAGTGGATTCATGTCTGGCGGAATTCATGACCAATGTAAATTCGGGTAAATATCGGTCCCATTTCCGGTGATCATTTTCTGTATACTGAGCTATCATGGTTTTTAAAACTTTATTTGTCCTCTCTACGGGGTTGCATTGGGGTGAATATGGTGTGGTAGTACGGTGTGTAATACCATATTCAGACAACATGTTAGTAAATTCATTACTTGTAAACTGTTTGCCATTATCGGTGATAATGCTATTTGGACATCCGAAACGGGAGATAATTTTTTCTTTCAGGGCTGTACAGACCGTAGTGGAGGTTGCTTTTCTTACAGGGTGGCATTCTACCCACTTAGTGAATCTATCCTGCATCACAATTAGATTTGTGTTCCCTTTGCTAGACCTAGGGAGCGGGCCTACAATGTCTATACTAACAGTATCCCAACATCCGTTTATTTTTGGAAATTGCATTTTTCCAGCGGGCTGTTGTTGTGATTGTTTGTATTTTTGACAGCTGGAACATCGTCTAACATAGTTGGTTATATCTCTGTGCATTCTAGGCCAGTAATATTTATTTGAAATTCGGGTGATAGTTTTTGCTATTCCTAAGTGACCTGCACTAGGTGCGTCATGATTTTTGAACAAAATTTGTTTTCTTTTCTGCTGCGGGATACACAGCTTCCATGGGTTGGAGAATTCGTCGTCAGTAAAACCGTTATTTGTCCAAACATGACGATAAAGATTTCCATTTTCCAGGCAGTAGTCTGGTTTTTTATCGGGTCTTTCTTTAACTAATTTGACGGTGTTCTGGTACCATTCACAGTTTTCGGCTTCTCCGATAGTAAAAAGAAATTCATCGATATCTGTATTTTGTTCGACGACTGGTTGGCGGGAAAGCGCATCTGCAACTTTGTTTAGTGCTCCTTTTCGGTATTTTATTTCAAAGTCGTATTGTTGCAATTCCATTGCCCACCTGGCTAATCGTCCACTAGGGGAATTTATAGAATTTAACCATTTTAAACTTTGATGGTCTGTTACGACTACAAAATGATATCCCATCAGATAATGTAGGTTTTTCCTTATTCCGAAAACAATTGCTGCGCATTCGAGCTCGATCGCCGACATTTTCCTTTCAGCGTTGGATAAAGAACGGCTTGCATATGCTATAACTCGATCCTGGTTGTCGATTTTTTGTATGAGAGCCACACCTAAACCTTCTGTTGATGCGTCCGTCTGCAGGTAAAATGTTTTTGAGAAATCAGGGCAATTTAATATGGGGGCTTCGGTTAATAATTTTTTTAAGGTATTAAAAGCGTTTTCTTCGAGTTGAGACCATTTCCAGCGTGTGTGTTTTCTTAAAAGTCTATTCAATGGTGCAGCAATTTCTGAGTATCCCTGTATAAATCTTCTGTACCAGGACGACATTCCGAGAAAACGACGTAATTGTTTGACGTTTTTCGGTGCTTGGATAGTTAGAATTGCTTTAACTTTATCTGGATCTGTTTTAATGCCTTCTTCGCATACTAGGTGGCCTAGATATTTAAGTTCCTTTCTACAGAAATTACATTTATCTGGATTCAATTGTAAATTTGCTTCTAAAAGCCGTTTGAAAATATCTTTTAAATGTTTCAGATGTTCTTCAAATGTTTTACTTATAACCACGATGTCATCTAGGTATGCGAAAGCATACGTCATTTCGGGAGTAATAATTCTGTCTAAAAGTCTCTGAAATGTGCTCGGAGCAGAGTGGAGGCCAAAAGGTAAAACTTTAAATTGATATAAACCCCTGCCTGGAACTGTAAAAGCCGTTATTGGTTTACTATCATCGGTTAAAGGTATCAACCAGTAGCTAGAACGTAGATCTAAAGTTGATATAAATTTAGCTTCTTTTAGCTTGTCTAGGATAGAATTTATAAACGGTAACGGGTATGCATCTTTCATTGAAACTTCGTTTACCTTCCTGAAATCAATGCAAAATCTAGATTTATTGTCTTTTTTCCTAACCATGACGACGGGATTATTCCACGGGCTATTAGAAGGTTGTACTATACCATCTTGTAACATTTATTTATTTATTTATTTATTTGGTCTAGTTCTGTGTTGACTACTTCCTGCATGGCTGGATTTAAAGGCCGGTGTCTTTGTTTAATAGGGGTATTTTTTATAAGCCGTATTTTGTGTGTGATCAGTTGGGTAATGCCTTTAATTTGATTGAACTTCGGTAGTTCTGCTTGTAAGAACTGTGACAGGCGTTCTTGTTCCGATATTGTCGGCTGGGCAATACTCGCCAATCGCGTACTTTCTTTGGTTGTGCCCTTTATGTCATACCAATTTCCCATTATTCGGAACTCCTGTTTGTCTAAATCTGCGCTAAATCCATGTTTTAGTAAAAAATCCATACCTAATATAATATCGGGAGCCAATTTAGGTAAGTATAGGAAATTGTCCGTCCATTGTTTTTGAGCCATTGAGTATTTAATAGTGAACCCTCTATTAATATCAATTCTTGAACAATCAGCTAACTCCACCTTTTGGTCACAAGCAAAATGACTCACATTATTTCTCTCACACAAGGTGTGTACAGCGTCACCTATATATGAGCGTGCCGAACCGGTGTCGATTAACGCTTCGAACGAGTAGTTCTCGATAGTAAGTTGTAACTTGAGACGGTTGTCTGCTTCGTGACCTCGGACTTGCGAAAGTTCCTTCGTCGTTTCCCATGTTTTGACGTTCTAGACAATTACAATCTCGAGATAATATGTCTGTGCACCCACATCTCGAACAAAATTTTCTTGGAGGAGATTTGCAATTAAATCGTGTGTGCCCAACATTACCACAACGCCAACACGAAGTTTTACTGTCATAATTTCCAGGTGAAGGCTGAGAGGGTTGTGTTGAATTTCTGGTTTCGTTGGAACGTGAAATCTGTTGTGTAGCGTTTGTGTAATAACCGGCTGGTCTTTCTTTGTTATTTAGTGCATTTCTATTGAAACTTGCGGTACCTTTATTTTCATTGTTACCAGAGAAATTTCTACTGTAAGTGTTATAACCAGGGTGTTGTGTAGAAATCTGTGTCTGCTGTACCGGTTTCTTTAAAGCCGATTCTTGTTTACAGACCATTTCGTAATCGTTTGCTAGGCTTAGAAGTTCTGCGAGTGTCACAAAATCACGCCTCCTGATATATTTCCTATATTCAGGGCGTAAATTCGTGTATATTCTGTATAATTGTTGTTCCGGAGAGACATTATTTAATCGTCTTAGCAATGTTTGAATGGCAATGACATAATCTTTTATACTTTCGGATTCTCCTTGAACGGACTTTACTTTTTCTTCCAGGTTAAGGTTATAATCTGCAGGTAAGTAAAATGATTTAAAGTCTGTAAGAAAGTTATTCCATGTCATCCAAGCACTTTTATTATTCCGGTACCATAACAAACAATCGCCTTGCAATAATTCTGGCAAAGCCCGCAACATTTGTTCATTAGAGAAATTATAGCCATCTTGTAGTTCTTGTACTCTTTTTAAAAATGAGATAGCATCTCTTTTCCCATCAAAATGGACATTCCACTTGCGGACTTGGTCGAGGACGGCATTAACAGGTGTTAGTTGTGGATTCGAAGTAATGAGATTCGGGCTAGCGGCTTGTGGATTCGAAGTAATGAGATTCGGGCTAGCGGCCGGTTTGTTTTCTCGAATAATGTTTTTTAGTCTTGAACGTAATTCTTCGACCGTTCCGGTGCTTTTTCCACCATGTTTTGAAATTTCTTGCTGTAGTTCATCCTTCTTTAGTTTGTAGATCCATCCTACAGTTTCCTCTGCAACTTCGAGACAATACGCCCCTTCCGATTCGGACACACTCATTTCGGATAATTAATTGTTTCTCTGGTGGGACTGGTGAGTTTATCTGGCAAGTTGTCCTTCTTAAAATATTTATCTTTTTACTCCGTTACTATGATAACGTAAAAACTATGTAATATTGACAATTTCTGTACAAAGTTGTCCTGGTTGTGAAATGTAATAGCCGGCGTATCTGGATTAGATTGTTGAACTGCTCGGGCGCCAAAATGTGATGGTTGTTTTGCTCGGGTAGCTGGTTTGGAGATTATTCCAGGGTTCAATGTTAATATTAATTAAAATCCAGATCCAAAATAAGACATTTATTTTCCTAATAATTATATGTACAGTGTGGCCATATCTTTTATGGCTTAGGTTGCGACAATCTTGTTATTACATAAGTACATCATAGTAATCGGAGAGAGAGAGTGTAACATATTTCCTCTATGTACGTCGTCGTAACCCCAAATCTCTAATCGAAGTTCCAGGACATAACAGACGCGACTAAGAAATCTGTTTCAGGAGAGATCCAGTTCAACGCACTTGAATCAATCTGGCAGGAGGTCCAGTTCAACGCACTCGGATCCTCCCTAACAGATACTTGGCCAGCGGCTGCCACGACGCCGGAGAAACTTGAGCTTCCGTTATCTCAGTTCAACACACTCGAGAAAGGTGAAAGTCAAGCTCTGAATTTACTGGTTTCTGGCTAGCTATTTTATACCCAAAAATCACGGTCACGTGGTTTTGCACCCGGCACGAAATGCACACGGCACGCAAGTTGCGGCCTGGTGAAGTTAGAATTAAAAGTTAACAAAAGGACTAATCAGGTATTGAACTAATCTAAAACTGAACTACTTGATCCATGCATGATTAAAATAAGTTAAAACTGGAATGAAAGTATACATTATTCCTGTAGTATTGTATACTTCATTACAAACTGCGCCTGTCGTTGCTTTACACCGCATACCGAAGTATGTACATAGTAAAGATGGCCCTACGCTCGCCCCAGTTTGATTCTTATCTGGGTTGTTTTGTACCTCCAACTTTCCTTTGTCAATTTTACATTGGCTGGCGCCCTCAGCTTACATAACTAAATAACAACCAAAATAATTAAAATCCACGACCTAGCTCACGACATACAAGTTGCCGATCGCATTTATGTTGACGAACGTCACACATTATTACCTAGCAATTGCTAATAGCTCTAATTATGGATTATCATTATCCGGCCATTGCCACAACTCTAATTACTATTAAAATAACATAGCATACTTTTGTATAACAGAGTTCTTGTTATTGCATCAAAACACTCAGCATATCTTAGTGTGGTCATTACTATAGCGGCGCAAATTTTCGTATTATGATGTTTAGACAATTCTCTCAAATATTTGGATTACTTTTGATTTCATGTATAGCTATTTGCTACATCAATTTATGTAAAATAAAATGGGTTTTTTTTACTATTTTTTCCCACCTTTACCTCTTTCACCTTTACCTTTTTCTTCATATAAGAAATAAACTAAATAAATAGTTTTGTTTCAAAGCAAAATAGAAAACAAACTTCAACTATAAATGTACAGTGCAACCTTGAGTAATAAAATACTACATAAATAACATATATAATTAACTAGGTCTCTCAATTCATAGACAGTGTGTTCGAGTTTACCAGGTATTTCAATTAACAGAGTGATTAATTTTCTAAGGTATGTAGTATCTGACAGAAACAAGTAATATTAAACTTTATATAAAAAAACCTGGGTAATTAAAAAGGGTTACTACACACATACACACACAATGAAATTTGGGTCCTACACTAACAAAACTAGACGGTCACATAAATGGCCAATCTTATTTGTTTATCCTTCAGATAAATAAATAGTAATTAAAATTACTGGTGACATAATTACCAGGATTTCTTTTAGTAATTAAACAGGGTAGGTACCACATAAACATTACAATAAACAAACTAATGTCAGCAGTAAAGTGACAAAAAATAGTGTTCGATAAAATGAAACCATGTCAAATAATAATAATAATAATAATAATAGGCCCGCGCGGAGGGGATACATGGCGCGGATGCATGCTCTGTGGTGTGAGAGGCTACCAGAGCATAGCGCCTTCACGCCACAAAATCTGCGTGACTATGTATCCCACCTTCGTAGTAGGGGCTACATGAGGGCTGCTCCTGGACCGGTGAATGAGGTGGCCGAAGAGCCGCCACAATCACCGGTTGAGGACGTAGCACTCCTCGTTCCGCCAATACCAGAGGGCCTCAGTACCAGAAGGGGGTTACACCATCTGAAAACCCCCGGGCCACAAGACCTGGCCAGAGTGGACGCTGAACTTCGTACAGCGCTACCAGAAGAGGCTGACATCTGGCACATAAATTGTGCCGTGTATGCCGCTGCTCAACGCTCTTCTCAGGTGGAGAGGCGAAATACCTCTTCCCCACAGGAGAGAGCGCAGCGGCGCATACAAAAGATGGAAGCCAAGATCCGGTCGGCGAGGCAACACGCATCCCGTATCCAATGTGTGATGGACTATATGGCGGCCAACAGGCCGTTCACGCCTAAAGTGCGTCGATTAGCCGCCAACCTAAGACGCGTCCATCACACACTCAATGAGGCAGTGCTGCGAACCACCAAACAGCACTGTCTCGACAGGATACGGATGCTAGTGACTTGTAAAAAATCACTAGTGAGGCGGGCGAGAGGGCTTGCGGAAAATAAACTGTTCCGCGAGAAGCCCTCGCGCCTTTTCCAACCGCCTCCGCGTGTTGTAGACAATCCGCCGACTGCAGATCAGGTGGAGAACTTCTGGAAAACGCTATACGAGGAGAGGCTTCCACTCAACCGAGATTCTCCTGCCCTTGCACACTTTGAAGCCTTTTGTCAAAGGCTTCAGCAACCACAGGAAGTGTGCGAACCAATAACCCCAGAAGAGGTTCGTAGGGCTCTTGAGGGCTCTAAGAACTTTGCTGCTCCAGGTCCCGATGGGATAAATAACTTTTGGTGGAAAAAGTTATCGAGCACCCACCACCATTTGGCCAGAATTTTTAATTCCTGGTTAAATGGGGAGCAGCAAATCCCTTCTTGGGTTGTTGAGGGGCGGACAGTGCTGATCCCCAAGAACCGGAGATTTGCCCAACCCAAAGAACTACAGACCGATAACCTGTCTAAACGCATGCTACAAGGTGTTTACACGCATTTTGTACATGCGGGTGCTCCACGCAGTTGAACCGGTTTACGAACGGATATATGAGCAACGAGGGTCGAAGAGAGGTGTCGCTGGCTGCAAGGAAAACCTGCTGATCGACAGATGTGTCACGCAGGACTCCATGCAGTATAAGCGGAACCTCTCTATGGCCTGGATCGACTACCGCAAGGCATTTGACATGACATCGCATGAGCTCATTGTTCACTTGCTCCGATGTCTTGTGGTACCAGGCCCCGTAGTGAGATGTATTGAAGAACTGATGCCGCTCTGGAGGACTCGTTTTACCATAACATCGGGTAACGATAGAGTCCAAACAGAGTCGGTAACATTCAGAAGAGGAGTATTTCAGGGAGATTCCCTCAGCCCCCTTCTCTTTTGCATCTCACTACTGCCATTATCCGTCTCGCTCCGGAAAACCCGTGGCTACAACTGCGGTACCCCCGGCGACAGGAGGCATAAGGTCACCCATCTATTTTATATGGATGACCTTAAACTTTATGCCTCTGGAGAGAGGGATCTCCAGCAGTCCCTTAGGGTGGTACAGGAGTACACGCAGGCTGTCGGTATGCAGTTCGGGTTGGACAAATGCGCACTGATCCATCTCAAGAGAGGACGATGCGGTGACTACGGAGAGGACGCGCAGCTCGTGGACGGAAGCATCTTACACCATCTAGATGCCGGAGAGTCGTACACTTACTTGGGTGTCGAGCAACGCTCCACCCAAGAAGTGAGTGTAGTGAAAAACGCTCTCCGCGGCAAGTATCAGCACCTACTCCGACAGATCTGGTCTTCAGAACTGTCGGGGAAGAACAAGGTGTCTGCTACAAATATGCTTGCCGTTCCGATCCTTCTCTACTCTTTCGGAGTAGTGAAGTGGACTAGAGAAGAGCTGCGTCAACTCGATGTAGTAACCCGCAAGAAGATGCATCTCAATAGGAGCTTGCATCCTAAATCGTCCGTTCCACGGTTATATCTCCCACGACATCGGGGAGGCCGTGGACTCTTGAGCTTGGAGAGTCTCCATAGCAGGATGGTTCTGGATGGAGCATGTAAGGTCATCAGGAGTTCGGATCCCCTCCTCTGCATGGTCCGAGACCATGAAAATGCAGAGGTAGGAGCTTTTCTCTTTAAGGCAGCACGCAGAGCAGCCGATGAACTTGGTCTCATCTTCGACGTCGAGCGGGTAAACCCCGACTCTGTCACCGAGTTGGAACCCGTTCGACTAAAAGCCCACATTAGACCTGCAGAACACAACATCCTTCTGCAGCTCCATAAGGATAAGCCATGGCACGGGATCTTCTATAAAAATATAGAAGACCTCGGCTTATCCGAAAGGCTGACCTTCGCCTTCTTAAGGTCAGCTGGGCTGAAGTCTGAGACCGAGGGATTCATAATGGCTTGCCAGGATGGTGTATTTAACACTCTCGTCTATCGACGTCGTGTCATGGGTATGGAGGTCCCTGATGTCAGCTGCAGGGCCTGCCGCAGGGCGCCGGAGACTGTAATGCACTTACTGTCGGCTTGCCCGACTTACGCAGTCTCGGCCTATATTCATAGACACAACGCAGCATTACGAGTGCTTTACTATCATCTAAGGCACTCGTATGGGATAGACGAAACACCAGTGCTGCCTTACGTTCCGGGGGATATTGAGTCCGTTGTGGGGAATGAGAAGTGCCTAATTTATTGGAACTACTCGTTTCCCACCGTCAGGCAAATACAAGCCAACAAGCCTGACATAGTACTCCTCGACCACCAACTCAAGACAATGTATATCGTGGAATTCTCAGCTCCCGCTGAGAGCAACATTGTCTTGAAAGAGGAGGAAAAACGGACAAAATATCGAGATTTGCTCTTCGAACTCCGCAGGCTTTATCCAGGCCATTCTGTTAAAATAGTGGTACTGATTATAGGAGCCCTCGGTGGAATGAGACAGACGCTGCTTTCAGAACTAAAGATCATACCGGCATGCCGAGATTCGGCAGAGATCTTAGCCGGCAGAATGCAGAAGGCTGTCATCCTCGGTTCATTACGTCTACTCAGGGCACACGATTCGCGGACCCGGTAGTCACTCACCCCACGGGCGTGGGGAGTGGCTATTGGTATTACCAGCTCCCCTCTGTGAGGGTCGGAGCCACAGAGTAGGGTGACTGGTTTTTTGTAAAAAAAAAAAAAAAAAAAAAAAAAAAAAAAAAAATAACCACCCAACCGGACGGACCGCCCGTTGACGAAATTGGCAATGTCCAAGGACGCTTTGAGTGGACAGATGAACTGAGAGATGAACTTCTGCATTGCTATGAAAGCAGTGAGCCCGCGCGGAGGGGATACATGGCGCGGATGCATGCTCTGTGGTGTGAGAGGCTACCAGAGCATAGCGCCTTCACGCCACAAAATCTGCGTGACTATGTATCCCACCTTCGTAGTAGGGGCTACGTGAGGGCTGCTCCTGGACCGGTGAATGAGGTGGCCGAAGAGCCGCCACAATCACCGGTTGAGGACGTAGCACTCCTCGTTCCGCCAATACCAGAGGGCCTCAGTACCAGAAGGGGGTTACACCATCTGAAAACCCCCGGGCCACAAGACCTGGCCAGAGTGGACGCTGAACTTCGTACAGCGCTACCAGAAGAGGCTGACATCTGGCACATAAATTGTGCCGTGTATGCCGCTGCTCAACGCTCTTCTCAGGTGGAGAGGCGAAATACCTCTTCCCCACAGGAGAGAGCGCAGCGGCGCATACAAAAGATGGAAGCCAAGATCCGGTCGGCGAGGCAACACGCATCCCGTATCCAATGTGTGATGGACTATATGGCGGCCAACAGGCCGTTCACGCCTAAAGTGCGTCGATTAGCCGCCAACCTAAGACGCGTCCATCACACACTCAATGAGGCAGTGCTGCGAACCACCAAACAGCACTGTCTCGACAGGATACGGATGCTAGTGACTTGTAAAAAATCACTAGTGAGGCGGGCGAGAGGGCTTGCGGAAAATAAACTGTTCCGCGAGAAGCCCTCGCGCCTTTTCCAACCGCCTCCGCGTGTTGTAGACAATCCGCCGACTGCAGATCAGGTGGAGAACTTCTGGAAAACGCTATACGAGGAGAGGCTTCCACTCAACCGAGATTCTCCTGCCCTTGCACACTTTGAAGCCTTTTGTCAAAGGCTTCAGCAACCACAGGAAGTGTGCGAACCAATAACCCCAGAAGAGGTTCGTAGGGCTCTTGAGGGCTCTAAGAACTTTGCTGCTCCAGGTCCCGATGGGATAAATAACTTTTGGTGGAAAAAGTTATCGAGCACCCACCACCATTTGGCCAGAATTTTTAATTCCTGGTTAAATGGGGAGCAGCAAATCCCTTCTTGGGTTGTTGAGGGGCGGACAGTGCTGATCCCCAAGAACGGAGATTTGTCCAACCCAAAGAACTACAGACCGATAACCTGTCTAAACGCATGTTACAAGGTGTTTACACGCATTTTGTACATGCGGGTGCTCCACGCAGTTGAACCGGTTTACGAACGGATATATGAGCAACGAGGGTCGAAGAGAGGTGTCGCTGGCTGCAAGGAGAACCTGTTGATTGACAGATGTGTCACGCAGGACTCCATGCAGTATAAGCGGAACCTCTCTATGGCCTGGATCGACTACCGCAAGGCATTCGACATGACATCGCATGAGCTCATTGTTCACTTGCTCCGATGTCTTGTGGTACCCGGTCCCGTAGTGAGGTGTATTGAAGAACTGATGCCGCTCTGGAGGACTCGCTTTACCATAACATCGGGTAACGATAGAGTCCAAACAGAGTCGGTAACATTCAGAAGAGGAGTATTTCAGGAAGATTCCCTCAGCCCCCTTCTGTTTTGCATCTCACTACTGCCATTATCCGTCTCGCTCCGGAAAACCCGTGGCTACAACTGCGGTACCCTCGGCGACAGGAGGCATAAGGTCACCCATCTATTTTATATGGATGACCTTAAACTTTATGCCTCTGGAGAGAGGGATCTCCAACAGTCCCTTAGGGTGGTACAGGAGTATACGCAGGCTGTCGGTATGCAGTTCGGGTTGGACAAATGCGCACTGATCCATCTCAAGAGAGGACGATGCGGTGACTATGGAGAGGACGCGCAGCTCGTGGACGGAAGCATCTTACACCATCTAGATGCCGGAGAGTCGTACACTTACTTGGGTGTCGAGCAACGCTCCACCCAAGAAGTGAGTGTAGTGAAAAACGCTCTCCGCGGCAAGTATCAGCACCTACTCCGACAGATCTGGTCTTCAGAACTGTCGGGGAAGAACAAGGTGTCTGCTACAAATATGCTTGCCGTTCCGATCCTTCTCTACTCTTTCGGAGTAGTGAAGTGGACTAGAGAAGAGCTGCGTCAACTCGATGTAGTAACCCGCAAGAAGATGCATCTCAATAGGAGCTTGCATCCTAAATCGTCCGTTCCACGGTTATATCTCCCACGACATCGGGGAGGCCGTGGACTCTTGAGCTTGGAGAGTCTCCATAGCAGGATGGTTCTGGAGGGAGCATGTAAGGTCATCAGGAGTTCGGATCCCCTCCTCTGCATGGTCCGAGACCATGAAAATGCAGAGGTAGGAGCTTTTCTCTTTAAGGCAGCACGGAGAGCAGCCGATGAACTTGGTCTCATCTTCGACGTCGAGCGGGTAAACCCCGACTCTGTCACCGAGTTGGAACCCGTTCGACTAAAAGCCCACATTAGAGCTGCAGAACACAACATCCTTCTGCAGCTCCATAAGGATAAGCCATTGCACGGGATCTTCTATAAAAATATAGAAGACCTCGGCTTATCCGAAAGGCTGACCTTCGCCTTCTTAAGGTCAGCTGGGCTGAAGTCTGAGACCGAGGGATTCATAATGGCTTGCCAGGATGGTGTATTTAACACTTTCGTCTATCGACGTCGTGTCATGGGTATGGAGGTCCCTGATGTCAGCTGCAGGGCCTGCCGCAGGGCGCCGGAGACTGTAATGCACTTACTGTCGGCTTGCCCGACATACGCAGTCTCGGCCTATATTCATAGACACAACGCAGCATTACGAGTGCTTTACTATCATCTAAGGCACTCGTATGGGATAGACGAAACACCAGTGCTGCCTTACGTTCCGGGGGATATTGAGTCCGTTGTGGGGAATGAGAAGTGCCTAATTTATTGGAACTACTCGTTTCCCACCGTCAGGCAAATACAAGCCAACAAGCCTGACATAGTACTCCTCGACCACCAACTCAAGACAATGTATGTCGTGGAATTCTCAGCTCCCGCTGAGAGCAACATTGTCTTGAAAGAGGAGGAAAAACGGACAAAATATCGAGATTTGCTCTTCGAACTCCGCAGGCTTTATCTAGGCCATTCTGTTAAAATAGTGGTACTGATTATAGGAGCCCTCGGTGGAATGAGACAGACGCTGCTTTCAGAACTAAAGATCATACCGGCATGCCGAGATTCGGCAGAGATCTTAGCCGGCAGAATGCAGAAGGCTGTCATCCTCGGTTCATTACGTCTACTCAGGGCACACGATTCGCGGACCCGGTAGTCACTCACCCCACGGGCGTGGGGAGTGGCTATTGGTATTACCAGCTCCCCTCTGTGAGGGTCGGAGCCACAGAGTGGGGTGACTGGTTTTTTGTAAAAAAAAAAAAAAAAAAAAAAAAAAAAAAAAAAAAAAAAAATAATAATAATAATAATAATAAATAAGCAGGAGGGGCTAACTTCCATCTATTAAGCCTTTGGTGAGTAGCGCCACCACTTACTCCAGCTAGGGGTGCAAAACCGAACCGGCAGCCCTAGTGCACCCGGGAGGGGAAAGCATCTTCCCCTCTGGTGTCGGTCGTGGGCCTGCTGGGCTAACCACCCACAGGCTCTAACCTTTGGTTCCAGCAGGCCGAAGACTGGGCCCCCACGATCGACCCCGTTCGGATAGGGGTCAAGGGCAAGGTGGTGGGGCCCAACCTGATAGACCGCCCGTGGACGACGTACGCAACGAACAAGGACGCTTTGAGTGGACAGATGAACTGAGGGATGAGCTTCTGCATTGTTATGAAAGCAGTGAGCCCGCGCGGAGGGGGTACATGGCGCGGATGCATGCTCTGTGGTGTGAGAGGCTACCAGAGCATAGCGCCTTCACGCCACAAAATCTGCGTGACTATGTATCCCACCTTCGTAGTAGGGGCTACGTGAGGGCTGCTCCTGGGCCGGTGAATGAGGTGGCCGAAGAGCCGCCACATTCACCGGTTGAGCACGTGGCTCTCCTCGTTCCGCCAATACCAGAGGGCCTCAGTACCAGAAGGGGGTTACACCGTCTAAAAACCCCCGGGCCACAAGACCTGGCCAGAGTGGACGCTGAACTTCGTACAGCGCTACCAGAAGAGGCTGACATCTGGCACATAAATTGTGCCGTGTATGCCGCTGCTCAACGCTCGTCTCAGGTGGAGAGGCGAAATACCTCTTCCCCACAGGAGAGAGCGCAGCGGCGCATACAAAAGATGGAAGCCAAGATCCAGTCGGCGAGGCAACACGCATCCCGTATCCAATGTGTGATGGACTATATGGCGGCCAACAGGCCGTTCACGCCTAAAGTGCGTCGATTAGCCGCCAACTTAAGACGCGTCCATCACACACTCAATGAGGCAGTGCTGCGAACCACCAAACAGCACTGTCTCGACAGGATACGGATGCTAGTGACTTGCAAAAAGTCATTAGTGAGGCGGGCGAGGGGGCTTGCGGAAAATAAACTGTTCCGCGAGAAGCCCTCGCGCCTTTTCCAACCGCCTCCGCGTGTTGTAGACAATCCGCCGACTGCAGATCAGGTGGAGAACTTCTGGAAAACGCTGTACGAGGAGAGGCTTCCACTCAACCGAGATTCTCCTGCCCTTGCACACTTTGAAGCCTTTTGTCAAAGGCTTCAGCAACCACAGGAAGTGTGCGAACCAATAACCCCAGAAGAGGTTCGTAGGGCTCTTGATGGCTCTAAGAACTTTGCTGCTCCAGGTCCCGATGGGATAAATAACTTTTGGTGGAAAAAGTTATCGAGCACCCACCACCATTTGGCCAGAATATTTAATTCCTGGTTAAATGGGGAGCAGCAAATCCCTTCTTGGGTTGTTGAGGGGCGGACAGTGCTGATCCCTAAGAACGGAGATTTGTCCAACCCAAAGAATTACAGACCGATAACCTGTCTAAACGCATGTTACAAAGTGTTTACACGCATTTTGTACATGCGGGTGCTCCACGCAGTTGAACCGGTTTACGAACGGATATATGAGCAACGAGGGTCGAAGAGAGGTGTCGCTGGCTGCAAGGAGAACCTGTTGATTGACAGATGTGTCACGCAGGACTCCATGCAGTATAAGCGGAACCTCTCTATGGCCTGGATCAACTACCGCAAGGCATTCGACATGACATCGCATGAGCTCATTGTTCACTTGCTCCGATGTCTTGTGGTACCCGGTCCCGTAGTGAGATGTATTGAAGAACTGATGCCGCTCTGGAGGACTCGCTTTACCATAACATCGGGTAACGATAGAGTCCAAACAGAGTCGGTAACATTCAGAAGAGGAGTATTTCAGGGAGATTCCCTCAGCCCCCTTCTGTTTTGCATCTCACTACTGCCATTATCCGTCTCGCTCCGGAAAACCCGTGGCTACAACTGCGGTACCCCCGGCGACAGGAGGCATAAGGTCACCCATCTATTTTATATGGATGACTTTAAACTTTATGCCTCTGGAGAGAGGGATCTCCAACAGTCCCTTAGGGTGGTACAGGAGTATACGCAGGCTGTCGGTATGCAGTTCGGGTTGGACAAATGCGCACTGATCCATCTCAAGAGAGGACGATGCGGTGACTATGGAGAGGACGCGCAGCTCGTGGACGGAAGCATCTTACACCATCTAGATGCCGGAGAGTCGTACACTTACTTGGGTGTCGAGCAACGCTCCACCCAAGAAGTGAGTGTAGTGAAAAACGCTCTCAGCGGCAAGTATCAGCACCTACTCCGACAGATCTGGTCTTCAGAACTGTCGGGGAAGAACAAGGTGTCTGCTACAAATATGCTTGCCGTTCCGATCCTTCTCTACTCTTTCGGAGTAGTGAAGTGGACTAGAGAAGAGCTGCGTCAACTCGATGTAGTAACCCGCAAGAAGATGCATCTCAATAGGAGCTTGCATCCTAAATCGTCCGTTCCACGGTTATATCTCCCACGACATCGGGGAGGCCGTGGACTCTTGAGCTTGGAGAGTCTCCATAGCAGGATGGTTCTGGAGGGAGCATGTAAGGTCATCAGGAGTTCGGATCCCCTCCTCTGCATGGTCCGAGACCATGAAAATGCAGAGGTAGGAGCTTTTCTCTTTAAGGCAGCACGGAGAGCAGCCGATGAACTTGGTCTCATCTTCGACGTCGAGCGGGTAAACCCCGACTCTGTCACCGAGTTGGAACCCGTTCGACTAAAAGCCCACATTAGAGCTGCAGAACACAACATCCTTCTGCAGCTCCATAAGGATAAGCCATTGCACGGGATCTTCTATAAAAATATAGAAGACCTCGGCTTATCCGAAAGGCTGACCTTCGCCTTCTTAAGGTCAGCTGGGCTGAAGTCTGAGACCGAGGGATTCATAATGGCTTGCCAGGATGGTGTATTTAACACTCTCGTCTATCGACGTCGTGTCATGGGTATGGAGGTCCCTGATGTCAGCTGCAGGGCCTGCCGCAGGGCGCCGGAGACTGTAATGCACTTACTGTCGGCTTGCCCGACATACGCAGTCTCGGCCTATATTCATAGACACAACGCAGCATTACGAGTGCTTTACTATCATCTAAGGCACTCGTATGGGATAGACGAAACACCAGTGCTGCCTTACGTTCCGGGGGATATTGAGTCCGTTGTGGGGAATGAGAAGTGCCTAATTTATTGGAACTACTCGTTTCCCACCGTCAGGCAAATACAAGCCAACAAGCCTGACATAGTACTCCTCGACCACCAACTCAAGACAATGTATGTCGTGGAATTCTCAGCTCCCGCTGAGAGCAACATTGTCTTGAAAGAGGAGGAAAAACGGACAAAATATCGAGATTTGCTCTTCGAACTCCGCAGGCTTTATCCAGGCCATTCTGTTAAAATAGTGGTACTGATTATAGGAGCCCTCGGTGGAATGAGACAGACGCTGCTTTCAGAACTAAAGATCATACCGGCATGCCGAGATTCGGCAGAGATCTTAGCCGGCAGAATGCAGAAGACTGTCATCCTCGGTTCATTACGTCTACTCAGGGCACACGATTCGCGGACCCGGTAGTCACTCACCCCACGGGCGTGGGGAGTGGCTATTGGTATTACCAGCTCCCCTCTGTGAGGGTCGGAGCCACAGAGTAGGGTGACTGGTTTTTTGTAAAAAAAAAAAAAAAAAAAAAAAAAAATAATAATAATAATAATAAGCAGGAGGGGCTGACTTCCATCTATCAAGCCTTTGGTGAGTAGCGCCACCACTTACTCCAGCTGGGGTGCAAAACCGAACCGGCAGCCCTAGTGCACCCGGGAGGGGAAAGCGTCTTCCCCTCTGGTGTCGGTCGTGGGTCTGCTGGGCTAACCACCCACAGACCCTAAACTTTGGTTCCGGCAGGCCGAAGACAGGGCCCCCACGATCGACCCCGTGCGGATAGGGGTCAAGGGCAAGGTGGTGGGGCCCAACCGGACGGACCGCCCGTTGACGAAATTGGCAATGTCCAAGGACGCTTTGAGTGGACAGATGAACTGAGGGATCAACTTCTGCATTGCTATGAAAGCAGTGAGCCCGCGCGGAGGGGATACATGGCGCGGATGCATGCTCTGTGGTGTGAGAGGCTACCAGAGCATAGCGCCTTCACGCCACAAAATCTGCGTGACTATGTATCCCACCTTCGTAGTAGGGGCTACGTGAGGGCTGCTCCTGGACCGGTGAATGAAGTGGCCGAAGAGCCGCCACAATCACCGGTTGAGGACGTAGCACTCCTCGTTCCGCCAATACCAGAGGGCCTCAGTACCAGAAGGGGGTTACACCATCTGAAAACCCCCGGGCCACAAGACCTGGCCAGAGTGGACGCTGAACTTCGTACAGCGCTAACAGAAGAGGCTGACATCTGGCACATAAATTGTGCCGTGTATGCCGCTGCTCAACGCTCTTCTCAGGTGGAGAGGCGAAATACCTCTTCCCCACAGGAGAGAGCGCAGCGGCGCATACAAAAGATGGAAGCCAAGATCCGGTCGGCGAGGCAACACGCATCCCGTATCCAATGTGTGATGGACTATATGGCGGCCAACAGGCCGTTCACGCCTAAAGTGCGTCGATTAGCCGCCAACCTAAGACGCGTCCATCACACACTCAATGAGGCAGTGCTGCGAACCACCAAACAGCACTGTCTCGACAGGATACGGATGCTAGTGACTTGTAAAAAATCACTAGTGAGGCGGGCGAGAGGGCTTGCGGAAAATAAACTGTTCCGCGAGAAGCCCTCGCGCCTTTTCCAACCGCCTCCGCGTGTTGTAGACAATCCGCCGACTGTAGATCAGGTGGAGGACTTCTGGAAAACGCTGTACGAGGAGAGGCTTCCACTCAACCGAGATTCTCCTGCCCTTGCACACTTTGAAGCCTTTTGTCAAAGGCTTCAGCAACCACAGGAAGTGTGCGAACCAATAACCCCAGAAGAGGTTCGTAGGGCTCTTGAGGGCTCTAAGAACTTTGCTGCTCCAGGTCCCGATGGGATAAATAACTTTTGGTGGAAAAAGTTATCGAGCACCCACCACCATTTGGCCAGAATTTTTAATTCCTGGTTAAATGGGGAGCAGCAAATCCCTTCTTGGATTGTTGAGGGGCGGACAGTGCTGATCCCCAAGAACGGAGATTTGTCCAACCCAAAGAACTACAGACCGATAACCTGTCTAAACGCATGTTACAAGGTGTTTACACGCATTTTGTACATGCGGGTGCTCCGCGCAGTCGAACCGGTTTACGAACGGATATATGAGCAACGAGGGTCGAAGAGAGGTGTCGCTGGCTGCAAGGAGAACCTGCTGATCGATAGATGTATCACGCAGGACTCCATGCAGTATAAGCGGAACCTCTCTATGGCCTGGATCGACTACCGCAAGGCATTTGACATGACATCACATGAGCTCATTGTTCACTTGCTCCGATGTCTTGTGGTACCCGGTCCCGTAGTGAGATGTATTGAAGAACTGATGCCGCTCTGGAGGACTCGATTTACCATAACATCGGGTAACGATAGAGTCCAAACAGAGTCGGTGACATTCAGAAGAGGAGTATTTTAGGGAGATTCCCTCAGCCCCCTTCTGTTTTGCATCTCACTACTGCCATTATCCGTCTCGCTCCGGAAAACCCGTGGCTACAACTGTGGTACCCCCGGCGACAGGAGGCATAAGGTCACCCATCTATTTTATATGGATGACCTTAAACTTTATGCCTCTGGAGAGAGGGATCTCCAACAGTCCCTTAGGGTGGTACAGGAGTACACGCAGGCTGTCGGTATGCAGTTCGGGTTGGACAAATGCGCACTGATCCATCTCAAGAGAGGACGATGCGGTGACTATGGAGAGGACGCGCAGCTCGTGGACGGAAGCATCTTACACCATCTAGATGCCGGAGAGTCGTACACTTACTTGGGTGTCGAGCAACGCTCCACCCAAGAAGTGAGTGTAGTGAAAAACGCTCTCCGCGGCAAGTATCAGCACCTACTCCGACAGATCTAGTCTTCAGAACTGTCGGGGAAGAACAAGGTGTCTGCTACAAATATGCTTGCCGTTCCGATCCTTCTCTACTCTTTCGGAGTAGTGAAGTGGACTAGAGAAGAGCTGCGTCAACTCGATGTAGTAACCCGCAAGAAGATGCATCTCAATAGGAGCTTGCATACTAAATCGTCCGTTCCACGGTTATATCTCCCACGACATCGGGGAGGCCGTGGACTCTTGAGCTTGGAGAGTCTCCATAGCAGGATGGTTCTGGATGGAGCATGTAAGGTCATCAGGAGTTCGGATCCCCTCCTCTGCATGGTCCGAGACCATGAAAATGCAGAGGTAGGAGCTTTTCTCTTTAAGGCAGCACGGAGAGCAGCCGATGAACTTGGTCTCATCTTCGACGTCGAGCGGGTAAACCCCGACTCTGTCACCGAGTTGGAACCCGTTCGACTAAAAGCCCACATTAGAGCTGCAGAACACAACATCCTTCTGCAGCTCCATAAGGATAAGCCATTGCACGGGGTCTTCTATAAAAATATAGAAGACCTCGGCTTATCCGAAAGGCTGACCTTCGCCTTCTTAAGGTCAGCTGGGCTGAAGTCTGAGACCGAGGGATTCATAATGGCTTGCCAGGATGGTGTATTTAACACTCTCGTCTATCGACGTCGTGTCATGGGTATGGAGGTCCCTGATATCAGCTGCAGGGCCTGCCGCAGGGCGCCGGAGACTGTAATGCACTTATTGTCGGCTTGCCCGACATACGCAGTCTCGGCCTATATTCATAGACACAACGCAGCATTACGAGTGCTTTACTATCATCTAAGGCACTCGTATGGGATAGACGAAACACCAGTGCTGCCTTACGTTCCGGGGGATATTGAGTCCGTTGTGGGGAATGAGAAGTGCCTAATTTATTGGAACTACTCGTTTCCCACCGTCAGGCAAATACAAGCCAACAAGCCTGACATAGTACTCCTCGACCACCAACTCAAGACAATGTATGTCGTGGAATTCTCAGCTCCCGCTGAGAGCAACATTGTCTTGAAAGAGGAGGAAAAACGGACAAAATATCGAGATTTGCTCTTCGAACTCCGCAGGCTTTATCCAGGCCATTCTGTTAAAATAGTGGTACTGATTATAAGAGCCCTCGGTGGAATGAGACAGACGCTGCTTTCAGAATTAAAGATCATACCGGCATGCCGAGATTCGGCAGAGATCTTAGCCGGCAGAATGCAGAAGGCTGTCATCCTCGGTTCATTACGTCTACTCAGGGCACACGATTCACGGACCCGGTAGTCACTCACCCCACGGGCGTGGGGAGTGGCTACTGGTATTACCAGCTCCCCTCTGTGAGGGTCGGAGCCACAGAGTAAGGTGACTGGTTTTTTGTAAAAAAAAAAAAAAAATAATAATAATAATAATAATAATAAGCATTACGAGTGCTTTACTATCATCTAAGGCACTCGTATGGGATAGACGAAACACCAGTGCTGCCTTACGTTCCGGGGGATATTGAGTCCGTTGTGGGGAATGAGAAGTGCCTAATTTATTGGAACTACTCGTTTCCCACCGTCAGGCAAATACAAGCCAACAAGCCTGACATAGTACTCCTCGACCACCAACTCAAGACAATGTATGTCGTGGAATTCTCAGCTCCCGCTGAGAGCAACATTGTCTTGAAAGAGGAGGAAAAACGGACAAAATATCGAGATTTGCTCTTCGAACTCCGCAGGCTTTATCCAGGCCATTCTGTTAAAATAGTGGTACTGATTATAGGAGCCCTCGGTGGAATGAGACAGACGCTGCTTTCAGAACTAAAGATCATACCGGCATGCCGAGATTCGGCAGAGATCTTAGCCGGCAGAATGCAGAAGGCTGTCATCCTCGGTTCATTACGTCTACTCAGGGCACACGATTCGCGGACCCGGTAGTCACTCACCCCACGGGCGTGGGGAGTGGCTATTGGTATTACCAGCTCCCCTCTGTGAGGGTCGGAGCCACAGAGTAGGGTGACTGGTTTTTTGTAAAAAAAAAAAAAAAAAAAAAAAATAATAATAAGCAGGAGGGGCTGACTTCCATCTATCAAGCCTTTGGTGAGTAGCGCCACCACTTACTCCAGCTGGGGTGCAAAACCGAACCGGCAGCCCTAGTGCACCCGGGAGGGGAAAGCATCTTCCCCTCTGGTGTCGGTCGTGGGCCTGCTGGGCTAACCACCCACAGGCCCTAAACTTTGGTTCCAATAGGCCGAAGGCAGGGCCCCCACGATCGACCCCGTGCGGATAGGGGTCAAGGGCAAGGTGGTGGGGCCCAACCGGACAGACCGCCCGTTGATAACAATGGCAATGCCCCCAAGGATGCTTTGAGTGGACAGATGAACTGAGGGTTGAACTTCTGCATTGTTATGAAAGCAGTGAGCCCGCGCGGAGGGGATACATGGCGCGGATGCATGCTCTGTGGTGTGAGAGGCTACCAGAGCATAGCGCCTTCACGCCACAAAATATGCGTGACTATGTATCCCACCTTCGTAGTAGGGGCTACGTGAGGGCTGCTCCTGGACCGGTGAATGAGGTGGCCGAAGAGCCGCCACATTCACCGGTTGAGGACGTAGCTCTCCTCGTTCCGCCAATACCAGAGGGCCTCAGTACCAGAAGGGGGTTACACCGTCTGAAAACCCCCGGGCCACAAGACCTGGCCAGAGTGGTCGCTGAACTCCGTACAGCGCTACCAGAAGAGGCTGACATCTGGCACATAAATTGTGCCGTGTATGCCGCTGCTCAACGCTCGTCTCAGGTGGAGAGGCGAAATAACTCTTCCCCACAGGAGAGCGCAGCGGCGCATACAAAAGATGGAAGCCAAGATCCGGTCGGCGAGGCAACACGCATTCCGTATCCAATGTGTGATGGACTATATGGCGGCCAACAGGCCTTTCACGCCTAAAATGCGTCGATTAGCCGCCAACTTAAGACGCGTCCATCACACACTCAATGAGGCAGTGCTGCGAACCACCAAACAGCACTGTCTCGACAGGATACGGATGCTAGTGACTTGCAGAAAGTCACTAGTGAGGCGGGCGAGGGGGCTTGCGGAAAATAAACTGTTCCGCGAGAAGCCCTCGCGCCTTTTCCAACCGCCTCCGCGTGTTGTAAACAATCCGCCGACTGCAGATCAGGTGGAGAACTTCTGGAAAACGCTGTACGAGGAGAGGCTTCCACTCAACCGAGATTCTCCTGCCCTTGCACACTTTGAAGCCTTTTGTCAAAGGCTTCAGCAACCACAGGAAGTGTGCGAACCAATAACCCCAGAAGAGGTTCGTAGGGCTCTTGAGGGCTCTAAGAACTTTGCTGCTCCAGGTCCCGATGGGATAAATAACTTTTGGTGGAAAAAGTTATCGAGCACCCACCACCATTTGGCCAGAATTTTTAATTCCTGGTTGAATGGGGAGCAGCAAATCCCTTCTTGGGTTGTTGAGAGGCGGACAGTGCTGATCCCCAAGAACGGAGATTTGTCCAACCCAAAGAATTACAGACCGATAACCTGCCTAAACGCATGTTACAAGGTGTTTACACGCATTTTGTACATGCGGGTGCTCCACTCAGTTGAACCGGTTTACGAATGGATATATGAGCAACGAGGGTGGAAGAGAGGTGTCGCTGGCTGCAAGGAGAACCTGCTGATCGACAGATATATCACGCAGCACTCCATGCAGTATAAGCGGAACCTCTCTATGGCCTAGATCGACTACCGCAAGGCATTTGACATGACATCACATGAGCTCATTGTTCACTTGCTCCGATGTCTTGAGGTACCCGGTCCCGTAGTGAGATGTATTGAAGAACTGATGCCGCTCTGGAGGACTCGCTTTACCATAACATCGGGTAACGATAGAGTCCAAACAGAGTCGGTAACATTCAGAAGAGGAGTATTTCAGGGAGATTCCCTCAGCCCCTTTCTGTTTTGCATCTCACTACTGCCATTATCCGTCTCGCTCCGGAAAACCCGTGGCTACAACTGCGGTACCCCCGGCGACAGGAGGCATAAGGTCACCCATCTATTTTATATGGATGACCTTAAACTTTATGCCTCTGGAGAGAGGGATCTCCAGCAGTCCCTTAGGATGGTACAGGAGTACACGCAGGCTGTCGGTATGCAGTTCGGGTTGGACAAATGCGCACTGATCCATCTCAAGAGAGGACGATGCGGTGACTATGGAGAGGACGCGCAGCTCATGGACGGAAGCATCTTACACCATCTAGATGCCGGAGAGTCGTACACTTACTTGGGTGTCGAGCAACGCTCCACCCAAGAAGCGAGTGTAGTGAAAAACGCTCTCCGCGGCAAGTATCAGCACCTACTCCGACAGATCTGGTCTTCAGAACTGTCGGGGAAGAACAAGGTGTCTGCTACAAATATGCTTGCCGTTCCGATCCTTCTCTACTCTTTCGGAGTGGTGAAATGGACTCGAGAAGAGCTGCGTCAACTCGATGTAGTAACCCGCAAGAAGATGCATCTCAATAGGAGCTTGCATCCTAAATCGTCCGTTCCACGGTTATATCTCCCACGACATCGAGGAAGCCGTGGACTCTTGAGCTTGGAGAATCTCCATAGCAGGATGGTTCTGGATGGAGCAAATAAGGTCATCATGAGTTCGGATCCCCTCCTCTGCATGGTCCGAGACCATGAAAATGCAGAGGTAGGAGCTTTTCTATTTAAGGCAGCACGGAGAGCAGCCGATGAACTTGGTCTCATCTTCGACGTCGAGCGGGTAAACCCCGACTCTGTCACCGAGTTGGAACCCGTTCGACTAAAAGCCCACATTAGAGCTGCAGAACACAACATCCTTCTGCAGCTCCATAAGGATAAGTCGTTGCACGTGGTCTTCTATAAAAATATAGAAGACCTCGGCTTATCCGAAAGGCTGACCTTCGCCTTCTTAAGGTCAGCTGGGCTGAAGTCTGAGACCGAGGGATTCATAACGGCTTGCCAGGATGGTGTATTTAACACTCTCGTCTATCGACGTCGTGTCATGGGTATGGAGGTCCCTGATGTCAGCTGCAGGGCTTGCCGCAGGGCGCCGGAGACTGTAATGCACTTACTGTCGGCTTGCCCGACATACGCAGTCTCGGCCTATATTCATAGACACAACGCAGCATTACGAGTGCTTTACTATCATCTAAGGCACTCGTATGGGATAGACGAAACACCAGTGCTGCCTTACGTTCCGGGGGATATTGAGTCCATTGTGGGGAATGAGAAGTGTCTAATTGTGAGAATATAGCTCATAGAGTACATCATATTCCAAAAATTACAGATCATGCCTTCATAACAGTAACCCTTCAAACACCTGACCAAAAATTAGGTGAAACAAAGCGACTATTTAGAAGCTTCAAAAATTATAATGTAAATGATTTTCAGAATCTATTGATAAATACGGAATGGGATAATAACTTAACGGACATTAATATTTTGGTTAAAAATCTGATGAATAATATCACAAATTGTTTTGACACACTTTGCCCCATGAGAGAAATTATAATACCACCCAAATATGCTGACAAAAAATGGATTACTGAAGAAATTATACAGGCCATGAAAGAACGAGACATAAAATATGAGACAGCTAGGATCACATGCAATGAAGAGGATTGGAATACATTTAAGGAAAAAAGAAACAAAGTAACTTCAATGATAAGAAAACAAAAACAAAACTATTATGAAAGAAAGATAGATAATTGCAAAAGTGACACAAAACTGATGTGGAAGACACTTAAACTAATTATTAAGACAAAAACTCAAAATGTGTCTAAGTTTATTAAATTTGATGAAGATGAAATCCACGACGAGATGAAGATAGCGGAAAAATTCAATGTTTACTTTATAGAGAGCATCATGGATATTATCCAAAATATACCTAAATTCAACATCTATGGCATACATGAGAATAGAGTAGAATAGAATAGAGTAAGAAACAGATTTACTGAATTTAAACATATAGAAATGAATCATCTTAGAAAAATTATCACTGCATTACCTAATAAATCGGGGAGTGATGGAATTCCCGCACATGTTATAAAATCTTCATTCGAAGTGATTGGTAATAGGTTTTTAGACACAATAAATTGCTCACTACAGACAGGAAGAGTTCACTTGTCACACCAATACCAAAAATGATTAATACTGCACTAAGTGAACAGCATCGCCCTATCAACTCATTACCTATCTGTGAGAAAATTTTGGAATTGACCGTTAAAGAGCAACTAATAAATTATCTTGAAGAAAATAACACAATTATCTCGATGCAATCAGGGTTTAGAGGTGCACATTCATGTGAAAGTGCACTACAGTGTATATTAGATGACTGGGTGAAAGAAATTGATAAGGACAACATTATTGTGGCAGTATTCTTAGACTTCAAACGGGCTTTTGAGACAGTAGACCGAGAACTACTTCTCTCAAAATTAGAAAATATTGGCATCAGTGGTTTGGTGTTAGAATGGTTTACATCCTATCTAACTACAAGAAGTCAGAGAACAAAGTATAGTGCAAGTGTCTCCGGTGAAAAAGAAACAGAATTTGGTGTACCTCAAGGTTCAGTCTTAGGTCCTATATTATTTATAATTTTTATTAATGATATTGTTAAGTCAATAACAAATTGTAAAATACATCTCTTTGCAGATGACACTATGTTATACATATCGGGTGAAAGTGTAAACGAAATTATAAATATCCATAAATACTGAGCTAACTAATATATATATATATATATATATATATATATATATATATATATATATATATATATATATATATATATGTGGTTATGTGACAATAATCTTAAAGTAAATATTGATAAATGTAAATGGATGTGTATCGGGAAAAAATATAAACTAAATAAAAGTGTACTAACAGATTGTGTTAAACTAAATAATCAGGCATTAACAAAAGTTGCTGAAATAAAATATTTAGGAGTGATCTTAGATGAACAGTTGAGTTTTAAACAAAATGCTGCCTATATTGTTAAAAAAGTGGCAAAAAAATCAATTACTTAAGGAGAATATCCAAGAATCTATCGATGTTTTCTAGATTAACAGTCTACAAAACTATAATCGCACCACACTTTGAATATTGCTCAACTATTTTGCTCTTCTTAAATAACAATGAACTTCAAATGTTGCAAAAAATGCAAAATAAGGCAATGAGGGTAATATTAAAATGCAATAGGTATACTCCAATACATAATATGTTAGAACATTAGGATTTATGACTGTAAGACAAAGAATTCTGCTGAGAACCCTCCAATTTATCCATAAAGTAAAAAACGGATTATTACCGAACTATTTGTATGATAAATTAACATATGTTGGAGACATGCATGATTACAACACTCGTCAAATAAATGATTTTTATGTAAATAGGCATTATTCATCAGTAACCAATAAATCGTTGTTTTGTAAAGGTATTAAAGAATATAATAAGTTACCAAATCACATAAAACATTCCAACATATCTATTAACCGTTTTTCAAATCTGTGTGTTAAATATATAAGAGCGTTACCTGTATGAAACAGCTAAGGTGTGGGTGTGTATATAAATCATGTAAGTGTATATTTGTATTTTATTATGTATTGTATGTATTTTTATTATAATGTGTTGTACAGTACTTAGTACTTTATTATATTCTATGTAAATGGCACTAAGATTTTGCCACTTAATAATTTATATTTTCTATTTGTTTGTTTTCCGTCATGAATTTCATCTATTCTATTTTATCTAATTTATTATATTTTATTTATTTTATCTATTCTGTTTATGTATCTACTATATATATACTATAATAAGATGCAAGAATGATGTATGTGGAACTGTATAGCTTTCATTAGCTAAATAAAAAAATTATTATTATTATTATTATTTATTGGAACTACTCGTTTTCCACCGTCAGGCAAATACAAGCCAACAAGCCTGACATAGTACTCCTCGACCACCAACTCAAGACAATGTATGTCGTGGAATTCTCAGCTCCCGCTGAGAGCAACATTGTCTTGAAAGAGGAGGAAAAACGGACAAAATATCGAGATTTGCTCTTCGAACTCCGCAGGCTTTATCCAGGCCATTCTGTTAAAATAGTGGTACTGATTATAGGAGCCCTCGGTGGAATGAGACAGACGCTGCTTTCAGAACTAAAGATCATACCGGCATGCCAAGATTCGGCAGAGATCTTAGCCGGCAGAATGCAGAAGGCTATCATCCTCGGTTCATTGCGTCTACTCAGGGCACACGATTCTCGGACCCGGTAGTCACTCACTCCACGGGCGTGGGGAGTGGCTATTGGTATTACCAGCGCCCCTCTGTGAGGGTCGGAGCCACAGAGTAGGGTGACTGGTTTTTTGTAAAAAAAAAAAAAAAAAAAAAAAAAAAAAAAAAAAATATAGCAGCAGGAGGGGCTAACTTTCATCTATTAAGCCTTTGGTGAGTAGCGCCACCACTTACTCCAGCTAGGGGTGCAAAACCGAACCGGCAGCCCTAGTGCACCCGGGAGGGGAAAGCATTTTCCCCTCTGGTGTCGGTCGTGGGCCTGCTGGGCTAACCACCCACAGGCTCTAACCTTTGGTTCCGGCAGGCCGAAGAGAGGGCCCCCACGATCGACCCCGTTCGGATAGGGGTCAAGGGCAAGGTGGTGGGGCCCAACCGGATAGACCGCCCGTTGACGACTTACGCAATGTTCATGGACGCTTTGAGTGGACGGATGAGCTTCTGCAGTGTTATGAAAGCAGTGAGTCCGCGCGAAGGGGGTACATGGCGCGGATGCATGCTCTGTGGTGTGAGAGGCTTCCAGAGAGCATAGCGCCTTCACGCCACAAAATCTGCGTGACTATGTATCCCACCTTCATAGTAGGGGCTATGTGAGGGCTGCTCCTGGACCGGTGAATGAGGTGGCGGAAGAGCCGCCACATTCACCGGTTGAGGACGTAGCTCTCCTCGTTCCGCCAATACCAGAGGGCCTCAGTACCAGAAGGGGGTTACACCATCTGAAAACCCCCGGGCCACAAGACCTGGCCAGAGTGGACGCTGAACATCGTACAGCGCTACTGGAAGAGGCTGACATCTGGCACATAAATTGTGCCGTGTATGCTGCTGCTCAACGCTCGTCTCACGTGGAGAGGCGAAATACCTCTTCCCCACAGGAGAGAGCGCAGCGGCGCATACAAAAGATGGAGGCCAAAATCCGGTCGGCGAGACAACACACATCCCGTGTCCAATGTGTGATGGACTACATGGCGGCTAATAGGCCTTTCACGCCTAAAGTTCGACGTATAGCCGCCAATTTAAGACGCGCCCATCACACACTCAACGGGGCAGTGCTACAAACCACCAAACAGCACTGCCTCGATAGGATACGGATGCTAGTGGCTTGCAAAAAGTCACTAGTGAGGCGGGCGAGGGGGCTGGCGGAAAATAACCTTTTTCGCCAAAAGCCTTCGCGCCTATTCGAACCGCCTCAGCGTGTTGCCGACAATCCACCGACCGTCGATCAGGTGGAAACTTTCTGGAAAACGTTGTACGAACAGAGGCTTCCGTTCAACAGAGACTCTCCGGCCCTGGCACACTTTGAAGCCTTTTGACAAAAGCTTCATCTACAACAGGAGGTGTGCCAACCAATAACCCCAGAAGAGGTTCGAAGAGCTCTTGAAGGCTCTAAGAATTTTGCTGCTCCAGGTCCCGATGGGATTAATAACTTTTGGTGGAAAAAGTTAACCAGTACCCACCACCATTTGGCCGGAATTTTTAATTCTTGGCTAAATGGGGAGCAGCAAATTCCTTCTTGGGTTGTTGAGGGGCGGACAGTGCTGATCCCCAAGAACGGAGATTTGTCCAATCCAAAGAACTATAGGCCGATAACTTGTTTAAACGCATGTTACAAGGTGTTCACACGCATCTTGTACATGCGGATACTCCAGGCAGTTAACCCAGTTTACGAACGGATATATGAGCAACGAGGGTCGAAGAGAGATGTCGCTGGCTGCAAGGAGAACCTGTTGACTGACAGATGTGTCACGCAGGACTCCGTGCAGTATAAGCGGAATCTCTCTATGGCCTGGATCGATTACCGCAAGGCATTTGACATGACATCTCATGAGATTATTGTACACTTGCTCCGATGTCTTGCGGTCGCCGGTCCCTTAGTGAGATGCATTGAAGATCTGATGCCGCTCTGGAGGACTTGCTTTACCATAACATCTGGTAATGATAGAGTCCAAACAGAGCTGATAACGTTCAGAAGGGGAGTATTTCAGGGAGATTCCCTCAGCCCCCTTTTGTTTTGCATTTCGCTACTGCCATTATCCGTCTCGCTCCGGAAAAACCGCGGTTACAACTGTGGTACCCCCGGCGACAGGAGGCATAAGGTCACCCATTTGTTTTATATGGATGACCTTAAACTTTATGCCTCCGGAGAAAGGGATCTCCAACAATCCCTTAGAGTGGTACAGGAGTACACGCAGGCTGTCGATATGCAGTTCGGATTGGACAAATGTGCACTGGTCCATCTCAAGAGAGGACGATGTGGGGACTACGGCGAGGACGCGCAGCTCGTAGATGGAAGCATCCTGCACCACCTAGATGCCGGAGAGTCGTACACTTACTTGGGTGTCGAGCAACGCTCCACCCAAGAAGTGGGTGTAGTGAAAAACGCTCTCCGCGGCAAGTATCAGCACCGACTCCGACAGATCTGGTCTACAGAACTGTCGGGGAAGAACAAGGTGTCTGCTACTAATATGCTTGCCGTTCCGATCCTTCTCTACTCCTTTGGAGTAGTGAAGTGGACTTGAGAGGAGCTGCGTCAACTCAATGTTGGAACCCGGAGAAAGATGCACCTCAATAGGAGCCTGCATCCTAAATCGTCCGTTCCACAGTTATATCTCCCAAGACATCGGGGAGACCGTGGACTCTTGAGCTTGGAGAGTCTACACAGCAGGATGGTGCTGGATGGAGCCTGTAAGGTCGTCAGGAGTTCGGATCCCCTCCTCTGCATGGTCCGAGACCATGAAAATGCAGGGGTAGGAGCTTTTCTGTTTAAGGCAGCACGCAGAGCAGCCGATGAACTCGGTCTCATCTTCGACGTTGAGCGGGATAATCCCGACTCTGTCACCGAGTTGGAACCCGCTCGGCGGAAAGCCCAAATAAAAGCTGCAGAACAAACCATCTTTCTGCAGCTCCATTCGGATAAGCCACTGCATGGTGTCTTCTATAGAAATATAGAAGAACTTGGCTTATCCGAAAGGCTGACCTTCGCCTTCTTTAGGTCAGCCGGGCTGAAGTCTGAGACCGAGGGATTTATATTGGCTTGCCAGGACGGCGTATTCAACACCCTCGTCTATCAAAGTCGTGTCATGGGTATGGAGGTCGCTGACGCCAGCTGCAGGGCCTGCCGCAGAGCGCCGGAGACGCTTATGCACTTGTTGTCGGCCTGCCCGACATATGCAGTCTCCGCCTATATCCAAAGGCACGACGGAGCACTACGAGTGTTTTACTACCATCTGAGGCACTCGTATGAGATAGACGAGACACCAGTGCTGCCTTATGCTCCGGGGGATATTGAGTCCGTTGTGGGGAATGAGAGGTGTCTAATTTATTGGAACTACTCGTTTCCCACGGTCAGGCAAATACAGGCAAACAAGCCTGACGTAGTCCTCATAGACCACCAACTCAAGACAATGTTCGTCATAGAGTTCTCGGCTCCCGCGGAGAACAACATTGTCTTGAAGGAGGATGAAAAGCGGACAAAATATCGAGACCTACTCTTCGAACTCCGCAGACTGTATCCAGACCATACTGTCAAGCTGGTGGTACTGATTATAGGAGCTCTCGGTGGAACGAGACACACGCTGCTGTCAGAATTGAACATCATACCGGCATGCCGACAATCGGCAGAAGTCCTAGCCGGGAGAATGCAGAAGGCTGTCATTCTTGGTTCATTGCGTCTGCTCAGGGCACATGAGTCACGGAACCAGTGATCACTGACTCTACGGTGTAGAGAGTGGTTACTGGCGCTCCCAGCGTACCCTCTCTGGTATCGGAGGCAGGGAGAAGGACGACTGGTCTTACTTAAAAAAATAATAATAATAATAATAAGTTCAATAGGAACAGTGATAGAGTGAACATCAGTAAATTTAGTTCAGAAATTGTTTAGCTGTAAAAGGCACAAAGCAACCAAAATGGCATCAGATAGTGATGGTAGCTATAGTGAAATGGAAATAGATGACATGGGGCAATGGAAAAAGTGAGCTACAAAAGAAAATCAGGGGTTAATGCATCAGGGAATATAAATAAAAAGAATAAACTAACACAAGAAAACATCAATGAAATAATAGGAACAACTTCTTATAACACAAAAAACTCAGAGATAAATGTACCCACAAAAAATCCACAAAACAAAAACATCACAATACCTGTACACAAAAACCATTCAGCAAAAATGAATGAATTAATAAACAAGAAATATAAACACTTATTTTACATAACTACAACACAAGATATGACCAGAAGGGATATGTCTGAATTATGGGAAAAAATGCATCCACAATCGGACGAAACAATAATACAAACCAAAAAGGGATTTCTCATAAAAACAAATAGGGACAAAAAGACTACAATCGACACTCTAAATAAACTCATAGTTGACAAAAAAATCAAAAATTTTCAAGAAACAGCAGATTCGCATACCCCTAGTCAGGGCAGGACAACAACTTCAAATTCATACTCTGTGATAATAGGATCAGTTGAACATGAAATTTCAGATTCAGAAGTAAGCGAACATCTTAAAAGAATTAATGTTCGACACCAATACTGCAAAAGAATAATCGCAAAAGCAAATAATAAACCCACATTGATGATTAGGATAATAACGGATTGTTTAAAATCCAGCGAACAACTGCTAAATGAGGGGATATTCTACAAACACAAGCACTACCCTGTCTTTCCGAGCCTTCCGCCAGCACCTATTCCACAACCATGTCCAAAATGCTTACAATTTACACACACAAAAGAACAATGTACAACTCCACCAAAATATACAAAATGTAATGGACCTCACCACTTCTCCACATGCAATTCCACACTGCCGATGAAGTGTGCAGGATGTGGATCAGAAGAGCATGCAGCGTGGTCACTTAAATGCCCAAAAAGACCAACACAACCGATACAAGGGCTACCAAATGCACAAATAAAGTCTCTCAACAAGAAAAGTCACGAAATCGATAAGAAAATTACAAAGAACTCCAAAATACAGTCACAGTACACGATATGATAATTAACACATATGTAACAAAACTAAACAAAGAAAAAAATAGAGATAGAGAAGAACTATTAAAAAAACTTAGAAAAAGATTTGTAACACTGTACAATATCGACACAGTGGCAACATTTTCTGGTAACAGACTATACATCTTAATGTTCGATCTAGATGAACCCCTAACTACATCACCAACTGAACCTATACTTGGAAAAAATAATGTTCAAGTTCACGTCGATGCTTAGGATGTTATACGCCAATGTAAACAGCTACACACCTAAAAAACAGATAATTAACAACACAATGGAAGGAAATAACATCAATTGTTCACTTTTTGTCGAGACCAAAACCAAAAAAAATAGCATCACAAGGTATAAAAACTGGGATGTATTACAACATAATGGTAACATTGTAAATAATAACACAAGAGGAGGAAACCTTGTGCAGATAGATCCCATTCTAAAAATGAAGAAAGAAAATCCACCTAGAATAAATAACCCCCTTAATGAAGCCACACACTTTTCAATACTATACAATATATAATACTGGTATACGTACATCCGACGTCTAATATCGAAGAAACTATCTTCAATAAAGCAGCCCAATACAAATTTTGCTTAATAATAGGGGACTTTAATGTCAATAGAACAAAAAACAAGCAAATACAAACATTCGTAAATAATACGACATTTAAAAAAGCAGACACTCCCCCGACGTTCTTAATGAATAATAACCCTGACACAACACCAGATATAATGCTCTACACCGAAAATATTCATAACAATATATGTAAAATAGAAACTCTCCCCGACATAGGATCTGATCACCTGGCAATAGAAATTAATATAGAGCTCGACAAAACAACAGAAGAGCAAGTGGAGGAAAAAGAATTAATCTATATAAATGCAATATGGATGAAGTCAATATCATAATGGAAAACTATGTAGATGAATGGCAACACCACCCAATTGATGAACGGGCAATGAGCAGGTTTAATGAAAAGCTAACGGAGACAATCATACACAATTCACCAACAAGAAGGATCAGATATTATTCATATGAACTTCCTCCATTCATAATCAGGTTAATAAAATATAAAAGGAAAATGTACAGAGATTACCTAATAAATAAAGATGTACAATATAAAAAACATATTAATGATTACAACAAAAATATTCAAAAGCTAATCAAAGAATACAAGGAACATAAATGGGTAACGGTATGTAATGAAATCAACCAGCAAAAAGGTAGAAATTACTGGCAACAAATAAAAAAATTATCCAGGTATAAGCAATCAACAGGCATAGCCGCACTAGAGGAAAATAATATACTCTACAATAGTAACACCGAAAAAGCAGAACTATTTGCCGAACACTATGAAAAAATATACACAGCCAAAAATGATAACCAATATGACGAAGCACATCACGAAGATATTAAAAATTGGTATGACAACTACTTTTCGGAAGAATTACCAAGGCAAAACTATACAATAAATGAGGAAACCTATTATGATATTCTGTACAAAGGAAAGAGCACAGCCCCAGGAAAAGACAACATATCTAAAAAAATCATCCGCAACCTTGGACATAAGGTACACCTATACATAATAAGATTATATGAATACTGTCTAAACAAACAGTTTTTCCCTAAGGAATGGAAACATGGCATTGTCATTGCCATCCCCAAGCCAAACAGCAATCCACACAGAACAAATAATTACCGTCCAATCACACTACTACCTGTACTGGCAAAAAATCTGGAACAGATTATAAAAAAGCTTGTTTCAGATGCTATTGGACACAACATACCCAATTATCAATTCGGATTCCGTGAAAAATCGTCCACTATTCATCCACTAACGATCATCACTTCAAATATCCAAACAGCAAAACTCGAAGGACAATACAGTTCGGCAATATTTATGGATATAAATAAAGCATTTGACAGCGTTTGGCATTGGGGCCTATTGTACAAGCTTGCATACCTGAACTGTCCAAGATACTTGGTGTACATGATAAAAATATATTTAAAAGAAAGAACCTTACAAATTAGAATAGACACAACTTATTCTAAAACATTTAAAATGCAACAAGGACTACCACAAGGGTTGCCACTATCGTCATTACTGTACAACATCTACTGTTATGATATCTACAACTACGGAAATAACCTAGCATACTTTAACTACAATTCGTATATACTACAGTATGCTGATGACACTGTATTAATTAGTCATAATTATACGATAAAAAAGAGTGTGGAAAAATTGCAAAGACTAATTAACATGACGATGACATGGTTTAACAAGTGGAGATTGAAACCTAACCCAACAAAATCGCAGTATATAATTTTCAACCATGTTCCTAACAACAACTCTCCAAAAGTAACTATCAACAACCAGTATCTACCACTCCAAACAACAGTCAAATACTTGGGTGTAAGTCTTGACCATAAGCTGAATTTCAATAACCATACCAAAATCATAAAAAAGAGATGCATTTCCAGAGGCAAACACTTCCATAGTCTGACTTATAAAAATAAAGGCATCAGTATGAAAACGGCAGCACATATTTACAAATCGATATGCAGGCCTATACTAGAATATAACCATCCCATGTACCTTAATGCAAGAAGACCAGCACTGAAAAATATCAGCGTAGCCGAAACATCAACGCTCAGAACAATCACCAAATTCCGACATCCAGACAATCCACTTCATAACCCACCAAATGATCTCTTATACCATGTTGTTAATATAGAACCGATCTCAAGGAGACTACCAAAATTGTCAGCCAAATTTGCCAAAAATGAAGACAACAGGGAAAAACTACGACTTCTATGCAAAACAAGAAACCAACAGGCACCTAGACGCAGAAAATACCCAGAACGAACCCTGTGGGAATATATTAATGACATAAGCGCAACATGAATGGCAATAATCCATGATATATAGCACACCCTCTATATTTATGTTTATATACTTTAATTTATAATGTATGTATATGATTATATATATCTGTAAACAGGCTGAAGGACTTCGGTCGATGGCCATTTGAGTCTATACTCAATAAAGAACTTTTATTATTATTTTATTTTAATAATAATAAACCGAACAGGCAGCCCTAGTGCACCCGGGAGGGGAAAGCATCTTCCCCTCTGGTGTCGGTCGTGGGCCTGCTGGGCTAACCACCCACAGGCTCTAACCTTTGGTTCCGGCAGGCCGAAGACTGGGCCCCCAAGATCGACCCCGTTCGGATAGGGGTCAAGGGCAAGGTGGAGGGGGCCCAACCGGATAGACGGCAAGTTGACGACGTACGCAATGAACAAGGACGCTTTGAGTGGACAGATGAACTGAGGGATGAGCTTCTGCATTGTTATGAAAGCAGTGAGCCCGCGCGGAGGGGATACATGGCGCGGATGCATGCTCTGTGGTGTGAGAGGCTACCAGAGCATAGCGCCTTCACGCCACAAAATCTGCGTGACTATGTATCCCACCTTCGTAGTTGAGGACGTGGCTCTCCTCGTTCCGCCAATACCAGAGGGCCTCAGTACCAGAAGGGGGTTACACCATCTGAAAACCCCCGGGCCACAAGACCTGGCCAGAGTGGACACTTCGTACAGCGCTACCAGAAGAGGCTGAAATCTGGCACATAAATTGTGCCGTGTATGCCGCTGCTCAACGCTCGTCTCAGGTGGAGAGGCGAAATACCTCTTCCCCACAGGAGAGAGCGCAGCGGCGCATACAAAAGATGGAAGCCAAGATCCGGTCGGCGAGGCAACACGCATCCCGTATCCAATGTGTGATGGACTATATGGCGGCCAACAGGCCGTTCACGCCTGAAGTGCGTCGATTAGCCGCCAACTTAAGACGCGTCCATCACACACTCAATGAGGCAGTGCTGCGAACCACCAAACAGCACTGTCTCGACAGGATACGGATGCTAGTGGCTTGCAAAAAGTCACTAGTGAGGCGGGCGAGGGGGCTTGCGGAAAATAAACTGTTCTGCGAGGAGCCCTCGCGCCTTTTCCAACCGCCTCCACGTGTTGTAGACAATCCGCCGACTGCAGATCAGGTGGAAAACTTCTGGAAAATGCTGTACGAGGAGAGGCTTCCACTTAACCGAGATTCTCCGGCCCTTGCACACTTTGAAGCCTTTTGCAGGGCTCTTGAGGGCACTAAGAACTTTGCTGCTCCAGGTCCCGATGGGATAAATAACTTTTGGTGGAAGAAGTTATCAAGCACCCATCATTTGGCCAGAATTTTTAATTCCTGGTTGAATGGGGAGCACCAAATTCCTTCTTGGGTTGTTGAGGGGCGGACAGTGCTGATCCCCAAGAACGGAGATTTATCCAACCCAAAGAACTACAGACCAATAACCTGCCTAAACGCATGTTACAAGGTGTTTACACGCATTTTGTACATGCGGGTGCTCCACGCAGTTGAACCGGTTTACTAACGGATATATGAGCAACGAGGGTCGAAGAGAGGTGCCGCTGGCTGCAAGGAGAACCTGTTGATCGACAGATGTGTCATGCAGGACTCCATGCAGTATAAGCGGAACCTCTCTATGGCCTGGATCGACTACCGCAAGGCATTTGACATGACATCGCATGAGCTCATTGTTCACTTGCTCCGATGTCTTGTGGTACCCGGTCCCGTAGTGAGATGTACTGAAGAACTGATGCCGCTCTGGAGGACTCGCTTTACCATAACATCGGGTAACGATAGAGTCCAAATAGAGTCGGTAACATTCAGAAGAGGAGTATTTCAGGGAGATTCCCTCAGCCCCCTTCTGTTTTGCATCTCACTACTGCCTTTATCCGTCTCGCTCCGGAAAACCCGTGGCTACAACTGCGGTACCCCCGGCGACAGGAGGCAAAAGGTCACCCATCTATTTTATATGGATAACTTTAAACTTTATGCCTCTGTAGAGAGGGATCTCCAACAGTCCCTTAGGGTGGTACAGGAGTACACGCAGGCTGTCAGTATGCAGTTCGGGTTGGACAAATGCGCACTGATCCATCTCAAGAGAGGACGATGCGGTGACCATGGAGAGGACGCGCAGCTCGTGGACGGAAGCATCTTCCACCATCTAGATGCCGGAGAGTCGTACACTTACTTGGGTGTCGAGCAACGCTCCACCCAAGAAGTGAGTATAGTGAAAAACGCTCTCCGCGGCAAGTATCAGCACCTACTCTGACAGATCTGGTCTTCAGAACTGTCGGGGAAGAACAAGGTGTCTGCTACAAATATGCTTGCCGTTCCGATCCTTCTCTACTCTTTCGGAGTAGTGAAGTAGACAAGAGAAGAGCTGCGTCAACTCGATGTAGTAACCCGCAAGAAGATGCATCTCAATAGGAGCTTGCATCCTAAATCGTCCGTTCCACGGTTATATCTCCCACGACATCGGGGAGGCCGTAGACTCTTGAGCTTGGAGAATCTCCATAGCAGGATGGTTCTGGATGGAGCATGTAAGGTCATCAGGAGTTCGGATCCCCTCCTCTGCATGGGCCGAGACCATGAAAATGCAGGGGTAGGAGCTTTTCTCTTTAAGGCAGCATGGAGAGCAGCCAATGAATTTGGTCTCATCTTCGATGTCGAGAGGGTAAACACCGACTCTGTCACTGAGTTGGAACCCGTTCGGCTAAAAGCCCACATTAGAGCTGCAGAACACAACATCCTTCTGTAGCTCCATTGATGAATGATAAGCCATTGCACGGAGTCTTCTATAAAAATATAGAAGACCTCGGCTTCATAATGGCTTGCCAGGATGGTGTATTTAACACTCTCGTCTATCGACGTCGTGTCATGGGTATGGAGGTCCCTGATGTCAGCTGCAGGGCCTGCCGCAGGGCGCCGGAAACTCTAATGCACTTGTTGTCGGCTTGTCCGACATATGCAGTCTCGGCCTATATTCACAGACACGACGGAGCATTACGAGTGCTTTACTATCATCTAAGGCACTCGTATGGGATAGACGAAACACCAGTGCTGCCTTACGCTCCGTGGGATATTGAGTCCGTTGTGGGGAATGAGAAATGTCTAATTTATTGGAACTACCCGTTTCCCACCGTCAGGCAAATACAAGCCAATAAGCCTGACATAGTACTCCTTGACCACCAACTCAAGACAATGTATGTCGTGGAATTCTCGGCTCCCGCTGAGAACAACATTGTCTTGAAAGAGGAAGAAAAACGGACAAAATATCGAGATTTGCTCTTCGAATTCCGCAGACTTTATCCAGGCCATACTGTTAAGATCGTGGTACTGATTATGGGGGCTCTTGGTGGAACGAGACACACACTGCTTTCGGAGCTTAAGATCATACCGGCATGCCGAGACTCGGAAAAATGCAGAAGGCCATAATACTTGGATCGCTACGTCTACTCAGGGCACACGACACTCGGACCTAATAGTCACTCACCCCACGGGCGTGGGGAGTGGCTACTGGTACTACCAGCTCCCCCTCTGTGAGAGTCGGAGCCACAGAGTAGGGTGACTGGTTTTATGTAAAAAAAAAAAAAATGTTTATTGTCCAAAAGACCATACAAATGGCATAAGACAAGTCAAAGTGAAATACAGTTTAGAAAATAAAAGTATAAAATACAATGGTCAAAATATGAATAAAAAAAATACAAAAGTAAGACAATAATACAAGATAAAATAAACATAAATAAACCATATATGCTTACAAAATGAAACTATAACTGAACTATTGTTCAGTAATTGGAATTAATTCTGTTGAACAATAAAGTCTATTTATTTATTTATTTATAACAAATATAATAAACAAAATAGCTGTTTTGCTAATAAATATAAAATTTCATTATTTGACTACTCATTTAAGATAAAGATAGATAAGATAGATAAAAATTTATTCATCAATAAAGTTATACAAACATATAAACTTATCTGACTAGTCAAAAAAGAACAGTAATTTGCAGTAAAAGAAATTAAATTAAAAAATCTTGTACAGAGTAATAAGATTTCTCGTGAAGTATAATTATTAGCTTGATTTTATATTGATTAAAATTGTTGTTCTTTATTTCGAGTGATAACTTATTATATAATTTAATTCCCATATATAATGGGTTGTGTTCATATGTAGTCAAGCTATGACGTGGTATCACTAAGTTATTACTACCTCACGTGTCATATTCATGGTTGAAATTGTTGGTGGAAAATATATTAATATTATTTTTAACATAGATTAGTGTTTTAAGTATATATTGACGTAATATTCACACCTTGTAATGATAAAACAATTATTTATGTAATTTGTAATAGGTCTGTGGCACTGTTACCAGAACGTAATATGTGAAAATACTTGAATTACATGAAAACAGTATTTTTAAGGTTGGTTTTAAAGCGGGTATATTTTGAAAATTGTAATAAAATGTAAATGTAAATTTTTAGACAGAAGTTTCAGAAGATAGCCTCAATAATTTGGGTCAAAGCTGTTTTTTAAATAACAATGATGAAAAATTAATAATGGAAAAAATGATAGGAACAATTGTTTTTTTAAATGTTTTGGTAGTCAAGAAAAAATATATTTTGAAGGATTATTATTAATTAATAAAAAATTGGAAGTTGGAGAGATTTTATAAAGAAAAGAGGCGGAAGAATAAGAAAATTGGCTGAGAGATTCGGAGAACAGTAATATAGCGGAAAGGAAAGAAAGATCGAGTTGGATGAAGTTGTAGATAAAAGGAGATTTAGGCTGTCACAGGTATGTGACATATCGAAGGAGTCAAGTTGCTGAAGTGTTCAGATAGGTAGTGGAGGAATTTGGAGACCCTATTGGTGAATTTGTATATAAAGGGGCCGTCATTTAGTCGTTCTGGAATTGTAAGAATTAGTGGTTTTGCGCACAATAACAACGAAAACAGGTACCTGTAGTTATAAGATAGAATTTATGAAATAATAATTTAACATAATTTACTTATGTTGGATAATAAAAATTGATATAGACAATATTTTACCTTCAAAGAAAATTATATTTTAAAGGAAGATTAAACTTGTAAGTTGCGGTTTAATTTCTGAAATAAAAAATTGTTATTGTTGTAAAAATTAAAATTTTCATTATAGTACCATTATAGCCCGAATAATTATCTTTAAGGAATTTGCACTAAGGTAGTTTGTCGCAAGATCTGCGACTCATGTTTTAAAATGTTTGTTTCTGGATGTGACGAGATGGACAGTGGCGCCCTTATATAAATTTCTGTAAATAATTATAATAAAAAAAGAATTAAAATATAATTTTTTCAAAATTATTATAAAAGTCACAGATAGTTAACATAACAATATACACTGGCTAGAGGTAAAATATGAAATTTTTTAAACAAATCCCTGCATGAAGTCTGCCGTGAAACATTCGCTATATTTCTTACTGCCATTTCTTGTAACTTAAATATTCTATTTGCATTGTGCGACAATCCCCAAAACATGATGCCATATGACGGCAGGGAATAAAAGTGGGCATAGTAATACGATATAGTAGTAACGTTATTAGAGACGTGTTGTAACCTATATAATGCATAACAAACTGGTGTCAATTTTTTAGCTAGAAAATCTGTATGTAATTCCCAGTTTAAAGCATTATCTATAAATACGCCCAAAAATTTGGTAGAAGTCATTTGCACAATTGATTTTTTATTAATTCTTATTAAGCTACTTTGAGATATATTAGCAATTCTGGGAGAGAAGTTAATAAATCCAGTTTTCGAAATATTTAAAAATAATCTATTTTCTTGGAACCATGTAGTAAAGTATTTTAGATTGGTGCTAATGTCATGTATTGCACCCTCTACTGAGTCACTGCAGCTTAAAAAGGAAATGTCGTCAGCAAACATTACTAAATTGTCATTAGGTACGCATTGTGGCAAGTCATTAATATAAAATAAAAACAATATGGGACCCGGCACAGACCCTTGTGAGACACCAATCATTACTTCTTCTGTTTCAGATTTTACTCCGTTAATCTCTACAACTTGTGTTCTATTCAAAAGATATGATTTTAACCAATCATGAATTTTACCCCTTAATCCATAAGACTCTAATTTATTAAGTAGCAAGTTATGATTTATTAGGTCAAATGCTTTACTACTTTCAATTATTATTATTTAAGTTTTCATATAAGTTCTCCAAAAAATCCATAATTGCTGTCTCTGTTGATTTACCTTTTAGAAAACCATGATGACATTTTGAAAATATATTATTACTAGTTGAAAAACTCACTATTCTGTTGTATATGACACGTTCTAAAATTTTTGAAATGGTAGACAGTAATGCAACAGGGCGGTAATTATCTAGTGTGGTAATATCTCCTTTTTTGAGTAGCGGTATTATTTTGGAGTTTTTTAAAATCATGGGAAATTTACCTTCAGATATTGAAGCGTTTATTAAAAATGTCAATGATTTAACAATAAATTTATAGGATCTTTTTAATATGCTTGCACTGATACCGTCAATACCTGAAGAACTGAAATTTTTTAAATTATGTATTATATTAACAATTTCATTTTCACTTACTGGTTCCAAAAATGTAGTAGGATAATTAATATCTAAATTAAAAGCATTATCTTCATTATTCTGCACATCTAGCTTCTCGTTTAATCTCTTGGGTATATTTATGAAATGTGTGTTAAAATGTTGAGCAATACTTTTTTTATCTGTTATCATGTCATCTCCAATTTTTAATTTTTCGACATTTGGATTATTTGTTATTATTAATGATTGACTACACTGCTTTACTTTTATTAGAAGCATTCTCATAAATGATATCATTATGATGTCTTTTTGCGGCTCTTATTACCCTTTTATAGAGTGTCTTGTAAGTTTTATAATAATTGATATCCGTTATATCTTGAGTTCTAATCATTATTTCATACAAACTTTTCAATTTATTAGCAGATACTCTAATACCTCTCATAATCCAGCAATTTTTATGAACTTTTTCTTTTTTGTTGTATTATTTCTTTAATGGGAAGCTAACTTCCATATAGTAAATAAGTGTATCAATGAAATTATTAAAACCATCATCTGCTGTGTTTGCATTATATATGTTAGTCCACGTCTCTTTACTTAAATGATGAAAAAATGTATGGTAGCTGTTATCATTTAATAAGCGCTTATATTCATATTTGTCATGATTATGTAGATTCATGGAAATGTCACAAGTTAATATTTGTCCAGTATGATCTGAAATACCATTTTTGTAAATTTTATAGTTACAATTGTAATCGTTTCGGAAATTAGTACAAATATAATCAATACAACTTTTTGTATCAGCAGAGTATCTGGTAGGTTCACTTAAACTCATGTATATATCATAAGATTGGATGATATCAGTTAATTGTTTTTTAATATTGGAAGCAGACAAATAATCAATATTCAGATCACCACAAATAATGACTTTACTATTATTACTACAAATATTATTTAATAAAGTATCTAGCTTGAAAAGAAAATTATTTACATAAGCTGTAGGTGACCTGTATATTGACAATAATTTAATTATGTCCTTTTTTACTTTTATTTCAACACCACATACCTCGAATAATTTTTCTTCACAAAATTGATTGATATTATTAATTTTGCTTATTTCCAAATTTAAATTTTTAATTTTAATTATCATAACACCTCCATTTTTTAAATGTTTACGGCAAAATGTTGCTGCTATATCATAATCATTTATTTGAAATGTACTTGCTTCTGCATCACAAAGCCAGTGTTCAGTTAGACATACAAGATCTATATCCTGCATTTTTAAAAAAACTTCAATTTGCTCAAGTTTATTTTTCACAGATTGAATATTTTGTAATATATTATTATCGTATGATACACCTGAATTTAAAAATGTGCTTGATAACTATAAACGGAGGTATAAACACTTAATAAGGGATGAAAAAATAAAACATTACGAAAACAGGCTTAGGAAATCTAGAAATAAATCTAAAGCAAGTTGGGAAATCATATCGGATATAGTAGGAAATGTTAAAACGGATCATCAACCTGTATACCGCGACATTAAGGAATGTGTTAATGACATGAATATCTATTTCAATAATGTAGCATTAAACTTATCTAATGATCAAGCACCAGCAAATTACATATGTAATATACCTTTTAACCCTGTCTCACTAGAATTTGAACCGGTCGCTATAAGTGAATTGTGGGAAATACTGAGTAAATTGGAAACTAAAAAGAGTTCAGGTTATGATGAAATATCTGTATTTATACTTAAAAATACTTTAAACATATTGTGGCTCCATTGTGTGATGTCATTAATAAATCATTGCAAACAGGGGTTTTCCCCTCAAACCTAAAATATGCAATTATCAAACCAGTGTTCAAAAAAGATGACCCAAGTATGTATGAAAATTATCGCCCTCTGAGCTTACTTAGTGTATTTTCCAAATTTTTTGAAATAATCATTTATGATAGAGATAAATTTCTTAAACTATCATAAATTAATTAGCAAGGCCCAGCATGGCTTTCTAAGAGGCAAAAGCATCGAAACTGCTCTTTTTGAATTTACAAATTATATTTACTCGGCCTTAGAGGAGGGCTGCGTTACTTGTGGTATTTTTCTAGACCTGTCTAAAGCTTTTGACCTCATTGACCACCTATATTACTTACTAAACTTTCCCATTATGGTATAAGAGGGACAGCTCTAACTTTGATTAAATCTTACCTATCAGATAGGAAACATGCAGTTAAAATGCTTGATACTAATAATGGCAATTATGTGTGTTCAGAAGCACTGAATATGACCAGGGGAGTTCCCCAGGGCAGCACGTTAGGACCACTACTCTTTTTAATATTTATTAATGACATTCACACACTTAGCAATGGAAACATTTCCTTAATTAACTATGCAGATGACACGAATATTATCTTAAAAAATCAGGAAACATTCATTGACTTAGTAAATGACGGTACGCGCATTATGCATGGTATAGAAACTTGGTGCAATACAAATGAGCAAATTTTAAATCAGAATAAAACTAATGCCATATTTTTCAAAACTACTTATCGGCTTGATACCCCCTCTAATATTATACTAAACACTCATAAAATTGTCTTCTCAAAGCAGATGAAGTGCCTAGGTGTATACTTAGACGAAACACTATGCTATAAAGAACATATCCAATATATAAATGCAAAATTAAGTAGAACCTGCTATGGATTGAGAATACTAGCTAAATATGCTAACGATAATATAGCTAAAACATTTTATTATTCAAATTTTTATTCTCGTATTCGCTATGGGATAATACTCTGGGGCAACAGCACTAATAGTGATAGCACATTCAAAATACAAAAAAGAGCAATTCAAATTGTAGGAAACTGCCGCCTAGAGAGTCATGCCGAGGGCATTTTAGGGCTGCAGGTTTACTGACTCTTAGTGGTTTATATATACAGTGTGTCCCAAATTCGATCCCCACCATTGGGATATCGGAAACTGTAAGAGGTAGAGAGGTGGTTAAATTAGAAAAGTTGTGGCAATTTTAATGCTGATTTTGAATCCGTCGAGAAATCAGGGCTAACTGCGATCGTCTTCGAATTATTTTCAAAAAACTGAAATTTTGCATTTTAGTTTTTGTCAAAAATCTGAAAAACGAGCAATCGTACGAAGATAAAAATTTTACCTTCTAAAGGCACTTTTTTGTGAACGTTCTAGTAGTGTCGTTAGTTTTTTTGTAAAGCATTTAGTTTCTGAGATACGACCCACAATTTTCAATTTTCTTATGGACGCCATATTGGATTTTTACAGATTTAAAATCTACATTAAATTCTCGTTCTCCTGATGTATAACACTAATGGTTTATGTTGTTAGTTAGGACACCAAACGACGATCTTTGTTTTCATGTTAAGTAGGCTATGTACAACATGATAAATGACAAGCGAGCAGTGACAAGACGCACAACTTATGGTGGAAGTGAATTTTATCAAGTTGTAAACATCACAAAACAAAAAGGTGTTAATTGTGCTTTGTAAAACACGTCAATATGCCATACACTAACCTTGAAAGATTTGACATGTATAACTGTTATATCAGAAATAATAGAAATAGTACAGAAGCAACCAGAATGTATTATAATTTGTACCCAGAGAGACGACAACCTGATAGGACAATTTTTCTTACATTACAAAGGAATTTACAAGAACATGGAAGTTTTTCTGCACCTCGGCAGAAGTATGGTTCCCGTCGTTTAACCCAAGAGAACATTTTAAATATTGAAGAAATTATCAATGAAACACCCACAATTTCTACTCGAGAATTAAGTCGGAGAACTGCAGTGCCAAAAACAACTGTTCACAGATATTTACAAGACAATAAGTACCACCCTTTCAAACCAGTTATCGTACAAAAATTAAGACCCGGAGATGCTGAACGTCGGCTTGTGTTCTGTAACTGGTTCACTAATCAGTGTGACCTAATTGAGAATTTTCCATTAAATGTCTGCTGGACCAATGAAACAAGATTTAATAATAACGGAATTTACAATAAACATAATCATCATTACTGGGTGGTAAATAATCCGCGTATTATCAGAGAATCAAGATCGCAAGACAGATTTGGATTTAATGTTTGGTGCGGAATATTAGGTATGTAAGCCCTTATTGAGTTTTTTTGCTCTGATGCTGGGGCATGTTTCAAACTTATTAATTAATTTAATTAATTGTATTTCAGGCAGTAGACTACTGGGTCCAATAATCTATGATTATACCTTAAATGGTCCACGTTATCTGGAGCTACTGCAAAATGAAATTGCACATTTTTTAGATGAGATATCACTAGCTGAACATCAGAGAATGTGGTACCACCACGATGGTGCCCCACCGCACAATTCACGTGTGATTCAGAGGCATCTTCACGATCACTTTGGTGTACAATTAATAACAACACATGGACCTGTAAGATGGCCTGCGAGATCGCCCGATTTTACGCCCCTCGATTTTTACCTCTGGGGCTATGCCAAGAACCAAATTTATGAAGAACCTGTCAACAATGTTGATGAGCTGAGGGAGCGAGTTATTGAAACATTTGAAAACATTGACAGACGTTTCCTGAGAAAAGCTGCAAATCACGTGCACTTGCGACTACTAAAATGTATTGAAAATAATGGGACCCACATTGAACAGTACCTTTGATGTGTTACTATTGTATGTTATTATTATGATGATTATTATCTGTAAATAAACAAAGATCGTCGTTTGGTGTCCTAACTAACAACATAAACCATTAGTGTTATACATCAGGAGAACGAGAATTTAATGTAGATTTTAAATCTGTAAAAATCCAATATGGCGCCCATAAGAAAATTGAAAATTGTGTGTCGTATCTCAGAAACTAAACGCTTTACAAAAAAACTAATGACACTACTAGAACGTTCACAAAAAAGTGCCTTTAGAAGGTAAAATTTTTATCTTCGTACGATTGCTCGTTTTTCAGATTTTTGACAAAAACTAATATACAAAATTTCAGTTTTTTGAAAATAACTCGAAGACGATCGCAGTTAGCCCTGATTTCTCGACGGATTCAAAATCATCATTAAAATTGCCACAACTTTTCTAATTTAACCACCTTTCTATCTCTTATAGTTTCCGATATCCCAATGGTGGGGATCGAATTTGGGACACACTGTATATGAATGTATTAAATTACTATGTAATAATAGAGATAATTTCCATATGCACTTAATGAACCCGATGCATAACACTAGACATGGGGAGTGGTACACCTACCCTAACCATAGGCTCTCTTTAACCGAATCTAGTCCATTATATGCCTGTATAAAACTCTACAACCATCTTCCAAATTATCTAAAAGTCAACGAACCATTCATTAAAGTAAAAAAACTTCTTTTATCATTACTCTGTGAATTAGAACCTTACACTGTTAATGAGTTCTTAAATAATAGAATTGGTCAGCAATAGTGATATAGTCTTTTTACATTTATGTGTTTTTATTAGTTGTGATTTTTAACGATGTATTTTTTTTTTTTTTTTTTATTTTAACTTTTAGCATATAGATTATAGATACATGTTTTACTTTATTCAATTTTATTTACATACTCTGTATATCTCTCTGTTGACTGGCTTATGCAACTGTTATGTCTGTTTGTAATAAGTGCAATAAATTATTATTATTATTATTTTATTTTATTTTATTATTTTTTTTCGCGAGAGCGATGCTGGTCAGTTCTGCCATGTCTCCGACATTCTCACGGAGGAAGCGCCAGCGAATTCACTACGACCACTCCCTGCAACCTGTAGAGTTAGCGACCGTAGGTTCCTAAATCGTGTGCCCTAAGTAAACGAAGAGAGCCCAGGATAACAGCTTTTTGTGTCTGGCCTGCCAGCCATTCGGCCGAATGTTGACAGGCCGGTATTGTTCGTAATTCCGAGAGCAGTGTGGGCTTCATACCTCTGAGTACACCGATTATAAGGACTACCAACTTGACCGAGTAGGCTGGATTTAATTACAAAGATGGCGCCGGACAGAGAGGATGGGCCATCTCAGGCTGAGTGTAAATACTGTAAAAAAGGAGTTACCAGTAGTTTAAAATGCTGTGAATGTGGTGCAGTTTATCATCCATCATGTGCTTTAAGAATTAGTGGTTGTTTCTTCAAATGTTGTAAATCAGAGAGAAAAAATGAACAACTTGGCTCAAGTGTTGAAAAGTTGGATGAAAAAAATGTTGATTTCTCAATGGAAGCATTTATTTATTTAAAACTACTAGTGGAAGAGCAGGCAGTAACAAATAAATTACTGAAAGAGAAAATAAACAATTTGGAAATTGAATTAAAAAGTGAAAAGGCTAAATATAGATCCACAGAAGATAAGTACAATCAATTGTTAAAGAAGGAAGATAAAAAACAGGGTGACTCTGATAAGCACCAAAAAACTGTTAAACTTAACAAAAACACAAATATGACAGAAGCAGTAAAAAAAGGAACACAGAATATAAATAACTCAAATCTAACTGCCATGGTTACTCATCAACAACAAAAAATGAATTCTTATATAAATATTAACAGCGATGTGAGGGAACGAGGAAATGAAGAGGAAACCAAGCAGCATATCACAAAACCAGATAATAACCAAGTAAATAGCCAAGTAAATAATGAATTTAAAACAGTAACTTATAAACAGAAAAGACAAAAATATGTAAACAGGAGTAACATATGCCACGGCACTGGAACGTCCGAGGATGGAAGTAACTTTAAGGGCATAGATAAAAAGCTATGGCTTTATGTATATAGAGTACCACGATGTGTAACTGATAACGACATTACCAATTTTATATCCAAAAAACCATCTTTCAAAAATATCAAAACAGATGTGAAGGAATTACCCACTGATGCAAATCAAAACAAAGTGTTTTTAGTAACAGCCCCGTTTGAGAAGAAAGAAGATATGTACAAACCTGAATTTTGGCCCAAAGGAGTAGCAGTTAAACGTTTCGATTTTAACAAGCAAAAGTGGTATAATCAAAATTCTTTTTTATAAATACGAATACACCCAACAGTTTTTTAAAACCCATAGTGAAGAAAAGAAGAGTTTTAAAGATTCAGTAGTCAAATACATAAGAATATGTCATCTAAATATCAGGAGTATTCGAAACAAAGTGCAAGAAATTGATTTTCTCCTTCACTCCTTGGACCTCCCGGAAGTTGTGTGCTTTACAGAAATATCATGTAGTGAGTCTGAAATTACCCTTATAAAATTGGATATGTATGTTTTAGCTGATTTTTACTGTAGAAACAATTCATGTTCTGGTGGTGTAGCTATTTTCATAACACAATATTAAATTCGAAACTAGAGTTTGTGATGTCCAGAAAGTAGATTTCTTATTTGAATATAGTTTAATAGAAATTTGTTATGACAATATATCAATACTTGTGGGATGCTTTTACAGACAACCCTCAAATATATTATTTGGTCGTGATTATTTTATACATAATATTGACGAATTGTTATATAAATTACTTAAAAATAACAGTAAAGTTTTTATTTGCGGAGATTTTAATTTTAACTTTGACCACAATGCTGTGAGAAATAAAGCAGATAAACTATCACTTATTTTGTCATCTTATAATTTACAAAGATGTATAAATGAATACACACGAATTGACAAGCGAAATAATACTAAAACTATAATAGACAATATTTTTTCCAATATTAGTAGTGAATTTTTAGACCCTCTAGTCATACATTGTGACCTATCTGATCATTTTTTACAAATGGTATGTTATCAATATGACTCTGGTCTAACCTGGAGTAATCATATAGATATGGTACTAGGTAAACTGTCTACACATTGTTTTGTGTTATGGCAGATGCGTCAACATGTCAGTCTGAATATTTTAATAATATACTACTATGCATACGTCCAGTCATGTCTTGACTATTGCATAATGTGTTGGGGAAATTGTAGCAGAATAGGGGAAGTTCTTATTATGCAGAAAAAAATAATACGTACAATAACATTTAAATCTCCTAGAGAAACTTGTAGGCCATTATTTAATAATCTAAACATTTTAACTATTTCGTCATTGTATATTTTCAGATGTGTATCTTATGTAAAATCCCATATTAGCAATTATATCCCAAGGGATGAAAATACCATATACAGTTTAAGGAACAGCTGTAATCTTACTGTAAGACAGCATAGGTTAACTACTGTAGCAAACGGGCCCGATGTCATGTCGGTCAAACTATACAATAATCTACCCATCGAGGTAAAACAAATTAAGGAGTTAAAAATTTTCAAACAGATGGTAAGAAAAATTTTAATCAAAAACAGTTTTTATTCGGTCAATGAGTATATGAGTAGCAGTAAAATTATTATCCCCGAGTTTTAATAATATATTTTATGATATACTTGAATTTTACTTGTGTGTTTATACTATATTTCACTTTTAACTTTTATATTTTCTATGTCGTATTTTATAAGTAACTAACTAATATACTAATATTGTAGAGTTTAGTGTAGTAAAATTGTATTGGCTATATTTTAACACTTTTTGTAAAAGTCCATGAAAATAAAGATTATTATTATTATTATACAGCACTAGGAGCTCGCACCGGAGATCGCGATACTTAGCCTGTTTTTCCTCCTCTTTCAAGACGATGTTTGTTTCAGTCGGAGCTGAAAACTCGATGACATATATCACCTTCTGCTGATGATAGAGGAGTACTATGTCAGGCTTGTTGGCTTGAATTAGCCTGACGGTCGGGAACGAGTAGTTCCAGTATATCCTGCACCTCTCGTTCTCGACAACGGACTCAATATCTCCGGGACGTAAGGCAGCACTGGTGTTTGGTCTACCCCGTACGAGTGCCGTAGATGGTAGTAAAGCACTCGTAATGCCGCGTTATGGCGATGGATGTAGGCCGAAATCGCATATACCGGGCATGCAGACAGTAAATGCACGAGCGATTCCGGCGCCTGATGGCAGGTCCTGCAGCTGGTATCAGGAACCCCTACACCCATCACACGGCTTCAGTAGACCAAGGTGTTAATAGCACCATTCTGGCAGGCCACAATGAATCCCTCGGTCTCCGACTTAAGCCCAGCTGACCTTAAAAAGGCGAACGTCAGCTTGGTCGATAAACCCAGCGTTTCTATGTTCTTATAGAATTCACCGTGCATGGATTTATCGACGTGCCGTCTAAACAGATTATCCTGTTCAGCAGCTTTAACCTGGGCTTTCAGACGATTTGGCGGAAGCTCAGTGACCGACTCTGGGTCGGCACCTCGCCGGCCTCCTCGCCTGATGTTGAATACGAGACCCAGTTCATCTGCTCTCTTTGCTGCCTTGAATAATCCTGCTCCCACTCCTGCATTTTCATGATTTCTCACTAATTGCAGGAGAGGGTCTGAGCGCCTAAGGACGTTACATGCTACACTAAGGACTACCCGGCCATGCATGTACTCCAAACTCAAGAGTCCTCGGCCCCCCCGATGACGTGGGAGGTACACACGAGGAACGGACAATTTTGGATGAATGCTCCTATGGATATTCATCATCTTGCGGGTACCTCTATCTAACTGACGCAGCTCATCTACCGTCCATCTCACTACTCCAAAGAAGTAGAGCAGAACAGGAACGGCAAGCATATTAGTGGCAGACACCTTGTTTTTCCCCGAAAGTTTGGATGACCAAATCTTTCGGAGTAGGCCTCTGTACTTGCCGCGGAGAGATTCCTTAATTTGTTGCACATCCTGGATGTGATGTTGTTGCACACCCAGGTATGTGTAAGTCTCTCCGACATCTAGATGTCGCAAGATGCTTCCGTCTGCGAGCTGCGCCTCTTCAGCAAAGTCCCCGCATCGTCGTCTCTTGAGGTGGACGACTGCACACTTGTCCAATCCGAATTCCATTCCAATAGCCAGCGTATACCGTTCGACCACCCTTAGAGCATTTTGCAGTTCCTGCTCTCTGGAGGCGTAGAGTTTAAGGCCATCCATGTAGAATAAATGGGTGACCTTATGCTTCCGGTTGCTGGGTGGACCGCATTGGTATCCGCGGACTTGGCGGAGTTCAACAGATAAAGGCAACAATGGGATGCAGAAGAGGAGAGGACTCAAGGAGTCCCCTTGGAATACTCCTCTCCTGAATGCTACCTGCTCTGTGGTAACCCGCTGTGCACCGGATGTTATGGTGAAGCGAGAACAAGAGCTCATGTGATGTTGTGTCAAATGCCTTACGGTAGTCAATCCAGGCCATCGATAGATTCCGCTTATATTGCATAGAGTCCTGTGTAATACAGCGGTCTATCAGCAGGTTATCCTTGCAGCCTGCCATGCCTTTCTTCGCACCACGTTGCTCATTTATCTATTGAAAGACCGGATCAACATGCCGTAGTGTCCTAGCGTCAAGATACGTGTAAATACCTTGTAGCAGGAGTTTAGACATGTGATTGGCCTATAGTTTCTCGGATTGGACAGATCTCCTTTCTTGGGGATTAACACAGTACGTCCTTCGACAAACCAGTCCGGAATCTGCTGCCCCTCGTTCAACCAAGAGTTGAAAACCCGCGCCAGACGACGGTGGGCGGATGGAAATTTCTTCCACCACCAGTTGTTAATGCCGTCTGGGCCAGGAGCAGCGAAGTTCTTGGTACCAACAAGTGCCTGTTGGACTTCCTCCGTACTGATCGCCGGGCACACTTCGTTGTGCTCTCCGAAGGTTCTGTTACATAGAGCCTCGAAGTGTGCTATTGCTGGAGTGCTGCTGTTGAATGGACGCGTCGTTTCGTAGATTCCCTTCCAGAATCCTTCGACATCTTCTACATTCGGCGGATTATCGACAACACGCTGTGCCTCCTTGAACAGGCGGGAGGGAGTCGTACGGAACATTGAATTTTGTTCCATACTTCGCACCCGCTTGTTCAACTTCTTCTTTATTGCCATCAGTGTCCAAATCCTATCTAAACAGTGTTGCTTGATGGTAAGCAACACTGTCAGATTTAGAGTGTGGTGTTGGCGTCTCAGTCCGGCTGCCACTCGCCGGACTTTAGGCGTGAATGCCCTGCCAGATGTTATGTGTTCCACCACACTCTGAGTTTTCTCTTCTGATTTTTTGTACCCGCTGCTTAGCTTTCTCAATTCCGCTAGAGGCATTAGTTTGCCTTTCGCGAGGAACGAGTTGCCTAGCGGCGTTGTACACGGCAGAGTTGATTTGCCAGATGTCGGCATCCTCTGGGAGGTCCTCATCGATGACCGTGTCCATTCTAGCCAGGTCTTGGGCCTTTAGGGTAGTCCTGGTGATAAGACTTACCCTCGTCCTTAAGTCAGCTTCGGTGTACTCTGCTGGAAGTCTCCCGTCAGCGTTTTGCCGCGGTGGTTGTGCGGCTGGTACAGCTACTTGCTGACGGGGTAAGCGTTGATAACCTGTCCTGCGCAAGAAGGATACTTGGTCTCTCAGATGTTGCTGAGAGAAGGCACGATACTCTGGATGCATTTCGCACCAAAGTGCGTGCAATCTTGCCATGTATCCTCTACGCGCAGGTTCGCTGCTCTCATAGCAGGTCAGCAAATTATCCCGCAGTTCACTACGACCGCTCCCCGCAACCCGCAGAGTTAGCGACCGTAGGTTCCCAAATCGTGTGCCCTGAGTAAACGAAGCGAACCCAGGACAACAGCTTTCTGCATCTGGCCCGCCAGCCATTCGGCCGAATGTTGACTGGCCGGTATTGTTCGTAATTCCGAGAGCAGCGTGGCCTTCATACCCCCATATTATTATTATTATTAAGTTTATATATGTCATTTTTAATTTTTTTCTCTTTATTACTTGAGACTAATTGCTATTGATTGTTGATTGACTTTATCCTTTGTTTCTGAAAGTTCATTTTTTTTAAATATACAGGACAATTAGATAGATAGATAAAGATAAAAATTTATTCATCAATAAAGTTATACAAACATATAAACTTATCTGACTAGTCAAAAAAGAACAGTAATTTGCAGTAAAAGACAATTATAAACATTGAACAATTTAAAAACGTTTGTAATAGATACAGTGAAGCTACCATACGACGGTGAGACGTGCAGCAAAACACCAGAGAGAGAGATAGAGAGAGAAATGCATGTCAGGCAACATACACTCCTCCCCCTGCCTCCCCGAAGGCTTACCACACATCCCGCCATCGCACAATAATTTCACTTCACATACATAAACACACAGTTACACGCATACATATGTTAAACATTATTATTTGCAGACCTTTAGAGTGTCTCCGCAAGGAACACCAAAATATAAATTTAATAAACCATATAAATATAGGTGAAAACAAACTTAAAAATTAAGGAACTCATCAACATCATAAAATGCATTGTCACATAAAAATTTTAACATTTTATTCTTAAATGACACGTTGCTGCCAGTATCAATACATTGATTAATTTTGTCGAAAAATTTAATGCCAATGTGTCTTGGAGAATTTTCTCCTAGTGCAAGGCGGGAGTACGGCTGATATAGGTTATCTCTGTTTCTTGTGTGGTGTGTATGAATATCACTGTTTCTCGGGAATTGAGATTCGTTTTCTTTGATGAACATTATTATTTGGTAAATATATAAACTAGGCAAGGTAAGTATTTGTAACTCTTTGAATAATGGTTTGCAGCTAGTTAAGGGGTGAGTTTTACACATAGCTCTTATAACCTTTTTTTGTTGTTGAAATGCTCTTTTAAAATATGGGGAATTTCCCCAGAAAATGAGCCCATACTGTAATTGAGATTGAACCAATCCATAATAAAGAGTTTTAAGAGTGTTTATCCTGACAGTGTCTCTCAGATTCCTTATTATGTAGCAAATGGTGCTTAATTTTGAGCAAACCGTATTTATATGCATTTCCCATGTAAGTTTCTGATCTAAAGTAACACCCAAAAATTTAGTAGTTGTTGTACTCTGAATGGATTTGTTTGATATCTTCAGATATAGATCATAGTTTGTCACCACATTTTTTGGCAAAAAACGCATATAACACGTTTTATTTATATTTAAGTTTAGTCCATTCTCATTACAATAGCGACTCATTTCCTGTGATGCATTGTTACTGTCGATGACAATCTGTTCAATACAGTTATGAGACATTAGCATGTTTGTGTCATCCGCATAGAGAAGAAGTTGATTTGGAGTAATACATGTATTAGGTATGTCGTTGATGAAAATAATAAAAAACAGAGGTCCCAAAATCGAGCCTTGAGGCACCTCCAGATTTACATTTTTTGTCTCGGATTTAGCCCCGTCAACGACGGTGGTTTGCGTGCGGTTTTGTAAATATGAGGCAGCCCAGCTATATGGTGCACCTCGTACCCCAATGCCTTTTAATTTCATGAGTAGCAGATTGTGATCTACAGTATCAAATGCTCAACTTAAATCATAAAAAAGCCCTAGGACATGACTCTTGTTATTTAGTGCATTGTATATAAAATCTATGCAGTCTAATATGGCAGTATTGGTGGATTTACTTTTACGAAAACCATTTTGAACATTTGATATCAGATTAAAATTCTCTAAATAATTAGTTAGTCTTATGGAGTATGATGCTTCAAAAATTTTAGCAATTTGACTTGGCATACATATAGCTCTATAGTTGATAATGTCCGTTTTGGGGCCTTTGTTTTTATATACAGGTATACATTTGGATTCTTTTAGGTTGGGGAATACACCACCTGAGAACGATTCATTCACTAGGTATGCTAATGGCTCATCAATAAAGTCTTTTACTGACTTCATCACTTTTCTGCTGATGTCGTCGATACCAGCAGCCGGTTTAAGAGTGGTTTTTCCAATTATTTCGTTTATTTCTTGTGGTGTCGTCGGTGTGAGAAAAAAACTGGTATGTGCCTTTTCAATGTTGATGTTATAATTAGGTTTGGGATGGTTTGAAGTAACACTTATAAAGTAATCGTTGATAAAATTACTCTTCTCCGTGGCAGTTGATATCATATATTGAATGATCTTCATTTAAATCTAGTTTAAACTTATCCCTAGCTTCGATACAATTAAAACATTTCACATATTCTCTATCACAGCTGTCGCTATTATGACCTTCTTCTGTACATTTTAGGCATCTTGGATTTCGAACACAGTCGTCAGAGTTATGGCTAAGACCAGTGCATTTAAAGCAGCGATGTACACTAATATATTCAAACACCCTAAATATGTCCCAGTTTAAAAATAAAGAGTTTTCGTCTAAAATTTTTTTGATTGTCAACGGATCACATTCAATTATCGCCATAAAGTTTTTCTTAATTTTTTTAATCACTTTGACAGTTATATGCATATTCTCATGGTTTAAATAGGTGTTTTGTCTCTGAATGCAATTGATTAATTCTTGTTCGCTAATGTTCTCAGTAATGTCAACTATTTTAACGCAAGGGTTTTTTTAACTCTGGTGCCTTCACTTGGTATTGTCTACTTAAAAGGGAAATCATTATTGCAGTGTTTTTGGATCTGAAAAGGGCCTTTGAAACTGTAGCACGGGAACGTCTACTAAGTAAATTAAAAAAATATGGTGTAAGTGATTTAGCTTATAAGTGGTTTGAATCGTTCCTAGAAAATCGGAGGCAAAAGGTTAAGGTTAATACTTGTATATCTAATGAACTAGTTAACAATGTCAGAGTACCTCAAGGCAGTTGTTTTTAATATATGTAAATGATATTTATACAAGATGTAAAGGTTCTAAAATATATATGTTCGCCGATGACACTCTCATAACGATACAAGGTAGTGATTACAAAGTGTTACTGGACCAATTAAATGGCGACCTGGTAAATATAGACAACTATTTTTGCGAAAATAAACTAAAACTTAATATACAGAAAAGTAAATATATGGTAATTGGAACAAAAACTAAGATTAAAACTATTGACTTGCACAATTTAAATGTATGTATTGGTGGTGTAAATCTGGAACGTGTTGAAGAGTTTAAATATTTGGGTGTAATACTTGACACGACATTATCATTTAATAGTCATATTGAATATATAAGAAATAAGGTGGCTAAGAAAAACTATTTCTTGAGTAGAGTGGATCTTAGTGTTTATTCTAGATTGACAATTTATAAGACAGTGATATTGCCTCATTTCATATATTGTGCAACTATATTATATAGTGCCAATAAAACGAAATTAACTGAGCTGCAGGTTGTACAAAATAAAAGTTTTTTTTTATTAGCCGTTACTCGAGTCCGAGTATAGAAATGTTACAGTCGATAAATTGCGTACAATAAAAAACAAGTAAAAGGTGTAGTCTATTGTAATTCCCATTCATCTACGGTGCACACGACTATGGCTATAGAGGCCAATTCGGGAGAGCACATGTCGACCGCAATCAGGACAAACATAGACCTGGTTAGGTCTTGGATTCGGCCTTCTTGCAGCAACATTTCCTTGATAGCTGGCCACAACCCCTCGCCATTCGGTTCTGTCCGCTGCAAGTTGTTCCCATTGCTCGTCTGCAATACCGCAGGATTTTAAACTTTCATGGAGAGCGTCTTTGAACCTCTTTCGTTGACCGCCACGCTTTCTTCTACCGCTTAGCAATTCACCATAAAGTGTACATTTAGGAAGGCGGTTATCATGCATACGATGAACGTGACCTGCCCATCTTAGGCGTGCTCTTGAAATAAGCACCTCAATTGGAAGGCTGTTTGCTCTCCTGAGTACTTCCACGTTTGATATGTGATGGAACCAACGGATTTTCATCATACTTCTGAGGTGTCTTTGCTGAAAACGTTCTAATTCTTTCACATGACGACGGTAAGTGACCCAGCTTTCACATCCATATAGCAGTGTTGGAATGACAACTGCTCTGTAGACAGCCATTTTCGTTGACAAAGCAAGGTCGTGGTTGTCAAATACTCTCTCTCTAAGTCCCCAGAATGCTCTAGATGCAGCGTTAATTCTATTGCGAATCTCGCTGTCCATGTTTGCTTTGTCATTAACAACGTTGCCTAAGTAATTGAACTGATCCACCACTTCAAGAGAATTTCCGTTAAGTGTAATGTCTATTTGGTTCACTCGATGAGGAGTTGACATAATCTTAGTCTTTCCAATGTTGATTTTAAGTCCCAAAGAATCATAGCTTTGGGCATACACATCTAAAAGTTCTTGAAGCTCTTCCGGCGTAGAGGCTAAAAGTGCACAGTCATCCGCATACTGGAGATCACAAATGAATCGTGTGCGTGTCTTCGTGAAAGCTCTAAAGCGCCCTATGTTAAAGAGACCGCCATCAAAACGGTATCTGAGACCTATTCCTCTGACTGTCAGTTTGTTGTCAACAATAATTGTTAGAGCAGTGGTAAACAAATTAAAGAGTAGGGGTGCCAGGACACATCCCTGCCTAACTCCAGTGAGAGTTTGGAAAGGTTCGGTTGCCTCATTATTATACATAACCTGGGCGTTGTTGTTTGTATGTAGACTGCGACATACTTCCACAAATTTTCTAGGGATACCTAAGCGGAACATAATTTTCCAGAGCACTTCCCTGTCCACCGAGTCAAACGCCTTGGTTAAATCAATGAAGGCCATGTGAATTTCTCCTTGATGTTCGAGTGCTTTTTCTTGAAGCTGTTTAAGTGTGAAGATTAAATCCAATGTGCCTCGGTTTGGTCTAAAGCCACTCTGTGTTTCAGGAAGTAACTTTTCCATAACAGGTGTTAGCCTATTTGCCATCGCTTTAGTGAGTATCTTCCCTCCAACAGCCAGGAGAGCTATACCCCTGTAATTTCCACAGTCCGCAGCGCTCCCTTTGTTTTTGAAGAGGTTGATTAAAAGTGTATCACGAAACTCCTGCGGAGCTTGACCACTTTCCCACACGATATCAAACAGTTTTTTGAGGTAGGGTATGAGCTCTGACGACACAGCTTTAAAGATCTCAGCTGGGAGTGAGTCGGCGCCGGGAGATTTGTTATTTTTTAGCTGCCCAATGGCGGTTAAGATCTCTTCCGTTGTTAGTGGTTTATCTAAGTCTTCGAAGGTGTCATATTGAGGGATAAGATTTATAATATCGTGATCGGCTTGACTTTGCTGGTTAAGAATGCTAGAGTAGTGTTCTTTCCATCGGGCTCTTATTTCCTGGTCTTCTTTGAGGAGATTTCCATTTAAATCTTTAATAGGGCACATATTTTTCCTACTGGGGCCGTACACTGCTTTTACTCCTTGAAAGAAATTCCTGTAGTCGTGTGAATCGGCGTACCTTTGAATTTCTCTGGCCTTACTTGCCCACCACTCGTTCTTTATTCTTCTGATTTCGCGTTGCGTTTCATACTTAGATTGGGTAAAAGCTTCTGCTTTTGATGAGTCGTTGGGGTGGTTGATAGCGTTTTGGAAGGCAGTATGTTTGCGGTCAAGAAGTTCTTGTATAAAAGCTTCATTATCATTGAACCAGTCCTCCTGTTTTTTACTTGCTGCAGTGCCAAGAATTTCCTCACTCGCACTTTTTAAACTGTCTTTAATTTGTGTCCAGGTAGCAGCGACAGAATTGGTTTCTTCTAGTGCACTCAAATTCTCTTGAACTTTTTGCTTTAGCTGTTCGACGGTTTGTTGGTCACGCAATTTACTAATACAGAGACGGAGTCTGCGTTTTACTTGAGTTCTTCGGTGTTTGGGTCTCATAACAATTTTCATTTTAGAGACAACAGGACGATGATCGGTCCAACATTCGCTATCAATGCGCGCCTTTGTAATTTGGACGTCCTTGAGATGCTTCCTACGTACAATAACATAGTCCAGTAGATGCCAGTGACCTGATCTGGGGTGACGCCAGGTGCCTTTAAATTTATCCTTTTGTCGGAAAATGGTGTTTGTTATAACTAGATCATGTTCGGCGCATTTAGTTAGAAGTAGTTGACCGTTAGCGTTCATGTTGCCCAAACCGTTCTTGCCTATGATGCCTGGCCAGGTGTCTGCATCTCTCCCTACTCTAGCGTTAAAATCGCCAAGAATAACGAGTCGTTCCGTTTTAGGTATTCTACAGAGGGTTTCTTCCAGCTGTTGATAGAAGCTTTCCTTGGTTTCGTGACTTGCATCCAGAGTGGGAGCGTAGGCGCTTATTAGATTTACCGCGTTGCCATCTGATAGCTCATAGCGTAGCAGCATTAGACGCTCGGATAGGCCTTGTGGTACTTGTGTTAAGTTGGATACAAGTTGATTCCGAACGGCAAATCCTACTCCATGTTGTCTTCTTGAATTGGTGGGAAGACCTTTCCAATAGAAGGTGTAGTACTTTTCTGTGAGAGAGCCTTCCTCCAAAAATCGAGTTTCGCTGAGAGCTGCAACGTCAACATTGAGTCGGTGAAGTTCTCTATCTATTAGAGCAGTTCTTCTTTCAGGCCGATCGGTGCGAGTGCTGTCGTTCAAAGTACGAACATTCCAAGCGCCGTAGATGAAAGAATTAGTTTTGTTGGATTTAACTTGTCGGTGTTTTTTCGACATTCGATGAGGTGTCCCTGTGGGCACCCTCCCCCGGAGATCCGATCGGGAGGGTATTTTACCTCCGGATGATTTTGTCCCACTTGAACGCTCCATCATTTTTTAAAAGCCTTAATCGACTGAAAACGAAGCTGCATTTGAAGTTTTAGCTGGAGCAGGTATGCAACTGACCAGCTCGGTTGCGGAAGGCGAATGGTGTGGTCCCATGGCACAGAAGAAATAAAAGTTTAAGAATTATATTGAAATGCGATAAATATACACCAGTTCAGTTCATGTTTAACAACTTAAAGTTAAAAAATATAGAGGAAATTGTTTTCATACAAGCTATGATCTTCGTATATAAACTAGTTAATAACTTATTACCAAAATATTTAAGTAATACTGTGCAATATGTACGTGATATACACAACTATGATACTCGCCAAAGAAATACTCTCTTTATACAAACGTGTAGAACAGCAAGTGGGCAGAAATCAATATTAAAAGGAGCAGTAAACCAGTATAATAGACTTCCATCTGAAATTGTGGGTATGAATTCTCTTACATCCTTTAAAGAAGTTCACAGTATGAGAAAGAAAATATAATGATGTTGAATTAATTGTATTAGAAATTTTTATCATATATGAGGGAGAATAGAGTTTCAACTTATTTCTGTTTTTTTTTGTTGTATAATTATTATTTGTATTATTATAAATTGTATATGTTCATGATATGTATTTGTAAATGTAAGTAGCTTTTTGAGCTAAATAAAGGCATTATTATTATTATTAATTTCTTTTCAGCAATTTTTTGAATTTTTTCTTGTTCTGATTTATTTTGACACCCAATTATAACACCTCCTTCTTTCGTTTCTTTTAATTGTGTAATCCCTACTTCTAGAGCTGATGGCGCTTTGTATTTTTTAGAATAGCTTCCTTAGTTTTCTTGCACTCCGGTTTGTTTTTTGGTTTTATTATAACGACTTCATTAGGTGTGGAGGCTACTTTGGCAAATGTTTTGACTTTATTCTGACTATTACTACTGCATTTATTTAATTTATTATTGATATCATCAATTTTTGACATGAGCTCTTCCGTAACTTCATCTATTTTACTATTCATTTGGAAGAAAATATCAACATATTTTACACAAACTTCACAGAACCATTTGATTCCTGGACAATTTTCTATTATTTGTATCTCCATAGTTGCTACACATTAACGCATTTTAGATGATAATATTTTTCGCACTTTCCAGAACACCTTATACCACTCTCAACTGAAGTTAATTGAGTGTTACACTTACCACAATTATCCATGAGGAAAATTGTATTGTAACTAGTATCTTATTTCAAGAATTAGCACACAGCCATCAATATTTTATCAGTTCATGCCCACAAAAAATTATGTATACAGCTACTGTTTATATGGCTCAAACTACAGAATGTACTTACAATTCACACTTTAGTAAAATTGATACACTTATTAACAGATGCACTTTTGTATTAATGTATAATTTGAAAATTAATTTTGCAATATTTTTACTAAAACACAATACAACTCGTAACTTAACACCATAAAAAGGCTGTGTTCCACATGTAATCCAATCAGGAAAAAATCTTCTATATTTACACCTATCAAAAATTGAGTCATTGTGACTTACAAAGAATCTACAGTTTTTATTAAATTTTTTTAGATTGTTTAATTTCAGCAGGTAACAGGTTACTTATAAAATTTAGGTGCTAAGTATAGAAAATATCTCAAACTAATATTCTTATTAACAATAGGTGTTTGTAAGTTTCTATAAAATTACCTCTAGTATCATGCTGATGGTTATAAAAAGCAAGAGGTGAGTATGAAGAGAGATCTCACATTAAGAATATTGTGGGAGTATAGCAAATGGGTTGTGGGTAACGACTGGTTTTTTTGTTAGTTATTTTAAGAATAAAATTTTAGATCACATTGAGTTGTTTTAAGGAGTTATTATATAGACCACCCCACGCAATGATACCATATCGGATTAGAGATCCCACCAGGGCCTTATAAACTGTATTTAATATTTTTTTCCCTAAAAATTCTCTCATGAGATAAAATTTGTGTATAAGTTTACATAAATTGGATGTTAATTTGAGAATGTGTTTATCTCATTTTAAATTTTGGTCAATTATTGTACCAAGATATTTTGTATGAGTTGTCTCTTTAAATTCATGAACGACGAATCTAATACTTGTATAATCTGGTCTATTTGCTGATGTCAATCAGAAGGCTATGTAGTGAGTTTTTCTTACATTTAGAGACAATCTGAAAGTACCAATTTTGTACTTTGTTCACACCGTTTATTACAAGCGATTAAGTTTGATTCCCGATTAAATTTGATTTCAAGCAGCACTATGAACAATAAAACCCTATCATCAGCAAAAGAAATAATAGTGCCATTTATGACAAGATTTGTTAAGCAATTAAAATAACAAATAAACAATATTGGCCCAAGGACAGTGCCTTGTGGAACACCCATTTCAATTCAACTTGGTGAGCTAATGGTTTCTCTAACTCGAACCATTTGATATCTGCCAGAAAGATAGTTTTTACACACATTCAACACAGTACTTCGCACTCTATAATGATGTAATACATCTAGAACCTTTTTGTGAGGCACTGGGTCGAATGCTTTGGCCAAATCCAAAAATACTGCAATGCACTTGCTGTCATTAAGATTTTCAGTTATTTCTTTCGTAAGTTGATATATAGCATTACATGTACTAGATCCGCTTAAAAATCCATATTGATTTTTTGACAATATTTGATTAGTGTTTAGATAGCTAATCAGTCTAACTTTCAAACATTTTTCAAAAATCTTTGCAAAATTATTAACCAAACTAATTGGCCTATAATTATTTATACTCATTTTACTGCCTGCTTTATAAATTGTAGTAATGATAGTATTTTTAAAGCAACTGGAACGTTTCCAGTTTTGAATATTAAATTAATGATATGAATTAAAGGGCTGAGGATGTATAAATGAGAATCTTTTATAACTTCAGCTGATATTCCGTCAATTCCAGGAGAGCTACTGTTTTTAAGTGAATGTATATGTTTAATTATTTCACCTTGTGTAACAGGTTTTAAGAACATAGAGGAAATATTATCGTAAGCCACTTCGGATTCAATCACTGGAGGAGCAATTTTGTCAGCCATTTCCAAACCCACATTAGCAAAATAAACATTACAATAATCAGCCATTTCTTTATCATTTGCAAAAGGTTGAGAATTATTATCTAAAATTTGTATGTTATTATGTTTCATTCCTGTTGACTCATTTGTAGCTTTAGATATAATTTTATAAATTTTTTTAATATTATTTTTATTTTCTACTTTGCTCATAAAATTATTCTTGACGTGTACAATAAATTTATATTTTTTATGTGAATATTTTTGCGCTTTTTGATTGCTCAATGAGATTAAGATACGTCGAATAAAAAGTATCCGCAGCCATATTTGGATCGTTTAGTATCATGGCATTGTTCCAATTTTGTTCTTTAATTAATCCTGCAATTTTTTACAATCAATTTTTTAAAATTTATTCGTATCCATTTTACTTTCCTCACAAATGCCCTTGCAGATTAGATTTAACATTACTGGATCTGGATAGTGATCAGTTATATCAGATAGAGGATAAAGTTTGAATTTATTGTAATTGTTTATTTTGAGAAATATGTGGTCTAAATAGGAGGCTGACTCAATTGTAACACGAGTAGGAGAGTTGATGCAAGATATGAACCTACAGTGATTCAATGTAGCCAGATATAAATTTACAAAATTATTCTCTTTATCAGATATATTGATGTTGATATCTCCGACGAATATTTCAATTTGGTTATGAAAATTGTCAGTGTAATATTTCGCCATATTGTCTATAAAGTGTTGCATTGATGAGGGGGGTTGTCTATATACTGCTGTGATGCCCAATGTTACCTCATTAATTTTAAAAGTCAACCTAATAGCATTCAAATTCGATTTTACAATGGTGGTTGTGCACTTCATTTCTACGAATAAGGGTATGTTCGTGATTTTTAATATGCTTCAATAAGAGATAACCATATAAACATGATAAAGTAAGGATATTTAATCTTTTAAATTCATACTTTCATGTTTCTGATGTAGTTGTTGTTAGCAAGAATCACAAACAAATATAAAAACGTTTTCATATGCGGTGATTTTAACATAGACATTATGAATAAGTCACTAAATACTTTAATGCTAGAAGATATAGTTCAATCACACGGTCTAATCTCCCTCTTCGATGGACCTACAAGGGTAGCAAGCCTGGGCAACTGTTTAACACAGAGCAGCATTGACTACATAATAACTAATATAAGCAAAGAAAACTTAGTATGTGCCAACTTCGATCCTGGACTTTCTGATCATCATGCACAGATGGTGATCTGGAGGGATGATACTGAGAATAAGATTTATGACAACATTGGGGCTACCTCGCAACTTAGAAAAATCAGTGAACTTTCTATATCTGAATTCAAAAAACTGTTTACTAACGATAGAATATTTATAGACAATTTTTACAACACAACATATAGTAGCATTAACGAAGCCTATGGTTCCTTTTGGGAACACTTCCACTGGTGCTTTGAAGCCGCTTTTCCAAGAACGACAAAAAAGAACACGACAACTCAACAGCATAAAATCACATTCACTTCTTCCCTGACAACAAAATTACAAGACCTAAAATATTTAAACTACCTAAGAAAGCAATGTCACTCTGAAGACATAAACAATAAATATAAAACAACAAAAAAAAACTCTTGAAACTGATATTAAAAAGGAAAAGCAAGCGTTTTATATGCAAAAAATTAAACAGGCTAGCAATCAATGCAAAACACTGTGGAATATAGCTAATAATCCAAATGTTAAGAAAACCGTGAACCACATAACTATTAACCATGAGTGGACAGAACATGTATTTATATTTATGTAGTTATGATAAACCAAGTTGCACTTGGATATTGTATTTTGTTGTTGTCAATAGAAACCATTATTATTATACTGACGTATGAAAAATAAATATATCAAAAAACTTAATCTATCACTTTAATTTACAAAGAAAAAGAAGTTACTACAGTCCACAGATCCAACATATGGTCCTTCGAGCCGGATAATAATAACTAACAAGTGTTAAAACGTAGGAAGGAAACGATAATAATAAGGATAACTCACTGAAGAACGGAATTCCCACATTCTAGCAGACTGTGCAGTTCAAGAACGCAAGCAACGGCTGTTAGCAGGTAGTACACAAATACAAATAAGAGCAGGGAGGATCCATTATTATTTATTTCCCAAAAATTGTATCTTTCGACTTTGCAAGCAGATAACAAACTAAATACCTTGATATTAAGAATCATTGCACAAAAGTGATAAGGTAAATTATACTGGTGTACCAGTCTCTTCATTATTCACCATCTAGTTAAAATATAATTTACCTTATCACTTTTGTGCAATGATTCTTAATATCAAGGTATTTAGTTTGTTATCTGCTTGCAAGGTCGAAAGATACAATTTTTGGGAAATAAATAATAATGGATCCTCCCTGCTCTTATTTGTATTTGTGTACTACCTGCTAACAGCCGTTGCTTGAGTTCTTGAACTGCACAGTCTGCTAGAATGTGGGAATTCCGTTCTTCAGTGAGTTATCCTTATTATTATCGTTTCCTTCCTACGTTTTAACACTTGTTAGTTATTATTATCTGGCTCGAAGGACCATATGTTGGATCTGTGGACTGTAGTAACTTCTTTTTCTTTGTAAATTAAAGTGATAGATTAAGTTTTTTGATATATTTATTTTTCATACGTCAGTATAATAATAATGGTTTCTATTGACAACAACAAAATACAATATCCAAGTGCAACTTGGTTTATCATAACTACATAAATATATCAAAAAACTTAATCTATCACTTTAATTTACAAAGAAAAAGAAGTTACTACAGTCCACAGATCCAACATATGGTCCCACGAGCACGGATAATAATAACTAACAAGTGTTAAAACGTAGGAAGAAAACGATAATAATAAGGATAACTCACTGAAGAACGGAATTCCCACATTCTAGCAGACTGTGCAGTTCAAGAACTCAAGCAACGGCTGTTAGCAGGTAGTACACAAATACAAATAAGAGCAGGGAGGATCCATTATTATTTATTTCCCAAAAATTGTATCTTTCGACTTTGCAAGCAGATAACAAACTAAATACCTTGATATTAAGAATCATTGCACAAAAGTGATAAGGTAAATTATACTGGTTTACCAGTCTCTCCATTATTCACCATCTAGTTAAAATATAATTTACCTTGTCAATAGAAACCATTATTATTATACTGATGTATGAAAAATAAATATATCAAAAAACTTAATCTATCACTTTAATTTACAAAGAAAAAGAAGTTACTACAGTCCACAGATCCAACATATGGTCCCACGAGCACGGATAATAATAACTAACAAGTGTTAAAACGTAGGAAGGAAACGATAATAATAAGGATAACTCACTGAAGAACGGAATTCCACCATTCTAGCAGACTGTGCAGTTCAAGAACTCAAGCAACGGCTGTTAGCAGGTAGTACACAAATACAAATAAGAGCAGGGAGGATCCATTATTATTTATTTCCCAAAAATTGTATCTTTCGACTTTGCAAGCAGATAACAAACTAAATACCTTGATATTAAGACTCATTGCACAAAAGTGATAAGGTAAATTATACTGGTGTACCAGTCTCTCCATTATTCACCATCTAGTTAAAATATAATTTACAAGATGCCACAAAAAACTTTAATTAAAAAACGAGCATCCGTAAAGGCTCGATTAACATCTTTTGAAAATTATTTTAATACATTTGAAGGTTTTATAGGGCTGAGCAAATTATCACAGATTTTGACAATGTACAAAATGAGATCGAATGCGTTGCAGAAAACCCTGAAGAACATTACGACGAGCGTGAAGAATTTGAAAGAAAATTTTGTACAGTTATTTCCAGAGCGAGGACATTACTGTCGACGTTAAAATCACAAAAAGATACAATTTCAGAGTTTCCTGTTAACGCGCATTCGAATCATTTTGAAAGTGTAAGGTTACCTACGATACAGCTACCTAAATTCGATGGTTCTTACGATCAGTGGATGGAATTTAAGGACATTTTCGAGTCGTTGATTCACTCTAATGGACAAATAAATGATACTTCAAAGTTTCAATATTTAAGGGCGTCATTAGGGGGGTGCGCGGCGCAGGTAATTAAGGCTATTCAGGTAACCGCAAATAATTACGCTTTAGCCTGGGACATTTTATGCGAGCGATTCGATAATAAACGACTACTTATACAAAATCATGTAAAAGCTTTGTTTAATCATGAAAGTATCACGCGGGAATCTTCCAACAAGATTAGAAATCTTAGCGACGATGTCTCTAAGCATTTATGCAGTCTAAAGCAGTTGGGAGAGTCCGTGGAAACATGGGACACGCTAATAATCTTTATAATTTCCAGTAAACTTGATAATGTTACATCTAAAGAGTGGGAAAGGCACAAGGCCGATTTAAATGAAACACCCAGCTTACAAAATTTAAAAGACTTTCTAAAAAACAGAGCTGACTTGCTGGAAACTGTAGAAGCGAATTTACATGAAAAACGATTTGTGAAAAGGGAACAAACTAGAGGGCTCTACAATTCCAATTGAAAGTCAACGTTTTCATGCATTTTATGCACAAAAGATCATCTCTTATACAATTGTCCAGACTTTCTTCGCTTATCAGTAGTTGATAGAATGTTAAAAAGAAAACAATTAAAGGTATGTAATAGCTGTTTCCGCAGTAATCATCAAGCGAGGGACTGTCGATCTCGCGGTTGTCGAAAATGCCGCGGAAAACATAACACCTTGCTGCATGACGATAATCGCACCACAGCGATGACCAAAAGAACGTCAAAGGGCAGTCCGTCGGAAACTCTAAGTGCTACTGCTGTAGAGGTAGGGCCGTCTTCCACGACTTTATCCTCAAACGCCTTAACAGGAAATGTTTTGCTTTCGACTGCTGCAGTTTATATAGCCGATACAAAGGGTAAACAGCATTTAGTGCGTGCTTTACTTGATTGTGGTTCACAATCGAGTTTTATAACTGATGAAATAAGTAAATTATTAAACTTGCCTAGAACCGAAAGTTAGAAGTTTCCGGTTTAAATAATGCCATTTCAAACATTCGTTACAAATGCAATGTAAAAATAGAATCCAGCTGTAATCATTTTAAAATTGATACTACTTGCTTCATTATTGAACATATCACTGGCAATCTACCGGACTTAAATTTAAACAAATATGACATGAAAATTCCACTAAGCATTAAATTAGCTGACCCAAAATTTCACATTCCTGATAAAATTGATTTATTGATTGGAGCTGATATTTTTTGGAATTTATTATGTGTGGGGCAGATTAGTTTAGGTCCTGAAAATCCGGTCTTGCAGAAAACAAGGCTAGGATGGATAGTAGCAGATCCCGTCAATAATTTCACTAATAAATTACGCTGTCACCTTAGTGAAAATGTCGATATCCAAGAACAATTGATAAAGTTCTGGGAGATAGAGGAGATCAACGCGCGAAAACCATTTTCGGTCGAGGAAAATTTGTGTGTGCAACATTTTGTTACAAATTTTACTCGAGCTCCAGATAGTCAATTTATAGTGTCAATACCATTTAAAGATAAATTAGAAAAATTAGGAAATTCACGTGAAATAGCAATAAAACGTTTTTATCAATTGGAGAAAAAGCTTCAAGCAAATGAATATTTACGTAACTTGTATACAAACTTTTTAAAGGAATATGAAACCTTAGGGCATATGACTAAACAGACTAATCATCAAAATGCTGGTGCCGACTACTACATGCCATATCATGGCGTTTTACGTGAAAAAAGTCTCACCACGAAATTGCGCGTAGTGTTTAACGCATCTTCTGCCACTACATCTGGGGTGTCGTTGAATGATTTGCAGATGAACGGTCCCGTCATTCAGAAAGACCTTATGTCCATTATTTTGTGTTTTCGCATACATCCAGTCATAATATCCAGTGACATAAAGATGATGTATCGGCAGGTTCTTATAAAACCTGAACGAGTTCTACAAAAAATTATATGGCGCGAAAACCCAAGCGCTCCCTTGGATACTTACGAGTTGAATACAGTAACATACAGATGTAAGTCCGCGTCTTATCTAGCCATACGTTGCGTTCAGGAATTGGCAAATGAATGCAAACTTACGTATCCTGACATTTCAAAAATTATTTCATCTGACATGTATGTAGATGATCTATTAACTGGAACTGACACATCAGAAAATGCCAAATATATTTGTCAAACAATTTCTAAAATCTTAAAAAGCGGTGGGTTCGAGCTTAGAAAGTGGTGCTCGAATATTCCTAGTGCAATTCAAGATGTAGCAGATTTAGATTCTCGCACAAATATTTTAGAATTTTCTTTAAACAAGGAACAAAATTACAAAACATTAGGATTGTTATGGTCGTGCGAATCAGAGAGTTTGATGTATAAAATTAATTTGAATTCGGAGGTACCGACGACTATAGTGAGCAAAAGGACAATTCTATCTCGAATTGCTACTATATTTGAACCTTTAGGATTATTGAGTCCTTGTATCATAATTGCTAAAATTTTGCTTTAAAAATTGTGGGCAGAAAAATTGACATGGGATGAGTCCTTACCTAGTCATATACATACAAAGTGGTGCGATTTTCAATCTGAGCTAACTTACTTAAACGAGCTTAATATTCTACGTCGAGTAACATGCGACAAACCCATTTTTATTGAAGTACACGGATTTGCCGACACAGCAGAAGACGCTTTTGGTTCGGCTGTTTATATTAAGTCTATTAATGCGAGTAAGGAAAGTGTTGTAAGATTATTAGGTGCTAAATCTAAGGTGGCACCGTTAAAGTTGCTTACCATGCCGTGATTAGAACTCTGCGGAGCTTTAACTTTGGCTAGACTAGTTAATAAAGTACTAAAATCGCCAACTGTAAAAATTGACAATGTTGTATTGTGGTCTGACTCAACCATAGTTTTAGGTTGGCTACGCACCTCACCAAATTTATTAAAAGCATTTGTTGATAATCGTGTGGCCGAGATTCAACAACTTACAAAATCCTACAAATGGAGACACGTACCTACTAGCTGACCTCGTGTCTAGGGGAATTAGTCCTAAAAATATTTTGAAAAACGTTATATGGTGGAACGGTCCCGATTGGCTAAAGGGGGATGAAAACATGTGGCCAAACTTAAATCAGTGGGTAGATAGCGAGCTACTTGAAATGAGAAGCAAAACATTCACGCTTACCACAAATGTTGACAAATTTACCTTTGAGAGATTTTCTAATTTACTAAGATTGAAAAGATCTATGGCCTATGTTTTACGATTTATAAGTAATTGTCAAAACCATCGCCGTGATGTTTCCAAGTTAAGCGCAAGTGAAATAGAAAGGGCATTTCAAGCTATAATCAAAATATCTCAACGGGAATGCTTCCCTGTAGATTATTATAGATTGGCTCATAACAAGCCAGTGAAATCGGATAGCAAAATTTTAAGTCTCAATCGTTTCTTAGACGAAAATGGTATTATTCGTGTAGGCGGTCGTCTCTCAAACTCAAATTTCTCTTATAGCAAGAAACACCCTATTCTGATGTCCTCTAAACATTATCTTACCAGGTTAATTTTTGAATTTAAACATAAAAACCTTTTGCATGCAGGACCCTTGTTGTTATTGTCTCACATAAGGGAAACCTTTTGGCCTATCTCCAGCCGTAACATGTCAAAAAAGATCGTGCGAAACTGCGTAAAATGTGCTAGGTACAATCCAAAAAATATTCAACCAATAATGGGTAACTTACCTGCGTCACGACTCAAACCAACACTGCCGTTTACCACGACCGGAGTCGACTATGCTGGTCCTTTTTATTAAGAGACAAAAGGGGCAGAGGTAGTAAAAATACGAAATGCTGGATTTCTTTATTTGTCTGTTTCGTGACACGTGCCGTGCACTTAGAATTAGTTTCATCTCTAACCAGTGAAGCTTTCATACAGGTATTGCGACGATTTGCATCTCGCCGTGGCAAGCCGTCCGATATTTATTCCGATAATGGTACAAATTTTGTTGGCGCAAATAAGGAAATGCAAGCGCTAGGTAGCTTTCTCGTAGATAACACTACTGAAATTACAAATTTTGCCTCTAATTTAGGAATAAGATGGCACTTTATTCCTTCCAATTCGCCTCATTTTGGGGGTATATGGGAGGCGGGTGTAAAATGTGTCAAACACCATTTGAAAAGAGTCATGGGCAATGCCTCTTTAATATTTGAGGATTTTAATACCTTGCTTGTACAACTCGAAGGTATATTCAATTCCCGTCCACTTTGTCCACTATCTGCCGACTCTAGTGATTACAATTCCCTTACACCTGCTCACTTTCTAATCGGAAAGCCGCTAACGACGATTCCAGATCCAGACATGCGGAGTATTCCTGAAAACAAACTATCTCATTTTCAACATTTACAACTGCTCAACCAGCACTTTTGGGAAAAGTGGAGCAAAGAATATGTAGCAGAATTGCAGCAGCGTTCCAAATGGAAGCAAAGTCAAGGACAGCTTCAAATTGGTGCACTGGTTTTAATCAAAGAGAATAATTTACCACCGACCAAATGGAAACTGGGTCGTATTGTAGCTGTTGTTCCAGGGAAGGACAATATAAGCCGAGTGGCATCAATTAGAACCGCAGAAGGCATTATATGTCGATCGTTTTCTAAAATTTGTCCTCTACCTATGAGTGCGTGTTAGTGATTTCGAAATCATGGGCTTTCAAGGCGGGGGGCATGGACAGAACATGTATTTATATTTATGTAGTTATGATAAACCAAGTTGCACTTGGATATTGTATTTTGTTGTCGTCAATAGAAACCATTATTATTATACTGACGTATGAAAAATAAATATATCAAAAAACTTAATCTATCACTTTAATTTACAAAGAAAAAGAAGTTACTACAGTCCACAGATCCAACAATGATAATAAAATTATCACTGATGAAACTGAAGTGGCGCAGACTTTTGGTAAATATTTCTCCTCCATTGTAGAGGACAAAATAAAAACACATTTTAATGACATTATACCTAAAAAATGTACAACATCCCCCAATGTTGATTGTAATATGTTTCTCACTCCAGTTACTCCAAACGAGGTATTAAGGGTCATTGAATCTTTACCGAATAAAAAAATTACAGGATACGACGAAGTGTCTGTAAAAATAGTCAAAGAATGTAGTAGCATACTTGCAAAACCCATTACACATTTGGCAAATCTATGCATCACGCATGGGCAATTCCCAGCTTAAGCTTGCTACCATTGTATACCCATACTAAAAAAAGGAGATGAAACAAATATTGAAAATTACCGCCCCATTTCATTAATAAGTATTTTCTCCAAAATCAACGAAACTATTCTAGCTCAAAGGATAAACAATTACCTTGAAACATTTCATCTTCTCATGGACTGTCAACATGGATTTAGAAAAAATCATTCCACAGACACAGCAACACTCTCATTCAGTCAACACATACATAATTTAATTGAAACGGGAGAAATTGTCGTTGGCATTTTCTTTGATTTAACTCGAGCCTTTGACACGCTTAACATCGAATTTGTGTCCAAAAAACTTTTAAGTCTGGGTTTACGAGGAAACATCAACCAACTTTTGATCTCTTATCTCACTAATAGATGCTTCCATGTAAAACAAGGTAATGTAAAATCAGATATGTATAAAACAAATACTGGAACTCCGCAAGGTAGCGTCCTTGGTCCGTTACTTTTTTATTATATATTAATGACCTCCCCAACAATATTACAAGGGGAAAGGTATTTATATATGCAGATGACACTTCTATAATTTTATCCGGTACAACTACTGAAAAATTACTTGTAAGTGTCAACACGACCTTACACGAATTCAGTGACTGGTGTCTACATAATCGTCTCATTATTAATCTAGAAAAAACTATTTGTGTTGAATTTGGAATGAGCACAAAAACTGTACATAATTTCAACTTTAATTTTCACAGCAAATATCTAAACACTGTTAATTCAACAAAATTTCTAGGAACAATGATTGATGCACATTTTTCATGGCATGACCACATCGATTTCAGAGCTAAGAGACTAAACAAAATACATTTTCTAATTAAATCCTTAAAAAATAAATTAGACACTAAATCGCTGGTATCAGTGTATTACGCTAAATTTCACTCAATAATGAGCTACAACATCGCTGTTTGGGGACTATCTACAAAGGCAAACAGAATATTTATAAAACAAAAAGCCATCCTCAGATTAATTTTCAATTTAAATTATCGCACATCCTGCAGGGATATTTTTCGCGAACAAAAAATTTTAACACTAATTAGTACCTACCTAATAAAAACTTTAACCTATGTACATGACAACAAAGATCTTCTTCTAACTCATGCTCAAGTACATCACTTTGATACCAGAGGCAAAAACAATTTCCAAATCACAAAACACTACCACTCAAAATACAAAAGATCACCAATATATTCAGGCACTAAATTGTATAATTTACTTCCAACATGTATGAAAGAACTAACATCTATTCAATTTAAAAAGAAAACTGAAAGAATTTTTACTCAAAAAGTGTTTTTACACCATTAATGAGTTCACAGAGGCACTAAACAACTTAGACACCATGTAATTAACTGTACCTCATACTTATCTAGCTTTTATCTAGTTATTAAATGTCAGTGTAGAAATATGTTTTACAATGTGTATGTGTTTTATAATAGGTTGTATATGTATGTGTTTTATAATAGGTTGTATATGTATGTAATTTTATCTTTTTTGTATTTTTTATACTTTTGTATTGTTGACTTGTCTTATCCACTGTATCCAGCGGCCCAAAAGATTAATAAATTTTGTATTGTATTGTATAGTTTTTTTTAATACATCTAATTGTTTTTTTTTTTAATTACAAGAATTCGTTCAAAACCACTTGTTCTTCGCATATTTTATGATTGTTTTTCAGTTTATAGCTGTTCTAAATTGAATGGCTTCTTTAACGGTTTTTTCTTCTTTTTCATTTCTAATATGTTCTAGTTAAGGCAACTTCTCTGCCTCCTCTTTTTTATTATTTTCTTTAAATTATTTTTAGTAAGTGTGCTGTGAATGTTATTAGACTCACCTATCTTGTACTTATACTCTTCCCGAAATTGAAAACCTCATTTCAAATCAGTGCTGCCATGGGATAAAGATAAACTTTGATAACACAACTTAATTTTTTATATTTTAGTTCACTATTTGGCAGATTTAGTTTAATAACTCTGAATAAAATTTTTAAATAAATATTATTGTTTAGAATAATTCTCCATGATTGTTGAAAAATTACTATAATGATCATTTTCTAAGTATTAGATTTTAATTATCAACTGCAAAAAAAACTATAACTAGTCATTATTATAATGACCATTTGGAAGCACTGAAATTACTTAGAATTCATATATAGTCTGACATTTTCTATAACACACATTTAATAATGCCTATACCCTTAAGTAATAAACCACATATTAAAGTAATGACTCATATATGACCACTAAGAGTTTGAGATTTTAGTATTATATATATATATATATATATATGTTATATGCGCGAGCATCCGGAAGCATACATACTGCGCAGATGCGGAAATAGGCGACAACCCCCCAGAAAATGCCATGAGAGGGAGTCGGTGATTAGCAGCGGACATATCCCGGTGGTGCCGTATCCGCGTTGTTATATGTACCCATAATAATTAAGTCAGGCTGTGATATTGTCACGTAGTGATAATTATTCTGCACTATAAAATTAACCAAAATACTCTTTAGCATATTCTCTACAAAATATAATTTTCAAATATTCAATAATAAATTAAATAAGTTGCAAAACTAAATCGTTAAATAAATTTTACATTCTTTCCAAGTTAAATTTTATCATTCATATTTTATTTCTACAATATAAATTCGCTATTTAACAAGCATAAAGGATGTAAAGTTTCATATTTCAATATCAGCTTGTAACCGCGTTGAGACATAAACTTTAAGTCTACCTTTATAGGAATATTGCTGAATAAGTATTTAGGAATCATATAAATAGTCCAGGATTGATACACACACTTACTTACTTATTGGTAGTCAGTCAACGAGCACCTACCTGACACATCTCCCCCATTATGGACTGGTAAGATCTTTTTATTTTATATTTTATTTTATTTTTTATTGTTTCAACTATTTTCCTTGTTTGTTATATTTGTACCTTCAATAAAATGTTGGTATCTTTTTGTTATACATCATTATTTTATTTATAAATTAACCTCTCGCAAGCCAAGCACCCCCGGCTCGTGACACATGGTGGAGGCGCCGTATTTTAGCCCGTGGCGCATGGTGGAGGCGCCTAGCTTCATTCTTAGGGTTTTTATTCTTCCTAATAAACCCAATGTTTTTTTATTGTATTTCCATTAGCCCGTGGCAACTGGCTGGAAATATGATTGAAAATATTTTTTTTAATTGGTAGTCGTATTTTAGCCCGTGTCAACTGGCTAGTACGTAGTACTAATTTTATCCTCCAATTGTGGTATTTCTAGTGCCCGTGTAAAACTGGCTGGAAATAAAACAGTAAAACAAAAAATAAGAAATATTATCCGTATTTCAGCCGAGTGTCAGACTGGTTGGTACAGGGTAGTATTTTTCTCCCCCCGTATTGTGGTATTTCTAGTGCCCGTGTAAAACTGGCTGGAAATAAAACAGTAAAACAAAAAATAAGAAATATTATTCGTATTTCAGCCGAGTGTCAGACTGGTTGGTACAGAGTAGTATTTTTTTTTCCACCCCTTTACCTCGATTTAACCCCAATACCTCTTACATATATATTTTTTAATCTTGATTTAATTTTCATTTTTTTTCTATTAATTTTTTAAAGTAATTTTAAAATCAGTCGAATCAATATTTACTGTTGGAAGGTTATTTTGAGTTTTTTTAAATATTCCTTTAAACTTTTTCTAATGCCACGAAAAAAGCTTGGGAAGAGAGAGCGCCAGGAGAGGAGAATACTTAAATTAGATTTACCAAATTACACTAATGTCCAAGTAAGAGAATCAGGGTTACCTCTTACCCCTGGTTCAGAACAAAATAATAGTAAAAAACATTTTGTCTTTCCTGAAAAAAATAAAAGCCAACAGAAACCTATTAGCAAAGAGTTAGCAGAAAAGTTAAAACGTTTATTTGGTGAGGATGATGAATAAAATAATCCTTTTTTAAAATCTGATTTAGGGGAATTATAAGGATACTATTTGAGTTTACTGTGGTATTTTTAAAATAATAAGTATTTTTATATGAATAAACCATATTACATACGTAAATACATATATATAATACAAGTCTTAATGGAGGAGATGAGTCGGGGTAGTTTTGCAAAAGGTACAAGGTATTTCTCGAAGAAAAATGAGGTAAGATTTACAATATTTAAAATATTAAATGATAAGATGACAGTGAAAATAAAAATATATAAATTAGAAAAGAAAGGGAAGTATATAAGTAATAAAAGGGGACAAGAAAACTTAAATAAAATTAAAATACGTTGTAAAAAGAAAAATCAAACAAAGGGAAATACCGACAGACAGAAAATAGAGATTAAGGTGGCTACATACTATCCAACCTTAATAAGAAGTAAAAATCGAATGAATAGGAACTATACGACTAGGAAAAAGTATTACATACAGAATGATAGAGCGAATGGAATTGAGATGAAAGAGAGATTGAATAGAAAATGTGAGACAGAGTTATATGACTAAAATACGGACAGACTAGGGAAACATAAACTTAAAAACTTTGAATAATATACACGAGAAATGAGTAAACATGAATGTAATTTTAAAGTAACTGGTAATAACACATTTAAAAGGAAATTAAATCATATCAGTAACAATGAGACTAAAACATGTAATGAAACACGTTGTAATTTAATATTCGAGAATAAAAGTTATGAGTGGGATCAGGTCACTGTGCCAGCCTTTGACATTTGATGCTATTTTGAGCAGAGATATTTTGTCTGAACCAAGGAAAAATTTAGTATTAAGTGCGAAATAAATATATGATGATATGAAGTATATAGAAGCGGTGAAATGATACCGAAAATGATATGAAATAATTATGAATATAAATGAATAATGAATTCTTAATGTTGAAGGAGATAATGCATATGTATGGTGAGAGAACCACATATGATAAGTAATAGTTTTAAGGTATCCAAGGTTCAAACATAATGTTCATTTTCAATATGGTGCTCACGTGCGGAAATTGTCACAAGACAGTCTACTTAATTTCTAGAAGTTTTAAAATATAAAATTCAACAATTTTTTTATTGAAAGTATAAAAAAATGTATTACAATTATTATATCAGAGGTATGATTATGAAAACACATATTATAAATGTTATAAGTAATTACATTCACAAGTAACATGTACAACATGCTAAATGATTAATTCAAATGGCAACTCCAAGTATTTTCCACTAGTTGTGAACCTAAAACAAACAAAAAATATATATACATTTTAAACAAATAAGTATAATGGGAAATTTTCATAGGGATATTTGGGAAAGTTTAAATAAAAACGTACATGAACTTAGATTTAGTGATAGTGAAACCATACTTTTACATAGAACTATTATTTGCACACCTGTCTGATCGAATTTGATTTTCTACACTCACTGTATGAATGTAAATTCTTTATAGAAACTAAGGGATGCTAGGACAGACATTGTATTTAAGATTATTTTAAGTTTGAGGGGATCGCGCTATGATTTACAATACTAGGTAAAAGCCAACACAAAAGTTTCAGAATTAAGATTTTAAAACTAGGGTTTTGTTAAACTTTTACTCATACTTTTTAGAAATTTGGACACCAATAATGTTTTGAACTTGAGTACATTTGTGTGCCGTATTACAGGACACGTTCCAATTAAAGGCAGACAAAACCATATTTGATGATAATATTAAATATAAATAATAATAATAGAATAAAGTTTTACTTTGATTTTGAAATATTTAGCTTGCTATATATACTAGTAAAGTGTGAATACAATCTATCGCTAGGATTATTTAGTCAAAATGATAACCAGTAACGAAAAAATTGTTCATGTAGAAATAAGCCACTAGAGAGACGAAACGTCCCAGAAAGTAATAATAAATACATACTAGAAGTAGATACAGCTTCATCAAACCTTTCGCCAGGTACTAGCCTCAATTGTGTAATACACAATACCGAGGAGCAATGAAATTTTCTTTTTTAACACAAAGCCCTACTACGCCACAAGTATAAATAAATATAAAAAGCAAAAGTGTGCAATTATCGCTGTTAATAGGTGCATAATGATGCAAACTGAGTAAGTATAGAAAAGTACCAAGATAAAAGTATGTATAAGGGTACTTAAAAAACGTTATTATTGAAAAAGGAATTTATTGACAATGTGTGTATAATGTTATTGTAAGAAAAGAAGTATGTCGACAATGTGTGTATAATAATATTGTAGAAGTATATTGAAAATATATGTATAATGTTACTGTAGAAAAATTAAATATGTGAACAATGTGTATACAAGGATATTTAATGAAAAAGTTTTTCTAAGGAAAAATTATATTTGTTTTAGAATGTCCAAATAGGTACATTATTAATAGGAACTGCAGTATGGCGCCATAATTTCAAGACTGATATATCGTTGGGGTATTTAAGTTAACGTTATAAATGGGCATTAAATAAATATCTCTTCAATTATCTAACAGCTTGAAAATGTAGTTCATGTTAGAACGAAGTTATATTAAAGTTATGTAAAAATAATGCAAGGAAATAAATGTAATAAAACAATACACACAGTACAGAGGGTATAATGATAAGTAAATAAATGAGATGGAAAGATTTTTTTTTTTTTTTTGTATCGAGAAATAGGTTATGAAAGCACACAATTTTCTTAAAATAAATCTTATTTTAAGCTGACAGATTAAAAAGGCGTAGTATATTGGGGGCTAAAAGTAGTCAAATGAAAGGTATGAAATAAGAATATCAATCTTATAATTTTTCTAGTATAAAAGCTACTAATGATCATTAACATTGGGTAATAAAACATATATACATACGATGAACTTAAAATCACTAAATATTACAGCATGCAAATATCCATTTTACTTGGTCACTTAAAAAATATCAACAAAAATGATACTATTTTATACTTATACTATTCTTTAACTTTGAGAAAGAAAAAAATAAAAAAGGGAAAAATAGTAGTTAAGAGGTCTTGAAATAAATACCTATATCATTATATTTTATAATTAAGGATAAATTGTAATGGATTAACAATTCCTTATTGTGTAATTTAAATATAGATCAGTAATATTTAAATATTAATAAGAAATGAAAAATTAAATTGTGACAAAGATATGACTTAAATAATAAATAAATAGATTAGATAAATAAAACTGTAATTATCGAAGAATGTTATAAAAGAATTATTTTTAAATATAAGGACTTACTTGGGTTCTATTCTTTGTTTCATGTTGAATGCACACGGAGCACTGACGATGGCAAATGACCCACTCCACACGAACCCCAGAATTGGCAGCTAACCCTTACACACAATGTGGCTAGATCGAGGAACTGGAAAAGGTTGAGTACACCAATACCCATATCGCAGTCCCAGGATAAGATGTTTTTTTGTCTCTCAGAAAAAATTCCGGTACGAGTTTCGTCTTCTGTTAAGCAATTAACATAAAGGGATAGCATCTTGGCATTTTTTCCAAATTTGCGCACTCCGCAAATTTCTGTCGCCATATTCTCCAAATCCCTGCATAACAGAAGTACAATTAAACAACTGAAATGGAATTAAGACAACCCTAATGGAAGCCTCCGAATTTACACTAGTTCACAAATGTTTACACTGGTTTTCGTAAACAGTAACTAGAAAAATAAGCAACAAGGGGTACATAAACATCGATTGGCCTAGCAGTTAATATGGATCATTCACCTTCTACGAGATAAGAAAATGCAACAGGTCAAGAAAGCTGACTCACTTACCTACTAATTTCCACCTGGAGATTCCCAGCTAATAACTTCAACTGATGCTGAAAATGGGTTACACCGTTCGCCACATAGTGTTAAAAAGTAAAATAAAACTACACAAACTTACAAACAATAAAACTCCGCGCGTTATCAAACCAAAGGATAACCGACTGGAAGCGCGACCCACGTAAAATGACAATTAGTGTATGCAGCGTTGCCAATATCTTGAACTAAAAATAACTAACGTGAAGTAGAGTGCGGAAAGAGACAGGACCGAACTAAGCCAGTGCTATAAAAATGTGTGCCAAAAACTTTTTATTAATTGACTCTATTAAAAGACTAAATTTTTGTTTTATTATTGTTGATTTTCCTTTATATTATTTGCCATTTTATTTTTCAGATATTGTATACTATTTGTACGACATGCGGTGTGTTCCACCACATATAATTATTATATGCTTTATATTTTCTTATTTTTAATTGTTTTTATAAACGTGTTGTAATTGTATTTTTATAGCATTTTAACTAATTACCGGCAGTTTAAGCTGGTGGCCAGCTATTCGGAAGGGGGAAATGTGTCACGTAGTGATAATTATTCTGCACTATAAAATTAACCAAAATACTCTTTAGCATATTCTCTACAAAATATAATTTTCAAATATTCAATAATAAATTAAATAAGTTGCAAAACTAAATCGTTAAATAAATTTTACATTCTTTCCAAGTTAAATTTTATCATTCATATTTTATTTCTACAATATAAATTCGCTATTTAACAAGCATAAAGGATGTAAAGTTTCATATTTCAATATCAGCTTGTAACCGCGTTGAGACATAAACTTTAAGTCTACCTTTATAGGAATATTGCTGAATAAGTATTTAGGAATCATATAAATAGTCCAGGATTGATACACACACTTACTTACTTATTGGTAGTCAGTCAACGAGCACCTACCTGACACATCTCCCCCATTATGGACTGGTAAGATCTTTTTATTTTATATTTTATTTTATTTTTTATTGTTTCAACTATTTTCCTTGTTTGTTATATTTGTACCTTCAATAAAATGTTGGTATCTTTTTGTTATACATCATTATTTTATTTATAAATTAACCTCTCGCAAGCCAAGCACCCCCGGCTCGTGACAATATAAGTAGGCAATAAACAAATACATGAAAGTCGTAGATATTATTTAACCCGGCAAACCTCGGATGTTATACTGGCGACGAGATAAAAGCGGAAGCGGATTAGAATTTTGCATACGAACTACTACTACCCATGTGCGTCAATTTTGCGAATCGCGATGGCGGCAAGTAAGTTCGTGGAGTTCAGTCAAGGGGTGGACGATTACCTGATATATTCAGAACGGCTGGAACAATTCTTCACGGTGAATAACATTAAAGACGATGTTTCAAAAGTTGCAAATTTGTTAAGTGTAATTGGCATTCAACCTTATAAATTACTGAGGAATCTGTGCTTTCCTGATCTACCCAAGGATAAGAAATACGACGATTTGAGGGCGATGCTCAAGAAACATTTTTGCCCCCAAGTAAATGTATGGAGGGAGCGAAATTTTTTTTATGATGCCACACAAGGAGAAGACGAGTCAGTAGGCGACTGGTATGCAAAAGTCTGTAGTTTAGCTATTAATTGCGACTTTGGTACTAAGTTGACAGATGTTTTAAAGGACAAGTTTGCAACAAGGCTAAAAAAGGGAACAATATTTGACGAAATATGTGAAGAAAGTGAGAAAGCGACGTTAGAAAAGTTAAAAAGTGTAGCTGTGCAACGCGAAAATTATGAGGCAAATAGCGGCATGGGCATGGAAAACGTGCATTTTTTGCGAAGAAGAGGAAGAAATTTGCCAATGCGTCAGCGTAGCCGGCAATAAGGAAATCTGCATTACCGATAGGACAATGACAGTCAACGACAGCAGCAAACAAGACAAAGGTCAAATCAAGGGCAGAGTGATGGAGCCAGACATGTAAACATCAAGGGAAATTGCAAAATTTGTGGTGTTTCACACAGAGGAAGCTGCAGGTATAGAGGGTACACATGCAAGAAGTGTGGAGTCAAAGGACATCTATCAAAAGTGTGCCAGAAAAATCATGTAAACTTTATAGATGAGGACATAAACCGGTATGTAACAAATACTTTCTTGAATGAAGGGGCTTCTAACTCAAATGAAACAGTATCATTGTTCAGTATTTCAGACAATTTTCGTAAGAAGAATCAGTTTTTGATTCATGTGGAAATTGACAATAAAAAGTTCGAATTTACTTTGGACAGTGGTTCGTCTGTAAATTGTATTAACAGTGCTATTTTTAAAAAGTATTTTAATGGTTATGAATTAAAAAAAGATGACATTATTTAAAAAATCTATAATGGAAGTATGTTTACTCCATTGGGGTATTTTGTAGTTAATGTTAAATATTTAAATGTTAATAAACCTCTTAAAATTTATGTAATTTCTGATGGAGGACCCTGTATAGTTGGTAGAAATTTTGTGGAAAAATTTAACTTAAGGTTTCAAATGGTAGATAATATTAATGATGCTAAAATTACCTCTGACGTAAAAACATTAGTAAAAAAATATCCTGAGGTATTTTCAAACAAATTAGGTACCTTCAAACATGCAAAAATTTCTTTAAATTTAAAAGACAATGCTAAACCAGTTTTTCTAAAACCTAGGCCAATTCCCCTGGCGTACCGCAAGGAAATGGACGAGCAGCTGGATACGATGGTGAGGAACGGTATTCTGACCCCGACTGAAACTTCAGAGTGGGCCACACCGTTAGTTCCAATTATAAAAAGTGATGGGAAGCTGCGCCTCTGCGGGGACTATAAGTCTACAGTCAATAGTCAATTAAAAGAAGAATTTTACAGCTTGCCTCGTATCGAGGAAATGTTCTCGAAATTGCATAACGGACAACGTTTCACAAAATTAGATTTGATAGATGTCAGGTGTATAATCAATTCCTTTTGGATGATGAAGCAAAAAAGTTATTAGTATGGAGTATTCACAAAGGTTTATTCACTATGAATAGAATGCCATTTGGCATCACCCCAGCTAGCGGCAAATTTCAAAAATATTTAGAACAGTTGTTCATGGGCATTGACAACGTAATAATTTACTTAGACGATATATTAGTTACAGGTTCAAATCACCAGAATCATATAGACACACTGGAAAAAGTCCTAATGAAGCTTAAGGAGACAGGATTAACCGTGAGGACGGAGAAGTGCCAATTTTTTCAGGAATCCATAGAGTACCTGGGCCATAAAATCAGCAAGGTAGGATTAGCAAAAACAGAGGGTAAAGTAAAAGCTATTTTGGAGGCACCTAGACCCACAGATGTGCCAGGAGTATGAAGACTGATAGGTATAGTAAATTTTTATTCAAAATTCTGTAAAAATTTCTCACAAATCATGAAACATATTTATAACCTTTTGAAAAACGATGTAACTTTTAACTGGACACAAGAATGTGAAAGATCGTTTAAAAAAACTAAAGACGTAATTGCGTCTGATCAAATTCTTACTCATTATAACCCCGACTTACCTATACTTTTGACCACAGATGCATCCAACCGAGGGATATCGGCTGTCCTGGCACATAAAATGCCCAACGGAGATGAACGTCCCATATGTTTTGCGTCAAGGACACTGTTACCTGCTGAGGAGAAATATTCAACAATCCATAAAGAAGGACTAGCGATTTATTTTGGAGTCACAAAGTTTTATCAGTACCTGTGTTCGAGGAAGTTTACACTAAGAACAGATCAGAAACCTTTGATTGCAATCTTTGGTGAGTACAAAGGAATCCCAAAGATGTACGAAAACCGTTTACAAAGGTGGGTCGCATTTTTATCAGGATTTAACTACACCATTGAATATATAAAAGAAGAATAATGATGTTGCAGATGACTTAAGCCGAGCTCCTTTAGAAGCAACAGAACGAGATTGGGAGGTAAGAACAAGTTTTATTTACTTCACTAGCACGTTAGATGAATGGCCTGTAAACAACGACACAGTAAAAAAGTTATCTGAATCTGACGATGAGATGAAGGAAGTCATGAATTATATAAGGAAAGGTAAATGGCCCAAAGAACTGCGCCCAGAACTAAAGCATTATGCCAATAGAAAGGAAGACCTTTTTTTCTTCTTCACTCATAGTGTGTCTGTGTTTTATTTACCTCTGGGTTTTTCAAGATTTTAAGGTGTTATAAGTTTGAAATTATTTTTTAAAATTATATCCATGTGTTTGTAAGAGTGCAAGTGACATAGTAAGGTCGTCCGGAAAAACTTTCCACAAATTAAAGTGCAAAATTAATATACTTAACTGATCATTATATGCAACATATACGATTTTATCAAGCAAAAAAATAAAATAAAAACATCGAAAGAAAACAGAACTGGTACTAAAAAACATATATAGATATCCTGTAGCAAAACATTAAACAATTAATCTGATAATACACACAGCAACCAAAATAATGTCCCACTGTAGCAGCTGCAATAAAACTGGACATGTACTACCATGTGATGGCTGTAAATCTGAATTCTGTCTACAGTGTTCTGAACTATCAGCCTCTGAAATACGCTGTATGGAACTAAAAAAACGGAAGTTAATTTATCTATGTCAAGCTTGTGGAAATGGATTGAAACAAGTACCTTTATTGACAAATAGAATTAACGAATTAGAAGAACAAATTCATGAAATTGAAAATGCTAAATCTGATTCATCCATTGGTGGGAAATCATACACAGATAAGGAAGATATGACAAAAAAAATCCAAGAGGAAATGCTGGTAGACCTAACAGAACATTTCAGGCAAATAATAAAACATGAGATTATCGAAGTAAACCAAAAAATAACCAACCTTACAGAAAGCAACAAGGACTTAGTAAAACTATTTACTGGAGCTCCTTCAAATGTTGTTATAAAACCACCGGCCCCCTTACATAAAGGTAAAGGTCAACAAGCTAAAGTAGATAGCGAATTCGTAATCAATATGGTCTGGTCGATAGCCGAGTGGGTTAAGGCGCGAGGTGGCAATCGCGATTAATCTCACACGGACATCGCACCACCGGGTTCGAATCCTGGCTCCGGTACTGGCACTGTCGGAGGAAATGGTTGTATGTCCGCGTTTTTTCAATGTGTAACCCCCTTCCGCACAAGCCCTGGCTTCTGGAATTGGGGGTTGTCTAATTTCTGTGGTGTTATTTATTTTTTTTTTTTTTATATCCCGAGCACACAACTAAATACAGGGAAAAATAAACCCAATAAAAAGCAAGAACACACGAATGAAAATATACAACTACAAATTCCAGCTTTAACCCCCACAAATAAATCAAATGAACAAGTTAATACTATGAAGCCAGTCAATTCGTACAATAATAGAACTTCTAACACTCTTGCATTGACTAAATCGGCCTATCAAAATAATCAAAATAAAGGAAAAATCTGCAATGGAGTAAACAAATCCAATATCAAAGTTGCTAATCCCAATATAGGAGCACGACTTGCATGGATCTATCTAGGAAATCTCGAATTAAACACCACATGTGAAGATATATTATTGTGCATAGGAGAAGAATATAGACAGCAATGTAAATGTTATAAATTAAAATCGAAGTTTGTAAACCCAAGAAGTGCTACGTTCAGATTGGGAGTTCCTCAATCAGTTGAAAACACTGTTTTATCTTCTGACTACTGGCCAACCGGAGTATACGTTGATACATACACATTCAAATCTACCAAAAATGATTTTTTCTTAAAAAATCAAGCACTGCAACAAATAGGATAGATATAAGCACAGAGTATGCCACCAAATCAGGTACATATACCCCATCCAATACAAATCGTACTGAATTATCCTGTCTCTACCAAAATGTTCGCGGATTGAATACAAAAACAATTGAATTTTTCACGGCTACTTCAGATGCTGAATATCCTATAATTGCCATCACAGAGACTTGGATTCAAGGGAACGTTTTTAATAGTGAACTCTTTGATCAGCGCTATGCAATATTTCGCTGTGATAGAGACCTAGAAGCTACATCTGCCTTACGTGGAGGAGGAGTTCTCTTGGCTATATCTAATGAGTATAAAGCAGTTCAACTTGACTTACAGATTTTTCGCTCTAGTGTTCCTAAGGTAGATATTACAGGCTGCAAGCTTTATATCAAACATGCTGTACTATTAATCTTTTTGTTATACATCCCTCCAAATTTGGATTTCAATACATATCAAACATTGTTTGAATGTTTTGAATCTGTTCCTACAGATAGTAGCAATTTGCTTATAGTAGGGGACTTCAATATGCCAATTTCTGTTAGCCATACCCTTGACTCCGACATGGGTGGAAATAAGTTTCAACTATTACACAACTTTATGAATCTGTTCAACTTAACACAATCCAATAATGTATGTAATATTAACTCCCGTATGTTAGACCTAGTTCTGTCAACTCTTCACTGTAAAATATCACAGGAAATTCTGCCTCTTGTAAAAATCGACCCATACCATCCAGCACTATCCATTACCCTGTCCCTGGATTCGGACAAAGCTGACACCTTCCCCCTTAATTTGTTGCACAAAAAATACAATTTTTATAAAGCTGACTTTCCAAGGCTCTACGAACTAATACTAAATACCGATTGGTCCATATTAAGCAATTGTACTTGTGCAAATGCGGCATGCTCACTTTTTTATGAGTTATTATACCCACTACTCGACAGATGTGTTCCTCTATCAATATTTCATAAAAGAACCTTTCCAGTGTGGTACACTGCAGATATTATTAAAAACATAAAGCTGAAGCACAAGTTACGTATAAAATTTAAAAAAACGAAATTACCTTTTTACAGAGATCAATTTAATGAGATTCGTACACTTACAAAGCATCAAATTGCGACAGCTTACAGAAATCACTCCGTAAAAGCAGAATCAAATATAATATCCGATCCCAGTCACTTCTGGTCCTTTATTCAGTCTAAAAAAGCCTCCTCTGATATACCAGGCATACTATCGTCCGGAGCTCAGCAGTTTACGAGCCCAAATGATATAGTAACTGCTTTTGCTAACTTCTTTATGAGTGTATACAACACTCCCTCAAATATTGCTAGTATGTCTGTTGAAGAATCCACTAATAGTCCACATATTATTGTGAACCACCTAACTAGAGAGGATGTTCTAAAGTTGTTGAAAAAGTTAAAACCCAAACTAACTCAAGGCCCCGACAGTATTCCTAGTTTCATTATCAAAGACTGCGCTGAAGCTTTTGCTACTCCCCTATCTATCATATTCAATCTGTCACTGAAAACGAATACCTTTCCAAATAATTGGAAACTCGCCAGAATCAGACCAATTCTCAAAAAAGGTGACCCTGGCCTTGTTGACAATTATAGGGCAATTTGTCTGCTATCCAACTTTGCAAAGGCGTTCGAGATGTGCTTATACGAAGAAATATTTGCTCAAGTTAAATTCATAATCTCCCCATTACAACATGGTTTCTTTCCAGCACGAAGCACAGTCACCAACCTGGCTTCATTCACAGTATTTGCAACCTCAAACCTAGATGCTCATCAGCAAATTGACACAGTATACACAGACTTCTCGAAGGCCTTTGATAGATTGGATCACGCCATACTCCTAAATAAGCTACTTATTATAGGATTCGACAAGAAACTACTACATTTCCTTTTATCATATTTGTCTAACAGGGAACAATTTGTCGAATACAGGGGTTACCAATCATTTAGATTTACTGCTACTAGCGGAGCGCCACAAGGCAGCAACCTTGCTCCTCTGCTTTTCTCGCTATTTATTAATGACATCTGCAGTCAAGTTAGAAGCAACATGCTTTTATTTGCTGATGACTTAAAAATCTATGACAATTCAGTCACGCACAGACTGTTTGGAGCTACAGGACGATCTAAACAGAGTAGACAATTGGTGCCTTGAAAATAGACTACCTTTGAACATTGAGAAATGTAAAGTCATGACTTTCAGTCTGAAACACAATACGATTCTACACAATTATACAATTCAATCAATACGCATTGAGCGCTGCACAGTGTTTAAGGATCTTGGCATCACCATGGACTCCAAGCTAACATTTAATACGCATGTTGAAGCTGTGACTAAATCTGCACTAAAAATGTTAGGTTTCATTTTCAGAACCTGCCGATACTTTGCAAATATTACTTCGCTGAAAATTCTATACTATTGTTATGTAAGATCTAAGTTGGAGTATGGAAAAATAGTATGGAGTCCTTTCTATAATGAATATATATCCAAGCTGGAGCAAATTCAAAGAAAGTTCTTGAAATTTCTAGCTTTGAAATTAGATGGGGTTTATCCTCAACAAGGTACAGAGCGATCTGTTCTTCTCAGTCGGTTTGATATTTCCTCACTCGAATTCAGAAGGAAATATTCTGCTCTACAATTTTTGTTCAAACTGTGTAACAATCAGATCGACTGTGGAGATCTGAGCACTCAATTAAAGATACAGGTGCCTAGCTTTAATACTAGGTCCACTTCACTATTTTACCTTAGTAGGGCTAACACAAATTTGGGCTTCAGGTCCCCTCTATATCGCATGTGCACACTTTATAATCACCTATCAAACCACCTAGATATCTACCATAATAGTCATGTTCAATACTCTAGTAAAGTCAAAGAACTGCTCCTATCTCCTCAATAATGCCCTAGCTGTAGTCAAAATCTTTATTATTAAACCTAAATTTGAACCATCTAAATGTCTTATTTCTCTTATATTATTTGTTGTATCTTATTATTACGTATTTTAATTTTATTTATACTATTTGTATTTTATTGTGTGCTAGGTCAAATTATCTTGTAAATGGGATTTTTCTGTTAGATAATAAAGCTTATTATTATTATTATTATAGATGACGGAATTTTAATGTGGGGGCTACGCATTATTATCCCAAAGGAAATGTGGCAGAAGATTTTAGAAGAACTTCACTCTGGGCACTTTGGAATAGTTAAAATGAAAACTAAGGCTAGATCACTCGTATATTGGCCTGACATAGACAAGGACATTGAAAATATTGTAGGAAGTTGTACTCCTTGCCTCCTAAATAAACAATCGCCTCCCAGATCTGAACTAACCCCATGGCCTATAGAGGATCAGTGCTGGCAGAGAATCCATGTAGATTTTCTAGGTCCGGTAAATGGTAAGATGTTTTTCATAATAGTGGATGCATATTCAAAATGGATAAAAGTGTTTGAGATGCGTACAACTGCGATGGGGGAAACAATAGAAAAATTAAGGGAAACCTTTGCGAGGTTTGAACTGCCTCGTACATTGTGCAGTGACAATCGAAGACAGCTCGTATCGCACCAAATGTCAGTATTTTTGAAAGGAAATGGCATCAGGCATTTGACGTCACCACCGTGGAATAGTCAGAGCAATGGTCAAGCGGAGAGTGCGGTAAAAATGTTTAAAAATAAATTGAAAACCCTACTTGTTGATGAATGAAACAAAGGTCAACACTTGAATACGCTAATTTCTAGATTTTTGTTTCAGTATAGAACAACACAACACTCCTCGACACAAAAGAGCCCTGCAGAAGTCATGTTCAACAGTGAGTTGAGATCCGGGCTCACACAGCTTAAGGAAAAGCCCAGACGTTGCGAAAACATTAACCGTCAACAAGACACGGAGACTCAAGAGCATATTAAACAAGCTCAAAATGTCAAAAACAGTACTACGGAGGAGTTAAAAGGAAATTTGCTGTAGGCGAGACTGTGATGGTCAGAGATTACAGAACAATAAATAGAAAAAAATGGATAAAAGCAACGGTGGTTAAGGAAATGGGCCAAGCAGCATTTTTATACAAGACCAGTGAAGGTGAAAAATGGAAACGACACAAAAATCAGATGATAAGGTGTCAAGAAATTAAAAAGGGGGAGAGGACAAGGATAAGTAAAAATGAGGATGAGTCACGAAAAACGATGCGTTTTGAAGAACCTAAAATAGCCTACGTACCAGAAAACGTTGGTAATCTTTCTTTACAAGACCCTAACGAGTCTTCTCAAAATAGTAATAATGCTGTGCAGGTGTCCTGTCTATCAGAAAATATTATTAGTAGTGTGTCAGGAAATATTGTAAGTGATGTTATTGTACATAATGTTTGTAATACTGACGAGGTTAATATTTTAACTGAAAATGTTAGTGGTAAGTTGTCTACCAACGAATGTAATTCTAGGTTAAGTAAGGGAGAGTCAATGGGGAGACCAAACAGAAATAAAAAGCCTAACACTAGGTATCACGATTTTATTTTGGATTATGATTGATCATGGTTAGCAGGTTTACAAAAATTTAAATTTAAACATATTCGTAAGTAAGTAAGTAAGTTTATTGATGCTAATACAATCAAAAGTTTACACAGCAATACAAAGACAATTTGAAGTAAAAAATATTAATATATAGTACATCAAGTTACACATTAAAATAAGATCAATCAGTGATTTCAATTATTATTAAAAATATATTAAAATAAACGAACATTAAATTATATACTTGTGTCATTAAAATCATTATTAAAATAGTCGTCTAATGAATAAAAACATTTCTGAAGTAAATAATTTTTTATCACTGTTTTAAATTTAGTTAGTGACAACGTCTTCATGGTAGGAGGCAAAAGGTTGAAAATTTTTGGTCCAAAATAATTTATGCCGGTTTTTGACTTACTTAATCTGTGGTAATCTACATATATATTTGTTCTATTTCGCGTTTCATAGTCGTGTATTTCCGTATGAGAAATATAATTTGTGATGTTCTGTTTTACATGTATGAGACATTGCAAAATGTATATAGATGGGACTGTGAGAATTTTCATCTGGATGTAACTATCCCTACAGGGATCTCTATAGTTTAGCCCACTTAATATTCTTACAGCTTTTCTTTGCAATGCAAAAACTCTGCTGGATAAAGATGCATGACCCCATGCCAATATTGCATATGAAATTTTAGATTAAATCAAGGAATGGAATACCGTTAACAGAACACTTCTAAACACTTTATTTGATAAGTTACGAAAAGAAATTTTACACATGCAGGATTTTTTATAGAGGATGTGTCACGTAAAGAGAAATACATCGTTTTGGTTTTAGAAACATTGTGACTTAATTGATTGGCATGAAACCAGTTTGTGACCTTCAATTGTGCATCCGCTAATGCTATATTTAACATATTTATATTTTTATTAGTATGTACAGCAGTAGTATCATCAGCGAACATAATGAAGTCAGTGTTGGGATCACTAGATGATATATCATTAATATAGATTAAAAATAACAGAGAACCCAACACTGATCCCTGAGGTACTCCATATGCAATGGATCGAAGTTCAGAGTATTTGTTAAAGTAGGTAACACATATTATCGATATGTTTGTTAAAATAACTTTGTAATCTTACATAAGGAATTTATGGTAGACTAAATATGTTATATTGCAAAAAACTGTAAACTGATAAGACACAACGTTACTTTTGTTATGTGTTTAGGAAATCTTAATTTGTCCTGGGAAACATATATTTTCTTAAGTTTACAGAAACCAAGCAACTCAAAAGAGGGGTGTTATATGCGTGAGCATCCGGAAGCATACATACTGCGCAGATGCGGAAATAGGTGACAACCCCCCAGAAAAGGCCATGAGAGGGAGTCGGTGATTAGCAGCGGAGTTAACTGGACACATCCCGGTGGTGCCGTATCCGCGTTGTTATATGTACCCATAATAATTAAGTCAGGCTGTGATATAAGTAGGCAATAAACAAGTACACGAAAGTCGTAGATATTATTTAACCCGGCAAACCTGGGATGTTACAATATATATATATATATATATATATATATATATATATATATATATATCTGTCAATAGTTTGCAACAAATTGCAAATACCTTCCCATTACATTAAAACTTGAAGACACTCCTTAATCTATTGGCAAAGAAATCTAGTACTAAATTCGGATTCTCACTGGTTGTATTTCCTAGCACCAAGTCTTAAAGTACCTATCCTTTTTAATGTCAGAGACTTTGGAAAAGAAAAATTATATATATATATATATATATATATGATATGTTGTTGTACTTCCGGGTGCTCTCCCGCGTCGATCGACTCCTCCTACTGCTGCTTCTCGTTGCTCGAACTGAACTGAACGAGAAGCAGCAGTAGGCAGCTTTCAGTGAGAACCTGAAGATGGCAGATGAGATGCTGCCGAAACGTCAGTTAGACAACCGTGGCTTCTGGAGGAGTCGATCATCGACGTGGGAGAGCACCCGGAAGTACAACAACACTTCATTTAACACCCGCGAAAACCTAAAAAACAACATATAATATATATATATATATATATTGATGCTAGTTAAGTTGTCACCTCCGGCACATAGAAAGGACGACCTGACCTCCATGTTATCCCGTGCATATATTGCTATAAATTTTATATATTTGTGATTAGGGGGACCCCCAGAATACGAATCTCAAAAGAGGGGAAAAAATTTATAATTTTTTTTGTAATCATATATACAGGATACAAGAGATACAAACTCACCTCCAATACATATATATGAGTAGAAACTGAAGCATCGTTAATACCTCTAGCAATGTTGCCAAATTTTCGGAGGTCAAAACGTAACGCCATTATCTGTAGTTGTTAATATATATAAACATTATCGAACCCACATTTGAATTTGTAAGTTTCTGGAAAACGATGGTCATAATTTTATAACTTCTTAGTAGACAGAAAATGTACATTTTGAACACAGCTTTTGGCAAATATTTTATTATTAAAACTAAATTAAAGTCTGAATCTATAGTATGTCCCCTAGTCTTTCACTCAGAGAAATCTTTCTAGATATCTAAGATTTAAAAGACCCATTCAGGTGGTTTGGAAGGCCTTTAAAAACATTTTTTTCGAATTTTGGAATGAAATTGGGTGAAAATAAAGAATTACTCTTCTGATCAATCAATATTTCAGAAAATATTAAACTCTTACGTAGTGAGATTTTTTTTCATCTAATAATATTTGAAATATAATGTAACTGATTTTAAATGGTATTAAGGTTGTTTGATGTTTAGAATAAAATATCAACAGTTCTGTGTAAATAATAAGTAGCTATGGATATAACATAAATAAAATCTTAGGGGCTATGTTTAACATACACAGCCCATAAGAATTTCCTCTAATCTGTTTCGAAAAAGATTTAGTGTCCTAAACGTCAGCGATATAGGTATATTACATTTATTTTTCTCGTTATAATTTATATTAGTTGGCAAGAAGTAGCTTCTGGCTATTCCTTTGACATAAACATCATAGACGCAGAGGCTATTTTTTCATTATACTGAATAATTGTGTTTTTGTAAATTCTGATGTGATATTTTTTTAGAAGATCTATATGGTAAAAACTCTAAAAAAGAGAAAAGAATATAAACAGAACACCACAGTTAATATTTAGACGATATCTTGTATATTTTTACACCATTTCAGCGTAAAATTACGTTCAGCATTAATTTTCGTTTTGAAAATGCTGTGGCGTCGCCAAGTTATTGCAAAAGGTATGAAAATTTACAGAACAACAATGCATCACAAATGCTACAAAATTAACTTTGCTAACAACAGTTAAGAGAAAATATTTGATAAGGGCAAAGATAAGGGATAGTTGAAATGTAGTGGACTGGATGGATCTACAAGGAATTTTATACGGGGGCGTTAATTTGGAAACCTACAAATATCCAGAATATCGTTTTTACAAATAGAACAACAAGTACATTATCCCACTATGCACGAATATATTGTCCTTTATGATATTAGTCTCCAAAACTAATAGTTTTTGATCAACATACTTTCGTTATATACTATGTATATGGAAAAGTAAAAATGAAATAGTCCTATTGAGAAAGTTATACTCTACCTATAACATATTATAATAATGATAATAATATTAATAATACTTTATTCACCAATAAGCTACAAAAACATATATATGAAAGTCAAATTATATATAATGTTTTATAAAACAAACAAGTAGTTATAGGTTATAACCATATAAAAACATATAAAATAACAAAATATGTGTGAATCATAGTATGCAGTATTAAATTTACAGTAAAATAGAGCAAGATGCTGGTAAAATGAAAATTGCATGCATATATATTATGTACATTGTACAAGCATACACCAAATAAAAAGAAAATAAAGTCAATCATATTAGATAATAGACATTTTCACATGTTTGTCACCATATCCAGATCTAACGAATGATTAAAGAAAAGAAAGTTGAAGTAATCAGTTCCTGGCAAATGAAAAACGCAACAAAAACTTTACGACCTCATTAAAATACCGATACTCTTTGTACAGTTCAAGTAAGGACTTCCCTGCACTCAATAAACGCAACAAAAACTTCACGACATATTTATATAGCTGCGGGCCGTGGCGCCATGTCTGTCATGAAACGACTAGACGTACATTAGAAACCTATAAAGGTAAGCGAGTCAATATGCGAACAGCAGTACAAAGAGTACCGGTATTTTATTGAGGTCGTAAAGTTTTTGTTGCGTTTTTTATTTGTCGGGAACTGATTACTTCAACTATACTGCTGTTCGCAAATTGACTCGCTTACCTTTATAAGTTTTTAATGTGCGTCTGGTCGTTTGATGACAGGCATGGCGCATGGCCCGCGGCGATATAATTATGTCGTAAAGTTTTTGTTGCGTTTTTGAGTGCAGAGAAGTCCTTACTTGGACTATACATTCATAGTTAAGAGTAGTCATATATAAAAATAAGTATTTAAACAAATTGGGTATTAATATCAAAGTAAGTAGTGGTTAAAACTGCCATACTTCAGTCTAGAATTTAAAAATTAATGGACTAAAAAACTTAGAGGAAAGGTTAAAAAAGTAACAAGTAGAAAATAATTGAGAATAATGATAAATAATCGAGATATGGTTGCTACTTGATGCTGTGCAATTTGATTTTTTTTAAACGCATACCTTTGCATGGCGTTTCACGTACGTTTTTAAAAACATCCCTTTGCAGTATGCATATGGATAATAATCTCCCGCATTTTTATTACTGATGCTTCGACTTGGTCGTACTACTGTACCAGCTATATAGAAATCGAAGTTTACTTTCTCAATCATAAAAGCGCGACGCCTTTCCTAACTATTTGTAGGACACTGTAATATATTATGTACTTCGTTTTCTGAACCATGATGTCTTTGCAGATGTATTAAATAATTTTTCGAAATTACCTCTTCATTACAGAATCTGCAACGAGACCTTTTTTTTACTCTGCTTTCGCTTTTCCTACAAAATTTTAAACGTGTTATTAAGGCCATTTTATTACTGTTTATATTAACTTAATAATATTTAACAACTTTATCAAAAGACTTAACTTCAAGGAAAACTGACTCTAATTTGTTCAGAGCGCGGCTTGCTTTTTATTTTTATAGTGCTAGCTATTGCAACTTCCAAATTTCTCACTTCAGTACTGTCGTCACTTAAAACTTCAATGTTGGTATCCCTACTACTTTCTGTGATGTTGCCAATATCAAAATACTTATAACATTATGACAAATAAATATATTTACTCAATGTGACCCACTTCTCATCTCAATATGCTCCGGGAAACAAATTAGAAATTAATCTAATAATCAAGTCAATGCTGTTCAAATGCTTTTTACATTAATTATTATTATATTGATAAGTTTTAAACGAATTGGTTGAATGTAGTCGAGTTTAGCGTCGCACATATACAAATCTAGAAAAACCCAGCATATAACTTGAATAAGGGAGGCAAAGCCAAAATGGAGCGTACATAGAAACTATCCCGAAATTATAGTGAAATATCAAAAAAATCTATGTCCATAAACAATTAAAAATTATCAATTAACAAACAGAATACTATCAGCGCATTTAAAAGTTCTGTATTATTTCTTTCAACGAGTGTTTAAAAGGGTCGTCAGTGTTTACTACAAAAGGACCGCAATAGAAAAGCAGGTACTAACATCTGGTTGTGATAAGAGAGAAGTAATGCATAATATAGTCTGTACGAATATAATAAAGTGCCTAAATTCTTCTTTGCACAATTTGAATTAATTTCCGCAGAATTAGCGGGATTTTAATTCTCATTGTCATTAATTGTTCTTGCTACAAAAATGTAAATAAATCGATATCAAGTAGATATCATAGCAGTCAAGTAAACCAGACGAAAATAATATAAAAGATAAGCTTTTCATCGTAACCATATCGGCATTAAATGGTTTTCTGCATGCAATTTTTTACGGAGTATTGTACAATGTCGAACTTGTACTTTTGTCCTTTTTCTTGATTATTGATAATTACGTAAACATATTGCACTTAATAAACTTTAGTCAACATTAAATATTTCAGTTATCAGATTCCTATAGCCTGTCGCTATATATTCTTTATCAAAGTATTTGTTTTCATACACATTTCTTGTCGATAGTACTATTAAAACCTTAAAGCCTAATATTTCAAATTACAAATTAAATGAAATTTTTGGAAATTGCGGAACATGTTTTTTTGAACAATTTATCTGTTGAAGCACGATTTTCTTTAATTTTTTAAAAGAATATCTCCGGTTGTACTTGTCATACCAGGAAAATAAAAATACAAGCCTCTACGCAACTAAATTTGAAATTAAAAAGGTTATGAAGTTCCGACCGATTCCGAGATAAAAATATAAGTTTCCATCACTATTTGTTGATTTAAATCTACTGGATTTAATTTACCAGTCACAATCAGTTTTAAATTATACTACACTTCACTGAAAAACAAAGAAATATATTTAATTACAGCTAAATACAACATGAGATATTTACAGTTAGCTTTTTTTATTAGGTGCATTATTTTATCTTTCCTGATAGACATATTTGAAAAAATCACAAACACAAGTTCACAATAGAGACAGAGAGATTTAAAACACATGTAAAAACAGACATGTACTGTTGTTTTACATAATCAATATTTTGTTAGAATATTAGAGCAAAATGTTAATAAGGTTTTAATAAGTTCTGTGAAAATAAAAATTTAGTGAAAATTGCATCAAAACTGTCTTGTTTTATATAAATCGACGCTTTCTATAAGAAAACAACTGAAAAGCCGCGACAATTTCCACACACTTTTCAGGAATGAAAATTTGAAAAATACCTCATTTAAAGGTTAAAAACAATATTAACCAGAATGATAGAGATTTATTTTAAATTGAAGCTGTTAATATAGAGAAGAACTGCTAAAAAAATAATTATTGATTAAAGTTCTGAAGAAAATGCAACACGTGTTTCTAAAAACTGTAAAATTGCTTCTATCATGTTTGACTACAGTGCACAATGACTGAGAATAACGTCAATTACGGTTCAAAAAATGCTTAATAAAAAAATTAAAAATCGATTTTTTATTATTTTTTATTACAAATTTCAAAGTTAAATGGATTTGACCATATATATCATTTTAATGTAACTGCATAAAAATACTTCAAAACTGAATATTTTTAATTGTTTTTTTACTGCAAAGCATCAAACTACATACTTTTCATTCTTTGATATTTATCGAAAGAGTACAACATTTTCAAGACATTTTCACGCGCTTTTCTGGAATAACGGTATTTAAAATGTATCAGTTTTTCCGTTGTTTTCTCGTAGAAAACATCTATCTAAACACTTGTTGTTCCCCATTATTCTTCAAAAAATGCCCAATTTTCATGATAATGAGATTTATAAAATTTCACGTGCTTTTCCGGTACAATCGCGGAAAGGTAAGTGGAAAATTTATGAACGTTTCTTTACCTTATTGTAGAAAATGTTGATTTAAACACTTTTCCTTCTTTGGCGTATTTTGATAAATTGCTTAGTTTTCGAAATACCATTGATTTTTAATTTATGTAATATTCGTTTTTGCGTGATAATGCTTGAAATATGACCGATTTTTGTTTTATCTGTTTATTGAAAACATCTAATCATTTTTGCTCTTTGTGATTTTTCGAGAAAATGTAGTTTTCTTGATAAGTGATTTTTATACAATTTTTGGATGTACATATGTTAGTTTTTCATTTAATACGAAAAAGCGGTTGGAAAAATAAAAAAAATTCCCACATAATGTTGTAGAACATTTAATTACGTACCTACATTTTTTACACATTCTCACTTAAAGCGGGAGTATAATTTCAACAATGATTTTTTTATGAAGAAAGTACTAAGTTAAAACTTTGAAAACAAATGTTGATTTTTGGAATTTCAGAATGCTAAGCCCTTTTTTACTTTTTTGTTCCGATCGCTCTGTAATTTTTTAATATTTTTTGTCAGAGCGCCCGCACAAGATCTTTTAAGGTCGACTTTTATTTGTTTCTTCATTGCACGTGGTCTTTTAAAGTCTAGTATCGCCTGTACGATCACACAGTATTGATGTATTATTTGATATATTCATATATTATTGCATATACGCGGATATTTTTGTAATCTGAGATAAATTTATTCTTGCCTGGGCATTGTCTTAGTGTTTGTTGGTATTGAAATAATTTAAAATCTTTTATTCCCGGTGGAGTAATTATTTTAAATTTGCTGCTCTATTTTACTACTTATTAAGATCTAAGGTAGTGTGTGAACTTTAAGAACTTTCAAAATTTTTCATCATTCGTGTTTTCGAAAGTTTATATGGACATATGGATATAGATGCTTTAAGGTGAGAATATCCAAGAGTGAGAGAGAGAGAGAGAGTGGTCCGATTGGGAAATATTTATTGTTTTTGGCCATAACTTCATATTCTAAAACACATATTGCAAACAAAGTATAAGACTACTAAGTAGAACTATAACAAGAGTAGTGTTAGAAATTTTCACTCAATAATTTCAAACATATGCGAAATAGTTAGATTTAAATTTAGGAAATACGGAAATTGATATGATTTTTAAAATTAAATCTAACTATTTCGCAAACAACTGTAATTATTGAGTGAAAATTTACAACAGTACTCTTGTTATAACTCTACTTAGGTAGTCTTATAGTTTGTTTGCAATATATGTGTTAGAATAAAAAGTTGGACCGATCATCGTCCTGTTGTCTCTAAAATGAAAATTGTTATGAGACCCAAACACCGAAGAACTCAAGTAAAACGTAGACTCCGTCTCTGTATTAGTAAATTGCGTGACCAACAAGCCGTCGAACAGCTAAAGCAAAAAGTTCAAGAGAATTTGAGCGCACTAGAGGAAACCAATTCTGTAGATGTCGCTGCTACCTGGACACAAATTAAAGACAGTTTAAAAAGTGCGAGTGAGGAAATTCTTGGCACTGCAGCAAGTAAAAAACAGGAGGACTGGTTCAATGATAATGAAGTTTTTATACAAGAACTTCTTGACCGCAAACATACTGCCTTCCAAAACGCTATCAACCACGCCAATGACCCATCAAAAGCAGAAGCTTTTACCCAATCTAAGTATGAAACGCAACGCGAAATCAGAAGAATAAAGAACGAGTGGTGGGCAAGCAAGGCCAGAGAAATTCAAAGGTACGCCGATTCACACGACTACAGGAATTTCTTTCAAGGAGTAAAAGCAGTGTACGGCCCCAGTCGGAAAAATATGTGCCCTATTAAAGATTTAAATGGAAATCTCCTCAAAGAAGACCAGGAAATAAGAGCCCGATGGAAAGAACACTACTCTAACATTCTTAACCAGCAAAGTCAAGCCGATCACGATATTATAAATCTTATCCCTCAATATGACACCTTCGAAGACTTAGATAAACCACTAACAACGGAAGAGATCTTAACCGCCATTGGGCAGCTAAAAAATAACAAATCTCCCAGCGCCGACTCACTCCCAGCTGAGATCTTTAAAGCTGTGTCGTCAGAGCTCATACCCTACCTCAAAAAACTGTTTGATGTCGTGTGGGAAAGTGGTCAAGCTCCGCAGGAGTTTCGTGATACACTTTTAATCAACCTCTTCAAAAACAAGGGAGCGCTGCGGACTGTGGAAATTACAGGGGTATAGCTCTCCTGGCTGTTGGAGGGAAGATACTCACTAAAGCGATGGCAAATAGGCTAACACCTGTTATGGAAAAGTTACTTCCTGAAACACAGAGTGGCTTTAGACCAAGCCGAGGCACATCGGATTTAATCTTCACACTTAAACAGCTTCAAGAAAAAGCACTCGAACATCAAGGAGAAATTCACATGGCCTTCATTGATTTAACCAAGGCGTTTGACTCGGTGGACAGGGAAGTGCTCTGGAAAATTATGTTCCGCTTAGGTATCCCTAGAAAATTTGTGGAAGTATGTCGCAGTCTACATACAAACAACAACGCCCAGGTTATGTATAATAATGAGGCAACCGAACCTTTCCAAACCCTCACTGGAGTTAGGCAGGGATGTGTCCTGGCACCCCTACTCTTTAATTTGTTTACCACTGCTCTAACAATTATTGTTGACAACAAACTGACAGTCAGAGGAATAGGTCTCAGATACCGTTTTGATGGCGGTCTTTTTAACATAGGGCGCTTTAGAGCTTTCACGAAGACACGCACACGATTCATTTGTGATCTCCAGTATGCGGATGACTGTGCACTTTTAGCCTCTACGCCGGAAGAGCTTCAAGAACTTTTAGATGTGTATGCCCAGAGCTATGATTCCTTAGGACTTAAAATCAACATTGGAAAGACTAAGATTATGTCAACTCCTCATCAAGTGAACCAAATAGACATTACACTTAACGGAAATTCTCTTGAAGTGGTGGATCAGTTCAATTACTTAGGCAACGTTGTTAATGACAAAGCAAACATGGACAGCGAGATTCGCAATAGAACTAACGCTGCATCTAGAGCACTCTGGGGACTTAGAGAGAGAGTATTTGACAACCACGACCTTGCTTTGTCAACGAAAATGGCTGTCTACAGAGCAGTTGTCATTCCAACACTGCTATATGGATGTGAAAGCTGGGTCACTTACCGTCGTCATGTGAAAGAATTAGAACATTTTCAGCAAAGACACCTCAGGAGTATGATGAGAATCCGTTGGTTCCATCACATATCAAATGTGGAAGTACTCAGGAGAGCAAACAGCCTTCCAATTGAGGTGCTTATTTCAAGAGCACGCCTAAGATGGGCAGGTCACGTTCATCGTATGCATGATAACCGCCTTCCTAAATGTACACTTTATCGTGAATTGCTAAGCGGTAGAAGAAGGCGTGGCGGTCAACGAAAGAGGTTCAAAGACGCTCTCCATGAAAATCTAAAATCCTGCGGTATTGCAGACGAGCAATGGGAACAACTTGCAGCGGACAGGCCTGAATGGCGAGGGGTTGTGGCCAGCTATCAAGGAAATGTTGCTGCAAGAAGGCCGAATCCAAGACCTAACCAGGCCTATGTTTGTCCTGACTGCGGTCGACATGTGCTCTCCCGAATTGGCCTCTATAGCCATAGTCGTGTGCACCGTAGATGAATGGGAATTACAATAGACTACACTTTTTACTTGTTTTTTATTGTACACAATTTATCGACTGTAACATTTTTATACTCGGACTCGAGTAACGGCTAATAATAATAATAATAATAATAATAATAATGATCAAAAACAATAAATATTTCCCTATCGGACCTTTCTCTCTTGGACATTCTCACCTAGTAGTACTAGTTCATATAGGATGGAAAATTATTGATAATAAAATTACCCCTGTTCTCAGTACCAAATCATCAATGCTGATTAAATCACATTTTTTTATCTACATGTAACTGTAGACAAGATTTATTGATTATTATATTTCGAAACACCTAAACTATTTCAGCAAAATTTTATAGGTTGTAGTAGTCTGCAATGCTCCTGTACGAAGAAGACATTACCATGCATCAGATCCTACAAGTGTATGGGACAAAAACCATGTTATAAAAACCCCAACACTAAGGAAACTCGTTTTACTTCCGAAATAGTTTAAGAATCCTCGGATTCTGATTGAACAAGTATAATATAATTTGAGCAAACATATTATTTGAATTTTTTATATATTTGTTCAACAGTCCATAATATAATTTTCACATTTTTTATGTTATTTTTTAGGTATAATTGCTATTTGCTATATTTCTAATTTTAATTATCTCCTAATGATACTGTCTTGATTGGCGATACATTCGTCAGTACCTATATTATATATTATTTTCGAGTCTGTAGAATCTTATCAAATGTTACAATACTCCACATTGTGTATAGTTATTTTCATAAAATATTTCATATTTTTTATGTTTACTGAGCAATTTTTTTTAAACAATAGGGTACCTTCACTAGCAGCACTAACTAACTGTTAAAACTTTGTTCAAATCAGACGTGTGCTTCTCAAGTTATCATGCTTACAAGAAACGTGAGGGACGGACAGACAGACACTTCAAAAGTTGCTTAATTTGATCACTAACACAATGATATGAAATTTTTTTTTCTCCACTAGTGATATATACAGTTTTAGGAATGCCGATCAAATGCATTATACTCCTCTGCAAAAACTCGAAACGTATAATAAAATGTAATAATTACAAGCTCAGTTTCTATTATTCACATAACAGTCAAATGAACAACTATTTATTGCGAGAACAGGCGATGATACTGTGCCTTAAAATACCTCGTGCAGCTCAAATACAAATGACAGTCATCCTTAAAAGATCTTGTGAGGGCGCTCTTAAAAAAATTATTGAAAAATTAGAGCGATTGTAACAAAAAAGTAAAAAAAGGCTTAGCATCCTGAAACTCCACTTTATAACGTTATTAATGAGTATTTTTGATCACGTTAAGAATAAAGTAGCTAGGGCGGTGGTAAAAGAAAACGTTGCCTATGCAATAAGATGCTTTTCACCAGCGCACTTTAAACGTAAACGTCGTCCATTTAACTCCATGCTTTGGGAATTGTATAATATTTTTTTCTAATGTTCCCGTTGCACCTCGTACAGGACGACATGTTGACAACCTTCAGATTTTGATGTTTTAGAAGCTAAGGAATCATTTGAAATAGATTTTAGCTGTTAATGTCGAAGTGCAAACAGAAATCATTTATAAAGGACTTTGAAGCTGTCGTGGCCTATATTATTATGTATTATTTACATTTTTTAAACGATTCTATAACCTGTTAGTTCCATATTAAAGGAATAATATTTTTTTATAGTTTTACTTTCATAAAATATTATAAATCGTGATTACGGAAATTTTCTGATAGAAGCCGCTGAGATTTATTGAAACTTACCTGTGTAATAATAACACCAATGTGAACAGATTTCCTATATTTTTATGTATTGAATGGGTATTCATTGTTTCATATAAAAGAAAAGTTCCCAAGTTCTTACATGTTTTGCGATTTGGAAATTCACGATCAAGAAATTTAAGGGCCCAAAAACAGTAATTTACCTAAACAAGAACAAAATAAACTGCGTTGTCTTAAAGTTAAGAAAATATACTATGAAATATTACATTTTAGCTTTTTTCTTGGGAAACTTTCTATATTGCAAATAAAAATTCATAAAATAATATAATAATTGAATTTTGCTAAATTATTTAATCGCAAATACCGGACGTAAAAAACTAAAACTACATTTAAGTTGAAATATAACATATTTTATGGATACTCAAATATGCTTATGAGAAGCAATTTAAAAAACGCATTTTATTGCTCATATTTGTTCTCTGGTAAACATTCCAAGTACTAGTAGCGTAATTCCTGTTCAACCGCATAATTTTTGTCAATGAACCAAAAAACTAGCCTTTCGTAGTATAGAGGAAATGAATCATGCTTGATGTAGACGAAATTTTATTTGTATTATGAGGTAGGCATTATGGGCAGTCCCCAACCCGGTATACTGTAATTTTTTAAACCTGATACATTTCTATAGGATATTTTAATAATGCCCATTCCGGCACAACGCTACGCAGGTATATTTCTGTTGTGTTGAATTTATCCCGACATTCATCGTGATGTTGCCGATATTTGGAGGTGATATCGTACCCTCTGTGATCTAAAGAGCAACATATATAGCCGGAGGTGACATCGTATTGACTGTTGTACAAATGAAAACGACAGCAGGGCCATTGATATACAGTTGAACTAAAAATTTAATTTGTGGATATAAAAGGTGTCTTTTCACCTCCACACGAAAATTTAAACATAGGGTTCTAATGTCATCTAAATGCTTGTAAAATTGAAAACTGTGCAAAACGTTGCATATATATATATATATATATATATATATATATATATATACAGGGTGATTCTTTTAAGGTGGCCATTAGAATATTTTCCACTTGTAGATGAGATAGACATTTGAGATTTGGTACCCTACAATAGTTGGCCATTGTGAGTCCGAAAATAATAATTTCAAAATGGCGGCACTGTCGGAAATACCGGAAATCGATACCAACTTTCTTATTTTAAATAGAACACCCTACATATTTTTGACTTTTCGAAATGACGTAAAAATTCTGAGTCGAGACATGTAGCACAACCCATACCTAAAACGAGCAGTTTCGGATATATTTCTATTTTATAGAAAATTTGACAGATGCAACGGTTTGCAAGAACCATTGTAACTTTCTTCATGTAGGACATCCTCATTTGCTCTGGCACGTAGAAAGAACACTAGATGAGCTACTCTCTACAATAAAAATAAATTCCATAATAGTATACCAAGTGTTTTATATTTCACGTTACATTTTGTCAAGTTCAAACCTCAAAAACTTTTTTATTTCAAATGGAACAACCTGTATTTTTTTACATCAAATTATGTAAAATTAAATTTCCTTTTTTCTAGTCTAAGCATTGTGGGGGTTAGTTACAGCTTTTTAAAAATTGTCGATTTTCTTAAATGTCCAAGAATTTTTTATAAACATTACCATCAACTTACACATGACATGACAATCATTAATGTCAGCCATTCTCTTATGTTAAAAAATGCCAGCACGTTTATATTACACCCACGAAAGCTTTTAAATTTGTTTATTAGTTATGGAGAATGTGATAAAGTAATACCAAAAACATGTAACACATTTGCTTTGCTACTCGATACCCACAAGAACATAAACCATTCGCTTTACGCATATTGGTTCATTTTAGAATACATATCCGGCTCTGTCAAATGGCACATGCCAAATTTTATTATGGCAATCGATGCAGAATTAAATTTGAGGTGGCATCTCCTACCTAGCACGTACTTTTTGAATTATTCACAGGTTTTTGTTGAGAATTATAATTTATCCAAAAAAACATAGTAGCCTATAACAATTGAAACAATAAAGACAAAAGAACAAATTGACTTTTAAACTGTCAGTTTTTAGTTGTAATTAACTACGTTTTGCTGCTCTTTCATAAACGAAAATGGCTCTTTATTTCAATGAAACGATTTTTGACTTATTTGTGATACACGGCAACTGCCAGAAAATCGTTGCAAGAACCTGTCGCGAATTTAATGTCAAATATCCCAATTTGCCACGGATGAATAAACAAAAGTTTTCAAGACTGAAAAACAAGTTCCTTTGTGCCGGAAACATTCATCATCCAAGAAGAAGAACTTACAAGTTACCGAAGTAACCCCCTGGAAGGTCTCAAGGATCTTGTGCTAGGTAAAGAGAGACGAGGCCCTACAGTTTATTGTGGATTTTTTTTTTTTTTAGTGAAAAATTGTTTCGCTTTGCGGGTATCAAACCCACTTCGCTAGGCAACTCAGTTTGCTGGCCTGACGCTTTAGCACACTGAGCTGTTAGAGAATCTGAAGACAATCAAATAAATGTTCTGGAATATTTTGAGGCGTTTCCAAGATCATCGATAAGAGCAGCAACTTTTGATTTGAGATTGAGTTACTCCTCGGGGTAGAGAATCTTACATGATCATAAAAGACATGCCTACTCTTTCATATGGTTACAAAAGCTTCGACCAACTGATTATCCCAGACGAGTAAATTTTTGCGAAGAGACCTTTTGATGAAAATACAGGAAGACTCCAATTTTTTGAGACGAATTATTTGGATGGATGAAGCAAAATTTGAATAGGTGGGAGGTTTCAACAGAAGAAATCGACATTTTTGGGCCAACCGCAAATCCCCACCTAATCTTTGAAGTTGAAAATCAATTTCAATTTTCTGTTTAGTAATGGATAATCGGTTACATTGGTATATGTATGATGAAAATTTGAATGGGGACAGATATTTAGAGATTATTAATAATGTAGTTCAAGATTTTGTCGATAATCTTCCATTGCAACATGCCATCAATTTATGGTATCAAATGGATGGAGCACCAGCACATTCAATAAATGCTATAGACTAAGAGAACTATTTGAAGACAGATGGTGGGGTAACAGAGGTCCAATTCTTTGACCCCCAAGATCACCGGATCTGGCGCCATTAGATTTTTATTTATGGAAGCGAGTTAAGGATTTGGTTTATCAAGCTGCACCCACGACTAGGGATGACTTGAGATTAAAAATAACACAAGCCATGAATGAGATTGATGGAAATGAAATAAGAAATGAACTTTGAATGAATGAATGTTATTTAGGTTTAACAAAAGGGTTTATATATATATATATATATATATATATAGGTCAACTCCTCCAGGAGTCACGGTTGTCTAAAGACGTTTCGGCAGACTCTCATCTACCATCTTCAGATTCTCACTGAAAGCTGCCTACTGTTGCTCCTCGTTGCTCGAATTGAACTGACGTTCTCCGCGTTGAGCGGCTGCTTATATAGGCTCTGGTCTAGGGCGCGCCTGCGCGACTGGCTACGTGTCACTGGTCCCCTACTACTTGTGGGAGGCGTAGCGGGCGCCTGAGCCAACCCGACAAATGGCCTCACTGAGACGTCACGCTCCACGTGACTTCTCGTTGGTGGTTGGGCATCCTCGTGTCCAATGGTTGCTGTAGAATGCCGAGGTTATCTCTGATTGATCAGCGCTCGGCTCTGACTCCTCATGATAGGTCCATTTCGGGCAGGTTGCTGTGTTTCTTCACTATTTGTCAATGCTTGAACGTAGCTCCTCATGATTGGTTCGTCCACGGTGGATCGTCGTGTGTTTTCTGTTACGTATCTTCCTACAAGAGCGGGCTTCCAAGAACAGGGTAATCTCTGCGTATCATCTCGTTTATTAAGATTTTGTGGTCTTTTTTCGATCTCTATGGCCTCTCTGGTAATCTTTGACCTATAATGCTCGATATTAGCTACTGTTCTGGAGTTGTCGAAGTCTATTTTGTGTAGTATGGATTTTATATGCTGTGCTAGGGACGATGTTTTCTCCTCTTTTCGTACTGCATTCATATGTTCTTCCTTTCTTACACTAATACGTCTATTGGTCTGTCCTATGTATGATTTATTGCAATCTTGGCACGAATTTCGTATACTCCTTGGTTTTCTGGGGTAGTTCTAGGTAGTTTCTAGGGTAATCAAAAACTGAAAAGTGTGCCTAAATAAAAAAAATTATCACAAGTAGCAAGCTACCAGCGCGTGACCCATTTCACTTTCTCACATTGTTGTCAAGTTGATTACATTATACATATTAATAATACATTAACACACTATACTCTAATGCAAACGAAGACTAACATAAATAAAAATTGGATATAAAATGAATGTGCTTTAAAATGTATTTTACGATTACTTTGCTTTTTTTTTTATACATTTATTTAACGTCGGCCTATTTCCGCTACTGAGGCCTAACACCGACGCCTGTAGACGAGCTACCCCCAACCAGAAATTTTGCCGAACCTCTTCCCTTAAGAAGAGTAGGGATCTTTTACTTGCCTAACATTTAATAGACAAGGGACCGACGGCTTTACATCCCCTCTGAAGGATGGTATATCTCCTATACAACCCTCGTCTAAGGTTGTATAGCTTCCGCGCATACACTGATATACAAGCCGCTGGAAGATGTGTGAGGCGAGAACGCGGTTTCCGTTGGATGGTCACCCATCCAAGTACTAACTGCGCCTGTCGTTGCTTTACATCGCATACCGAAGTATGTACATAGTAAAGACGCACCTATGCTCGCCCCCCCGATTACTTTGCTTAATATAGATTCGAATTCAGGCATGTTAACAAACAAATTTTCATGCAAATTAATTTTTTAGTTGAATTTTTGCATATTTATAGAATACTTACAGGTTTTTATGCTCAACGGGAGCTCATTATATATTTTAGATTCCATGTATGTTATGCATTTTTGAGATACTCTTTTGGATTTTTTTGGTATTTCTATAAGTTTTACTGGCTGTATTGTATTGTAAAATTGGCAATTCACGAATGTTAGTAGGTTCTTGTCGTTATATATTTTTTGTAGTAATTTCTGAGTGTAGATCTTTCTTAAGTTAAGGACGTCAGTCTTGTTATACAAGAGATCTGTTGGATATGTGTTATTTTTGTTTAGCAGAATCTTTATTGCTATTTTTGTTGTAGAATTTCTAATAAGTTTATTGTGGTCTCATAACTAGAGCCCCATGCTATAATCTCATATTGCCATACTGAATGAAACAATGCATATATAATTTTTAAGTTTCCTTTGCTCATAAATTCTTTTAATTTTCTTAGTATAAATATTGTCTTCCGCAGCTTAGAAGTGATGTATTGTATGTACATGCTTGTCGAAACTCAAGTGGGTGTCTAAAATTATGCCTAGGTATTTTACTTCTTCCATGCAGTGGCGGTTCGTGGAATTCTGAAATGAGGAGGCAACCGTTGTATGTCCAGTGGTAAGGGGGCCGAAAACGTTTTTAATAATAATTGCTTCATGTTAGTCAGTTTAATTTGTTTCCTAATAAGTATATACTTAGTACTACTTAAGTTATAGTATATATGTATATGTATG